>JACCHX010000002.1:19837500-21280000 GCA_018907135.1 Kradibia gibbosae | reverse complement strand
ATGTATCGCTCGACTGCGGTAGTCCAGCTCTAGTATTAGGCTTTGTTAATTTCCTAGCCAGACCAGATGTTGGCTTAGTAATCGATGTTCGGTACCGATGTTCGGTCTAGTCCTGCAGAAGGAAGCGCCAGCGACAGCCGGCTCGAGCTCCCCGAACAGTCAAACGCTCCGAATTTATTTTAAAGCGGCTTTATTTTAAAGAAAATTAAAGCCTCCGAGCGAAGTTGCAACGATCGAAGAAAAATTGCGCGACACGCGGAGAATGCCGGTAATGAAAAGTCGCAGAACGATGATGAATGTCAGAAATCTGACTCTGAGAAGGCTTCGAAATAGAGGGTCGCGGTTTACCGGAGAAGGAGTCGTAAACGGCATTCGTCGTTCGAGGATAAGCTACATCCGACGAAGCAGGACCTCTTCTTACGTTATTGGAAAATGGCATAATGTCCGAAGCGCCAAGGCTGCACGGAGGCAAGGCAATATATATCGCGTGTCCCAGTCGGTTTACCGCCGGGTCCATTTTTTCCTGAAAATATCGGTGGACTTTTTTAGCCGATCATCATCCTGAAATGTCAATCCTGGAGTGTTTCTCGGCTCCAACTGCCAGGATCGGCTCGTCCACAGGCAATGCTCAGTTATATTGGCCTCCCCAAAGCGGCAGTGCTCAGCCCCAGGAGGTAAACCCTTCGTGTCAACATCGATTAGCGAATCTGCATTAAGTATTAGTAGATGAGGGCAGTGGATAGCGACGTATTATGCTCAGTTTGTACCATTATCCTCTGCAAATAATATATATATATATGCGGATTTCATCGTCCCGGTCACTGGATCGACTCGCGAGCCTGCTTTACGATGGATGAATCTCTACGTCAACCTTTCTTGCCGATTAGCCTAGATAAATATCACGTACTATACCCTGGGTGAGTACTTAAACGGGTCTACTCTCGACCTATTAATACGCATCGCGCGTTTTTATAAAAAAGTAAAGAGGTAATGAAAAGTTGCAATTATAATGGTATTAATAAGAAGAAGAAGAAGAAGAATAACGACAAGAACCATAGGAAGGACGATAATTTAGCAAGGCGATGAGTTGGTTGGGACTGGGAGGAATCGGTCCTCGGACGGTGGGACGAGGGAGATCTTCGACGGAACTTTAGAGTGTTCCCGGGGAGGAGGAACAACGAGTCTAGGCGAAGGGGAGAGGAATGGAAAAGAGCTCGAGGCTGGGCAAGCCGCACGAGTAGAGACCGAGGAAAAGTCCCCGGAGTGGAGTTGGCCTGGGTCGGAGGGCTCGGGGAGGAGGCGGGACTCCTACGTACCTAGAGCTGGGCATCGGACGGTCGGGGCGGCCGGAGCGTCGCCGGAGTCTCGGGGTGTCACGGGGCCGCGGAGGTGTCGGGGCACCGGCCCCGAGCCCGAAGGGGGCGCGCGAGGGGATGCTTCCCGGCGCCGCGGTCGCAAATCATGATGGCGGGCAGTCCGCGGCGGCGTTGGCGCCGGTCGGCGGAGAGGTGGCAGGGACAGAGGCCCGACTTGCTGCTGGTTGGTGCGCCCGAGCTCCGCCCCGGCAGGATCGCGATAACGACCACTATTATATTACTCCCACGCGACATCGGCTCGAGCGCGTCCAGCTCGCCGCCCGCTCCTACTCGCACTCGGGCGGGGAGCCTCGGGAGCTCGCGGCCGGGACCGGGTTGAGCGCGCGGACTCGCGGCCGCGACTGAGCCGGGCCCCGCGCCCTGGGCCTCTCCGGGAGGACCGCGCGGGGGCCCCCCGCCCTTCTCTTAAGCGCACCTGTGTCCGGCCGGCCCTCGACGCTCCTCTCCCGGTCGACCTGGCAGATGCTACCGCGTGCCCTACTCGCTCCCCCCAAGCCCCCCGGCCGATAAACTCGCCGGAGCGGAGGAGAGGATCCCCGGCGCACGAAATTATCCCGAGCCGAGGCTCTGCTCCTCCCGCCGCTGCCCCTCTTTGGCTATCCTCCGATATAACCGATATCGAGCCGAATCTCGGGCCGCCCCCGGGCCCGCTCGAGTCTCCGGGCAACGCGAGACTCTGCCTCCGGTCCAAGATCCATTATCTCTTCTATTGATTATCGGCTAGTCTACGTCCCGACCGAGCACTGCTCCCTCGCATTAGGCTGTCGTTGGGCAACGCTCGAGAAATCCCTACTTTAATTGGCGCTCCTCCCGACCGCTCGCCTTCGCCTCTTCCCAACGCCGAGATCTATACGCGTCTATCTATACACCCACGATGCAAATACAATCATATTACATTTGATAATTGCCTTGCGCGCAATTTAAATAAAGGCTGCTGCCTATCTTAGACGTGTCGCCTGCAGTTGTAACCAACCGTGCCCAAGTATCCTCCCTGGGACCGAACTCCTACGGCTAATGAATCTTCCGAATGTTGGTCCAAGCCTCCTCGCGCTTTAATTTACGATTCCAAATTCATCGGCAAGCGCAATATGGATGGATCTCTTACCATTGGTTTTGGATCGTCTTTTTCCCGTCTATTTGCCCCCGAGCTCTTTATGCGCGAGCGTACTTTTATATCGTTTCAGAATTTGCGTTAAATACGATGATGCAATTCGTAACATTTTAATCATTTTCTCACCGATCGTACTCGCTTTATCGAATGTGCATTATTCCAAACTGAATTTGTAAACAATCATAAATATATAATGAAGGATTTGATGCTGCTTTCAAACGTTATTTATGCTTTTTTACGATTCGATCGTTTTGGCACTTTTACCTGAGTTTTCACAAATTGATATTTTACTTTACTTCATATTAATTGGTACTTTACAATTGAAATTGTATTTAAAGGATCATTGTTGCATAAGAATAGAAAATAGAATGGATCGACGCATCATTTGTTAACATAATTTTATTGAACGTAAAATTAAAGCCTTAATGAGGATGCCGTAGCTATTTTACAATGTCGATCAAAATACTTCGAAACATAGCTTTTATTATTGTATTAATATAAAGTGTTGATAAAAATCGTAATAATAGTGAGACTTTATACAATTAGCGCATTTCAAGCACAATATTTAAGTACAAAAGCAAACGGATATTTTCATTAGAAAAACAAACACACAGCATTGGTAAAAAAATATACATGACTTTCAAAAAAAATTGCCTTAACGAACAACAATTCGGATTAAAGGACTCAGAAATACAAGAGGCACACATCGAATTAAGAAAGCAAAATAAAATAGAACCAGAGAAGACGCGGAATCGAAGCCTCGGCGCGTCTTAAAATGTATGATTCTATACAATGTAACAGCAGTCCCTGCACTGTTACAACACTATCGCCAAGATTTTCTAGAACAATATGGTAAGCTTATCGACGCACTTGTCGATCTTTAAATTTCGCGTAAAATGATTAAGCGTGCACGCGACAGTGAGAATTTTAATAGAATATATGCACAAAGTACTGGATGCGTATCTCGAAGGACACGTTTTTAATATTTGAATACGCCTGACGGCTCGTAATGCTGCAAATGCATTGCGATGAATATTATTACTGATAAGAAGAGTCCCGAGAGTAGGTAACCAGTGACCGCTGCAAAAAACGCGATTTGATAACAAAAACGAAATACCGGTAAATTTTTATAACAACGATGATAATGGCAGAGAGAGAGAGAGAGAGAGAGAGAGAAGGATAAAATTTAAAAAAGTTAAAGAGTAATAAATCAACGACTTGTACATTTAAAAAAAAAAAGAGCACAATGCAACAAAATAAAGTTAACAGCGCAAATAATACTCGGGCACACAAGCAATGCTAAAAAAGGCTTACGGGGGAAGTTCGACCCTTGGAATAGCTGATTTTATTTTATCATTGGATTAAGCATTGGGAGTCGAGGAGGCCAAGTAAAGGATCTAATAGTAATTCGGAGTGACTCGAGGGCACTTATATATATATATATCTGAATGAGAGGCGCGAGGGCCAAGTGCGGGATTTAAAAGAACAAGGCTTTCTCGCTTTCTCGCAAATTCCTCGATAAAAGCGCTAAGGCCAATTTAGCGCAAAAAAAGCGTGGCTCAGCCTTGGTACGTGCAAGTCTCCGTGGCCGGGGCACGGCCCGGCTGTGAATAGGGGGAGGGGGGGGGGCAGGCAGGCGGGCAGGCCCGAGGAGGGGCGGAAGGAGGGGGGGGGGACCGAGGGGAGGCTCGAAACTATTCTCCGTTTGCTTTTCCCCCTCGACGCGTCGCGTATATAGATAAAAGTCGTGGAAGCCAATTTACGTGTCAGCTTGTCAGGCGGTAATTTCAGCGATAGAGGCGCGTTGCTCGGCTTCTTTCTCTGCCCCTTTCAAACACACGCGGTAAGTACCTCCTATAGACACACCGAGGCTTCGTTTCCGCGCAAAACGCACAAAAGGAGCGCCCGGCTTTGGTTTCCTTCGACGGCCCCGGGAGATAATTGCGCGACCGAAAAACCGCTCGATTTCAAAATATGCCAAGAGCCCCGCGGCGCCCCCCCCAGCCCTCCCCTGCCCTCCCGATAATCGCAAGAGAGACGCGACCATTTTTCCCCCGTGCACCTCGCACTCCGTACAGCCGTGGAGCCTCGGACTCTTGGCATCTCACCGCCTCGGTTGTGGCCCAGGGAATCGATGATCCTGTCAGCCGCATTATACTCCCGAACGCTCATTATGTGGAATTACCCTAGCAGCCCCATTTTTCTCCAGCCATTATGATACATTTTTCCTTCCTTTTATTTTCATCCTTTCATTTCGCTGTCCTTTTCTCATTTTCGACTCTTTTTTTTACCCTATACTTATGGCTCGCTGCTTTCTCTCGCTCCGTTAAATTATCTATTCGGGATGCTTGAGCCAACGATTCCAACCGTTCACACTAGCATGACCTTATTAATATTCTTCGTCGCGATGCCTTCGAGCGTCTTTGAATAAATCCGGTAAACGCCCTTTCGACGATTACATTATTATTGAGGCGAGGTCGATGTTTATTCATTAACTTAATACATTATTTATTAAACTCTTTTATGTATACTTTCCATTCGTAAGACTTACATTTGCGCACTTCGTATTATTACTTTGTCTAAATTACTTTTGCTTTCTCGAGCAGGTATTCAACAATGACTAACTTATACCTTATAATTATCTAGTCTTTTCAAATATCACGTTTTTCCAGCTTGCAAGAACAAATTTTACAAATGCTTTAACAACAATTTCTTACAATCTTTAGCATTGGTACGTACGTATATTACAAAGCTCATTCAAACAATGAATTGATCCATTCGTACTCATCTGTGCCAGTTACGTTATTCTTTGCAGAACTGCTTATGTCGTCGGAAAAGCCAGCCAACAGTTCTTCTAATTGTAAATCAACATCTTTCTTAATTAAATCCTGATCGACTTCGGAATCTTTGGAACAATAACTTAAAGCTAAATGGGAATTCTTATCCGTCTTATTATTACAAGAATCAATGTCGTATACATTTCTGTGCCCTAAATTACTGCCGTCGCAGTCAACTGTTGTATATTTTGATTTGATCGATTCATTAGAAGAGCATCCTTTTATAGTAAAATCATTCAAATTTTGTGCCAAATTTTGTGCCGAACTCTGTGCCGAATTCTTATGCTTGATATTTTCTTTAAGTTGATATTTTGCTTTAATATTCAAATCAGATTTACATTTTTCATTTACTTTTGTACTTTCTGATGTCATTAATTCGTGGAAATCAAACTTTTGAGAGGAGCTTAACCTTTTCCTTTTCTTAACTAAAACCCTTAGTCCTTCCTTTGATTTCTCTTTACATATACTTATGTTAGCCAAAGTATTTACTAGCTTATTATTGTTAACCTGTATTAAATTATTGGCTAACGAGGTAGAAATATTTTTGTTACCCTTATAATTATCCATTTCTGTTTTAAATTCGGAACGCGTATCGCTATTTCCATTCTTTTGTTTTAATGTATTACTTTCGACCGGTTGTCTTTCTACTGTGTAATTTAATGCTTTTAAACAGACTACCTCGGCTTTGGCATTTGTCTTATTGTTAATTATATTATCTACAGATACTTGGTTCTGTTTGCTTAATACTGAATACGTATCTAGAGACTGATGTAAATTTTCATTAGCAATCCTAGACACTGAAGTGGATACTTGATTAGGAATCGAGGTACAACAAGGGACACTGCCATTGGCAGCATCTTTCCATACGACTTCACTGCTGGGTGTTTGAGGCGGTGTGTAGCAGGATAAATCAGGCAGCGGGTCGTGTTCATTTTTTGCATACTGAAGTACCGACTCGTCCCAAGTACGAGACCATTCTTCTCCAACTGGTCTTTTAACGAATGTGAAGTCTTTGTAACCAAATGGCCAGGGACACTGGATAGAAAATTCATAATTGTTTAAGCTGCTTATAAATACTTGAATGCAAGAATAGAAATAATAGGCTTATTATTATAGAATAGGAATGAGAAATTATTATATCGTACTTCTAGGGTAGCGCAGATTAGAACAGCTTCTTGGTAATTAAGTTGGCAAGACTTGATTCTTACTTTATTGCCATTTTTCAAGCATAAAGGGCAAAACTCGTGCATGATAAAAATTTAACGAACAACCACTATGAGTGTGCAAGTCGTAGGTTATAGCGCAAGTACCAAAGTACTTTGATTGCTCGCGATCAAGCTCATGTCATCGAAAGTATTGTCCTTGGTAGCGTTGTCAAGTGATGTGACCTTAAAAATTGAAGGGCGGATTAATGATACCGGGCGTATTTGCAGAATAAGCGAGCACGTTAACTATTTTACCAGGCAGCATGGTGCGAATTTATCGGCACTCACAGAATACGAATGACCGATGAACTACGACGGCATTAAAAAATCGCCGTCGCATTGATATTCGAATGTAGCCGACATCTGCCGGATTATTCCAGAAGCATTATTGCCCGAGCGAGGCTTAACCTATTGATGATAAGCAATGTCGGGACACATCGAAAATCGTACTCGCGAAATGGATTATCCGCATAATAATAGGATGAAACGCACGGCTTACCCGGTATTCAATATCGGAGGTCCACCGACAGGTGCGAAATCTGTTATCGTAAATTCAAAAGATGCGCTATAAGATCCCTCATGCATGCGTATAAATAAGCCTGCGTTTGTAGAAATTCGCAAAAGAATGACTGCATTATCTCATTGAATCTCATTAAAAACAACTTTGCTTTGATACGCATCCTCGACATTCCTTTGTATTATATGAGTGATATTACAATACAGATGCAACGCGTATGTAACAATGTATTCTGTGCTCGCGAATACTTGGACAACATTGAAAACAATCTGCAGGTGCGAACCCTTCAAGTGTTCAGCCAATGAAAATACGAAATCAACTCCCTTGACATCGAGACACATTCGAGACGTAGATAAAACTCAACAGTGCGCCATCGTTAAATGCTAAGTCCTCGCGGCCAGTGAGTTCATTAGCTTCTGTCGGGGAAATATTAGCGAACACTGCGCATTTCGAAAAATTCTCTTTTACTCGACCACTTACTTACTTACTTAATTTCAACGCTAACGCCACGTTTCTGCACACTTATGAACGCACAATCAATCATTCGTTCGCGATGGTCATTTAAAGTTCATTTTGCAATTATAGCCACTTATCCGAGGGCTGAAATAAGATCTCCCCATTAATAATTACTTTTTATTGCATATTATTTTAACCAAATTACAAAATTCAAAGCATCAATATTGTATTATCATTTGAAATTAAATTCAATGGTATGGAACTGATAGCACGTAATTTATTTTTGGCAACCCATTGATCGAGTATTCTGTTGTGACGATGATTAGTTTCAAAAGTTCAAACTTAAGAATTTAAAGCATTCATTGGCTATACACGACATTGCGAACTTTTGTTAAATACGCAAACAACGTGGTGTGTTTACGATAACGCCTCAGCATTAAGGGAACAAATATTTGATTATAGTGTAATTAAAGGCGCTTTTATCCTTTAACGTCTAATATTAGACTATAACAAATTTAACCGGCCTAGTAATCCGATTTTCATAATTTTAATCATATTAATAATCTAATTGACCTGTAAGAAATATTCAACAATCAATTTAGCTTTTACACCTCCCTATTATCAAAAAATAAAAATTAATAATCAAGAATAATACTTTCATAAATTTGCTACGCAGTTGTCAATGGGCGAGTAAGTCATTGATGGCCAACCGAACGAACCTGTTTATCCATTTAATTCGGTCTCATTCGCATCAACAGCCTACATTGCCTACAGGTTCCCTACGGGTTACAGAGTTACGGTCTGCACTTGCCACAGTACCTACACAATTGCATAAGCGTATTTAGCAATTTCGATAAAGAAATCTTTTTAAAATTAATGGAGCCGCGCAAATTATCGAGTAATACTACTGAAGGCGTTTGTTTTTTAACCAGAGGTTAATATAATTGTACAAGTTAAACACGAAATCAACACCTTTTAGCTTGTTGCAAAGTTCTTTGCTCATGGACTAATTTGCTTTATTTGTTGTCAATATATCTAAGTCATATTCAATTTCTACGTATTTTTGAATGCACTCAACCAAAAGTGAAAGCAGACATAATTTTAATAGAATTAAGAGCAAATTATTCGTTAACTTTGCTTTAGCTAAATTTACACATAGATATACATATAAACTTATGCACATAATTGTACAAGGATTGAAGAACAATTATTATTTACACTCAAATGTTACGAATCATCGGCTATTTGTAACTTGTTTATTTTTTCTTAGATTACATCAATTAGTTTAGCTTATTTTACATTCAAAGCATACATGTATCGATGATTCTCTACAAATTGCAATTGCATGCAGGTATATGATATACGGTAATAATATGGATACTCGATTGAAATAGGTTTTGTAAATATTTCATGCAAGTGCATCCAATTAATTTGTTGTAAACAGTTGATTAAATCAATATAAATAACCCTAAGAGCTAGATCGTGTACTTATTAAAACAATAATCCAGATCTTACTTTTTAATCGTATAAACCAGTTGTTTTTTAATTAATGTGAATTAATGTGAAATTACTTAATTTCATAGTTACGTGTACAAGCCCAAAAATTGCCAATGCACAAGAAATTTTCCTAAGTATAAAAGACAAAATTTTTCTTGGGGAATATATTGAAAGACGTTATGTTGAATCATTGAAAGCATACAGGTAAGATAATGGTTTTATTTAATTATTAATCAACTAGTTAATATAATTTTTTTGTTTCAATATTCAGAGACATCATTACTATTGAACCAAATGATGATATTGTTGAAAATTTATGGACCAACAAATTCATGTTACATATATTATATAAAAATGCTTGGATTGGAATTTCAAGTATAAATTTTTATGTAAAATGAAAATAAATTGAAGGGAAAAAATTAATTTACATAAATATTTTTAGAGGATCCCCAAAATTGTAAATCCCATAATTGTTTATTATGGGTCACATTGCAAAATATACCTATTGGAAAACATTGGTTTAAAATAAATAATATTAATGTACAGAATAAAGAAATCATTATGGATGTACAACATGTACAACCTTTCAGATTACCTGAGACTAAATTTGGTAATATAGATTTAAATTTTCCTCCGCTAAAAGAGGTAAATTTTGTGTATTTCTCTTGATAATTAACAATGATAAAAACAAACATACATGCAATTCAATAAAATTTTAAATATTTTCAGATTTTCACTTATAGTAATATATGTGAAGCTATAAAATTCAGTTCAATTTTGATAATGACAATTATTACTTTTCTTGTTGAATTAATTAAATTTATAAAGGAATATAGTATAGAAATAGGCTACCTAATTATAAATTTGATTGATGTTTCCAAACCAATTTTATTAGCTATATTCGAAATGATAGGAAAATGCATTTTTGGTCTTTATTGGCTTATTTTTGTTTTATATAAAGGCAATCCTGATTAAAATAATACGCTAAATACACTTGCAAATATCAACAATAATTCTATGAGAATAAGATACAGAATATATAAAAAAAAAGTAATAAATAAAACCTATTTGGCAAGAACTCATTATATTGAAATATAAAAATTGACAAATATTTACTGTAAATATTTTATATTATTTATGAAAACATATTTATTATATATTTATACAAAAAGTAATTTTTAATAAATTATGTGAAAAAAACATGTATTTTTTGAAAAAACATTTAATTATTCACAAATTTCTATACAATTTTGTTTTTGTTCAAATTAAATACTAATTTAAGTTTTAAGTTTGTATAATTTTTAAGAATACAAAAATTTGTACCCAAATTTGTAAAGCTAGTATCCATGCACATATATATGTATATGTATATTATATTATATATATATATATACACACATAAACATATGCAAAAAGTATCAGTAAGATAATAATAACGAAAAAATTTTGTATCCATGTTTAACTATATTGTTAAGCTTTTGTGATGCCAATAACACCGCACGCTAAGCGCGATCCGGCATTACCAGTTGTTTTTGAAAGTTCATGCCCACCTTTACCAAAATCGTCTGGATCAGCATGAACCTAAGTGAACAATAGCTTTAATGCCAATAAATTTGTAAACGTAAAAAAGTTACAAAAAAGAATCACTTACAACGAGTGTTCTCCCAATAATATTGTGAGCTCCCTGGAGCTTTATGAATTTGTCGGTAATTTCAACTTTTGCCACACCATTAGCTCCAGCCTCGACATTTCCAAGATCTCCTACGTGGCGAACATCATCCGTAGGACCTCCATGGTCCTTTCCCAAAGGATTAAAGTGTGGCCCAGCAGTGATGCAACCTAAGTATAATTAATTGTATATAAAGTAGCTTATCTTTTATGTCAATCTGTGCGTTTACGAAGAATGAGTAAATAAAGGGAAGCCACCATTGGTATTATCTCCGAATTCGTGAATGTGAAAGCCATGTAAGCCTTGCTTGAGGCCCGAAACCTCGCCGGTGACCTTGACCGCATCGGCTTCACCCTGAGCGTAAACACAAAGTGAGAGGATTACAAAGTAAACGACAAACGGCAAACGGTGCAGGGGGAAAAAATTTGAAAAAAAAAAATTTGAAAAAAAATCCACGCTAACTGCGTTGGAGGCAATTAATCGTGCGGGCTTACATTTTGCTCAAAAAATAGAGTTCCTTTGGCGTCCCCCTGAAGAACACAGACTGCTTTTACCGTCATTTCGATGCTGCTAAACGCCGGTGAATCTGAGAAAGCGAAGAAAGCGAAGTCCGATAAGCGTCGGTTAAGCGTTCGCAAAGCCACTCGAAGGCTAATAAGCGTTGAGGAAGAAGTTGCAAAGCTTCTGCTGAATCACGTTCAACAAATCGACTCGAGTGCCGTGTGAAACGATAAATTTCTCGAATAATTAATGGCAAGTTTCAATGTTATTTCAGCGTGATTATGCGAAAGCTGAAGAGGTTCATGAGAGAGAACAAACGAGCAATGACAGTCCGTGTTTAAGAAGGACGTCGATGGCTAATAGTATAGAATGGTATTTGTTCCTGTCGGACTGTCCCTCCTCCCCGTTTAACGGCTCTGCCGTACATCAAAATTCCCTGCAAATTTCATGATAGATGCACGCGCGATATGCTCCTCGCTAGTTCGTACGTGGAAGGAATGTAGGATCGGTGCGCGCGCACGCACATTTGTACAATAATGTACCCACTTACGATAAGTACTTATCGACCAAAGCCTAAGCTCCGCTACGCAGTCCCAACACTTGCAACGTTCCGAGCCGGCTTATGCGTGTAAAATGGCGACGATTTCCTTTCCGGTGTCGCGCCGACGGCAACGCATGCCACGGTTCATAAGCCGTTGTCATAATAACCTAACATCGAGCTCTCAAATTGAAGATTTTCCTTGATTATTTGACATACGATTAGTCGGGCCTCTCCGCTATCTCTGCTTAATATTTCTCAGCCTATATGCCCTGGCTTTCCACGACATAGAACAAGTACCCACAGTGCAATTCTCTTAAAATACACAGTGTTTATACAAAAAAGCCCGTCACAAGTTGCTTATATTATTAAACATTTCCAGACGTCTACTGCTAAAGATGAATGATTTGGGAATGGAGAAATTGAGTCTCGACGAGTCGGGCGATGCTCCAGAGCTGAACGAGGATCCGTGCAAATCGAATTTAGTTAAAGAGCGCTTTACCTTACCAGCGGTGCCGTATAATCCAGATGGCTGGGGCCCTTGTGAGCTACCCGAACAGTTCAAGGACATACCCTACCAGCCCTTCTCCAAGGGTGACAGGATTGGCAAAGTGCGCTTTTAACTAGCATCTTTATCTTCCTAACATTGTTCATTTCTCTTTACTTATTTGCTTTGCTTCCCCCTACAATAGATTTCCGATTGGACAGGTCCTGTCTTTCAAGATAAGAAATTTGCAAGTAAGTCCTTTGATCGGTTTATCATTTGCATCGATTTATCGAGCAATTATTTCAGAAAATTTGGTCCTTGTGAAAAAAAATTGCGAAACCTTTTAGAGTTTCGTTAGAAATGGAATTCTTTTTGTTCTTGCAAAGCCACTATCCGTGTATGCAGTGTACTTCTTACTCATGAGTTTTTTACTTTAAGAATTAAATACGAAATATCGTAATGTTAGCGAGTAAATAAATTCAGATTTGATATTTTTGATTTGATATTTTTAACGGTAACTGTTTAAATATTACACCGATTGAACTAAAGTATCAGCGCTATTCGAAAGGTCGAATAAATATTTCAATCGCCATCTCTATTGTTTACAGACAAGTATGCTTCACAGTTTGGATCGGGAAGTCAGTATGCTTATTACCACGACGAAGACGAATCTACTTTCCATTTAGTCGATACGACTCGTGTTCAGAAGCCTCCGTACCAACGAGGCAGATTTGGTCGCCACAATCAGCGTATGCGTGGACGAGGTGGACAGCGCGGTGGATTGAATCAGATGCAAGCTCTTGGCAAACTAAAACTCAGAGAAAGAGAACGTAAGGGGCAAACGAAACGTTGGGGTCGCCAACAGGGTCTTAGGAACCATAAGAATCAGCCGCCGATAAAAATTAGGGACGCTTCGGTCACCGTAAGGCCAGATTGGGTAACTATCGAGGAAATGGACTTTCCACGGCTTAGCAAACTGACGCTTCCCAACATTAAAGATGGAGAAGACATCATGTGCTTTGGAGCTCTAGAATTCTACGATAAAACCTACGATAGAGTCAACGTGAAGAATGAGAAGCCTTTACAAAGGATCGATCGAATCTTTCATACCGTAACTACAACGGACGATCCAATTATTCGTAAACTGTCCAAAACAGAGGGTAATGTTTATGCGACCGATGCAATTTTGGCTACTATAATGTGCTGCACCCGCAGCAACTACTCTTGGGACATTGTGATCGAGAAGTTTGGAAACAAGTTGTTCTTTGATAAAAGAGACAATACTGAATTCGATTTGTTAACGGTCAATGAAACGAGCGTCGAGCCGCCACAAGATGACGGAAACTCACTGAATTCGCCTCGCAATTTAGCTTTAGAAGCCACGTTCATCAATCACAACTTTTCTCAGCAAGTGCTAAAATCCAACGACCCTAGATTTAAATTCGATGAGCCAAATCCCTTTATCTCGGAAGAAGAGGAAGGAGAAGTGGCAAGCGTGGCTTACAGATATCGAAAGTGGGATTTAAATAACGACATAGTATTAATAGCAAGATGCGAGCACGATGCTGTAATGCAAGGCCCAAGTAACGAGACGCAGTTTCTGACAATCAAGGCTTTAAACGAGTGGGATTCAAAGTTGGCCAACGGCGTCGAGTGGCGCCGCAAATTGGACACCCAGAGAGGCGCAGTCCTCGCCAACGAATTGCGAAACAACGCCTGCAAGTTGGCCAAATGGACGGTCCAGGCTTTGCTCGCTGGCTCGGACCAGCTCAAGTTCGGCTACGTGTCTAGAGCGAGCGTCAGGGACTCCAGTAAGCACGTTATCCTAGAAACCCAACAGTACAAGCCCAACGAGTTCGCCAATCAAATAAACCTCAACATGGACAACGCCTGGGGGATCCTTCGCTGTATCATTGATATTTGCATGAAGCAGAAGGACGGAAAGTATTTGATAATGAAAGATCCGAACAAGCCTATGATTCGGTTGTACGATATCCCGGATAATACTTTTGAAAGCGAGGCAGAGGAAGAGGAGGACGAGGACGACGAGCAAGTAAAAGATGCTTTTAAGAGTTAATGGGAACAATACATATATTATCGAGTCAATGTGTTTTTGTAAGCTTTATTTCCAAACAATTGAGTACCGTTTACCTATAATATCTAAATTTGCAAAAATGAAGAGGCTGTTGGAAAATAAAAAAATCATGTTAACTGTAAAATTGCTGGTCTTTTTAATGCTCCGTAGGCGACAACCCTTTTGAACGTAAGCCTCTTCTTTCATCTTCCCTTATAAAATGCCTTGATTGTTTATTGCTTTTGTTTTTTCTCCCCAAGCCACCCGGCCGACTTAGTTGGTAGTATTCGGTGCATTTGCGGCCGAGCCTCGGCGCAATTGTGCAAGCCTTGGCGCACTCGATCGGAAAGCGGTTGTTTTTCCAATTGCGCCAGGAATGAGCTGGCCTAGACGAGATCGGTTTTGAGCGACGCGCAAGCCGCTCGGGTGGGTTCGGGTGTCGTTGGGGAGAGCGAGGGAGAGACCCGCAGGTCCAGGCTCGCGATCCTGAGATGCTCCTCGATGCGGGAGTCCGGGCCGAAGCGAGGAGCTCCTCCTGCCCTCTCGGCTACGCAGAGCCGCGCTTCAGACTTATAAGGAGCTCTCCTCCTCCCAGCTTAGAGCTAACATTACCCAAGAGCCCTGCCGGCGTTCGACTCGCCTTGCCCCAGGTGCGCGATGCCTTCCACAAATTATGATACACGATCGACCCTGTCTCGTATCGTTCTACTTTATTAGAATTAGTTGAATGAAAGAGGTTATCGATGGGAGGACCTTTGTTTTCACATCGCCTAAGCTCCTTCGCTCGGTAGCTTCGTCATCGACGTTCATATTAGCAATAGAAAACGTTCGTGTTGCGATGTGCCTTACGAAAATTTAACCGGCCTCTTAATGAGAAGCCAAACAGGTATCGAATGCAGCTCCGATAGAGCCAAAATCTTCGAATGGAATAAAAGTAGTTTTCCCTTTACGTATTCGGGTCCGTTGAATCTTCGCCATAAGCATCATCTCCGAGCTCTGCCTCGAGCATCGCTTTCCTCAAACTTACCGAAGGTTTCGTAATACCTGCCGCTCCATAAGTCAACTATCAAAGCCTATTATGATAATGGATGCACGCCTATAGAGGATAAAAGGAAAAAAAGAGTTGTAAATGGCTCTTAAGGCGCCAAAGACTTGAGCTTAATTTATATAGCCTTGAATTCCTACCTATTCTACATGCCCGTATTCTCGTATCATTGGGGATAGTTTCTCCATGTGCAACATAATTTACAGTTACTATTTTTAAAATGCGTATTCCTTTCTTCGTGGATTATCGTATGGATGAAAGCGAAACGAATTATATTTTTTAAAAATCCATACAATAAGACGCTGACGACTATTCGTCGTTAAAGGAGATGAGAATATTTTATCTTTTTCTAAAACTGTATCACTAGGCGTGAAAACGAATACGAAGATTAGACCGGAGCAATTCGATTGCCCAACGATTGTCTTATTAATCCGAGGAATCGAGGAATTGTGCATTCGTCTCCTGCAGCATTACATCGGCTAATTTTTGTTTCATAAATTAAGAATTCTAGAATAATTGCTAAAACAGAAGGAATTCCATGCGTTATTAATAATAGGAATTGAGCCTTGTATTACGTTGCTGCTGTATACGTAAAAAAAAACAAAACAGATTAAGATACCAATTGTAAGAGTTTCAAATCGTTTTTTCACTTAAACGTTCTCTTTTATTATAAAGTACAGAAATAAATATGCCTGCTAAACTTTATATATATATATAAATTATAATAGGAATTTGTACAATACTATATTGACGTTGTCAAAAAAATTTTGAAAATTCAAAAACATTGTTTAAAATGATTTTTGGCGAAAAAATTAAAAAAAAATTGATTAATCAAAGGCTTTTAAAAAAGTTATGGGTTTTGCGTTAAAAAAGACATACAATATTTTTAATTTACATAGTGTTCCAATTGATTGTGAATAGTGTACTGTCTTCCCAAGTAAATATATAAATTATAATGATAAATTTTTAGACGATAATCTTTTATTGAATGATACTTAAAAACATGATTATTTTGTAACAATTTTTTAATAAAAATTTGTTAATCATTTGTGAGACTTACATCATAAATTACTGTAATAAATCGTAAAAATTATTTATAGTTTACGAAGTAAATTATTAAAGATCAACAGTACAGATTTTATATTAATCCACTATAAATAATAATATAATAATATTAACTTATTATAATTCTTTCATGTTTTGAGTTGATACAGATTTTTCCATTTATTCAAGAATGTTTGTAACTCTTGTAAATATATTTAAAAAAATTCATATGTCCTGTATAAAAAATTCCGGCGTATCTCATTCGATTAGATTAAAAGAATTGTGAAAAAATATTAAATAATATAAAATATATAATATCATATAAAAAAAATCTGTAAAGGGAAAAATGGAGATATTTTTTATTTTTGCCTAGAGCTCTTTATTTAAAAACATTTAGTAATCTGACAATTTTATTTGTAAGAATTACAAAAGTATGTATGATTTTTTGGTTTTGTAGTATATTTATACATTTATTTACTCAAAGTGAATCGAATGAGAAGACGATGAATCCTTCAATTTCAATTTGTAAGGTAATAAATTAATCAATTTGCATATGTAAAAGCGCTCGTGTAATGATTTTTAAAACAAAATATGATTATATGTTACCAGTTGCAAACATATATTGGTATAATTGTATATTTGTAGGTAATATTTATAAAATATTCAATATAATAAACGTGAACTATCGCCCTGCGAATAAAGAAGGCTTGGGATAAATTAAAAAAAAAAAAAATAAAATTAGCAAATAGTTAAAATTTGTAAATTTGAAAATAAATATAAACGATGCAATATTCAAAATATATTGGGAAATATAACAAGCATATACGACTCAGGAAGCAGAATAGATAAAATAAAACAGGGAATTTATATGCAATGGTAAGTATCGCGATGTTTTAAATACATAATAATGAAGCTGTGCGTATTTGTGTCAAACGAAGAGAATGATAAAGGCTTACCAGGCCTTTGGCAAGTAATCGAGACACCATAATAATGGAACTTGGGGCAAATAGGCCGTAAAGGTAATGTAAGAAAATAAATTGTGCAAAGCATTCTCTGTATTTTTAAATAATGATATAAATAATGATTTTTATGTACGCGGCTATTATCGTTCTTCTAAGTCTTTTCCTCTAATCTTGTTCTTTAAATTTCTCTTAATCGACCAATAAAAATGTAAAAACGTTTCTATTGCACGACAAGTTAATTTATATAATTGAGCAGTGGCTTTGACGGAGTTGCAAAAAAATCGAACGGCGATACGCGTTGAAAAACTTTTCTTAATCTCGTAGCTCGTAGCAATCATTTATCCGTAAAAAGCAAAGAGTCGGAGGAGACATTCACGTTCTTAAAATACATTTGACTAGCGACAAATCAGTGCCTCAAGGATACGCAGATATGTCTCATGGATAACAATTAAGTATCATCGGTAGTAAAGTAGAGTGATTACGTCGGTATAATCGAATGCTGTGTGCCGTAATGGTTTGCGCGGGCTCGAGCCTCAACTTTGCAATTACTTTAAAAGCGCTTGTTCGTAAATAGGATGCAGCTGGTGTATTTTGCTTTTAACCGATCGCGATGAAAAAACTGCTCCAGCAGACAGGATGTTTTATCTTTGGAGTCGGCGAGCGCGGCCCGATACAGCAAGCCAAGCGAATAATAGATAGAGCGACGAGCTTTTTGCGTATGCTCTGCATTCGGGAACAATAATTGGAACTAGAGTTGGAGTTATCGGGAGTTGTCGTTGAGGAGGGGTGGGTGGAGATGGAGTCAATTAAGGGTTGCCAAGATTTCAGGACGAGGCTTTAACGCGCCAATAACGGTCCCCCCCTCTCTCCGTCCGTCAGTTTCCCTCCGTTAGTCGTCGCATCTCTAAGACCGGAGAGCCCGCAAAAAGTAGTTGCATTTTCGAGAATAAGGACTCGTCGGGGCGGCGGGAGGGTTGGAGGGGAGGCAGGCGAAGGCCCGTCAAAGTAGCTCAGGTAATGGGAGCGGAGGCCGGGACGGAGGGGCCGTCGGCACGTGGACAGCCGAGCGCGTGAATGTGCGGGGCCGAGGGGCGCGGGCTGCCCGGGGTGGCGAAGCAAGGGTTCGAAGGTCCGAGGAGTCGATAAGTGAGCATCCTGCAGGGCCGGTAAGCGACGGAGCTCTTCGGGAGCCGCGCCATGTTTGCGTCGCTATTCGGTGCCAAATGCCGGGACGTAGGACGCTTAAGGGGGGGCGGCGGTGCTCGGTGCTCTCGGAGCAAAGGTGATTCGGCCAGGAGAGGGTCGGGGGCGAGGCAGCGCGCGCGCGAGAGAGAGAGAGAGAGCGCCGTCGGAGCCAGGTGAGAGTCGTCGGGAGGGTTCCGGGAGGACGTCGCGGCTCGCGAGGACAAGGGCCCGTCGTCGGTCCCGCGGCTCCCAATCCGGCGAGGGTCGCTCGGTCTAGGCTCGGTGTAGGCTCGGTGAGCGAGGTCAGGGTTCGAGAGCAGAGGCCAGCGAAGGGCCCGAGGGAGGCCGCGACCGAGCCTCCTCTCGATCGAAAGTGCCGCCGTCCAACGGTTCAGGTAGAGGCAACCCCAACGGCCCTCGGCCGCCGTCGGGGCCGAGAGGGGGCGCAGAGGCAGGCCGATCGAGTCCGTTGGGCCAGCCGCCGCCGCCGCCGCCGCCGTCCTCGCGCGCCCCTACGCCGAGAGCAGCCCGGGGGAGCCGGCCGACCTCGTTACGGCCTAACCCAGGCTGCTCCCTGCAGTTCTCGCTCCTTCGCGAGGCTCCCGGTCGCGGCCCCGCCGGTGCGCCTCGATAACTCGCTCCCCGTCCGAGTGCTCCGAGGAGTCCTACGCTCTGCTCCGCGGTGGGTGCCTCCTCCTCCTCCGCCTCCTCCTGCCGCTGCTGCCGCCGCCGCTACTCCGCCAACGCCACCGCCTGCCTTCCCGCCCCCCCCCGACAACGCTTGGAGTGCGGTGTGCGGCCTCCGTCGCGCCTCCCTCTGCTCTCGCTCTCTCTCTCTCTCCGTCGGTGTCTCTCCGTCTGTCCCTGTCCGGGAAGGGGGCTCTCTCTCTCGCTCCCACGGGCAAGGAGTAGGCCTTCCTCAGCGCCAGTCCGCTTCGAGCCTCGACTGCGCCTCGTCGAGTCGTCGGTCGGTCGCAGTGTATCGCCGTAGACCGCAGTCGTCGGTGGCAGCCGCGCAGGCACGCACGCGCACACGGGAGAGGCTCCGGAGAGCAGCCAGTCGCCACCAGTGAGCCGAGGAACGCGAGGCAAGGAGGGAAAGGAGGCGCCGACGGGCACACGGGGCTCTTAAGATGGCGGACGCGGACTCGAGGGTGGACCGCTCGGACCCGGAGCTGCGCATCCTCTCGGTCGACCGCAATAGCTTCAACGACCCGGCGACCCAGGCCGAATGGACCCAGAAGAAGCTCGTATGGGTGCCCTCGGAGCAGCAGGGCTTCGTCGCCGCGAGCATAAAGGGCGAGCGCGGCGACGAGGTCGAGGTCGAGATTGTCGAGACCGGCAAGCGCGTCCTCGTCGCCAAGGATGACATACAGAAGATGAACCCGCCCAAGTTCGACAAGGCCGAGGACATGGCCGAGCTCACCTGTCTCAACGAGGCCTCCGTCCTGCACAACCTCAAGGACCGTTACTACTCCGGTCTTATTTACGTGAGTCTCGCCAGCTTCGATTGACGACCTTCCCCGCGGTCCCCGGCGGTTCGCCCCCCCCCTGCTCCTGGCAGCGCTCGCAAGCGCGCACCCGGCCCCCGCACCCTTGCCCTTCCCTCGGCAAAACACCGCTCGCCTCGAGTCGCCCTTAAGCGCCGCTGCGACGTTGGCTCCGGCCGCTGTCGAGCGACTCGAGCGACGAGTCTAGCCACGGCCGACTCGCCGGACACCATAACCTCACACTGACAGAAACGCAACAGGTTACGGGCCTCCTTTCCGCCTTCTCCTCCATCCCTGACTCGTTCGCCTCCTCCTCCTCGTCCTCGTCCTCGCCCTAGACAGCAGGAGCTCCTCCGAGCACTACCCGTCCGGGGCTTATCGACTGCCCCGCGATCCTACACCCACACGCACCAGGCACCTTTCTCTCTCTCCCTCTCTCTCTCTCTCTCTCTGACTCCTCTGCTCTCCGAGCTGTCTCGATCTCTTAAGCTCTTTTGCGCGCTCAAAGACAGCCGGCCGTGTACGCGTACTCTCGTGATCCTCTCTGCGTCGTCCTCATAGCCGTCGACGACGCTTCGTGCCATCTTTCCTCCGCCCCTCGCCCGGCCCCGCGGACACTCCTCTGACTCACCTCTGCACGGGGACTTTCCCTCCCTGGGCCCGTGCCTTGGTTTCCCTCCCCCCCCCCCGTTTTCCTCTCCCGCGCCCGCGCGCGCGCAGCCACGCACACGCAGGCAAGGGAGCGCGCGGGCGCTCGCTCGATACAGATAGGCGAACTGCTGCTGTCTCTCGTTGTCGAAGGCAGCCAGGGCCGGGCGGTCCGCGCTTCCTTTCTACCTCGGAGGCGGCGGCTTACCTTCTCTCGGCCGACGCCGAGGGCTATTGCGGACACCTCGCCGAAATAACGGGAGAGAGGGGCCCGCGTGTCCTGGCCGACCTTTTTTCTCGCTTTTCGCTGACTCGATAAGATGCCGAGGAGAGCGAAAACAATGAGCGAGGTTTTGAACGCTGGCGTTGCTCGTTTCACGTTTCAAGCTTCTCGCTCCTACGGCTCTACTCTCTGCTCCTCGGGCCTGCGCATCGCTCTTGCGTATTTTACTCGGGCTCTTCTTTGCTATTCACTTTTCGCTCTACGGAGCTCCGCCGTCCGCACACCTTGGGCCGCCTGCGAGAGGGCCGGGGGGGCGCCGCCGCTCTCTCTCTCTCTCTCTCTCTCTCACGGAGGGAGAAGGGCTGGCGGCCTCTGCTAGAGGAGAGCCGAGGAAAAAGAAGGAGCCTCCTGGCTAACCCCAATGAATGGCCGATCGCCGGAGGAAAACGTACGGAGCGGAGGAGCGACCTTGGCTCCTCGCTCCCATTTATTCGGCACATTTAGCGCCCAGAGGAGACGTCGTTAACACTCGGCCGGCGACGGAGTGGCAGAGTGGCCGCGTCGGATTCGGCGTCGACCTCCGCTGCTCCTGCTTACGCCTGCCTCCCTACTTATACCTGAAAACTCATCCCTGTCGACCTTCCGCCCGTCCTCCGGCGCTCCCGATCAAAGCCAACCTTTCCCTTAACTGACACTTGACAAACACGAGTCAACGCTTCGCTTAGCGCTTCTGCCGCTTATGTCCTAAGAGTGAAGCGGAATTTTATCGGTTACTCGGTAAACAATAATCAATGTGGAAACCTTGCACAACGCGAGTCTTAATGTAATGCCGATTGACGTGCCATCGGCCACCGACGCCTTTGATCCGGCAATTACAGGAGGCCGAGTTGAGGAGCTCCTTGTCCTCCTCCTTACTAATTACCTCCCCGAGCTCGCGAGCAAACGAGCTCGATCCCCCGAGAGATAAGCCAATCCCTTATTATCCTAGCAAATCGGTAATCAGCTGCCGGTCAGCTGATCCGACCGAGCTTGGCTTCGACTTCCATGGCTTTCGCAACCCCGCTTAATCCTCGTTAATGCCAAAGGCCGAATTCTACCTTCCTCGATTGGAAATTGCCAATCCAAGCCGTTTGCGTTTCTTTTTACTCCGAACTTTGCAAGCTCTCTCTCTCTCTCTCTCTCTCATTGCGCAGTAAAGCCCATGGGCTTTTCATTCTTTCGTTTTAAAAAGCCATATTTATCGACGGATGTAAAATCTTTTCTCGTTCGACGTTTATTAATTATTAAATTACGACTCGGTAATTTGTGCTCGATAATAATTTTATTGATAAATTACGTATATATCATCGTTATCCAATTGCGATATAACATTTAGCGATAGAAATTGTAATTTAACTGTAAAAATCTTCGAGGAAGCTCTCCGTCTTATTATTATTATTATTTTTGCTTCCTTCATATTTTAAATGCAGATTAATAAGATTTATTGATTTCGTTTCTCTCTGTCCCTCTCGCACATGCCCATTCAATCCGACTCTTTGTTACTACTTTAATTATTATGATAAATTCACTTTAATTTATATCGTTGTTTTTTTGACTCATTGCAAAACTTGTTTTACGTTTATTGATTTTGAGAGGAAAAAAAAATTCAATTAAAAATGAAAGAATTTCAAGGAAAAGGTGAACTTCAAATATATTGTCAATTAGGATCTGGGTGAGAGAGAGTGAGAGAGAGTGAGAGAGAGAGAGAGAGAGAGAGAGAGAGAGAGTACGGCGATGGTTGAGAAATATATCACAATTATCCATAAGTATAAATACGCGATTAAAGATACATGTTTCGAGAGTAATCGAGGTATAATTATGCGACGCGCAAAATTTTTCGAGTATGAAACCGACGTGTCATTTTCTAAATTAAACTACGTCTCAAAAATATCAAAAATAAATATGTGCTCATCTGGTAGAGGCTAGCAATTTTTCCAGGCCTGTCGATCTTTAAATACATTTACGGATTACGATGAATTTAAGCTTGTTTGAGAGCCGATGTTGACGAATTCGGTAGGAGTAGGAATTATTGAGATATCAAGGGGAGCCGCGGGTCGCGCATGATCTAGAGCGCGCGATGATCGAGAGGTAGCCGAGCACCGAGTGCTGGAACCGGGCAGGCATCGAGTAGCGATAAATAGATGCAGCCTCGGGCCGATCGAATGTCGAGAGGCGGCTCGCTATCGGTAGCCAGGGTATCGGGGTTGCCGGGGCTATTTAATTGTTCAGCGGCCCAGTGCGGTTGGCCGGGGGGGCGAGGGCGAGGGCGAGAGGTCAAGAGCGAAGGAGAAAGCCCGTGGGCAAGGGTGGCCCCGCAAGGGAGAAGGCAAAGGTCGGAGCCACCGCGCCGGGATGCGACGGAGAGCGGAGCTCTGTTATCGCGGGAGGAGGAGGAGGAGGCGGCAGCGACGCCCCAGCAGTGCCGGTCGACGTCGTGTGCTCGTACTCGTCGTGACCCGCGCGTCGACGGTGACTCACGGCCGGCTGAATCAGCGGGAGCTCGCGGCCCGCCGTTCCACCTCGAGGGATAAAAAAAGAGGCGGTGGAGGCGCGACGCGGCACTGCGAAAAAAAAACACGAGCTCCACGAGAGGGAACGAGCCAAAGCCCGAGGAAAAAACACAACCGCCATTTTGAGTAAATACCCGGGGCGAATCGCCCTCGGGAAAATTCGCTGGCGCGACACATTGCGGGCTTATTTACTCGGGTTGCGCAAAAGTTAGCATCAGCTAAGTAAAAGCCCGAGCGACAAAGAATCGCCGTGACCCCTTCTCCTTCCTTCCTTCATCTTCCTTCCCATTCACGGCCCCGCGATTTCGACCCTCCTTCCCCCGTCCCCGGGCCCGCGGGGGCCTCTCCATGACTAAGAGCCGGATGAATCGCGCTTTCGGCCTTTCCTTCGCGTATTGAATTACGCATCGAATCGTAACGATAGCCTTTAAAAAAAGAAAGAGGGAAAAAAAGTAGAAGAAGAAGAAGAAGAAAAGAACGAACGAAAAAAGGAACACTCATCATTCGTGCGGCGCTGATAAGTACGTGAACCGAGGCACAAACTTTGTCGGCTAGTTTGCGTTAGCTTACGCAGGCTTATTATACGTGGGGACGCTAAAAACGAAGAGCGGCCCGACGATCGTGCCTGGAAGTCGTGGATAGAAAATCCGAGAACAGCCGAAGAAGTATTTGCGTTTCTTCGGCTTTAATGCGCCCACATAAATCACACGACTCGCCGAACGTCGCCCGTGAATTACGGCCGTGCAATTAAAGTCGTAACCCGAGAGTAGAGGAGGATAATTAAGGTCCGATAAGCCTCGAGGCTGATGAATTTTCTCGGATAGTATTGGCCGCTTGATTTCTCGTTGGCGACGGTAGGCGGCCGAGGATACGCGCGCGGGGGGGGGGGCCACGGAGGAGGGCAACGGGGGTGGGACGCAGGTGAGAGAGGCGGCGGAGGATGGCGGAGGTCCGCGGGGGATTTCGCAATAGGCGCAGCCGAATGACCGCGAGCGCGAATTCATTGTGCAAACGGCGGGACTCCGTAAAAGGCCAGGGTTCGACCGATTCGACTGCGGAACCTTGCGCGAAAATCCCCTCGACTACCTGCCCGTTCACTTTCGCCCCTGCCGCCGCCGCCGCTGCGCGCCCCTCCCTTCATTACCGAAGCCCCGCCGGTTGATAAGCCCGAGGAGGCGAGATCCGCGCCTCGGCATTGCCCGGGCTCGAGGCGACCGGGCCCCGAGGAGGCTCGCGATTCCTCTCCCCTCTCGCGACGACCCTCGTTGCGCTGGCGACTAACCTCGGGCCTCTTCGAGGAAAGGCTTCGCAACTACTTTCACCGCTCCACATTTTAATATCGAGCTCGGATGGGCTCCTTCGCGCACGCACAAGACCAACGCGGCTCGCGTACGGAAGCCTCGACTAGGCGCTTCTCCGTCGCGACGCCGGCACCGATCGAAGGTTCTTAGGCGGGGAGGGAGGCGCGAGCTCCACCGAAGAAGCGCTCATTGTTAATACGGATCCGAATGAGAGAGAGAGAGAGAGCAAGGCACACAAAAGAGCATAGTTAGATCGTTTATTAAACACGAGCTATTTCGTTTTGCAGTAATGTCCCTAACGATTATTTTCATAAGCGCTGACTGCAACTAGTCGCAGCCGTTACGGTCGTGATTTTTTTTATCGAAAATTCATTTAACGGCCGACGATTATCAGCCTCTCGCTTACTTTACATTTATACGGTGCGTAACGATTAAAAAAAAAAAAAAAAAAAAGAAAAAAATAAAAAAAAATTGCAGCCAATGCAGTAGGATCGAGGATCGAAACGAGTCTTCGATGCACATGGCTAAGCTGGCTCCGACGGGGCATTGCGAAAGCGCTTACAAAAATTCTGATCGAATGAATAGTTTGGGCGAAACGCGAGATGTTTGGGCTGGGAGGTGGGGCAGCGGTAACATTTTTTAAAATTACTGCTCGCCCGTATTATGCAATGACGATGAAAACCGACGTATCGGCCGACTTCACAATTCGCGTATAGCGAGCTCGCTGCCGATGAATTTTATTGACGATAAAGCAAATATTGAAAACAAAAATAAACGCTGCGACCGAACATTGTCGCGGGTTTGCACTGCGAACCGCCAAGGTCTGCTGCCTATGGTGTAGTCCCCGATGAGGGACGTCGCGGACGGTCCTATTGCCACGGGATTGCCCTATTTTCATGATAAAGGAAGGACGCGAAAGTTAGGCGAATAAATATCCGACCGACTAAATGCCTCGCACGGGCAGTAAAAAGAAGCCATTTGGCAATAATGATAACAGCAGCAGCAACAACAAAGCAATAACAATGTCGTAAAAGCTCCGAATCGTACGGCGGGAGAAAAAGCGTCGCGAAGATTGGTAAAGGACCACGTGCAAGTGGATCCGCTCTACGGCCTGAAACGTGGATCGCTCGCGTATAATCCGTTGGAGGTCCCCCCGCCCGCCCCTCTAGCCAACCAAACGCATCGTCAAGAGGTATCGAAAGGGTCAAGGGCTGACCGCGTACTCGGACGATTTGCACAGCTCTTTTCGCCTCTAGAGGATTCCCGTGAACGAGAGGAGAGCCCCCGATGCGGCGATGTTTTGTTATCCCAGTGACGAAGTCGCTTTTTTGTTAGCATTTTCTCTTGCGTGGCCTACAGAGCCGAAATCTCGCCTCGCATTGGCTCCTCGCTGCGAAAATCGTTGGCTCTCCGCGTACTCGTCAAGAGTAAGCGCGCACCGTATTTGTGTCTGTGCTCGGCCAAATATGGCATAAAAAAGGCTCTTGCGCCGTGCGTCATTAACGATGGAATGTCTTTTCATTCTTGTTTGCACTCGTGGCGCAAGCGGGAGGGGACGATTAGGAATTTTTTTGTTTTTTACTCCATTCGGAATCTACGTGGAATTGAGAGCCAGATAAGACTGGCGGATAGACGGCCACGGGGGGCGGGGGGTAGTGTTAGAGACGGGGGGGGGGAGCAAGAGAAAGAAAGAGTTCGCGCGCGGAGGCGCTATCGGGAAAAAATCGTACCTGCCTGCCTACTCGGCTAGATTAAGAGGAACAAGTGGAGACGGCAACGAGTTGGAATTACACAAGCCCACGGTCGAAAGTGGAAAACCTGCGAAATGTGGCTCGCCGAGAGTCGGGACTCGGGGGACTCGGCCCCCTCGCACCCCGTCTCGGCGGCAAAAGCTCTCGGGGGCGCCTCCCCGGGGCAGCGCCGCGGGGCCCCTTTGCCCGGGGTTGCCGGCAAGAGCTCGCCCTGGCCCTCGGGGACGGCGGCGGCAGGTGTGGCGCGCGTGTCGAAAAATGCCGAGGAAAGACGCCGACGCGGCTAATAAATCGGAGCGGTGCGCAAAGACGCGTCCTTAAAAGGACTCTGCGTCCTTAACCCGCTTGGCTGGCGGTGGCTCCGCAAGACACCGTGAGCCACATCGAGCCTCGGTAAGGCACCGGCGCGCGGATCATCATATATGTACGTAAAAAAACAGAGGCAAAGGTGCGCACCTTTATGTGCAAGTGCCTTTTACGGTTGGCCTATATAAAGCCCCATTGCCGCTGCCCCTGCCACCGCACCACTGCCGGGGGGAAAACGGCCTCGGGCTTTTCGACGCGTCTCTAGGCTGCACGATGAGATGCCGCGCCCCTTCACCGCCGTCTCCTCCTCCTCGGGGACACTCGCCACTGATTCACGCAAGACTCGTTAAGGCAACGCACTCCTCGACTTATTTTTTTACCTTAGACGCGCCGCTGCCGCTTTCCCTCCGTACGGCCTTGGCCAGCCAAATGTCACCTTGCCTTAGCCTCCGACCCGTACTCCCGAGGCGGTCCTCCCCGGCTCCCTGATAACGCGACTCCGATACCGACGAGTTCCCTCGACGCGGCAAAGGTGCGCTCCGACCGAGAGCCAAGTGTTCCTCGGCGCCTGAAGCCCAAGGCCCTCCTTTTATATTCCCCTGTGCATCTTGCGGATGGACTTTGAGAGGCATCGGGACAATCGCTGATCACCTCATTAAATCTAAATGCTCGAACGCGCATTTCCCTCTATTGATCCTCGACCAATAACCCCCGTATTCCTTCCTCAAACTTCAACGATATTCTCAAGGCTCGAGGTGTAAGCGTTGGAGTATGCAAGACCTCTCGTGGTTAAGGCTGTTAAAGGTTCGTCCTTTCGAAGGTACCGATAGCGACTTATGATAAACGTCATAAATAAGCGCCTTTGAGAGAGGCACCGTTGCGCTGGGTTGTAGGCGGGGAGGGGGGGGGCGGCTAAGCGACCCCTTTTAAAAAATCCGCAAGTAACTCGGGCCCGTTTTCTTTCATTCCACACGAAACCTCCAAGCCGTTGTTGATGGCCTTTAAATTTTCTCGTCTTGACACCTCCCCGCAATTGACGATGCAAGAGAGCCATATGAGAGGTAGAGAGAGAGAGAGAGAGAGAGAGCAATACCAGGGCAGTTAGAGTAAGGCGAACTTTTGTTGCAGCTGAATATTAATCAATCGCCGAGCTTTTATCAGCTAGAGAAGACACTCGATACCTCGACTATCAATGAATTAGCAATTGCGGCGCAAGCGCCTTTCAATTATCCTTAATTGACGCAACAACTGAGCGAATTGGACGGACAGCGAGGAAAGTTGAGTCCGACTACACTTTGGGATTTTTAAAAAAGTTGGGCAGGAATGCCGAAGATCCGACCGAGGACGGGGGCAGGTCGACGACACGCGACTCTCGGGACCGGTTTTCGAGCGCTTCTCGCGCCGCCGCCGCCGCCGACGTCGTCTGACCCTCCCCCTCCTCCAGCTCGTGCACCTATCTCTCTCCTTCGAGAGCAAAGCACAACACGGGATCGCGCCGCCGGTTCCGAGGCGCTGCGGTCCGGCGAGGCCGAGCTCCCCGACTCGTTCAGCCCCTCGTCCCGATCCCAAGAGCGAAAGCAACCCCAAAGTAAGGGGGCTCGCCCCGTATCCAATTTGCAAGGGTAGCGCCGCTGAAAGGCTGCCGATGCGCGGGGGCGGGTCTATAAGTACGCTCGCGGCACGTGTCCTACTTTATCGGTCAACGTCCAAAGCGCATTCGGCTCCTCGAGTGTTTTCGGAACGAAGAAACAACTCGGCTCTTGTCGAGGAGGAGCTCGGCTCGTTCGCACGTGGGCCAATTAATCCTCCTGGCCGGGAGCGAGAGCGGGGGAGGGGCCAGGCCCTGCCCTACCGGCTCTGACATTGTAACCGAGACATTGATTCCCCGAGGCCTTATCCCATAAGCTGCATTTGATATTGTAAATTGAGAATGCTCGAGGCCTGCCAGAGGAGAGCGGCTCGCTCCTGCAAAGCATTTAGTCGATCGACGCGACGGATTTGCCCCGTGCGCCCGCGCTCCCCACAAAACGTGACACGGATGCTAGAGCAAACGAATCCGCGCCGCTCCCCTCCTCTCCCCTGCGTTGATTTAAAGCCCACGAATGATAAAGAGCTCGAGATTTTCCAGGAGCTCCTCGCGTAAGCGCACGATGCCGATATCGAGCGGCGCTCGAGTTGCTCGCCGCGCTCCTCGGGATACGTGAAATATCGGGCCCCGATGGATGGAAGGAATGAATTCAATACCACGGCTGGAATTACTTGCCGTTGGCGGCAGTACTGCTCCGAGGGCCGCGGTTCGACTTGCCAAGCTATGGAGAATAAGCTTCTCCGGGGAAAAAGCTGCTTCCCCAGGAGATAGGGACAAAGAGAAGGCGCGCCCGCGAAAAACAAAAATAGGTCGATTCGATAAGCGTAATTGCAACCTTGTTGGCTTCGCGAAAGTTCTCGGGCTTAGTCACGATTAATTGGGCCGTCCCGAGCCCGATCGAGGAATCGAGGCGCTACGTACGTAATCCTCGCTTAACTTTTCACGCTTTATACGGAAATCCAGGCTTTATACGACACTGAGGTTGGCTCTTGGCCTGGGGCGGGGAGCGGAGCGGAGGAGGGCACCTTGTACGCGCATAAATAAACGGAGCGAGCTCTATCTTTTCCTTTTTTTTTTTTTTTTTTTTTTTTAACAATCTCGCGCCTTTAGCGATGGCTTTGCCCGTGAAAATCCCGCGCTCCAGATATTGCGAGAAACGCGAGCTCGATAGGGAGTTTGTCGCTATTCGCCGAGGTCAGCATTCATCAAAGCTAAATTTCGTCTCGCGCTTAGATGATGCAAGCCCCGAGCCGAGCCGAGCCGAGCTTATTTACTCGTTTGGCTGCTGTTTTTACGTTGAGCATCGACGCGCGAACAGCGATAGTCGCACTATTTAAATAGCCTTTGAAAAAATGCTGGTGCGCGCGAATCTTTTAGCGCGCGATCCATCGACGGCCGCCGCCGCCGCCGAGCCAAACACAATAACACAATAAACGCAATGAGCGTAATATAAAAGAAGGCGGCCCCGAGAAGGAGCAAGGGACGGCGGCGGCCCGGTTATCGAGCAGACGAGCGATAAAATATTTTTCCATTTGAGCGGAGTTCGCATAAATTGATTCCGATTGAAAAATCCGAAGCCAAGGATGCACGGAGCGCGACAGATAACTGTCCCGACGCTCAAGAGATGCTGCGAGGCAACGAAGAGCGAGCGAACGTTTCAATCGAATGAATCGACAGGTCAGGGCAGGCCATCGAGGAAAGGGAATAATTTTTCGAAGTCGAAACGCGTTATTTGAGATTGCGACTCGAGGACGTAAAAAAGGGAAGGAAATGCAGAGGAGAGAGAGAGAGAGAGAGAGAGAGAGAGGAAAAGAAAAGGGAAAAAACCGGCCGCGTAGGTGTGACGAGTCGCGAATTCAAAGCTTCGTCAAACATCGGTTGCGATTCTTCCTTCATTCCCCCGTCCCCCGTTTCCAAATTGCTTTCTCACTTCTGCCAATGTGCCGCCTCTCCGCCGCCGCCGCCGCCCATCTTCGTTCCACCGTTCTCTCTCTCTCTCTCCCGCCTCTCCCTGCCCTGCCCTGCCCCTCACGTACACACTACGGGCGCGTGCATGCACACGCACATACATTGTGTCCCATGAGTGCCTTCAGAATGCACGCGCTCATATGCCCAATGACGTCATGGAATCAACATTCCACACCGACAAAGCTACAAGGCGCTGGCGTACCTAAGCCACCGAGACGTATCAAAATTTATTCGAAATTATGATATTACGATATTAACCCATTAATGCCGAGGCGGGCTTTTCCTTTCCTCTCTTGGGAGGCTTCTCGAGGCATTTCTGGGCCTTGGCTCCAACTCCACGCGCTCTCGCTCCTCGCGGCTACGACTCGAGCTGCCCGCCTCCTGTCCCCGGCCTCGGGACACCAACCCCCCCAGACCCATAAAGCGACCTTGCCCACTCAGGGACCGGGCAAGTTTTACTCGTCGCGGGTGTAACGGCCCAAAGGGATTGCCAATTTTATAGGGGACTTGTCGTTCCGGCCGAGGAGGACATCGCGCAAGCGGGCACCGAACCTCGGGAGAGCCTCCCATTCGCTTAGGCTCGCGCCTCTCCCAAGGCATTACTGCCAACGGCTAAGGAAACACGAGATCCAACGGGTTTCCTATTGTTCGCCGTATCACCGTAAAGCTCAGGCGCATCGATTCCTCTCGATCGCTGGCTCGCCCTCCGGGTGAAGGCGCAAACGCAAATCGAAGCTTGCACCTATTATCGTTATTAGCATTATTATCATTACCGTCGTCGTCATCGTCATCGTCATCGTCATCGTTGTCGTCGTTGTTGTTAATAATCGTTTTTCCTTTCGTTATTTATGCATTGCCTTTGACCGCGAGTCTCGAGTAAATGAAGGGTGCAACCGGCGATGGCAATCGAATCGACCTTTTATTATTTACGTAATTTAACGAGCCAATGATCCTTGTCCGTTAACAATGGGCTCCTAGCAATGTCTGCATTAAAAATAACGAGCCGCGTGAATTTATCCGCCGAGCGGAAACTGCGCTGGACGCTGGACGATAAAAGCAATGTCCGTCGTTGAACGAGATTTATCGTGTTCTTATCGCGGCGCAGCCGCTTACGTTCAAAAGTCGAAATGCAAAGTTGACGCGCGGCCCTCTTTGGGGCCACCGTCGGAGAAAAAGCCCCGAGCAGCGCTTGATTTTTAATCCAGATAGCGGCCGCGCAATGACCGGCTACTGAACCATTCTTCAATTGCATTTTCTTCCAGACGTATTCGGGCCTCTTCTGCGTCGTTGTCAATCCGTACAAGAAGCTGCCCATCTACACGGAAAAAATCATGGAGAGGTACAAAGGCATTAAGAGACACGAGGTCCCACCCCACGTGTTCGCTATAACGGACACAGCCTATCGCTCTATGCTGCAAGGTAAGCACTTTTTAATCGTCTTCCTACATTCGACAATGGCTGCTCCTGGCTCTTGTGGACCCGCGGCTGCCGTTCGACCGCAGGGGGCCCCCCGCCAAATCAAACCAAACACACCAACGGCCGCGAGCAGCTTAGTGCCGCGCTCCTTATCGTTTCTCCTTAAGAACCGAGCCACGAGCCGTATTAGTTTGGTTCGGCTTACGGAAAACTTACTCACGGAGGAGGCCCGCGTCTCTCAATTCTGCTTATTCGCTCGGAGTTTCATAATACAATACGCCGACAGCAGGACTGCCACGTGAATCATTCGTACAATTAGCATTTGATAAGGATCGATAAGAGCGCCTCGTAAGTTAAGCCTCGGGGGCTTCTCGGGAAATTAATTATCCAGTGAGAATAAAATCCTAACTGTCGGAAGTGGAGCAGGTATCAAAATAGCTCGCGAGTCCTTTTCCTCCCTCGAGAAACGTTTAGCTCTCGATTCGGTTGATTCGAGATAAGGCCGAAGTCCCCGCGGGTCCCCTTTATCGCTTCGCGGTATTCCATAACGTTGCTCCGCAGGAGGAGGCAGGGAGAGCCAACCAATGAAAAATCAAACATGACAGCTGAAAATTGCTTTGCAGATCGAGAAGACCAGTCGATACTGTGCACGGGCGAGTCAGGCGCCGGCAAAACGGAGAACACGAAGAAAGTCATTCAATACCTGGCTTACGTCGCTGCATCTAAACCAAAATCGAACGCGGTAAGTATCACAGACCGCGAGAGCTCCTAGCAGAAGTGTCTAGGATTCCAAGACGTCGAGGGCTCGTGGATCTCGGTATGGCCGGTGGCGGCGGGGGTGAGAGGGCGCGAGCGAAAAGGGTCCCCCTCGCCGCTCTCACCTCGGCGAAATTCTATATCCACGGATCCGTTTCTGCCTGTGATTTCTCGTCCGGCTCCCTTCCTCACCCCGCCGACGTTGCGCGCAGGAGTAAGCGAGGAGTAAGCGAGGAGTAGCGCGCGTGGGACCAGCCTTGAAGATGGCACCGGCTCCACTCTCTATTAGACGAGAAAAGAGACGAGGAGCGCCTTTCTCGGAATCGCCTCGACTGCGAGCGAGCCACCTTGGCTGACGGATGACGCGGCGGCTGCAGCGGGGGGGGGGCGTGGAGCGAGGTGGGCAAGCGGGTGGGTGGGTGGGTGGCGCACGCGCCAGACGGCATCGAAGCCATTGGTTTAATTCTGCCGGAGTCCCGGATACAAAGCAATACAGTAGCCCCATTGTTCGGCGCCTCTTTATATAAATTGCAAGCATTACTGGGAAGCGGCGACGGCGGCGGATGATATCGCGCGATCGTAAACGTCGACTGATTAACAACGGGGAAGAGCCTTTCCCAAAATATACGCCTGCGTTTTCCCTCTCGGTGCGTCTTCTTATTGCAGAAGGACGAGTGACGCTTCGAGGCCGGAAACAATATCGGCACCAACCGAGGCCCGGCATATTTTTCCACCCGTATGCACACGTCTATATGTGTGCATATATGCGATATAGCGAGAGAGAGGGAGAGAGGGAGATGAATGGCAGCTGCAATGAACGACCAAGAGAGCAAATGGGAATAGAGGGGGACGCTTGCTAATTAAGCTAATCAAATTGTAACTCTGTGCTTGTGAACAAATCGGACAAACTTGAAGAACTTTATAAGCGAGCCTTATCCCCTCTCTCTCTCTCTCTCTCTCTCTTCCTCTATATCTATTCCTGCCCTGCTCGGTCCCGGATCGTGCTTTCTTTCTCGATCCTTGTAGCTCGAATGCCCCTACCGAACAAACTTCCTATCTCTTTCCCACTCCCGCTCTCGCTCTTTTCTATAAACCTCTCCCTGTTGACCCCCCACCCCGTGCCACCTCCCTAAGCACGTACATACAGGTCTTATCTATATCTTTGATTCAATAAGCTCCTCTCCATCATCCGGCACTATCAGTACTTGTAATTACTATCGAGCAAAAGCGATCGAAAAAGCTAGTCGAGGTGTTTGTATCAACGCACTTGTATTATACACGTATTTACAAATTAACCTATTAATTTGCAGCAGCACCAAGCAAGCACAAGCCTCCGCTCATTCCGATCTGCCGATTACGCATATTAATTTGCAGGCGTGCTTTGAGCGGCGGCCTCCTTTGTAAAAGTAAGCTCTCGCCTCCCGTAGACGCCTCCTCCCGGAGTAGCAGCGGCAGCGGCAGCAGCAGCAGCAGCAGCAGCACCGGCAGCAACAGTAGCATTAGCACTTTACCTTCCTGGCAATAGACTCTGCCCCTATTTATTAGTCAGAGTACGATCAATCGGGACGACTCTGCAAAGCTCGGATTTCGCGGAATCGACGGCGCTCGGCCATCCGATCGATCGGCTTTTATTCAGGGAAAGCAGCTCGCGTCTGGGTACCCGAGCTAGCTAGCGAGCGAGCGTGGGAGGGAGGGAGGGAGATATATGTATCTATATAGAGAGAGAGAGAGAGAGACGGGGGCGTGCGAGGAGGTGAGGGAGAGGAAGAAGTGACGAAAAAGAGGCAGCTCACGGGCTCCAAGGATGATCGAATGCTTTGAAATCATGTAAAAGGGGACGGATCTTAATAGCCGCAGATTACACTAGTACACTATTGTGTTTTTCAGGCAACCTTATATTTACCCAACTTGTGCATACCTTTAATGGAACAATGACACTACCGATACTCTGAATTAATGTGAATAAAATCACGTTTTTCTTGGTTTTTCTCGGTGCTGATTTGTGACTTGTCGACTGGGCCTCCTCTAGTCTCCGAGTCCGGCATTAATAATAGTAAGTCAATCCTTGAGAAGGCATTGGGCCAGGCACATAACGAGCTCTTCAACGATAGCTTTTTTAATATTTATGTACCTTCCCATACACATAAGATCATCTGCAGTACTAACCACAATGGTGTTTTGGGTCAAGCGCGCCTAACCGACTCGAGCATTAATCGCCGTTCGACGTTCGTTCATTATCGTGCAAAGCGCAGCCCGGAGCCTGCCCCTCTCACTCTCTCCTGCCATTCCCCACTTGTACATGTATAATTTGCCTCTAATCGTCAATCCTACTCGCTCCCCGTCCCTTTATTAAAATATCTCGGCGTTGTCCATTGTCCCCGGTGCGGGGCCCTGGAGTCGGTGACGTCGAGAAAGGGCCCCAATCGGTGACATTCGCTCTCTATCCTAACTCGTTGACGACAAGCGCGACCAGTCGAGTCCTCCAGGGATTCGCCGCTTAAGATCATTATTGAGATAATTGACCGTTAGGAGCGGAGGGCATTTTTTTTTATCGATCTTTTTGATTTTGGAAATAACGGAAGCGGCCACTGATCGAGGCCCACTTGCCGCCCTCGTACCGACGCGAGCCATTTACCCCGCCCCCAAACTCCCCCCAGAGCAATTAATAATCTTGGTATTTTTTGCCCCCTCCTGCTGCCTGTCTGTCTGCCTGTCCGCCTGTCTGTCTCGCCTCTATCACTGTGTATCCGTCTAACCGTTTGCCTGCGGCTGGCACCAGAGCTCAGGAACGTGCTCCGATAAATTTGCGGTAATTAACCAACCACGTGCTTCTTTTCTATTCTCTGTTTGTTTCACGTCTTATCTATTTGTTTAATTTCCCTTAACGAGCCACCCAGTGCGCTCCCTCCCTCCTCCCTTGGCAGTCGTGCATTAACCAATACACACAGAGAGTATAGCCATAGACGATTCGCCGCGAGAAAGCAGACGGAATACTACGATGCTTCCGAATCAAAATTATCCTCCCGCAAAGATTAACGAGAGCCAACGGCTGGCTTCTCTCCTCGTTCTCTGTGTAATTTTAATGTACTCCTGCTCTCTAGCTTTTGCTCCCTTGCCTTTTATTTATCGAGGCTTACCCATCTTGGCTGTTTTACCTAAATGCTCTTACGTTTTACTTAAGCTTACTCGCGAGCTCCTCTCTAAACGATGAGACCCGGAGCGCGTGATTTTTAATCCCGCGCCGAAAGGGCTCACCTGTCATTGGCATCTGGAAGGAGACGCGACGTTGGCTCGACGCGCATCAATCGCACGCGATAATTGACGGATTAATTGTACATTGCAGAGGCCAATTGTCGAGGCTAGTTGTTGTCGCGTTAAGTTTACTTTGTAATCAGGCCAGTCTCGTGCCATTCCTCGATAAAAATTCAACTCCTATTTTGCCACATTCGTATCGACTCCTCTATTAAAAACGTTGCTTTCATTATAAACATTGTCTTTCCCATCATTTGCTTGGCTTTCGTGCCAAAAGACACGCGAAACTTGTTTCCTGAATATAGGTACGCCTTATATTTTGACTTTACTGCTAAGTTTTAATTCAAGGAATGGTACATTACCCGCTTTACAACGCATCTACATCGAAAAAAACGGGTTCGCATTTTTTTTAAGTCTCTATTCTTATATATATATATATATAGATATATAAGGAGGCTATCAGTGCTGCGTGCTTCGGTCGCACATGCATTCATTTTAAACGAGAAGCTTAATTTCCTGAAATTAAACATAAACAATGAGACTATTTATTTTTATCGCCGAGGATTATCATTGATTTGAATCGCAGCCGTAGTGCCTGAACATTTGTCGAAAATAATGTACTCAATGCTCCGTCTAATCTGCCCTCGTGATAAATTCTGGCCAAGTGACCAGCAGTAGTAATTTGTTAATATTATCGAAGCTTTAATTGAGTTGCTTTACTGTATTTATATCATTCTTTATTTATTTTTCCTTCTTTGTACACGTTTGTCATTTGCTTGTCTCGCTTGCGTTCTCTTCGATCACTGTGTCTGCGCAGCTCGACGATAATCATGTAACACGTTTTATTTACACAACAGGGTGAACTGGAGCAGCAACTCTTGCAGGCGAACCCAATTCTAGAGGCATTTGGAAATGCAAAGACTGTGAAAAACGACAATTCCTCCCGCTTCGTAAGCATACTGTTTTCTTATTATTTGCCCAAAATAATAATAGCGAGCCTCGGCTTTGGCTTTGCTCTCGTGCGTTTGTTAACGAGATAAATGCCTTTGAAGGGCAAATTTATTAGAATCAACTTTGACGCATCTGGTTACATCGCTGGGGCGAACATCGAAACCTACCTGCTGGAAAAGTCACGAGCCATCCGCCAAGCGAAGGACGAGAGGACCTTCCACATATTTTACCAGCTGTTGTCCGGTGCCTCGCCCGAACAGAAGAGTAAGTGCAGCCTTCGTTTTCCGGTAAATTCATGCCCAAGCCTTGGCCAATGCAAACGCAAGGTGGCCTTGTCGAGGATCCGGGAGTAAGGGTGTAGTGCCTCGGCAACGGGGCTTAGAGGGGGGGGGGTTAAGAGTCAGAGCAACAAAGCACCTAACCGGATGCTCGATCAACGTTTCAGAGGAGTACATACTGGAGGATCCGAAACTGTACCCGTTCCTCTCGTGCGGCGCCCTGCCCGTGCCCGGGGTCGACGACACGGCCGAGTTCCACTCGACGGTCAAGGCGATGCACATAATGGGCATGACCAACGAGGACTTCTCCTCCATCTTCCGCATCGTCTCGGCGGTCATGCTCTTCGGCTCGATGCAGTTCCGCCAGGAGAGGAACTCGGACCAGGCCACCCTCCCCGACAATACCGTCGCCCAGAAGATATCCCACCTGCTGGGGCTTAACGTCACCGAAATGACGAAGGCCTTCCTGAAGCCGAGGATCAAGGTCGGCCGAGACTTCGTGACCAAGGCCCAAACGAAGGAGCAGGTCGAGTTCGCGGTCGAGGCCATCTCCAAGGCCTGCTACGAGCGCATGTTCCGCTGGCTGGTGAACCGCATCAACCGCTCCCTCGACCGGACCAAGCGCCAGGGGGCCAGCTTCATCGGGATCCTCGACATGGCCGGCTTCGAGATCTTCGAGCTCAACTCGTTCGAGCAGCTCTGCATCAACTACACCAACGAGAAGCTCCAGCAGCTCTTCAACCACACGATGTTCATCCTGGAGCAGGAGGAGTACCAGCGGGAGGGCATAGAGTGGAAGTTCATCGACTTCGGCCTCGACCTCCAGCCGACGATCGACTTGATCGACAAGCCCATGGGGATAATGGCCCTCCTCGACGAGGAGTGCTGGTTCCCCAAGGCCACCGACAAGACCTTCGTCGAGAAGCTCGTCGGGGCCCATCACGTCCACCCCAAGTTCGTCAAGACCGACTTTCGCGGGGTCGCCGACTTCGCCATCATTCACTACGCGGGCAAGGTCGATTACTCCGCGGACAAGTGGCTCATGAAGAACATGGACCCCCTCAACGAGAACGTCGTGAGCCTCCTCCAGGTCTCCCAGGACCCCTTCGTCTGCCACATATGGAAGGACGCGGAGATCGTGGGAATGGCCCAGCAGGCCCTGACCGACACGCAGTTCGGGGCGCGAACGAGGAAGGGCATGTTCAGGACCGTCTCCCAGCTGTACAAGGAGCAGCTGGCCAAGCTCATGGTCACCCTACGCAACACCAACCCCAACTTCGTCAGGTGCATCATACCGAATCACGAGAAGAGGGCCGGCAAAATCGACGCCCCCCTGGTCCTCGACCAGCTGAGATGCAACGGGGTCCTCGAGGGCATAAGGATTTGCAGGCAGGGCTTCCCCAATAGGATTCCCTTCCAAGAGTTCAGGCAGCGCTACGAGCTCCTCACCCCCAACGTCATCCCCAAGGGATTCATGGATGGGAAGAAGGCTTGCGAGAACATGGTAAATCACCATTGCCCCGATCGGACGATAGAAGACCTCGTCTCGAGTTTTTAATTCTATTGCTCGTATCTATTGCTCCTTTCTATTTCTCTCTCTCTCTCTCTCTCTCTCTTTTAAGCTCTAATTCGATTTTTCCTACTTTTCCGTTTGCCTTCGAACTCTTTTAGATTCAATCGTTAGAACTGGATCCGAATTTGTATAGAGTTGGCCAATCCAAGATATTCTTCAGAGCGGGAGTTCTCGCGCACTTGGAGGAAGAGAGAGATTATAAAATAACGGATCTGATAGTGAACTTTCAAGCGTTCTGCAGGGGCTTCTTGGCTAGGCGCAATTATCAGAAGCGCCTGCAGCAGCTCAACGCCATTCGGATTATTCAAAGAAACTGCGCTGCTTACTTGAAGCTGCGCAACTGGCAGTGGTGGCGCCTGTACACCAAAGTGAAGCCACTTTTGGAAGTGACCAAGCAAGAAGAGAAGCTCACTCAGAAGGAGGACGAGCTCAAGCAGGTGAGCCCTTTTATTTATCGTGCCCTTTGATGCATCAGCCGAAAAGATATTATTTTTAAATAACAATGGGCTCGTTCGGTGGCAATAGGTTCGAGATAAGCTCGAGATGCAGCTGCACTCGGCTCAGGAGTACGAGCGCAAGTACCAGCAGGCCATTGAGGAAAAGACGATGCTTGCCGAGCAGCTTCAGGCCGAGGTCGAGCTCTGCGCGGAGGCCGAGGAGATGCGCGCCAGATTAGCAGCGAGAAAGCAGGAGCTCGAAGAAATTCTCCACGACCTGGAGGCTAGAATAGAGGAGGAGGAGGAAAGAACGTCCTCGCTCATGCACGAAAAGAAGAAGCTGCAATTGAACATAAGTGACCTGGAGGAGCAGCTGGAGGAGGAGGAGGCCACGCGGCAAAAGCTGCAGCTCGAGAAGGTCCAGTGCGACGGCAAGATAAAGAAGCTCGAGGAGGACCTGGCGCTCTCGGACGACACGAATCAGAAGCTTCTGAAGGAGAAGAAGCTCCTGGAGGAGAGAGCCAACGATTTGTCGCAGGCCTTGGCGGAGGAGGAGGAAAAGGCCAAGCACCTGGCGAAATTGAAGACCAAGCACGAGGCCTCGATAGCCGACCTCGAGGAGCGGCTGCTGAAGGACCACCAGCAGCGCCAGGAGGTCGACAGATCCAAGCGAAAAGTCGAGACCGAGGTTTCGGACCTGAAGGATCAGCTGGCCGAGAAGAAGGCCCAGCTGGAGGAGCTGCAGCTGCTTATGGGCAAGCGGGAGGAGGAGCTAACCCAGGCCCTGACGAAGATAGACGAGGAGAGCGCGATAAAGGCTCAGTCGCAGAAGGCCCTGCGCGAGCTCGAGTCCCAGCTAATGGAGCTGCAGGAGGACCTCGAGGCCGAGAAGGTGGCGCGCAGCAAGGCCGAGAAGCTCAAGCGGGACCTGAACGAGGAGCTCGAGGCCCTGAAGAACGAGCTCCTCGACTCGCTGGACTCGACCGCGGCCCAGCAGGAGCTTCGCAGCAAGCGCGAGCAGGAGGTCGCGACCCTGAAGAAGAACCTCGAGGAGGAGACCTGCCTCCACGAGGCGACCCTGCAGGACATGCGGCACAAGCACACCCAGGAGCTGACCACGATAAACGAGCAGATGGACGCCCTGAAGAAGGCCAAGGCGGCCCTGGAGAAGGTCAAGGGCACCCTGGAGGCCGAGAACTCGGAGCTCACGACGGAGCTGCGCTCGGTGAGCGCGAGCAGGCAGGAGTCCGACCGGAGGCGCAAGCAGGCCGAGCAGCAGCTCGTCGAGATAAACGCCAAGCTTATGGAGGTGGAGAACGCGAGACAGGAGCTCGCCGAGAAGGTGGCGAAGCTGCAGGCCGAGGCCGAGAACGTCTCCCAGCAGCTGGAGTCCGCCGAGCTCAAGGCCTCCTCCGCGATGAAGGCCTCCGCGACCTCGGAGTCCCAGCTGACGGAGCTCCAGCAGCAGCTGGAGGAGGAGACCAAGCAGAAGCTCGCCCTCAGCTCGAAGCTCCGGGCACTGGAGAGCGACAAGGAGACGCTTCGCGACCAGCTGGACGAGGAGGAGGAGGTGCAGCGCACCCTGGAGAAGCAGGTCCTGGCCCTCAATACCCAGGTAAGCCCGAGGCTCGAGCCGTCCCTGGGACCGCGGCCGTTCAGCTCGAGTCTTAAGCTTTAAAAGCAAGACCAGCGCCGAGTATCGAACCCTAATTGTAATGATGTGCCCTTAATCGCGCGCGGCTCCAGTACACGGAGGCGAAGAAGCGCGCGGACGAGGAGAGCGAGTCCGCGGCGGCCCTCGAGGAAGCCAGGAAGCGGCTCGTTAAGGACATCGAGGCCCTGCAGCGGCAGGTGGAGGAGCTCCAGGCGGCCAACGAGAAGCTGGACAAGTCCAAGAAGAAGATCCAGGCGGAGCTCGAGGACAGCACGATCGAGCTCGACCTGCAGCGGGCCAAGGTCATAGAGCTCGAGAAGAAGCAGAAGAACTTCGACAAGGTCCTGATGGAGGAGAAGGCCATATCGCTGCAGTACGCGGAGCTGCGGGACGCCGCGGAGCGCGAGGCCCGGGAGAAGGAGACGAAGGTACTGTCGCTGACGCGGGAGCTCGACGAACTCAACGACAAGGTGGAGGAGCTCGAGCGCGGACGCAAGAGCTTGCAGGCCGAGCTCGACGAGCTCGTCAACAACCAGGGCACCGCCGACAAGAACGTCCACGACCTCGAGAAGGCCAAGCGCCTCCTCGAGTCCAAGATCGCCGAGCAGCAGGCCCAAGTCGAGGAGCTCGAGGACGAGCTCCAGTGCACCGAGGACGCCAAGCTCCGGCTCGAGGTCAACATGCAGGCCATGAGGTCGCAATTCGAGCGCGAGCTACAAGCCAAGGAGGAGCAGGCCGAGGAGAAGCGTCGCGGCCTCGTTAAGCAGCTCCGTGACCTCGAGGCTGAATTAGGTACGGACCGATTTAGGAGAGAGACCCCCGCCCCTCGTCTTCCCGGGTTAACGAACTTTAACGCCCAACAACGAGCCTCTAGAACGCGAATTTTAAAAGTGACCAACTCGTTCCTCCACTGCTTTTCAATACGAATACCCTTCGAGCGTAACGGAGCTCAATAATTTCCACAACGTTTGCGGAGAAACTTGTTAAAAATTTATCCTTAACTTGCATTTGCGAATCACTTTCAATTGCAATGTTCGAGAGGTTTTGCTCATTAGACGGGGATGACGATCAATTTTTATCGAAGCTTTTCAAGCAAAGCGGTTAAGAGCCCTGAATCTATTTTAATATCGCGAGCCGCTTCCGAATGCGCTTGTGGATTTTTCTCGGAAAAGTGCTTTGACTCCGACGGCATAACGAAGGCATAACAAAGGCGAAGAGAAGCGAAGCAAAGATGATATAATTACGAGTCCCCGGTTGGACGGCTGGCTTATCTCGAAGGAAAAATATTTTATCCAACGGCTCTCTCTCTCTCTCTCTCTCTCTCTCTTTCAATTAATCTCCATGCCAAGTAATCAGCAATTGAGAGACTCGGTAAACAAACGCGGCCTCCATATAACGACGCATAATGCCGATGTCAATGAGGAATAGCGATAAGCGTAAGCTATAATGCCGGCTGCTTATCTGCCGTTTAGAGGACGAGAGGAAGCAGAGATCGGCGGCGACGGCCCAAAGGAAGAAGATCGAGGCGGACTACAAGGACATAGAGCAGCAGCTCGAGGTGCACAACAAGGTCAAGGAAGACGCGCTAAAGCAGCTGAAGAAGCTGCAGACTCAAATAAAGGACTGCACGAGGGAGACCGAGGAGGCGAGGGCGGCGAGGGACGAGCTCGCGGCCACGTCGAAGGAAGTCGAGCGCAAGGTCAAGGGGCTCGAGGCCGACGTCATGCAGCTCACGGAGGACTTGACGAATAGCGAGCGGGCGCGTCGCGTCGCCGAGACGGAGCGCGACGAGCTCCAGGAGGAGCTCAACAACAACGCGAACAAGGGCACGATACTGCTGGACGAGAAGCGCCGGCTCGACGCGAGAATCGCCACCCTCGAGGAGGAGCTCGAAGAGGAGCAATCGACTAACGAGGTTCGCAAATATCACCGGGCCACTCCCTTTTTTAAACTCCTCGGTCAGATCTACTCGCGTACTTTGCTATTCGTATCCGAGGATAAATATAAACACGGCTTCGTTCGTCCTTAATATTAGTGACAGGACGCTCGGGATTTCTCTCGGAAGGCAAAGCTGCCGTCTTTCGTTAATCGTCCTTCGAGGACTTACCCCGAGAAAGTAAAATGATTAACGGCGTTTGGTTGTTCGGCACGCAGGTTCTTATGGATCGTGCGCGAAAAGCACAACTGTCGATCGAGCAGCTGACCACGGACCTGCAGACCGAGCGATCGACCATGCAAAAGTTGGAATCGCACCGGTCGCTCTTCGAGAGGCAGAACAAGGAGCTCAAGGCCAAGCTGGCGGAGCTCGAGACCGCCCAGCGGGCCAAATCCAAGGCGACCATTCAGGCCCTCGAGAGCAAGATCAACAACCTCGAGGAGCAGGTCGACACGGAGACGAAGGAGAGATTCGCCCAGCAGAAGATCAACAGGAAGCTCGATAAGAAGGTCAAGGAGCTCGTGCTACAAGTTGAGGACGAGAGAAGAAACGCCGAACAGTACAAGGAGCAGGTCGAGAAGGTCAACGTTAAGATGAAGAGCTTGAAGAGGCTCCTGGACGAGGCCGAGGAGGAGATAAGCAGGCACAAGGCCTCCAAGCGAAAACAGCAAAGGGAAATGGAGGACATGATCGAGTCACAGGAGGTGCTCACAAGAGAAGTAGCCAATCTGAAAAACAAACTAAGGTTATTAATTATTAATCACCCTTACCGATGATAATAATCGCAAAATTTGTACCGAAGACGGAATATATTTTTCGATATCTTGAGCGACGATGGGCCAGCCACCTTGAAAAAAAAAAAAAAAAAAAAAAAAAAATAGAGACACGGGAGCGCTTCGGTGTAGATTTTTAACGGGGAGGAGTGCCTCATTTTCGTTCTAATGAAGAACTTGACGTTCAAACGCGCGGTGAAGGCCTCCCGTTCCGTGGGTGAACCACATTAGTGACTATTCGCGAGAATTCAAATGCCTCTATTGAGATTGAAACTCGAGACCCGGGGTCGGGTTGGGGCTGGGGGTGTTAGGCTTCGCTTAACTCGGCAATGGTTGAAGAAAAAAAAGGCAAAATAAAGGGTCGAGAGGGAGGTGGCTCAGGCGATAAGAGAGGAGGCCGCGACATTGGGGGGGGGGCGGGAGCGTTAGAAAAATTAAGATGTTCACGCTATCTGCAGCCTCATGTATTCTTATTTTCATTGTCCTCGACTGACGTTGCAGCGAGTTAGACACAAAGACACACGCCGGCAGGCCACTGGGCTCGACTTATCGTGGCCGCTGGAAGGATGAGATTATTAATTCGCTGAACGTGTAGGTATTGCGTGATCGAGCAGCCCGAGTGAGTGTGGAGCTTGACTAAGAAAGAACCGCCATTTCCCCGCTCAGGCATTGCGCTGACAATCCACGGCATGGAGCATGCGAGGCCCCCCCCCAAAAAAAAACGCCCCCCCCACCCCATTAAACAATTCTATACTAACTTTTGTTGCAAAAGAGAGTGGATTAACAATTGTAACCAAGCGGCCCGATTCGGAAAATTCCCCCAGGACGATTGAATTGGCCGCCGCGAGTTAAATTTCCGCCAGCGGCGCGGTCCGGTGGCATTGCCGTCACTCGGCCGGTGCTCCTGAGCTAATTTTACACCCGACTCCCAATAACAATAATATTCATTTTTTTATACCTCTAATCGAGCACCTATATACATACATATATATATATATATATGAGTATATATGTATGTATGTATGTATGTATGGGTATAAGTTAGGCGATTGGAAGGCGTATTGAGAGGCCTTGGAGGAGGCGGAAGTAATTAACGAAGGCTTGGCTGGTGCTTGCAGGCGCGGTGGCCAACCGATCAGCGGACTCGGATCAGCAAGACTGAAACGTGCCTCGATCCAAACCGGCGGCTCCGGCGACGACTCAACAACGCAGGACGAAAGCATGGACGGCGAGGAGAACGCCAACTAAAGGGTGCGAGCCTATTCTGGAGGGACGGGCGAGGACGAGGCGCGACAACGCATAATATAATCGAATAAAAACAAAAAAAAAAAAACATACAAAGAGCAACAAATTAAAAACAAGAAAACGATAAACGAATCCGAAGGAGACGGCAAACGTACACACGCGCATACGCACGCACACGGGCAAACACGCATCGTCCACCGTCTGTATTCGAGAGAGAGAGAGAGAGAGTGTTAGAGATAGAGAGAGAAGGGACGGGCTTCCAAGGTAAAAAGCAAGTGCGAGAAAGCGAGAGGGTGAAGGAACGGGCTCGCGCACCTTCGGAGGGGAGCCGGAGGGGCGATGCCCTCGCGAGAACGACTTCGACGCTTAGGTATGGATCCAAGATAAACGAAGAAGGAAATGCGTGTCCCAAAGCTATTACTCGACGCCGCTTTACATCGTCTTTGTCATTCCTTGAATATCACTAGCGCCGCTATCACCACTACCAAACGCCACCACCAAACACCAACACCACCACCACCAAACACCACCACCAACCCCCTCTTCCGATTCACTCCGACTTCAACTGGGAGTGCGTAAGACGAGTTATGAGTATACACTAGTTTCTTAAGATGCCATCGCACGAACAAAAAAATGAACCGATTATGAGCGGAGGGAAAGAAGAAAGTTTAATGATCATGTACATAAATTTGCAACCATACTGAAGGATAAATTGAGGGACCGTAGAACGGTTTATAATGTATAAGGTCACGCGGTTATGATGCGCGCGCGAAAAGCTAAAACAAAAGGTTTTTGCTACGAGCAATAAAAGTTTACAAGCCTGTAACACTCTTAGGTAGTTCTAAGACATCCATTATTATTATTATTATTATTATTATTATTATTATTATTATTATTATTATTATTATTATTAATATTACTATTATTAATTAATTGTATTATTATGATTACTATTATGTTATTATTTTACAAGTATCATAGCGATTAGCGTTATTCGTATACATATTGTATTACGAAAATGATAAAGATTTTCAACATTTAACTAATTATTACTGAAAATGGAAACAAACACCCACGCATGCGCCACACAAACACACGCGCCCTCACGCACGCACGCACGCACGCACGCACGCATACACACACAAAACAGGCACGCGAAAACAGTCACACGAGGAAAGCCGAGGACAATCTATAGGACCAGAATTGATAAGACCGCTTTGATTTTAAAGTTTCCACAATGCGATTTTTGGCCTTTTGGTGCTTTATTATACTTTCTTTCCCTGATGGCATTGGTAAAAAAAAAAAAAAAAAGAAAAGAAAAGAAGAGAAAAAAAAAGACCAAAACTAAAGGAAGCCATAATTCATATTACTTTTCGGTTATGTAAAATAAATTAATTTTTACACCACGTATGTATGGCCGAGCGTCGATTATACTTAATGCCACTTTTCTCTCCTATTGTACTTAAGCTTTCTTATAATTGGTCGCTCATGTTTCTTACCTTAAAAATGTAACGCGTGTTTCTCTTAACTTTTATACGACGGGAGCAATCAAAAGGAAAAAATATAGAGGAATAATAGAGGAACGAAGTGCATAGAAAAGCAAATATTTTAACAAGGGTATCTTCCCCGACATTGAACGCCGCAAATTTAGAACTGCGTATGCGGATGCACGAATGATGTATAATAACAGAGGCGCCGTAATAGAAAACATTAATGAGCTTGAATGCCGATAAGGTTTTCGCAAAAGTCAAATCTCGCACGTTCGATTTTATATAAGCATTTTACGAAATTCTGGGTATTTAAAAGCATTTACGATATTTATACATCATATTTAAAGTGAACATAAATACGAACGAATAGACTAACTCGGAAGACTATTATATTTTTTGATGAAACTAATAACGACAATATGTCACTGACTAAGATCCAGACGTATATAACGCAGCGGGGGAGAGAGCATTGACCATAGCCTATCGCCTGCTGTGACTAGGGCCTTATAACCATTAACAGAATGGAATCGTGCGTAACGTTGCAGGACCGTTGAATTCGAAAGCTTCTGGAGTATCGTTACTAATATTGTACATACGAGTGAATAAGCAAGTGGCCTCGCTTCCTTCGTCGAGGAGCACCTTTGTAAGCCGGCCGGCAACGGCGCTCGCTAAGAGCGTCCCCGCATCATTTTAATAACCGAGTCGCAGTTATTATTATTATTTTATTCTACCTATAATTATCGTCTTTTATATCTAACAATGTGCTCCGGTGGCGGGGCGCGAAGCGAGGCACTTTGAGTTAAAACAAAAAAAAAAAAGGAAAAAAAAAGAAAAAAAAGAATAATCTTATAAAGAGATACGACGTACAGAGAGAATACGAAATGTTGATGCATCGAGAGTTGAAAGGGCAAACGAATTTTGATACCATTTTATATCGATCGAACACACACGCGATTGCACGCGCGCGCGCGCAGATTATACAGTTGATTGGATCTTACATATACGAAAGATGATATAATAATAAAGTACAGAAGCATTTAGTTTAAAAAAAGGTGTTGCGTTTATTATTCAATCGTTGCTTTACAGGCAGTCCCGCAGCGACGACAACTTCCTTTTGCCCTCGTTGCCGCCGAGACTCTGCACTCTTGTGGCTCAATTTTCCTCTCCTCTCCCCCAACGCAGGCGAACGTCGATAGGGATGCTGGGCTCCTCGGGGCGCCCGAGCACCTATGTGCACATCAGTCCACGGGTATCGCTCGTCAATATCGTGAAGAATGGGTAGCGTAGCTTCGGGAAGCTCCACGAGGCCCGGAGCGGCTACTCGGACTCGGCGCGGCTGTGCTCCGCAATTTCGAGCAGTTGCTTGGATAAGAGGCGCGTGCACAGCTCAAGGGGAGTCTTCTTCTCCTTGTTGGCGATATCCAACTTGGCCCCGTTGGAGACCAGGAGCTTGGCCTCCTCCTGCCGATCCTCCTCGCAGGCCAGGTGCAGGGCCGTATTCCCGTAAAAGTCCTGCTGATCTATTGGCAAGGGGAGGGTGGGTGGGTGGGGTAGGTTAGGCAAAACAGGCCGAGTCCAGGATTCGACCGATCGAGCAATCTACTACCTACCAATGCTCAGATGGTCCGTCGCGAGGAGCATCTTGACTATGTCGACGTTGCCCTTGGAGGCTGCCCGGTGCAGGGGAGTGGCCCCCCTCCTGTCGGCGATGTTGACGTTCGCCTCCCGCTGGAGCAAGTTGGCGCAAATCTGCTTCCAGTTCTTCGAGGCCGCGTACTGCAGGGCCGAGTGGCCCTCGCTGGACCTCGCGTTCACGTTGGCGCCTTCTCTCATTAAAGTATCGACGATTGTGTGTCGGCCAGCGGAGGCTGCCAGAATCAAGGGCGTCATGCCCATCTGAAATAAAAGAGCTCTTTGTTTCCGTTGTTTTCCCACTCGAGGCCGGGACGCAGAGCCCTGGAGCTGCTGAGTCACGCATACTAAGCCGCCCGCGCGTTATTTCTGTTCGTTCGTTAAAGCGATAGGGGCAGCAGAGGCTAACAGCGACCGATGGGAGAAGCACTTACGTCGTCCGCGGCGTCTACGGGAACATCGAGAGACAACAAATGATTGACCAAATCATCGTGCCCGCCGAGGGCGGCCCAATGAAGGAGCATCCTGCAGTTCTGGAGCAGAGGAGGAGAGGTTAGGTCGGCCGCAAGAATAATAACTATTAAGGGCCTACCTCGTCGGTCTGCGTCTTCAACTTATCGTTTTGGGCGAGAAGCGCCTTCAGGGTCGACGAGTGGCCGTGATAGGCCATATCGAAGGGCTTGGACGTCGTCCCGGCCTGCGCCATGTCTCCTCTATAAAAAATTCGATTGTCGTCTGCGAGCAGCGCGAACGAACTCTCGCGCGTCCCCCCACTCCATCCAATTCCCTCGCCCGCTCCCTTTCCTTTCTCTACTTCTTTCTCGCGTTATTTCTCTCTGTTTGTTGATCGAGCCTCTACTTCCGCCGGCCAAGACGAAGCTGTCACCCCGATTAAAGGAATCGAATTTGAAATTGCCGAGTAAGCTTTGCAGCAGTTCGTTGGTCTGCGCCTGGTGAGCTTACGCGTGGGTGAAAGAGGGAAAGAGGGAGACGGATAGAAAGGAGGCGATTATTTTCATTTATTTTCCGGGAAGCCATGCACAGTTTAACCGGGAGGACTGCGGTTCCTATGGCTACGGACAATTAAAATAGCCACTTTTTGAAATTGGATCCCCATGGTAAGACGAGCAAGGCGCAATTTGAGGTTCATTAATTGGGAATAGGAGGAGAGCAAATAAGAGGCTATTATTCACAAGGAACATTAATCTTTATACATAAATTTATATACAATTTATTACCGATAGTAAAAATTGTCCAACACTTATATATTAAACTTTACACATTTTAAAATGTACATAATAATTTACATAATCACATTGATAACAGCATTCTGAGGAACGCACCGTATTTTGTACCATTTATCGCATGAGGCATCGCACCTCCATTTCGAGCTTTGGTTTATCATTATAAATGAGAGGGGGGGGGAGAAGAAGAAGACGAAGAAGAAGAAAAAAAGAAAAAAGAAAAGAACTAAAAAAAAAACTAAAGAGGGGAAAAAGTTTACACATAACAGTAATTAAAAAAAGTGTACGCTGCAAAGCCTAGCCCGAGAGCTTTAATAACAGGGATTTTAAAAGGGCTTAGTTGTTGTTGGATAGAAGGACGTCGCTCGTCTCCTCCCTCTCGGTTCTTATAATCTTCTTCCACTCCAGGTTGCGATTGATGCAATCGCGCACAGCCTGGAGTATGATGCGAACCCGCCGGTCAAGAGCCTCCAAATGCGGCTCCCAGAGGACGGGAGCCACCGGATCCTTGGCCAAACTCTCGCGCATCGCTTGGCTCAGCGCTATGGGGCCGTTGTGGTATCTGCAATTGGTTATCGATTATTAATTATAATGCTGCCTCGGATTCCCCCTGGCGCTTTCGGGAAATTCTTCGCGGCTCTCGGCTTTGTTTCGCTGGACTCGTCGTCGTTAGATCGTTATCTATTCGCGGCGCCGAGAGGCCAAGCCAGTCGCTGTTCGGCATTGCCGTAAGCAAAATATTGGCCTTACGAATGTGAGCGGCTCGTGAGGAGAGTACAAAGTAAATAAAAAAGAGAGAGAGAGAGAGAGATAAGTCGATATGATATTTACTTAAGCCGTACAACGCAGAGAGATAACGATGTAGCAATGATAAAATTGAGTATGCAAGCCGTTGGAAGCACATACGGGAAGGTCTAAGCGTATAATGTACCTCAATTATCGGACTAAAATATATATATATATAATAAGCAGCTACGTTGGAGCGAAAGACAAATAAAAATTACAAACAAATTATAGAATAAGTCGATAAAGAAAATAAAAGCCATGGGAGTGGGCATACAGGAATTAAGCTTTCAAGACTCTAAGCACGTACGGAGCGTCGGTTATCGGTACACAATTAAGTCTCTACAATCGAGTCCAAAAACAAAATTATACTTTAAACTCGCGCAATTAAATTTGAAAGCTGCTCGATGAAACAATCAAAGGCGATGCTCTTGCTAGATTTCGAAATATAAAAAACCTTTGCCCGGTTTCAATCTGATTTGTTAATTACCGCTAAATCTAATAAAAGTTGAGCTAGCGTGGGGTAATAATCATCGCCAAGACTCTACTAATAAGCGAATAAAATCCAACACCGTACAAATTACTTTATGGTATTGCGTATATATATATATATATATATATATATATTTACTCTTGCGATAAAATTGTTAAATAATATTATCAACATTATTAATCGGTCATTATAGGTGATCGGACGATCTTGGACTTACAAAGAATCATTCCATTGATTCGTCCTTTGGTTTATCGATACGTATTTGTAATACTGTAAAAGGTAAATAAATACTCCGAGAGCCGGCAGAGGAGTATCGAATAATGCAGGAGGCTTTAGATTTTGGAACACTCGCATTAATTTGAAGGCTATTTAGCATCGGTTGTGCCGACGGGCAGAGACACGAGGTGCATGACTATTTACTTCGTTAAAATTGTCGGGCGTCTCTCTCTCTCTCTCTCTCTTTCTCCTTATTTCCATGGCGATGCGTTTAAAGTGAAAGAAGACATGATCAGAATGCAAGACGCGGCGGGGCATCATTCGAGTAGTCAACGATTCGAACGGTCGAATCGAGTGGACGGCAGACCCGCGCCTGGGAGGGAAGCCACGAGAGATACAACAGTCCCACCCCCCTCCCGCCGTCCTGGCGATCTCGCGCTCAAGCTTTGTAATAGGAAATACGAATCATCCAGAGCGCCGAGTCGTATGTTTTACGCGACGGGCGGCGGCGGGGGGGCCGGTGGTAGCCGGGAAGACGCGGCCTCGACATCGGTCCCAATCAGCTTAATCTGGAGTTCGTGCGCTCGATTACATTAGCGCGAGTGCCGGGGGGACACGAGATTTTCAAGCTGCAGCGGAAACACGCATAGAATGGCTCATTTGGCCGAGTGCTCTTTTGTCTCGGGGAGCCTTCGGCACAAAAAGAGAGCGATCGCCTGCTCGAGTGCGATTCCGCTTTGTCTCGATTCGACGCTGCACCGATTGGACTGGAGCCGCCAATGCTTTGGTGAAATTACGCGTCAAGCGCCAAGATGTCCGTGCCTCCCCCCCATCCCCTCCCCCTATAAGCTACTCAATGGGACATTAGCGCATTTGCAGCCGCGGCGGCGGCTGCTGCTGCTGCTCTCCGAAACGAATAAGGTCGGCTTTTTAATCGTGCTTCCGCGTTGCTGCTCATCGCGGGTTATTAAAGTAACTGTTGCGCGAGAGAGAGAGAGAGAGAGAGAGGGGAGCGGCCCTCGAGAGACGCCGGAGAGTCTTGGATACCCAAGACTCGATTGGCTCCCGATCGAGGCACGGCTGGTGGTGCTCTCCTAAAAATCTTGGCAAAGTGCAGGCCCTGTATAGCCCACGGGGAGGGTAGGGCTGCCGGTATCGGCAAGGATATTAATCCTCGAAGGCGCCTTGGGGGTCGACGCGAGCCGAGCCGGGCAACGGAGGCTACTCGCGCCCGGACTCACTTCAGCAGGGTGCTCAGGGTCGTCTGCCGGATGATGCAGCACTGGAGGAGCGGCGAGAGGCAGCTGATCTCGTCGTGGAAGGGCTTGCCGAAGCCGCGGCCGTTGTCGAGGTGGAGGGTGAAGGTCTCGTTGCCGAAGACCTTGAAGGTCTCGTAGTGGTGGCGGTCCATGTTGCCCATGAGGAAGTCGAACACGGACATGTCGATGATGTCGAGGAGCCGTCGGCCCTCGTTGTACGGCGGGAGCTCCTTCACCAGGTTACAGTAGTCCGAGTCTGCAACGACCGGGGCTCGGGTCAAGGGCCTTCTCTAGGGGAGAGCGAAAAGGCTCACCCGGGCTCGACTAAGCAGAACTCGAAGGAGGAACTGGGAGAGGGAGGAGGAGGAGGAGGAGGAGGCGGAAGAAGTCCAGTCCAGAGGAAGAGCCTCGGCCGTTTACCAAGGGCCGCGACTCGCTCACCTGTCTCCCACTGGGCCTTAAGCCGCTTGTGGTAGCTCCGCCTCCAGGGATGGCGCCAGACCTTCCTCGGGATGGCGCTCTTGCTCGGGAGGAAGGCCGCGAAGCTCCCCTCGAGGGTGTCCGGCGTGCCGCAAATGGCGTGGCTCGTGTCGCAGTAGTAGGTGCACTTGCCGTGGAAGCAGAGGTTGCCCGCGGGGCTCACGAAGAACGTCTTGAGCACGTCCCCGTCCGTCACTTGGTAGATCTCCGTCGTCATGTTGAGCAGCCTCCCCGTCACCGGCATGCACCTCCGGAATCCCAGCAACCTGCGGCACTCGTTCGACCCCGCGTTACTCCGTCCTCACCGACTCGCCCGCTTCCTCCCCCCTACCCCACCCTTATTTTTCTCCAGGGCGTCCGGGTCCTTCCCCCGCCAGCCCCTGGGAGTCTCCCTCGCCAAAGAGCCCACCCTCCAAGCCGATGCTCAAAATTAAAGGAGGTAAGAATGAGGGAAAAGCCATGCGCTGCTCGCAGCTTTGAAATCAACGGGAATCGACATTGCGAGCACCGATTGCTTCCCGTACGATAAGAGGAACGAGAGGCATCGCACTTTGATAGAATTTGGTTACGCCCTGTGAAAGGTCACTCACCTGTCCAGGTGGAAGGCTGCGATCTCGGCGTTGTGGCGCTCGTAGTCCGTGAAATAGAAGTGGTTGGGGAGCGTCTGCTGCTCCCGAGGGAATCTGCGTTAAACAATTGCTCGGCTTTAATTACTCTCGGCGGTCTACCGACTATCTTCCTCATCGGGATTATCCCGTTATCGATTATCTCCTATAGAGCTCCTAGATCGCAAATTATGATTCTTCCAGATTAGACTTTAAGCATCGGTCGTCGCTATAGAGGCAGCCATTAGGCATCGACTAAAGGCTTTATATCGAGATCGGATCAAATTCATCGTAGATCTGGCATATTAGCGTTTCTAAGCCGGCAATTTTTATTCCCCCCGTTGAAAACCGATTGCATCATTAGCTTCGGTTTATCGAGGCAAACGGACGGCTTTGGTAAAGGCTTCCTCCCCTTTTTTGTGCGCGCTAAACTTTCTAAAAAATACGCAGCTCTAATTGTCATTTTTAATTGTTCATAGATGAGCGACGCCGCCCAAGAAACCTACCTACCAACCATTTGTTTCCCGCTTCCGAGCCCCGTCGCTATATCTCGCTTCGATATCACGACTGACCGATTTCTCAATGCGTTGCGCACAGCCAACTATGGATTTTCGATCAGAGTGGAAAATTAAGAGTAAGGAAGAAAGTGGCGCTGTCATTAGCTCGAGAGTTTTGAATTTAACTGGTGGAAAATCCTTCTTTGCCCTCCGCGTAACCGTTAAAATTGCCGGCCGTTTCGATGAATCTACGGAACGCTCATTTTTTTGCTGGTACAGTAGTTATAGTAGCAGCAATCCACGGAGTTATGTTATTCGAGCTCGGCTGCAGTCTGCACACACGCGTATATGGTTTCAACGAAATTCGCGTGGGACAGCAAGTAGCCTTCCCTTGTTGAGTGAGCAATGGAGAAGAAGCCGGCTTTGCGATATATTGAAAGTCAGGGTATCGAATTCTCCTGGATTAGAGGGAGAGGAGCCGCTGCGTCCGATGCTTTCGAGTCCTTCCTAAACACAATCGATCGCGAGGATCGAAGCTAATGTGCGCTCCATGGAGTGATTTTCAGTTAAATCGGAGAAAGATCTATAGAGAAGCGTCGAGTGCTGGTGGTAGTATCGGGCGGGAGTCTAGTAAGGGGGGGGGGCAGGCAGCGAGTAGGACTCGAGTGGCGTTTAAAGGGAGCCGCGATAATACAATGCCTTGGCTTACCTCATGGGCTTGAAGAGGGCCTGCATTTTGTTGGCGTAGTCAATCACGAGCTTCAATTGCGTACCTCCGGTCTTTTCGGCTGCGGGCACACAAGGAGGGTACAATACAGAGTTGCAGTCGCGAGGAAAATTAAGGCGGGCAAAATGATAAGATACGCGGAGAGCCGCCCTATGAGGAGCCGATAGTAAAGGGTCGAGACTTACAGGCGTGAGTCACGGGCTGCGTAGCCATGAAGTGCAGTAGACTCTCGACCAGTCGGGAATCCTTGGGGTAGAGCTCCCGGCGTCGTATCTGCAAATGGAATTTCTCCAACAGGGTGCTGTTCCATCTAGGCGAACACGGAAGAGCAGAGTCAAGTAGCGATTGCCGGGAAACGGATGGCTTGTTAACGACGCAAGCCCTCGAGGTCTTGCGTCGTTAACACCGGAGTCGATTATCCCCAAAAGCCCGAAAAGTTATATTAACCGCTAGGAGCGGCTGCAGTTCGCCACTCGTCGAAATCATCTCTTACCGTGCTTTACGCTGCTGGTAATTAATTTAAAGAATTTTACCCTGGATCACCGGCGTTTTTTCACACTGACAAATGCCCCGACGCGTATCGCTCGTCTCTCTCTCTCTCTCTCTCAATCTCATTCGTTAGTGCTTCTTTAGAATGGTTGAATTGGGAATAATACGAGGCGTGGTCCAAGCACAAAGCGGTGTGGAGAGAGAGAGAGTGTGCGTGTGTGTGGGTGCGGGTGTGGGCGTGCGCGTTCGATGGGAGGAAGAGAGGAGGGCAAGGCGTTAACACGGATTCTTATACGGTAAGCTATTTAATATTCCCTTGGGAAGAGATCTTATAATTTAGAACGGTCCTGTTCTCGGAATATTTACGCGCGGCAAGCATTCAAAGCTCGCGGGCCTCCGAGATAAGCCCATAATGTTTCTCGCTCCTTGGCTTGGAAGCAACTCTTGACATCGAATTCTGCGCCGAGGAAGACGCGGACGATGATAAATAAATGATTTGTCTTGGAACAGCGATCACTTATCGAACGAGGGGCTTTAGTCCGTGGTAAATTATGCAGGAGGGGCATTAGCATTTTCTCGAGAAGCCATTGAATAACTGGAAATACGTTAAGCCTGTCGAGGCTATAACTTTATCGTTTGTCCCCGCCCATCGAGCAGAGGCCAGGATAGATTCGGCGGGACGGAGGAGGGCTCCTAACTTCGGCCTTGCCGCCGATAAGGACACCCGAAATCCAGGATGCACTGGAGGCATATCAAGCGGAGCTCCGACTCGGGCGCAGCAGCTCAGCTCCCCGAGCCGGGAGAGGCGCATCCTAACGGAGCAGCAGCAGCCGCCTGCGGGAGCCTGGCCGTTCCTCCTCATCGAGGATAAGTTATAGGGATAGCGCTCTAACGAAAAACGATTGTAAGCGCAGGCCAACCAAGCGCGTAGAACTGGTACGCGTAATTGCGCGGCTTTCTAGGTTAGAAGCGCGCCCGTAATCGATTGCCCAGGAGGAAGCGCGGCCCGCGTGCCCCTTTTTCACGCGATGAATTACTGCTACTTAATGCGGCCATCGGGTGGGAGAGAGGAGCCTTTTCCCACCTGCCGGCTCATCGGCGCCGAATTAGCGAGTGTGCCGCAGTCCCCCGCCCCGCCTCGGCCTCTCTACTCGTCCGCCGAGGATCGTTGCCGGATGTCGCCAAGGACCGGAACGGAGAGGAGCCAATCTCCGAGAGTCGAGGTAACGCTCGCTCCCGCGATACCTCGGAATTCTTCCGCTCGCTTTTTGATAATCCCCTCGGCTCTTCTTATCCGATCGCGTCACGCTCGCTCTTCGATATCTATAATATATTTGCACGCGTTAGCGGCCACAAGCAGCTCCCTCTTAATTTCTCTATTTCATTCTGTCTCGGTGAATTTTAGCCCGATAATTAATGAAATTTATTTACTTCCGCATATCAATGGACGCACTCGCTTCCTTACACCTGCCTATTTCTCTCCCTATCTAAGAATTCGATCCTAGGAGATCTTAATAAAACGCCTCCCGACACAAACTCAAAACGCGTAATGTTAATTTGCCGCTTTTTCGATACGCAACCATGTGTCGACTGGCTAAACTCATCAAAATCTTACTTTACGTCAGTAAAGTAGTATTTCCTCAATAAAGTACAGCTTCTGCGAAAGCCGACATCGGGGCTAAAGGAAATTGTTCCTTATTCGTTGATCGAGCCAACAAAAACATTATATATATTATATAAAAATTGTCTCTTTTTTTGCCTGCCTTAATTCCCCCCCCCCCTCCCCACTAAGAGTACAAAATTACTTGAAATGGACGCGTCGTTTCTTCTTTATTTTAATTTACGGAAGAGTTTTTTGTAAAATATTTAAAAGCAAATGCTTATTATTATTGACGAATAAATGCGCATTTGTACGTTTTCTTCCGTAACGTGACGTAAACTGATTATAATTAGAGAAATTATTATTGATTTAAGGCTCTATTAGCAGCGTTAGAGTACGTTAACAAAGTCAAGTATTGAGAGTACAATAAAGTATGCTTTGATATTGTCAACAATCCTTAGAAATTAATTTTATTCGTATCGGGCGAGTGTTGAGTAGCATTGACCCTCTTTTAGAATTCCAATGTTAATTAATCTTCTATTCAAATTTGAGACCGAGGTATTAGTGCCGACGTTAATCTGATTAACTTGAACTAAAAATAAAAAATTTAATAAGTTATTCCTGATATAGAAGGAACAGTAATTATTAATTTATAAGCAAATTACATTATTCTTAATATTTGTAGAACGGCAAGCATGAGGTAACAATTACGTCGATTTTATTTTTAATAAATTGCTGCTTCTAAGTCATTATTGTGTAAAAAGTATTTCTACTTTAAAGATAAGAAAAGTTTAAAGCTTTTTTTATTTCCTTGCAAAAAAAAAAAAAAAAAAAAAAAAAAAAAAAAAAAAAAAAAAAAACGCATTCCTAAGGAAGTGCACATTTTCACCTTTGAAAAGTTTGTGGATCTTGCTTTAAATAACATAGTATCGAAATATCCTTTAGTAATATAATTAAAGCCTTATGATAATTTTACTAGCCCCAGAATAAAAAAAAATCTTAACGACCGAAGATAAAACCGTCAGATATAACCGAGCTAAATAAAAAAGTTTTACTGAATTCGAACGGTTCCAGACTAGGGAGCGATTACGCATAATACACGATTTAAAAGATAGATAAAATCCAAAAACTTTGATGCTTGTCCCAGTGGCAAAGAACAAATTACAAACGATGTTAAAAAAACAGTTTTTATTAATAGATAAGTCTTGGGAATAAGCGAATGGCCAGAGTCGTGAAATGTGAAAAATATGGATCTATAAAACGTTGCTTCCATTGTAATTATTATGTGCGTCTTGTATCGAATTTTAACGAAAGGTATTTTATTTATCGAAGGGGAAAACCATCCGCAAGGTATTAATGGTAAATAAAGATCGACAGGGATATTCTTCTTCATCGTAAGTTAATAATAATAGCTAAGCAAACGAACCGGGCTTGTGTAGAATAAAAAATGAAGAAGAAGAAGAAGAAGTCGAAGTGTTCTTTGCAGTTGGAGCAAAGTATAATAATTAACTGTTGAGTTAGTAAATAATATAAAAACACGTAAAACGAAGCCAAACTGAAATTAGATTCGAGTGGAGCAGCGGGAAGGCTTAGCGGGACAAAAAATTTAACGGACAAGAAGGAAGAAGGCGGAGGGAAGGAAGGAGAGCTCGTACCAAGTTAGTATCAGAAGCCGAGGAGGAGCATCGCTTCTTTATCGCCGCTCATTATTTTGCAAAAGAGCTCGAAAAGAGGCTCTATGCCAAAATGGTTGGAGGGGCGGCGGCAGGGGGGGGGAGGAAGAATGCTATCAGTGGCCGAGGTATTTGCATGCTCGAGCGTCGGATATCGAATGGCAAAATGCACACACGTACGGCGGGTATCGGAGAGGGAGTGGAGAGCGCGAGGCGCGACGCGGATCCGTTATCTGGACTGGCGATCCGGACTGGGCCGGGATGATTTACTCGTCAGCGCTTAGGCCAAAGCCTCGCTAAAGATAAAGCATGGAAATGAGCTCGGCTCTCTCTTTGAAAGCTGGCTGCCCAGCATCATCCCGATAGAGAGAGAGAGAGAGAGAGAGAGAGACGAAGGCCGGGATGAAAACGCGCGAGGTCGTTGGGGAATAGGCCGGGGACTGATACCGACCCCAGCTTGAGGTGCTGGACCTCGGCGATGGTCGGGTTGCTCTCGAGGGCGTCGGCGCTGAGCCTGACGACGCCGCTGTCGGCGGTGACGCCCTCGCCGATCTCCACGTACTCGACGAGGTCCGGGAAGTCGTCGTGGGGCGGACTCGTTGTGGAGGAGACTCGACGCCCGGAGCTCTCGGCCACCTCGGCCGCCGTCTGGGCGACGCTCGTCGGCTCGGGTCCGGCCCCCGAGGTGAACTCCTTGCTGGCGTTCAACCGCTGGAGGAATTTTCGCCTGCAAATCGGACAGTACAACTGACTGCCCCCCGAGGCGGAGGCGGAGGCGGAGGAGGGGTGAGTAGTAGGAGAGCCCACCTGAAATTATTGTAGACGGTGTCGCGCTGGGGATCCTCGGCGCCCCGGAGCCTCCCGTGGCTCGGGACCAGGTGATGGCCGCTGTAGCCGAGGTCGAGCTGCAGGTCCATAACCAGGAGGACGGTGAAGAGGATGGTGAAGGCCGCGAGGCCGACGATCAGCCGCTCGCGCATCCTGACGAAGCGCTTGAGGAGGGCGGCCGTGGCCTCCATCCTGGGGCCCCGGTCAGTGCCGGTCGGGCCTCGGGCTCTGGGCTCCGCCGAGGGCGGCTCCGGTGCTCGGGACTCGGGGGCTGGCCTCGCCGGCTCCGGGCTCCGGCATCTCGGGGCCGACTCGTCCGGGGGCGGCGAGCACTTGGCCTTGGGCCGGCGGCTGGGCCTCGCCGGGGGCCTTCCCTGGACCTTGGCTGCGAACACGCGCGCACAGAGAGAGAGAGAGAGAGAGCGGCCGTGAGCGAGGCTGCCCCTGCTTCTGAGTCAGGGGGGGGGGGTACGGGGGACTGCTACCCACCGGGAGTCTCTCTCTCGGGGGCTCCGGCCGGATGGTCGAAGGTGCGCGCGGGCTGCCCGGGGGTTGAGTCGCTACTGGGGCGGGGGGGCCGGTCCCAGGCTATCTCATGGCTATTTCGGAATATCCGGCGGTGGCCTCGCGGCTCGGTTCTGCTCTTGGACGGGATTAGCGCGGCCCGAGACGCTGGGCATGATGCCTTCTCCAGAGCTTCGCATGCGACTACGAGCCTCCGGCAGGGCTAAGCTCCACCTCCTCCGGCTGCAGCTCTGGCTTCTTATCGGCTCGGCCGCTCCTCTTCGGCCTTCCCCTCTCGACTCGCTCTCCTCTTCTCGAGCTCTGCCTTAGGCCGCGGTGCCTTCCCCGCTGCTGCTGCTGCTGTTGCTAGTCTTCCTGTCCCAGCAGAGGATGCCGACGATTGTACCGCGTGACCGTCTACAACAGAGTCCTACGACTTCTTATCGCTGTTTACCATCGTCCCTTCCCACTCTCCCCCAACCCACCCCCCTCTCTCTCCTGCACAGAGAAGCACATATAAGCATTGACTCCAGCTTAGAGTGAGCGATGGCTCGCCACCGGACGAGAGAGCTCTTGATCATGGGAGAGCAACGCTAGACTCCTCGCTTCCTTTCTTTATTCTACGAATTCGGGCAGAGGGGCGCGACCGACCGCGGCTACTCTTTACGAGAGAGCATAGGGATGAGGCGAGGACGAGAGAGTGCGGAAACGCGAGTCGACTCCTGGCTCCCGTACTATTCCCTATTCCATCGACCTCTGAGCAGTTCAGTATGGTTATTTATCGGGGCTCTCAGCTTTGGGAAAAGCTTTAATAATGCAAACTCGCTCGAATTTCAATAGAATAACACTTTGCGAACTAATCGTCTTAATTATATAAGCCCATCCGTTCTTATCGATTATATAAACGTGTGCTTTGCAGCTTCACATCCGCAACACACTCAATGCATACGCTTAAAGCTGTTTATCTACGTCGTAAAAAACACCATTTATATAATAAAAAGAATATAAAATATAAATCTATCCACATGTGCGTCAGCGCTATATGAAAATAAAAACCCGCTTTAGATCTCTGATTAAAACGTTGTTTCGTAAACAAGGCTCGACTCCTATTTTTCAATTTGTTTTTTGCGCGGAACTTCCAAAAACAACAATTCACCACGGCATTCCAATTACAAGGAGCAAAGCACGGAAGCCTAGCGTGCAAATACATTTGAGGCCTTATTGATCATTATTAAGAAACTAAGAATTGATAACTGTATCGATACTGGAGTCAGTCGGTCTCTCCCCTATTCCTATGCTCAATCATAACCACAATTATGTCTTATACATATATATATATATATCGTTGATCTCGAGTCCAATTTCGTTACATCTTCAACTGGCTCGCTCTTCATTTTGACCATTTTGATTTTATACCCTCTGGTCTCTTAATTATCAAAATCTTTCCAAACGAATCGTTGCATGGACAGCTCGTATTTCCATTGAACCTTAATTATCCACGTAGAGTATGTGGATGCGAAAGTATCGACGATACGTCTACGTCAAAAATCTTGGCATCTAATTTTGCGACGATGGTCACAATCTTATTGCTTTATTGACAAATCAAATAAGCCTTCCACGTATGTATTAGTCTCTGAATTAATGCGTTCACTCCACTAGTACCGATAATCGCTTAAACATATGTATCAATCCAAGAACTGTACCGTAAATTGTATTTAAAGATTCCATGTTATTAGTATAATCTTAATGAAATCCAAGGCTGTGAATTATCGCGCGCACAGGTGTTTGTTTATTTACGTTCAGCCTTGTGTCTTATCCAGTTTATAACAAACGCGATGAATTGTTATCCCCAATGTCTCTTTCCAATCTTGGCTAAAGTCTATTTAGGATCGATGCATCGAGGAAAGTCTTAGGAAAATAAAGAATGTCCATTAATTTTTTAAAAATGTCGACGCCGATAATGGTACGGCAGGAATCGAGAAAATAATTTGTAATTCGAAATGGGTAAGCGGCAACGGCTAGTCGGGACAAAAAATTGTTTTCCAGAAGTAGTTGAAAGTATTTTTAAAAGAAAATGGTAAGGCTTCAATGGAGAGAATTTTTTTACGCTCGTTACGTAAACAATACCTTTTGCGGTGAGATCAGCGATTTTCATAGACTACAGGATTGTGTTATCAACTTGTGTAAAAAAAAAAGGTGTAAATCAAAAAATGTAGTTTAACGTATATATGTATGTATGTATGTATGTGGGCGCGTGTGCATGTATAAAGCACAGAGTAATTTATTATGCAAGCATTTCACTATTGAACGTCGTCGGCTTCTGATATTGCAATTGTCGGGTATAAAAGCGCGCCATGTATACTCAATGTATTATACATACGTGCGCATGCATCGATCACAATGATCCGAAGTAACTAGGTCGGGTTTATCGTCGAGGTCACTGTTAAAAGTGCGACCACATACGAGATACATCTCCGAACGGGCCGACCTTATTAATCCATCGCGGATGAACATGCGAGAGGTTCAAAAAGTAGTCGCCGATAAGCGGGCGAGGAGCTTCGGAGAAGAGAAAGAGCGCGGATGATAAGTCGAGCCGAGAGCCTCCTCCTTCCTTCTTTCCCTTAATTATTTATTTATTTATTTATTTTTATTCTCATTCTTCGGAATCGACGAAATAATCATCCGAGTGGCTTGATAAATAGCCCACGAGCGAGAGAGAGGGTGAGAGGTAAGGAGCTTGGGTTTTGGGTCTCCGGGACGACGAGGACGAAGGCGTTGGCGAATTCGGCTGGAAACGGGCGAGAGCCGTCAAATGCCGCCGGTTGCATTTGCCGGAGAAGAGAGAGAGAGAGAGAGAGAGAGAGAGGAGGAGGCTTGAAAGCCAAGTGGCAAAGTGGGCTGTTGCATAAGAAGAAACCACGATTAGAGGCTTGAGAGCGGGCAACCTTCGGCATTGATAAGGAGTTCCATCACCGATTGATAAGCCAGCTCTCAAGACTTGGACAAAGCGATAGCAGCAAGAGTTGCATCGTCTGCACTATTCGCGACAGCTGCGACCGATAACGAGTACAGCCTCGATCGGTATCGGCGTGGATCGGCGGTGCCCTTGGCCAGGGGAGAGCGGAAGGGCGGGGAGAGGCCGATGGGCGGATGAATGGAGATTCCAGGGCAGTGGGGGCCTCGCCGAGAAGGATTTCCCCGCGGCGAACGAGGTCGGCTACCCGCTCTATTTACACCTGTGCCGCTGCACTCGGAGCGCCTCGCGTGTCCTGACACGCACCGCTGCCCGGCCCCGGTCGGTGCGGGCCAGGTTCGCCGCGACCTCGGGCCCCTTCCCTTACGGGGCCCCCTGCAGCTCCGGACCCACCTACGGTGACTCCATCGAGCTCCGACGTAGGCGGGGACTCCCCTTCGCCCGGCTCGAGACCGGCGAAATCAGTCCCTTCTGTAGGAGGAGGCTTCCCTCTCTCTCTCTCTCTCTGCATCGGACTCTCGAGTGCACGCGAGCGGACCGACAAAAACAGTCGACTTTTACCGGACGTCAACGGCCAGACTACCAACAAATTAAATAGACTAACTGTATTTTAAATTATCTCGTTTACGATCTTCATCGCAAGACCAAACAGAGCTGGAGATTTGTTGTTTTTCTTTTCTTTTTTTTTTCCTTTTTTTTCCTTTTTTTCCTCTTTTTTTTTTGTCAAAAGCAGCGAGCTCGAATAAATTCTCTCATCCTTCTGTCGCTTGAATCCGATTAAATCTATTGAGCAATTGATGTCTGTACAACCAAATACGAACGGAGCTCATTATTTGCGAGTGACCTTCAATAGTAATTTACCATATCGTTTTAGCGCTTCCGCGTAATAAGAATAGGTTGACGAATTAATTTTTTATTATTATTTTAATTTCAAAAGAATCAAATGACTATCAAGGCTTACCTTAACTAGAAAGCACTTCTATCGTATGAATATTCAGCGCTTTATGGAAAAAAAATGCCTTGCTTTCGTATTTCCCAAGTTTTTAGATTAGAATTACCGATGAAGGAATATTTATTTCAATCCCATGGGGAATTTCGTTAACTGCAAATAACTTATCGATGCGAAACACAAGCATCTTGATTACGGATGCAGATTTGTTTTTAATAACATACGCTTAAAATGCAATTATTCCGTACATTTCCATCAAATAATTACGAGTGATTTCTAATTAATTCTTAACTAAGTATAAAAAGAGCCTCGTTTCTCAAAATCCCACACAATATTGTACTATTATTATTTGAATATGGATGGCCTATTAATTTCAAATAAAACTTCCTCGATATTATACTTACTCGTATAACGTTTTTTTTTTTTTTTTTTATGGTAATTCTTTATTCGCGAGTACTCTTTTAAAAGTAATTTTTCCCCTCACCCCTTTGGCATAAGTAAGCTAATAGCTTGAGAACTCCCTCTAATTATTTATATCGAGGCAATTTTAAAGGCATTAAAAAGAAAATTTATGATAAACATATGCAGCTGATGAACTTGTTGACAATATCTAAAATTGTTTTTTAATAACTTCTGTAATATACGACCTAATCAATGTTTATAAAAACTATTTGACTACATACTTCATATTGAATACATATGGAAAAATGTCTAGTGCATAATTAAGTTAAGGAAGTTAGAGTTAAAAGACTTTTCATCGTAGATTATAATAATCTAAACAATTAGCCTATAACGAGATTAATTTTAAATTAAAAATAATATTGCCACCGATACATTATCCCGAAGACCTGACAATGAAACGCAATATGAATGTAATCATTATCAGGCTGGATGATTTAGTGGTATTAATGCAATTAGTAGTTAAAGCATATTGTGCACTTGTAGTTAGAGTTTTAATAAGAATCGATTATTAGTTTAGTGCGACCGGGCGCCAAATTAATGTGGTGCTGCTGCATTTGATCAAAGCTTTGCAAGATGTCGCAGGGGAAAATGCGCTAATGTCCAATGTTTGATAATAAAATAGGCACACTTCAAAAGGCTAATAATGAAAATGGCAGGCGCAAATAATTGGCATGATAAATTAAATTTGACAAAAGCATTTAAACAAAATCTCGGCGACTTGGCCATAGCCATGCCACGTAGACGTGGCAGATTTAACGACTGTCCAAAGGCTCCGAGCTAATCGTTAGGCGATACGAGATCACGGGTGAGGCGCGGCAAGGGCTTTTCCTTCGAAGCCTTCTCGATGACCACCTCACGATGTCCGCCTTCCCTTAATAACGAATGTCCATTCGGAAAAGTTAAGAATCATCGCAAATAGAGCAAGCTATAAAACGTAACCGAGCATCGCCATTCTCATTTCGTACTCGCGCGTGCTCTTACCTAAAAGCAGCTTTAAAACTCGGGTTTCCTTTAGACTCCGGCACTTTTTGCTACATCGCTAAACACAAAAGAGTAAGAAGAGAGTAAAGTATCTGGCACTGTTTTGTTCTCACGGGACCGTGTATTTTCTATATTTTCTTCGCTTTCCCCCCCTGCTGCTCCTCCTCCTCCATAGCTCCTGTAGCCACCGCACCGTCGCCTCTCTCTCTCTCTCTCTCGGCGTCTCTCCTTCCTCCCGCACCAAGAACGAGCGCTGCGTTTAATTTCACGGCTACGCGTATCAAGAAAAAAAGTTTACTCCATTCTGTCGTGCTACTCTCCTCGATAATCTACTTCAAGAAATCGGAATGCTTTGTGGGGTCTACGCGCCTTGTAAATTTCAATAAATATTTCATTGTTCCTCCAGTAATTGAAAATTTCCTTTATTTGTCATCCTAAATCCGTCATGTAGAACGTCTCGGGACAACAACTTTCCTATTATTCTTTTAATTTTGTAGTTAATTAGGTAAACGAGTTGAGGCCTTACGAATGAGTTGACGCGCCTTTTCCAAGCATCTTTCCGCTCATCGTCGAATTCATTATTCCCTCATTGCCTATTAATCATCGTGCCGCAGCCGTCGAAATTGCCAATGATAGTGTACCGATGTTGAAATCGTAATAAAAAGCGTAAGTATAAAATTATAGGACTTTCGTCGCACGATGGACAAAATAACGGAGACTTTCGAAGCCGTTGAATTGCTCGAGTTTAAATTTACATTTAAAATAATTACTCAAATCTATTTGAGCAACGATGATGATTGTTTTTTTTTTTGTTAATATCAGCATACGCGCAATAAGCATACGAAAACGATGTAATGTAATCTAAAATCAATGCACAGATAAACAACTATTATAATTAAAAAAAAAAAACAAACTTAACAGTAGCTGCATGAAAAAGACAAAGCGTTTAATTGTAACGATTGCTCCCGGGGTAATACGCGGTGTTACGATTATTGAAATTGTTAGACAGTCCGTTTATTTCCATCCCATTATTGACCATTGCACCTCTTTAATATGGAAAGCATCCTAACAATGGTTTCAGAGCAATTAATAGCTAAAGCAACTGTAATATTTTACGATTCATAAACACCATGGGATTGGACCGCGGGATTGCGAGCAACGCAGACAACTATCAATTACTATAAAAAGTTCCAATGAAACGAATAATTAAGGAAGCTGTAAAAGGGAAAACTTAACGCGCGCTCGTTATTTTGAAAAAACTGACAGTAATGACACGCACGCACGCACGCACACGCGCACACGATATTAAATATCAATTCATCAGCAGGGCAAACTCGATCCGTGCTCGTGGAGTATAATAAATTCTCCTTCGGCAGTAATTGTAACGCAACTGCATAACGTTAAAGCAAACGTTGAGCATTCGTTGGCGTAAATACGGGAGTCGAGTATCTCCTCCTTCGTGCACATTATTGCGCAATGTAACAAGGGCATCATTATTCATGTAGCACGTGCGCTCTTTATAGGAGCAACATTCGCGAAGCTACGAAGAAAAATGTCCGCGATGCGGAGGATTTTCGGCGGAGGTTTCGAGGGGCAAGGCTATAATGCAGAGGGCAAATGTTCCAATCAACGCTAGTGGAATGTCCTCTCGGGCCACTCGAATTCATACGCTCGCGGTTTCTTAACAGCACGCGACCGCGTAATAAGCACCAAGTCATGTGCGAGCGAATTCCGAGCGAGTAAGCTATTCAAAATAAGGCTCCGCAAGAAGGTAGAAAAGCGGCGAAAAGAAACGGCCGAGGATTAAAGTAGCGACGGCTCGAGCGCTGCCGAGCACTGCTCGATTTCGCTTTTCATGGAAAAACTTATCGAGCCGCGCAAAAATGCGAGGGAGTTACACCTCGCGGGCACTCGCTTGAGTATTTTTTATTAGACCCCGGTGCCGGGCTCCGAGACCGATAGTGGATGATTATACACGTATTGGGAAATTTTTTTAGACGCTCTTCGGCTATTTCACCGATCCTCGGCATCGGTCCTAAATTCGGGGCCTTATCGAGGTTTTCCCGACCGGCCAGCTTCGTTCTACCCTCGAGGATGGAGGAATTATTGTAAAAAAAAAAAAAAAAAAATGCCTTCGCTACTCGAGCCCGATGATGTTTTATCCTGCGAGTATTGCCTGTGACGTGGCGAAAAAATCGCGGGCTTGATTTTTTAAGGCCATGCGCAATAAGCACAATATGATGATAATGGATTAAACACACTTGTAGCTTAAGATTTTGATTAGCAATTTATGTAAAAACCAGCGCACACAAAAGCAATTTCTTCTTTTTCCATTCAGAAATAATTGGTAATCATAAAATGTCTTGCCATCGTTACATTCAAACCATCAAAATCAATTGCCACCGAAGAAAAAGTACGATTGCGTTGATTCTGTGAAAGTTTGTTATAATGTAATATTAAATTTGTCGGAAAGTGGCACCTTTATTACGGTTCTATTGTATAGAACAACAAGTAGCTGAATAGTTATGGTTATTCCGAATCTTATAAAAAGCAAACACTTTCTCTTATTATTGCAATAATTGGTCTTTGCAAATCGTTAACAAGTTTACCTTTCTATAATAATAATTGAAGGACGGCAGTCCAAGATATTCCGATTAATTTAATGTGTATATATGTATATATATATTAATAGCCAACATCCAACACGTAGCATATACTACGAAGATGACTTTTCTCTTACATTTAATTACTAAATTTTTTATGAAAATAGAGATTTTTTCAATAGAAGCAGAGCTCCTTACTCTTGACAAATAATTTTTGAAAGGAGACAGTGTTTACGTAAATACACAAGACCGATAAATTGTTTAAGTACTGGGCACTCAGGTATATTCTAATGTAACGGATGATTTCGAAAGTCTTAAAAAAAGATAATTGAAAGCAAATACAATTATTATCGCTGACCAATAGTATTATCAAAATGATTTTTAGACCGATAAATCTGATAAAATCACAAACTGCGATAAAATTTTAACAATAGTATTTCATAAAGATGACAAATTTCGTTTATCGTATTTTAATTTGTTTTTTTCATAAGAAATAAAATAGAATATGATGCCATCCTTTTGTTTCAATAAAGTGCCGTGAATTGAGAACGAGAAAAAGGTGATTATAGAGATCTACGGAGAGAGAGAGAGAGAGAGAGAGATAATTTAGAATAACATAAGAGAAGATTTGTAAATAAGTCATTCGACAGAATCTAGGCCGCCAATTATAAATAATGCTTATCCAAAAAGGAGAGCGGAGTGGACCGGTGGAGTGGACCGTGACGATGCGATGGTCGAGCTGGAAGGGAAGTAAAACTTATTCGCGGTGATTTTACTCCTAGTCCAACTGGTCCATGGACTCCTCGGCATCTATCCGTGCATCTCCGTATCGGAAAAATTTGTCCGTACTCTCTCGCCCTTTATATATACATATATATATATATGTGTATGTATATATATTTATTCGATCTTTTAGGATTTATAGGAGCCATTCGTCTCCGAGCCGTAGGTAGGCGTAGGATTACGAGTACAGGAGGATAAAAACACGAGCTGCGATAAGCTACTTACCTTTTACGGCAGTCACCGCGTAGTCGGGGAGCCAAAAATCCCATCTCGGTTGGATGGAAACATCGGCACCAGTGCCCCGTTAGGGGTCAGAAAAGCCTCGATGACTCTCGGTTAATACAAAGCGGCAAGCAATTACGTTAATTGTGAGCCCAGCCTGAGCCACTATCTGCAAGTCAAAATCGCAACAAAAGCACGTTAGATTTGGCAATAATAAGTAATTGATTCGCCCTGATCTGTGCGACACTCCGCGTTCCCATAGCTCCGAAATATTTACCTCCTTTAAACGTTACACGTTACAAGTGCGTACGAAACAAGTAACTTCGACAACTCCTCGCCACCCCAACGTTATTCCGTTGAATTGACGCAATGCCCAGACGTATTCTTATTTATCGTAAAAGCTCGATATTTCATAAGCAAACCCAATGCCAATAAAGCCCACGAGACTTTTTCACCGACTTTTCATCGATTAGCTTTTAGGTTTTCACGGCTCCTTATCCAAAATACTCGATCTCTCGTCATATAATATCTAGTCATATCTAGTCATTCGTAAGGCAATGTAAAAAAGCTTCCTTCGAACAACGGCCATGAGGAGGCTCCGCCATTGATCAAGGCCACGCATCGAGTGCTGCTAATTGTCAGTTTCGATCGTTATTATCGAAAGAAACGAATCGATTCAGAGATAAGCCCGAGCTCTCTTCTACCTGAGAAAATTTCCGCTTAGAATTCTTCTCAGGCATTGTCCACTCGTTCGCTCGCTCTTCCATTTGCGCATCGGCACGCGTGCTTTTTATGATTAAACAATTAAAAGAAGGTATCGAGGAGCGCAAGGAGCGTAATATGAGCACAGACGCTAATTAGAACTGCGATCCTACCTTTGCTGGATAATTCAAATGGCCGTTCGTACGTACCTTTGCGCGTCCATAACATCCTAATCTCGTTCGATACATAAATAAATAAGGCCTACAAAATAATATGAAATAGATAATACGAATTAAGCCTCCGCGATATAAAAAATAAAAAACTGTTTTTACGAGTGCTTACTGATTTTACAACAGCAGGAATAATAGCTAACTTAATTGAAATATCTATCAAAGATTTATTCTGTCCTATTGTAAATTGTATTACGATCCGAGGGAAAAAACAAGTCGCCTTAACATATCTTGGCGGAAGAATCGCTTTAAAATTCAACTTCGTGCACTGATGTGCCTTTACTCACTGTCTGCGGATTGAGGAGAGAAAAAAAAGGCCCAGGATAAATAACTGTGCAATTCGTATAATTGTAATGCGAAGTCCGCGTGTCGCGAAATAAGCCAGTGACTCGTATCTGAAAGTCGTGACTCGACGAAGGCCGAGGTCCTTTCTTTTCCACGCGCCAGACGATTTTGAGACCGTGGCCAGGGCGAATTCAGGATATTCCTCCAAAATACGAGCGATTATGGCCGAGACACGGACGAGAAGCTAATGGACTTTCACTCGGGCCGATCGGGACGGTTCAGGACTAGCGGCTGTCGAGGCTTTTTGCGCCCATGACTCGGCTTCTTACTTTTGAGACACGGGGATTAGGAGCTCTCGAATCAACGCCCAAGTGAATTAACATCAAACTGATAATATCCAGCGGCATTATTTATACAAACAAGCAGATTGAAAGATAAAGCATCGTAAAAACAAAAGGAAGCAAAACAAAAATTTTCTTGTTAGTGAGGCGGCCCCCGGGTGGGGATATCTAATTCGATTGGACTCGATTGCCATGCATTTCAATATCACAGTCGATTAAGCCCCGTCGTCCACTGGGATTAACCGTTCAAGATTTCACTTGGCGTACGAGCCGGCCCAAGGTCGTCGCCGGCCGCCTCCTATTCGGCCGGCGATTCAAATACGCGCCAGCCGGGGCAAACTCTTTCCGCGAGCCCTCGGGCACGACCCGGGCGGTCCCCCTACCCGGAGGCCACCCCCCCCCCAGAGAGCTCCGGCTCTAAGCTCCGAGCACCGGCAGGGTCTCGAGGTAAAGCTGCCTCCGGGGATCCCCTCGGGCGCTCCCCCGCGATCTCTGGAAACGCACCTGCCCTCGTCGCCGTAGTCGCGGGGCTGTGCCCGCACATTTGGGCGGCTGCGCCCGGCCCTCGGGGACGTATTCGCCTGACCGGTGCCGAACGCAATAAGGGCACCTCGAGGAACGCCTTCGGCGGGACGACCCGGAACGAAAGATACTTCTGGCTTTGCGGCTCGATGAGGCGCGCCAGGCAACACACTTTATTATAAATCCAATGCTTCTCTAAAGGTGACCCATCAGTGCCCAACGCACAGCTTATCAACGACATTGCGACGTTTATCGATTATGCTGCCCTCCTCTCCCACCTATCTTAACTTTGTAAATCAATTTTTATTTCCTGTTTGATTACTTGCGTCACTTACTTAATTCCATGAGCATTACATTTCACTACCTGGAATTATCGTGCAAGCTAAAATATCATTTTAGACATTTTTAAACAACAGCCTTGTAATTGAAATTTAATTTTTATACAATTTGAACGGCAATCTTTTGACAAAATAAAATTTTTAATTGAGTAACGCTTATTTCCTTATAATCAACATTTCAACAATAGTGGAATTTAATCATTTATAATCAAAGTTGATATTTTCACTTTTTATAATTGTACATTTTTGTTTTTATTCCTCCTCTGCTCTTAATTTAAGCTTTATACTCTTAAAATTTAACATCTGTTCGGTATACTGTTTGTCTCTGTTTTTGTGTGTGTGTGTGTGTGTGTGTGTGTATAATAAAAAGAACACAGCAATAATTTCAATTAATACAAAGGATCCTTTAACCTTACAAAAGCACTCAAACATATCGAACGTACGTACAAGAAATCATCAGCTACATTACAGGAGCTCGTTATATTTATTTTAGTGCATTTTTGTCACTAATTTTACGGATTTATGGAGAAAACTTAATTAAATAACAACGTCGTTTAAATACCAAGTTAATGAGTAATAGACATTTTCTTAGTACTATTCATCAAATTTAAAATAGAATTTTAATCTCATTAATATATTTATATACATATATGTAGGTTGAACAATTAAATCGTATAATCGGTTTCGTAAACAAATGTACCGAAAAAAGAGATCGAAATAATAATTTAACGCAAGATACAACACTTTGTAATGAAATAATGCCTCGGAGAAAAATAATTTAATATGTGATGCCAATGAACCATTGGTGTAGACATTCCAGATAATAATATACCGTCGTGTATTCTCTTATCGTGTGGTAAAAATCGTTTGCAACCTAAAAAAAGAAGCCGTTAACGCCAATTAAATTAATTATATATTTTTAATCATATTATAACTATTTTCTTGTCATGTTCCTTATTAAAATAACTAAAAGCTTTTATGTGCTTTGTAATTTTCATTGATGAAACCTTCCGCGCATTTCACCGCCATATTATATGCAATACAAGCACTACTTTTGTATTTAACATTAGATTTTTAACTACTAATATTTCCTTCCAAATCTCCATTTCCTCGACCACTCGTATAAGTTTGCAAGTAAAACTGGTAGGGAAATTTAAAAGTGTTATCAAAAATGCAATTTGCTTCTACATTTTCGAGATAGTAGAAATTAAAAATTGTCTCATGTCAATCAACAAAGATTATAATTAAGTAAATATACTCAGTGACGAAATATTGATTACGATCATGTTCAAAACGTTTTACCGCTTTCGTATTTTTATCCCGTATACTCAATATTCAACGTGTTTCTATTATATTTAATTTCATCAAAAAGTTGTCTAGACTGTATTTCAACAATTGAAACAGCCATAGATCGAATGAATTTTGTTCAATTAAAAATATGCGAATTTGGAAATTTGTATTTAATTCGTAGCTCATGACCATCGATAATAATAATAAAAAAAAAAAAATACGCGAAAACGTTATTCGAAATACAATTTGTACAAATTGTCAACGAATTTGTTGTCAAGTATTAAAGTTCTTAGGTACTTCTTGATAATAAGTAAATCGATGTAAAAAACGTGTGCCTAAGCCTGGTAAAAATAATTTAATTTATTTTATAAGAATATTATGCATCAGAGAGTAGTGGAGGAAAAATTTTTTGCACAATCGTATCTGTATTTCGTACGAATGCGAACTTTTAAATAAATGTTTTCGGTTGAAAAGTTGTCGGAATAATTACATTACTCAGTTACATTTGAGCTAGATAGGTTAAAAAAACAGGTGAGCTATAAAGTGCTCTTACCTGTCCTTGCTTATACGTGAAACCCGTTATACTATGCAATATTTAGAGTAACAAATAACCGACGTGAATTTTAATTGACTTGGATACACACATCGAAATTCATTGGCTGGTAACTGCGGTTATAATAATATACGCAATAAAAATAGAATTTTAGAAGAAAGCTAGTTTGTTCAAAGCTAATAGCATTACTCGTCGGATATAAATTAAGGCACTTAAGGTTGAAACATTGTTCTGTTGTTGACGGTTATTTCGCGGCTTTGAATTTCTAGCATCGGGTTTTTTAATTAACTTTTAAGAACGCACCAATCATTATGAAATTCATTAGGAAAATTACTTCTGGTAGGCCGATTAAAGCTGCGCTAAGCCGCGTTTTACGATGAAAAATGGTAAAAAAGTATTATCGAAAGAGTGAGAATGCAAAAAATCAAGCTTTTGTTAATAATTCATATTGCGGTAGTCGTAGTCGGTACTGTAGCACAACGGTATCGTAGTCGATAAACTTTTAGACGCGAGCCCGCACCTTTAAGAGTTCGCGGCTGGACCAGCGGGATAAAAAAAAGCTGTTTCTTGCAATACTAATTGTCAATGGCGGAGCATGCAATATTATCCATAAAATATAAGGCCAGCTGCTCTAAGGAGCAGCGAGGGCAGCCAAGTGGCTGGAAATATAAGTTTTGAAAATTGGATCGCAGTTGCCGAACAAAGAAATTAGAGACGCGAGATTAAGCAGAGAGTCAGGAGCAGACGACGGCGAAGCTTGCGATGGGAGGCGCACTCGAGGGGCGGCATTTGTATACTTAGCGATTATATATATATATTCCTGCAGCGAACTGTTAACGTCGACGTATCTTTAATTCGTCCGAGGAAAAAGACAGTCAGCGATTATCATCGTCGATACGGAAAGTTTTGCTGTACTCGCCGAGGTTAGTCAGTAACTTACACCCAGTCTTGCACAATCCCCCACTCGGTTAGGAAAACATTTTTTTTTTCTTTTCTTTTTTGTCTTTTCTTTTTTTTTTTTTCTAAAAAAAAATTGCTCTTCCCACAGTGTGCCTCGACAAAAATATGTGCCAAACCGTACAAATTTATTGTCGTGAAATTGGAATTTGAGATGGGAGAGGAGGGTGGGCAAAAGATAACGAGAGAGACAGAGATAGATAGAGATAGATAGAGATAGAGAGAGAGAGAGAGAGAATCATTGGCATGTAACGCTTCGTAACACTGAAAACTTTGGCACCGCTGTTGCGTTTGTACAATAATCTCGATAATAGTGCAGTAAACATTTTTCTCGTATTGTGTTAAACTTGAAGTTCCCCTTGAAATTCTTGTGTCGAAATCCAATTGAATGAGTGGAGGCATAAAATTCGTAATAGCAGTACTGTCGACAATTCCGAACGGATTTGTCAATTATGGTTGAAAGAGTAGCGGCGGCCGCGAGACGAGGCAGGTGAGGAAAGCCAAAAGCTCGATCCCAGGATCGATAGGCTGAGCCTTGAGCTCGGCTAATCGTTTTGTTTAATTTTGGCTTATTGTTTTATTTTGTATGCGATCTAAGGCAAGCTAGACGCAAGGCAAGAGCGGATAGAGGCTATTCTTGAGTAGGCACTCGATTAAAGGGCGATGGAGAAGGGAAGAGAAGTCGGCCGTCTCCGTCCTCGCAGCCGGGAAAATCGAAGAAGACTCGCAATTGGCAATTGGAAATGGAAACGCGAAATTCATGGGTTAGTTCAACCTACGTACCTCCTGGCGCTCACGATCGGGACGTCCTCGTTGGCACGTGGACTCACGCTAAGGCTTGACTGAGCGAACAAACCGAATACTAAGGGAGCTCGTCGCTCACTGACAACTTTTCGCTCCTCCCGCGGCTCTCGACTCGAGTCGACAGCGCCGGCGGCAACGGCGGCGGCGGCGGCGGCGGTGGCGGGGGCGGCGGCGACGTCCGCCCGCGGTAAAGGGAACGACTCTCTCTCTCTCTCTCTCCCTCGATCCAATCCTTCTCTGAACGACTCGTCACGCGACCGATTCTCGATCGCTCTCGGTGCGAGCCGCCGAGTCGATCGCTCTCGGGGCCCCTACGGCCTCCCCTGCGTTGGCCCTGGCCCGGGCCCGCGGATAGGACCGGACGCGGCCTCCGAGCGTCCCGACGTCCCCGGCGTTGCATAACCCACTCCCCGCTTCGGCGCACGATCAACGCTATCGATCAACCCCGCCCCCGCCCGCCCCCCGGTGCAGCGGCAGCACTCGGACCAACGGGGAGGCTCGCTCCTGTCGCCTCCTTAGCGGCACGCGCGAAGGAGATAATGACCCGGGCGAGCTTCTGCGCACGCAGCGAGCATCGATTCTCGGGGAGCCGACGGCGGGAGGGGCCGACTCCTCTTCTCCACCGGAGCGGCCCTCCCTCCGCCAGTACCCTGGCGCCACGGGCCGCGACGACTCCCCTCCGAGACCCACCTCCTCGCCCGGCCCTGGCTGGCTCTTCGCCGACGGCCGGCCTCGCCAGTGGCTCCCTGCTGCTGCTGCTGCTGCTGCTGCTCGGTCAAAGAGGGAGGATGCACCTGGAGGTCCTCGCTTCGATGATCGGCGGCCCGTCGCGAGCTCCCACTCCCGGATCCACTGATCGCCGCTCGATCCTCGAGAGCTTTCGGGCGTTCGCGCCTCCTTTCTTTCTTCTTCTTCTCGATTTGTCCCTGGCGATAATGGATTCGGTGCCTCGGAGCCGGCCGAGCGCTCCTTCCCTATCAGTGCTATATCTTCGGAAATGAACTTTGAGCCTTAACGCTCTTATTTTATTATTGCGAAAGCGCAAATTTAGATCCCCTTGTTGAGCATTTTTACGTAATCAATATGCGCTTTTTATCGAGGTGTATTAATTCTCCCGCAACATTAATTTTTATAATTATTTTATTGTTTATTATTTTATTAACCAGAAAAAAATTAAATATTTTATATTTACAAATGCCCGACCAAGATATGAAAATAACATAATGCTATAAAGCCGTTGATAAATTACTCGTAAAATATGAAACACAAATTGAAAATAGGTATGATGTAAGTATTCCATTACCGTTTTCAGTTTTTCACATGTCGCAAAGGTCAACAAGGTCAATGCTACAAAAGTAGCCTAGAGCTTTGCAGTCTTAATACCTACGCCCTGTTGAAAAGGCCGGGAAAGTTTCCCTTCGTTGTTGATCGAATTTATGCCTCAGTTTTCACACGTTTTATTCAAAATAATGTTTCCATTCGTTTGGCTCTCTCTCTCTCTCTCTCTCTCTCTCTGCCTCTCTCTTTCACTTTTTGGCGCGCTCGTGTTTAAAATCTTTTTCGACATAAATCTTACACACGAGAGACTTTGAAGATCGAGAGACACAATGTTATATTCGCTAAAATTATAATTCCAAACCTTTTCGCAATTATAAAATTGCAATTTTGTAAAAAATACCTTGAAAAAAAAAAACTCCAACAATGAGGCCATTAATACAATAGCCTGCAACATTCGGTGAGGATATATTTTTGATATGAGAAAAATTGAAGTTTCCTTCATCGTTATTTTCGCTTGTTATTTATTTAAAATCATTTTACATTTGGTTGATGCATGTTATTATTTACTGTTATAATTTGTTAGCGTTAATAAGTTATTCCATGCAGTATTTATTGCTTTATTGCGAAGCAATTGACTTTAAGTAGAAAAATACGTTAAAAAACCATTTAGGTATTCGAAGGCTGTTTTGATGATAACGACTCTTAAACAATGCAATCTTCTTCGACATAAATTTGCCTTATTTAATGCTACTTCTGCACACAATTTGTATTTTTTTTACCCAAGCGCTCGTTCGCTCCTCCAGCTGCAATGCAACAACTGCTTTCAGATGTAAATGTTTTTAATAGATGTTAATATTTACCATTAATAATGAATGATTTTCGGTACGCGCGTTAAAAATATTAGATAAAACGTGCTTAGAAACTCAGAGAATAGTTTTATGTCTATTAAATGCATACATTTCATACGCTATAATATCGTTGGTATAAAAAAAAGTGCTTTTCTAATCGAAAATCCAATTGATACTTTAAATTTATATAGCCACTTATTTTTACTTATTTGCTAGCGACTTAGAAAATAATGAACGCCGATACGTGCAATTAAGTTAACGTCTACAGAAAAGGTGTTGTTTATCACCTATGTATTTATTTTATCTGTTGAAGGCGATATGATATTGAGTTTAAAGATTAAGTTAATTCAATCTTGGCCATTGTAAAGTATTTGGTCTGAGACTTTCTTGAAGAGCAACTAAGTTGGAAAACTTTTTCACCGGTATGCGGGCTAATATACAGATGCTCTGGATATGAATAAATCAAAAAGGAATTCATTTTAAAGATACTTCAAAAGTTTGAATAAGCCGTCTTGGCGAGTAATCGATGCTTGTCGGATTCTGCTCGTAGTCGTAACAATTTATCCGTAACCAGCATTTAAGGTATTAAATTTTAAGCCGACGGATCATAGTGAAAGCCAGAAAAACAAATAAAAGAATTTTACAATAAAATCAGCATTAGCTGCTTTACAAGCTTGAGCGAATAAAAATCAATTTGTTATCGGAAGTGTTCGCAATGATGGATTAACGATTTATGTGGATATATCTCATTAGGTTTCCGAGAACACAAGTTGAATATTAAATACATTAAATTATAAATAAATGTAATTAACTCGATGTAGGTGTGGGTAAGATAACTTGGAGATAATATCAGTGTAAGCTATAAATCGGGATGATGCATGGTGAGCATTGGTAATTAGAGTATCGCAAAGAGTTTGAATAATGTTACTTGGACTAATCTATTAATAACAGGCTCGTGTAAATAACGCGTGCTTACGTAAGAGTCGTTTGCTTTGAATAATTTCTGCAAAATGTTTACACGTCTTTAAATATAAGAGATGAAAGCTCGCATTATTAGTCGCTCTTCGTGGGCGTCACTTTTATTAAAGTGGCTACCCGGGCAATGCGAAACGACGAGTCTTATAAGTTAAAACGGCATTTCGATTAAGCAAGGATCGAGGCGAAATAGATCGAATACGAAAGGCCAATGAAAATGGAGATCGGGTGTACTATAAGTGCACCCGATTCCAACTCGTCTTCACTGCTAGTGGCGAATCAGGACCGCGACATGTCTATCGACTGTTCGACAGAAGGTCAAGAGGCCCAATGCGATCGTTATGGTTTTGTCAAGACTTGTCCATAAGTATTACTCTATCCATACGGATACTAAATGTTCATTAGCTTCGCTTCTTTAATCGAGTCTAAAGTTCGATTAACCTTACCGGTGTTCCTCCCGGTAACGCGTCAGTGGATTAGAAATTTTTTTGCGGGAGGCATGTATTTTTGAGTTTGATCGCTTTAGCGATTGGAGCCTACCATCGCTGTGCAAGCGAGTCCACCGCTGAAAGCCGACAAATGAATATCGAGCCTGAAAGGGAAGAGGGGAAAAATCGCTCGTGCACGTACGTTAATTAATAAATAATCCACCTCTCTGTGGAAAATCCATGAGTGGTGGGCAGCTCCCTTGTAACGTGTACTGCCGAGGAACGGGCGAGGTAAGAATAAAACGTAAATTAAATACAGCGACCTAGAGCTCCGCTAAATCGGACACCCTTTCGCTCCTTGGAACCTACCTGTGAATCAGGCTATCGTAGAACTTGGCCCTTCGGCCCGCATCGGCAAAGCCCGACGAGTACCCTGGTAAATTAGTAAATTATCACCTTCCTTCGCATTCACAGTATTGCTTCGGATGATTCGATCGATCTGCGTCAAAAGATAATCATCGACCGAAGACTAGAGTCTCAAGGTCGGCTTTGCTCGCGGTAGGCACACCCAAGTCTATTCGGGCCCGATGTCACAATGAAGGCGATCGGGAGGGTCGCGAGGATCGGGACGATTGTTTGATTGGAATTATTTTATCTCAGAATTGTTAAATTATGCCAATCGATTTCGACCATTGGACACTTATAAAGCCCGGACAACGTGCTTCAAGCGAGACTCCGATAGTCCAGAACAACCCTAACGAGCTCCGTCAATTTGAAAAATTCCCAAAATCCGAAAATCAATCGATCCCCGTATACCCGTACACCTAATGCAATCCGAAAGTCGGGTAGAAGCCTTTGAGTTATTGCTTAGGTACAACTCCATATGCTTCCAACTGGAGTGAGTGCTTATTAATTGAAACTGCATTAGATTGGAAAGTAGCTTTAAAAAATGCACTTACAAATCGACTCAATTTGACCGGCTTATAAAAGAATAAATTTTCCATTACGCGAATGTTATCATTAGATAAAATTCCTTCATTATTATTGAGAGCCGGGATTTAAAGCCGAGCTTACGTACGCGTGTGATTCTAATAAGTAATATTATTAATACGAGGCTCGAATTTCAAATATTCGAATAGGTACAGGGGCCTCACGCCACGCATCCCAGCGATTTCCAACTCGAGCGCACTCGATGCCAGGCTGATGAAATTCAAAGCAGATGTCAGCACATGATACAGTAATTCGGCTCCTCTTACTAACAATACTGAAAAAGTCGAGTTTATTTTACGATATATGTGTAACAGTTTGCGAGAAGTGCACACTCTGGATTCTGCGCACTGGCGACCTGCGGTTTCACCATCCCGCGGGACGGAAAATGTCTTTGAAGTGGAGGGGGGGGGGCGCAGTCGAAATCGAGTAGAGGAAAAAATAATTAAGGCGAAGCAGCAGCAGCATCAGCAGCAGCAGAAGCAGCCCAGAATCGAAAAACGCACTGGAAATTTAACAATTATTTCCTCTTCCAATAAAGCGGTAATGACAATGCTCATTGCACTTTGACAATTTTCTTTCAGTGTATAAAAAATCAATATACAATACGTTTACTTGTAAGCTATTTTGTTGTTAACACATAAAAATATGATTGTCGAATAATTTTTGTGTCTTGATTTACTTGGAAATACACCAACCTTTGTACATTTATTACCAATAAAAACTTGAATTAAACGTAGATCGACAACGTTAACTATGTGTACATACATTATTGTTCCTCCACAATCCAGACGAAAGGCGCAGACTATTTTCTTTTTATTCGAAATCGTTTTGCTCAACACGCATAACTCAAATGTACAAAGGTTGGCGTATTTATAAGTAAATAAAGGGACAAAAATTATTTGACAATCGTATACTTTTGATAACGACAAGAAATTTAACAAAGTAAATAATACAGGATACATTGCCATCGTGGCTTTGATTTAAAAGGAAATAATTGTTAAATTTCCAGTGCGTTTTTAGATTCTAGACTGCTGCTGCTGCTGCTTCGCCTTAATTATTTTTCCTCATTTTCGACTGCCCCCACTTCAACGACATTTTCCGTCCCGCCGGATGGTGAAACCGCAGGTCGCCAGTGCGCAGAATCCAAAATGTGCACGTCTCGCAATTCCAAATGTCTAACTATAATTAAGATCAAGTTGGGTTTGACATTCACAGGCATGTCAAAACAAAATTTATAAAAACATCAAATATTGTTCAGGAAGATATATGATTCGATTTGATGAATCGTTTCGGTTGAGGACTCCTTAAGCCACGCATAAAATATTTATTGGTGTGCATTCAACCTATGACTTTTATCAATTGTTATTATATATTTTTATACCTGTGATTATATATATATATATAAATATGTATATGTATATACATGTGTATGGATAGGCAGATAGATTATTTTTAATTAAAAAAAAAATCAAAAAGTATTTACACGATTACCTCTATGCCTTTATTAAAAGAGTTTTAAATTACAGTTCTTAGTATGGGTTCAGAACATAGTTCTCAAAGTACCAATGCACGAGGAAATAGTAGTCGACCCAAAGCAACTCCATTGAAACGTGGCAAAAGTGTTCCAAATCGAGAAAGTGTATCTTCTGATACGCCACCAAGATGCATCAGTCCTGGACCTAGTATATGCTCTGATTCTGATCTACCCTATATTTCTTACACGGTCAATAGACCAATAGGAGATTCCCCAAAAATGACTAACAAGCAGTCGCAGCTCTATCGGGGAAAGAGTTCTCAAGAATCAACGAGACGAAAAACAAATATTAGCATTGGGAAAAAAAAATCATCGTCCGACAATATGCATAATATTGTCGTTGTGAAACCAGGTGTTTCGGATCCGACGGCTGATAAAGATCCAGATTTAATTAAGCTTAAAAATATTCCTATGTTCTTACCAATTATGCGCGGGACTCTTAATTTACCTCCCAGAGTGCGGGATCCAGAGGTTTTGGAGAGACTTGACCCAATAGGGCTTTTTAATCTTTGTACAAGGTATCAGCAGCATCTTAACAATAGCGCACAAATGATTGCGAACGAGCAAAATTCTCTTTCTACGAATGTCGATAGCGAACTTAACAAAATGATCATTCTTGCTATAGAAAGGCAAAAGAAATTTGCAAAATTTGCCGATCAACTTAGTAGAGTTCAAGATTTGAATCAACAATTGACTAAATGTCACGTACAATTAAATCAGACCTTGGAGAGTTTGGAAACGTTAAATAATTTATTACCCGTAGATGAAAGGTTAGAGCCATTTATATGGACTACGGGATAAGTGTTTTTGTTTAACGTAGGGTTTATAATTTAAACGAATGACTGAATTAAATTAAAAAAGATATATTATTTTTAAGCTAGATCTAATTTAACGGTTCATAAAAAATAAATCAATAACATTTTTCAATATTATTAGAACCTCATACAGGTACTGCAGATTCTCCAAATTTCTTCGATTTCAATAATCTATATGCAGCAACGACGTCATTTTGTTGTTTTTCAATTTGACGTCTCATCCCAAGAGGGAGATTTTTTCTCTTTCCCATTTTGTTCATTACTTTTGTATTTACACTATTACAAGATTTCTTATCCTCCAAAATTGAGCTTAATAATAAATCTTTATTCTTAGGCTGCAGAAATTATAATCGTTAACGAAAAAAAGTCATAACAATAAAATTTGTAATTAAAAAGAAAATCGAAATAAAAAAAAACAAACAAAAAAACATATTACCTTATTGGGGTGTTTGTTAAGATATTTGGGATGTACTTTTAATTCGGGTGGAGCATGCACAACATCTCCGAATTCAACATTATCCTTGAAAGAACTGAAATCTTGAATGGAGTCTTCAGCTTTTCGTAATTTTTTTTCCATAAGTCTCTGCTTTTTCTTTTGAGTCTGGGTTAATTTATTAATTCCGGCCTTTGGTTTTTTATTAACATTTTTATGCTTGATCTTTAATGCGTCGATTTCGCTTGACTCGTTCTTGAGCTTTTTTTTAATACCTTCGACCTCGCCAGTTTTTACATCGCGCATAACATCAACACTGAATTTCGACTCAAACTCAGTCTCTTTGATAAAAGCCTCGGTCTCTCTATCAACCCTGTTCAGAAATTGCTGCTCGCTTTCGAAAGGTCTTTGATTAAAGACGGGAATGAGCTTGTCGGGTTTACCTTTGCGACAGGCGAAGCTGTTATAATCACCACCAACGGCTATGAGCTTACTGCTCTTCTTCTTCTTCTTCTTCTTAATATTTTGCCCTCTACTCTTGTTCTTTGCGTCATTTTTAAGCTTAATCAAGCGCAACAAGCTCTTCGGGATGTCCTGATCGTCCGTATTCTTAGGTGGATCGTTGGTCTTAGACTTCAATCTAAAAATAATAATTCATGTAAAGAGAATTGCGTGACCCATAACCTAGAAGTCAAAATAAACTTCTGCAAAGTTCACTCACTCTGATAATCGAGCGGCTCTTTGTTTATTAACATCTTTAACTCCTCGATGCTTTTTTCCAGGAATCTTTCGTCCCATTTTTCAGCATTTTCTAGAGGAAGGCTACAAATACCATCGACATTGGTCGATTTTTATTTCTTTGCGGCACGTGCTGATTTTTCCACGTTCGGCTCAGCTGATTAAGTCATCGGGTCGTCGAGTCGTTGAATCGTCGTCGTAATTCGTACAATTCGTAATTTCTAATAATTAAGCCGTTGTTATTATTCGCTGCTCTGCCACGTGCGCCTTCTTGAAATATAAATAAAAAGCTTATCTGTCCGAGGCTGAGCCGAGCTCCCCTAAGCTCGACCGCGACAACGGCTCAGCCTGACCTGAGAAGACGATTCCGATGATCTAATCTAGGGAGAATATCAGCAAATCAGCTGACGATGGATCGCTCTCAGTCTGTTTTTCTTATTTCAAGATGCAACTTGGAGCAAAATCAAAATTAGCGAAGAAGCAGATAAAAGTTCTTACGATATGTCAAGCTTGAGTCGCAGCACAACCGCAGCCGTCTGTGAAAGTATTCAAGTCCAAGAGGACAAGTGAGCTGTACAAGTAAATTGAATATTGCTTAGGTTGCAGGTTTTCCTGTGAGCTAGTGCTAACCGTTGAGCTTTTATCCATTTTTTTTTTGTTGTGCTGCCAGGTAAACGACGTTGGGATGGAACCAATTTTACCAACATTTTTCATTTCTATTGTAAATGCAAGATCCCAAATTGAAGCAACGTGGCAAACTTTGTAGAAGAATTTGTAAATATATAGGTACGCATTGTCAATAATACTGTCATATTTTTGAAACAACGTTGTGCAACTGTGGACTAATTTCTGCATGATGTGTTTGCATACAACATTCATATATATATATATATATATATTTGTGTTTGTGCATATAAGCTGGCTAATACGTTTTAACTATTTGATGTATTTAAAATCTGACACACACAGGGTAACTTTATTTCAAATTTCTTTTAGCATAGCCAAGGCAAGGGAGCCAACGTAATGAGGAAGCTGAATCGGTTGAGGCCAGTGTTCTCAAGAAGACCCCAATTTGACAACGTTAAGATCAGACTTTGGTCTAAGGGTCCTCAGGATGATAGGAGCGGGGAGGGCTCAAACGCTGAACAGGAGAAAAAGAATGGAATGGACGAGGCCAATTCAAAGAGTCCAAAGAAGAAGATAAAGTCCCTGCAGGATGTGGCTGTGCCGACAAATTGTTGCATGTCTGGATGCGTTAATTGCGTATGGATAGATTACGCAGAGAAGCTCAGCGAGATACTGAAGGACAGTCCTGGCGACGTCCAAAAGATAATCATGGAGAAGGTCGAGGATCCCAATATGAGAGCATTTTTACTGTCAGAATTGAAGGTTCGTAAGATCATAAAGTAGGGTTTAAAGAGGGTCCCGTTGTGGCTGAGAAGAAAGAAGGATTGAGCCTTCAAGAGGAATGTGAGTCGGATGGGTGAATGAAGCACCATGAAAAAATGTAACGAATAATAAAAAAAAAAGAAGCAAAAATAAAAACACTGTAAACGTAACGCAAAACTTTGTATGGTTGCAGCGGATATAGGGAGACTCGGGGGTCCTGAGCTGGCTGCTGCTGGAACCGGGGGCAGCGTTCCCCTTTAGTCCGTACGAATATGTATATATATTGTAAGAGTCGCGCGAGAGAGAGAGGAGAATCATTAAGGGCCCGGGGGGCAGGAGGAGGCGGGGCTGATGCGGGCTCGCGCAGGCGCAGAGCTCGGCCCGCGCGGCGAGGACGTGGCACGTGGGCTACTGTGGCGGGGCTCCGGCGGGAAGGGCGATTTTGAACGGCGGCGGCTATTTCGGCTGCGGCCTCCTCCGCCGGCCGCAGGAGCAGCAGGAGGCGAGGTCGGCGGGGCTGCGCGGACTCGCGGTTGCGTAATTGCCCACGGGAGCCTGCCTCCGAGGCCGGCAAGGCGGAGCAGGGGCAGGAGGGGGGGTGGAAGCAGCGCCGCCGGGGCTTATCGGCCGGACTCGGGGCCCGATAGCGACGGCCCGAGCAGCGCCCGGAGCGACCCCCCCCGAGGAGTGGCGCCCGCGCCCCCGCCCCGCGCCCCGAGTCCTCGCCGAGCACTGGCCAACGCTGCGCTGATAAAGAATGGAGCGAGCGGCGGCGGCAGTCGGTGCGCGGAGGCCGGACGGGGCTCGCACCTCGGGCCTGGATCCGCCAGTGGTGACTCCACCGCTGCTCCTATTAGCCACGGACGCGATAAGCTCGTTTACTTAGCCAGCAGTCATCCTCCTCTCCGCTGCACCGCTAGCAATCATTACCCCAATGACGACTGCTTCCACCGACAAGCAAATCACTTTGTGAGTCTTCTTCTTCTTCTTCTTCTTCTTCTTCTTCTACTTCTACTTCTACTTCCTATCTCGTCTGCCTGGTCCTCGTCTCGCCTCCCACCTCCTGCTGCTGCCCTCCGCTATCCGACCTGCCGAGCTCTCGCACCTCTTCCGCTTAATCTTCGTCTTCGTCTTCTCGTCACTCTCATTACCATACTCATTCTCTTTTAACCTGATTCTAATCCTCCTTCTGCCGCGATTAACCGAGCATTATTCTTGCTATAAATAACGCCGACCGAGTGGCTCTTCCTTTCTAGCCGAGAGCCGCGAGTTTTATTCGTTTTTCCCGACGGCCTGCCGAATCGCGCGCCTCGACTCCAGCCCACCCGATCCTTCGATACTTTATTTTTACACTCGGTCTTGCGGTAAAGCTCGTTCTTCGTTACGTTACCAGTTGTCGTTACAAAAAAATACCCGCACGCACACCTACGCCCATTGGCGCACGCACGCACGCACGCACGCACGCACGTGTACGTATTTGTGGATTCTTGCTTCTATCAAAATAACTTTTCCACGCTCCTCTCTCTCTCGCTCTCCGTCTCCTCTCTGTTGCACGTCTCGTTAAATCCGCGAAGTCCGAAAGACAATTGATTTTTCTTCCTCTCCGCTGTGCCCGATCGTTGAAATTATTAGTTTCCCATCTACTTCGTCCCCCCCCCCCGGCGAGGCTCCACCTTGCGCTGCTCCATTATGCGCTTTTCTCCTTTGAATTACATTCTTCGCCTCCATTATTCTAATCTGTTCTCTTCTATTCTGTTCTAATTCATTCCATTCCATTCTTTTCTATTCTAGTCGGCGGAGCTTTAAATCGCTTTTCCTATGATCCAAGCTTTTCGCTGACCGTTAAGCCAACCTCTCTTCTTTTTTTTCCTTCGATCAATCTTCTTTTATATTCATTCGCTGATAAAGCATACACATCAATTATTGTTATCGCTGCGCGAATATAAATAATTATTGTTATTTATGTATTAATCGCTGAAGAATTAAGAGATATGCTCATTATTCGAGGCGATAAATCATTACGCCAACATTTTAAATAAAATCACTTTATAACCGACAAAATTGCAATTACGAAACAATCCAAATTCAGCTGCACGCTGGATTTTCGCATACTTCGATTTAATGCTTTTAATAAAAAACACTCGGGGAATCAAAATAATATTTCGATACGAAAAACAAATTTACTGCATTTCCGCCAGCTTATCCCAAATCAGTCATCGTTTCGTTTAAGGTATAAGAGAGAAAAACAAAATTACTTTACATCCCAATTATATCATAGATCGAAAAGATACACTGCTTTGCGGCTGAAATTCATTTCAACGCAGCATTAACAGGAAACAAACGTTAATCTCATAATCTGTGTATAAATAAGAAGAAGAAGAAAAGAAAAAAAAATAAAATACGACTCGTTTTATCGAGTGCAAGGAAATATCTGCAATACTGTTAGTCACATGTAGAACAATTTAAATATATATATATATATATATATATTTTTCAGCAGCGCTGCTACATTAAATCATTAGTTTTGTAAAGTGTCTACAATTATATGAAATATTTAATTGAAATTCTTTTTCTTAACCAACACCGTTCCAATTCCTTTGCTAGAAAAGCAACGTATTTATCTATTTACGAGCCTGGCAATAATACTCTGTTCCTCCTGCTTATTTTAAAGTTTTTCACGCCACAAACGTTTATACATATTTCTGCGACTTTTCTATGCCTCGGTGCCACAATGTAGTCGTTGGTCAATATCAAGCGAATCAAATGCTCACTCGATACGAGCCTCAATAATTAATTGCCAATTGTAAATATTTGGGTAAATAAATTTTTTGTTTTAAAAAATACTTACGCATTAATTCATCGAATAACGCAACGAGGTTCAACAAACGCGCTCTTCAATTACGTAATTTTTTCTCTTTTTTTCTTTTTTCTTTTTTGGTTAATCTGTTTGCTTTGAAGACCTTTCCTTTTTTGTTTAAGCGACAAATTTATATATTTTGACGCGGAAAAAGAAAATACGGAGCGCAAAGTAATATGCAGAGTAACGTAAATACCATAAATAATTGACAATCCTTGCCTACGTAGGATGAAAATTAATGAAAACGAGAGCTCTTGGCAAAAAGTTTTGACATTTTTTTAACGTATGGAGCGATTAAAGCAGCGGTAACAAGGATAAGAGCAACGGCAACGGCAACAACAACGACAACGAGGATAATTGAAAAGTTGAAAGCGTAAACTGTCGAGTAGATGGGATCAAAGCCGACAGCCTCCAGCCACCGGGAGTAAGAATAACTTTTTGCTCATCGATGATGTCCGTTCATGGCGTTAGCGAGACAGGAGGAGCAAAAAAGCCAAGGAGCAAAGCAGGGTCTTGGAGTCTGGAGGGTTATTTATAAGCAGCAGGGGAAGGGGGCATGGGGAACTTCAACTCGGGCGCATTCGTAAAAAATGACAATGACAGAATCGTCAACGACGTATTTTTAAGAGCAGAGATCGCCCGTGTATTTTTCGGCTTCGCGGGCTCGAGGAGGGCGAAGCTCGTTTTTCTCATCGCGTGCCAGTTCCCGTCTGAAAATACACGTCGCGAGGCCCGTCGCCGATGAATCGGGAGAGTTCGCCGCGGCGGTGGCCCCTGCAGCCCCATACGAATGGCCGTCCTCGGCCCATCAAGGCCCTCGAGGAGGGAGGGAGGGTAGGGTGGCCCAGAGTAAGGGTAGTTTGGCTTGGTGTTGGCAGCGACCCGGTGTTGCCCCGAGCAGGATGCGGCGGTCCCCGATCGAGCGCCTGAGGCCCCGAGGATGCCCCGCCCGGCCCCGGCAGCGGAGGCTCGGCTCCACCGCTCGTCCTCGAGCGCCAACGAGTCCTCGACCGGGCAGCTCGAGCTGGCCTCGAGCTCGGGCACCGCCCCCTGGGAGCCCAGCCCCGAGGAGGAGAGGCTGGCGCCGGCCTCCCGGCTGCGCAACCCCTCGGGCATATTCGGCTACAGGCGCAACTCGAGCAGGATAAGCTTCAGGGCCGAGTCCGGGCCCCTACTCAACAGGTAAGCCCGTACCGAGGGTTGGTGGGGGCGCCCACTTCCGGCCGCGGCTCGCTTTATCGGGGGGCTTTATCGGAGCGGCGGCCTTGGCCGGCGGCGGCGGCGGCGGCGGCGGTGGCCCCGGTCCAAGAGGAGGCGGCTCGCCGTCCTCGGCGATCGGCGCACCGATGGACCCTCAGTGACTCCTCGGCGAGTGCGAGCGGCGCGCGCGAGCCTCGCCAGCCATGAGCGACCCGGAGACCCCCCCGGGGCTGCAGCCGCAGCAGCACCTGGGCGAGGGCACCGCGTTCTCGGGCCTGCGCCGGGCCATCTCCCAGGTCTCGATGCTCGTCGGGAAGGCGACTTCCTCGGGGGAGGTCGCCTGGCACGAGGAGTGTCAAAAGTACGGCGGTGCTCCCTGTCGCCCGAGGGAGGGACCCGGAAGCTGGCCGGACCCCCGGGTCTCGGGCCGAGGGTGCCGGAGGCGGGGGGAGGGGGCGCCGCGCCCCGGGGGAGAGCTATTTCGGTCCTGGCGGGTCTCGGCAATTCCGCGTTCGCCTATTCGCGGCGCGGAGGAAGGCCTCGAAATGTCGGAAAAGCCCCGTCGGCCGTGACCTAGGCGTCGACCGGTTGGCGCCTAGCCGAGCGCCCCTCCCCCTGGCTGCCCCCGGCCCCCGCCGGACGAGCAGCAGCCGGACCAGGCCGAGGAGCAGCTCTCGGCCCTCGTCCCTCGGCCCCCCGATCCTCCGATGACGCTTTCATGATATTTTCCAGGTACAGGCAAACGAGGTTTAGCTCGAGGCGGGTCAGGAAGCGGGTCGTCTTCAAGCACGGCGACTGCAATGTCGTGCAGGGCAACGTCGCCAAGCGTCGGCGCCGTTATCTCCAGGTACGGCCTCCCTCCGCCAAGCGCACCGCTGCTCTTTGTCGTTTGCCACCCGCCACCCCCTCGAGGCTCCTCCGCCCGCGATGTCCGCCCTCCCCAGAGGCAGACGCCTCTCAAAGCTCGACTCCTTGCCTCCTCGGCCTCTCTTCGCTGGGGGCCTTGCCTTTCCTCCTCCTCCCCTCCCTCCTCGCCCTACCCTCGCCCCCGGCTCATGGAAGCTTATTTTTAGCCGTTAATACGACGGACTTTGCGCGCGTCGTCCCGAGCATCGTTAAAAAATCACATGACATGAAAATTATTTGTCCACCTTCGTTTATAGCTTGGCAAACAACTTCAAACTATAAAATCTATTGTGCGGTACACGTTAAAGTTCAGATCTACAGTCAATTTATTAATTAACGGCCTTATTTTTGATCCCTGCATCAAACCAGGCTTCCCAAGGGCATTTTTTTCCTTTTTTTTTTTTTTTTTAATATTTTTAGAATATTTTCCAATTATAAATCACTCGAGTCATTGAATGAGTACTAAACGTTAAGTTACGTTATTAAAAGTATAAACGATACGACATGATGAAAATTCGGTTCCTATACGCGCATCCCATTGTTAGTGTAACGTTCAATTTTCTTGTGTAAATTTCTGTGTCCTTATTTTATCGAGAATGTATACACTTTCGGTACGAGAATGCTATATTTAAATAAATTCAGACGAAAAAGGCTCAGTTCCATTATTGCTCTTAGTTGAAAGTAACACGATATGATGGTTTCTTATATTTGTGACAGTAAGTTTATGTGCATATTATGAGCGGACAAATTCATAAGTAACACTTATGACTGAAGGATCAATTAAATAATATTGGCAAGCCAAAAAATGCTCCATTCGATCAGGTAAATATGTACCAAGTAAAACTCGCCGACAACGTAAAAGACCGGACTATTTTAGAATTATTTCGATGTCTTCGTAATAAAAATATTTTGATGCTCCGAGCGATCGTTGCGAGGAAAAAGGATATATTTTGTACTTTGTTGGCTTTGCCAAAATGATTTATCAAATTCAAGCTTAGCTCCAAACTTTGATAAATGAATTTAAAATATACTTTACGAGCGATAAAATCATATTCATAAATTTGTTTGTTTATACCATTAGTATTTGTAATAACATTCGGAATGCCTGAAAATAAAAAAAGATATTAGCTATTCAACTGTAGCGTATGGAAGAAGTAGTCGGTATTTTCAAATGTTCGTGACATATTTGGTCGCCAATATTTAAACATTTTTCCGTATATAATAGAGTTAGTAAAGTGCTTTTAATGTTTCGCAATGTCGTTTCTAAGTAATCGCAACTAAAGCGTCGTTAAAATAAACAATAAAAAATTATCGATTTTACATAAAATTTTATGGTTTTTTAGTTTATTAAAAATAATTACTAATTAAAAGCAAATATTGTGGCTGTGGATTCGAGTTAACAACCTTGCAAATAAACAAAGTAAGATCCGTGCGGTGAGCAAACTTAATCATTTGAAAAGAAAATAACGTTGAATGCAAATTCAACGTTGCAGTATGATTATAGCAAGGGCGTATGCGTTTGCATATATGCTTACGTATGTGTGTGTGTGTGTGTATGGGCGCGCGCGCGCCTGTGCGAGCGGAAGTGAGATAGAGCGGCGGAAGGGGCGGGGGGAAATCGTGAGAAATAGCAAGCTGGCGAGCGAACGGAAGATAAAGAAGGCCCGTAAGGCCTGCGAAACAACTAATCATCACCGGGGTAAACGAGCCTCTCGAGGTTTTCAGGACATTTTCACAACGCTCGTCGACGCTCAGTGGCGCTGGACACTTCTAGTATTCGCCATGACATTCCTATTATCCTGGTTGGGCTTCGCCCTCGTCTGGTGGCTGGTCGTCTACGCCCACGGGGACCTCGACCCAAGGATCGCCGATCTCAATGCCAACGCCTCCTTCACTCCCTGCGTCGAGGATATCCACGGCTTCACGAGCTGCTTCCTCTTCTCCGTCGAGACGCAGCACACCATCGGGTGGGTTACCCGATCCCAACGATTTTCACCCAGCCGTCGACCGCGAGTCCTTGGGTCCTTTGGAGCCTTCAGCCAAACCCGAAGATTTATCGTTATCCGGGATATTTTATTGCCTCGCGATACGATAATTATTAATATGTCCCGTAGAGTAGCGATGAGAATTGGATTTAAGGGCTTAGTAGTGCGCGTAAAATACACGTTTCTTTAAAAGCCAACGTCTCATTGTTTCAACGGTCCCTCTTTTATTATTATCCAGTGCTTTTTTAGTGCAGGCAATTGATCGAAGCTCGCACTATTGTCGCTTAGCGTTAAAACATTGAGTCTTGCGAAGGAAAAAGCAGAATTCGGCAACGAGAAGCAATTGCCAAGCATTTACTCGATTGGTATTAGCCCGACCAATAGCACCGTAAAGCTAGTAAAATCCCGAGCAATGGGCCCGAGAGCTCGTAGAGTCCTCTTACGAAAGGACGTCAGGATCAAAGCCGATAAGGAGAGCCCGAAGCAAAGAGCAGGTGGAGCTACGGGTCCCGATGATGTTTATGGTAACTGTTAACGACTCCTAGGTACGGCTCTAAGCACACGACGGAGGAGTGCCCGGAGGCGATATTCATAATGTGCATCCAATCGATGACCGGCGTCATCCTCCAAGCATTTATGGTGGGCATAGTCTTCGCGAAGCTCTCCCGGCCGAAGAAGCGCACCCAGACCCTCCTCTTCTCGAGGAACGCCGTCATCTGCCAGAGGGACGGACAGCCTTGCCTGATGTTCCGGGTCGGGGACATGCGCAAGAGCCACATCATCGAGGCCCACGTGCGGGCCCAAATGATCAAAAGAAAGGTAAGGCTTGGGCCCGGGAGGGCGGGCAAGCCTCCCAATGGGGCCCAATCCCGACGAGGCTCGAGCAGCTCCTCTAACGCCTCGGCATTCGCAGGTGACCCGCGAGGGAGAGCTTCTGCCCTTCTTCCAAACGGAGCTCAAGGTCGGAGGCGACGGGGAGGAGGACAAGATCTTCTTCATCTGGCCGACGACGATCGTCCACAAGATCGACGAGCACTCGCCCCTTTATCATCTGTCGGCGAGCGATATGCTTCGGGAGCGCTTCGAAATAATCGTCCTCCTCGAAGGTGACGCTCCCGAATGTCCCCTCGATCGCCGCGGCCCTCCACCCGAATCCCGCGAATTTCCCATCGGGACTGATCCCCGGGCTTTGGAACTTTTGACAGCGACAACAGCGCACCTTCGCTCTCCTACAGTCCGCAGTTTATCCCTGCTAAATCGGTTGTACACGCGCGTGTTCTAATTTTCAATGGGAATCGCCCCTACTGTGCAAATCTTAGCTTGATAACGAGCGAAGCAAAAAACGTAAGCCAATAGGAGGGAGGTATTTAAAATAGGTGGGCTTTGATTCGGATTTGGATTGATTTGGATGCATAGTTGTATCGAGTCAAAAGGACGTCGACGATGAGCTTTAACGAGGGGGACATTTGGGGAATTAACGTCGCGGGCGCGCGAGGCTTGGGCGGCCACGATTGTGAAAAATATCTCCCTAGGAAGAGTCGATCTATTGCAGGTGTGATCGAATCAACGGGCATGACGACCCAGGCCAGAAGCTCCTACTTGCCCTCGGAGATTCTCTGGGGCCACCGCTTCGAGCACATAATCACCTTTCGGAAGGAGACCGGCGAGTACGAGGTCAATTACACGCTTTTCAACAACACCTACGAGGTCGACACACCCCTGTGCTCGGCTGCGGAGCTCGACCACGTCAGGGCGCTCCATCGCGCCAAAGGAGGTGGGCTTTAATCCTCTCGCCGTCTCATTATTCTATCGAAGCTCAGCCGTCGAGCTTAGAGTCCCAATCGTACTTAGCGTCGAGAATTTTCGCGATCTCTACGAGTCGGCTCGCGAGAGCTTAGCTTCGCTCGCCCCGGGCAAGACAATAATGAGACTGCAGGATCAAGTTGTGCTCGAATCGGGGGGAAGAGCAAAACGGTAAAGAAGGCGCGACGCTTTGGTTTGCAGAGCGCACGAGCTCCGGGACTTTTGCCCAGTACAGGCTGGACTCGAGCAGCTCCCTGACCTCGGGCTCCGGCTCGAGTTTCGCCTCCTCCGCCGGGGGACTGCAGATGCACGCTCACGCCGACACGCCACCCACGCCCATCCCGGTCATGATCACCGCCCCGGACGACGGACCGCGGAGGAGCAGCACCGCCCAGTACGAGCCCCGACGAAAGTTCGCCACTTTTTACACTCTAGACGAGGTTCGTTTGAGTCCCCTCCCCTTCGCTCCTCCCTTCTATTCTAGCCTCGAGCTACGGCCGACGTCCATTGGGGGAGGCTCTTATAGTCCTCACTACTCGCAACGTCTCTCCGACAACGAGAAAGTCAACAGGGCAGTCGATAGAGGAGCTCGGAAAAATAACAGCGGTAAAAAATACGAGTGGGTATTAGCAAGCGATCGAAGCCAACCACGAGGCGCTGTTGGCGTTAGATAGTCTTTTGCGACCAGGTAAATGCCCGAGTACCTCGATTATTGCTGGTAAGCTTTGATGGGATGCGAAGGAGGACGGAGCCGCGATGATAAAGCTCAGAGTATCCTCGGCATGGTTCTTAGAGGACTCGCAGGCAGTTAACTCTGTTGCTGGTTAAGCGCGTTCGTCGATCCCTCGGCTCAATCCGGCTATTGCTTGCCGCAGACGATGGAGGTGGCGCAGAAGCCCGCCCGGGCGGGACATCGAGCCACGGACGAGGGCCAGAGGTTCAGAGTCCCGGGTGAGAAGGAGGAGCCCCAGGGGGAACAGAGCGAGGCCCTCCTGAGCGACTCGAGGGCCGAGGACCCGGCCAAGGCCAACGCCACCGAGTACGAGAACGTCCTCGAGGACATAAACGCGAGCTTGAGGTTCAACAGGCGGGCGAGCCTGCAGGGGAGGCCGGCGAGGAAGATGTCGCGCGAGGGCTCGCGGGCGACTCTCGGCTCTCTGCGCAACGACTCGCGGATCAGCATCGACGAGGGGCCCGGCCGGAACCCCTCCAGAGCCAGCAACGCCCAAGGCTTCTCGGGCTTCATGAGGAAGTCCCCCTCCCACACGGCGCCCTGGAGCTCAGGTGAGTCGAGTCGAGGTCGGGGGAAGGGCGGGCTCGGGGCCCGGACCGGCGAAGGGCCGCGAGCCCGGAGCAGAGTCCGAGCGGCCCTGAGAAGGAACGAGCCCCAACTTTGCAGGCAGCCCGGCCAAATGGCGAGTCCCGGTCCGCTGGCGAGGCGCTCCAGCCTCAGCGAGAGCCGGAGGGGTAAGAGCGAGGCGCCCAAGAAGACGAGCTTCCAGCTGACGGGATCCGAAGGGCGCCAGGAGTCCAACTCGGCCAATTGCACTCGACCCAAGGAACTCGTTTAGGTGAGCGCCCAACCCTACCCTGCTCCGGTGGAGCTGCCGCTCCTTGCTACCCTCCCCGCCCCGCGAGTAATCGTAGTAACCAGGGGACACGCGAAGCTCGGGTAGTCGTCCGGTGCCGCCGGTAAGGAGCCTTCGCGGGGACGCGAGCCCAAGGTGCGAAAGAGCGGAGGCCAGAGCTTTGTTGCGTGACAGGCCACACCGAGAGAAGAAGAACGAGAGCGAGATTAAACAATTGGGTGGCGTGATAACGAGGACACTTCCCGGGACTAAACTCGATCTGATGATGATGATGATGATGCGACCGGGCCTCAGCCTCTAATCAGCCTTGTCGACATCATTGCCATTCTCCTCGCATTTTCTTCCACTTAAGCCACGCGATAATTTTCTAAAAATGCAATCATCGGCGAGCGCCTCTCCGACAAAGCGGCTCTCCTCCTCCTCCTCCTAATTATCGCCTCTAATGCCCCTATTATTTGTGCATAAGGCCACGGGGCTCCGGAGTATATGCCCCCATTGTCTTCGGATAGCCGCTTTGGGCCGAAACGGCAACCGAGCCGATCGCGGATTGGAGGGCCTTACCTCCAGGAGCTTATCCGCGCCCTTGGAGGGCTCGAAGGCGACGCCAATCGTTAATTGTAAGCGAGCTCGAAATTCCAGAGGGCTGGACCGTCGCCGCCAGGTGAACGCGATCGTCTCAGTTTACCGCAATTGTCAGAGCCGGAGATGAAAACTGACTCGGCGCGGCCTCCTCCATCCTCTCGGTTAAGAATTTTCCGAGCACGAGCTCCATTACCCCCGGATTCGTCGCGCGCCTCTCCTTCCCCCCGCGCACTCGGGTTTACCGGGGGGGAGGGGGGGGGCAAAATGTTCGGTCGCCTTGGTCGCCGTCGAGTCGTCGTCGCTACTCGAGATAAACTCGAGCAAGGCCGCGACGAGGAGCTCGCTTTTGTACGCAATTTTTTTTTATTATTTTTTCTCTTTTTTTGCCACGACTCTGAGTCAGATTAAAGGAGGAAGGCGAGGGAGATAAGAGAGACGACACGAGACCAGAGGAAATTGAGTGTAAAGAGGATTGAGCGTCTCTGCGTCACGCCGCCTCGTCGATCCCTTGTCGCGCGCATTCGAGGCGCTGATTCTAAAATCGGCCCCACAGGGTGTCCCGGCTCGCTAAACATTGTCGTTATGATATCTTAGTGCGCCTGATAAAAAGGCACAGCGACGACGACGACGACGACGACGACGCAAAAGCGTTATCGAATGCAAGCAGCAAAATCTGCGCGACAGTGAGCACAGCAATCGGTCTCTCAAATTTCAAACGCATTCAACGGGATTTGACTGGCAAACGCGACTCTAACTGCGCCGCCGCCGTCGCAGATTTCCTTACTCCGGATTGCAGTAGGTCGTATGCTTCTGCATTAGCGCTCGATTCGGTCATTGTTTAACACTCGATTCGGTCATTGTTTAACACTCGACTCGCTAATTGCTGGCGCCTCGAGTTCGCGTAGAGGATCTTGCATCAAGACGATGCGAGAGTAGAGCGCGTGGGAGGGTGAGATCTCGTAGCCATGATCCGAACGGGCATCGACTGACTTTCGGCAGTGGCGCAGGCTCTAACCCTCCGACGCCAGGGGAATAGGGGCTGAAATATCTCTAAAGGGAACCGGTAGTCGAGCTCCGGTTGTCGGGGCGACTGGTCTCGAGGTCGCTATTATTCAAGGATCGCTTGATGCCGGAGGTCGCGCCCAGCGTAACCATTCATGGATGCACGGGATTGGCTTTGCCCGCGTGGCCAACACAGGCCTGTTCCGGTACTCTCTCCCTTACGAATGATAAATAAATGCCCTCGCGGGGAGGTCCCAAATTTATGCGCGGGGAAATTTAGAGTCGCGATCCGGTGGAATGCCAGTGCCGATACCGATGTTTATCCAAAGGGAGCTGGAATCTTTTAATAATAGGCCGATAGCTGGCGACCGGTTGCGCAATGCTTCGCTCTGGATCGATCGAATTGTTAGGTATAGTTACACGCGAGCCTCCTGTGGAGCCAGGGAGTATAGGAATTTCCATTTGTCCAATGAGCGCATCGCTCCGTAGCATCGCGTGGTACTCTAAATACGGTGGGAGCCAGCCGATAATTTTCGTCCTAGCGCGGCTCTTGTCTTTTCCGGACAAAGCCCCCTTCTGATAGCGAGCGATCGTTGGGTCGATCGTCGAGGCTCTTGGGCGAGAGGGAACGACTGCTCGAGCTCGTGGTTGGAGAATGGCCGGGAGAGGATGTGGGTGGGCGGAGGGAGGGGGGGGGTCGGCCCGATTAGAATCGGCCAGTCGTCGAACTCGATCCCCGAACGGCCTGTCGGGCTCGGAAGGTCAAAGCCGGGCAGCAGCGGCTTCGCGGCAGGCCTCGAGTCGCTCGGAAAAAGGGTGAAGGTCGCATTAGCTCCAATTGCGGCAATTGAGGATATCTTCGCCGGCGGTTAACTCGCCTCTGGCATTAATTACTTAAATTCCCGTGTCTCCCACCTTGGTTGCGAGCATCCGCTCCTCACCCTCGGCCCCGGTGGCTTAGCCTCGGCTCGTTACGTAAGGCCGGCTCGGCCTCCTCTTTGGGGGCCCACGAGGACGAGGAAACCGGAGGCGCGAGATCGTCCGGCCTCGAGGAGCGACACCGGCGGCGGCGGAGGAGGAGGCGGTGGCCCCCGACGACTTCCGCGAGCGGCGGAGATCCGAGCCCGGGGTGGGCGGGGCGGGGGCCGAGGCACCCATCCGGCGCGGAGGACGAGGCGCTCGGAGCCGGCGGGACAGGCGTCCTTGGCAATCGTTCCCCCCTCGCGGAGGCCGAGGAAGCCGCGCATTCCTCCGCTCGGCGTCCCTCCCGTCCGGCTGAGCCGAAAGGGTCCCGGGAGTGAGAGGCGGTCAGGTGCATTCCCCCGTTTTCGCAAACGCCCCACTGCTCGGGAGCAGCCGGCAGCCTCGGGACGGCCACGCGAGGCCGACCGGCGATAGTCGCTCGCGAGACGCGCCGACGGACAGCTGGAGGAGCCTCCCCGGGACTCGGACTCCTCGACCCCGCACCCACCGGCGAGGAGCCGACTCGAGTGCCTCGGTCCTGTTGCTCTCGCGGCCTCCCCCCCCCCCGACTATGCCCTAGGCCTCCTCCCGGAAAGGCTCTTAACGTCCTTTTGAAGGCAGGCCGACAGAGAGCCTTCGAGGCTTAGCCCTCGAGACTACTCCTGGGGTATGGCCGAGGAACAGCAGGTCCAGAAGCTCTTCCGCCTACCGGGGACGATAGAGGAGGAGGAGTGCGAGCTCTCCAGAGCCGAGTCGCCGCTCCTCAGCCAGAAGAGCAACGCCGGCATCCTCCCGAGCGTCCCCAGGAACGTCACCCTACTGCGCGTCAATACCCAGAGCAGCAGCATCGTCGGCATCGGGCGCCAAGACTCCACCAGGTGAGGAGTCTCCGGCCTCCGCTTCGAAAGCGCTTCTCCCGCGCTCCGAGCCAATCGGCACAGGCCTACGACCCTTCCTGGTCTTCCCTCCATGCCGAACGCGCGTCGATCCTGTTTTTCCAGCGCGCGATGCTATTTTATTGGTCCTCGTTTACATTGCCATCGATCCAATCTTCTTACGAGAGATGCCGTTGGACGCGCGTACCTTACGTTGAATGGCACATGGAAGCCTCGGGTCAGCTGATCGGCGTAGTTAATAATTAAACCTTCTTAATTATCCAATAGCTCTTGCGGGGGGATAAACGAATTCTCGTTTGCGATTGACAATTGCGGCACATTTTCAGCCTCTGGATTGTAATGTGCCTTCTGCGCGAGCCTCAAGCTCGAGCACTTTACCAATTCTGTGATAATTCAATTATCAATACCAAGGAATATAAAATGCCTCGACATTAATGCAACCGTAATTTTTTTTTAACATGCGCAGCGCCCGCACAGTAAATACTCATTTATTGTTTCAGAATGAATTCTTAACAACTTAACAACCGTTTCACAATGTACACTTTCGTGTAAAGTCATACTTACCTTTGAGCACTAAGATTAAAATTAATATATTACTAGATATTGCAATTATCGTTAACCACCGCTGAATAATTTCTTCGCTTAATTATTCAATTTTATCGGCATGCAGTAGGATCCGTTTTATGAAAATTTGAACTATTTTTATAGAAGCTATGCATTGTCTAGTATGCAAATGAGCCTTCGTCCGATGTTTGGAATAAACGTGAGTCACGAAGAAAACAAATTGATTCGGTATGTTTTATTAGAGGCGCTTCTAAGTAATAGTAGATAATTCGCCAAAATATTTGTTAAGAGTTAATGGCAGCCAAAAATCAATGAAAATTAATCTACTTAAAAGCATTTAATATTGCATTTAAAGTAAAAACTTTACGATATGCAAATAATAAAAAATAGTTTACGAACGAAAATTGATTATGCGTGTTTTTTTTTTTTTTTTTTTTTTCATCTCAATATTTAAGAATCCGATGAATTATAACGCCATTAGAACTTTTGACATTCGAACAATGATTGTTCTGGAGTTTTCAAACAATGTATTCGTAATCCATGAATAATGTTGTTATTGGCAAAAGTTACAGTAATGGTCTCTTACTACTTTTACGATAAGCTTTACAGTTTGCCATCAAAATAAGCAATGATTTTGTAACTTTTTTCAATTAAACCAAATGAATCAAAAGGACGAAGCGAAAAAATACGATGCCATTGTATCGTTAATCGCAACAAATTGCACACACGTGTTATAGGGAATCGTGGGTTAAACGTTACGAGATTGTACCGTAAGTATATCGGGCGTATAGACTCGTCAAAGGTTTGAGCGAATAATCAATATTGCTTTGTGAAAAAGACCCAAGTGACAAATGATTGTAGGCGCATAAGAGTAGGTAATAGGCACAAATCATCGACTTGGCTGCTCTTGTGACTAATACGAGAGAGATAAAACAATAGGTTGACAATGGGCTTACGAGTATGGCAGATAAGGGACTCGCGGCAACTCTTTGGGCTTTCTTTGGCAAAGAGCCGAGGAATCGAAAGTCAGGCCCCAGGTAAGGAAGGAAAGAGAGCGGAAACGGATTCGGAAGGCGCTGCAGCCGAAGGACGAAGGGCCTCGGCGTTACGCGTCGTTGGTTTGGCCGACAAACAGTCGGAGGATGCGGTGTGCGGGTAGTGCGCCGATCGATTGGAGTTGCTGTTGGGGAGGGAGGTAGGATAGAGAAATCCTGCGAGGTCGTGGCTCCCGGGGACTCGAAGCCCGGGCAGGATGAACCTCGTCGGGCCGCGGACAATCGATGGTCTCGCGTACCAACGATCTCACAACTCGAGCCGGCCTCCGCGCGAACGCGGCTCGAGTATAAACCGGCAATAGGAGTTTCGAGAGTCCGTCTCGAAGCCTCGGTAGAGGGGCAAGCGAGGGCCGGGGCGAGGGGAGGAGGGATCTTCGTCCAAGAGCCAGCTTGGCCCGGGCGCGCGTAAGCTCGGCTCGAGCAGCCTACCGATGGCTCCCACCGGCTTGGAGCGATCGCGGCTCGACCTTACGAAACGATAAATACAAATACGAGGACTGGGGGGCCCTAGGAGGAGAGGGGCAGCTTCGAGCTAACCCGATAGAAGCCTTCCGGTCGAGGGGGAAGGCCGATTGCGTGCACAAAGAGTTAGCACCTGAATGAGCCTGAGCGGCGGCGTATATAACTCCGGGGGCGAGGGGCACTCGCTCGCCGATATCGAGAGAGCCGGTGTCGGGAGGGGGGGGCCAAAGGCGGCGGCACGTGGCCGTGTTTTCGAGCGCCTCCGCGACGAGCGGATCGTTAGCGTTTTTCGGGCGGGACGGGTAGAGGCGAGGCGGGGGGGGTATCCTCCTCGATACCGGAGATCGGAGAAGATCCGCGCGCGGGCGGAGTCGAACAAACGGCTCGGAGCTCGCTTATCAGAGCCGCTCGTGTCTTCTCGGCTGGGCTTCGGGCCACCCGCCCCCCGCCCGCCAGGCCGCCGAGTCAGCTCTCGGGGGTTGGTCAGGAGGAGGAAGGCCGCAGCCGAGGGCCTCGGGGGGAGCTCCGCGATCACTGATCGGCCGCTTCCGCTCGGTTGATGCCCGGCTTCCGGCTCGGAGGGGCCGAGGTCCCGCGTTGGGAGCTCGACACCCCGGGGCCGGCGGACGGCTCGGCTCTCGCGCAGTCGGCCCTCTCGAGCCGAGTGCCGCAGGTGAGGCGAGTCGCCGGAGATAAGGCGAGCCGAGAGGCTGATAAGTCGAGACTCGCGAGCTCGCCCTCCGGGGAGTCCGACGCGCGGACGTCGAGGTGATAAGTGAAGCGCCGCCGTCAGTGCCGCCGCCGCCGCCGCCGCCGCCGCTCTCGGGCCCGGATTCTATAAGAGGGAGTCCGGCCGGGAGCCTCCGGGCACTCGAGTCGTCGCGCAGCCCCCGATCGCCTCGGCCCACGGAGCCCCAAGGCCCAGCCCCGAGCTCCCGCCTGGCCGCGGGATGTCGGGATGAGACCGAGGGAGCCCGGCGCAGCACCCGAGAGCCTCCTCCGATGAGTCAGCGGCCAGTCTCCAGGGTGGGCCAGTCCTCCTCGCCCGACTTCGGGGACGGGGACCGGCTCACCCTCATACCTTCCTGGGCCCTCGATCCGCCGATCATCCTCGAGGCCGCGAAAACCGCCAAGCTGCCCTTCAGGAGCAGGTATCGCCGCATTCTCTCCCCCCCCCTCTCCATCCTCTCCGCGGAGTCAGAAGCGCGAGCTCCAGGGCCCGCGTCTCTTGCGCGATCGCCCAACCGATTTAACGCCGACGGCAGATTGCGCAAATATACGCATAAGTACGCGCTAGAGAGGAGAAGAGGCTCGGGATCTTGTATCTTTTGCGTGGCTTTTTTAAATCAAAAGCCTCTCCGAACAGCAGCATTGGGCAGGTAAAAGCTACGAGACGCGCTAAAGACTCGCTGAGCGCTTATCGAGCGGTATTCGATTCCTGCTCCCTCCACTGTTCCGTCCCACTTCGTAATTCGTTACTTTCCGTTTTTTTTTTGTTTCCGTCCGATGCCTAGATGCAGGAGGTAGGGTTGAGTTAGCAGTCCCCGAACGAAGGCATCGACGTCCATGGACGTTGTTGGGGCCTTCCCGGGGTGGCCCGAGCAGCCCGAGGGCGGATAGTCGGATAGTGACGCGCGGCCTCTGCCGGCTTTTGTTCGCAGGAGCAGGTTCCGGGCGGGCCCCACCAGGAAGCTGCGCCGGCGCGCGGTCCTCAAGAGCGGCGAGTGCAACGTCCTGCAGTCGCGCATCTCCCGGCGCTCGCTGCGCTTCCTCCAGGACATCTTCACGACCCTGGTGGACACCCAGTGGCGCTGGACCCTGCTCTGCTTCGCCCTGAGCTTCCTCCTCTCGTGGCTGGCCTTCGCGGGCATCTGGTGGCTTATCGCCTTCACCCACGGGGACTTCGAGCCCCGGCACCAGACCGACAGTTGGCGGCCCTGCGTCAACGAGCTCCACGGCTTCACGAGCTGCTTCCTCTTCTCCATCGAGACCCAGCACACGATCGGCTACGGGGGCCGCTCTACCACGGAGGAGTGCCCGGAGGCCATCTTCGTCATGTGCATCCAGAGCATCTCCGGGGTCATGATACAGGCCTTCATGGTCGGGATAGTCTTCGCGAAGATGTCCCGGCCGAAGCAGCGCACCCAGACCCTCCTCTTCTCGAGGAACGCCGTCATCTGCCAGAGGGACGGCGAGCTCTGCCTGATGTTCCGGGTCGGGGACATGCGCAAGAGCCACATCATAGGGGCCCACGTGCGGGCCCAGCTCATCAGGTCGCGGACCACCAAGGAGGGCGAGGTCCTGCCCCACAACCAGCAGGAGCTCGCCGTCGGGGCCGACGGCCAGCCCGAGAGCCTCTTCTTCATCTGGCCCTGCACCGTCGTCCACAGGATGAACGCCCGCTCGCCCTTCTACTGCATGTCGGCCGAGGACATGCTCGCCGAGCGCTTCGAGCTCGTGGTCATCCTCGAGGGTACGATCGAGTCCACGGGCCAGACGACCCAGGCGCGCTCCTCCTACCTACCCCAGGAGGTCCTCTGGGGCCACAGGTTCGAGCCCATGGTCAGCTACTCCAAGGAGCGCCAGGGCTACGAGGTCGACTACTCCCTCTTCGACAGCACCGTCCAGGTCGACACGCCCCTCTGCTCCGGCCGCGAGCTCGACGACTTCTACAGGCTCCAGGACGAGATGCGCCAGCCCTCGCTCTCCGGTGAGTCCCCCCCAGGAGCCTCTACTCGCCCTTACCTAAAACCCCTACGCATCATTATACTCCTCCTCGGCTCCTCTGATTTTTACGAGAGCCATTCTCGGAGGCGCGCTAAAATCATGGCAGCGCGAGCCTTATCTTTTTAGAATCTCAAACCGCGGCTGCTACTGCCGCCGCCGATGCTCGAAGAAGCGCTTGTGGAAAAGGCCCAAAAGAAGGCCAATATGTGCGTTTGATGTTTACGACTCGGTCTCCATTGCCAATTAACGCCTCGTCCAAACACTTGTGTTTTTTAAGGAGGCACTCGAGCATCCGCGCAATCGTTATAGCGAGCTTATTTTCAAGTTATCGTCCTTCGCCAAGCGAATGGAGCGACTCCCTCTGAAAGCAATAAAGTCAATGAGGCTCGTGTGGGACATTGGAAAACTGCGCAGCACTGAAAAGCTCCCGGTCGCACATTGGACTTAAATGCATTTTCATTTCCTTAATAAAAAGTTTATTAATTCGTAAACAAAGAGTCTTATACGTGCATGAAGTGCGACGGATTTAACGCGAAACATTGATTTTACACGAACTTAACGCTAGGCATTTGAATAATGCAGTTGCAAATCATACGAAACTCGCTTGCCGCTATTTTCCGCAGTCAATGGAGCAATTGAAAAAGGCCATTAGCGATTTCGCGGCGGTTAAAGGCGCGATTAACGGCAGCACGAGTCGTCGTAGTGCAAAGAACTTGCGCGCGACGTGATTTACGGGGGGGGGGCGCGCGCGGAGAGGGAGAGACTCGTTTACCGGAGGTGTGATAGATTTGGTGCTGGTTTGTACTCACAGATGGAGTCGGACCAACGCGCAAAGCTCCGAATTCCGCGGAAGCTCGGAGCCCAGCGATGACGCCCTCGCCCCAGCAGAGGAGCCACAGGCTGAGCACGAGGCTGCACACCGACATTGGCCACATCGACCAGAGCTCCGACGCTTAGGGCCTGCGTCGGGGTCAGAGGGACTCGAGTCCGGCCCCTGAGGAGGAGCACCGCCTCCGTTGGGCTCGAGTGCGGGGAGAAGCTTCTAGGGGGCCTCTGAGGGCACCTCGAGCTCGGGGATCCGAGAGCAAGTCCGAGCCCCGCTCGAGTCTTCCTCTCCCTTGCGGCGTTCATATTCAACCATTTGTTACGAAGGCTGTGCTTAACTATTATAACGCTATTTGACCGCTTTATTGTAAGGATAAGGTAAATATTAATATAGGCGGGAGCCTCGAGCCGAGCCTCTACCACCGGCCGAGGGGGCAAAATCAGAGGCAACTCCCTGAGAGCAGCAGCAGCAGCGAGCGGCACCGAGAGCTCGGCGGTAGGAGACCCAGGCGAGGAGCTTTTACGCGTTTCATGAGTATTGGCCGCTCCTCGAGCTCGATCGGCGGCGGCGGCTCCTATTTATTTCGCGCGAAGGACCGCCAAGGGGACTTTCATTGGCCGTTGCGTCTGTTGTACTTCCGAGCCGCGAGTCTCGTGTCTTATTTTTTTTAGCAAAGGTGGGGGAGTCGCGCGGCTCGGTCGGTCAAAATTTCGATCGATCAGCAAAGGGAGAATCGTGCCACTGGTTTGCGACACTTTTGAAGCGAGCGATCGGCCGACTCTGCGCTCGCCCGGAAAAAAAAATTGCCACCCGTGCAAAAGCTGCGAGCAACAGCCGCCGATTCCGAAACTAAGAGCTAACTAAGCTCTTTCCCCCACCGTTTATTCAACTATTGAAAAGCGTCGCTTCTTCCGAACCGAAGTTGCGCAATCCGACGTCAACGTGTTGTTTCGCTAATACCTAACTGTGGATATCGAGAGCGAGGATGAAATTAGTAGGCTATCATTGTAAATAGCTTCGGGCCTCGTGTAATAATCGGAGCGGTGTACATTGTATTGGAGTCACGTAATTATCCAAGAGGCCGAGCAATCGCTGGACGAGGAGCTCCCGAACGTGCGAAATAAAACAAAAGCGCACCTCCAGATGCGCCTGGCGCGTGCACGAGAGCGCATGGGTATTGATGGATGGTGGCCTAAGCCCGTACGCCCACGTTAGAGAGAGAGAGAGAGAGAGAGAGGGATTGACGGCTGGATGGGTAGGCATGCGCGCGCCTGCGAGTGCGAGTCGATGCGACGAGTATTGTAAATAGTAATGTACATTAAAAGTATACCGAGTAAAAATCAATTATATCAATTGTTAAAGCGAGAATGGAAATGGTGACGAATGAGCGCGAGCGATATTTCATCGCCGGTGAGGCGCAATAACGATAAAGGAAAGAGAATGAGAAAAATGAAAATACAATTGAAAGTAAAAATAAAATAGTATTAAAAAAAAGCAACTCCAGAGTAGAGCGGCACCGAAGGTGCGCGTATGATTATTTATCGTTGGCCCCTCCCCCGCACCGCACACATCACGTCCCCCAAATAAAGAAATGACGATCCTTCCTTCCTTCTCCGACGCCCCGCGCCTAACCTTCCCTAAGTTTCCGCGGCGTAAGCTCTAATATATATATATATACACATGTATAGGCTCCTCCCCGTCGATCCGGCCGCGGTCTCGAGGGACCCGGTCGAGGCTCCTCGCTCGGGTGCCTCGCTCATTGGCCGGATCGCGTGGTGCTGCCCCCGAGGACCTTTCCGGCCGGGGGGGGTGGGGGGCGAGGGTGGGAGAAGACGAGCGCCGAGCAGGAGGACCGAGGCGCCGAGTCGAGCGGCGTCCGCTCGAGGCGCGAGAGACCCGAACGCCGCCGATGCCGAGCCGCCGCCCCGAGGACGAGGAGCCGCTCTTGCCCGTGGACTCGCCGGGGCCCTCCGGGACGCGGGCCAGGGCCCTGACCAAGGGCGCCCTCCGGCTCCTGGGGGCGCGCCCCGGACCGGAGCTCCTCGGCGCCCTCGTCGCGGGCTGCCTCCTCTCCGCGGGCTTCCTCTTCCTCGCCGTCCTTCCGGCGATCCTCGCCCTCGGCCCGAGCTCCAGCGCTGGCTGCCGGCATCATCGGTTCGTATCGCCTGCCCCCTCTCCCCCCCAAGATTCTCGCTCCCGCAACTTGACAGCCCAATACTACACGATACCCCCATCTAACGAATGCATTTTTAAAGCTTTTCCACGCTTTCGATGTGTGTAATAGAGCATCGCCGGGAAATGGCAAGGGAAAGTCGACGAATGTCTATTTCATCAGGCACGAAAATCGAACTTGGACTAACGATGAATTCTGTGCCATCGAAACAGCAGCACTTCGTTATCCACAATACAACGTAGTGTAATATTACTTATTAATCATTCGCCTTAAGCTTTATTTTTATCTTAATAACGTCTACACTTACTTCTTATATTTATAAACTGTATATTGTCGAATGTTAAGATTCGGCTTGATAAGCGCCTCTTTACATCGACCATCGGACAAATTATTCCAATTGCAATATTAATGATTTCGATTGCTTCTAGTCTCTAAAGGAATCGAAAAACTCACTTCGTAGCCTTAATCCATTTTCCGTAACCACTAGTGCTTACTTCGGAACATTCGACGCATCGCTACACGTTGGAAGATTCTATGGGTACAAATTTTATATTTCCTTCTTAAGGGAATATCCGACGATTTTCATACCATACCGTTCCTTTGTGAAGCTTAAAAGCGCAATGGTTATAATTTATCCATCAATCGTATTTAAGAGCAAAACAAGGAAACGTGTGCTTTACAATCAAATTCACGCTTTTATATTAAACTCGATAAAGTAAACGCGAACAATACATTGCAATATTATTTATTTATTAATAATGAAAAAATTGATTTCCGTTGTAGGTATAAATATTTATTGCCAAACGTGTATTTCTTATGTGTGCGTGAGTGATTTTGCCATTGAGCGTATTCACGTTTGCAGCGTTCATTTGCAAGTAATTATCTTTGAAAAGCGCGTGAATGAGACTTTTATAAAAAAAACTTCTAAAAAAAAAAGAGTTAATGTTATAATTGGAAATCATGCGTATACTTGAGAAAGTGCAAAATATGTATTTGAAATAATTGGTCGATTAAACTATGCTTAAGCAGTAAGGTATTTTTAATTTTTAACTATCCGATATTTTATATTGTTTTTTGTCATCTGGTCGGGCGTAAAAGCAAATAAATTTTCCATTTTTTTTCTTATATTCATAAGAGAATATCATGAATAGCAAAGTATTACTACAGAAGTCAATTTTCTTTTTTTTATCTTTAGAACCATCCCAATTAATGTTAAATTAAAAAGTTAAGGTCTATAATTTTTTACTGTACAATAAAATATACTATAAACACTAGGTCAATTTTTTACGGGATAACAATAAAAATGATGTTTTTGTAATAAAAAATTTATTTTTCGAATTAAATATTAAATTGCATAAATGTTAAAAGCCTTTTATATGCCTTGAAAATGTTTGCTTTGATAATTGTGGTCACAATGGCAAGTTTTTCAATGGTAACTAGGCTAAGATCCGAAATTTCGCGTAAGATAATAAAATCCATCGAAATCAAATCCATTATTGTAGGTATTCCAAAGTTATTTGAGGTGAGGACAAAGGTGAAAAGTGGACAGCTCGATATCAAGCCCCCGAAGCGTTTAAAGTAACCTTAAAATGTGTTAAAATTATTTATAGATTTTCGTAATCAATCTGCTAACCAAAGTAAAATTAGACGTTGAAACTGCATCGTATGGAAAATCCTTGGATGAAATTTTAGAAGAACGAATTTCATCCAAAGTGAGAAAAACAATGGCTGGTGAAAATGGAAACAGCTTGGAATCTATGCTAAGTAAGAAGCTTTCGGAAATTCCCAACGTTAAATGCATCGACATTAGCGTCGACAGATTTTTCTCCAGGTGAGCTTTTACCGACAATCCGTTTTTACGCTTATTTTTTTACCAATGGAAGATTTACACCGACATGGTCTTCTTTGATAACGACAGATCGATAATGTCGAAGGATATCGAGAGGTTGACGAGCGACAAAATCGAATTGGCGGCAAAATATCAAGTGATTTGGGATTCAAGTGGAATCGCCCTTGAGCCCCTTGTTATTCTTCAGCTGGAAAGTGTTCGACGTTTTATGAATAAGTAAGCAAGTTTCGCGAAGTGACTGTGCATTTCATTTAAATTCGCTTTCCTTGAAGAAAAAAAAAAAAAGAGTCCGACCGTATAGTCAGCTATAAAATATTCTATTTTTCACAGAAATGAATTCGACGTAGAGGCAAGTGTACAAATTGACAATGATTTACAAGCCGCAAGTGTTCCCTGTCAGTCATTTATTGGCTTCGTCTTGAGTCGAATGGCTAAAGAGGCTTTCATTGATCGGCAGAGTTTGTTGAAGCGCGCGTTGATAGATTTTTGCTCGAGGTAATATAACTTTCGGCTCGAGAAAAAGTAACATTGGCCATTGAGCAATCGAAAGCCTTGCGTTTAAATTTTGTCGTAGCAAACCTGTTATTATTTTGGTGGTACACGCTACTCAAAATGTTCATATATGGTTTATCCCGTTCTTACAAATATTTCAATGCTAAGCACTGATTTCGGTGCTCCTTACAGAAGTAATACAGATGGAGGGAATTTTTTATTTTTTTTTTCAGCTCAATGGATTGTCTCGGAGTAAGGAGCGTAAATCCAATTTCGGAACGGCTTCCGAGTGTTTTGTCTTGTCCCGGGGTTTTTTCTCTCGTCAACGCTGTCCAGCATACGAGCGGCAACACCATCGATTCGGATGATAAATAAAAATGTACAAAACACAAGCCGCAAATAGTATGCACTTCTTTAAATGTACAAATTTAATTCGTAAGAAAAGTTGTCTGCGTGTTGGCGCCTTTCTTTCATTAAAGAGAATATTGAATGTTTGGAAAAAAAAAAAAAAAAAAAAAAAAAAAAAAATAAAAAAAATAAGTTGACTCCTTGTATTTGGCGGGAGAAGGTGTATAATATATACATCGTTTTTTGAATTTAAAACTTTCGACATTATCGTTTGGCCTAATTTCATTCAAAATATGATCCGTTGGCAATTTCACGCAAATGAGAAGTTTGCGGAAAAGAGGACAATGGCACTGCAGTTACGCATAAAAAATCAATCGATTCCCCATGACAATAAATTGAAATAATAAGGATTTATGATAAGCCAAGAAGCCCAAGGGAACGGCCGAGGAAATGAGGAAGTTTCGCAGAAGATCTATGTGCAATAGCTATGTAGTTGGAGACGATTTTTAATTATACCGAGAAATCCGCGGTAACCTAAGCCATTAATTATGTTAAGAATATAATTTTATCGAACTTTTAGCACTTTGGAAGATTAGCCTGTGCCCTGTGTGAGTTCAATGTTATGGGGAGTTCTCTCTACGTATTTATCACTGGACTCATTGGGACAGTCAGTATTATTGTTTATACATACATATATATATATATATATATATGTATATATATATATATATTAAAATCCAAATGTGCGGCCAGCTAATTGAAAACCTTAACCTTCGCCATTGGAATGCAAAATCGTAAACATTTTTAATCGCAATTTCATAAGCTTTCGGTGGAAATTTGCGCATGGAGTAGCGACTCGTACCTTAAGTATACGTTAAATAAATTTACAAATGTAATTCTAAGTCGAATCGCTTTATCGCGGATGATTCACGACGTTAACAAACAACCGTCCTTTTAAAGCATTATTCGTTGCAATATACTTATGTACCCATGATATCTTTGGCATTTTAAAAATCATTTTTCTTCTTATCAGTAAACATATCATATTCCATTATTTGTCAGTGTTTCAAATTAATTTTGCGCAAAGCGCTGAATTTTCAATTGTAATATCCACTTGTCAACACGAATAAAATTGGCTGTGCAAATAATGATGATCTAGAAATACTTGCGCACAAATGTGCGACACACATACGAAATTTAATTATCAATTTGCTGGTCTCTTTAAGAATTTTTTTTATATATATTTATATATATATATTATGTGTAATGTTGGCTTCCATCACTTAGGCAATCACGTCTATCGATCTTATGCGTCTAATCAATAATAACCCAATTGAACCAATGCACAGACGTAAACATGACGGCTACGGTAAGCTTTTATACGGCAATTTGCAATATGAGCACATTTAATTTTTAACTTTTAAAACAAAGATTACTTAAATATACCCCAAGCTTAATTGTTGCACAACGTTAATGCTACCGACATTTGTAATTTTTTTTTTTTTTCCTCTCCCCCACCCCCTTCCCAAGTCGCAACGATTTCAAACAAGCTTATCAATAAATATAAGTCACGCTAGCAACATTGAAGTGAAGTTTGCTTCTAAAAAGGCTTTCGCTTTCCTCAAAAAATCCTTTCGCTAATGCCAGATTTGAATTAATAAGCATTTAAAAAGCTTGACTTATAACGACTCTGATTTCTATCCTTTATTTTAAAAATTTATTTTTTAAAACTTAACAGCACAAGAAGTGGAAAGGGACTTCAAGCTGATGACATCCATTCTTAGCATTGAGCATTATGCATTAATTATGCTCGGAGCATTAACAGTACGTTATGAGTATTATTTATATAAATGTTTTATTAAGCGTTTAAGAGAGAATGCGCGCGTGTCTCCAAATAAGTACTCGCTCGAGTATACGAACTACACGTATCGTTTTGCAGTTTCTCTTAGGATGAGAAGAAAAAAAAAACATTATTTTTATGCAAAAAAGCCTCGCTTAACAGTCGTTATAATTTTATTCAGCGATTTGCAAAGGCCATAATTCCTCACTTACGCGTCAATATCGAATTACCTTAAGAATTAAAAAAAAAAAAAAAAAAATGCTTATCAAATGAGAAAAAAGTGTCGGTGCAGTGATGCGATGCCTTTCCAAAAAGGAAAATAAACGTTACGGCTGTACAAGCGGATGCGAGGAGATAAAAATTTTTGAGAGACGCGTAAGGATCAGCCATAAAGGAATGCGCGCAGAGCTGAAAATTAATATCGATAAAATGCCAAATTAATATTGAGCAAACCCGTTTTTTTTTTTTTTTTTTTTTTTTTTTTTTTCTAAAGTAGTATTACAGTGTATGAGAAAGCGAACGCGTCAAGTGTGGAGGTTTAATCGCATCAATTATTTACCGAGTGAAAAACAACAACGAGCTGAGCTCGTAAAATAAAGCACCGATTGATTGATAAAAAAAAAAATTAAAGAAAAAGAAAATCATTTCTATCTTGTTGCACGTACAAAGGATTACCCGATGCTGCACGTTCCCTGGCTAGTCATGCAGATTTGCTTAATCACGATCGAGTTGTTTCTCTTCCTTGTGCGGCTCTTCCTCGAGGGCCTCCACGTAACCCGCGACGAGATCTTCCTGTCGCTGTTCACCATTCACAACTGGTTGCAAGTCTTCTGCTTGTTTCACAATCAACTGCAATTGACGCTTTAAAATTTACAACCGATTACAACCTAATGTTAATAATTAAATAATACAAGGGCATTGATCACTTTGATACTAAAAATTTTAACGAATTATGATGATAATAAAAAGCTATAATGATTGTAAAAAAAAATAATTCACAAATTATTGTAGTTGATTTATTTATTTATTTTATACAGAAATCGCTCGCAGAGAAATTATATATATATATATTATGTTTCTTTCATAATGCGATTCTACTTTGTCGCATTCTGTCCGCTCCGATTGCTATTAACTTGTAAAGTAACAAATGTTTTCTTAAGGGTTCCACTCGGGCTCTCATATAAATATACGGATTAATCTCGTTAAATTCATTCGTTATTTTTTTTTTATTAAAATATAGTTAATAACAAAGAAAAAACCACATCATTTAGAACTGATCGATAAGGTTCGGCAGAATCGGCGTGAAATATGCAAGATTGTAAATTCGTTACAACGATACTTTAGATAGTGTATGTTTTCCCCCCTTTCTCTTTAGGGTTTGCGCGCGTGTGCGCACGTGCATAGAATTCACAAGGCGTACAGAGCACCTGTAATCAGTGCTCAGGAGATAAAAGAGAGGCGGAGAAAACAAATCATTATCGATAAGAAGGAAGCTCCTCGAGCGGTACGAGCGCTCGGCAAACTAAAGCCAGGTTAGAGACGAGGTCTCGGGTCTCGATATCCTCGGGAGGAAGAGCCAGCCGGGGTCCGAAGGGAGGCGCGATCGCAGTCGCGAGGGGAGCGACAACGAAGGAAGTAGCGCCCCCTGGGAGCGCGCGCCAAGGCTCAAGGAGCGGAGTCGGTAAGGCAGTTGGGGGGCGGCAGTCCGAAAGGAGCGACCTGAAATGAAAAACGAGCCGCGGACTCTGCCAGGAGGGCTGGGCTTCTTTTATTTCGGCGATAGCCTCGCTGCGATTGGCAAAATTGGGCGGCTGCCCGTCCGAGTGGTGCTCGTGCGCTCGCCCGTTGGCTCCGGCGCAGACAGGAGAGCCTCGGCGGAGGGGTCGCACCGAGTCCTTCCTATCGAAGGGGGAAGAGCGAGCGAGGTCGCTTTCAAGGCGAGAGAAAAGCCGCGAAGGAGGAGGTGGAATCGACCGGAAGCTTGATCGCTCCTCGAAACGTGAGTTCGCCCGAGAGCCTCCCGTCCGCTCGCTTGCGTCTGCCCTCTTTCGCCCCGGACAGCCGCTTCCGGCCTTATCGTTTATCCGCGCTTCGCGTTCGCGCGATTTGACCGAGCGATCGATGCGTACGAGCCCGAGCGAGGCTAAACCAACTCTCTCGAGGCCTCGCGCCATTCAGGCCGCCCGGAGAGATTTGCGCGCCCATGGAAATTCGCCCAATGGCAACCGGGCTCCGGGACCTTCGGGGTAAAAATCCGGGCCTTTGAAAAGCAAAGGACTACTGGGAATCTCGCGTGGGCCCCAATCGGTCGAAGAAGCTCCCCGGGATGTCCGAGCTTCCAGCGCAGGATAAAAAATGTCTCTCGATTTACAAAGGAGTGCCCATGGCATGATGGGAGCGATGCCTTCGACGCGAGATCGGGGCGAGGAAGGAAAGGAACGATAGAGAAGCGCGTGGTCGGGGAGACTCGGGGCGCCGAGCGACGGCTCACCTGCCGGGGGTCCATCGGCCGCGTCTCCCTCCGGGTCGGGGAGGGCGCCGAGGACTCCGGCTGCAAAAGTAGCTCAAGGTCGGCGGCGGCGGCTGGCAAATGTCGGTCGGGTCGGGGCGTGGGCGTGGGGGAGAGGCGCGCGCGCGCGCGCCGGAAGACTCGGGCAGCCAAGGTCCCCCGGACCCGGAAGCCCGCGACCGATCGATCGGGCACCCCCACGTCTGCGTGCAGTGCTCGGATTTTCAAAAATAGCCGAGCGATCGCGGCTGCGGCTGCGGCGGCGGCGGTGGCGCCAATGGCGATTCAAGCTCGAGACTCTTCCCCGTGGCCGAGTATTATTAGTCCAGCGCCGGTCGCCGAACTAGCCGAGCTCGCCTCCTCCTCTTCTCTTACCTTAATCCTCCGGCAGCATGAAGGTCGTTTGGGTGGTCGGCGGCCCGGGATGCGGCAAGGGCACCCAATGCGATCGCATCGTCAAGAGGAACGGCTTCGGGCACATCAGCAGCGGTGACCTTCTGCGGGAGGAAGTAGCCAGCGGAAGCGCGCGGGGCAAGGAGCTCCAGAGCCTGATGTCCCAGGGCCTCTTCGTCCCCACGGTAAACGCACGGCCCCCGACTTCGCTTCTCTTCGGCCCTCTGTGTCTCTCTGTACCCCTCTAAAACCTGCCCTCTGACCTGCATCTCTGCACCACCCCCTCACCCCCAACATCCCTAGCCGGTAAGCTCGCTCGAGCGTCTTTAAGAGATGCGCGAGCTTTCGTACCGCCCGAGCTCCAGGACTTTCTACTCACTGTGCGCCGCTTCATCGGCCTCCGCAACACTTCAACTTCACTTTCTGCACTTACTCGTTTAACATTGATAAAATGTGTGATGATCACGTGTTACCCATATATCTTGTCCGTAGGTGATTCGTCCAATGATCACTCGACCAAACGCTTCATTAGTCTTATCGTTGAATCAAGACCTTTTTATTGGAATTTTGAAAAATATTAGACGTTCACTATTGTACTTTCTCTCATTAGACAACAATTTTCATACCTGGTGCACTGCGTTAAAAATATCACGCTCACTTGGAAAAACTGCGCAAGCTTTTGTAGAAATATCCTTACACTTCATTCGGCTTCTATACCCATTAATTTTCGTAGGATGTTGTCCTGGCTTTAATTAAAGATAAGTTAAACAAGATTGAAGCGGAAGATCCTTCGATTAAGGGTGTCCTTATTGACGGCTATCCTCGTGAATTGGAGCAAGGACTGCAGTTCGAAAAAGACGTGAGTATTGAAACAGAATTTATAGGCTTAACGATCAACTCCTTTTCTACATTTTCAACTTTTCATTAGATTGACGAAAAGAAGTAATGTTGCCCTTCTTGAAATCCTCCCGTTTGATCCCTTTCACTTTGATACGTCTTATTTTTTTTTTTTTTTTTTCATTTCGTTTCAAATATTCGCATGATAGATGGCTACGTAAACAATACGTTGAAGATTAAATATTAGTTATTACATAACAAATAATAATACTAAAAAAAAATCAAGGCAAATTATCTGAAAAGAAGGACGCCGCGTTAGAACTACTCATCACTTGTGCCAACGCGTACAAAAATATAAAATAAATAATATCGTGTATCGGATAAAAATGGAATATTATTCCAATTTTTTAATTCTTGCTTCTTTTTTTTCATATCGATAATAACTATTTTATTAGTGCTTTTATTGTTGGACTAAGTCATATTGAAATATATCAAAACTTTATCATAGAGTTTTATAATAACTATACATTGTAGCGAATTTTTTATTTGTTCGGAATATACTTTATAATATTTCTTCTTTTTTTTTTTTTTTTTTTTTGTACTTTTGAACTACTTTTGACCACTTTGACATTCGCATTAAGGCTCGATTATAAGTTAGAGTCAAATCTTACTTATATGAAATATTTTTACGCTTTACAGGTTCGTCCCGTTGACTTGATTATTTTCTTCGATGTTTCCAATGATACGTTGATCAAAAGATTGCTGGGTCGTGCTGCACGTGCGGCGGTCAAAAGATCCGACGACAATGAAGAGACAATAAAAAAAAGAATAGAAATATTCAACGATAAAAATGGCAAAATCGTCGAACATTATTCAAAAATATGTCGAACTGTAAGCTATATTATCGTTATGTCTCCGTCTTCTTTTTTTATAACGATTATCACTTTTACTTTGCGCGAAATTTATTTTCGACTTTAACGTGTGCTCCTTTTTATTTTTAATTTGATCTCATTATTCTGCTCGATTAAAGGAGTTAGATGCTTGTTAATGTTATTTTTATTTACAACGTTCATCTTACTTCTACTAGCATTATTCAGTTACCTTTAGTACCCTAAGACGGCGTCAATAAGATCTTAAAAACTAATGATAACAAAATGTTCTAAATTCTACGTATTTTCATCTTGCTGTAATCCAATTCATTGGCATTTTTTTCGTGCTTTTTTCATATTCGTCAATAGTAACGAAGGTAACGATACTTTTAAACTATGATTTTTTTTAACTCGACCTACAATTTTTTTTTTTTTTTTTTAATAATATGAAACTAACCGATGTATCGATCATTTATAACTTGATAAGACGTAGATTAAATAGATATTTTTTGTGACAATGTGTTTATATATTATTTATAATCGTTAGAGTTCGTGTAAAAAATTTGCTACCTTTGATTCTTTTTCTAATGATTGCTTTAAAAAAATCTGTTACAATATATACATATATATATATATATATATATATATATATATTAATAAAAGCACAATTTTTTGTGAAAAGGCAAAGCAAACCTGAAAATAACATTGAAAATCTTGTTTTACAGATTAATGCAGAGGGTAACGTGGATGATATTTTTAATCAGGTCGTTCAAGTTATAGACAAGCTTTTAGCTTCTTAAAAGTAAAGAAGTATTTTTCTATACTAAGAAACTATCCCGATAAGAGTTTTTGCCCAAGAGCCTGTCTTAATCAAACAAAAATAATACGATCATAATTTCGTAATCAAAATTATCAATTTTGGCCTTTCGATTGTAAATTTCAAATTGGAATAAAGAACAATACAACCAAAAATTAATTTTTATTATTTTAAAAACACTGCGTGTCCAATAAATCTCCGTTGAAAAGAAAAACAACAACAACAAGAACATAACATGGGTGACCTTCGTTAAGTTAAAAAAGAAATACGATCATTGCAGGTATTGTCAAAAATAGAATGATAAGTAGATAAACATGGATTCGCAGGAGAGCATAAAAAGAAAATGAGTCAGTCGCGCAATTTGCCAGTATCAATCAAAGTCAGACTATGTCCGGCTGCCGGTTTTACTTAGTTATTACGTATTATATGTAGCAGGAGTAGCGAGCCGCAATCCAATAGTCGGGATCCGTTCGTCCTGCGGATTAAATCACATGCGCCGAAGCAGCCTTTGATCTTGACGCATACGATGAAGCTCGTACGACCGCTGCTCATTCTCCTTGCCAGCATAACGTTGATAAATAAATGTGGATGCTGCAGAAGCGTGGACTCGAGGCGCGCCATGTCCTACGGCTTAATTAAATCCAATGCAAGATCAGCGACATCCATTATGACGAGGCAACGGCTTACGAGTGTTGCTAAATGCAAAGATTTTGCCGAGACCAAGCAAGCGCTTGCCTTCAATTTTGGTAACTTAATCTGCGAATTCATCCTTTGCACCGATGACTAGGCTGCACGATTTTTTATAGCTTAGAAGTTACTTTGAATAAGCGCGTTTGAGCCCACATTCAAATGGACCACGATCTAGAGATTTTCGTTGTACTTTGTAGTAATTAATTGTATACATCGATTACATAATTAACGTTGTAAAATGTAAAAAATCTAATTAAAATATTGTCCATCTATCGTAAAAATACTTTACCATTAATAATTATCAGTGGCAATCGTTCACCTGAAATTATTATTGTTAATACTAAAAATTGATTATGATTATAACGGAAAAAAAAACTAAATATAACTTTAATAAATAATGCAAATTTAACAATTTATTCACTCTTATAATGAAAATACCATTCAATTACTAGTTAATAACATTCTTTTTTACATTACATAACAAAGGAAATTTATCTCTTGTTCAAAATTTTATATTTCCTCTTTGATTGTTGTCGTTACACCAATTAGTTTTTCCCATGAAATGTACTACAATTTTAAAACATAATTTATCTAAGCATCAACAAATAAGAGAAATAGTTAAATTTTAACTTATGACATAAATAGTCGCCAAAAGAACAATTTTCCTTAATTTAATTCTTTTTTAGTTAATTATTACACTCTGTATTATTATTATTAAAGAAAGAAATTTATAAATATACATCACGTGGGAATCAAACCATAATTTAAAATTGTATAGTAAAATTTTTGCGTAGTATTAATTCGATTAATTATAAATTTGACGCGCAGCGCAATAACTGACTAAAAATAAATGCCAAATTATACAGGCTTAAATTTTTGAACTACAACGTTCAAGAACTAAGATTTTACATATTTTCAAGTAAATATCTCTTATATTCTAACACATTTAATGAAACTCTTCATTTTTGATAAACGTAGTTAATATTTTATGTTTCTGTGTTTTGTATTATCAGAGAGTAGCATCAATATCTATTTACTTTATGGATTTTCATAAAGGTTAATATATATATATATATATATATATATATAATTGCTGACATAAATATTACCTAAATTAAATTATAGTAAACAGTTATAAACTTTTAATTCAAGTGACGATTAATTTCAAACAAATTACTTATTGCGGCACTGATTTTCACTTCGTATTGTGAACCTTAAATTTTAAAGTAGCAGCAATTTAGTCTTAAGCTCTAAATTTACACGCTTGATAAAACTGATATTCGTTATCTCTTTAAAGTTGACATTTCTGGTGAAGCTTTTAAAAAACAATTCCACACGCGAAAGTATTGATTTTACGCACATTTTCTGAAAAGAACTCAATTTCGTGATTTAAAAAAGATTACATATTTCTTTAGTAAGAGAACGATTAAGTACAATTGCGAGGTTTGTATTCCATTCGCAATGATGCATTTTCCATGATAAAGCGTCAATTACATCATAGGCAAATGGTTTGGTAAAAATTTTGAAAAAATCTTTATTGAAATTTCAAAGTATGTTTAAGATTAAGGATAGAGTTTATGAATGTTGCAAATGCCAAATAATTGGATAATGATAGAGTTAAAATAGAACTTGTCTTGTTTTAGATAGTATTACTTACCTTGATATTTTGTACAACTTCATAATAAATTATTTATGTACGTCAAGGTTAAAAGAAGAGAAGAAGAAAAAAAAAAAGAAAAAACAATACACTATTTACCTACATATGATTTTCAATGCCTATCATTAAGATTGTTTCTTTTTATTGATTTATCATTGTTATTGTTATTAAAAATGAAATATTCATCGGTTCACGATTGAAGACAGATCGTCGGCAGGCTACAACTGGGAGCCAAATTGCATTTTACTCCATTGCCCGGAGACAAATGGTCTCTCTCAGCTTGTGAACGTATCAGGAATCGATTATTATAGCACCTACTCCAATAAATCGTACGCTGGTAAATATGACCATTGAATCCAGGATGGCACGATGCGTTAAAGCACGGACTCGAACTTTTCAGGAAACGTAAGCGTGAACTGCATCAAAAGCATTGGCTTGTTCGTGCTGTTTGGGGAAAAGCAAAATTTTACAAACGCACGCGACTCGTGCCGAAAAGTAAAAGGTGTACTCGCGGACGTAACAAATGACGCCCGAACTCGTGGTCTGGCATCGCTAACCGGCAGTGCTTTGGTTTTCGTCGGATTAAGTAACCTAAGCGGCGCTCGAATTTGGAAAAACGAATTCGGTAAGTGCCTTAACTTTAATTCCACTCCCATGATTTGAAACCAACCATTGAATGCAGGTATTTTGAATGCTCCATTATATGGAGTAATATATCACGGAGGAATCGACATTTGTCGTAAAAATAGTGTAATCTATGTAACAATGACGTAATAATTTATGCAATAATCTAGGATCGCAGGCGCGTAAGGCATCGATTGTCCGCTTCGAGGTTCTTGTTTGCCCTTGCTAGGATACGGTCGGCTTATCGTTACTCCTTGCACAAAGGGAGCATCGCGAGGAGGAGGAGGATTGCTTTAAAGAGTCAATTGCCAAAAGGTAATTAAATCGTTTGCCCCGAAGGCGAGGCGCTCTCCTGCTTCGACTACCGCGCCTGGGACTCCGGTGAACCCTCGCGCTCCCGGGGTTGCGCCGCCTTGACTCGGCCGAGTCGCACGAGCGATCCTGTCTGGAAGGTCCTCTCCTGCGGGGCCGAGCTCCCCTTCGTTTGCGAGCTGCCCCGCGCCCAGGGCCAGACCACGAGCCGAGCTCGGCGCGTGGCTCTGCCGGCGGCGGATCCGACGAACGGAGATATGAAAGGGCCAGTAGTCGGCGATTCAATGATTTCGTAAAGGAAAAAGTATGTGTATACTTTAATTAGTCATATTTACATTTACGAATTACATGGGTCACGTCACTTTAACGTGCAACATCACGAAAAGCAAGAGAAAATATAATATTTCATTTGTCTCCATACACGCGCCATAATTATGTACATACGTTTTTTCTCTCTCTCTCTCTCTCTCTCTCCTTTTCTTACAGACACCTGCGCGCGCGCGCGCACTCGCGCACACACACACTCTCACACAGACACGCGCGCGCTCTCCCTCTTGATCATGCGTCAGCCATCTTTCACATTCCAACTTTATAAATCTAGGACACGTCTCTTGGAAGCAGCGGAAATTTCCTTTGTCTTCGTTACCATTCGGAGTCGCTTCGGTTGGTCGAAGCATCTCCTCTCTTGTTTTCTCTTCGCATTCGTGCTTTCGATTCGGATAATTTAGACAAAACGAACGCCGTGCCTCCAGTACCGACTCCTTAGAATATAATTTTTACCCGTATCCGGTAGATTTTCACAATAGGACCTTTTCTCGATGGGTTATCACGTGATTAAATGAAAGCCTACATTATTTTCCTGACTCGCTTTATCTCTTCTTCTTTTCTTTTCTTTTCTTTTCTTTTTTTTTTATAATTAACAATGAAAATACTGTCAGTGATTATGTAGTGTCTTACGGCAACTATTGGAAGCATCAATTTGTTGCGATCTGTATATGTGCCCGATTTTTACTCTCCGTTTCACAACGTGGATGAAAGGAAACGAATTTTATTTCTCCTTTGTATCATTCCCCTGCTACTTTTACAAAATATAGTATAAGACAATCCTTTCTTCTTACAAATCATTGTAGCATTCGTCAACGTATTCGTGAGCTCCCCCCCCCCTCGCTCGTCCACTCGGTCGCTCTCACTCGCTCTCACTCATTCTCGCTCGCTGCTGTCCCTTTTTTTTTTTAAACTCACTCGTGTAAAGTTATTTCAAAACATTTACTAAAAAATTCTATACATCCTAAATATAAAGTTTCTAAATCTACTAGAAACAGAGAAATGAATGTTAATAATAAGTCGAACATTTATTGAAAATTAAATTATTGTATAATGAAAGGATCATCTTTGAATAATTGCACTACACTTGGTGCCAATGGACAGTATTATAGTCTTACTCCACTTTTGCATAACAATAAAGCTAATACGCCTCAAAATAAATGCATCGCCCTGCGCATTATAATTTGATTACATTGATCTTTTTTCGTTGATAAGCATAATTCAATAATTGCAGCGCACTCGCGGGTAATTATATTTATATAAAAATATAAAATTATTGTTTCCGAACACGCGATAATGATTTTTCGTCGGAAAAACTACTCTTTTAAGTTCCATAACGGATTCATATGTTTATGCACTGTGTTACCATATCAATCGTCATTTTTATCAATTAACGTTAAAGAGCTTGATTGTTAAAAAAAAAAAAAAAAAAATTTTGTTTCTCATAACAATGCTCGTTTTCAATATTACCAATGATTTTAATTATAGCTAAGCATAAATTTGCTTCCACATTTAAATACAGATTTAATGATTCTGTAAGTACATAATTGCTTGTGAAAGTACTAAGTGACCTATAAATATTGAGAGAAAAAAATTTCTTGCGCAATTAATTTATCATTTTCACGATTAGACAAATGAAATCAATAATAGCTTTATTGGATTTTCCCATTAACATATTAAAATGTAAAAGATCTAGTATGATTCTCCGAAATTTTCAGACAAGTCAAACAACCGATTTTGACGCCAATTTTCATTTAAATCCAATAAAAAATCAGCGAATAATAAAGAAGAGAGAAGAAAAAAAACTTAGCGAAGTAATACCCTAATTTAATCACTGGTCGCCTTTACAGTTATGCTGATATAATAATGAATGCTATTAAGAGTGTTGGCACAAACGAGTGAATTTAAACTGAATACATTATAAGCTATAACTTTCGCAAAGTTATTCTATTTCTCTTTTGTCTTTTAAGTACGTAATTTAACTAGTTCCAGCTGTATATAAAGCTAAAAAATGAATTATGAAATTAAGAATATTAAAATCTTAACAATACCTTCTCATCTTTATGTGTACGCAATGAATGCCTACGAATGTTAAGTGGAATGTTAAGAGTAACGTCATTGTGATGTTTCAGTCTATCAAATAATTATCCGAAAAGGGTAGAATCGATGAGTGTATACATTGAAATACAAATCAATAAGACCCATAACATTGTTGACATCATAAAAAATGCAGATAAGTGCTTAAAATCTTCAAATTATAAATTAATCTTTATCACTTGCTGTATTCATTAAAAAAGTATTCATCAATTGGTCTGAAAGCTGACTTACTTTCCGTTGAAGAACAGTTTGATTCTCTTCCAATACCGCAATCTAAAAAGCGTACACGGGCATTTGTGAATATAAATGTGATTGTATTGTTGACAATAAAATGCCGAAATATAATATGAAGCAAGTACCCTATCTAAAAGTTGATTATAAAGATGGTAGGGGACATATGCGGATAAATTTGGTACGGGGGATGACGTAGGCTGTTCAACAATTGGACTCGTTTCCGGTTTGACAGTTTTCTCCCGCTCTTTTTCCGCATCCTTTTCACTCTCCTTTTCCTTTTCTTTTTCCTTATCCTTGTCTTTCTCTTTTTCTTTCTCTCTCAATTTTACGATTTCTCCATCCAAATCTGTCTTAGACGTGACATCGGCATTATTCGAAGACGAAGGCAGCCTATTAGAAGCAGTAAGCATTTGCGATTAGAGCGTCTAAATTGTAAGAATACGCGTAACAATTTCTTAAATTACCACAATAATACGCGTTCTTTTTTTATTTCTGCTCTTTCGAAGCGTTCAGAGTTCATCTTTCGTCTTTCCATCTGATTCAATTTGAGCTCTTCGACCTAAGAAAAAATCGCGCATTTTAAAAATGGCTTTCGCTCAATTTCATCATTAAGTATATTAAAAACCCATAGAGTGAATAGTCAAATGAATTTACCCATGGAGCTATCCGCCTAGATTTAGCAGCCATCCCATCGCTTTCCTCATCTTTAGTTACAGCTTCGGTAACTTCCAAGCTCCCGTTGGTCATACTGTCCTCCTGTAAATTGTAAATATAATCGTTTTAAGACGAGCAAAACATGCCTTTCAGGACGAAAAGCCTCGTGGACCGAGCGGACGATCTTTATTGCAACACTTTGCAGGATGAAAAAAGATAGAAAATACCTGTGAAGCTACGACAGCATTGTTAGTATTTCTCGCTACTGCATTATTGGTTAGGGTATTGTGATGCCTTAAATGTTGGGTCGAAGGTAGTCTTCGACGCGGAGCTTTAGCCCTTGACGCTGTTAAGTGAGACAGAGGAGCACCTTCCACTCTTTCAACTTCGTCCAATTCTTCCCCCAAGCAAATACCCGCACTTCCATTTCCATTGTTATTGCTGCTGCTGCTGTCGCTAACCAAACGCTTCAGGCTAGAAATAATAGCATTGGTAGGCTTTTTCCCTACGGTGGCTGCAGTAGAAGAGGACAAAGACGAAGGAGAAGTCTTTTTTGCAGTGGCATCACTCGTAGGATTTCGCGTGTCCAAGCTTTTACGAATGTTCGCTGTCTCCTTTCTCTTTCCCGAAGGATGCTTGGTTGCCTTGGACGTGGAGACTTGATTGGTTTGATTATCGGGTAGCTGTTCATTTTTCACAGTTATTACTTCGACAAAGTTGTCGGGAAAGAAGCCTATCTGTCCATTAAGTTCACCCTTCCACCAGCCATTGTCGGGCACGTCCCTAGATATAAGGGTTATGATATCACCGTCGGTAATGGTTATTTCATCGTCGTTGACTGCTTCGTAAGGGAATAAAACTTTGCACAATTCCTTCTTGTCCTTGCTCCTCTCGGCTTCTTCGGGTTCCGTTTGAACAGGCGAGGAAACAAAATTCGAAGGGAAAACTCCAGTCCTGCCTTTCATGCGCCCTCTCCACCATCCTTCCTCCACTTCGCCCAAATACTCTATGACTTCATCGGGGACGAGCTTGAGCTCATCGTCGTTAGCAGGTTCATAGCTGAAGAGCACTTTGCAGTATTTCCTTCCGGATCCATTGCGCAGAGTCACCTCTTCTTGTTTGGCGACTCTCTCGGCGCTGTTCCTAGCTCCACCGGCAGGCTCGATGATCTTGAAAGCACAGAGCTTAGTTAGTACAAGCGGCGAATGTCCATAGTTGGAGCGGCAAGGGAGGGCAGGAGAGGTAGAGAGGAGAAGTTGGGCTTACTTTGACAAAATTATCAGGAAACATTCCACGCTTATCTCTCAGAGTGCCTTCCCACCAGCCGCCGTTGGAGACCTTGATGTCGGTTATAATGTCACCCTTGTAAATGGTCAGCTCATCGGACTGCTGGGCCTTGTAATGGTATTCCACGAGTGCCTCCAATTCCTGACCAAAGAGTTTAGCGCTCATCGTTGAAGTGCACCTGAAAGGAGGCAAGGAGCACCGATTGAGGGCAATTGGCCGTGCGGAGAGGATCCGGGCAGGTGGGCCCGGACGGCTGATAAACAACGAGGCGGAGGTCGATATCGCGAGTGCGACGGGGCCGGAGCGGAAGGGGGGGGGGGTACCTGGGCTCCGGGTGGCGAAAGACGAGTGGCTCTCAGGGGGAAGAAGAAGAAGAAGAAGAAGAAGAAGGGGTTGGGGGTTGGGGGAACGAGAGGAGTCGTCAGCCGGGCGATCGAGGCTGCTGGATCATCGCGCTGCTGGCCAGAAGGGAAGGAGACCTACTCCGGGGATCGGGCCCTATAGCCTCTAAAGGGGCTGGCAGTCGGGCGACTCGCACAGGCCCAGCTCGAGCTGCATCGAAAGTTGGCCCGCGCGCGGCAGCCCCGAAAGACGAAACTCGCCGAGAGAGTCCCGAGCGCCGAGCGGGTGCCTTCTCACATTCCTCGTCTCGGGCCGCGCGACCGCGAATTCAGGCGTACCCCAAGCGGATTTGACAGGAGGAGTGTCGCCGACGCCATCTTAAGCGGAGCTGCTCTCAGCCTTCTTTACCAGCAAAGGCCAGCAGCGTAGGTGCGCGCCGAGCGAGGAGGCGCCTGCGGTCCCCCGGAGGAGCTCCGCCGGGGCGGGGGGGAGCTCTCGACCTATTTCCACTGGCGCGCTCGGAGGTACGCGTGCGTCGGCCGGCCGCCCGCGGCTCTCTCCGGGTCAGCGGGGGAGCGCGAAGCTCGACCGGACGGAGTCAACTGGACTGGAGCTCCGGCCTCCTCGAGCAGCCAAGCGCTGGAGCCTCCGGACGCGCGCCGCACTCAGTTGGAGCCCCGGCCCCTGTGCATGGCGCATAACTGCAAAAGGACTGCGAGCGGGACTGAGGAGCCGCGATAGCGAGCGCCGGCAGGGGGGGGGGCCCCGACACTTATCGGAATGATTAATAGGGAGGCCGAAGGATTTATTTACTCTACGGGCGAGAGCCGAGCCGCTCCGGCCCGCGTACGCCATTGTTTATCCTCGGGCTCTCCTCGAGGGCGGGATCGTTCCGTCCGCTGCTGGGGGAAGAACTCGGGGGGGAGGAGGAGGAAAGGCGCTTGGAGCGGCATCGCGATGGAAGCCAGCCGAGCGGATGACTCACCCGCGGCGTTAGCGCGACCGAAAAAACCTTTTTTCGTTGCCGTGCAAACGCGGGCAGCCACGCGCTTGCCTACCTATTAAAGCTTTCGGAGGAGCCCGAGAGCTCCATGTGGGTTGCGCCAGTGGCTCTGCCCGAGCGCTCGCTCCTACTCCCGTTTCCAACAAACCGATTCCCATTCGGCATTCGGCTCTGGCCTTTCCTTCTCCTTAAATCTACTGCTTGGCTGTTCTCCTCCGAGCCGCTCCTAATGCTGACGAGGTAACGAGCCCTCCTCACCCCCGCCTACCGTATACGCTCCTTTGGAACCGACACTCAATAATGGCCCTCGATTTCAACGGAGCCGATGGATTTTCTAATGCTTTGCCGCGACTCGGCCCGACTTCGCGAGTTTCACCTCCTTCCATGCTGACTCTCTCGACTGACGACGGCTCTTGCCTCCTCCTCGCCCAATTGTCAGAATCCTAACTAAACGATTAGGCCAAACCTGCCTCGACGCACTTCCTTTAAAACCATAGTGTAAGGAGTACCTCGGACACGCGCTCTTATCGGCTATAACGGCATTAGTCATCGATTCGTTCGACGTTTCTTTGTTTGAATTATTTCAACAACGATCTTTAAGAAAATTACAGTAACTTTAACGGAAGAAAGTTAAGCTTTGCCAACGTTGCGAGAGCATCTGACCTACATTATTTTACGCACTGAATTGTCATAATAATATTTAATTCTTTTTCATTTGCTCGAGCCAAGCCAATTTTACTTGACACTTAATGGATCGATACGCGCACACGCACACGCATTATCATCATTATTATTATTATTATTATCATCAACCTCCAACTGATGACAATGAATAAATATAAAAACAATATTATGCACACACGATTCATTTATCTTTGGTATCGAATTAAAAGATCAAAAATGAAACGTTCGAATACCGAGTCTAAAATAATCACAATGTTTGCATTATACAAATTGTAAATACAAATTTAATAATTAAATGGCACAATACTACAAATTACCTCTGCTAAATTATTATTTATATATTTAAATTAGTAAAAATTAAATTTGTTTTTACGCTTTTTTTTTAAGTAAAATCTTATTCAAAATGGATTATTTTCTGGATAAGAAGTAAATAATACGTTGTTTCAAAATCATAAATAATTCTTTTATTTTTTATTTCACTTTTTATTTCGTAGCTAATTGTGTTAAACGCGTTATCTGAAAACTAAAAAAAAAGGTAAAGAGCGATACGTGATGAAATATACAAATAAGGCACATACGCTCATGACCCCGAATACCTGCAAGATACTAATCAGTATTTTCTAAACTAAGTAGAGATCGGCTATTTAGGCTTTTCGAAAACGTTTACTTGCTTCATGATGGTATTTTAATTTCAACTGAAGCATCTAAAAATCGAGTATGTTAGTATAAGCAAAATACTGTATTCTTAATTTGTTTAAAGTATGAATTATTAACGATGAATATTTATATGTTACCTTAATTTATCTAGATTTCTATAGCAATTGGTCAACATTGAACTCAATGCGTCGTTATATTCAAATTTCAAATTTGTAATTTATGTTAATTTTTTGTAATTACTGTGATTATTGTGCCTATAAATACGTATTCTACAGATAAGCATATTTTTATTATTTGTTTACACGAATTAGTAAGCCTCTGCATAGGCAAACTGTGATTTTCAACCGTAATTTTTCGTTACAAAATTTAAGTGAAATTGGCATTTAAAAAATAAATGCTAAAGTTAGTGATAATCGTGTTGGTTTAGGTTTTTAACGATTAATAGCCTGAACGAATACATACACTGATGATTAAAGCAAAATTGTTGACACGAGCGTGCGAGAGTATATTTAAATGAAGTAAAAATAAAAAAAAAAAAAAAAAAAACCATTGGGCTCGTCCGGGATTTGAACCCGGGACCTCTCGCACCCTAAGCGAGAATCATACCCCTAGACCAACGAGCCACAAGTGCGTAATATTGTGCCTTATAATAACATAACCTTATGGAGGAATTTTAAATAAGTTTATTTTATCGATATAATTCTTTTTCTACCTGCATAATATGTTCAAAAATTTCATTTGAAAAAAAAATACTATTTAATGGTAACGTACAATGGTTACTAGATCTGGTCAAACGTTAACTATATGAAAATACCGAGAGAAGGATCCACATAATTACAAGACTTTTATTACAAGTATATTGCCAACTTTAATATTAATTTTAATAATGCCAGTTTTGTGGGAAGAGTAAGAGCTAAAAGCAGCCGAACGACATGATAATTATCGAATTATGGGTGCATATAAATACAAAAAAGCATTCGTTTTATTTTACATTCAGGCCAGACTTTTTATTTACAATTTATTCCGAGCTTTGTACTGTAATCAACAGATTCGTATAAAATGAAATTTTACAACAGCAATATTTATAGACATAGTATAAATTAACAATATGTTCGTTCGAATTCATTCATTTACGAGCAAGATAGCAAAAACTTTGGCCTTAAATACATTATGTTTTTGACAAGTATTAAATCTACGTATTTTCATCTCATATTCTAAAACATGGTTATTTTATATTTTACTCTAAATTTTTTTTTGCTAATCTTTACTCTCTCTTTCTCTCATTTCGGGAAAAATTGTTTTGTATAAAACAGTATTTTATAACAGTCATATACATAACCGATTCATAATATTTCATATAAACATAACCGCTAATGTTGTTGTTATATAATAGATAGCCATTAAAGAATAATATCATGTAAAAACAAAATATTTAGAAAAAATTTTACTCTATGATTCGTTTCACTGAAAAAAAGTCTCTTTTATCGTAATAAGCGTTTTCTCCTATAATCAAGTAAATATCTCGTCATAATTATTTTAAAAACAATATTGAAAATTTTTTCACAAATACAAAAGATTAACAATGATTTTATTATCTACAATCTTTTTAAACAAATTATATTTAGATTGTGAAACATTTCTGAGATTGTATTTTATTTTTATTTTTTATTACAAATTTTAAACCTTTTTACTTACCTACAAGAATTTTAATTGCATTATTTCTTACGTAATAATTGATCAGAATTCTCGTTTATATTAAGTATATGTAAGATATAACTTTAGCTTAATTAAAAAGTAACACCAAGCTTGTTTATAATTATATTTTGAGAAACTAAAAAATATGTTTTCTCGTTGTTGTATTATTTGTTTTTGTTAATACAGATTTACCTTGAAGACTTCTTAATTTCAATGAGTAATCTAACAATAATTTGTGTATTTTGTAATATTCTACATTAAAAAAGTCCTCCTATTTAAAAATCACACTGTCCCATTTTCTTGGTTTTATTTATTGAAATCGTGTACTCTATGAATCATATACAATATACACCTGAGTGTACTTCATTCGATCGTGTTAAGTTGGTAAGCCTATAGTCTTCGAAAACAGCAGAATAAAACCAAGCTAGATCGTAATTATATTATCTTTAAATTAATAACCATATAAACAGATATAATGGAAACATTTTAAATTTCCGTCAGGATAGGCCAGTTTTGATTTTCGATTAATAAATAATATCCCAATCTCTTCTGTTCAATAAATTTTACACTCACGTGTGCTTAAGTATATCGCGTTGACTTTATCAAAACATAAAATTCAGCGTAATATTTATAAATTACGAGGAGTTAAAATAATACAAAGGCTTTCGTCAACTTTTTGTATTGTAAATGCGCTTTTTAATTTAGAATAGAGAGAGAAATTTTTTTTTCTTTAACAACTTTCAACTAAATTTGGCAACACAACAATGGCTGTCGAGATCTTTTACTTTACTAGCATGAATCCGTAAATCTGTATTCGGTAAAGTCTACACGTCTACTCTGTAATCTGTGTAGTTTGTACTTGTAGTCTGTGTACAATGGAGTTCGTTGAAAAGTATAAGAATACAAGGCGCGAAAGCTAAGATTGTCTTTTTATTTTATAACCTTCAAAAAAGTCTGTGTCTGGATAAATTTTCAATGCTATTTTAATCTATCATAAAGTTGTTACCGAAATTATCATGAGTACTTACGCCTCTGAAAAGCAAGAGCGTTATTTCTTCTACAATAGCTTGGCGATTCTTTTAAAAGCCGTTGAGGGCGAACGCACGACTGTTGATTTGCGCAACGAAGCTTCTATTTACGGGATCATCGAACAGGCCGATGGGTTAGCATTCGTTATCGTAGAAATAAATATAAATTACTTAACAATTGTCTCAATTATGAGTATTATTATTTCAACACACCGTTGACGGCTTAGCTCATGATTATTATTTAAAATAAAAAATTTTCCATCAATTTTAATAATAATGCAATTTCAGATTTATGAATATTATTATGAAAGATTGTGTATTCACCGATCCAAGAGGTGACCAATTTTCTTATGAAATATTTTTTATTCTTGCACGAAACATTCGTTATGTACACATTCCTACACATGCAAGTATTCTAAATCATTTAATGTTGCACATTTATAATTTTATCATTCTCCCATTGAACAGCTTGTCTTAACTGCATCCTATTTGTATTATAAAGAAGATAGTATTTAAAAATAAAAAACATATGTTTTTTATAGGATAGTATAGTTTTGGTAATCCAAACAACTATGATGATTAATGATTAAAACTTTTGCTTTTTAAATTATAGATTATGAATATTAATATAGTCAATATTATAAGCATTTTATTTTATAACTAAGACTAACGTTCGGCTTTCATATTTTTTTTTATTTCAACATTACTTTCCATTTTAAGCTATACATTTAAAAAATTAATCATTCCAAAGAACTTGTGTTAAATTTGATACAATTTTGATATCAATAAAGTTGAAATAAAAGATCTAACAAAATATTTTTAGATTCTTAATTATCAACAAATTTTATATTTAAGATACGCATAGTACCATCTATTAAGGACCAATTAAAAAAATTGGGCAGAACAGGAACAGAATTACCAAAACGGACATTCAAATCCAAACGAGCAGAAGCAAATCAATCTTCGAGTTTAGCTGCAGTCAGTAAGATTTTAGAAAGCAGAAAGGAAAATAAACCTAAGGGTGTAGAGAGTAACTCGTGATTTAAATTATTTTATGATATTTTTATATAATTATTATATTGGATGAAATTAAATTATAATTAAATAATAATAAAATAAGGAATGCTGTTTTTTATTTCTAGAAAGAAAACTAAAAACTTTTCTATTTCACTATTCGGTTAATTTAGGTGTACCTTTACAAGTAATACTTTCAAGACATTTATATAAAACTTAAAAAATACGTATACACAAACTACGCTAATTGTTTCATTAGATAAGGTTTGTTTTTAAATAGTATAAAAGTAATACGATACTTCATGAAATTTTATAATTTGTAATAATCTTGTTTGTAAAAAATAAAGAATACTTTTGAATTTTGAAAACAAATATAGTCTCAATTTACATCTAGTCTCAAATCTTATTGTATTCAAATATACTATAAGGAGTAGCACATTTATTATTAACTTGGTATTTATAAGTATAGTAAAATGCTTTTCACAAGGGATGTTTGATAAGCAAAGTAAAAGGAGTTTATACGTATGAAACTATACGTACTCAAATGTTTAATAAAAAACCTCTCGTTGTGAAATATATTTATTCTATGAATGACGATCTTATCTTTTCTGTAATACAATAGCTTTGACAAATAGACCGACCTTAAACGAAAAAAAATTTTTATAAACAATTTCTGCTACTCATAATGCATTAGTCGATAAATTCGGCAAGCTTTCAAATTGCATTTTTTTTTTAGTGCATTCAAAAATAATTAATAAAAATGAGTTGTTCCATTATCCATGAATAAAAAAACAATAATAATAATGCCTCAAATTTTCTTGATATAGGTTCATTTCATTATAACAAAATTACAAAAATATTTTCTTCCTTTCATGTTGAAACACGCACTTTTCTCAATCGTTCTACAATTTAAAAAATTAAAAGGTGATTCAACGAATGATCTTCTCACAATAACGTAAATTTTAGTATCGTATAGAGAATGAGCCGGCATTTAGTATCATTTTAGGCCAATAATAAGCCATATTGATTTAAATAACTCGTGTAGCACACAAAAAAAAAATCAGTTTCATTTGAAAAAAGTAACAAAATCAATAAAGTTTTTGTACAATGCTTGGACAGGCAATTAAAAACTTGAGTGAACGACAACCCAATGAAAGTTTCGCGTAATGCTCGTGAGAAAAAGATAACATTTACCAAACTAAGTTTATAAAAGAAAATGAATGGAGGCGGCGGCAATTCATTACATAAAGTCATAGCGAGTCACAAATGAAAAATTGCATTCTATCAAGGCAATATGCATTTTTCACACTCAAAATATTTTACGCAATGTTTTGTGTTTTAACATATTCAGTTGTTACCGTATTCGAAGAAAATGACTTTATATTAATCTTGTTGTATTACGATATGAAAATATTTAAATTTGGGCACACGCGTGTAAAAATTTTTATCCCAATCGACAGTGTTGAATCAATGAATACATTTCTAAATATCGTGGGTCTGTTTCATTAGCGAGGGTTGATTTTTTATTTTCGATCAGACATTCAATATCGAGATTTATCTTCAGATCGCAGATAATATTACATCATAGGATGGAAGACTTAATCAACATTATCAAGAACTTGTAGGCTGCAAGGTATATCAAAGTACTCGTAACGTTGGGCATTGAACCTGGATTATTCTTCACTCTTTGTATTATAAATATTCGCGCGCGCATTCGTACACCATATTCACTATTCGCTACGTGTTTCTGCGACCGCAGCTGGGAGGGGGGCCGGGGGAGTACGCGTATGACAGTAAGAGACTGGTGTGGGTAATGTGTACATTAACTGGATTGTACTAACCTTAATCTGGTCGAGCTACCCAGGAACGAGAGTAACGTAAGCAGTAAGCGTATCAAAAAAATTTAACTACAGGTAATAACGCGGTAAAACAACATATATCGTTATCATCCGAGTTGAAATGTTTCTCCGATATACAAGATGGCTGGTAAAAGCGAACAAGATTTTAATCGCAGCGGACTAACTATTTCTCGTAATCGGGTATGACCTTTCAACTTTTAAAAATGAGTTCGTAGCTTTGACATTTTTTTTCAAAGGACTCGCTTGGAAATTTGCCATTTGAATTTTTGTCATTAAAATATCCTTGCTGAAACACATCTTGAGCTTTATTTGAAAGTTGTACAATCATTGTTAAAGTAATGTATGTGCAATTCGTTATTAATATTATTAGTAGTCGCAGTGGTATTGTTTTTACTGTGGTACTGTTTGAATTTAAAAATTTTAAAATTAGTAAAATCGCCGTAGATACTCGTTGATGTTATAATCCTTATGATCCAATTGTTCTCATTTCTAAAAATATGTATCGGATATAAGACTTTTGTGCTTTGCGATTAATAATTAAAATGAACATGAAAACATAATTAATTATCCCTAATTTTCTAAACTTATTTTTATTATTTGGTGTTCAAATGAATTTTTTTATTTTGAGCTGCATTTTGCTGCTGCAATGCTAATAAACCAAGACCATTCATTTTTTAATTAACTGATATTTTTGTCGGTAATACTTCATACATTGAAACATTAACAAATTAGAACCCAAGAATTCTATATTAATTCTTATAAAAAAATGTTTAAATAAGTATGTTTAGAAGATTTTTGTATATTTTTAGGCATGGTATACTGGTCAAAGAGCTCATAGAATTCCCAATGGTCTTCTTGGTGTCGTTGGTGTTGGATGTAAGGCTCTTGATCTTTCGTATAATGAACTAAAAACGATCAAATCTGTCAAAGATTTTTTACATCTAGAAGAATTAATCCTTGATAATAATGATATACAAGATTTACAAACGCTTCCCGAAATGCCAACACTCACTACTCTTAGTTTAAATAATAATAAAGTAAGTACTTTTTAAAAGTGTCATCATCTTGTATCTTGCAATATACCGCAAGATTGAAATGAATTTATAATATGTTTTAAGGATCCCACGGTCAGATAAAATAATTAATAATATTAGCTGGGCAATATTTCGTCCTATGAAACTTTTCTTACTCGCTTCTTCTTCTTCTTCTTCTTCTTCTTCTTCTTCTTGGATGTCTTGAATTATATTAGTATTAGTATTAGTGAATAATCATGAAAATGCTTTACATTTATAGATATTAGATATAGATTTTACACTGGAAAGAATTCAACTCTGTTGTCCACGAATAAGCTATGTGAGCTTACTTGGAAATCCAGGATGTCCAGATCAGTTAACGAATCCTGGCAAAAATGATGACGATGATTACGAGCGCTACAGACTGTATGCTATTCATATCCTGCCGGATACGTTACGATTTTTAGACTCCCGTCCTGTTACGCACGATGAAAGAATTCAAGCTAAAAGCAGAGGGCGATTTTTAAAAACTATAAGACTGGATGCTAAGGCTAGCTTAAGTTGTATCACATCAAAATCGAACAAACACTTTGATGAAACAGATTTTCATATAAATTATACACCATTACCAAATAGTTTGAGAACTCGTCAAGATCACAAGGGTACGGATTTACAGAATTTTGTATAAAAAACTTCCTTAAAAAAAGCTTTAAATATTCTACTTAAAATTATTCACCGCAAATTGTATTAAGGTTAATTTAAGATTAAAATACTGATATTATTATTTTAACATTTATTTATGTTTTATTTTGTAAATAGGCGCCTATGAAAAAAGTAGATATCGTTACTCTGGTAAAAATTCAGAAGGAAATCGATTCATATCCAACAGTGATTTATGATTAATCGAAGAAGAAAAAAAGAGTTGGGCACGTCGAGTGGTTTGTTGTGAAAAGCGAAAAAATAAATCTAACTTATCAAGGTAAAAAAGGAATTTATTTTCATTTACATCGATAATATTTAAGCATAAATAGATTCATTAATTACGCTGATTTCATTTCATTCCAGAAATAGGATAGCATGTGACGTTAAGGACAATTGCACTAAAGCTTGCCTCGCTGCTGATCGAGGAAATAGCATTCGGTCCTTGATATCTCCGTCGCACCGATCGCAAGTTTGCAAACGCAACAAATTAGCAGTGCGTTTATAGTTAATATGTATATGTATTGCACATATGCGCATGATCGACGTACGAATGTACGTGCACACACTCACCATCTTGCTTACATCATCGAATTTTCAAATGTTTATCAAAGACAGTTTCCATTGGCCCGAATTGATCACCCTGTTTTAAATTTATTTATTTTAACTTACTCGCTACGTCAGTGAAAATCGATAAACCTTATAAGCTAAATAAAATCGTATCTAAGCTAATTTTATAATTTGATGAGTCTCGTTAATGTATCAAAGAACCTCTGTTAGCTAAAGTACTATTCACGCTTAAGTACATCGGCGATTCATTTCTTCGATAAATGGGCAAACAAGCGATATCACCCACTCTGTTATACATCATTATACATCGATACTCGATTGAAGGCCTTTGATAAGCCTTCTCTTCTCATATATCTCATTACAACAACATACATTGTTCATTCGTATATAAACTATATTCTTTTAAATACACATACATATATATATATATATATGCGCATGTGTGTGTGTGTTTGTATATATAAGATTATAAAACTGGAAATCGATTATATTTAATCACTCAAACATACCGATCCCTCTTTTATACGACGATGTAAAGTGGCTTCACAAAATTCTATGTAAATTAATGGTACTTTACATCGGTTTTACAAGTTGGAAGCATGTTATTCTCGCGGTGAGAGAAAACTGTTCACGAATTACGGTTTAACAGAGATCGCAGTATATAAAGTACTTTTGGCCACGATGAATAAATATAAATGAGACAGGTGGTTCCATCCACGTGTAGAAAATAAAAGTTTGTCTATTTGGCGATTGGCTTTCTCGACCAGATTAAGCGTTGATGAGGCACGCATGCAAACACGCATGATATGTATACACCTTATTTAAAAGCCAATAATTTTCATTGCAAGCAACGCGAGCCTTGACCCCTTAAAAGTAAGGCAAATAGAATCTGTTTCAAATAAATAACAAAACGAAATTCGTTTACATTTTAAAGCTATCCTGTCGCTCGGATATCTTTCATTAGATGACTCATCAAGTCTATTAGAAAAATTCTTGAAAGACGTTGTATCTATAAAATTTTCAACGGCATTACAAACATGACGCCTTAAGAGCAATGACAGAGAGAGAATTTAAACAATCAAAAGTGACCAGTCCTAAAAATCATACTCTCTCGTGCACTCTGGTGGATGAGTAATACCATTTACCGACGTCCTAGAAATTAATAATTAAGATGTCACTGTCGTATTACAATGTCTTTTAAAGGCACTATTGTTCCTGCTGCTCGAGCATCGGTTGGCTTTCGAAAAAAAAAAAAAAAAAAAAAAAATCGTATAAAATCGTCTCTACAAAGTACCAGTTTTTCCGTGATTGTGTAAATTTGGTCTCAAGGTCACAGCTCCTTCCACCCAAAAGTTCGGCCGCTCGAGCATATTCTGCCAGAGTGACATTTCTCGACCAGTCGCGTCCATCCAATCTACCGCTTTGCCGTAATGCTTACCTGCGAAAATAAAAGACCGCAATGAGTGTGACGTGTCGCGAGCCTCGCAGCTTCTCTGGCTGGCTGATCGTTGATCGGGCTTAGATTAGCAGGGGCGGGGATGGGGGCGGGGGGGGAGAGGGGCTCATCGTGGACACCAGAGCAATCGTAAAACTAACCAGTGCCAAGATTGAAACGAACGCCTCCGAGGAACTCGTTGCTCGCTATCCGATCGTGATCCCAAACCGTGAGCTCGAGGCCACGATCGGCGAGCTCCTGCAGGCTCACGTCTTTATAAACGAAGGTGTGATTCCAAACGGGCGATCCGGCCGATCGACGAACGACGCCTGTTTTTTGTTTACCCGAACGGCCCTTGTCCGGCAATAGATAACTAAAATTTAAAAGCGCTTTAAGGGATGGAATTAATTTTACATTTTTACTTACCCCCACCGAGCTCTTAACTTTTCACATCCAATACCATCAAGCTATTATTATGAGAGAACTCGCTTGCGTAAAAAGAATTATTATAACCAGTAATTATTATAATAAATCAAACATATATCATGATTATTTATCGAGGACGAGAATTTAAAGTGTTACACCAGTCTAGAGGCCAATTTACAACAGTCATATATATATATATATATATATATATTTTAATTATTGGAATAATCATAAAATAGGATGGTTCATCGTTTCTACTAGTATTAAAACGTGATAAAGTTTTTTGCGCAACAACATAGCGACGAAGAATTTAAATACCAATAAATATCCTTTAGGATTCGTAAGATATTTATTACTAAAGACATCCACGAGTAAATATTTAATTTCAATAAAGAAAACACTGATTCACCGAATAAAAATGTCTTCTAACGCAAGCTTGAGCAAAAGAGACAATCGTTAAGTAGTTTATCCAGATGCTTTTGATACGATCAATAGTGCATCGTAATGCCTAGATAAATTACAATCGGAAAAGATTCTGCGTCGGACTTTAGCGAAGAACCGAGCGCAATTGTCGCGTATAAAAAAATCGGGGTAGCGAGCTTCGGCGCGGTAAGTCGTACTTCCGAACTTCTACCTTTTGCAGAATGGGTCGCAGGTCCCGGAATTCTTGGCCCGGGTCTGGAGATTTCTGGCTTCCTTGACAAGAACGTGAAGGGCTCCCCTACTCCAATTCTTCTTAAGTTTATTGGCCCGCTGATCGCAAGCATCGCGATCCCGGCTCTGCCGCGCTGGATCCGGGGGCACGAACTTGAGGCCGACGATGACCTCGCCTTTATAGGCGACGGGGTCGTCGAAGGGCTCCGTCTGCAAAGCCAGAGCCGCTGTTAAATAGGTCTTCGCGAGGCCGGCAACGCTAGCGAACCTACCCTTTCTTGGAGCGAGTACCACTGCGGTCGAGGATCGTCGAATATCTTGTTTTCCAAAGACATGCGCACCTCGCCGAGAAAGTCGTTCCGGCCAAACATGTCCGAGTGCCAGACCGTCAACCACAGGGTCCTCGACTCGAGGCTGTTTATGCTCGTGTGGAACTGGAACGAAGATTTGCATACCGTGAAAATCCATTTTGGCTCCTCGTTATTTGGATAAAGGAAAAATTAGGAGCTGCTTTCGCGCGCGGCCAAATAACGTACCTTGAGGGTTTCGTCGAACACGGGATTCAACGTGTGCTTCTTGACCTTTGTCTTTCGTTTGCCGCTCTTGGACTTGTCCGGCAATAGGTAAACCTTGACGTACCTGTGCAACAACAACAACAAAAGTAAGGATAAAGCCGAGGCTCGGCGAGAAGGGGAGCGAGGACTCACGGGTCGGATCTGTTGCGCTTGACGTCGACAGGCGCCAAATCCTTGCACTGCGTCACGTGGACCTCAAAGGTCAGCTGCTTGTAGTCGTACTGAAGAGAAAACTCGACCTCTCCCCTGACGGCGACCGAGCCACACCAGCGGCCCTCGCCCGCTCCGCTGTACACGGACGCCATGGAGTCCGAGCGGGCCTGCGCGACATCAACCAACGTCCACGATTACAATTACATAAGTCTGGACACAGGGTCTTTGGAAGAGGGTCGAATGGGCTTCCGAAGTTGGAGCCCGAGGCACTCGGAGAGTGAATTTGAAGAGAATCTCAAGTGCCGGGAGGGAGCTAGGGAGAGGTGGGGAAACGCTAATCGAACTGACCCCGAGGCTGGATAGAGATGCCCTTGTGTTGAGATGAGCCGCGCGGAGGCTTCGCTCGATGTCGTCCAGGTCCATGCTCGGGTGACTGGGGGCAGGCCGAGAGCTCGTCCCGATGATGGGGGTACTGCATGCCTCGGACAGGCTGCTCATCTCGTCTGCTTTAACACAAAACAAAGGACAGCGTCATCTTGGCTCGGCTGATCCGAGAGCGGGACCAGCCTCTCTAAGGGTCGAGAATCCACTTGGCCAAGTAGCGGGGCGCATCCGCGGGCCGGGAACGAAAGTGCCCGAGTCGACGGGATGGGAACGCGTCGAGCGCCCAATGGTAATTAATTGTTCGCCGTGCGAGAGCTCGAGGCGCTGCGGGGGGATCCGACAATGGCTCTGGGAAAGCCGCGGGCCCCAGTAGAGGCGTCGGAACGAGATTAAAGAATCGCAATCGGAAGCCCGTTGGCGCCTTTCCTCTCTCGCTCCCTTCCGCATTTTTATAGCGAGATAAGCCGTGCGTCGGTCATAGATCGAAATTACGCGGGTCGGCTGGTGCTCGGGCATTGATTTCACAATGGGCGCATTTCTTTAAATGTCACTCGAGGCGGCGGCTCGCATTAGAAGTCGAGTGGGACGAAGAGCAGAGCCCGATGAAAAGTAGCGCTCCGGATAAGAGGTACAGTTAATGGTGACGCGGGCATTCTCTCCTATTTAAAAGGCCAGGAATACGAGCCCGGAGGGGCGCCCAGAAGAGAGTTCGGAAGGCTGCACTCGAGGCGAGCTTTTCCATAGGAAATCCAATGGAAATCGGCCGCCGGAGGCGAACAGGCGCGACCCACTTTGAGTGTGCGCGGGTTAATGGGAGCGCGAAGGAGATGCCGTTCTCGAGCCGCGGATCGGAACGAAAGCGACTCCGCGATGCCTCTCTTCCCATTGTCATTTTCGCTCTCTCTCTCTCTCTCTCTCTCTCCCTCTCTCTCTGCGGAGGACTTTCGGCCAACGGGAGCGCTAAAAGTGTTTCGCCGCCCGCGCCTCTCGTTGCGCAACCTGATAATTATTGCAGTGGCCGCGGCCAGGGGTGGGGGGGAAAGCCTGGAAAAGCCAGGAAAAGTGCGCGGCCAATGGGAGAGGGAGCCGCGAGCTGCGAGTCCCCCGCGTCGTGGAAGGAGAGGTAGGAGCGAGCGATAAGCCCCGCTCAGGTGAACCGAATGTCGCTCCGGGCTGCGTAGAGAGTCGCCAGAATGTGTGTCAAGGTGAGAGTCGTCGGGCAGCGCGACGTTCCGCCAAGAGCCAGCCGACTAGGAGTTTTCTTTCTGGCCGGTTTTTCCAGCCGCTCCTGATACGCTGCCTTCTTTGGCCTCGGCATTTCGCCTCGAAGCCTCCTCTTTTTTGGCTCTCCGACTCTCGACGCGAGGCCGGACTCTCGACGTTCTAATGCAACTCCTGCACCCGGTGCCCGAGCTTTTATCGTCGATTTCCCAAGCTAGTCCGGACCCTCTCGGACCCGGGACGCACGCAGGCAGACCCTTTCGACGAGTCCACCATCGATGTAATTAAACTCCGAGCGTTGCGTGCGGGGAAATTTTCAGAGCAGCCACGAGTCCAGGCCCGACCCTCCCTAAGATAGACATCGCGTGCTCCTTCCTCGCCGAGAATAATAATCCATCGTAATTGATTGAAATTATGGCTCCATGCGGGGCTTCCTTAAGCACTTAAGCAAAGGAGCCTTTGATTAGCTTCTTAACGTCGCGGGAGCATCGACGGGTGTTCGAAAACATGCCACGAGAAGAATACGGACTGCTGTCCCTGGGTAAGGAGTGACTCCAACCGCGCTCTGTTAAAATAAAGGATACGCGAGTGCCCGAGAAAGTTTAGAAAGAGCGCGAGAGTCTTCCTCCTTTCTAAGCTTGCAATGCATCGAGATAATTCCTAGCACGTTTGCTCCCGGGCTGATCTCTCCGTTATTTTGCTTTCGATTGTGTCGCGCATTAATAAAGTACAATCGCGGCAGACAATGACAGTTTTCTACGAGTTACGCAGCTGTCGGGGCCCGGAGGGAGTTGGTTAAACGCCGCCGACCAACTGGAAAGCGTTGTTTCTTTTTTTGCTCGCATTTTCAAGACGGCAGAATTTACCATTCCGTGGATAAGTTGAGTTTCTCTCAACTAGTATTTAGCACTCCTTGAGCACTGCTTATCCCTTCGTTCTTAGCCGTGGGCACGACTGGCGTTTAATGATATATTGTCTCTATTTATTGTATTTACGGGCAATTTCTTAATGCTGCCGCCGGATGCGCCGAGAATTTTCTATACCTTATCGATACTTTTACCATTCGATCCTTAACTCACCGCATTGTATGGATTTTCCGATTCTCCTTACGCGCTTTTTGCTCGCATTCGTATTGTAAATAAGCCAATCGCCGTCCCAAGGCGGAATAATTATTTCTAAAAATAATCACTACACGTGGCATTTAATAATATCGCAAACAATTGAGGTAAAAAAGTAAAAAGAGCTTGTGCAGTGACCGTATTTTAATGTACGCTAGAGTAATAAAATGATAAGTCCTGTAGCCGGATCACGAAAGGCGAGTGAGTTTAATTTTCAAATAATTATATATACAATGTGGTCGTTTGAATGCAAGGCATCTACAATAGGTTATTAGGTGCTAAGTTCTTCTGAGAGATAGAGATAGAGAGACTGTAAAATGATCCAACTGCCAATTGTTCTAGAAGTAGAAAATAAATTTTCGGACAAAATTGCCAAGGGAAACGCTCCGGTGGAAGTCGCGGTAAAAAAATCCCGACAACCCGAGGAGGAGGGGCATGATTTATTCCCGCGTGGAGAAGAGAACGGGGCGAGGGAGGAGGTACAGCGAAGGGGTTGGGGTCGCCTGACCCTCGGGGAAAAAGGCCAGGGAGTCGAGGCCGAGAGCCGACGCAACTCTCGAAAGCCGAAGCGCGGACGCTCGGCTCCGAGGCTGCATATGGCCTCGGGGAGCAACAAAAGAAAGAAGGAAACATCGCGAGAGGCCCGCGCGTTGGTGTCCGGCTTGCGAAATCCGCGCGATCCGCAGAGCCGAGCGGAAGCGGGCCGCCGGGGCAAGGATTGGTGCCGATTGCGCGCGGGGCGGGGGGGAATCGCGTTAGCTCCCCGCCGCCTCCACGGCCCCCCCCGCCCCCGATCGGCGAGTCGATCCCCGAGGCCGGGCCGATTCTATTGTTGGAGACGGCGAGTGGCGCGCGCCCGCCATATGTCCATATGTCAGCGCTTTCCGAGGGCCGGTTTTGCGTTACGTTTGCCCGCGCGGCCCAGTTGGCTACGTGGCGCGTAGGCAAAAACCATTCGGACGAGGGGACGCGCGGCGTGGGTCTGCCGATCGGTGCTGAGCACTGGGGGGGGGGAGAGAGGAACGAGACCAGAGATAGAGAGAGAGAGAGAGAGAGAGGGAATCGTCGAACTCGATCGTGCTCGCTTTCGACGGCCTCGTTGGGCAAGAGGTAGACTCGCGGGCCGGAGCGGCGGCCGGGGATTAGCGAACGCCCGGGAGCATCCGGGACAAGGGCGTCAGGCCGGAGCAGGGGCAACTGCAACCCTCGCCGAGGGGAGAGACTCGAGTCGGGGAACACTCACCAGCGGATACGGAGGCGTTGCCGGAAACGTTGGGGCTGGCCGGCGAGTGGGCCAGCTGGGCCTGCTGGCGCCTGGACCTCTGCTGGAGCTGGAGTCCCGGGGCGCTGAAGGCCCGCTTGGGCCCACCGACGACCCCGGGGCTGTTCCTGCTGAAGCCCGGGGGCCGGTACCTCGCCGACTTGACGGCGCTGTGCTGAGGCAGGAAGTGGTAGACGCTGTGGGCCTTGTGCATACTCGCCGAGGAGCCGCTCTGCCTCGGCAGGGAGTTGGTCGCGCTCGAGACCCCGGCCCCGGCCGCGACCCCCTGCATCCCCCGCGGGAGGGTCGTGGCCCGGGGGTCGCCGTGGCCGGCCCTGTAGCCCTCCAGGGCCTCCTCCTCCTCGTTCTCCTCCTCGTCCTCGGTGTCCTCGTCCCCGGCGGAGGCCCCTGAAACGACCGGTCGCCCGTCAGTCCTCTCTAGCCGGGCCCCGGGGCCGAGGCTCATAGGGGAGGAGGAGCCACTGGCCATCGGGACCGGGACCTTACCGGACTCGCCCCTCGTGTTGGCGTCCGGCACCGAGGACCTCCTGCGGTTGCTCCAGATCTTCTCCTCGACGGAGCCCCCGCAGCTGGCGCCGGTGCTCGTGCCGACGTTGCCGCCTATGGAGCCGCAGCTCCTCACTCTATCGAGCTGCTCCCTAGAGAAGCTCTTGGCGTTGAAGACCAGGTCCCCGGCGCTGCGCCTCTTGGCCGCCATCGCGCTCGCCCCCACGTCCCCGGAGCAGGCGAGCAGGCTGAGCTTCGTCCGGGAGTCGGCGGCCATGAGGGCGGACTCGAAGCTGCCGCGCCAGGAAAACCGCTCGTAGTCGCTGGCCTCGCGCTCCTCCGTCTCCGGCGGCATGCTCGTCGCCCCCGTGTGTCCGTTTATCAGCAGCAGGGGGTCGTGCGACTTTGACCTTGGCAGGTGCTGCAATCACGAGGCTCCGATCTTCGGCGATCCGCTTATTCGCTCGCTTCTTCCCTCCCTCCGCCCCGGGAGTGCCCCGCTTTAACCGTGAGCGCCTTCTTTTCTTTTGCCCGAACCTTATCCAAGCGCCCCGACGCTTCGCCGGCTCTTTTCTAAGCCATTCACCGGATGCCGACCGTACGAACGATGGGAAGAGAGGCGTGACGCCAAATAGCGTAGCCTTATAACGATGTTTCGTCCGATTTAAAAAGCAAGGGTGTTTGTTCCCTTTATTTTTCTTCTCCAACCTTACGTTGAACTACTTATTAACTTTTGTGATTTGTAATTTCTTACCCGGTTTATATGCGCGTGTGTGTGCCAATAGAAAATTTTGTTTTTCCCACTTTGACGACTGCCGTTCAAGCCTTATTGGAATAACATTTTTTGAAATTTGCGCGAAAATGTGGCCTGAAGGGGCTGAGTTGTAAAAGGTAATTAATTATATAAGTTATTGTAGATAAGGGATAGCCCGATAAGGTGCGACCTTAACCAAAGTTCAAAGGTATATATTGATTTCACATTGTTGCGTAATTATACAACACCTTGATGAAAGCAAATTAATGGAGTTGGCCACAGCTTCATAATTATCTGCTTAATTTTCGTATATTACTTGTCATTATCTCTTCCTTCATTAATATTATCGATCGAGAGATAACGAAGAGGCGTGTGGAGTCGTAATGGCCCTTAGCACGCACGACTTTTCAATGGGCTTGGCTAGTTAGGTTGACGCGTAAGGCAACGGAGCCCGAATTTTGATAATTACCGTCAAAATTTATCGGCAAAACTCGCGTGGTAGGACGGACAGGGCGGGGGGTTGAAGATCCGACCGGACGGATGAGCATCCCCTGTTAGGGAGGCGGCGGATGGAGAGGAATGGCGGAGGAGGCGCGCAGCAGGAGGAAGGGGGGGGGCTGGCTTACCGACGGAGCGCTGGCGGAGTCGGAGGTGGAGTCGTCGTCCTCGGTGGTGGAGGCGGAGGAAGGCGCGCGATGGTGCGGGTAGCGCCTCCAGCCTGCGCCGGTGTGCGGGTGCCCGGCCGTGGAGTTGCTCTCGGAGACCTCGTGCATGAGGGCGACCAGCCGGCTGCCGATGTGGTGCATGACCTTGGCGATGAGGGGCGGGCTGCTGTGGGGCGTGGAACTCGCGTCGCTGGCCACGTTGTTGTCCCCTGCCATCTTCGTGAAGCTCTGGACGAGCTTCTGGTAGACGAAGGCCGTGTCCCTGCCGAGGCAGGTTTGCTGGGGCACGGCGCTGGCCGGCGGCTCCTTGCCCTCGTTGTTGCTCGCCCGGAGCCCCTCCTCCCGGGCGGTGGCAGCCGCAGCCACGGCCGCGGCGGCCGCCGCCGCGCTCGCGTTCGTGTCGAACTTGCTGATGATCTGCTGGCAGCTCTGGGAGATCTGCTCCTGGAGGGCGGAGCGCCTGCCGCCCGCGGCCGCCCCCTCGAGGTCCGAGCTCGTGTAGTCCGAGCTGTCGTACGAGTCCGACCAGGTGTCCTCGCTGCTCAGGTACTCGACGATCTCGCGGACCTGCTCGTCGCGAATCCCCGGCACGGTCTTCATAAGCCGCGTCAGCTCGTTCTCGAAGTAGACCAGCTGGGGGGGCTTGGTGCGGTGGCTCTGGGGCTGGCCGAAGCCCCGGGCCTTGGCGTAGCCCGAGAGCCGGGGACTGGGGGTCGGCGCGGCCGGGCCCGAGGCCGCCCCAGCCCCCGGGGCCCCGTTCGAGTTCGCCACCATGGTCTTGAAGAACTGGCGCATCTTCGACATCATGAGGTTCGTCTCCTCGTCGCTCGACCAATTGTTGAAGCTGTCCTTGCGCGACAGGGAGGCGCTGCTGCTCGCCGTCGCCTGGTCCAGCTGGGCGTCCATCTTCGTGAGCCGCTCCCTGAGCCGCTGGCTGTCGAGCAGCCGCTCCTGGAGGTTGGCCTCGCTCGGCCTCTGCTGGCGATCGGGGCTCGAGCTCGGGCGCCCGCCGGCCAGCGTCGCCTCGGACTCGGGCCCGGCGACGCCCCGCGGGGCCTGCAGCAGGAGGTCGTCGCAGCTCCCGACGAAGCCCGAGTCCCTCGACTGCTGGCCCGGTCTGAGGCCGGGCCCGAGGCCCGGCCCGGCCGTCAGCGGCTCCTGGTCCTGCGGGCCCTGGTGGCCGCTGGCCTCCGGCTGGGGCGTCTTGGCCCCCTCCTCCTCGGAGTTGTCGGCCGAGGCCTCGGGCTCCTCCTCGGCCGGCTCCGGCGTCTTGCCCCGGTCCTCGGTGACGCGGGGGCTCTGGGCCCCGGGATTCCTCGGCTTCTTCTTCTTGCGCTTCACCGTGTCGAACTGACCGTCGGTCCCGAAGGCCGGAGTGGGGTTGTCCTCGGTGCCGTCGGTCTCCGTCGAGGAGCCCTCCGACTGGGACTCCTGGGTCTCGCTCGTCGGGCCGGCCTCCAGCTGCTGGGAGTTCTGCGAGTTGTGCGCCAGGGCCAGGAGGTTGTCCAAGGAGGAGCTGTGGGATCTGCCGGTGCCGCGGGCGCGCACCAGTCGCTTTCTCCGCTGGGCCTCGGGGCTCGGCCGGCCCTCGGAGTCGCTCCCGACCGAGCCGTCCGAGTCCCTCCTGTCCTCCTCGAGCCCCAGGAACTCACCTAGGAAGTACTTCTCGAGCCTCGAGGAGCCGAGGGCGTAGTCGCCGGCGGCCTTGTCGTGGCTCGCGCTCTGGGCCGACTCTTCGGGGGCCAGGGAGCTCAGGCCCTCGGAGAAAATGGAGGAGCTCTCGGAGAGGCTGTCGAACTCGCGGGAGCTGTCGTGGGCGTTGACCTCGGCCCCTATGCCGAAGAACAGGTACTTGTCGAGCTCGGATGCCGTGGCGGAGGCCAGCCTCCGTCTCCAGCTGGCGTTCGCGTGCTCGCCCTCGCTCTCCTCGCAGGACTCCTCGACTATCGTGTGCAGGGTAAAGTCGATGGCCTGCCGGTGGTAGCCCCGGAGCTCCTCCTCCCGGTCCCCCAGGTTGTTCGCTGCCTCGTCCTCGGAGCTCTCCTCGGTGGCGGTGGTCGCGCTCTGCTCGTCCTCGTCGTGGGAGATCTCCTCGACCCAGGAGTCGTCGTCGGCCAGGCCCTCCTCGAGAATGACGGGCCCGGCGCGCTTGGCTACCTCGTAAGGGCCGCAGCACTCCTGGGAGGCGGGCTGGCACATCGAGGGCGCCCCCGACTCCTCGTCGCGGCTTACCAGGTGAGCCCCGGCCCTCGGGCCTTGCTTGCACGTATTCTTCACGGACTGCACGTCGTCGCTCTCGCTTGCGCTTCCTACGCTCAATCCACTGTCGACTTCCGGCTCGGGAAGATTCGCGAAGAGGCGCTTGCACGGCAGGGGCTTTTTCACCAGGCCCAGAGCCACGTTCCGCCTGCAAGAGGGAGAGCGCGATGAGGACTACCCCCGCCGATATTGAATATTTTTAAGCTTCAGGGGGACTCGGGCCCGCTCTCGAGCCCATTACCTTGCGCGAGCCCTAATGCAATGCTTACAGGTAGTATGTCATTTTTTTTGTTGACGGAAGTTTTCAATTTTAATAAAGACCCTCGTGAGCACTCGAAGGAAAGGAAAATCTACTCGACGAGCTTTTTATTAAATTACCCAGTTTGCGTAAAGTACAATTGATTCCGCAAAAATTGTGGAATCCTAATTAAGGAAATTGATAGTTTTACGCGGATCAGTTGTATTAACAAGCTACATTTGTAATAGCCTATAGAATGCGACGTGTATCCATGAAACGCACGTTAGCACGAATCCATGTTGAAATAGTAATAATTTGAAGAATTAATATTTTGATGAGTCTTAAGTTTCGAGATCGTTGCTCGGGGCAGAGCATTGGGTTAAAAATGAATACTGCGTAGCGTGGCCGTAACTTTCACTCTAAATTGTAAGTGCGACAGCAGCAGTTGGTGGGCTGGAGAGGACAGCGTTGGGGTAATTATACAGGGGGGGGGGTGCAGAGAGAGAGAGAAAGAGAGAGAGAGCGTGTCTCATTTACCGTGTGATCTCTGGTCCAGGATCCGGGGCCAAATGAACGTAGCCGGCCTGCGCGACTTGGGGTTGGAGGAGTGTAGTTGTGTCGGAAGTGATGACGTTGACCGGTTGATAGGCGCCTTGGGTTATCATGACGAAACTCTTGTACTTATTGTTCACTTGGCCGAATGCGCTCTCGTTGATTCTTCTGCCGTTGTCGTCCTCGTTATCCTCGTCGTCATTGTTATCGTCGATGTCATCGTTATCATCAACATCGACGCTCTGCCTGCTGACATTGTTGTGCTTATTGTTTCTGTAGTCGCTGAGGTAGGTGTGACTGTTGCTCTTGACGTTGTTGCTAGTGACGCTATTGGCATCGGTGCTTTTATTATTGCCGCCGCTATTCTTATCGTTATAATTCTGATTGTGGTTGCCGCTGCCGCCGGCCCTGCAGCTTTTGCCGACGTTGTTGTTATTATTGTTGGCATTGACGTTGTTGTTGTTTTTGTTGTTGTTGTTGTTGTTGTTGTTGTAGTAGATGTGACCGAGGTGAGCGAGACCAGAACCAGGGTCGGAGGCGATCCAGTCGCGACGGCGCGCGGGTAAGGGCAGAGGCACGTCATCCTCGTCGGGGCTGTCCTCCTCCTTCGGAGTGGGCGTGAGTCGCTCGAGTGCGCGATAGTGCAGCTCCTCGACGGCTCCTCCTCCTCCTCCCATCTGCTCGATCGGAGTATTGCGCTCGGCTCTCGCGGGACGATCGCCGCCGCCGCCGCCACCGCCACCTGCACCATCGCCGTCGTCGTTGCTCTTGTCATGCGCAGCGGCGTCGCGAGGCGCGCCTCCAGCCGGCGGCTCGTCTCCCTGGTACCGAGGATCGACCGGTGGGGGCTTTTTGCCCGAGGGCTCCTCGTCCTCCGGCTGCAGCTCCCCCGAGTCCGCGGCCGCGCTCAGCAGGAGGTTGAGGGAGACGTTGGAGGAGTCCTTCCTCCGCTCCGGAGGCATGAAGTGGACGCTGGGCATGCCCTTGATGTCGAAGCTCGCAGGGATCTGCCATTTCTTGCGCGACTTGGCCATCAAGGCCGCGCTCTCCGGGACGTTGACCTGCTGGCGCTCCTGCCGCGACCGCGTCAGCACCGCGTACTCCTCCGAGCAGCTGCTAGGGCCGAGGGCGCGACCACCTGGGCTCGCGGGTTTCTCGCTACTGCCGCCGCTGCTGCCGCCGCTGCCGCCGCCGCCGCTCTCGCTTGAACTGGAGCTCGGGCTGCGCCACTCCTTCCCCCTCCCCGCGTACTCGGGACCCCTTCTCCGCGACCTCCCACCAGGTGACCGGCCCCCCGCCGCTCGCTCTTTCTCTTCCTCCCGCGCCCCCGCCTCCGCCTCCTCCCTCGCCCCGAGCGGGCTCGAAGCGGCGAGCAGCGCTCGGCCGATATCGCAGGCCGGGGACTGCCCCCCGACCTCTATGCTGTCCTCGAGCTCCTGGATGCTCACCTCCAAGGAGTCCGGCATCACCGCCGAGTCGTTCGAGGAGTCCTCCTCGCTCGAGTCCTCCACCAGGAGTCGCCCGCTCTCGGGCTCCTGCTCCTGCTCGGGCCTGGCCTCCTCCTCGGGCCCTTCTCGGCCCTTCTCCAGCAGGAGACTCTCCTCCGGGTCGATTGATTTCACGGATTTCAGGAGGACGAGGCTCTGCTCCGGGTACTCCTGGCTGCTGGCCAAATAGATCTCCTCGTAGTCGGCAACCTCGTGCCGGTTGCTCTGCCTGCTGCTGCTCCAGTAGCGGATCTTTTGCCTCTTGGGCTCCTGCTTCTCCTCCTCTTGCTCGAACTGGTAGGCCGATTTGCCGGACTTGGCCACCGGCTCGAGGTCCGAGTTCTCGTCGAGGAGCCGCATGTATCGCAGGACGACGGCCTCCTCGTTGTTCTCCTTGTATACGGTGTCGGGGTGGCCCTCGCGGGCCGAGTCCGAGTCCTCGTTGTCCTCGATGTCGTTGTCGCTCGTTAGGGAGTCGTCGTTGACTACGAGGACGTGGGAGAAGCGATGGGAAGCCGAGTCCTCGAGGTCGCTACTGTCCGCCGAGGACCGGCCCGAGGAGCTCCGGGAGTCCTGCCCGACTTGGGAGTGACGGAACATCCTTTTTTGCTGCTGCTGCTGCTGCTGCTGCGGCGACGACGGCTGCTCGGCACCGGGGTCGGCCTCGGCCGTCGGGGCTACCTCCGATTGCTTCGCACCTTCCCCCTCGGCTCTCTTATCGCATTCGCTCTTGCTTCCCTTCACCGCCGACTCGGGCTCGACCTTCTCCTCCTGCTTAACCTAATGGCCAGGCAAAGGATAACGTCAAGGGCTCTCTGGCTCTCCTGCTCGAGGAGCTCGCTACGGTTAAAAAAAAAAAAGAAAGGGGGGTACGGAGCCGAGCTCGATTAGGCGCACCTGAGTGAAAAGCCCCTCGGTCGAGGGCGAGAGCGCCTTGGAGAAAATCTGGCTTTGGGAGTAAAGTAGGCTGGTGGGGTCGAACCGGGGATTCCAGGAGAACCAGGCCGAGTCCGAGGGCTCGCAAGTCCTCAGGCTAAGGGGCAGGGACGGCTCGAGCCTCGTGCCCTCCCGATTGATCATCGAGGCCCCGGCCGCGGCTCTGCTCCTCTCCAACCCGGCGAACTCACCCGTCCACAGGGAGGCCGGCACTGGCACCGGATATGGCACTGGCACTGGAATTGGCACTGGCACTGGTAGGACCTTGGCGTTCCTCGAGCCACCGCAGGCCTGAAAATTGATCGATAGCTTCTCTTGTAAATTACTTATTTCTCCCCGTCGTCTTTACCGCTAATTTTCTTTAAAGGTCGCGTCTACTTTTTTTACTTTTTTTCCCTCCCCCCCCCACCTCCCACAACATTTGCATTAAATATTTAATTTGTTTCCTTACAAAATGCTCTCTCTCTCTCTCTCTCTATCTCTATCTCTATCTCTCTAACTCGCTTTCTAATCGCAAATAAATTATGAAATAAATACCAACGTTATTTATTCATTTCTGTTTTTTTTCTGGTTTTTTTTTCTTTCTATTTAGCTCAACAATTGACGTAAAATTATTTGATAAACTCAGTGAATTACAACGTGACTCTACATTAAACATCTCACTTCTCGACAATGTTTAATACAACAACTAGTATTTATTAATAATCTTGTATAAACATAATTGAAATACGTCTTATAAAAAATTAATTAGGTTTTAAATCTAAATCTCCTGTTTTATTTCAAAAACGTCAAATTATATTATTCTTTAAGGTTTGCTTTAATAATAAAGATGACTCGAAATACGAGTATCTTTTACGAAGCAATAAGCATTTATATCATAATCGATAAGGCATGTACAATTTTTTTTTTTTTTTTTTTTATCGAAAAATCGTTATAACAAAATGTTATTAATAGCGGTGCATAAGTAGAGAAGAGGCATTTAGCGCGGCATTAAAAACGATAGTACAAATATCGAGAATATGGGAATAATGAAATGGTAAAAGTACTGAAATTAATGGGCTGTAATTTATTAATATCGATCTTAGGCTCGAGTAAGCCTCGAGTGAACTATTCCAAATTAACGTTAACGTTTATCGTGCCAATGCAGCGAGGTACGGTTATCAACGGCAGCCTCTGAAAGCCCACCAACGAGGCAGAGTACGGCGAGCGAGTAATACAATGAAATTCCACTTTAATGAGCAGTGGGGTACCTTAATAATCGCGAATTATTCTTACAGGCGGATTATCAATATTTGAGGAGCATCGCCGAGCGATTACGGCGGCTAGGCGCGATATCATAGCGCGGCACGAGGATAATAGACGGAGAAGGTTGGGGGGGGGGGCGGGGGACGAACCTGGCAACAGGTGGAGGAGGAGAGCCTCGTGACGACGGGCCTCGCCGGGCAGCAGCTCCAGTCCGCGGAGTTGCCGAGCTGGGTCGGGCCCTGGTGGACCGGCAGGTTCTGCAGCTGGGGAGGAAGCTTGAGGGAGTTGCTCTCGAAGTAGTCCCAGTCGCAGTCCTCGAGGCCGCCGGACTGCTGGCCCGGGAGGGGCTGGCCGTTCAGGTAGGAGGAGCCGGAGCAACTGCTGTCGGCATCGTCCTCCTCGCGGCCGGAGGACGAGTCCGAGCTGATGAAGACCAGGCGCCGGTAGTCCAAGAGGCCCGAGACGCCGGGCTCCTCCTCGCCCCTCGGGCCGTTGGGAGCTCCGAGGGCCCCGCAGCCGACGACCTGCAGACCCTGGAGGTCCTCCGGGCCGCCGCAGCAGGTGCGCGCGTGCGATCTGCCTCGGCGTCGCGGTCCTGGAACAACCAACGACCACCGTGGGAGCCTCGAGGATCGATCCCTTGACGGCTTTGGAGGACCCTCGGTGACTCCCCCCAATTTTCAAGGCTGGGGGCCAGGCTTTACCGCTCCTCTAGCAGGAGTCGGAAACGCAATCCGTGATTAGCCCCGTCGCTCGGATGCTGCTGCGATTAAACGCCAGATTTAGATGCACGACCGGGCAGCCAGCGACTCGCTCGCACACGCGCCCGCAAGAATGCACTCCTGCCGTCTAAGATTAAAGCCAGTGTTGTCCAACTCAGGCCTTCTCTGCCACTCGGGCAGACGCACACGCGCACCCACAGCGCGAGTCATGAGCGATTAATTTCACTTTAGCGTTGCTTTACTGCTTTAGCTGGAAAAACGTTACTTTTTCAAGGCCCGATCGGACGGCAAAATATCGACGATGGCGCGCGCTCCCGAAACACTTTTTCATACCTTTCCGTGAAACAGATTAATGGAGCGAAGTCTCCGCCGTTAACAAAGGTCTTCCGAGGGCGGCTGCTCCGAGAGCACCGGAGTCGCCATTCTATATTGAATGGCACTCGATGCACCACTGAGTTACGGTAGGAGCAACCGCTCCATCGGCTTTGCTCCCTTGGCGCCTCTCCCCCCAACCGACGCTACGACCGGACTGCAGCCACTTCAAGAACGACCTTAAGGTTATGCCGCCTTTGACGTTTCGTCGTAGGCGCGGCTACGGGAAGAGCGGGTGAGGGACGCTCCCACAAGCTGGTGTCGATAAGGCAATCGGTTGCAAATCGGAGTCAAATAATCGGCGTCGTTGGCCCGCGGAATGAATCTTATCAGCGCTCGACCGGGCGTAAGAGCCGATCGCGACCGCGGCCTGCCGGACTCGCGGTGCTGGCACTGGCTCGGAGGAGGAGTGGGCGGGGGAGGGTATCTCGAGAGAGAGAGAGAGAGCCAAGAAATAATTACCTGTGCGGCAGGGAGTCGGTCCACGTGTGGCGAGCGGAACAGAGGAGCCGTCGAGCTCGCTCGCCGAAGACTTATCGTCGCGGTCGGGCGCAGAGGGAGGCGCGAGGGCTAGCTGGCCAAGAGAGAGAGGGGGGGGGGAGATGGAGGGGGGAGAGAGAGAGGGCGGGGGCGGCGACTCTAGCTCGGCGAGGCTCGCCAGCGGGGCGACTAATCGCGACTGCGCGACCATCGGACGCCTCCGCGGCGCTCGGCGCGCTGCGAGAGCTCTTGGGTTACACGTGCACGCGCAGAGTCCCAGCGGGAAGCGAACCGTGAAACCCCTGCGCGAGCCTCGCCCGGAGGCCGCAGCCGGCGGCGGCCCGCGCGCGCGCGCCCACACCGGCGCACCTCCACCTGCTCGCGTTCACGGGCGCGCGACCTGGCGCAGGCCGCCGCCGCAGCCCCCTTTGTTCGCTCTTTACCTCTGTCTTCGCTGCCTCACCCCCCCCCCTCCTCCTAACCCTCCTACCGCATTTCGGACGGCGGCGGCGGCCCTTGACACGCAAGCCCGACCCCCGACCGACTTTCCCCCGCGAGTCCTCCCTGATCAACGAGCGCCGCGCCTTCCCTTTCCCTCCCCTCCCCAAACCGAACTCAGCCGGCTCTCGCCGTCCTGTCGTCCACAGGAAATGAAAACAAGTGCCATTGTCCAACGCGAGCAGCCGCCTTTGCTCGCTCTTTTACAATCTTGCCGATAGCCACCTTCCCCCTCCGTCGCCCCCTGCCCCTGAACTAGCGACCAAAACTAAATAGAAGGCCTCCCAAATTGAAGCACGCTCTTTAACTAATACCGAAAACCAATCGGAGCCCTCGATCTCGAGACTCGAAAAAAATAGCTCGACTCTTGTATCCAACTGCATCTCTGATAATATTACGTTCTTTCCTAGGGCGCCCCAATCCCTGGGTACATCAACGCTTCTGCAATTGTAAAATATCAGCAAAATTATGCGCTTCTGGATTTTTAAGCTCGCACTGTTGTTACGTTCGCTTATATTACGCTCTTGTCGACGTTGTTTAGGAAAAAATTGTTGGCATTGTTGCGCGGCAGCAGGGTCATGCATTTTTTATCGGAAAATCCTACCCGGAAAATTAATTTTCACAATGATTAATTACAACGAAAGCGACTTCCCCTTACTGCAGGGCACGCGCGTTTGAGAGGGCTTTCAAATTAAGGATGCAAAGTTAAAGGAGTAACGAGCAGCGCGCCAAAAAAGTCGAGAGAAAAACTTAAGGAACAAATTGTAAGAACTTGAAAAAAGGTCTAACGTCAAAGTGACGAGAGGATGACTTTCTTCCTGCTGTGGGGTCCGTGCTCGAGGATGAATTTGGAATGAGACAAAGGCTCTAATGTAATGCTGAGGTGGGGAGGGGGGGGTAAGGGTCCGGGGAGCGGATGAATGAGTAAACAGCTATAGGTCTAGAGGAAAGGCAACCTTACGAGCACCCGGTAGATCTGCAGGTGAGCCGAATGAACCGCAGAACGAAACGGGCGACGCTCGCGCACATGTGTGATATTATTCTTGTACCACGCACACTGCCTTGGCCCTTTTTCTCATTTCTCCTACCTTCTCTCGTTCTTTAGCTTTACACCGAAGGTTTCTGCTCTCCCTCTCTCCCTCTCTCTCTATATATATATCCCCCTCTCCCTCCCTCCGACCCCCACTCTCGGGCTGCATCCCTCATTCCTTCCATCCATCTTTCGCTCAACCATCACTTTTCGCTCTTACCTTCTTACTCTTTCGTAATTTTTCCTTCCAACTAAATATTAACCCTATTAAAATTAAAAGACCTTTTCTTTGATGGCTTTCTTAACACCACTCCGAATGCTAATTGAAGATTAAATACAATTACACTTTATCGATAATTCATGCTCCTCCGAATAACATCGATAATTGATACTTCCTCCGTACTTGCAAGATATCGCGTGAAAAGTCATCGAATAATGTTCCCCGAATAATAAGGACTTCCATGAATTACTCTTCAACGCCACGCTCTCTCGAAAGACTCGACTCTTATTGCACATTCAATTGCACGAGAGTAGCTAGATAATTTGCCAGATATCATCATCGGCGAGATTAAATTTAGCATTGACACGCTTGCTCTGTTGGTCGTACATCTGAAATTTTGATATTGCCTCATAAATACGACGGCCCTGTATTTAATGTATCAAAAAAAAAAAAAGAAAAAAGTTCACACGCGCACAAAGCTCTTACTCACCTGACTTATAGAAAGGTTTGTTTTCGATTCGTAGCACAAAAACATTCGCGACCGCATTATTAGCGCGTGCACAGCTCGTATCGTTGTCTTGTGCGGCGAGATAAATTAATTTTCCATCGAGGTCCAAATTCAGGTCACAATAATATTTTCTACCGCATGCATATTTGACAATCGATACCGACTTATCCACTTGCTGGATACTCAGTGGCCGTGGGTCCACATGAGAAACAGAAAGATACAGGCTCCCACATAAATAAGCAGGAAATAGATGGCGATAACTCCGGTTAAAAAAAGCTGCAAGATTCTCCTCCACTCGACCCCGAAAATTGCCAGCCCCTCCGATTTCATGCTGCTCGATACTTTCTCGTTCCTTCTCTCGCCGAGATCGAGAAGAAATAAATGAGAGTATCGGCGCGCTATAATCGCTACTCTACCACGGCGATTTGCAATGAACTGGAAATCGGGCTTCGAAAATCGATAAAATACTCATACACTACCGCAGCCCGACACCTTAGTGTCGGGCACATGATTATTAAACTTTCATACGGAAATTCTAACGTTACGCCAGCGTAATTATTTCCTAAATATTCCATAAATTAAAGAGCGATTATTAAAAATCCTAGTCTACGAGGCTCGATACGAGCCATTTATAACTGATTATTGCTCGCTGCTTTTTTAATTCAATCCAGCTCCATAGGAGTGGATATATTATACATTTATATATATACTAATGCGCGCGTGGGTGGGTGATGCGAAAAAGTCATTTGGACGCAAAAGTGCTCTTGCGCGAGCGCTTCCTGCTTTATCAGCTAAAGCAAAACACTTCACGCACGGCCAGCGTAGATCGACGCGTTTATCAAACAACAGGGTAATATTCCCCAGCCTATTGTAAACTGCCGTCTATTATTATATTATTGAGCGAGACTGCATCGTTACCGATCTCGTGGACAATGGTGTGCGGTCCGAGGAGTTTACGGAAGAAACAGGGCAAATGTTATAATGAAACTTAATAATAACGGAGGGTATTCCTGTTGCGGGGTAAAGCGATTCGGAAGTGAGGCCCCGCGCTCGGGGAATAAGATCTTCCACTTTATAACAAAGCGGCAGAAAGCATAATCGCGTTACCTTGAGCGTCGAATTGCCTCCGCCGGCGTAAAATGACCCTGTTCTGGGAGATGGGCCCGATCCGGGTGGGGTCTCGCGAATGCTCCTCGTGGTCATCCTCGCCGGCGCTCGTGGCGCTGTCGCGTTGCATTACCTCGTCGCAGCTTCCGGTCGAAGGCCCGATGCTGCCGCTCCCGAACAGCTTCACGCGCCTCGCGATATCTGCGTAGCTCGACAAGCCGGATTCGCTCAATCTGCTGGACAAACATTTTCCTATGCAGTTAACCAGTACCTTACCTTGCGTGCAATTGCCCTTCCCCTTATATTCCTGAAGCGAGCCCTTCAATCAACGGATAATACAAAACTTATCTCCTCCATTTTCATCGGCTTTAACCCGCCCGACGATCCTTCGATTCCAACGGATCTCCGAGTATCCATTACCCGCACAATATAATTGGACTGTACGAAAAATCACATCTGCTTGATTTATCGTGCAGCTTGTAAGCGAACGAAGAAAGCTCGAGTCACGCGACCATCGGGCCGCGGCGGCAAAGTAAATTTTGTTTTAGATATAAATAAACATAACGCGATCTCTACCATTAATCTGCTGGCCAAAATACTCCTTTTAAATTTTGCAATATTAACCGTTACAAAGGAATATATTTCAAATGCACTTCAAAATCCAAACAATTTTAATCAGACAACCCAATACAATAAATAGCATCGTTGCTTATGGGCTTACTTATGGCTAACCGAAATTCGTTACCTAAATAAGTATTAGAATTGAGAAATATTATATTGCCTTGCGATTATTTTTAATATTTTTAAATTGTATCTTGCCCAATGTCTAAGAAAAGTTTTTCAAAGCGTAAATAGTTTGACGAACTTTATTAATATATCAAATTAAGCACTAATTATAACTTTCTTTTTAATATAATTTAAAAGATAAATTTTATACAATTGAAAGAAAAAGAATTTTTTAAATCTTACTGTCATTAAAAGCATTAATATAAAATAACAACAACAACTTTAGAAATAACGTATGATTAAAAGTAGTGTTGGAAAAATGTTTTGGTCTATTTATGTAAAAATAATTGAAAATCAATAATGCATTGAATTTAAAATTACATCAAATTTCTTTTGGTTTTCACAACTTAATAAAATGTTAAATCCATGTAACAATAATGACAAGAATATGAAAAAACATAATTATAATAATAAGCATAAGTGAGTTTATAGCATTAAATGATACTTTAATCTTGCTTTATTCGTTTCCACATTAATTAAAAAAATGATATGTAATTAGTGTAATAAATATAATAATTTGGACAGCATCTAAATGAAAAACTTATGCAATTGTTTTGAAACGAATTTGCCTTGACATTTATTTTGAAGTATTTTGAATAGACGAAAATTAACACTTTAAAGACATAATTCTAAATTAATACTACATTAAATTCAACATTTTGAAAATCGGCCTACAGTTGCCGCTCTTGATACTGCAAGAGATAATCAGCCCCACATTCTAGTACGCTGGTAATAATTTTTTAATATTCATTACTTAAATTATTACTTAATTTGTTCAGAAAAAAATGCCATTTTCTGAGAGACAGGGTTTATTTGAAGTTTTTATTGTTCGCGTCGTGTCGGCCGATCGACCGCATCGTAGGTCTCATTGAGTCTAAGCTAAGTAAGAACAATAAAGGTACCTTTTTCCGAACATATGTTCCGAGTTTTGTCGACCGTTGGACCTTATTTTATGACCTTTTTTTATTTTACACTAAGTAAGAAACAATATGTTTACTCATCGTTGATTTTAAGATAGTTCGAAATTATTTTTCTAGCTGCACGAGCGAATGTAATAAAATGATAAATAACATATGTCCTGCCTCGAGACTCGATGCGTGGATATTTTAAGTATCGACGCTTAGTTTTTTGTGTTGTTATGCCTAGAATTCAGGCATTGTAATAATAAAGATGAAAATAACGTATTCCCGAGTCCTTTTGTCCTTTAAATACTGACGATCTGTAAGACTCGGGTTAGTTCCACCGACGAATTCCACCCACAAGTTCCATCGTGTGAGGTTTACCGAGGAAATTTTGAATAAAACCCTCATTAAGCACCGAGTTGTTCCTAATCCGCTAATTTATCCTTAAAAACGGATCCCCTTGCCTACAGCAACAAGATTAATACTTAGCAAAGTATACAGCATCTGTACATTTTGCTTCGTATTACCACGCAAAAATAATAATTCTCTACAGTGCAAAACTGTAGTTTCGCGACGAAACATAATTAAAAAGTAAATTTCTGTAAAGACAAAAAAAATAATTAAACCATTTAATTCAACTCTTTCCGTGAAAGATTTGTAAAAATGTTTCGAATTGCCACTTTTAATTCATAACCTGAAAATTTAAAAAGACTTTACAATATAAGAAACATATTTTTTATCCATTATATATTTTTTCAATAAAAGATAATAGAGTAGAAATGATGAAGCATTTTAAAAATTTTAGTATAATGCTTTATTTAATGCATCGTTGTATTATTAAATGACTTCATATTATAATGGAATGTTAAAAATAAATTTTAAAAACGATTTGCATCTCATTGTAATGCTAATAACGTAAAATTAAACTGAATTGTTGAAGATAATTTAACAAGTGTTAATAATTGTAGAGATATTTTATATTATTTATAAATTGATTCTATTTTGCGGATTTTTAAGAAACAAGAGCCCGTGTATAAATAATATTTAGGTAATGGAAATAATTTAAGTCATTTACGATAAATAAGTCCTTGAAAAAATCAACTTTTGATATTCTTAATTAACCAGTTTAATAATTTAATCGCATGTATAAATTTAACGTAAAAAGTAATTATTCTAGTTATAATTAAGTTTTTAAATAAAAATTGTCCTAGATAAATTTGTAAAATTTATAAAATTTATAAAAAAATTTTGTAGTAATTCTATTGTCAATTTAAAATAAATCGTACCTAGTTTACTCCATTCAAAGTACATATAACGAAAACGTAATCAAATATTTCTCTTGACAGTTCCAATGAAATCTCATGTATTTCACTACAAATAGCGAATGCAGTACTGATAATTCAGCAATAATACTTCAGTGTAAACATTTACCTGACACCTTCGCTACCACTGCTTTCGTATTTGGCACTACTGTTTGACTCCCTGCGAGTTCTAGTTATGGCATCTCGAATCCTCTGAGATGCTGAACTTGACTCGCCTCTGTCAGTTGTCATTTTCCGTGGTAATGCTGGTGTTGGTTCGCTTTCGCTTTCTCGTGGACTGTACTTCGATGATCTCGTACTCAAAGGACTTGCTTCAGGCGAAAGGTGCTGCAAATATATATATATATATATATTTGTGTGTGTGCGTGTGTGCGTGTGGGACTTTTTTATAATTTGCAATAAGCATAATCCTTGATAAGATTTTGTAATATGACTTATCACATACGTTGGAGTATCCCCGGTTAGGTGCGTCATCTGTATCGTCATTTGAAAGTTCCTCTTTTGAAAATTGCCTCTTAGCCTGAAAGTTTAAGGGTTTTCAACTATTATAAATTATTCTGTAATGTATTTAATAAAACTATAATGTCGAAACGCTGGCTAGGATTTCAATTTAATAGAGCATACGCAACATTTTAAACGCAGCCGCAGCACATACAATTGAGAGCTTTGGCGAGGTTTTTAAAAAAAACGAAAACTGTTACGTTTATTACGATTCGATAACAATTTTGTCATAAGTTTTTGACTTACGGCTATGGGTTCATCGACTCTTTGAGTAATCGAAGATTCCGATAGCTTATGCTTATCCAGCACTTTAACGCACGAGTCGTTATCCTCATCGATCGCTTTCTCGGACTCGGGGCTCTTATCTATGTCCACTTTTGATTCGTTTGTATCACGCGAACCATCGGAGGCGCGGGTCCGCGGTGCCACATCGGGTTCGTAGCTCTCCAACGCCGCACTTTGGCAGTTTTTCCCGATCGCGCGATGATTCGATTCGTTCGTCATCTTCAAGAATCTGGCTCCGTCCTGATTGGAGATCCCTTGAATCGTCGCTAAACATTCCAGATGCGGTACTTGGGCGGCCCGTGACGATCTGCTCGTAATTAAAAAGTAGTTGTAAAATGAGAAAAGCCAAGGGAAGTTTGGCGCGCATTATCGAGTCAGCGGAGTAGAAGATGAAAATTAAATTGACAGTGCAGCGGAGATTGAAGTGCCGAAAAGAAAGGCATCTGAGCGGGGAGCACTCAAAAATTTCTTACGGTGCAATGCTCGTGCCAAGGCTGGAATTATCGATGCTCGTTATTGTCTCCTCTCGACTATTGTGCCGAAAGAGTCTTAAAGCTGGAGTCGGCTTAGCCTCTTGTGGATTTTGCTGCTGCTGCTGCTGCTGCTGCTGTTGCGGATATAACTTGGCTCCACCAGTCGAGGGCCGAAGATCATCCTTACTATCTTGCCGCTTCAGCTTGTCCTCCTTATTTCGTTGCGACAGCAGTTTCGGTATGAAGCTCGGAATGTTAATTTCCTCTCGACTACGTCGCAAATCGTCCGTACTGCTGCGATACCTGTGAAATTAAGCTCTCATTATGCACTCATCAATGCAATACCTCGTAAAACTACAGTTTTGTAAAAAAAAAAATAATAATAAAGCGCAAAAACAAAGGGCGTAGCGTCAGAAGGACGTAGTTGGTTTTTATTAATCATTGTAATACCAAACGAATCCCAAATCCCCTGGATTTACCGATCACTTAAAAATCAGCTGCTGCGCATTGGCTGTATATTTTAACAATCGAATGTGAGTCGTTTTAATTACCAAGTAATCCAAATGGAAAACCAGTAATGCATTAAAATATGTAATTTACAACTGTGCTGTAACGGTAACATTTCTTGCCGAAGGTCGCGTTAAATTTCACGATCAAGTTGATCCGTTCTATCGGATTAATGCAAAGGAAAGCCAGAACTTCCATGTAAATCTTTTGATAAATAAAGTCTATTGTTAAATGGAACATAGGCGGATGAATTAATGTCTGTTTAAAATGCGCGAACAGATATTTATACACAGTGAGAGCAATAATAGTATTGACGGTGGCATCACTAGTGCTGTACTTATGCATTATGGGAAATAGTCAAATTTCTTTACAGGTGACGAGGTGAAAATAATAATAAAGCAAGCTTACGTAATTACCTTTGGGGTATGAGGGATCGTTTCGGCGATTCATGAGGTCCGCGAATGTCCTCAAATTCTTTGGAGTTTCTACTTCGGAACACAGGTATGCTCGACTTTTTCACGTCATTCTGCTTAGCGAGTTTCCCAGCTGTCCTCGGATACTTGGGGAAAGCCTCCGCTGGGAGCTTTTTGGCATTCTTCGCGTTTTCCTCTTCAAGAAAGTCGAGACGTCTGTTAGGTAAACTACGATAGAGCCGGAACTCGGCAGATTTGCGGCCAGCTGACCAACGTGCCGGTGGACCTGTTATCAGTTATCTATTATCGGTATTAATCGCATAGCTGCTATCGCTCGAACGGTGCAACCTGCTCGAGGTTTTTGGTCGATTTGATAATATTATTTGTAGATTACTGGTCGTTACGCGCTCGCAAGTGTCGAAAGCGGATAAATATAAGAATTATATATATATATATATATAGAGAGAGAGAGAGAGAGAAGAGAGGGGGGAGGGGGAGGGAGCGCGAGCGAGGGGGGTGAAGAGAGAGAGAGAGAGAGAGAGAGAGAGATAGTCGAACGAAGAAGGACGAGCATTACCGTTAATTGTCCATGCACGACGTATGCTGTATTTTAATATGTCTAAGGCTGACAAATAATTGTCCCTTCCGGTTGTGCGCCTCCAATCAGCGGATACGGAACGCAAGTCCCTATATAAAGAGAAAAAAAATGTTATCTCAGCTCCAGTTGTTTCGGGGAAGCGTCTTAACGTTAAAGAAACGAAAGCAAAAAAATAATACAGAGTCGATGTTTTTTAACGGCTCAAACATTGCGATCAGAGACATAATGACGCATCTTTATTTTTCATCGAAAACATGAACGATAATCAAGTGGTTTCGTAAATGGCAGCTCAGTAGCAGATCATTTACATCGGCAGAGGCTCCTGTCAAGGAATGCTGGGTTGGTGATACAAGGAGCCCTGCCGTAAAGGTATTCCAAGGATTGGAAAGCCCCTCGCGGGTCGGCGAATACTCACTGGATCTTGTGGCAGAAGGAGCAGAGCCAGTCGGAGCTCGGGGGGCTGCGAAGCTCGCGACACTGTCGGCATACCCGATTCTTGCACCGGGGACAGGAAGCGCCGGTGTTGTAAAACCTGCCGAAGGCGGCACAGCACCTCGCGCATCTACGGCCCTGCTGCTGCTGCTGCTGCTGCTGATGGTCATGCGGCTGAGGAAGGGCGCGCCCCCCAGGCTTGGCGACCTTCCTGAAACGCGAACGGGAATTAGCGAGGGCCGAGGCGATCCGCGGCTAAGGATTCCTGCAGCTCGATCCAACGACGACCGCCACGGACTCGAAGCGGCCACGCAGACGCGGGAGCGCGACTCATTGTTTACGGGAGCGAGAGCGAACCGCATTGTGTAATGTCCGAACGATCGAGCGAAAATTGACCAAGTGAGGCGGAGAGATAGAAGGAGCCATAGGAGGAGGGAGAGAGCGGTGGGGGGGTGGTGGACGGAGACGAGAGAAGTAGAAAAAACGCGACGCGGAACAGGAGGAATATTTTTTATTCCCGTGGCTTCATCGTTCCCCGCTGGCGAGACACATTACGAATGCGCGCACACGAGAGCTCGGCGAAAGCCAAGAACGGAGCCGAGAGACTAGAGCTCGAGCTCCCGAGGTCCAGCGTCCGACACACGGTACCGATCTCCTCTCCGCTCCGCGCGCCGCTCCGCACCTCGCCGTCCCATTCCTCTCCGCGGCAGGCCTCAGCCCGCCCTCCGCTCCGCGCTCCTCGCAAGACGGCGGGGGCGTTACTCTCCACCTCCTCTTCCTCCGCCACCATATTCGTCTCTCCCTCAGCCTCCCTCGCGAGCCTCCCCCGGTCCGCCCCTCGCCGCCACCCTCGCCGAACCAACAGGCCGCCCACCGAGGAGCCTCTCCGGCCGCGCTCACGACAGTCGCACTGCTATTACCATATCATTCTCGTGTACCGTGCGCTGGGGAGGCTTACTTAAGCATTTGTGTGCTTTGCAACGCAAGATCCGGATCGTGTCCGAGCAGCCTTTATCGTACGTGGCGCATAACCGTGCATTATCATCCTTAGTTGCATTGCCGGCAGGCTTGGGGAGCCATCGGGATTCCAGCCCCAGTGTGCGTGGAATTTTTCTCTCATTCGAAAACAAAGGTCGGCGGAGCTGACGGTCGTTAGCCCGAGGTGGCGGCCACTCTTGGCCAGGAGTACGGGAAAATGGATAAGGTCTTGCGAGAAGAGAAAAAGAGAAGGGTCGAGCTCGGAGGCTTATCGTTGCGCCGACTGCGATCGCACCTCCTTCGAGCGCACGTGCAACTGCTCCATTAATAATAAATAAAGAGGAGGATAATGAACGGAGTAAGAGCGAAACGTACGAGGCAGACGGAGAGAGAGAGAGGGGGGGGGAGTACGGCCTTCCTCGAAAAACACGGGGATGAAAGGCTAGACAACAAAGACTCGAGAGGTTGCAGTGCTTTTGAAAGTGAGAATCTGGGAAAGGCTTGGGGATCTTCGCGGCTTCCGCCACGATCTGTGCTGCTACGGGCTCGTTCGCGTTACTCGACGATAACGATTTGTTGCGCCTTCCAGAGAAGCGACTGCTAATTCGGGCGCGACAGAGATTGAGCAAATGTAAATAAGAGCCAATCTCACATTGTCCGATGTTGTCGGTTGTTGTTGAAGCGGAGGAAGCAAGAGCTGAGAAAAATCACGCGTTAAACAAAACGTCCCTTGCGCGCTGCTTCTTGTTTACCTGGCTCCCTAAATTTTGCCCTCGGCCATTGCGGATCGTTGCCACTATTCGAAGAGCCCTGGCGCATGATTAAAATCGCAAGATCGCAGTCGACGAATTGAGCAAGGATCCGCAGTACGTGCATAGGCGCGCGTGCCCGTGCGTACGCGTACAATGGCATTTAGTTCGATGCGAGCACCGTCGGAGCAGATAAGGCGAAAGATAACGGAGAGTGGCGACAGGGCAGCATGAGCCGAGACCTTAAAGGATAACAAGGGAAAAGCCAATTCCGGGTCGTCGATTCTCTCCTGAAGAATCGAAGAAGTCGAACGAAGTGTACTTTTGGTCCGAGGCCCGGTCCGTTCGATGCCGATCAACCGTAAGCATCCGCAGAGGATTCCATTCATCTGGAATATACCGGCGCGCTTCAATGGTCATCGAATGTTACAAGTAATTGATCGAGGCTTAAGTAGGGTTTCGAGAATAGGTGGCGGGGGAGGAGGAGGAGGAGTAAAGCGAAAGCTCGAAATACGCAGAGAGAAGCAAACGAGTTCAAGCCCGAAACGTTAAAAGGGAAGAGGATTTGAGTTTTTAAATTTCTTGGAAGTTTCCTCATTGGCTTGTAATTACAGAGGCCTAGTATTATACAACCGGTACTCAACGCAATAGCTAATGGGTTTGTTTGCGCTAAGCAGTAATCGGTGGGTACAATTGAGAAACTAGGAGGCCCGAAGGGGAAAAGACAGGGGACGGGCGACGTGTTTGTTACCTGTGGGCGCGTGTTTACGTGCAGTGCGTGCACGACGAGGAAGGCGAGAGGCGGACTCGTAAGATGCCGGGGCTAGGGTTTCCTTGGCGTATTGTAGAATAATCGCGGGCCGCCGAAGGAGAGCTGCAGCGGGTTGAGCGGGAGAGGGCCTGGAGGGAGAGAAGCTCAGGAGTCGAGGTTGAGCCGATGATGTCGGGAGGGCTGATTCGCCTCCAGGAGAGCGGGAAGGCTGAGGGAGCTCGAAGGGTGCCCTCGACCTTTTCGGGACTTCCCGGCTTCCCCCGTCACGCTCTCTCGCTCTCTCCCTCCTTCTCGCTTGTTCACACAACCCGAGTACGAGGAGCGACTGCGGGGAGCGGATGTCCTCGCCAGGGACGGAGACTGCATCAGTCGCGGTGCAGCGAGGCGCACGGGGACCTTTAACGAACCGCGGGAAAGGCGATCGAGTCTCTGGTCCGCCGATCGGCTGGAGGGGAGGAGCGCGGAGAGAAGCGGCGCGGTCGTCGCCGAGGGACGGGGAGGCGGCGGCGGGGGGCTCCGGTAGGAGGAGGGAGAGGAAGGAGGCGAGGAACCACCGCGAGCAAGAGACGGCCAGGGCTATTTCTCAGCGGCGTGCGCAGGGCGCAAGGAGGGCCCGCAAAAAGGGAGCCGCCGCCGCCGCCGTCGATCGGTCGACTTTCACTCGCCGGAGGTCGACGCGCACCGCATTCACGGGGTCCGAGTCGGAAGGGCTCGATCCGGCTCGAGCGAACCTCGAAACTGTCGAGAACGTCGCGGAGTCGCCCCTCACCTCCGGTACTCGTTGGCCCCGAGACTCGAGCAGCGCTCGGACCCGCCAGTCGCGCTCCAAGAAAACGATACAGAGAGGGAGAGAGAGAGGGAGAGAGAGAGAGAGAGCGGAGAGCGCACAAAGAGAGTAACGGTGCCTGGTGGCCGAGCCATACCCCGCCGAGTCGACGCGAGCCTCCGGCATCGTCAGCTGCTGCTGGTGCTGCTGCTGGTGCTGGTGCTGCTGCTGCTGCTGGTGCTGGAGGGTCGCAGTCCTCGGGCTGGACTCACACCGACATGCGCACTAACCGAGCACTGCCGGGCCGTCGGGGACTCAGCCGACTCCGTCCGCTCCGAGCGCATCCCGCTCGGGCCCGATTGACCGGGAGCTGGTCTCAGGGGCCCTCGGCTCGCGCACCGCCGCGAGCTGCATCGGGCCCGGGAGCAAGGCTGCTGCACAACTTCCCGGAGCGCGCCGGACCGTCTGGAGACTCGCGCGGCCGATCGGGGGGCTCGGGCCTCCTGGTGGCCGGTTCATCGGGGACGCCCGGGCGCGGCTGCTCTAGGCCCTCGATCTCGGTACAGCTGGGCACTCGTCGCCGCGACTCGCGCTCGAAGCCTCGGCACTCGAGGGACCGCCGAGACGCTGCTCACCTACGGTACGGGGCGGCCACTCGGCCAGGCCCGCAAGGCTCTAGCTTCGCTCGCTGCCACTTGCCGCGGTCCCGGCCGCTCCCTCCCCGCAGCCGCCGTAGCCGCCGCCGCCGCTCCGCCCCTCCCCCTCGCTCCTCCGCGGCTGGCTGCGGCGGGCCTTCTCGGATTTTCTTACGCACCTGCCGAGGCGCATGCGCCCCCGCGGCGACCTCCTTCCACCCCGTGCTCGTCACCTGGATATCCCCCGTCGCTCGACTCTCCTGCGCCTCCCTCGACGGCGGCTCCGATGAGCCGAGATGAGCCAGCCCGGCTCTGCCCGCCCCCCTCCGCTCCTTATCTCCGCCGATCGAATGCCGCGCTCCTCGGCCGCCGCCGAACCTTTTCACCGACGATTGTGCGCCTGTCTCCTTGTTCGATTATAAAAATCCTACCTTACTATCCAAGCTCGGCATGTTTATTCGCGAGAATCTCGCTATTTCCCTTCCAACAAGGAAGCTTACTCAAACGCGCCAAACTCTGCTCGCTGCTTAAAATCCTTCAGTCTGCCGATGTTCTTCCATTATCTAACGCTCGAGGCGCTTAATAACACTTTGTTCTTTTTATTTCAATTATCCCAGTGTAGGATCTAGCCGTTAAGTCTCCTAAGCTACGTTCGATTAACGATCGGTCGTCTGTTTGAAAACTGTGCTATTCCCTCCTCGTAGTTCTACCGATAATCTGGGCTTCTTATCGGCCGACTGCATAACCCCACGCTTCTCTGCTAATAACTTTTACGATACGACTTGTACCGAGTCTCGCATTGCTGCTACCAAATTTGAAGTAATCCTAATTCTTACGGTTTAAATAATAAGCATCTGCAAATCAATCAACTTTGTTTTCGTCATATATCCTTTTATTTAATGATATTGCTTGTAATTTCAATAATAAGGTTACTTATACTCAAGGAAATACATCAAAAATACTCTTAAATAATAAATGACACTCTCCACAACTTGTATAAAATATTTCGACAAAAAATTTTACGGATAATTTTTAGCGTGACACTAATTTCTTAAGAGCTCGTTAAAATTATTTAATATAACAGTATAATATCTGTGTAATTAATTGTTATTCACAAAACGCACACAAACACTTACATTTATCTTCTTTTTTCACTCTTTCACTTTGTAGTTCATAAAGTTTTTAATGGTGACGAGTATCATTATCGTTGTCTTTTTTTATTTTCCTTCTTACCAATTTTAACATCCATAATTGCGTGAAATTTAAAATTCTTTTAATCGCTACTCAACTATATTCTCTGAAAATGTGAAACAATTTAACCATACGTATTGATTTTATTTTCGGAAATATAAAAGTATCAAAACGAAAATAATACTAGATTTTCAGTATGTTTCGTACGCTTAACATTAACGCCTGAAATCTAAATTCCCTTTGATTTTGGATACACAATATACATTAGAAGTTTCTTGGAGTGACCTATATTAAATGTAGTTTTAAAAATTACCATTTACTTCTTGTACGTAAGTACAAATGGAAATATCACCACCACTCCAATAAGGTGAAGTATATTATTAACAATTTATAATTTGTACATTGCAGAGATAATTGGAAATAATAAGTATTCTTGTGTTAAGAGCTTCAGCAAAATCGGTTTCAGGCGTGACAATCGATGATAATTTAATTGAACGAAGACTTATCGAGATTCTGCCTTTGTCTTTGGTGGCCTAAAGGATTTGAATTTCTTTTCTTTTTTCTTTTTTGTTGGTCCTCCAGAACCAGATTGAAAAGCCTTCCAACTGTCGACTCTGGATTGTCGAGATTCTTCAAAATTCTTTTGCCATTCGCGTTCAAGAGCTGCCTGTGCTTCCGCTGATAATTCTTCCTCCATTTTTCGTTTCCGTTGTTCGGCATCACGAATAGCTAATTCTCGTCTACAAATTTATCGTCAATGTTATAAAGTTCATTAAAAGAAAAACGATCCTTGTTAAATAATCACCTTCTTCGCTCCATATCGGCAAATAATTTCATAGTCATTACCCATACTGCATGCCGATAGCCGTCATCGGTTTCTTCTTCTAAAACTGTATCGTTTCCAGTCTTCCCGTCCTTTTTCATTTTTTTCTTCTTTTCCGTGATCTAAAAGATGTATATAATGTTCTTAGAAAACGTCTATGAAATTACCCGTATCTCTTACACCCAAGACCTCCAAACTACTTACCATGTGATCTGTTCTTGCCTTTGCTTCTTCAATGACATCCATACATTTTGCTCTTGTTTCCTCGCACTCCAATGTCTTCCATGCCTTATTAACAACTTTAAAAGTAAACATAAGCATCATCGTTAGCTATATACACTCATTAGATAAACGTAACTTTAGATTTGGTAACATACTTTCAAAAGCTTGTTGAGCTCTTTCGGAATCATCTTGATTTTTGTCTGGATGTACCAATATCGACATCTAAAGAGTAAGATTTGCATAAATAATTATCTGTAATAACATTGTCGGCTGAATTCTTTAAAAACGTCATTAAACGTTGGGAAAAGTTTACTCACACGTCGATACTTTTTTTTAATTTCATCTATCTCTGTTGTTGGATCGATGTGTAGAACTTCAAAAGGATTTAAATTAAAATACGAAGATCCTGGTCTCAGTAGCCTGTCTATCTGTTGTTTCGGTGTTAAGACGGAATCTCTCTTCTCGATTTCCTTAACCTTTTGGTCAGCGGGTAACGTGAAATTGAAAATATATCAAGGTACAATATACAATATAGGTTACCTTACAAATAAAAATTAAGCGATAAGCTCTCATTCGAATGCTCGTGTCCGCAAGTATCGAAAAGCGGGTTGGATAGGGAACAGTTGAAAACACTGAGAGCACAATTGAGTCGCTTGGTCGCTATCGGGTCTTTTAAAAGCTGCTTATTTAGAAAATTAAATGCAGTGGTAGTTTCGCAGTTATCAAAGAGCTTTAAAAAAACATCGGGGTCTGACATTGCAAGAGAAGATTTGCAAATAAGTCGAGCGAGCAGCGAACAGTGGATTGAATAATGTTAGGCGAGACAACTTACTTCTGTATAAAATTCGTTGAATTCGTCCTCTTTTTTTTCTGCTCGTTCTACGGGTAAGCTCGAATTAGATGCTGCCATCTTGTCTTTGGCAATTCACAACCCAACAAACACCTGACTGTCCGAGGTTCGACGACTCCGGTCTCAGACTCTGAGTAACCCGAGCCCGAGCAAACTCCACGAGAACGCTACGACGATTTATAAAGAATGCAAACAACCATGGCGAGATGCAGATAGGAACATTCTTCTACGAACGGCGCGAGACCATCATTGACACCACAACCCCACCACCGCCGCCTACACCGCAACTACCGTCGAATCAACCGATAAGCTCTCTATCTCTCTCTCTCTCTCTATCTCTCTCCCTTGTATCCTGGCTCCATTGGCTGCCGGGCAAAGCATTCCGTTGTACTTCCAATTCCACCGACTCTTCACTCGGGGCTCTTGGCGCTTTGGCCCTTCCTCAAAATCCCTGTTGTTCGTCTTCTCCTGTGGCCCCGCTGTCATTGGCCAGCCTTACCAAAACACGATACCAAAAATCCATCTTCCTCCCCTGCCAGTCTTGTTTATTTAATCTTAATTTGAACTCTACACCATGTCTTAGTACCCACCTCGAGGATTGTTAGTTATTATTTTTTTTAATAAGAATTACAACCTCAAGCTCCTTCAAAATTATTCCAGACGAACTTTCCATTAGGTACGTATCGCACAGCCAATATTGACCTTCCTAGAGAATTATAACTCTTCTACTTTATAGGTTAGGACCCATTGAATAACTTAAACCTTGTTTACCTGATAACAATACAAAACTGTCGTCTTTGGCGGACATAAATTAATTTAAGTATAAAAATTTCGAGTATTTTCATATTAAATTTTACGATGGATGAAAGCAACAAGTTCGTGGAAACTCCAAAGAAAATCATCGAGCCACTGATCACAGTTCCCAGGCCAAGGCCGCAAGTGCACCATCAACATCATCATCAACAAAAAATCTCCAATTGTACAAATCTTAAATTAGTGCCTGGGACGTCGAAATATGCCGAACTATTGCACGTTATAGAAGAGCTGGGCCAGCACATCCGTCCAAGTTATGCGGGTCATCGTGGTTCGGCTGAGAAAATTAGACAAGGGATTATAAAGGCTCGTGTTCTAGTCAGAGAATGCTTAGTTGAGACTGAGAAGAGTGCTCGGCAATAAATGCAGCGTTACCTCAACGTACCTTATGTTTAAAGTCAATTTTATGAATTAATACACAAAGTATTTAATTATGCGTAATTTCAAATGTGTTATTACAGAAAGAAGTATAAATATAAAATCAATATTTTTAATATACGTACACAATAGCTAGCCAATAACTGCCTCTTTCAATGTAATGCAGATAAACTTGTATAATCTGCAACTTTGTTGCAGTTGTTAAAAAAACTTTTACATACAAATGAAGCTTGTAATATTTAACAAGCAACCTCAATATTATTAAAAGGGTGATACATTTTACTGTTGATCAAGGGACAATATATATTTACAAATTTTTACATTATAAAGTATTTTCGATGCAATGAATGTATAACATATAAATGGACCTGATTAATTTTAAGAATAGCAAGCACTTAGATCTTATTTACGATGAATGTACAATTAGTACATTAAAAAGCTATAATAGTGTAAGCAGTACAATAAAATAAGCAGAGATATAGGCCATAAAACGAACGAGAGTTGGATAGAATTATCAAAGCATTTCAATTCCTGTGCATTAAGAAGAAGTGCAGAGACGTATTGCACGTATAAACTAAAGTAGTTTGATTTACTGTTTATTATCATGAATGCATAGATTTTTTTATTTTAAAAATACTATTTATTTATTGTATAATGCCATTTATTGCAGTTTGTTAAAGCTACAGGTATGATAATAATTTACAGTATCAAGTAAGCTTCTAATTATTGTAAGTAAAGTATAAATACGAATCAAATGCTGAATTGTAAGCATTAATAATGTGATAAAATAACTATTTGAATTAAATGAACCCAAGACAAAGATTAATAAAGCCAATGCTATGAATATAAATAATACCATACGCGCTTGCCATTAGTTTGTATCGTTAATATACCTTGAATAATAGGAAATTGTACAATTATAATTAATTTTAATAAATACTGATCTCAACCAAGACTCTCATTAGATTATTTTATAATTCCACTCAAAGACGACAGTTTTAAGACCGGTTATCAAATTAGCGCAAACGTTGGAGGTATCGTAAAAAGTATTACATTTTTTCAGATACCGTTGATTTTGCAGCATTCTAAATGTTTCGAACTTTAGATACCCACGATACGACGTTCCCTGCGGATTCTATCGAATGGTGCACTGCAGAAGATTTCGAAGACATTTTCGTATGTGGTACATATCAACTGACAGCTAACGATGGCGAAGGCCCAATTTCCAGCAATGCTAGTGTAAAAAGCAAACGCGTAGGAAGAATTTACTTGTATCAAGTAATTTCAGATAAGAAATTGATGTTAAAACTTCTCCAACGAGTAGACACAGCAGCCATTTTAGATATGAAGTGGGCCCATGTAAAGAGTTTTGATAATAAAATTTTACTCGGAGTCGTTAATTCGATAGGATTCTTACAGATTTACGAATTAATAAAGGCAGAGGAGAATGTTGTATTTTTGAAATTTTTAACAGAAATTTTAGTTAACGATAGAGAAAGTCAGACGCTTGCATTGTCATTGGATTGGTCGACAGGAAAGAGAAATAGCAGTGATAACAGAGAAGTACAAATTACAGTTAGCGACTCCGCAGGTTCTATATCATTGTTCAGAATATGTGAAAACGGCATTGAAAAAGTTTTTTTTTGGCACGCGCATGAATACGAAGCGTGGACTGCAGCTTTTGATTACTGGAACACAAATATAATTTACACTGGTAGTTCCAATAAATTAAAGAACAAAATAAGGAAAGAAGCCTAAAATGATAATTCGAATAATTTTTTGATAGGTGGAGACGATTGTAAATGCTTACGTTACGATACACGAATCGATCTTGGATTTCCTACAAATACAAATCGATCTCATAATGCTGGTGTTACCAGTCTTCATTGTAGTTGGAAAAAAGAATTTTATTTTGTTTCTGGCAGGTAAATCATACTAATTATAAAAGCATCATGAATATATTCACAAAAAAATAGAGTGTAAAAATGAATCGACTTATTTACGTACTATTAAAACTTCCGATTCTCAATATTTAAATAACCCAAAATACAACTATTAAGATTTTCAGTAGAATACTTAATAAAATAAATAAATAAATACAACGTTGGAGCATATATATTTAAGATAGACGTTGATCTTCTATTGGATACAAATAGACCCACGCTTCGAAATCTCTTAGAACATTTTATTTTTAGCACTATGTTTTCCTTTTAATTTATTTTTCCTCAACTTTTAAAAGTTTCATTGTTAAAATTAACTTTATTGCAAAGAGATCTTTAAATCGGAAAATATTTTAAGAACGATACTTCGTTATTCCAAAGACACAATAGAAAAGCCTTCATGGGGCATTACCGTAGCTAAGAAATTGTTACTTGAGCATTACCTCTCAATCAAAATTATCATTACAGCTACGATGAATCATTAAGAACGTGGGATTTAAGAAGCTTTCGAAGACCAGTATCAGAAATATCTTTGCACGGCGGAATTTGGAGACTTAAGTGGGACCCATTTGATTCGAAGTACTTGTTGGCCGCGTGTATGTACAATGGATTTTGCCTAGTCGATTGCGATCATTTAGACGATCCAAAAATTGTTTCCGAATACAAAGAACACGAGAGCATAGCCTATGGATGCGATTGGTCATACTTAAATAGACAATGTCACTCAAGAAAAAAATTATTAAACGAGGAAAATGAGACCTTAATTGGAACCTGTTCATTTTACGATCATATTTTAAAACTTTCTTCTGTAACTTTTTACGATTAAACCTGTTGCTAGAGGAAAATAACTTTTCTCAAATGCAATATTTTATAATAAAATTAATGGAATTTGCTTTCACATTGAAACATTTATTATATATATATATTATAATTTATAAACGCAACATTAAACAATACATTAATCTCTAAGCATTTTTCATTAGACTCTCATTAATGTAAACGCATCATCGACTATCTTATAGGAACATTGAATAAATCACAATTACATCGTTTCAAAATTACTGAAAGATAATTTTATTTGTACGATTATATACACAAGTGTATTAACATATTGGGCCGTGCGTGTATAAACGTATTGAAACTGTATCGAAAAAATTGTCCGCGTGTCAAAAAGGACTACGCGTAAATACCTAAATAAAAAGGGAATGGAAAAAAAAACAAATAAATGAACTCTTGTATGTGTATATGCGTGCGTGTAGATATATATATATATATATATATACATACATACACGAGAATACCATTAGTGCCTTCGAAATTCAATAAGAGTGCATTATTTGTTCGTTCGATTCGATATAGTTTCTAAACACAATTCAGATCAATGTAAACTCAATTTTCAGAGTTGCTTTACTAGGCTTGTAGGTCGATTTGCCGAGATCCTCGAAATAACTATTTACAACGCCAATGATATCTTAGACTCGAAGAAATCTCTTTCTCGAAGGAAAAACATTTTTCTCTTTCCCTTCTCAAGCGCAGCACGTATTCAGTCCACAGCTTGACAATTTTTTTTAACATCGTACGCTTATTCTATCGCGGCATTCGCAATCGCTCGTTTATTCACATTCGCTAGATATGCCGAAAATGCGATTTCCGTATCCATCTGCTTCTTTTATTAAGTTGCCGTCTGTTTTTAATGGGAAACACCAGGAATCGCGCCGTCTTTCTTAAATATAACGGTCAAAGGATAAAATCATTTGCGCAATAATTACTTGACCCAATGTATTTAGAACTTTTTGCAAAGTTCGAATTCGTTTCATAGACATCGGCGACTCTTTCGATTACTCGATGATAAAAAAAAAAAAAAAAATCCAATTTAGAAGTACGCTTTTTCAAAATTTTCATTTGATTCGGAAGTTTCTCTCAACCTCATTATGATACACGTGTCAAATTTGACGGAGCTTTCGGTAGGGTATTCTACGAATATTCCTTATGTAGGTCATCCATCCCTCTCGAAGCTACAATTTTCTTCCTATCCGTATTATTGTACAGCGTATAACCACGTGCCTAGAGTGATACCAGGCACGAGTATTTGGCTATGAGTAATGCACGAATTTTTGCCATTTTAATGCGCGAAGTAATAAATTAAAATCTAATTAATATTAAAAACGATGTTATTCTAGTTGAACAATCTAATGCCTAGCCGAGTTTGTAACCCGAAACCCAACGTTTTACAAACAAAAATTAATGCGCAAGAGCAAACGCGCCCGCAAAGTCGGATAAGCTCGTTAAACAAAATTTTCACGTCAGATTGATCGAAATTTACCGCAAACGGCAAAAGATTATTTACTCAAAAAAATGTTTGTTTTTAAAACGAGTACAAGTGAAATCGTTGGATCAGAAATCTTGACGAGCGTTAGAAGCGGTTACGATAACAAGAGGCTCAAGCGCTTAATTTTAGCGCAATGTAATTATTGCTCGACAATCAAGCTTTACAAGTGCGCGGGAACGACAGTCGGGTGGAGGCTCGGGGTGAGCCGATGCGAGCCGGCGGATCCGACCGATGCAGATGTAAAGGATCCGATTGGAGGGAGAGGGAGGCAATCGATGGCGGCGAGATGAATCAGGAGGAGTCCTTTTTTCGAGGTCGAAGGGCGGAAGCCGGGGGGTGGTTGGGGTGGGTCCTTTGGACGGAAGGAGTTCGGTCGTCCGTCTCGGAGGGGGGCCGCAGAGGCGCGTGGGAGTCGGTCGGGAGAGGTGCGGGCCCACCCGGAGGAGATCCAGAAGCCGTTGGCTGGCTAGGGGAGGCCGCCACGAGGGCGAGGAGTCCCCGCGCGATCGATCGCCGGCTCGCGGCGGCACAAGGGCGAGGTGGCCTCGGCCGAGGGAGTGCGCGTGTTTACGTCTCGGCGCGTGCACGCACGGCATAGGCGCAGGCCAAAACACCGGTGACCTTGAAACCGCGGCCGCGCGCTCCCCCGACGGCGCTGGGCGGCGCGACCGCGGCCTCCATTGGCCCGCTGGCCGTTATTGCGTCGCGCGCATAGAGGGAGCGGGCATACGCTGACGCCGCCGCCGCAGCCGAGTCGGCCGCGACGAGGGAGACGAAGAGTCCCCGAGGAGAGAGTCGATAGATCGCCCTCGGCCACCTACGAGAGCACGAGCTCTGCCCAATAGAGGATTCCTCTCGACTCGAGCGAGGCTCCTCGCACGCTCCTCCCGCGGAACCTCGAGCGGCGGCCAGCTGCGCTCGGGCGGTCCCGAGCTCCCCGAGTCGGACTCGGCGCGGGCACCGCGGCTCGCCATCGGCACCCGACCGAGAGAGAGAGAGAGACGGAGGAGCCCCTACTACCACTACTACCACTACTACTACGCTACTGCTGCTGCGACTCGGTCGCGAGGAAGGAACGAGGAGAGACTCGGGAGAAAGAGAACCAGCCTGGCTGGTCTTCTCTCTCTCTCTCTCTCTCTCTCTCTAAGCCGCGTAGGCGCGCGTGGATAGGGTCGTGGGTGTGTGCGCGCGTGAGCCGAGAAGCGAAGGAACGAAGGAAGCAGCGAGCGAGAGAGCAGGAGAGCCGCTGGCGCGGAGAGGGGGAAGGTCCGAGAAGGGAAGAGCCGCGCCTCGAGGGACAAAGAGGAGCCGAGCCGAAGCAGCAGCAGCAGCAGCAGCAGCAGCAGCAGCAGCAGCAGCGGCGGCAGCGGCAGCGGCAGCAGCCCGAGATCCCGTCGTCGAGAGGAGGAGGAGGAGAGAGGAGGAGAGCCAGCGGAGGGCGCGTGTGCGCTCGATTTTGAGGTTAAGCCCGAGGGGGAAGGTATCGGGGGAAGAAGGTGGCCTGCCGAGGGTCATGCGCGGCCGCCGGAGCTGATGGTGGAGGACGCCGACGAGCCGTCGCCAAGCGGTCGCGGGTCGAGTCGCCGAGGTCCGTCGAGGCGAGCTCGCGGTTGTGGGCCCTCGAGCAGCCCCGGTAGAGGCCTAGCCCGCGCCAGGGGAGCCGCGAGGAGGACGCCGAGGAGGCGGTGGCGGTGGCGGAGGAGGCGGAGGAGGCCCGGCCCTGAGCCGACGGCGGAGCCCGGCCGAGCTGCGAGGGACACGCAATCGAGGGAGAGAGGGCGCCGTCGAGCGGCACCCATGATAACCCATGAGAGAGCGCAGCAAATCGACAAGCGGCGCAGTGATGTGCAACAACGTGGACTCGCACTCCAAGTACCTGAAGGAGTTTCGCGTAGAGCAATGCCCGCTGTTCATCCAACGGAAGTGCACCCACCACCGGCCCTTCACCTGCTTCAACTGGCACTTTATGAATCAGCGTAGGCGCCGACCAGCCAGGAAGCGCGACCGCACCTTCAACTACAGCGCCGATAATTACTGCACCAAGTACGACGAGACGACCGGCATCTGTCCAGATGGGGACGAGTGAGTATTATTTACCCGCGGCTCCCTCGCTTCCCCGTCCCGCTCTCCTCGACCCCGTGCCCTCCTTGCGCCATCGCCCGCGCGCATACGCGCCTCCCCCGCCGCTCCTCTCCCGCTGATCTTCGGCTCTCGTGTTGGCTCCTCGACCGACATCGCGACCCTGCCGCTGCTACTGATACTGATACTGCTACTAATAACGCCACTGGCTTTACCACTATCAATGCTACCAGTGCCAGTGATGTCCACCGATACCAGTACCACATGACTACACCTCGACGTCCACCTCCACCTCTCTCTCTCTCTCTCTCTGTTTACTTAAATCCGTGGTTGGCGCAAACGTTTGGCGCCTCCTCCCGCGCGCAGCTCTATCGGCTCTCTCTCATCTCCCCCCCCGCCCGCTGCGTATGCCTCCACGTACAGGCGAGTCGTCCTCTGCTTCGACGTCGGCTCGTGCCTGCCTCCGGCCGGGATTCGGTCCCCGATCGCGCGTCACCTTGGTTCTCCCCGTCTTCGTCGTCGTCAACAACCTCATTCTCGTGGCCGTTCTCGATCAAACTCCGAGTCGCAAGTCTCCGGCTGGCAGCGGGCCCTCGCCAGAGGCGGCGGCGGCATAGGAGACCGGCTATGGCTACCCTCCTCGCTTTCTCCGACGGCGGCTCCGTTTCCCGACAGCCTCGCCGCGCCGCGCCTCGCGTTTCCTCGCCTCGCTGAGGTCAATGCGACACTTAAACGAAGATCGATCGTCCGCCTCTGCTCTCCTCCTGTCCGGCCGTCTTCAACTTTTTTTTTTTTTTTTTTTTTTTTTTTCTCTTCCCAACGGGACGACGGCCCTAGCCGCGCGTGCCCCCGATCCCCCCACCCACCCTCTCTCTCCGGCCCCGACCCCGATATCCCGTTTCATTCCCCTTTATTAATTGCCGCCCGATCGCCGCCGGAATATCCATGGCCCGCCGTCGTATTAATAACGCGTGTAACCGATCGAATGCAATTCCGCCTGGCTCCTCGCCGCCGCTCCATCCCCGCGCTTCCTGGCACTTGTACCGCCTGCGCCCCCCCCCGTCCCCTCCGCTCCGCTCCGCTCCGCGCTCGCCAGCATTTTTATTTATCTCGCACATGTGAAAGTCGGCCCTCGGCTTAGGCATCTCCGGATAAAAATAGGAATCCGACATATGAAACTTTTATTCTGCGTGTGCTCGCGAGGCGACTCCTCCGTCCGTGCCTGCGCCGTTTATTCCCTATCCTCTGCATCCTATGCACCTTCTGCATCTTGAGCGTCTCCGTGTGGCGTCCGCCTCCCGTCCAATGCCAATTCTCCTCACCCTGGATACACTAATTATTCATTCACGATTGCTAACCTTCCATTGTACTTGCTTACTTACTTATTCTCCTCTAGCCCCCCCACCCCTAAAATCGTGTCAACGTAAACTCGATTCCGAGCGCCTACAGTTGCTTACAAAGCTAAGATTTTCCACGACTACAAAAAAAGAAATGGACTCGAAAACTTTTGCCGTATCTTTCGTGCACAGTATTGAACACTTTGTATTTAAATTAACAACAATACGAATTAAATTAAAAACAAGATAAATTTACGACAACGACAACAAAAAAAAAAAAAAAAAAAACAAATGTTATTAAATAAAGACGAATTTTCTGATTAGTATTCCTTGTGAGATACTCCAACTCCATTATATGCGGGTGGCTTGCACACACGGAAGTCACGCTATTTTTGTATTCCCGTCGTCGTGTCTGTCATTTTTTGGATTCCACTACATGACTTTTCATTCTTCTTTGTTTCTCCTCTTTCATTTGTAAACCTGCACATGCTTAAATAAATAATCCAATTATCAGTAGCTTATTTACAAGAATAATCGATGTAATTGTTGAAAACAAAGTAATCTTGTATTTGACTGGCAATGTTAGAACGAACCAAGGTTTATGAAAATATTGTCCCTACGATTTTCATTCATAAAGTAAGCCCAATAATAACAGAATCAACGTACTTGAGATAAATGGCGATTTATTATGGGGTGCCTTCACTCTGAAAGGTCATAAAAACCGACCGAATCATTTTTTATCCATCGATAATCAAATAAAAAAAAAAAAAACCATGCTCTGTGCAGTCCGATCGGCTATCGTCGACTCCATTGTCCAGTCGATGATCTCGCGTTTCGGGGTTCCGAAATCGGCGAGCCGGCAAAATATTCGACTCCGCGAATGAATTCTCGATCGCTCCCGAGCGGCTAATACATTTTTTTCCCCGTAACGAGCACTCGATTGAAAGCCAAGCTTCTAAGATGGCACTCTCGGTACCTGGCCGAGGCCTTGGAAATAATTAAACAATCGGCTCGGGGCAGTGTCCTGGCGTCGAGAAGAAAAGTCGAAAGATCGAAAGAAGCCGCGGCGCGCCGCGGCCTAGGATCATCACCATGTATGTATATTATTGGAAGGTGCGCGCGCGGAGCGAGAGGGCGGGGAGCAGCTAATAATTCGAGCGTCGGCAATGGCGGCGGGGCGGGCGGCCGAGGGGGTCATGAATGAGCGATAAAAAGCGAAGAAGGGCGGCCAGGGAGGGCGAGGATGTCGCGATTAAAGGTGCCGGGAGGAGGGAGAGAGAGAGAGAGAGAGGGAGGGAGGAAGCCAGTCAGTCAGTCAGTCAGCCGAGATGCAGAAACAAAAGTTAGTCGTCGAACCGCCGGGGGGTTGCGGCGGAGGAGGTCGTAGTACGGCTTTCCGGCTCTGTCGCGGTGTGCGGCGGCGTCGGTGCGTAAGGGGGGGGCCTCGTGCGTAGGGTGCGCTCGCCCTGGCTGCGGGCCTGCGTGTGCGTGCGCCTGTGCCCGCGCACGCGCGCCTCCCTTGTGTTGGTGCCGCGCGAGCCCAAGTTATGCGCGCTTCGTGCCTGTGCGTGGCCCACGTGCGCGGCTCTCCTATCGCGGGCACACATGCCGCGCGCGTACAAAGGAAGCCTCGGGGAATCTTTGTTCGGTGGCGGCGCGGCTTTGCCCACTGGGAGGAAAATCAATATCGGCGCGCGGGCACCTATGCTTTGTCCTCGTAGCGCCTATGATCCGATCGCTTGGATCCCCGAAAACTCTCTCTCTCTCTTTCTTTCTTTCTTTCTTTCTTTCTTTCTTTCTTCTCTCTTCTACAATTGAAACGGCGCTTTATCGTCATGCTCGAAATATCGTTACGCTGCATCTACCCTATGCGCCTCGTCCAATTTCATGCCTCCTAGCCCTTATCTCCTTTAAATCGATCTATTATTATTTTTTTTTTTTTTTCGTCGTCGTCGTTTATATTTATGTTGGCGATGACGGCGGCGGTGTTGATGCCCGATGTTGATAATCCTGCATTCGACCGACGTATCAATCGAGAGTCAACCGAGGCTATGGTGCCTGTGCACTTACGCCTCGAGAGAGAGAGAGAAGCCCAAGAGGCCTTTAAGATCGATAATGCGGCCCCGATATCCTTTTACCCTCCTTTACAATTAATTCGTTTACAAACATTGTGCGGCTAAGCTGACCCATGACGAGCCATGACGAGGACGAACGTTGTTGTTTGCTCGCAGATGCCCGAATCTGCATCGCACGGCGGGCGACACCGAGAGGCGCTACCACCTGCGCTACTACAAGACCTGCATGTGCGTCCACGACACGGACGTCCGGGGCTTCTGCGTGAAGAACGGGCCCCACTGCGCGTTCGCCCACGGCAATCACGACCTCAGGCCACCGGTCTACGACATCAAGGAGATCCAGGCGATGGAGAATCCGGACCTCGATCCCAACTCTACCAGCAACGGGCCCAACATCCTCGACAAGGAGCGCAACCTCATGAACGAGGACCCCAAGTGGCAGGACACCACCTACGTCCTCAGTAACTACAAGACCGAGTCCTGCAAGAGACCCCCGAGGCTCTGCCGCCAAGGATACGCCTGTCCCCAGTATCACAACAACAAGGACAAGAGGAGGAGCCCCCGGAAGTACAAGTATCGGTGAGCCTCTTCCCTCGGCCGCTCCGGCTAAGGCCCAGACGTGTTTGGGGAGCTCTCCTGGACGCGCGCGCCGCCCTCCTTCTCCTCATTCTCCAGTGGAAATTATTGGCTGGCCACCGATCGAGCCCCGAGCCTCCGGCGAAAGCCGCTTAATCCACGATTGCTGACGTTTACTTACCGGGACCCGTTGCGCGTTTGCCCTCCCCCCCCTCCCCGAAGCACAGCCCAGTTCTGATTAAACGACTTTCGAAAACAGATCAACGCCCTGTCCGAATGTCAAGCACGGCGAGGAGTGGGGCGAACCTGGTAACTGCGACCAAGGCGACAACTGCGTTTATTGCCATACACGCACCGAGCAGCAGTTCCATCCCGAGATCTACAAGTCGACCAAATGCAACGACGTCCAGCAAGCCGGTTACTGTCCCCGAGGAGTCTTTTGCGCATTCGCCCACGTAGATCGTGAGTCGAGGGTTTTTTTCACCAAAACTCTACACTGCTCCGAGGAAATATTTTCTCTTTTGCCCTTCGATCGCTACTCTAAGCGTGCACCGAATATCCGTAGTTTAAAAAAGAAAAATAAATAAATAACGATAGCGTTACAATTGCCTTGAATTATTGAGTACGCGTAGCAAGTGCTGATTTTAAAAGAGAAAAATTTTCTCCTCCTCGCTGAGCGAATTGAGTTTCCAACGCAATCACTTGATCGAGTAATGCAACCTTCCATCTAAGCTAAGATTTTGCACGACGGGAACCGCCTGAACTTTATTCTCAAAATTAAGAGTTTCAATGCTCGGAACGCTTTTTTTAAAGCGCACTCCTGCATTTGTAACGTTAGTTTGCCTTCGATAAGCTTTAATAATGCATTGTAATTTCTGTTTTTTGGAACAGTTTTACCGACCGAGGAGATGAATCTGGCAAGAGACTTAGTGGCAGTGCCCTTGGATTGCACAAATTTGGTAGATTTACTGGGTACTACTCTTCCGGCTGATAAAAGATCTCACGATAAGGATAAAACACTGAGCGATAGCAGTGTAAGTCTCATTGGTTAGATATCAGTACTTTTGCAAATTGAATTGATTTTTTTGTCGTTGCGATTCTACGATCGATTGAAATATATATATATATATATATAATAAAAAATCTAATGCAATTTTTAATTTCATTCGCACTTACTTATAAGCTGCATTTGCAAATAAAAGAACGCCGATAAAATGCAAGTATTGTAATGAACCATGTCATTAGTTGGCTATATTACAGAATGGTAGTGGAGAAATTTCCGAATCTGCCAGTACTAGTAGTCTTGGGAGTAATGGCTCGCACAGTAAAGCTCCGGGTGCTCAGCTTCATCACAATTCCACGTCGCAGCAAAAGCTCACGAGTATGCTTTATAATCCCTCCTTACTTCAAGCTGTAAGCTTTCCATTTAATAACATTAACCATAATAATAACAATAACAATAATAACAATAATCGTTAAATTTAATTGTACATCCGATAATGCATTGTCGGAAAGTACTAACTTTTATATCAATGTTAACTTTAATGCGGCAGAGTGAAATACGCAAGCAAATAATGGCGATCGACGGTGATCCTTTACTGACCAAGGCTGAAAGAGCACAGAAGAAGAAGAATCTATACGTTGCGTATAATTTGAATTCTTTGACGCCCCGACCAACGATGACGTCCCCGCTCTCTACAACGTTTTATCACAACGACACCGTAGAATCCGTTGTTGGTGAGAAATTTTTTTTTTTTTTTTTTTTTTTTTTTTATCAACTGCGTAGGCCTTGTTCGTTGGCCTTGTCGAGCCTGCTCCACCATAACAAGTATCAATTTTATGCTAATTTGAAATTGATTTTAGGAAATGCTTTGGATGATTTGCATCTAGATGATCCACTTGGCCTCGTCGATTCTATCCATAGAGATACAAATTCACCCATCAGTAATTCTATATCAGCTAGTTTGGCGAGCTCGGGATTACTCTGCAGCTCAGCTCCGGTTAATATTCCAGGTATGGCCGAGCGTTCGGTTCTATCTAATTTCTCACCATCCACATCAAGTCCTCTGCAACCCCTACAATCTACTAGTAGTTTTCTCACTACCGGCTCCAGATTTTCGCATCAAGATTCAATTGAATCAGTAAGTTAAATATACGTGTATATATGTATATGTGTATGTGTACGTATATTAGAGCAATGTATTGTTTATTATAATTGATTTTTTCCTTAGTCCATGTCATCGTTTATAAATCAAGTATCAGATCCATTTAGCAATCACATATCGCAAGCGAGTGGTTCGGCATCGAAACTTGGTGCGTTTAACAATAGTCTATTTGATTTCTCGACCAATCAAGGAATGTCGCCGTCGTCGCGCACCCAACCACTTGCAGCATCGCCATTAGTTAATGCTTTTTCAATTAGTCCAAGTAATAACAATACAACAGGGTCACTATCTGAAGTAAGGACGCTCAGTTTCCTGTTTGCTTTTATTGCTTTTATTCTATCAACATCGCTCGCATCCTTTAAGCAGTGATAATAATTTAAAACTATTAAGCTACAGGTACAGAGACTGAGAGAGGAATTGACATCTAGTCGCGCGCAATTGGCTACCTGGGACGAAAGAATTAATCAAGCGCGGGCTGCTTGTACCGCGTGGCAATTAGAGTGCGAAGAATCCAAAAGAAAAGCCGCCTTAGCAGAGCAACAAAGAGACGAGGTAGAACAATTTGTAAGATTTGTTTTATTATTGGCCATTCGTATGGAAAGCATTGCTCTCTTCGCATACAATAATGATCCTTTCTTGGTCATTTTTTTCCCCCAGGCTCTGCTACAGTTAAAAGCTCTTAAAGCTGAAAATGAAGCAACAAACGGTGGTGGTCCATTCCTTAGCACACTCGGAAGAACTAGTGATCTCAACTCATTATCGATAACTGCTTTGAAGTCAATGCAGTCGCAACTAAGATCAGACCTCGAAGAAATAGAAAAGGTAAAGCAAAGCTACCAGTTGGACCTCAACAACTACTGGTGTAATGAACAGTTTTGCAACTATTTTGACGAAACTTAAGCTAGAATTAAAATTTGATGAAACTTGATTATAAACTTAAATTTGTCGAAACTTTGAAGTAGTATCCTCATATTTATAACTTAAAATCCTATTTTCTCATTCAACTCATAATAATTTGCGAAAACGACATTTAAATAAGATATAAAAATTAAAACGAAAATCATTCTCATTCTATGTGTTTGTGTGGGCGTGTGTATACATGCATACTTACATATATGTATATACACACGCGCACGCACGCACATTATATATATATATATATATATATATATATAGTTACAAAAAGTAATTAAAACATGTACTTATTAATTTTTGTATAACATACGATACGAGCATTTAAAGGAAAATAAGTATATAGCTGATGGACTCTACCATACTATTTAAATTAATGTCAATATTATTTATTTTCGAATAGGGCAATTCGCTAAGACTCAATGTATGTGCTTCTGAATTATTAATTTTTTATTAACGGAAAAACATTTAATTGTAGACCTAATCTATTCGCGAAACGGTATATAAATGCATGGTAGATGAACTGTTGCCGTTTCAGGTGCTGTACAGGGAAACGGCAACAAAATGTATGGTTTGCGAAGAACAAAATCGCACTGTCACTCTGTCACCGTGTAACCATTATGTGGTCTGCTCAACTTGTGCACCCAATCAACATGAGTGTCCGTACTGCCAAACTCCGGTGGTCTCCACAAGTTAGGTCTTAATACTCGGCAAACGGTTTCTCTTTTCATTATTACTATCATCATCATTGCTATTATTATCCTTAACTTTGAACAAATTAAAATGAACATAAATTGTCAAATGCACTATTGGCCCTAAGCTCTGAAATTCTTGAAGAATTTTCCGAGCGATTGGTATCGTCATTTCATTATTGCAAAAGTCAATGTTGATGAATGATTTGAATATCGTTTTTGTAGTTTTTAGTCATGCATTTTGAATTTTTTCATTCTGTACTCCGTACAGCCATTCTCCATTTGTTAGATAACATATTTCATATTAGAAAAATATTTATCTTATACAATGTTGATAAAAATCAACTGAAGAAGAGGCAGAAATATTTGTAAACATTTTTGTTTTTTAAAAGAAGGAAGGAACAACTTGGATCAGTCATTTCATACTATTTGCATTGAATAACCTGTTTTTACACGAAACTACAAGTTTGGTAAAAACATCAAGCCATAATAAAAGTAATATAAACAAAATTATAGTACCATTGTATCTTATAATATATTTAAATTATTTCTTAACGTTTTGCTTAATACTCTAATAGTCCCTAAAGTGGTTGTAAAATTAAAAATTCTACTTCATATTAAAAAAAAAAATTAATTTTATTTAAAATGATAAAAATATATAATTTATATCGGTTATAATGAAATAAACATTTCAGTTTTTAGTAAATCGTAAATTTTAGAAAAAGTATATAGTATTATTTTAGTAGATTTATATCGCGGAGTATTTAATTAATTGATTCCAATAAAACTTTTAAAAATACTTTTATTTTTATTTAAGATTTAATTTTTAAATTGGCTTAAATTAAATAATATATAGTAATAATACAGTAATTCGCGAATTTATTTAAATGCATAAAAGTTATGCATTTATCAATGTTATATAAACAAATTATAAAAGTAATTTTTAATTTTCTAATAATGTGTGTTAATCCTTGATCAAATGTATTTTCAAAATAAAAATAAATATACGATTAATGTTCTAATATAGGTTAAAAAATAATGTCACAGAATATTATTTAAGTTTAATTGTATATATTTATATTATTTGATACAAGTCTATTTTTTATATTCCAGTTTTTGTAAGCTTTATTATCTGATATAGGAAGTCAAACAAGATGGAACATTAAACGTTTTTAATTAAATGTTTGAAAAGCTGGCCTGATGAATAAGTAAAATTCTTATAATTTCATTAGAGTACGATTTTATAAGCTTAAAAATTACTTGGAAAAAAAAAAAAAAAAAAAGAAATCGAATCCATTGAATCATATCAACTGTTTACTATTAATCAAATTAAATGAGACCAAAATTTCATTTTTAAAAACCAGTTATTCTAATACAAGTATTTAATCATAAATTACATTAACATAATACTGTATAGAAGTTATGATTGAATGTGCTAAATTTTTTCATAATAAAATTACGATTATCTTTGAAAAATTACCTTTTTAACGCAAAACATTTTTTGTTTAATTTTTGTAGTTTTCTGATAAAAAATACACAATATTATCGCCATATAAGTTCAAGTTTATGGTATTTTCATATACAGTGAAATTGCAATTGCTTTAAATAACAGATAGCCATGGTTCCATTGTAGATTGCATTTTATACGCGTGATATACATATGTATATATATATTATTCTGAATTCATTTTTTTTTTTCTTTTAATGAAGGAATTAAGTAAGCGAATTTTGTCGTGCATTAATGCAAAAAAGAAAAACCAAAATTAAGACATAGTTCCCTGAAATTCTCCACTGTGGCTTCCAACAACAACAAGCCTATTTAAGTTGTAAGATTTTTTAATAAGCCAATGAATAAAAAACTCTTCTAGTTTTGTAAATATCCTTTTTATCGTAGTTTTAAGGCGTTCGAGTTAAATGTCTTCTGTAAACTTTAGTTGAAATTGAAATCACTATTATATTATATATTGGAAATGATAATATTAATTTAATGATCCATCTTGTTTTTATATACAAATACGCCCAGTTCTTGTTAAATAAGAAATTTTCTAATGTTATGACAAATATTTATAGATGCTCTATTATAAAATTTATAAAACACCACAACGTTTTACTTATACATATAGGTAATTTAAATATCTTATAGCTTAGTAGTAGGTAATGAATCAAATCCTATTTATTTGTTGCAAAGCCCAGATTATCGATCGAGCAGAAGTATTTAACGTGTGAAGTACCTTTTTTATGGCTTGATTGTGTTTTTTTTTTCTCTCTACATAAGTATTGAATCCCACTCCAAAGTCCATAACAAAGTGGATAAATTATAAGGGATTTGTACACTTGCGCGTAGTCGTGGTTTCCGGGTTAGGAGCATTGGCTGTATTAGTAAGCTTCCTTGATGATGAAAGTAGGGGGAGGAGCCAACGAGCGAGCAATTTATATTACACGATGACTCGAGAATACGAATAAAAGAATAAAGCACCGTGAATACTCGAATTTCTTCCCACATGATCAGAGTATCATGTGATCTATTAATCTCCGACGTAGTCTTTCTCGTTTGTCAGAAGCACAGGTCTTTAATATCCTCTTCGTAGATACAAAATTCCAGGCTCTAATGAAATTATGGAAAAACATTGTAATATCTTCCGGTTAATTCTAACGCGACTCATTTGTCAGGTGTGCAGAATGAATTTCCTTATTGAACTGCCGCGTATGTATTAGAATGTCATCGAATCGTCAAGCCCATGCTATCGAATTAACTGGACCCCGATTTCCTTGTCACTTATTTTTAAGCGACTCGCGTAAGATTCTACGAGAACATAAATCCATTGCTAAAAAAAAAAAAGAAGGAATATTCCTATAGGATGAAATGACTAAAAACATTCATAATAAAATTAGGTATTATAAATTGAAACTATTATAACATAGTTTAGATAGGAAACAATATAAAATTTTACTTATATCTTACATAGGAATTATAAAAATGTTACAATATCCAATTTTTTAAAGACTACTATTATTTAAAGATTTACATTTATAGTAGAAAGTTTTGAAATATTACACTATGCTTTAGAAAATAATTACTGTGAATTTTAAAAGAAAATTATAATATACATTTTTTAAAGTTAGGTAGGCTATTTTATGAATTTTTTTAATCGTGTGAGTAGACGCAAAGACAATTACTTAATTATTTCAATTATAATTGCGTGCACGTACGCGCTAACGAAAGCATACAACACACACACCCCCGCACACGCACACGCACACAACCAGGACATACCCATACATTTGGACACAAGAACCCTATAATACACAAGCTACACAAATTGTTGAATTTTCTTCCATGTTTATAAGAATGATTCTTGTTTATAGATCACAATCAATATTTCGTGTATCAAATATGAGGCCAAAAAGGAAATGTTTTTATTATATCAGTTTCTTTTTTATTTTTATTTTTTTTTTTTTTTTTATAATGAAGATTAATAAAAAAAATATTATAAACGTGTTAAATGAGGTGAAGCAAAAATTAATAGCTTTTATTATTCTATGATACATAAGGTCAGAATGTAGATAGAGTTTTGTAAAACAGTTATATTGCAAGTGAAAACTTTTATCCTCCCATCCTAGTATAATTTTAATTGTGCATTGCCGTAGCATTTAAATTTAAACCTAATTTTATCATTTTGGAAAGATTATACCGAGCGCTTAGCTTTAAAAATACGATATCTTTTTCTCAAATGCAAAATTATTCTCAATCAGGCAAAATGCGTATTAGATATTTATCAAAATTAATTTAATTTGTAATTAAATAAAGAAGGACAAAAAGAGGGAGGGAGAGAAAAAGAGCTTGGAGAAATATTACAAGATGGTTTCATGAAACAAAATAAAATACGTAATAACGAAATAAGTAACCATAAAAGTCCTGGATATTATACCTGGGCATAGAAACCAATTATATGAACCATCTTGCAAGTAAAATTTTTTTATCTCTTTCTCTCTCTCTCTCCCTCCCTCTCTCGTACACAATCACGCATTCATATCATGCTCAATATTAAAGCTAGAGCTAAAACTGTTTTCTATAGCTACTGATTATATTTGTTATCCTCTCCGTTGAATTATCTGTGCGTAAATCACATTTCACTAGAGTGAATGCTTTCCAAAGACCAGATATTAATTTCGTTTAATTCTAATTTCTTAATTAATTAATTATAATTATGAGTCTTATTAAATTCAGTCCCGTTGACGAGTATTATTTTTTGTTCCTAAACCAAGCATAATATCGGCTAATATCCACACGCATGGATAGTGGACCGAGACGATACATTATTTTTGTTATATAATAAATATGTCCTTCCAACAATTGTTTGTCAATTTCTGCACTATTGCGTAGGTTCTCGATAATAAAATTAAGGCCATATGTATCATAGATTATAATCTTTTAATTGTACTATATATCTAGGCTTTAAACAAATTCGAGTGGTATCTTAATATGTATTTTTTTATACGCCGAAGTTTTTAAAATTAAAAAAGCTTACAAGATTTAGATGGAAACAGTTGAATTAAAATTTTAAAGTATATAATTTCAAGGAATTGTTACAGTTGTTTGTTCTTTAGTTGGTGATGGTTAGAAAATGATATTTCTATGTGTATGCTAGAGATTTTTCCACTTCGAAAATCAAGTGGTTTATATTTATATATACTATATTACATTGGTGTAACAATGTAAATGACAAATCTATTTTTGCGTAAACACTTTTTTCAAAAACTAACAACTGTAACAAACTGAAACATAATTTAAAGAAAAGATATTAAAATAATTGAGTTATTAAATATAATTGATAAAAAAATAGTAATAATAGTAATAATAGTAGTAATAATAATATAATAATAATAATAAAATAATATTAATATTAATAATTATAATATTAAAAATAATAATTGTACTACATTATATTATTTAACCAATAAATTATATTGTATGACTTTCTATATTATTATAATTATAAAAATAAGTTATTGTGAACATTTTTGGATAACAAAAAAGAATTAATAGGTTAATAGGAAAGTAACAAAGTAAATTAGCCTTTATAATTATGTAATTTACCAATGAATAGCATGCAGTTGAATATTTATAGAACAGTTGTCCCATTCGTTAATTTTTTTCTTCGTAACAATTCTTATCTATGCACAGCAATGAAAACTGCATGATGTATAAGCTCCTGAATGTAACAAATTCAATGTTATTGCTTATACATCTTAATCAACTTTCAAATACACCTGCTTAGAATGGTTTATTTTACCAAACATTTAAGAAATATGAAAGGAAGACAAACGACGTGGGACAATCTAATGAAATGATTAAATATATTTAAATAAATACAAAGTTTATATAAATAAATATATTTATATTTTTGACATGTCTTGCAACAGTATAAATAAACAATTTAGGAATAATGCATAGATTCGTGTAAAAGAAAAAGCAAACACCTCGAGTTTACAATTAATTTTCGATTGCGGAGATTGTGTTGAAATTTTACAAAGAATTCGACAAATAATAACTTGATTGCGTTTAATAAAATTAATATAAAAAAAAAAAAATTTATGAAAGAATAAGATATTTTTATCAATTGAATAAACTATTTAACTATAAAATAATAAATGTATTTTATTTCTTAATGTTATATTACTAATTATATTGAAAGTAGAAGAGATACAATTTTACTAATGGAACTGCGTGTATTTTATACAGAGATAAACCTTTCAATTAGTATACAGTAAAAAATGCTATACATACATATATATTTGAAACGAGCTTTGATATTACAAAAATAATAAAACCAAATAAATTAGAACTTTGTATTGCAATAAATTGCTCGTGTAGAATACCAGGATGTAATTTTTACGCTCTTAATTGTCTTAACATAAATTACATGCAATGATATTGACATGTTACGACTGTACTATTGTAAATGCACGAAGTGCACAATGAACGTCTTGAATACGTTTATTGCACATAATTGTAATTAAAAAAAAAAAACAAAAAAAAAACAAAAAAAACAAAAAAAAATAATAAGAATAATAAATATTTTTGAAATCAGTATAGACATTTTCTTAAGTAAATAAAAAGTTTACTTATCAAGCTTTTTATATTTCAAAAGATTTCTCCATCAACTATGGAACTCGTAACTGAGAAAATTGTACATCATAGGCAACATTCAATAATCGCATAACCAAGATGTTCATATTTAAATAACAGTATAAGCAAAGTAATGCATCGCCCTACTCCGTAACTACTAATGTGTAACACTTATGGTGTAATATTTCCTCCCGGGATGGACATGTACGGCATACTCTGCGCTCAATTGTCAAAAAAAGCATTAGCTAACGTTACGGATGAATTTGTATTTTCTCATCGCTTATTTATATCGCATTTTCATTGGAAGACTTTTGTTAAACGAATTTCATGAGGTATAAATTTAAAAAATCACGCAATTATGTACTGTCGCAGTAGTTGTTTGCGAGTGGTTTTACCAACAAATAATTAGTCCGCAGTTTCATTCAAAATTTAATCGATCCGAATCTGCAATGAAGTATTCGATTAATAAATAAATCTTAAATTATTGTTACGTTAGCCAACAAATACACGCATTCTGAGCTCCACGGGTAATGTTATTATTGTTGCACTTTACATACTTAACCAACGAAAGCATTTGAATAAGTGAACGATACCAGTCTTCGTAAAACAAAAAAGTCTTGATCAAAGTTGCCGTGTATAGCGAAAGAATATTATTATTATTATTATAGTTGAAGCATTTCCATAAAATCTTCAATATCAATTATGGATTACAGAATTTCGCTCCTCAATTAGCCAATGGCACAATGATTTATTGCATACACTGATAATAATAGCTGCAGAAGTTCTCCTACCCCATCGCCGAGCAAAGGGATCGGGAAGTTGTCGAACTCGTATCAATCTTTTTAATATTAGCTGGCCTTCGCGGACGCCTACTTTTGTTTAAAGATATCTTGTCTGATGTGTTTTTTCCATTAAAAAAAAAAAAAAAAAAAATATCCCCTTAATCCACCGCGCTCCTCGGGTATATTTGATTCTTAGCTACGTAGTTTGTGAATGAATAAAGGCAAGCACAATAAATAAGAATAGTATTAAAATAGACATATTCATAAGGCAAAATTTTGCTACAACTTCAGCTGAACTAATATACGTAGTTTACTTTCGTCTTGATACACAAATCGAGTTCATTGAACAAAGTAAAAGAATCTTAGAAATCAATTTTAAAAATCAAATATCAGTTTCAAAAATATGCCTTTTCCCCATTTAGTCATAAAAGTTTTATATATAATCTAGATCCGTGAGTCTGAATATGGAGCAATTAATTATTTTAGAAACAAATCAAACGAATTTCAAGAAAAATAGAAGACTATTTCGCCCCAGGCTATTCTAAAGGTATTTATTACGCCTAAAGCTTCTATCTCTTGTTAATGCCTATGTATTTTTTATGATCGAAAACTCGTCCCGATCATTGCAGAGCTTTTATTAACGAGATGATTAAAACCGTTGATAGGAGGCATTGGATTTTTTTCAATATTTGGCGAGGTTCAACCATATGATTCCGGGCGCATTGTTGAATTGCAATTAAATTATTGTGATTTGGTGACCCGCCGTATTTGTCTCTAATCTTTTATACCTTTCATTCTTTAATGTCGTATATTTAACGATGATAATAATAATAACAATAATAATAAAAAGCGAATTAATTAAGTATATTGAATGATTTTTATAAGGGAAGATGGAAGCTGTTGGGCAAAAACTCCAATTGATTGTGGAGGCCCTCACAGATGCCTTGGAAGTTGCCAAGGCAGATATCAACCGCATGAACACCGCAGGGAGGGGTGTACTAACAGATAGCGTCAGATCTCTGACATCGGCTGCATCACGAGGGATTGCCCCTTGATCCCTTCGCCCTGGCAATTGCTAAATTATTCTTGGCTTCCAGATAAGCTTCTATCATTTCTTGATTGGCAGCATTGCAGGGTAATGATGCTAGAAACATTCTTTCGTCCAACTCTTCTGGAGGATCCACCAGGTGATTCCACCGGTCACTGAACCATAGTTGAATTTCTTTTCTGTTTTTGGGGTTGTGCTCGCCAGTTCCTTTTAATAGGTAATCTATTAAACCTTTGGAAATTGTGTAACACCCATTTGGGATTGTCTGTCTGATTTGGAAACCCTGTTCTATTGGTATGGTGGAGTTATGGGAGGGCTGTGATTTTGTGCATTCAGCCGATGTACTTGTCTTAGAGTCAGGAGTGCTGGTCTTTGGTGTGGGTTGTGATCTTTTCCCAGTCTTCTTCCTTTTGAGATTATCATCGTGCGTGTCCTGTTTTGAACCGGTCATCATTTATACCTTATACAATCTTTTATACCTTTCATTCTTTAATGTCGTATATTTAACGATGATAATAATAATAATAATAATAAAAAGCGAATTAATTAAGTATATTGAATGATTACTTGTTCGAATAAAAGGAATGCTAGTTGTTGTATATTGTACATCAAACGAATCGATTAATATAAATTTCAGTCGTATATATCTTAATACTATAATTGCAGTAATAATTTACAATCTAAAAGTCAAATTTTTAAAAAAAACCAATTAACAATTTCAACTAAAATGCGATCTAAATAAATGTCCTATTTATACTAAAACTAACGAGATATATGCAAATTTGATTCAGCCGAATAATATAATGATCGCGTAATGCTCCTCTCGTACATTTTATTAATAGTTTATATTACGTGAAAGATTTTATTACAGGTGTTAAAGCATTTCTTGATCCGTATCAGTTATCAAATTGCATCTTGTTAACGATCGAGATGGATATTTGAAACAAAGCTTTTCAAAAAATGCGAACGGGAGCAAAATGTAACGTAATATTATTAATCAGGTGTACGCATCATCAATAGCACTCCTGAACGGATAATATCATTCGGGGGGGGGGGCCAAGCGATATCTCGAAATAACGACTGCGTATAGAGCGATATTGACACATTGTCTCAGTAGTTCTTAAAGAAACGGACTTGCGTGCCTTTTACAAAAAATCGCTGACGGCTAAGACACGATCTCGTCAATGCAAGAGAAACGAAAAACAACTACTGCAGCAGTGGCATTTGTCAAAACAATTGAAGTACACGAGTGCCCATGATTAAATTTGACGACAATTTAATGTAATAATTGGTCTGTGCGATTAATGATAGTTATTGTATTGCGAATTTTGCAACTCGAGGATCAACGCAATGAATTGATAGTATTCAAATTTTAGCAAAACGTCGTGCGCCTTCGCAGCTTAAATTCAAGATTGTGAGATGCTACCTATCTTCAAAATTAACGTTCCGATTATTATGAACGAATGCATTGAAAAGTTTTCGCGAAGCCTCTTCGTTATTGAGATGCAAAATTGAAAAAGAATGGGCTAAATATTGATTTTTAATTTAAAATTATTTACCAATATTTATTGAAACAACACTGCGCGTCTTCCGCAATGGCATATTCATGTTGGCCTAGCCTAAAATAAGAGTGCAAACCTTAGAATGAAACACACTTTAAAATAAAATTTATGAAAAAAATGCTTACACAAGCTTCAAACACTAATGTATTTAACATTTGAACTCGATACCTTACAAATACATATATATGTATACGTATATATATATTAAAAATGGTACTGATCCGGATGGGGCAGTCAGGTATTACGAATTTATGAAAAAAAATGCTGGTTTATCTTGATGGCATCGTCGGATAACATTTTGGTAAGTCCAGCTTATATTTTATACGAATGTTATTTTATTATCGAGTATAAACGAAAGCAACCTTAAAGCTCTTACTGTAGCGAGATAACTCATTGATATCGTATGCAGGGCTGTCTAGCAAAAATCGCAAAGTTACCCTTTAAACACAAAGTAAGCTGTAAGCATTTCCATAGAGTTTAATCAATAGAAGAATTTATAAATAAAACTCTTGAAATTAATAATGATTAATGCACCATGAAAGTATAATGTCGACATTATTTTGAATACTTATGTGTTAATGGTGTTACTTACTTGTCGCTGACGACCAATCTCAAGTGCCACTGATCAAAATAATTCTGTGTAAATATAATATAACCATTATGCAGATGATAATGTATAGTCGCAATGAAAAAGGCAATGACTAGTTGGTTACATAAGAATTTTATAATTTTTAATTTCAATCTACTCTGTCCAATGTATAAGATCAACGACACGACTATTATTGTTTTGAGCTTTTGATCGATTTGCGACTTGTATCGAACATTGAAGCGCTAGCTTACATATTAACGTAAAAATATCCTATTTTCAATGTCGCCCACACTTTAGTAATAAGTTTTCTTGCTAATGTTTTTTTTTACGCTAATTTTTAAAAAAACCAATATACAGACAGAAAAAATACAGTTTCGTAATAAAAAACTAATGCGGGGCAAGTACAGGATATACCCAAGTTCTCGTTAGACTTTGACAAACAATTTCTCGAAATTTGTACATCCTAAAGGCAGCTATACAATACATTTTAATTCAATGCAAACGAATTTTTTATATACGGTTGAAAACAATTTCAATGTACATTTGTAATTGCACTTATTTCATTTATAAATCAAAACGTATCATTATAATCTGCGCATTATTTTTAAAACTACAAGCATTAACGTTTCCTTCCAAGATGTGCTATGTGTTTTTATTCTTAAAAAAAAAAGAGAGAAAAAAAAACATGTGATGCAGCGTACAAATACAAACTGTTAAGCGTGCGTAATTATTGTACAAGTTTTCGCTTATGCGTAGGCTCAAGTGATAAATACCAAAAACATCTAACAAAAGCAGATATTGCAGAAAAAAATTTAAGGTAATATGGTTAATTCAAAAGCATTAGTTTTAATAAGAAAAAAAATAAAATGATAAAAAAATTTTAAAAAATTTACTCTTGTAACGGTACAAGGCGAAAGCTTTTTGAAATACAAAGTTTATACGCACGCAGGAAAAGATTTAAATCGAAACTTGGAACGAGGTAAATTTTTTTCATATCGTACCAAGTTCGACGATGACTGCAAAATTCTAATAATAAAAAGTCAGTACAAAATATAAAGGCGGAAAAAGAGAATCGTCTGAACTGCGAATAGAAAAATGTGAATATAAGACAAAAATTTACATTTATTTTTGGCAATACTACATTAGAATAACAGAAATGAATAAATTATAATCGACGTAAAATAGCTACGTGACATAGACCTTAAACAAATATGAAAATTTAGTTGTAAATATTTTTTTATTATTGGAAGTTTATATAGTACATAAACTTTCATGCATACAATGATTAATTATTACGTAAATAATTCGTAGAACGAATTTTCATTACTGCTTCTTATAATATAATTAGGTAGTGTATTAAATAATTGAATAAATTAGAGGTTGTAAAACAATAAATCAAAACCATTGCAGACTTTGTTGGGTTTGATTTTCTTCCACTCTTGTATTTGTAGGTATATATACTTGTCCTTGTTTATTACTAACCAACTCGAAAATTTCATTCTAATCTTTTTCCCAAATAATTTAAAAATGTTCAAGTGCGTGTTTATTTTATAAATACTATGTATGAAAATAAAAAGTCATAGATAACACAACTTACATCTCTTAAAGAAACTTAAAAACAATGTATTTCAAATTAAATAAAGTATATTATAATAAAATGTGGATTCTTTTTTCACCTATTTACTTATATTTACGTTATATTATATTAAGTATTGTGGCTTCTTTCGAGCTGTGTATTTAAGTTACTACAATTTAAAAATTCGAAACGACGAGGAGCAACATTTGTGTCAAATTGGATAATGGCTCTTTTTTTTTTTCAAACGAATATGCTCAGACGTCAAGACAATTTGCAACGTTCCATTGTACCTTTGGATTTGTTGGTTAAATACGATTTTTTAGCTATGAATAATACCTATATAATAATAGAATTAATAATATAATAGAATAATGGAGTGTCAAATTTATTTCCCTATGGCCGTGACGTCGTCAATGTTCCAAAGAGCCTGACAATCGCGGATTCGCGTGCCAGAGAAATTCTTTTCGCAGAATGGTAAACATTTTTAATTCGATCAACGACTTCGCGAAGATTCAATAAAATCATAGTTGGACAACAAATGCTTGTGAATTTAGCGTTTAATTAATTCGTTTTAAGTAAATGTACATTGTCGACATTGCTCGTATTATATTAACGCGATGCATGCGTATTTTAATTTATTCTAGGGATGACGTCGTGAACAAACAAAATTTTGATCAATTTGTTTTACGAGCTTGAAAATCGCCTGTTGATGCAAAAAATTACCGTTTTAAAACAAAGTGTAATTATAAATAAAAACGCGCCTTTATCGACAGAAATCAGATGAATATTATGGTAACAATAATAATGATAATGATAATAACAACAACAACAATAATAATAATAATAATAATAATGATAACGATGTCAAGTATAATATTACGGTTGAAGGAAAATACCGTGCTTTTGAAGATCTTTTCAAGATTTTGTACTACTACCGATTGATTTTTAGCGTAACTCGTATAAAGCAGCATACATTTACAATTACAGGAAACGAATAATTATTTTACTATATTATTGTAGGCACAAAATAAAGAATCGGATTTTTTTTTTATAATTATACCGAAAGGAAATACATGAGTAAAGGTTGATGTAAATAATCGATCCACGATGTAAGCTAATCATTCTAAATGAGAAAACTAGTAATTGCAAACAAAATTGGATTGAGGAAGGGTTAATTATTATTATTCATAGTAAAATATTTCATAACCGTGGAAAGAAAACAATTAGTAGGCGTACAAGTTGAACGGAAATGTGAAAAATAATTTAAAAAAATAGAACTCGACAGTGTTTGGAGGGCTCGGATCGATCGACGAGCGCAATATTTTACAAAGCCGAAGCTTCGGAAAATGTCGAATCGCGGTTTTGAGAAGATACATATATATATGTGTGTGTGTGCGCGCGTGCGTGTGCGTGTATAGATGCAGTTAAGTATGCATACAGTTGAAGGGCTTAACGTCCACGCAATCGCTTAATGAGGCTTAGGCTTAGGCCACGGATAACAATGGAAAGAGGAAAAGAGCGACGAAAGTAAAAGAACGCTCGAGAACGTTGTAAAGAAAGACGACGACGACGACGACGACGACGGCTTAGGATTTTAGAGCGTTTAGCAGAGGTGTGGGCGTCGATTGGTGGCTCAATAGCGAATAACGACGCATCGATCAATATCTTGCAGGCGTGCAGCGAACGTGGGCAGAGTCATTGGTTTGGGCGACGTGGTTAATTAGCTGCGCACCGAGTCTTTCTCCCAAGGCGCTAACGTTAATCGGGCCTTCGGATATCGGCTCGGGCCTGGAGTCCGAGGCTCCCGGGTAGCGCGCATTGGAAGAGCCCCAGCTCGAGGATGGGGCTTCGATAGGAAGGTTAGGGATTGCGGAGCTCGGCGAGCTGAGATAATAATGAGCGTCGGAAGGTCGAGGAGAGGAAACGCAGAGCAACCAAACTCAAGGCGCAATAGCGTCAATTGTCGGCTGCGTGTGAGTGCGCGGGTGCGCGCACACAAGCACGAGCAACGCGCGTGCCGAGAGGTAGAGAATGGCTCGAAGGATTTCCGGCGTCGATCGGTGCCGGAGATGATCGCCAGGCTCGACGATGGGGCCGAGGGGAGCCACCCCCGTCTCCATTAGCGTCCCCTTTCGCGTGGATTCCGGAGGAGGAGTATCGGGACGAGCTGGGGGGCGTCGCGATCGAGGAGGGCTACGGTTAATTACAAAGGGGGAGCAGCCTCCTTCGCGATAGCCGAGAGCCGAAAGATCCCGAGGGAGGATTGCCAGGGTCTCGACTCCGAGTCGGAGAAGTCGAGGCTCGTCCGTTTCCTCGAGTTGTCGAGGGAAGTGCAGCCGTGCGCGGCGGGGAAGGCGCATGCGCCGTTCGGTCCCGGGTCGGGCCGTGGATCGGAGCCTCCCGCGGGCTCCCCGTCCGGACCTCCACGGGAGCCAGAGAGACTCCCGGGTGCGCTCCGAGGCAGGGCCCGCGGGTCTCGGGAAAAGCCGCGCGCTTTCCCGCCGCCGGCTGCCGCCGCGCTTTCCTCCGGAGCGAACACGCGCCGAGTCCCGCCGAGAGGCGCACGCGTGCCCGCACCCACACAAGCAACGGAGAGGATCGCGCCGAGAGGCCGGGGGGACGCGCAAACGTCGCGTGGGCGATCCCCGGCTCGGTGCCCCGACCGACCGAGGTCCATCGACTCCTGCCCCGGCGAAGAGCCTCTAGGTCGAATCCACGGGAGGGCCTTCGACAGGCCCCCGCCGCCGACGCGACCGAGTCCGCCGCGATCGCAGCAGCGTTTGCAGCTCGGGTGGCGGTCGCTACGTGTTGCGCGCGCGCGCGCGCCCCGGGGGCAGCGGCCGGGGGGGGGGAAGGTAAACTCGGGGGGCGCACACACAGGCGCACCGCCGCCTCTCTACGTGCGCCAATGATCTAGAGTCTAGAGGCACACAACGAAGCGCGCCGACACGAGAAAACGCTCGGCTACTCCTGCGCTGCGCCTGCCGGAGCCGCCGCCAGGCTACGGACGGAACCAACACTACTAAAGCGCGAACCACGGACACTACGAAATCGAACGAGGCGGACGGGGCAGGCAGGCAGAGTCGGGCAGACACGCCAGTTGATCTTGGTCACTCTTGGCTGACGCAACTTCTTAACGTCTTCGTTGACGCCGCTCTCAAGGATACGCACGGATATAATTACATCGATCGGATAATAAGCAGGTGAGTCCTTGCTGGCCAGGAGGCTCCCCGACACCTCGCCCTCGTTATTATCTCGAGAAAAGCCCTGATAAATCGGCCCTCCGGAGGGACGAGACCTCGCGATATACGCAATTAGCGCGGTAGCGTCACCTCGGCATGGTGAAAACGTACAACCTTATACGCCGTCCGCCATTTTCATTATTGTGCTTCCTTTTGAAGTTGGAGGGAAAGCTGATCTCGAGCGCGCTTTTGCCGTTGGCTCCCACTTTTTTCCCATAGCCCCGATCGACTTAACCACTCGGCCCTGGCCCCTTTCCGAAATTAAGTCGGCCATTAATCCAGCATTAATCGACCTTAAATGCCCATTGCCGAGATAATTATTACCATTGCACTGGCTCTTGCGACAGCAGCTTGTGTTGTTCCTCCGGCGCCCTTTTCCTTTTCGGTCCAACGCCTTTCTCGGGGTCTGGCCCGCGTCGAGCACCTCGCCCCGCGTCCGCCACCCGCACCTCCCGATCCTCCCTCGTCGGCTCCAGGTTGCTCTCCTAGCCCCGCTCCTCTCTAGCCCCCGCCCCCCCCTCCGACTCCCTCGCCCCCGCCTCCTCAAGATCGAAAACTCCGCGGACAATGTCACTCGTTTCCTTTGTTTTGATTACTCCTCGGCGGGCCCAAGCGACGTTTTACCGTTGGATCATCCGCATTTTGTCCCGATCTCGACGTTTTGCTCCAATCTAAAGTCATAATGGCCCTCTCCTCCAGAAATGGCGCGTACAAAGCAGACGGCCCGTAAGTCCACGGGAGGAAAGGCCCCCAGGAAGCAGCTGGCGACCAAAGCCGCCCGCAAGAGCGCACCCTCGACCGGAGGTGTCAAGAAGCCTCATCGTTACAGGTAATTGATTCGCTTTGACTACTTAACGAGTGATGCCATGCCGCACGAGGAATTACGCGTCGCCGGGGGTCAGTTTTACGAGAGCGTCCATTTGTTTTCAGGCCCGGTACTGTCGCCCTCCGTGAGATCAGAAGATATCAGAAGTCGACGGAGCTGCTGATCAGAAAGCTGCCCTTCCAGCGCTTGGTCCGTGAAATAGCCCAGGACTTCAAGACCGACCTGCGCTTCCAGAGCGCGGCCATCGGCGCCCTCCAGGAGGCGTCCGAGGCCTACCTCGTCGGCCTCTTCGAGGACACGAACTTGTGCGCCATCCACGCCAAGAGAGTGACCATCATGCCTAAGGACATACAACTGGCTCGGCGAATTCGTGGCGAGCGTGCTTAAATCCTGATAAGTTATCGGCGTTATAATTTCCATTTCACCTTGTTTTCATACATTCAAACATTACTATTATTATTATTATTATTATTATTATTATTATTATTATTATTATTACTGCTACTATTAATATTAATATTATTAATATTATTGTCATTATTATTATTATTATTATTATTATCATTATTATTATTATTATTCCAAAAGGTTAGCGGCATTTTAGTTTGGTTCTTATTTGAAGGATTTATTGCGATACTCACTGCCAAACATTCAAAAAACGGCGGCACATTCTGTTTATGTCTAGCTATACTTTGAAAATCCGATTAATGTATTTTATCCAAGTAAATTAAGTTGTAATTATGAAATGCTAAATTATAATACTGTTTTATTTTTACTTTTTTTTTTTTTTTTTCTTGTTTTTTTATTGTAATTTTTTTTATTTATAACAAAAACCATGATAGTTATATGATCATAAAATGAAGAAATCGAAAATAATTGAAGAAAAAAAACAAACAAAGCTAGTGTTCGAATAAACTGTTCGATAAATCTATTTCTTCATTGTAATTTTACACTGAAAAATTGACGTATTTGCGTTTCTTGTACTTTTTTAGAATGTAACCCTTGAATGTATCGTTATTAATATAAGGAACACACGGTGTAGCTTCAGCTTCCAAATAGCACTGGAAGACTTCTATATATTATGGAACAAACTTATATCGCAATAAAAGATAAATTTGATTTGCATACTTTCTAGATTACAAGAATTATCAACTAGATAAGCATTTGGGATTACCAGTAAACTAGAAAGTCTGATAACATATGGGTCTTGTATTGAGATGTATACTTCCTTTGTACTACTGAATAATGGTTTTGTAACTCCTCTGTTTCAAAGCAATTTTCGTGAACAAAATATCTTTTAAAATTAGATAATTTCTTTTAGACTTTAGAGATAACGTAATTCATTAAGTTAATGTACGACTTAAACGAACGAGTAAGTTTTGGAGCCCACGTTCGGGCATAGAATAGCTCATAGTTCCAGTTTCTAGATTACTCTGGTCCGATTCATTATTAACACTTCATAACTCGAAGGGCAAATGAATCCTGTGAAGAAACGGAAAAAGGAAAGAGAAAAAAAAAATAAATAAAATAAACAAACGAAGGCAAACTCCTGTGAGCAATGTAAGCGGGGGGTCTCAAAGACGCGATTAATATTGTACACGTAATATTGTGTCGATCGGCTTTCCTCATTTCTTTCCCAGAAATGACTTTGGTATTTTGCAAAGCAATGCAAATAGAAATTTGATTATTAACTTGCTTGGAAAAGTTATGGAAATAGCATTTGAGACCTTCCGTTGCGCGCCGAGCAATGTTGTAATTAGCAGTAGTATGGTAAAATCACACGAGTAAATTATTATTGGAATAGGGAAACCAGGTGAGAGAGACCATTTGGCGTATCTAGCGTTGATTAATAATCGAATTCAGCAGTGAAATAGCGACGATAAAATAGTAATTGGGACCTTCCGTTTAAAGTGCATTGTTGTATTTAGCATTAAAACATTACAATATAAATTACTATTAAACGAGACAGAAAAAAAAGACCAATGTCGTTATTATTTACGAGGTATCCTTGGATTCGACTCAAAAGCCACCCAATCCTCCATGTAGAATAATTAAGAGCGACGAGGGGACGCGCGACCGAGCATCCGAAGAAGAAGAAGAATCGCCGAATATTTCCATAAAACCGTCGGATTCTCGGATGCTCTTATTGCGCATTGGGCTTCTCTCGAGAGTGACGCCCGCTTCGGAGAAGAAAGCCAAAGCCGCGGAGGTGTCCGATAGTAAAAGTTACTGCTCTCCCCTCCGTGTTCCGCCCCCCACCTCTCCCCCGTCCGCCCCCGTCCTTGGGGGTGAAGTAAAAAACCCCCGGGGGTTGCTTTTGTGGTAGGAGGGAACGGAGCAGAGCAGGGCCGAGGAGCGCGAGAAGGCAGCAGCAGCAGCCGAAGGCTGGAGTCTCTCGCGTTCTATGCGAGAGCGGCGGCCCAGTCAAAAGAGCAAATATGGCGCTGCCGCAATCCGTGCAATGTTGTTCGCGTTCTCGACTAGAGCATTAGCGGCGGCTCTCTCGAGGCCGGCCGAGAAGCCGCGCGGGCCCCTCGGACTGCGACGGCGGGGCACTTCCTCGAGGGCCCGGGGAAGGGAAAAGGGGGATTTCCCGCGCTCGACGTTGAGGGGGGCTTTCGGCCGAGAAGCGAGGAAGAAGAAGAAGAAGTCGCGACGGCGGAAAAGTCGAGGGAAAAGCGCCTGGCCATTCGTAGTCCCGACACCTGAGAGCAGAGCCCGTCCGTCGCCGTGCGAGCGGCGCCTGCGCGTCATCGCGACCCCGCCGCCCCGCCCCCGTCGGGCTCGGGCAGCCGCTAAGTGGCCGCCGATGCAACAAAAGGAAAATGTACCGCCGGCGTTGCTGCGAATCCGAAGGAAAATCCGAGCCCGCGCGTCCCCGTCCCTCCCGGCGCCCGCGGCCAGCCCCGGCTCAGACGCGGAGGCGCGCGGACCTCGCCGCGGGGGTGGGGGAGGAGGGCCCGCCGCCAACGCTCCGCTGCAGCCATAACAAAGCGAGGGCAGGCGGCGGCCCCCCTCCCCGGGGTCCACGCCGTCCACGACGCAAAAACAAACCCCCGCCCCGCGGACCTCCTCTCGGCGCGTAAATGGTCGCGGTAGTAGAGAAGGTCCGAGAAGAAAGAGTCGGAGCGCGCTCCGATGTCGCTATGCCAATCGTTTAGAGCGTCTGCGGAGCCTGTGGTCCTCCTGGGCTCCCCTTCATGCTACATGCACATCCCCCATCCCTGCCGTTCTTTGCTCTAGACGCTCGCGGACGTGCGTGGTCGGTTGTTTGTCCGACCGAGGAGGACCTCGAAGAGGCTGGAAGACCCGAGGACCAGCGGAGAGTCTCCTTCTCGCTTTCTCTGTCCGGCGCGCGTTCTTTCGACGCGCAGACGAAGCCGCGGTAGCTCAGTTGGAAAGTTTCGAAGTCCCAAGAGGAGCCGGCCAGCCAGTAACCATGAGATCGATCGGCCGAGTTGCGCTTATTGTTTTTCATGCAGCAGCATCGCAGCCATCCGAGCGCGTCGGACTGTGGACATACAGTCGGACGGGAGTCGATTCCGGCTTTGAGAGCGTGCTTGGATTCCTATCAGAACCGACCGAGGGCACTTCCGTGTTCTGGGACGACCTTCTATTCGTTGGGGCTTTTATCCCTAGGGGTAGAGCGGTGGGGGGGGGATCGTACGAGCGGGAAGCCGGCGGAGCCGCTATAACATGTCTAACTTCGGCCCTCCCGGCCGCAGGCCACACCCCAAGGGCGCACGTGACACGACTGACGCTGTGGACCACAAGTCAGGGTGGTCGGTGCTGAGTCCTCGCTAATCGGTACAAGGCATAGTCTCGTGTGTGTTTGCGGTGGTTCCCGCAGGCCGCAGAGAATCAGAGCGGAGCGGGTTACGCGACCGAGGCAGTAACAGAGGGCAAAGCACTGAAAGCCGCGGTCCGCGGTGGCCACTTTGGAGAGTGATCAGTCATCGACTCGACGACAGAGTCTTGCGGCTCGATCCGCGAGTCGGTGTTGTCGTGCCTTCACGCTCCTTCCAAAATCTCACTGGCCGTAAGCGCGTGAAGCGCGAGGCGATCGCTCGAAGGGGCGAAAGAGGGGACTTAAGCATGCGTGCCCTCCTCCAGGCACCGTTCACACCGACACTGTGACGAGGGCGCGGGTCGCCCCGGATAGCTCGAGTCGATCGTCCTCGCGGCCCGTGGACGATGCGCCGCCTGCGACTCCATTTTGTGTGTAATTGACGTTTTCGTGAGAACGGCCGCCGAGTCAAGGCGCACTATTGCCAAGCACGTGCGGTCCCCTCGATTTCCGTCCAGGACGCTCCTCGAAGGCGGCCTGGGCCTCGGGTCGAGCCTCGGGCCGAGGCCGTCCTCCCGGTCACCGGGAGCCCCGTGGCGCGGGGGGGCGCGGGAGCCCGCGAGGATCCGGGGCCAGCCCTCGGGGACAAGGGACTTGGCTTTCAGCCTCGGAGCGAGGCTCCGTCTTCCCGACCTGCGGTGCCGCGCTTCGACTCTCGCTCTCCATTGCGCAAGTCCGCGGCCGAGCGCAGGGGTGGGGGTCGCGCGACTCGTGACGCGCCGCTTCTCTTTCTCTCGCGCCCGTCTTTTCCACCGCCGCCCCCCCCCGCGGGCCCTCCTCGCGATCGGCGCGCGCGAAGCTCGTGTGTGTTATTTGTTGCGTTGCGCCTTGCGCGGGGAGACGCCGCAGTCAATCGCCCGAGCCCTCGTAGACGCGCTGCTCTCGGTTCAACTCCGCCGACATATTATTATTGCCTCGAACCTCGGTCGACTCGCTCTCTCTCTCTCTCTCTCTCTCTCATATCAACACCTTAAGTTGCAGCAGCTGGTCGTAGAGCTCGTGTAAAATGGCGCGTACAAAGCAGACGGCCCGTAAGTCCACGGGAGGAAAGGCCCCCAGGAAGCAGCTGGCGACCAAAGCCGCCCGCAAGAGCGCACCCTCGACCGGAGGTGTCAAGAAGCCTCATCGTTACAGGTAATTAAAAGCCCGGGAAGACTCCGATCCTCTCCTTCCAGGCTTTTCCCGCTTCTCGCTCCTCCTCCTCCTCCTCCTCCTCCCGCTCACCCGCAACCCGAGAACGCGGGCGTGCGCGCGCGCGCGCGCCGAGCTCACGCATTGTGGCGGAACACATGGGGCGGGGGCTCCAGGCTCGCGCTCAGCCGCGTCGGCCGCATCTCCTCCTCCTCCTCCACCGCGGGCCCTCCGCCCGCGCGCCCCCTCCGAGCTCATATTGATCTTTCTTGATTTCTACGCGATAACTGGTGCGCCGCCTGTGTTTATGGGCGCTCTTTACTTTCTCGCGCGCTGCACAGTCACCGCCATGCACGCCTGCCCCGGAGCTCCTGCCAATCGGGATGCGCCTCTTACCCCCTTTGCCATTTTGTCGCTTAGTACCGCGCTCCTTGACGACCCCTCGGAACGATCGGCTCCGAGACGGTCCACCTTCGACGCCGTTGCTGCCTGCCCCCCCCCCCCGGCCCGTTTTCTAGTCCGCCCCCCCTACCCGAGAAGCGCGCTGCCCTTCCGTGACAGCGGTACGAAAATTAGCTGCCATTCGGTTCTAAATTTTTTCCCCTTTCTTTCCTTTCCTTTTGTTTTTTTTTTTTTCCCCCCTTGTTCATTGGTCGGTGCGCCTATGAAAGTACTCCGTGACTTGCGCAGCAGGGATTTAAATGCCGATCCTGAAATCACATGTTTCATTGTAGACCCGGTACTGTCGCTCTCCGTGAGATCAGAAGATATCAGAAGTCGACGGAGCTGCTGATCAGAAAGCTGCCCTTCCAGCGCTTGGTCCGTGAAATAGCCCAGGACTTCAAGACCGACCTGCGCTTCCAGAGCGCGGCCATCGGCGCCCTCCAGGAGGCGTCCGAGGCCTACCTCGTCGGCCTCTTCGAGGACACGAACTTGTGCGCCATCCACGCCAAGAGAGTGACCATCATGCCTAAGGACATACAACTGGCTCGGCGAATTCGTGGCGAGCGTGCTTAAAAAGTGTCATTTACTACGTACACAACATTTACTGCTATTACTATTATCGATAGTTTGATCTTGATATTACTATTCGTAATAATGGATGGGGCTACACATTCGTTCCAATCCACATATTGTGTTACATGTATTATCACTTTGGTATAAGCATTAGTACATTCACCATTTACCATAGATATATCAATATCATTCAAGCTTAAAACTAAACTTGCTTTTTATGTAAATTTAAAAATGAAAATATTTAATTACGATATGGTATTAAAATCAAGAAATTACACTTATCTAGTAATTACTAAGGCTACAAGAATAGAATTGTTCTTATTTAAAATGGACACATGATGTAATCTATGATTTTATCTAGTATTATAACATTTATTATTTGACAGAAAGGGTCGATTATTTTTAGTAATCTATGATCATCATCGTGTATATCTGTCATCCATGAACAGAGTATAATTATTTTATATGGGTGTGTATGTATGTATGTGGGCATATATATGAATATGCGTATGTATACCTATATGTATGTGCATATTGTAAACATACGATTGTAAATATATGTATATGTATACATATATATATACACATGCCGACAAATATGGCGTGCTCTTAGAGAATAAGATCTCCTTTTATATAGCGTAATTTGACACGAAAAAAAATTTAGAATGTACGAAAAATAAATACATAGAAGGACTTTGAAAAAATTCATTTGTTCTTTGTGTGGAAGAATCGCGTTTCATAAATAAACAGTTTAAAGTAAAAGTATGCTTACATTTTTATTATCCCTTCATCCTTTTTTATTTCAATCTAAATTGTGTGACTTGTCAAACTTTAACCAAAATTAACAATAGTAATAAGGAATTTTAATGAAACGTTAATCATTGGATGGCAATACAACCTTTCGATTACTATAATATAAAATTTGTGTCGCTTGAGCACTTGTAGATACAGGAGGGGAAAATTCGAATTAAGGAAGTTCATAAAAATTATAACAAGTTAAAATGTAAAATTATTTTTATTATTTTATACAGTTACATTCTCTAGAACACAGAAGAATATATAAAATATGTATGAATGTCGTCAAAATTAAAATAAACTAATTCATATATCCGTAAAACGTAAGTCTTGATATTCAATTTATTAAAAATTTCCTACATCCTCGGTAATATACAAAAAAAAATTATACTTTTATGATATTCTCTATTTTTATTTTGTGTTTGATTGAATTTTAAATTAATTACGTGCCAATTATTAGAATTAAATTGTATCTGCTATGAACTAATTTAATTTCAATAATGATTTTATAAAAAATGATGTTTTTGTAATTTAATTATATATTAAATGCCAATAAAGATCAATTTGACAACAATGTAAATTACTTAATTGCACACATAATATTAATAAATAATACATTTATTAAAATCTTATTTACTTAATTTTACAAGTAAATTACGATTGTATGATAAAGCATAAGTTGTTGATTTGTTGAATATGGGAATTATACTCTTGTTTGCTTACTTAGAAAATTTTTATTATTCTAATATGAATTTACCTTATCTGATGACTTAACCGCGAGATAACGAAAAATAATTTATTATTACAACTATAATTCATATACACATATGCATCCACATATTTACCAATATTAATTAAATGAAGTTTAGCATGAAAATTAAATTGGTCCAAATTAAAAATACAAATAGCGCAAATATAGTTTCAGATCGACGCGTACGAATTCTTCGGTTCGTAAAAACGGTAAGTTTTTTGTCAGTTAATTGAAAAATTATTGCAACAATTGTGTTTAAGCAAAGCGCATTGTTTTCTGTAGAATAAAAAAAATATCAAGTTTTTTGTTGAATTACATCTAGTGAAACTTAAAGTGTTCAACCAAAAGTCAATGTAAATTCTTTTTTACGTTCTTGGGATGGAAGCAGAATTAATCCGTACACTTGCTTTTAGTCTTTTGTTTCTTTTACATTAAGAAACATCGTTTTTATTGAATATTATTATAAATATCTACATCATGAAAAAAAATTGTTCTTATGTATTTTACATTATAGTAACGGATTTTTTGTTTATAAATAACTTTATATTTTTAATATTTACATAAGAATTATATTTTCTATTAAAGTACTCAAATGCAAATTATTTATAGATGCTATTTCAATAAATAATCAGCTACGTAATTATTTTTCTTTATAAGATGGTAATAATTTTCGAAAATAGGTAACATTAAAATTTGTCCTTTAATTTAGGTGATTGTGTTTTTTACATTTTGTTTGTACCTATTGTAGATTATCATTTAACATTAGCAGTTGAAAATATTTTTGAAAAGTAAAAATATTCAAAATAAGTGTAACGAGACAAGTAAGAGGCATTGTGAAATCAATTGTTCACTTAGGTACAGAATTAAAAAAAAACTTCATTTTTCGCATCACTAAAGAATTTCACCAGTTAATTAGTGTAAATGGAAAATATCGCCAAATTACAAGTATATTACCATGAAGTAGGTCCAATCGCAAATTCGGATAAATTCCGAAATGTCTGGATAATCTTAAACGACCTTAAATACGATTTTTACAATAAATAATATATAATATAACAATGGGCTTCAGTTATATACGCGAGAATATAAATAAAAAATACGCATATTGTCTCCTATGAAGGTGTAGAGTTTGTCGAGAGTTGCGCACCTAATATCGAATGTGGTTGTTATTTCCCGCTACAGTAGCGGTAAGTGCTCGCGGCTGTCTTCTAGTCCTAGTTCAAACATACAAGAAACATCAAAGCTATTGAGTGAATCTTATCTTCATTAAAGCCGACCAAGACAACTTGAAGAATCTTGAGCACGTAACAACATACCATGCAAACATAAAAATGCGACTCCACTCTACTTTCACAGGGTGCCAACGTAATCCTTACGACTATTTTATCACCGTTTCGTTATCCTGGTTAAAAAATTTATGATAAAAAAAAAAAAAAAAAAAAAAAAAAAAAAAATCGGCCGAATTCCATCGTCAACGTTGCTCCCAAGGGCAATTTATATATATATATATGTATAAAGCGTTATGCAAATTAATTTTATTAAGCTTGAAGGCGAAGATTTTTTAACCAGTTTTCGTTTTCCTCCTCAAATTTAATATACTGTGCTCGGAATATAAAAATATACGAATTAGAAGCTATTTCGTACAAAATTAATTTGGCTTATTTACATGTTTGATAAAAAACAAATTTATACAGTAGAGTAACAGTACGCTAAAGTTCGTTCTAATTTTACATTTAATTATATATAATACTACATATTATTGTCATAAATATGTATTGTACCAAATAAAACTAGTGCTGATGGTTCAACCAGGCATTTTTATTATTTTAGAATATTAACTATGTTATTTGAAAAAAAAAGAATGAAATTAATGATATAACACATCTTTTGCCAAATGAAAGAATTCTAAAGGAAAGGCAAATTATAATTACTCTATGGTAAAATGTTATTTTGTCGGTCAGGCGCTCGAATAAAAAAAAATTATCTTTTAGTTACAGAAATAATTTTTCGATTTTCTCTTCAAAATGCAATTGCAATTTGTTTCGTTTTATTCTCAATACTATACATTTCAGGAAAATAATTCAAAAAGGCTCTCGCAAGGTGGAGCTTAATGTAGTTGCTAAAAAAACTTTAGAAGTATTGCATTGCATTTGAAGACTTTCAAAATATAATTAATAATTTTATTTGAATGTATAAAATGCATAAAACGAATTCGCCTTGAAGATGATTTTACAATCAATGGTTTTGAGTGGAAAAAATCGACTAAGAGCGGTATCGATAAGATTTAAATGAAATCGCGTGATACAAGCATTTACTCATGTTGTACAATGAACACGTTTGTAAGTCATGTAGATTATAAAAAAAAAATGTAAACTATAGAAATAAAAAACATCAATGTGGTCGAGGCCAATAACATTACCTAAACGTAATGTTGTACACACATTAAAAGAGAAGGAAAGAGAGAGAGAGAGAGAGAGAAAATTTAATGCAAAAGTAGCGACTAAGGATTCTAAATAATTTCAAGTAAAAAAAAATAGTACAAGTACGAACTATAATTAGATCTATGAGTATCATGTACCTAGAAGAGCTTAGCTTAAAAAAAAAAACAAATTTTTTAAAGATGTAATTCAAGTAACAGGAGTAGTTGCGTTTGCTATACACTAAGCGTCATTATAAATATTATAAAAGAGATCTGCCATTGACGAGCAGCAGGTACATGATCCTTTCTCGTAGAATCACACAACAAGGGAAGACTACAGCGGAGATATATATTTAATTTGCCGATTAATTAAGTGTTACCTGTAGAGATCTCGTACGGTTTGGTCTTCCCGCGATGTTGCGTTTCGACAGGTATTTAGCTTGTTCTCGAGAGCCTGTTAGGAAAATACGGTTTAATTTCAATAATGTATTTTTTCAACTAGCAACACTGAGCCGCAGCACATGCATTGAGTATTTTATTTTAAATAGATTGCCACTTGAATAAAAACCAGTTGCCCCCACCGTATACTACGAGTTAGTTCTAGTTGCTCATGGGCCGTGCTTAAAGAATTAAGAAAAATCAAATGACATAAAATTATAGCAAAGGCATTAGAGCATGCAAATTAAGAAAAAAACAAAATCAAAACCTGCATCGTGCTAAAAGTTGTAAGTATAAATGAAAATTGGATCGATCTCTGTCAGCGTTTGGTTGATTTAGTTTGTGATCTATTTGGAATTGAAGTGCCTACTTGAGCCGATGATGTTTTTGCGGTAGTGGAAGAAATTGCTTTCTTTACACCAGGACAAGAACATTTCACTCTCCTACAGTCCGTGCAGACCCACCTGTCAAGCTACCAATACACTAAGCTACAATATACTTCCGCCGTTAAAATCCGAAATCAAATTTACTCTTTGCAATGGCGATTCTCTATACTTTTAGTCTTTATCTTGAGGAGAGAAAAAAAAACACCAGCAGTGAATAAAAAACAAAAACAAAGCCGTGCTAAAAGCTACGTCGAACGCATGCTACATAAAAAATTAAGAAAATGATCGAAAAATCAGATCGATATAAAAAAAAATCATACTTACCCCGACTTTTCTCATAAGATCACCGATCATATTCATGGCAAGTATTCTGGTACAAGGTGTTAATGGTGGCGGATTGACGTTATTGTTGATATTGTTACCAATCACACCCCCTACGCCATTTCCAACTAGTTACAAACAGGAAAAACATGATACGTATTACTATTTAACAACAGCAAAAAACACAAAATTTAATATACATGCACAAAGTTTTTAAAACAAAAAACTCACAAACAATAATCAAAAACTTTTATTTTTATTGGAACGTGATAAAAAATCAATACAAAAATATAAGTGTACATCTTCGGCAATATCGAATTTGGGGCTCCGTTAAAAAAAAAAAAAGGATATCTTAGATTTGCTTTTCTCCCTCTTACACGAGCCTGGTACAAAAAAGTATTTTGTTTTACGTAAGGCATTAAGCATCTTACTTTTTAATGTCGACGTCGATATATTTGTCGTTGATACTGGACTAGTAGGAGTATGAGATTCCAATTCAAATTGTAACTTATTGCTGTCTACGTGGTTACGAACTCTCTCAACAGCTGCAGACTTATCATTATCGGGTTGATGACGAACTTGAACTTGAATTTCCTGTTTTAAATCTAAAACAAAGGAAACCTTTAATAACGATGAAAACAAGTTTATACGATCTTCGATCTATCTAAATTGTAATTAACCTCTAATTTCATCCTTTAGCCGCTGAACCGTTGCCCTTAAGCTTTCTTTTTCGTCTAATTCTGATTCTAATAATGCAGTTTTTTCAAGAGCTACATTAAATTTAGCTTCCATTTCTTCTTCTGTTACCTTACTCACTCTGTAATTTTAATGGTATTTTAAAAATTATAAACAAATTTGAAATAAGCGCTTTAAAAACCCACCTGTGAGCTCTTTCTAAATCATCATTTTTTTGTTCCAGCTCCCTAACGTATTTAAGTAATTGTTCATTTTGTACTTGAAGATCTTGAGCCTGAGATTGAAACATAGAACAATCTATGGTTTGTTGATCCAATCGACTCCTCAACTGTTCAATTTCTGTTGCCAACCTCGAATTCCTCTGACGCAATTCACAGCTTGTTTTATCAGCCTGCTCTAATGAAGCTTCTAATTCTTTTTCCAGCATCTGTGAATTTTCTTGAAATTCTTCTAACTCTCGCTCAACGTCGTCCTTTCTATACATGCATAAGAACATTAAACGCTTAGTTTGTTATACATAATTTTATAAAGCGACGAAAGAGTCAGTAAAAACATTTTACGTCCAAAGCTTTACCTTTGATGTAATTGGTGAGCAAGATCCATCCAATATTGGATCTCATCATCCTTGCTATCGAACTGAGGTGGAGGATCGATTTCCATCATTTTTAAAGAAATTTAATTTTTTAAATCGGTGAGAAATCCCAATAGTAGATGCAGACTATTGTAGGCTTCGTAGTCAGCATCCACAAGATAGAATTAAATTTACGTTATAAACTCTCTGAAATACATCTTCTGCAAATTAAAAAAAAAAAAAAACGGTTAATGCCAGGACGAACTTAAGACTCGTGGTTAAAAAATTACAGAATCACACATAGTCGAACGCGACGTACCGTTTACTTTTGAAACTTCGAGTTCGAAGATAGAAAAATAATGAGATTTTATAATAAATGCGGCAGTGAGTGTATGGTTTGTAACATTGTAAATTGAGTAAAGAGCAGAACACAACTATTGCGTCGATGAATCAATGAATGGTATTGAATTAGAGATAGGAGGATCAGACGCAGATCGAGATCCCTTGGACTCTGTTTCCCAATATAATATGCAGAAATGCCTTGAATAAATCGCTTGCGAGCGAGAGACGGAGAAAAATTGTAGAAAAATATTGGGGAGAACGCGAGGCGAGAAGGACGACAGGGATACGAATGACATGTGTACACTATACGGGATTATTTAATTAAATGAATTATGTACACACAGGGTGTATTGTACGGTAGATGGAAGACGGCACTCATAAATAGAGGAATTAAATACTACATTATTCTTGGCTTAGAGCGCAATAGCGCAGTTATGTATCGCTTCGACTTACTCGTTACGCATAAGGCCTTAATGCATCAAATGATTGAATGAAAATCAGATGGTGATTCGTCGCCGTACGTATGGCACCTTACTCACACTTATACGGAAGTGGTCAAATTGCACGAAGTTAATCTGTTTACAGAGCTCAAAATGGCAGACGCCAAAAATCGAATAGAAAGAAAAGATGGCTCCACACATGCCTAGAGCCTACGCTACGAGGGTCCGCGCGTGCGCTCTCGAGGCGTCACGTGCTTTACCTTTCTATCGCTTACCTTTAAAATGTACCTGTGACTCGCGCTCGTAACAAATTCCCGAGATACGCCGAGCATCCTCCTGGCTGCTTTATAAGCACCTCTTATAAGGACAAATCGTCGCTCCTAACGAGTATTAATATTAATGGCCTATGTTGCTCGTCGGCAGGTCTATAACATTTTGAATAAGCAGCCGCCTCGTTATTGCTGCTCTGCCTTGATAATTTATAAAGCAGTGACCCAATTTACATAAATTATACATCTTCGTTTCTTCAATTCTATTGGTCTTCTGGATACTTTGTCCACACATTTAATACATATCCGTATAATTATTATTCGGTTTATGTAAAACCATAGTTCTCTCATTATTTCACGGCATCGATTCGCAATTATTATTGCAACTGTGTTGTAAAACACCGCGTTTTTTTTTTTTTTTTTTAAATACCACGTACTCAAATAAATACAATATAATCGTGCCGCTTCTTCGTTCCGAGCGATTATCTAAGCGATAGTATAAAAAATTTATTCAATTTACGCATGTGTTTATCTTTTACGTAATTTCATGAAATATTTTTGCTCGTATACTTATGCGCTCGCTTTATTATATAAAAATCTATTCGTTAATTTAGATATTTCAGGCGTAAGATTAGCTTACGGCTTACATTACGAAACTACTCGATTAAGTTGTAATATTGATGATTTGTTAAAAGACGGCTTTGGACTAATTTCATCAAGAATAAATCGTATTTAAAACAGTTGCATCGCGTAGAATTTTATCAAAATAATAATTCGTGTTCCCATTTCATAAGACTGATATGGCAATATCTGTAATTCAAACTCTATATTTGTTTAAATCTTCTGTCTCTCCACACATATCCACGTACTACGTATTTCTCTATTATGATTGCGTGGGCGTGTTTGATCTTGAATAAACGGTTTTGTATAACTGCATACACACCACATTTTTTGTCTTATTGATAGATTTTTTTATTTATTTATTGATTAAATTGTTTATTATCTTTATTTTAATCTCGAAGGGATAATCTGAAATTCGCTTCTAGCTTGTCTTTTCTAATACTTTACAATCTTGAAACCTTGATTGTTTTTTAAGTTTCAAGGATCGTACATTGTATGTTACTATGTCAACGTTCAAGGTTACATTCACAACTGTAATTCGTCATATAAACAATGTTGCCCTCGATATTATGTTTATATTAATTTATGTCTTATTTACTTCGTCGCTTTCGTATAATTCTTCAAATCGGCGATCTCGGTTTCCATCTTCTGCGGAAGCCTTATTAATTGTGTTCCCAAGCACGCTTTTATGTCTTCCAACAAAGCGACCTCTTGCCTTGCCTTTAGAATGTTTGAGGTTCGATCACATCGTTTCTTAATTACTTACGAGTCATGAAAGCATCCATAAGAATGTGCTTATTTGTTGTTCATATTTAAGGGAAAAAATTGAGGCTACCATTTGGTTACATATGATTGTCTTTTTTACGATATATTTTAAGAGCACGAGGGAAAACTTTTTTGAAAAAGAATTTATTAGCCACTTTTTTAGTGCTGCGCTAGGAATCAATGAGTCAATTTTTGGCTGGAAGGCTGGAAACTCCGGACAACAGCGAGATTTCGATTTACTTTTCCTAAACAGTTAAGCGGATTTGTTTATTTGGAACAGATCGTCTGCATCCCTACGTATAAAATTTCAACCGCACCAATGTAAAGAGCCATTGACAATATTGACATACTTACTTAGCTTAAAATTGCAAAAACACTTTAAAATTTTATAAAGATAACTGCTTTCAACTAAACTATCATTTTACGAAAAGTAAGTCACGGATTCCCCGTATTTTAAATACAAAATCTTGTACAATCATGCTTTTTGAATAAATTAAAATACAAAAGAAGTGGTAATGGTAATTTTTAGAATTATTATGGAGTGCGACTATTATAATAAACAACAGTACTGTATTTACTCTTCAGTGCCATAGATCTAACATGTACGCTAAATATGCTTTGTGCTTCATTTTTATACTAATAAAATATTCAGTTATACATATTTACGATACTTGTGTCGTTGTTTGAAAGTATGTTATGTTTTCCTTCATTGCTTCCCTAAGGTTTTTGTTTTAAATCTCGGTTCGACATGTTTTAAGAAATAAAAAAATTCTTATTATTTACACTCGATAAGCTGAAAGATTTCAAAACTGAATATGCTTTATAAAAGCTCTAAGTGGTTTTGAATGTTCTCGACTCAGGTTCAACGCGAACATGAGACCAAGCAATAATAAAACCTTTTTACATTTTTCAATTAAAATACCTAAAAAATACCGCTGCTTCCGAGACGTGCGTTTAAAACTTCCCGCCAAGCTACATATGCATTATACGCCATACGTAATACGCATTACGCATTGTCCATTTTCCTAACAAAAATATATAAGTATACAAGCAGGAGGACACTAGAGACATCTACGAACTTACTAACTTCTTTATGCGGTACTTTATTAATACCCGAAAGCGTAAAACTGTAAGAAATAAGGAATATTATAATATTTCTGCTTTATTCATACTTAGGGATAGATTCCTTAAATTACTAAAATGGTAAGTATATATTAAATTTATTTGCATAATGTTTATAATACGGTTAAGGCAAGGCCGAACGATGATTTGGATCACGGAAATTATTATTTTTTGGAGTTGGTTTTACACCGGGCCATTAGTTAAAGTTATATTTAATAAAAAGTATAACTTCGCAAAGCATCATTATATCTTTCTTTAACGATGCAGTTTATATAAATAAGTAAAAAAAACGTAATTTCAAGCAAAGCAAGACGTCGGGCAATTGGGACAGATACGATTGATACTTTCTTCCTAACCTTATAAGGATGTAAAGGTACCCAGAGATAAACCTACATATCAATTTGCCATGTGGTTTACATAGGGAGCGTTACTATTTTTCCGAGCCATAGTAATTTATAAAGTTTTTTTTTGTAAATTAATGAGCTCGATTAAATAATAAAAAGCTCGTGTATTTTTAAAACTAATCATAAGTTAACATTTGAGTTCAAAACGCTTATGTATTTAAAAAATAGCCGTTCCATCGTTTGACCAAACAAAAAGCCAATCATTTAAAATAATTATTACTGCAGTTATACACACAAAATTTTTTTCTTATTTAATAATTAATCAGACGGGCCTGTATATGAAGATTGTCAACCCTTTTCAAGCAATGTACCAAATTTAATATCGCATCATTTTTTACGTTTTTGTAGCAACCAGAAATTATTCTCCTTAAGGAAGGAACAGCCTCGTCCCAAGGCAAAGCTCAACTTATTTCAAATATAAATGCTTGCCAAACCGTCGTAGATGCTGTTCGCACGACACTTGGCCCTCGTGGCATGGATAAACTTATTGTAAATAGCAGCGGAAAAGGCACAATTTCTAATGATGGTGCTACGATTTTGAAGCTTCTAGATGTTGTTCACCCAGCAGCCAAAATTTTAGTTGATATTGCAAAGTCTCAAGATGCAGAGGTAAACAAAATATTCCTCGATTGTTTTTTTGCTACTCAAAGAACTTTATTGTGGTTATTTTATGATATTTATAAAAAAATAAATAAATATCTGTATTAAATTTGAGTAACAGCATATGTAATGACTAGACTGGCATTTTTGTGCAGTAAAAAAAATGTCTCAATGAGTTTCTACACTGCTGGCATTTTTCTTATATAATGTTTTTTTAAATTGTAAATATAATCCAATAATTTTTCAGATCGGAGATGGCACAACAAGTGTAGTTTTACTTGCCGGGGAATTCCTTAAGCAGGTTAAGCCTTTCATTGAAGAAGGTGTTCACCCAAGAATTATAATTCGAGCTTTTCGAAGGGCAATTGAATTAGCTACTGAAAAAATAAATAGTTTGAGTGTTCAAATTAAAATACCTGATTCTGAAAGCACACGAAATACTTTGGAACAATGTGCTGCTACAGCTTTAAATTCAAAGTTAATTCGTCAGCAAAAAGCTTTCTTTAGCAAAATGGTAGTCGATGCTGTTCTCATGCTAGATTATCTTTTACCTTTAAATATGATCGGCATCAAAAAGGTTAGTTTTAATTTAACATTAAATTTTTTTATATGTTTTATTAAGGTCTGAGATATAATGTACAAACGTAGAGAATGCTATGAAATTTTTGTGTTTTAGGTTTCGGGAGGTGCTCTGGAAGATTCTATGCTCGTTACTGGTGTTGCCTTCAAAAAAACTTTCTCTTACGCTGGATTTGAAATGCAACCTAAAACATATTCACCTTGTAAAATAGCTTTACTTAACATTGAACTGGAATTGAAAGCGGAACGTGACAATGCAGAGATTTGCGTCAGTAATGTTGGAGAGTATCAGAAAATCGTTGACGCAGAATGGCAAATTTTGTACGACAAGCTCAACAAAATTCACAAGAGTGGCGCAAACGTAGTATTGTCGAAGATGCCTATCGGAGATGTTGCTACCCAATTCTTTGCCGATAGAGACATGTTTTGCGCTGGTCGTGTAGTAGATGAAGATCTTAAGAGAACCATGAAGGCTTGTGGTGGAGCTGTTCTTACCACAGCTAACGACATCGACGATTCCGTTCTGGGATCTTGTGAAAAATTCGAAGAGAAACAAATTGGAGGAGAAAGATTTAATTTCTTCTCAGGATGTCCAAAAGCTGAAACCTGCACATTTATTCTTCGAGGTGGAGCGGAGCAATTTTTAGAAGAAACACAGAGATCATTACACGATGCTATTATGATCGTTAGACGCATGATTAAGAACGATGCTGTAGTTGCTGGCGGAGGCGCTATCGAAATGGAAATTTCAAAAACGTTACGAGACTATTCTCGTACAATCGCTGGAAAAGAGCAATTGATAATTGGGGCTGCTGCAAAGGCCTTAGAAGTTATTCCAAGGTTTCATTCATTTTTATCGTCACGTATCGTATATATTATAGCTCCCTTGTAGCTAATTTGTTTTTTACACTAAAAAATTCAGGCACAATGCCAATAGCATTTCTTTTATTAATATGCATGTATAGAAGAAATGAAAGTTACAGAACGCAACTGAAACGTTTCGTTATCAAAACGTAGCGCCTAATAGATTTTAAAAGGACAAGGAGAGACTATAAATGAGAATTCGCGTATAAAAAAAAAAAGAAGCAAAATATTCATGTTTTTCCTTTTTAATTACAGGCAACTGTGTGACAATGCAGGCATTGACGCCACCCCAATACTCAACAACCTTCGTTACAAGCATCACACGGGTAAATATTGGTTCGGAGTCGATATCATCGATGAATGCGTTATAGATAATTGGGAAAATTGCGTTTGGGAGCCTGCAGTAGTCAAGATAAATGCCTTGACTGCAGCATGCGAAGCAGCTTGCCTTATTCTTTCGGTTGATGAGACTATTAAAAGTCCGAAAAGCAGCTCAGGAGAAGCACCGCAAATGCCTGGTCGTGGAATGGTCAGGCCCATGTAATACTTTGTGTTTTTAACTCGATATTTGCATCATAAGAGCTTTAAAGCTATAAAAATGCATTTTTATAAATATAAGTTGAAGTATTTTATAATTTTATTTGCAAATCGATTCCCAGTTCATTAAATAAAAAAAAAAAGAAAAAAACAAGAATGTCAAAAATATTGAAAATGAAAACGATTCATTGATAATAATTATAAGTAAATTTAATGTTTTATAATAATAATTGTCTAATGAAATTACGAAGTTTGCGTTTTTTACTGTTTCTAACATATATAATTACGAATAAATATTAAACGAAAAATAAAGAAAAATTTATATTAAATAAGCGAATAACTCATTTGTGGGTACACTTCATAATCTTTACAGAAGAATTAAATCCAATATGATTTGTTTGGTAGCGTCTGATTTTATTTATCTGCACATGTAAATTAATTTTTGTTTATAATATTTTATTAAAACATAAAATACAAATAATTTAAAAAAAAAAAATGTTTTTAATGCTGATATTTTTGTGGTGGCTACAAGTAGCGGATCGTTTAAATAATTCATTATTAAAGTATTCGTTGACACACAAAAATGCAGTTTTTATTTTTACGTCTCGGTCGTTCACATATTAATTAGTATTTTTTATCGATCAAATGCCGAATTATACATTATGATTCGAAAAGAAGCTTGGTTGCAAAACGGACTAGAGGGCATTGCTAGTTTTATCAAAAGATAAAAAGATTCATATAAAGGTGGCGTAGCTACATAATAATTTATTGAAAAGAAATTGTTAAAAATGTTTGAAATCACGCAAGTCGTCGTCAAAATGCAGATTCCTAGTTTATCAGTTCGCGCATTAATAGAAGAGAAAAATCGTTGTTCATTCTTTGATAGTACTAAATTTTGTTAATTTAACGATAGAATGATGTCTTGGAAGGTAATTTTTTAATTGAAATTAAATTTACTCGGTAGTCGAGCCATAAATTATAAATTAAAATAGGCAGAAGCGTTGCAATTTAAATAACTTGATTATACGTTTTATTGGAGTTTTATCGAAAAGCGTAGAATCATAAATGTATTATTTCTGGAATAAACGCTCCCTCAGACATTGTACATTTCATTGAAAATAAAATCTGTCGTAATTACTTATCGCACTTCCCATGCATACTATTTTGCTTAATAAGAAAAGTATTGCGATGCGATCAAAGATCCTACGCAAAATGGCGTGAGGCGAATCGGTTTTTAAAAAAAGTAGTATTACGCAGATTCTGGCAGTGGTGGAATACGAAAATTAACTGCAGAACGATTGCAGCGAAGCGCTCTTTACTGGCTTACCCGCGTTTCGGGAGGTACGTGGAACGAGTAGAGAGAGAGAGAGAGTGGGAGAGAGGGAGAGAGAGAGGTCGTAGAAGTGCAGAGACCGGCGATGCACTTGGAAATTCGGCACCGGTGAGACGACGTTTAGCGAGGAATACGAATAAGCAGCGTCGATAATGCGAGGCCTATTACGTATCAACGATAGTTGATCTTGACACGAGAAGGTCTCGGAGACGCAATTAAAACCGGAATGATGGATAAATTTTGATGTAAGCCAAGGGTGATGACGAATGCTTTATCGAACCGAATGATTAGGCTGGATGATCATCGTTCGAGAATAAGCTTCATACGGCCGAGCGGCAGGTAAGCGATGAAAATTTTCCTCGCAAGATTCGAATCTTGAGTGTACGTTACAAAAGTCCTGCGGGGGGGAGGTGGGTTCTCAATGAGAAATTTCTCCTGGATACTCGGGACGAGGCGCCTAGAGGCTGGAGGAACGGTTGGGTGCCGGAGGTCGCGGAGGTTTGTCCAGGGGCTCCGAGGACCAAAGAGATCGGGAAGGGCCGCGGTTCCATGGCGGTCGGGACCAGTCGAGTGCTACGAATAGTGCGAATACCGCGAGGTCCCGAGAGAGAGAGAGAGAGAGAGAGCGGGAGACGAGGGGCGGGGACAGCAGGGCAGCGGCCGCGGAGATAGCAGCGGGGGCGAAAGCTCCTCGTCGGGGGCGAGGGCGGGGGAGCGGGGGCGGCGGCGGAAAATTGGCGTAGGAGTCTATAGGAGTTAGGTCCGAGCGAGCGCGAGCGGGAGTGCGGGGGCGGAGAGAGTGGATCCGCGCTCGGCCGAACTCGGGCGGCCTCGGCTCAGCTGGTGGTGGGGGTCCGCGCGGCGCCCGGCGCTCGTTCGCTCTTGGACGACTTCGGCGGTCGGCGGCAGTCGTCCGGCCGTCCGAAACTGCCCCGAAGCTCGAATCGTTTGGAGCTGCGTCGGAGTCCAGCTCCGGCTCTCGCACACAACTCCCAAAGCCTTCAGGCTCGCTCGTGTCCGCGGGACTCGCGGTGAGCCGCAACGCGCGCCCAGCAACTCCGGGCCGACAGAGCCGGGGAAGAGGCCCCTCGAGGCACCTCTAGCTCGAGCCCGGCTCCGCTCCTCGCGAGTCCGGGCGGGCGGCCGGCCGGCCCTCCCCCGAGGAAGAGGAGCTCCCAGCGGAGGACGGGCCCCGGTGCGCGAGGAGCCGAGGAGCGCGCGCGACACGTGATTCCCGCCGGCGCGTGTAAATAGTCGCGCGGCGCTCAAGGACAGCACGTGGCCTCCCCCGTCGGCGGGCACCCACACACAGGAGGCACACACGCACGCACGCGGGGAGAGAGAGAGAGAGAGAGGCGCGCGCGCCACCTCCACCACCGGCCCCGCCGTCGTGACGATGCGCCGCCGCGGCTCCGATAACGCGCTCCAGTGAACTCGCGGAGGCGCGCGCGCGGCAGACACTGGGCCGACGACGACTCCGGGGGCCTCAGCCAGTGCCGACTCTTCTTCCTCGGCTCAGCTCCGCTCCGCTCGGCAGCTAATCGGCGCCCGCCCTCCGGGAGCAGCTCTCGGCTCCTGCTGTCCGAGACCCTACCCGGCCCCGGCCCCCTACGGTGGCTCTGCTTCCCGGGCGGTGGTTGCCGCAGGTGGTTCCCGCAGGTGGTTCCCGGTCGCGAGAGGCCCCGCGAGAGAGGAGCCAGGCGAGTAGGCTGGATTTCGCGGAGGCTACGGCGATGATGGAGCCGATGGCCGCGGCCACGGGGACCGGAGCCTTCGAGCTGGACGCCGGCTTCGAGCCCCAGACCCGGGCGCGCTCCAACACGTGGCCCTGTCCCCGGCCGGAGAGCTTCCCCGACGGGGCCAAGGAGCCCGTCGGGGAGTCGGGCACGCCGCCCCAGCAGACCGTCCTCGGCCAGACGGGGGTCGGACTCCTCCCGGTCAAGAAGAACAGCTCCCGGCGCAACGCCTGGGGCAACCTCAGCTACGCCGACCTCATCACCCAGGCGATCACGAGCGCCCCGGACAAGCGACTCACCCTCTCGCAGATCTACGAATGGATGGTCCAGAACGTGCCCTACTTCAAGGATAAGGGCGACAGCAACAGCAGCGCCGGTTGGAAGGTAAGGAGATGCCAGCCTTAATTAGCGCAACTCGTACTCGCTCCTCTCTCTCTCTCTCTCTCTTTACTCCTTACTCTTCTGCCGGCTCTCTCCGGTTCTTCTCTTCGGTGAGAGAGAGAGAGAGAGAGAGAGAGAGAGGAGAGCGAACGCGTGTGTGGGAACGGAGGGAAGAGTCGTGAACCGTTTGCTATCGGACCCCATCTCGAATTCCTCGGACAGCTTTGATACCTTGGAATAACTTGTTCCACGACACCCGACGCATGATTCATTCCAGGATAAATAAAATTTTGAGGCCTTATTCTTGTCCCCGGCACCTACGAGCACTCGTCCTGGCCTAACGAGTGTACCTCGGCAATATCCGGAGTCGGCTCGATGCTCCGAATTTATCGGCTGCCGCCAGCGGAGAGCCGACAGTCGCTCGGCTCGCGGCTCTCCGCTGGCGGAAAATCGGTAGACGCCTTGCCTCATCGATCGAGAGGTTTTTCTGCGACGAGCCCCCCGTTGCCGAGACCGACGATGCTCGACGCCTCGCTCCGTGAGATCGTCGAACGAGAGAGGGCAACGTGGGGGAGGCGGGGGAGGCGATCGATATAAATAAAGGCCTGGGGGTCTGGCCTAGGTTAGATTGGACCGGGAGGAAAGCCCCCGAACAACGTCCTGTGCCGGCCTTAGGAACGGCAGCTCTCGGCTGGGGCGACTCCAGCAGCCGTGCACCGAGTAAATAAATAAAGCCCGCCTTGGTAGAGAGGCTGGCGCAACCTCATCTGGCTCAGCCCAGTGCCCTTGAGGAGCCGGTCGGCTTCGTCGGAGCCGCGATGGAAAAAGGAGTTCGGCCGATAATCGGCAGCCCCTGATTCTCCCCGCCCCCTCCGAATACGTGGCCCCGCGAGCGAGCCTTCGCAGATTCTTTCGGTACGCGCAACACCGGTTTTGACTCGTCACTTGCCCCTCTCCCCTCCGCGGTCGCATCCTCCTCCTCCTCCCTCTTTCCATGGCCTGCCCACCGCGTCGTCATCGACGCCGCCGCCGCCGCCGCTGCGCACATTCTCCCCCATGTATGGACGGAGCTGCATGGATTCCGTTATTCTAGCGCGAGCCGATGGGGAGCCGACGGGGCGGGAGGAGGCCCCCGCGCGACCAAGGCGCCGGGGAAGAGTCACTTTGCGCCCGGACGGCCCGGTTTTCCCCCGGTTCCTCCTCGGCTCTTGGCCCCCGACCCTAGCCCTCCCTCCTCGGCGAATCTCCTGCTTCTCCTCCAAGTTTTCTCTCTCTCTCTCTCTCTCTGCCCCTCCCTCTCCGCGCGCGGCTTATCGGCCCACCGTCGCCCCGGAACTCGACGTACACGTTGGCACACGCGTGTCGTACCGGCGCTCCGGCACGGCCTACGTGTCCCTCTCACTTTTGATCTCTGCCACGCGGGCGCGAGCCGCAGAAATGGCCGCGGGCGGGGCCCAGCGGCAGGGGGAATCTCGGAAAGAAAGACCGCTTTCAAGGACAAATTTGCATTGGAATTGCCGCGCGCTCCGAGCCGTCTCATCGCTGAAAAATCGCGGACCTCTCGAGAGATCGCGGCTCCTCCTCCCTTCCGAAGGACTCCGGCCCCGAACCCGCGCGTGCCCCTCCCTCCCTCGCTCGCTCTCTCCCCGTTCCCTCTATCTCTGAACCCTCCCCACCCACTCTCTCTCTCTCTCTCTCTCTCTCTCTCGAGCGGCCTTCCTTCGTCGCAGCTTATCTACCCGTGCGCTCGAGCGAGGTCTATTGTATATCTCCGCGCCTATCTGCCCGCTGATAAGAAGCCCGTCCGATAACGAGGTCGACGACGAGACTCATCCCTGTCGGACGACTTCGCTGACGGCAACTCGATCTCGCCCGTAGCAGCAGAGTTGCCCCGAGCCGATCTGCGCTCTGACACGATGTGACACGATATAAACACTGCGCGACTTCATAATCGAACCCCAGAGGCTTTATATCTCCGGCAATCGAGAACTGCGACACTGAGGACACTGAGGTCACTGGCACGCTTATAATTACCAAACAACCTCGGCGCTCGCTTCGACGTCTTCTACATCCTCCTGTCTTACCACTCTTGTACGACGAGTCGGCCCTCCGATTTGTTCCCTGCGCCAATTATTATCGAAGGCTCTTTTCCTTCCTTTCAACGTCTCTCTCTCTCTCTCGCTCTCTCTCTCGCTCTCTCGTTAGATCCAAGCGAGGCAGAGCGAGAGAGCATTTTGCCGGCGCCGGGGGGAGGCGGGAATCGCAGGCGTTTTTCCACCTCGCGTTACACGATCACTGCGGTCACTGCTCGACCCTTATAGTCTCTAAAAAACCAAAGGCTCTCTGAAAATTCCAGCCAACCCTTTAGCCACCCTCTGCAGACACTTTATTCGTCCAACAGAAGCGATCGCACTCGTTTATTTACTTAATCTTAATAAAGACTTATATAATAATGAATTCATTATAAAATCCTCGTAATTGTATAATTTATCTTCGGCTCCTTCAAGGCCTCCATGACCTTAATGCACTCTGGCATTTATAATCGCATTTTAAAGTTATTATTTCATTTTTAAAAAAATTATGTAAGTCCGCGCTTTTTCTCTTACATCTGATTAAAAGTCAAAAAGCTGTGACGCTATCGATTACGCTTGTCGTGACTGCCATCAGGACATACCTTGAATAACTGAATTGTCTGTGAAATTACATAATTATATGTAATTCGCTGAATTATCCTTCGGAAAAATATAGGCCTTCGGCTGACACTAAGTTTCTGACTTTTATACAACATTAAGATGAGCCAAGTCGGATTAATTTTTTTTTCTTATTTATTCCTTATAAATACGCTATAAATGTAAAATATTTCAACGTCCCTTCGGCACTCGAGGAAGCGAGCGTTTAACAAAGTAATACGTACACAGGCTCAAGCGATTATTATACGCATTATTTTGATTTTTCAGAAAATGCCAATCATTCAATTTTCAGGAATGATATTTATTTCTAGCAAAGGATCATCATAATTGTTAATAGATTTTTATAAAAATAATAAATACGCATTTATTACGTATAGCTTTATTTTCCTTTTTTTCTTTTTTTTTTTTTTTTTTTTTTTAATCTTTCCGTAACTACAATTATAACTATTTAGTAACGTCGTTGTATTTGTCTACATCGTTTTACTTCATGCGGTATCCATTATCAAAAAATAATAATTTCTAAATTATTCTTGATTGTCTTTCGTAATTTTCACTCGCATCGCCCAGCAGCAGTTTAGTATTTGCCACTTGTGCGATATTCATTATAATACGAGAAATATAATTTTTTATTATTTCAAGATATTATACATACGCATCCGTGCGCACGCGCACACGAAATATCTTAATCTTTATAATAAAAAACTTATTTAATTTAATAATTTTTTTACTATTTTTTTTTATTCCGAACGTAGTAGCATTAAACTTATCAACTTAAAAAACATACTCAACAGATTTTTATTGCAAATACGTGTAAGCTTAGAATTATTATTATTTATTAAATTTATCGTACATGATTGACAAATTGTTGATACAAAAATTAAAAGCATATTAAGAAAATTAAAATATTCTTTCAACAGTTTTTCCTACGTTACAAGCATGAATATGAATGTTTCTTTAGATAGTCGATCTTTTGATTGGAAATACATTATTTCTTAATGTTGACATTATAATCATTTCACAGTAATTTTATGGAAAAATACAATTTATACAATTATTAAGAAGCATGATGCGACACAGCTCAATCAATGAACAATGCGAAAACGCTTACAGTAAATTAAAATATTTATTAGATAATTGCATGGAATGTTAGAAATTGCAATAATAAATTACTATTTTTAATATAAGCTTATAAAAGCTTACAATATAAACACATTGCAACCGTAGAATTATTGCATAATGATATATAAAATAATATTACTGATAAGTAATTTGTTCTTCTTTGTAATGTATATATATATATATATAATGTTCTTATTGTATATTAATTTGAAACGAATTTAAATTTAATTTATAATTTTCTTTCGAATTCTACGACATCGGGCATTAAAAACCAACTTCTATAATAATCTAAAGCTATATCATAAATAAAATAAGTTTGAAAGAGTTGTATTCGAAATAAATTTTTACTAGTATTTATATGCGTACGTTGAAATGCATTGCTAATAATATTGTATATTTAATATTTGCCCAAATATATTAAAGAAGATTAAAAAAAAAAAATAATAAGATCAACTCATGTGGGAACAAGAAAAAGCAAAGAGAATAATATTTATATCAGTAGGTTTTAGGGGTATTCAGAAGTTGCAGTGAGTAAAAAGGGTGGAGCTTAATTAAAATTCTTTTTAAGTATATTTCAAAGGCAATTATTGAAAAGTCAAAGAGCGTTGAAATCCAATTACGTTATTTTCCCTTTGGGCGAGCGCGCGTTTACGAGAGCGATCGCATTTTGGAATTATAACAATATAAATTTATGTAAGGTTCAGATTAGCCATTTCTCCTCCTATCCGTACATTTCCAAAAGAATGGAAAAGCTTTTATGATAAAAATTTATAAACAATCTTTTAAGCTCTGTATGGAAATAATTGTTGGTTGATGCCAACTTGTAAAATTTGACGCTCGATAATTTATGTAACAATCTGAGAGCTCGCCATACAATTACGTAATTATTACTCAAACATTACACTTGTATTAATAATTATTGTACGTAATAATAAAGGGACTTGGATTGAAATTGGATCTATTATTTCATAGTGACGCACGTGATAAGATGTCGTACGAAGCTACAGGGAAATAATTTGTGTGGATAGACACGGTGGAGGGAAGCGATGCGCGACTCCGACGTTAATGAGTGTTCGACTAAAGGATGAGCCGAGTTTGGATGAGTTTCTCTGAAAGGAGACGGGAGTAGAGCTGAGAGCGGGAAAATTTTCCTGATAGTTAAAGGGATCATGGAGAAGAGCGAGTCCATTAGCCTTGACTTTGGTCGCTATGCCCACGTAGTGAAAAACGAAAAGAAAAGGTATTGCGATTTTTCCACGAGATGTGTGTAACGTTCGAGAAATCTCAGAGCGAAGGCCACGACGCACGCGAGTCAAGGATTTCGGTCGAAACTAACGATGAGAAAGACAGATAAATATGTGTGAATGTAGCATGTATGTATCTATACACACACACACACACACACGCGTGGATAGCGAGAGGGGGGGGGAGAGGAGACGGTTCCGTATTTTCCGAGGCTGATGCTCGTAACGTTTCGCGCCTAGCCATCGGCAAGGCCGGCATTTTTCTTCACGTTAGCCGTGAGGAGCACGACATCTATCGAGATTTCCCTGATGGGAATCGATCGATATCGATTCCGCCATCGAGCCCTCCTCCAAAAGCCATTTAAGTTAAGTGGACACTGTCCAAATGCGCAGTCGTCCCCCGCACTCGGAGGACGATCCGTTGGAGTGCGCACCCCTTCAGATATTTATAAGCACTCGCAGTTCTTTTTTTTTTTTTTTTTTTTTTTTTTTTTAATTTCTCGCGCGGCACTTTTGCCAATTTTCTGGGAGCACGGCCTTACGCAATTGTTCTGAAAATATAAATATACGCGCGCGCGCATACGTACAAACACGCGTGCATCATTGCACATCTATGTGTACGTGCGCACACGTATACACTGCGCTTGGTACGCGTATACGGTACTCGGATTCTTTCGCTTAATTAAATGTTGAAACTGAATAGTCGAGATTGTATGCGTTGTGTGATATCAAATGTCAAGTGACAGCGCATCCGACATTTTCTTACGCATGACGCAACTATCCTTGACTTTTCCTCGCGATGAAGCTTCCCGTATTTATAACACAGCATGCAAATATCCAGTCGTTTGCTTAGCAAGAGTTTCGGTTCCGTTAGCCTTTAAAAATCATTTAATTCGATCGTTTAATAAGAAGCGAGACATAAAATTGGTTATCGTCGTTCCCATGTGAACTCCGGCTAAATTTCACCCAATAAAAAAAAAATTGCATTCAACAATAATAATCGAATGCAACCACTTGATCGCAGCCAGTTTTAGTTTAACACGAGCGGATGTTTGATTGAGTATCGGTGAAGTTGGTCTGGTAGCGTATCAATGTAAACTAAAATTTTGTGCGTGTGATTCTCGAAGTACGCAAGTAATGCGTAGAAAGAGAGGAAAGCGGCACTGGCTTTAATAGGCGCTAGAAACGCTTTTCACATGCGTCGGATAAGTCATCGATTGGCTGGTCGCCTGTTGCATAAAAGCTGTACATCAGTGTCCAGAATGAGAGAGACAGCGTCAGCCAGTAACCAGTGAATTATTCTAAATGATAATTTCGCAACTTCCTACACACGCGGCTTCTGCTTCCTCCGAGGGTGCAGGGGACAGAGGCGCAAGGAACGCGCCCAAGGAATAGAGGGGCGAGGCGCTTACCCGCGGTGGTAGCGATATTCCACATCGGCGTTACATCTATGCCGATTTGCTCGGATCGAATCCGATCTCCGGACAGGAGGCATTGACCTCGCGTGCCATTTATCCCCTCCGCCCGCGCCGAGGCCCCTCGTCGTCCTCCCCCTACGCTGGCACCGCGGCGAGGCCTGCCCTGCGCCACTCCCTTCCGCGCTATTCCTTTTACGCCTCGCCTCGGGGGCCGGCGAGAGAGCAGCGAGGATTCCGAGGGGCTCGAGCGCGGGATCTCGGGTGTGGGAGCCTCCGGGCTTTTTTGCCAGTCCACGCATCGGTTCCACGAGCCCGCGCGGTTCGCTTGACCTTGGCTCTCTCGGCGGCTCCTTTGCGGAGAAAACCAGGCGGGTCCTCGGGGGAGCGCTGCTTCCGTACTCCCGAGGCCGCGGCGTTTCGTCGCCGACACGCGCCCATCGCGTGACGCCTCGGCCATATGCGACCGTCTTCTATGCCAGCTCGAGGAGATAACCCGAGAGGAATTCGGCGCCTCCACCCGTCCGCGAAAGCTCCTCCGCTCCCGGCACCGCGACCCCCGAAAACCCATCCGACTCGGCATTGACACCCATTGCAGACTCTTTGTTCCTCCGGTTTCTCGCAATTGGGGTGTGGGACGCGCATTATGATTTGTTCTTCTGCTTGCGTAGCTTCTTACTTTCGTGCCTGCTAACAGCTCGCCATTCCTTATTTATGCTTCTACCTAGTCATACCACTTTTGAGGCTTTGAACGATGCGGTCATGTGCTTCTACGTCGAAATGGAGGATGAAGATTTAAAGAGAGAGAGAGAGAGAGAGTAAAGGGTGCGAGAGAATAAGTGCTTAGATCCTGTCCGCTTGGCCAAGCTAATGCAGCAACTAACGATGCAACAGTTCGTAAGGTCCACTTGGCTTCGGTCAAGTGTCTCGGCTTTCCAGAACATCGTTCTTGTAATTGTCCTTAATATTGACGTACTACACTATCGACGTCAATGGTGGTTTTCGCCCTCTTTCTGCCCACTGTCAGTATCCTCAAGGCCAGTTTGAATTACTGCCGACTCCACGGGAACCATTGGCGGAAAATTAGCCGCGGGCAGAATCGTCTCCCTTCCTTCTTTTTACGGCTTCGTTAATATACGCGTGCTTTATCATCTTCAAGGTGAGATGGAAGGAGCGAGAGGGAGAGAGAGAGAGAGAGCGAGCGCGCGTGTATCGATGAGCGGCGAACTCTTACACTCTAATGTGGCCCCCGGAGTTCTCCCAGAAAGACCAAAGCTTCCTGATTAATTTTTATGACTTTTAATTAATGAATGTATTTCTAGCTGATTTGTCCTTTTCTTTCGTTTTTCTCCATTTTTTATTTTATCAATGCCTGTGTTTCCTCTTTATTCAATATGCGCATTTCGTCATATCTAATGACGCACAAATCGTACGCGGAACTTGATAAATACATCTCTCGGCACATCTATCCTGAAAATCTATGCAATCAACGATACTACAATCACTTGACTTCTTCGAATGTATATACATATCTCTCTCTCTCTCTCTCTCTCTCTCTCTCACTCTCTTATTTATTTTATAAATCGTGCATGACCTTTCTCTATGTATAGAAATAATCTACGAGAAAGTGTTATTTTCTGAATACGCGAGTCTCATAAATTATCATTATTTTTTATGCATAGAAGAAAGAACAAGCGCTTTTTTCTCCGTGCGCATCTTGTTATTTATGTATTTTTTTTTTTTTTTTTTTTTCAAACTGTCTTTCAAGGCTACGTTCAACCCGGGTATCGCCAGTCCTAACATTGACTTGGATTACTTGCTCTTTCAATTAAAATTTTACCTTGTAGTTTAATTTTATATAATCTTGCGTAATTTACGCTATTGAGGATGCGTTTGACAAAATAATTTGAAAAATTTTGCCGGATCCCTGTAACAGAGGGTTGGAAGTATTTTGCGTAATTTATTCCGCTGACGAATTTAGAGACTGATACGACTGAAGTTGAATAAAAAGCAGGATACGAAGGAAATATGCAAAAGGTCGCGAACGAAGAATGAAATATACGTCGGGCATATCGCAGTTGTCATCAGGCTACCGGTATTGAGAAGCCACCTCAGCTGGGTATATCCATTTTTCAAATGACCGCATATTTCGCATCGAGCTCGTGGTCTAAGTCGAGAGAGACAAAAACATATTTCGATCCTATGCGAATGGGGGAAGTCTCGGTAATTCCAGTAGCCGCTATCCGGTCTATGTGCGCAGCATTAGGCGACGCTCTCGTACTTTCATCGGCCATTGTTCCAAAACTCTTAATTCGCTATCACCAATTTGCTAATGGAAAGAAATATGAAATTTCATCGGAACTCGGTAAAACTTTGACTAAATATATGCCCATGAGTGTCCGCCGAAGACAATAGGAGCTATGCGTTAAGAATATTTCGTCTAGGTACATTTAAGAACTTCAATTCATCAATATTCGTTACACGTTCGTGCCCAACGTCTAAGAGTTCATTAAAAAGCTCGACCAATCACGATATGCACTTAACTTCTTTTTGAACTTTAATATGTGTACAACATCTTGGTTCGTTGTCAATGGCTTCTCGTGTCTTTTCATGTCGCACTCAAAGAGGGTAAAGTAAGCTCGGAATATTTTAGACAAAAATGCTTACAATTATTCATAAAAATTGCTCGTGTACCAAAGAAATGGCGATGACTTTACGTGCGTAAAGAGCGTCGTGCTGAGCATTCCGTTTAAAACGTACATACGCGTACGTAAATAGTTCGAATAAACGAAAGGCGTTTAACGGAGAGGAACGATAATTACATTTTCGAGCATTAAATTTTTTTTTCTTCACTAATCCTTTTTTGGTTAGTATCAACAATTTTTTCTCAATGTTGAATAATGTTAAGATGACGTTGTTAATAAGCGCGAGTGTGCGCACTCGTTGCTTTTTTGCCCAATATTTCGACGTACAATATTCTAGCGTAGCACTTATTTTTTTGTGTGATATGTATATATGTGTGCGCGTGCGTGCGCGTGCGTGTTAAAAAAATAGTACACTCAAAAAAGCCTTAGCACATTCGTGTACAAAAGCACTAGTGGGTCAATGTTTCATTATTTCATTCTTGGCTGAATTGTAAGCGTCGTTCGATGGTAGAGTCGCGGCTGTTTGCATTTGTAAATAAAGGATTTTTGACGTTATTATTAGAGTCATTATCATTGCAGTAGAGGCTGTTGTAATATTTATTTTTTAAGCATTTTTCATAACCATTAACAGCAGCATATCGCCATGCTCGGAGTACAGCTCGGTATTCTCGGCCCTTGAAATCGTGAATGTTAAGCGTACTTGACCCACTTGCCGATGCGGGGCGTGCATTAAAAGACATTAATTCGTCGAAAGTCGCCGCGTCGGGCGACTTGAGCAAATACAACTCGTAAAAAGGAGAGAAACGGGGGGAGGCGCTCTCGAGCTCGGGGTGGATGGAGGCTACGGGCCTCGGCGCTCAGATTATTTCCGCAACTCCGGACTCTCGGTGGACCGTTAGCCTTCTTCTGGCCCACTGGGGGCGAAGCTCGTCTTCCTCGGTGGGATCGACCGGGGCTCGCGTCGGGCCGCCCGGCTCGAGTAGCGAGCGAATAGCCGCAGCGGCTGTCCTGCATGCAAAAGGTCGGCTCGCGGGCCCCTACGATACCCGACGGAGGGGGAGGATGAGCGAGTGGCGGCGGTGGCTACGGAGTTCGGCCGCGTCAGCCGAAAACCCAAAGTCGCCGGCGCGCAACGATTCCACAAAAAACCGAAGCCGTAGCGTTGAGTAGGATCGAGTTGAGTCGTCGCGCCAATGAGAGACCGCGCGCCCGCTTTTTTCAGTCATCGGCATAACTAGGCAAATGGGACTAGGCGGCTCTGTGTAATTAATGTAAGCGGGTCACGTTTTTTTATGGATACTCTTAGCCTTGCGGAGCGCACGCGTGTGCGAGATTGTACGCGTCTCCGCGTACGTCGTCGTCTCGCTTTTTTCCTCTCGAGTCCCCGGCGGCAGTTGCAGCCGCAGTGCTTTTAATTGCTCGAGGCTTTAAAGGCTTATCAATAATCGATAGCGCACGTGGGCCGGGCCTATCGATATTACTGGCCTCTTTGCCTGCGATCTGCCTCTCTGTCCTCTGCCGAGGCTCTCGACGGTCGCTTAGAATTACGAGTGGAGGTTGCGCCACCGCATAGCTTAGGCCCTTGATTCGACAGAAATGAAAATCGTATGCATTATTTATAAAATTTCAACAGCGCGCAGCAATGAATAATTTAACCATTCGTTCGCTACGCGCCCGTTGTAACTCATTACAGCTTGGGTCTAAATTTAATTATGTCCGAGTGTGCAGGCCGCTTCATTGGCCTGCTGCTGATGCCGAATAAAAGCGAAGCCTGCCTGTCTGCCTGCCCGCGTGCCTGCGTGTATTCAGCGATGAAGGAATGCTCATGCCGCGACATTGGTACAGTTTGGTATTAAGATAAAAAAAATCATATTGAGGTCAAATTACATTTTGAGTGCCGTTTTATGAGTTAAACGATGAGTTAAGAAACGAAATTCCTTTAATAGCGCAAGTAAAATAAAAATTTTCGGTAGCCTACTTTAACGCAATAGATTAAATAAGCGGAGGAACTGTAATTTTGTATTTTTTCTCATTGAACGCACAAGCATGAATTAAAATTCCTCTTTTAATATTTCGAGTCTTGAGCAACTGACGCGGGCTTGGCATCATTTTTTACGCTTTATTATTTATTCTTTTTCCTCAGCTAACACACGAAAACCGTCCCCGTAATTGTGCAGGTAATTTGTACGTTTAAATTTGATTTTAGTGGTGCGTAGTCTTTTAAGAAAAAGATATCGTGCGTCCCGAGTGGCAGAGGTGGGGAGGGAAAGCCTGAGATTATTGTACTTACACTAAAGACTCGCGTCTGACCTAAAGACTAGTGGTAAGTACTGCGACTTTAACCGGTGTCACGGATAGTACTTGTAAACCTCGCATTCTTTACTTAGGCTTAACAACGCATCGGCGTGCCCCACGAGAGGGAGAAGAGCCTGTTGAAGCCGAGTCTCCTCTCTAAGCCTCCTCCTGCTGCTACATTTAGACGCGAAAAAAGTCGAGTCCTCTCGACGAAGAAGGTGCACCGCTCGTAGCTTGCGTCCAAGCCATTTTCCCTCCCATTGGCCCATAAGCCGAGGAGAGAAATCTGCCTCCGTCATATTTCGCTGGATCGAAATCCTCGGCCCGTTATATCCTTTCTCCTTTTCTCCTCGTGCGGCCTGCCCTGGCATCGGCACCGCTCCAGAGTCTCGACCAAAGTGCACGTGGTCGTCGTCGTTTAAAAGTTGGCGCGACTCGGGCTCGGGCGGCACCGAGCTTATCACTTACGTAACGAGACTTAAGTACGGCCTACAGCCAAGCTCGCCGGCCAACCTCAGAGGTTCGCCTCCTCGAGAGCTCCGGCCCGACTCGGGACAGCGGCACTCGGCTGCCGAGGCGTCCGGGGGAGGCGCGAGGGGCGCTCCTCGGCCTAAGCAATACCTCCATCGCCTTGGACCGCCGCGGAGCTCAATGCCGCGGTAGCCGCCGATCGGCTGCGGCGTTACGTATCAGCGCCGATGATCGTGAATGGATAAGCACCGGCGGCGGGGGAGAGGCGCGCGCCCGGTTCGTTCCGCTGCCGAGTAAAGTTGCTCGTCCTCGTCGGTAGTCGTCGGTCCCCCGAAGCCGTGGCTCGGCAGCCGGAAAAGCCGAGAGCCGCGAACGAAAATAGAGTTAGGCGTTGCAGTAGCTGGCTGCGGGGGAGGGGAAACGCCGCCGCGGACTAGGACGGAGAAGGCGACGGACGGACCCCGACGGAGAGCGAGCCGCCGCCACACGTGGCCCGACTCTGGCCGGCGCGTCCTCGTGTGTCACCACGTGCACGCGGGCCTCCTCTCGCCGCTGGCCGCGGTTCAAGGACCCGAGCTAGCTGGCGCCCGCTCCTCTCCCCGCGGCGCGCGGCCGATCGGACGGGAGCTGCTGCTCCTTGCCGTTCCCGACAATCCGCGGCTCCTTGCCGGCCTCCTCTCGCCCGATGATCGAGGACTCGATGGGCTCGGGCCTCGGTGCTTCCACGATCGTCCTTGCAAACGAGGGCCTACTTTTTTCCCCGCCTCGCGGCTCCGATATAACGACTATCGCTCAAAATTAAATCGGTCAAGCACGTTCGTTCGCCTCTCGCCGACCACCCAATTATCGCTCTTACACAGCCGTAAGCATTCCGATAGAGGGGCTCGAAGGAGGCCTTTAACTATCCTTAAGCCACTAAGGCTGAATCTTATCCGAGTGAGAGCTAACCGTTGTTTAAATGAATTATTTTTAACGCGTGCGAATTACCGCGGGCCTTAATACTTGCCTCGTGAGCTTTATTACTCGGCGCGAGCAGCCTTTGCTCATCTTTCAACTCTCGCAGATTCGTTTGCTTCTGTGGGCTCGCTCTACGAAGCTTTTCACTTCCTGAGGAAAAAGTGCTCCTCAGCCAAGATTCATTGACGAATGTAAGCTCAACCAGCCGTATTATTTTCACCTTGTGAGTTATTCAATCGCTTGCGGAAAATGTGGACGAAGGAAAAAACGAGGAAGGGACGAGTCGTGAAAAGTGCAGATAAAGGTGACAAAAAATTGGAAGCGAGACGGGGCTTTTAAAAATCATTTTGGACAGCTCTGATACAAACTGATTTTACTACGAAGAAGTTTTCTCACCTAACTCGGTCGGGTGTATTAAACTGATTAAAAAGGCGTTTTGTCAATGTGTTAATGTAAAAACAAGCAAATACAAGCAGCTCGTACGTGCCGATACAGCCAAACAAATAAAGGATCGAATTATTCCCGTTCGAGGGCAATTTCTGTTACAGCAATGAAAAAATCTAAAATACAATTTTTATATAGGCAAAAGAGCCGCGTTTTTAAAGTACAGAAGTATACGTAGCATTGCAGATAATCCGTTAACAATGTCAGGTCTGAAGCACAATAAAAAAGAGGAACGAGACAAATTTGTTTAGTAGCTGTACTAGTAGAGCTGTTTCAGTAAAAAGCTGGTCATTGTCAAAGTAAATGAAATTATGCATGCACATCGAATTCAGCATAAGAGAACATTACAAACTATTTTTAAAAGTCTATCGAACTTCATTAGCCATGTAGAAGGATTAGTTGTGCGCGGTGTCGAAATTAAAGAGCGCACGATATATCCGTAAGAACCATCTGAATGCTTCTTTGAAAAATCGATAAAATTAAGCTTTCTATTATTCTTCTTTCGGGAAAATTTTTCACCTCCAATCGTACGTCTAATTTTTGTTTAAGCGCAAACAATACTGTACCGCAATAATGTACTCGTAATTCAAAGGTTTTTAAAGAGATGGAAAACTTATCAGTATTACGGGCTTCTTACGGAGAATAGGAGGAATGCCGATGCAATGGCTTAAGCATTTGTACCCACGACTTAGAAAAATAAATCAAGAGCGGGGGAGGGTTTTGCAAACCTAAGTTATCGTGTAATCTTTTAAATTACGGCCAGTGTGAGCGCGACTTTGTTCGAAACAGTAGTCAGTCCCCGTGCAAGAGACTCTTGTCGGAAAGCGGCTGGGTGTTTATTTTTTCCCGTTTGGAAGATGACCGCATCGCTGTGACAGCAGGAGCACTGGGAGGCTGCGAATCGCAGTGCCAGCTCGGCAGAGATGTGGTCGCCATTTGCGCGGAGGGCGAACGCGTGGGGACTGGACTCGGTCCTCACCGGAGGACAAAACGAGAGCGGCGCGGAATGGCGCTTGGGTTCCGGCCGCCTCGGAGGATGACGCTGGTCAAGGCTCGCGAGTGCGCAACCTTGGGGGCAACCTTGGGGGCAACCTTGGGGCCGGCCTTGGAGTCTCAGCCTTGGGTCGGAGCTTGGGCCATGCGCTACCGGCAGCCTTGCAGGGGCGCGCTCCTACTCCGGCTTAGCCTCGGCTCTGTAGAGTCGGTCCGAGTCCCCGGGCAGCAGCGGCCCTCTTGTGCAAGCCCCCGGCCTCCGAGGGGCCCGGGCCGTCGCGGCGGCGAAAGCCTCGGCCCTGGCGGAAAAGCCCGCCCCGTACAAATGCAGAGGGGCCGCCCCCCCCGCTCCAAAGTGAAGAATCCCCGTAACGCGGATGCCCAAGCACCGAACCGATTTCCCGAGGCCACGTGCCTTTGGCATACCGCTGGTTTTATGTTACATCGATTACCCACCCAGACGGAATTCCACCGCTCCTAGACCCCAAATCCCACGAGCGCATCCGAGTAATCCCCTTTGCTTCTTTTCATTTCTTCCCTCGCTCTTTCCGCCGCCGCTCATCCATGACCTCGAACCAATCTTATCACAAGTCGACGTGCATACGAAAATGGAAAAGCCAAGAGAGATATTTAGTAGCGTAGTCGTATTATATACAGCCCGGCTTCTATTTTCAACTGCGAAGGTAAAGGGTATGCGGAGCGGGTAGACGAGCAAAACGAATATTAGATCGCACGCGAAAGTCACAGAAACACACGGAGAGAGAGAGAGAGAGAGAGAGAGAGAGAGAGATAGAGAGAGAGTCGCTAAAAATAAATATCAAAGTGCTATTGTAGCTGTGATCAAGATGCGTATCAAACGACCACCAGAGACTCCGATTTACCCACGATTCCAGTTAAATCCAATCCATCCTCTTCTTGTACTTCAATTACATTTAAGAAGGCCGGCCGGCATTAGAGGCTCTCGCAATGTAGAATATTCGTGTGCAGCTCATGTCAGATACAGTTGCTGCAGAAATTCATCTATCAAAATATGAACCAGTTACTTATTTAATCAAATAAGCTCCCATTCATTCTTTGACTTTAGCGCGTGTGTTCATCTTTCCCACACATGGAAGCTCTGCAATTTGGTATTCATGACCTTATCATTTGAATAAAGTTCGATTAAAAATAAATAAGCCCTCGCCTGTGGGCTACTCGTCCTTTTTCCACTTTTTCCATCCCTTAAGCTATCCACGAGCTGAGGAAATTTTCCAGTCCCATTAGATATTACATAACGTACGTGCACGATAATATGTCCAGATCGTTTGCAGTGAAAACTGTATTCTTGCGTCACCACGCGTTAATAAAGCTCAAAGATACGATAGAATGTTCCTTACTAGAGGGAGTACTAAATCATCGCTGCTACCTTTTATGTACGATATTGTAAAGGGACGAAAAGCGAAATATCTTAATGTTCCATTGACAATAAAGGACCCTCGTTGCCTGTTTGTTGCAGGTAAGAGTCTGCTTCCGAGGAAGCCGCAGCAACCGAATAGATAAGACAGCGTGAGCATAAACCCTTACCAGACTTGGCACCACAGTACGGATACAGATGAGTCGATGCTTTTTATTCAGCCGTGCACCTTCGTTTTTGACGTTTTGCGCATAAGAAGGCATGCCATGCGGGGTCTGGAGGGCCAGGAAACGAATCGCCTTCATATGTTGCGGCAATGACTTTGTTTTTCGTAACAAGGCATGTGACGCGCGGGAAGCTCACGGCAATGCAGTTAGTTACACGTGCCTCGGTTTCTCCAAGCCCCGAATGGCATTCGATTCGAGCCGAAAATCTGTTTTCCCGAAGGAGCGCAACCCCGCCCGCGCTTCTTATTACAGCTTTTTAGACTTCGACTCGCTCGGGTAGGCTTAAATTCATTGGGCAATCATAAATTCGTTGGTAGAAGCGAAGGAAAGTTATCCAATTAGCGCAAACTTTCAAATTAATTAACAAGCGTGTATACCGACGTTGAAAGATGTACTTTTGTGGCTTCTTCTAGTCGTCGGCACTGTGCCCGCGAAAATTATTACCCTGCCCGATAAGGATGTCTTCTTCCTCCTAGCTAGCTAGCTAGAGAGAGAGAGAGAGAGGTGGGGGGGGGGATCAGGCTTGAATTTTTGCATCGATATTGATCGGGATCGGAGAGGAAGAATCGGTTGGAGAGGCGGCAAATAATGGCGGGCAGCGGCTTCCAACGCGCGTCGCAATAAGCTCCTCTTATATCTGCTGATGCAGAGAGCTAACGACGCAGCGAGAAAGAGGAGAAGGAAGGAGGAGCAAGTGCGTCGGCAAGGAAGGAAAAAACGCTCGGCTGCCGTCGTTGCTGGCAGAAGACCATTTTACTCTTCGGGGGCCTCGCGAAGAGCCTCGCGACGCACGCCCAGCGGAAAAAGGCACACGCACGCACGTACACGCGCAATGGGTTACTGGGTTCTCCGGGACCCTTTGAGGGAGCGCGCCTCGGTGAAAGGGGGAGCGGGAGGTCGCCTCGCGCGATGGGCTCGGCAAAGGAGAGGCAGCCCCGACCTTTGAATTCTCGACTCGCGAAGCGCGTTCGGTGCGCCTCGTACTCTCCTCTTGCCCCCCCCCCCACAACCTCGTGGATCTTTTCGAAGGGCTCGAAGAGCCGACTGGAGTCCCGGTGCCCTTTGAGCCGCTGCTCCAAGCAAAACCGAAAGCCCCTCGAGAGCCTGGCGCGGGCCTCCGCCTCCCCCCGGGGCTCCCTAAATTGAAATTGGTCCTGGCAGGAGGACGGGGAGCAGCCACCCGGAAGGCTCGCCGGACTCGGGCCCTGCGAGCATTGGCGACGTTCTTTTTCCCGGCCGAAGATGCTCGTGCATGTGAATCATTCCCTCGCTCGTAGCCGTACGTGCGCCACATGTGCAAAAGACATTGAATTATCTGAGCGCGCTCTTATCGCCTACTTATCTCCGTGCTTTTTTTAGGAATGTTCTCCGCGACGCGGAGCTCCATATTCACGCCTCTCAACTGCGCGCTACTATAAATACGATACGCAATATTGCGCCTCCTCTCGGCAATTTTTTTTCTTCTTCTTCTTTCTTTTTTTCGCTTCCTTTTTTTTTAACTTCGGCGGATTCTCTCGCTCCGCATCCTCGGCCGATCGGTTCAATTAGCTGCGCTCCTTCCTAATTCTCCCAGCTCGACCCTTACTTCTCACTTGTAGCCTGCATCGTTTATTGTTTATTGGCATAGGCATTGGACTCCTCGAATAAGGGCTCCTTCGTTACTCGGAGGCCACGATAAGGCCTCGGTCGATCACTCCGGCCCCTTTCGCTACTTCCTTTTTCTAAGGACTCGCGGTGTCGAGCTCCCGCCCGGCGAATCTGCAGCCCAATTTTCCTTCGAGCCCTCTATAATTTCACCGACGCTGCTCACTTTTTACTGCTCACTGAATAATTTCAAGGCCCGGGCACGATTTTAAAGCTGGAGACCCATTAGCCGCCTCCCCTTGCTAAAGCGGATCCATTCGTTTCATTGCGCTTGAAATCAACGGACTTTTGTCTCGATTCAAAGGTGATTTACTTTTTCTTCGAGCAGGCCTAAGCTAATGCTCTCAAGGAATTCGCTCCGACAATTTACGGGGAATACAATTTTTGCCATCGATATTAACATTTTTCCTTTATCTTTTCTCTTATTATTATTTTGCGTGCATATTTTTCCCCGAGGAGGCGCAATGTACTAAATATTACTATTTTGACATTTTTCCACAAACATTACTTTCGATTCGTATGAGTTTTTGCGTACTTGTAGAAGGGGATAATATACGTCGACCTGTGCGTAATATTCAAGCCGTAAAATTATAACGCCACGAAAGAAGGTGTCCATAATTGATTCCGCGTTTCGCTACTCTTACAGCGTTCCACGTGCATTTTTAATACATTTTCAACGCACAACTTTTAATAAGTGTGGTTACTGCACTTGGCGATTGCGGAGAGCCGAAGTATTTCAGTGATGCGAAGTCAATCGCTACTTTGCTGCAACGGGGCTCTTGATTTAAAATAAAAAATATGGCTCTTAAGACAAAGCTTTATCGGAATGCGAGACAAGGTGAACGCGTGTGCCTCCGTACTCGAGCCTCATCGCCCGCTTATACGCATGCGTGCATTTAGGCTTCGCCAGGCAAACCCGGGATTGACGAACGAAGCTTGTGCTCGATGAAGGGTACAAGCCGCTAAGGTCTAGGCTAAACGTGGAAAACGGTTAATCCAGATTGTCAAGGGCCGAAGCGATCCTTGCGATGGAAGCAAAGCGTCCCGAGCTCGGCGGTTTGAGCAGGAGGAAGCAAGTTTGACGAAGTCTCCTCGAAACTCGCACATACCTGAGCACCGGACGCATCGGTCGCGAATTAATAGGCGAGGAAGGAGCAGAGGAGAGAAGCCACCGCGTATCGCTCGGTGGCTCCCAGTCTCTCGTTAATTTATTATTAAATGGCCAATGCGGTGGTCGATCGTTTCGATTTTATCATGTGGAGCTAAGGGAAGGAGGAGGGGCAGCGGGCGAGCGCGAATGAGTTGCACGAGGCAGCCGGGGGGGGGGGGGGAGTCCCGGCCCCGAGGAGGGCCGAGAGAAAATTCCGCTGGTAATTCTTATCGATGCGCGATGCGATGCTGGAAACTTTAGTGTACAATAATGCAGCCACGTCTGCGCTTTACTATGTCCACATGGGGATTTCTACATTTTTTCGCTTCGTTCTTTTTCTTGCGAGTGTGGAGTATAGGAAGGCCTGCCGATAAGTAGCGCGCAAGTCGTTTTATCAGTGGAGTCTCGGCCGGGGTTATCGTGCCAGACGCGCGGTTACTCCTCGCGTCCTTCGACTGCCAAAGGCGAACGGCACTCCGCCTCCCTCCGACAGCGCCGTCCCCTACTCCGCGAACCTCCTCGCGCTCGCTCGCTCTTTCCGATTTCTTTCGGATTTCTTTCGGGATTCCCTCGTTTTGTTTGTTATGCCCGCCCGGCCGCGTCCGAACTGGACCCGCGCGCGACTCCTCCGTGTGTCTCTTTCTCCTCCGGATCGCGGCGGCAGCCTCGGCTCGGTACAGCCGGGGCTATTTTACCGCTGCCGACTAGAGCGCAGCCTTCTCCCTTTCTGTCCTTGCCGTTTGCGTTGTGGGCGAAGATTCAAAAAGGAAATCGAAACATAACAGAAACAAAAAAATTCACAAAAAAGAAAAATCAAAAAACAATTAAAAAAAGTAGCAAAAGCAAAGAGAGATTATAAAAAAAAAAAAAAAAAAAAAAAAAAAAAAAAAAAACGAGAAGAGAAAAAAGAAGGACCGAGCAGTCGATCCCTGCCTTTTCCTTTGAAACGCGCTTCTGCATGTAGCACACGGCATTACACTCTTGGCTTACTTTAGCCACTATCTTTTCACGATTCCACTCTCCGTACGCAGGGTTAGCGTGTTAAAATATCATTTTCTGACTTTGTACTCCCGCTAATTACATTAAGATAAATTCTTTCCCAAGTTGGAGACTGCCTTTTGCAATCGATGCGCTTCTTTATTTATAATCGCACGTTCTACATGTAATGATTTCATTTGCTTAAATGCAAATAAGGAAACTACGTCGTAATAAAACCTAGTCAATTTTAATTATCCTTTACTTATCATTCGATCTTTTTCTCTAATTGCTGCTCAAACATACGTGTCTCGTGATATTTCACTTTGAATAAAGACGCGCACCGTAGATATTTATTTTGATGGAATACTGGGGCTTGGGCGCACAGAAGGCTCTCGGCTCGGCCCCTTTTCAGTCATACGAGCATCGATCGGATTGGGTTGGGATTTTTCTAAATATTTTACAATAATAAAGGAGCTTCTGTGGGCTAAGATTACGCTAAAATTACCCTGAAATTGCGCTGATATCGGGCTAAAATTACGCCTAAAGCTATTTATGACAATAATTAATATTGCAAAAAAGAAATAAACTTTCCAACAACGTTGAAACGATTAAATATATCGCCCCGAGTATTGCGAAAAATTTAATTAAAAGCATGCTAATGTATACATTTGAATTCGTATCGATAATTTCAAGTTATATTAATCACCGAGTACGGTTATTTTCATACGGCGTGATCAATTAATGCGTATTTCTTCCTTGATATTATTTAATATTCTAATAATGTCTAGTTATAAATTCGAAAAGTCGTGAATCTTTCAGCAATTTTAATCGAAGGCTTCGACTATTAAGCACACTCTCTTATGCCTACTGTTGTGCGCTTCTTCTCTCCAAATACTGTTATTGTATCAATGCTCTAATGTAATTGCAGGCGTTACCTATACGGCACGCCAAACGGATGAGAACCGATTTTTTTTTACCGCGTTACGCATTTTAATTTTTTCTTTATCATTCGATAATCTCAGGTTAATAGTCAAGCGCTCATCGATATTTTATTCGAGCTAAAATAAGAATTAATTGCAAATAATGGTACCGCTATGTTTTAATCTTTGCCGTGTAGTAAAGATCGTTATATCGATTATTGTGCGATTAGACATTACGCCGTGTAAAAATGTGCAAATGCTCTTGTACATTGGTCTCTGCGCATTTTTAAGGAACGAAATAATTGACATTAAATCGCTGTAACTATCGGGAGCCGTTTTTGTTCTCGACTCGACCAAGTAATTTCCAGATGTAAAATATATAATTAAATATTTAATTGAAGCCGAGCAGAATTTACGAGTCGAAAGTTATGCGATAAGTCTAGTATATTGTAATATATATATATATACACACACACATATATATATATATTCGTAGATCACGCTAAAGTCATGAAAACGTGTATAAAAGTGTTGTAAATATTGATATATTACTTTTTATTAAAGTGGCATGAGTCATAAGCGCAACTGCATAATGTGCCTTTAGTTCGCACACACATTCACATTAGAGCGTCAATAATGATTTTGAATAACGGCAAAAGGAATGCCGAAAAAATTGAGGCTTAGCATCGGGAGATGGAGAGGGGCGCGACGGGAATAAAATCTCAACAAGTTTCCGAATAAATTAGCCGAGCCGCTGGCATTAGTCGGGCGTGTCGCACGAGTTAACACCGCAGTCACCGTTTAATTCGCGGGCTCCGGGTGGTTTCCTGCACGGGCACTACAAGTGGCCACAACAGCGGCGGCGGGGGGCGATCGCGATCCCGGCCGCCCGCGGTTGGCGCCTCACCGGTGGTGCCGGTTCTGAGCCGGCTGGGACGGTCCAGCGGATGCTCGGCCCGGTAGAGAGGGGCGAGTCCGAGGAGCAGCCAGGCCCGGGCCGAGCGGGCCCTCGGGCCTAGAGTCTCTCACGACGGGCTCGAGTCGTGAGCCTGTTAAAGCGTAGACGCGAGCGGCGTCGTGAGTCGGCCAGAGGCCGTTTATACGCTGTTGGCTCGAAGCGACGTGAGGCTCGATCGTCACGCTCGGGAAATCGCGACAGGTATCGCTCCTCCGACACGACTCTCCTCTAAGCGCGCTTTTTAATGCCTCGGCCGTGCCCCGTCAATTTCCTCAAAGGACGCGAGATGCGCAAAATAGACCTCCATCGGCGCCTGCTCCCCACCCCCCGGACTGGCGACTGAAGAAGCAGTTTCGGCGAGTCTCGACCGAAAATCCAATCAGCGAGCCGAGGGTATCTACTCGATTACCAAATGGGAAGACTGCTTTCGTTAAAATGCTGCTTAAGACGAACGGGAGCTGAAAGCACGACACTTCTCCGCCTCTCTGCCCCTCCTCCTCACACTCGTTAATTACTCGAGCGATCCCGAGATAGAGCGCGGAATTTATTAAGCGTACGATGCTGCGAGAGGAGGGCGGGAGGGAGGAAGAGAGAAGGGCCGCACGATTGGGCGGAAACTTCCGCGCGAGGGAAAAAGTTCGATCGCTAATTTCATCAGAAGTATCGGTAACGAATAAAGCGTGCACGAAATGAGATTCCTGGCCAACTGGAAGCGATCCAAGCTCGAAAAGAGTATCGGCTGATTATCGTGCATTAACTGCAAAGAGCTTCGCTTCATCCGAGTCTCCATCTCCTCCCTCTTCCCTCTTCTTATCTTGGACCTTCTCCTTCGTTCCTACTCGTCGCGTTAAATAGCGATACGCTACGTATATACGTGCACGCGCACACACGCCAACACAGGCACAATAAATGAACCAACGCATTCTGTTTCGTTAATTTCCCGCTCTTTTATTTTGTCGAATAAAGGGTTCTCGTAAGCGAAACTCTTGCGAGGTGATGCACCAATGGGTATTGTATGGGTTATTGTGGTCGATGCACCATGAAAAACTGCCTTTGGAGGGAAGCTCGGACTTATTGTTAAGCTCGAAGAGCGAAGGACGAAGAGAGAGAGAGAGAGAGAGAGAGAGAGAGATTAAAAACGAGGAAATTAAGTGGAAAACTCAATATATCATTAAAGTCAATCTACCGAACGAGGGACAATTTTTAATTGGCTAGTCGCAGAAGATGACGATGCTCTTTCATAAAAGAGCAAAGATTCTCCCCGGTGAGGTACACAAAGAGGAGACTGGGTAATGACATCCTACAATTGTAATAAGCTCGAGCAGCGGCGGGCTCTTAAGAGGAGATAATTGTCGCAAAGCGCGGCTCAGCCCATGGTAAAGGCCAAAAATAAAAGCCTCCGACGTTGGTGTCTGCTGTCGGTGGCGCTATTTTTCGCGAGGCTATCGCGGCTTCGGTTCATCATCATCGTCGCGATGTTCCCCGATGCGCCGAATGACGCTTCGCTTTTGAAATACTATTTACAAACATCCTCGGCAGAGATCCTAACGACCTGGCTGCGAAGCCGAGTTTCGAATTTCATCGACGATTTAAGTGCTCTTGATAATCGTCCGCCGGATTCATTGTCGCGTCCCAAGCTGAATTTGGCTAATGGCTAAGTGCCGGGCTCGGGCCACGCAAACCACAGCCCCGGTATCTCGATAAAGCGTATTAGGCGCGAATGACTCACGGCCCGTATTATCCAATAGAGCTCTTATCGGCGGAGGGTCAAATAAAGCACGTTGCAACACAATTGGGCGCCGCCGCCGCCGGGCCGCGGCTCCTCCTCGCCGTGGGCCCGATTCCCCGGGCGTGCCCGCTCTCCCTCCCCCGCAGCCGCGGCTATCGCGCTGATGGCGCAGCATGGCGACCGATATCGAGGAGAGAGAGAGAGAGAGAGAAGAAAATAAGGAGAAAGGAAGGGAAGAGGCGCGAACGTCGCGGCGCAGCCGCGGAGGAGGAACAACTATTCTTTAGAAATAAACGAGTGCTGCGCAACGCGCTCGGGCCCGCAAACAAAAATAAAAATAGAGTGTGACATTCAAAGCAGCGCGCGGTCGAAGAGGCGCGGAGCAGTGACGTCAGTTTATTCGTCAATTGGCCCACAGAGCAGTGGCACTCGGTTTTGTTGATATTTCAATTCGACGCGAGGTCGTGCCGTGTGCGAGCTCTCCAACTGCTTCGTCATGCGCCGGCTACCCGCCCCCGCCCCGGCTCCGACCCCCTGCCGATGATACCCTGCCCGCGCTTATCCGCCGCGCGCGCCTTCCCCCACCCGCCCCTCGCGGCGCTCCGGCCCCGCGATTCCACCGGACCCGCGGTCCTCTCCCCGGCGTTAGCACCACCGCCGCTGCTCTCGACCTAATCACGCGCTCGGCTTTCCGAATACTCTTCCAACTTGCTTCCTTCCTTCCTTCCTTCCTTCCTTCCTTCCTTCCTTCCTTCCTTCTCTCTCTCACCCTACCGCCCGTCGCTCCTCTGATTCTTCCTGCTCTCTCTCTCACTCTCTCTCTCTCTCTGGCCTCGTACTTCGTTTTGAAGTTTTCGCCCAACACGTGGAAAGTGGCCATCGAATCTCCTTATGCTTCCCTTAACACCCAACGCTCAACTTCCACTACCATTTCCGTCTGCGCACACTTCCGATCATTTTTCTCTTCAACGGCCATAGTAACCTAATGTTATTACCCTCGCCTCTTGATATATTAGCGCGTATTATTGCCAATTGACATTTACGGGTGTCAATATCGTTGCAGTGCATTCGCTTTGAAATTATTCAAGTGTGCTCGATAAGTCGCTGGAATATTTTTAACAGCATTTATCGCAAGCTGTATTAATATCATCGAGACTTTATTTGAATGGAAAAAAATACTTTGTCAAACTCGAAAGGCTCATCGTTATGATTAAGTATGTCGTGTCGGACATCGTGAATCTTTAGGGAGCTCTAAAATTCGAGCCTACGATTTTCAATGATAAATACATATGACTTCGAAATTTTAATTATCACAGGCTTTGTGTGTGTGTGTGTGTGTGTGTGTGTGTGTGTAGGGGGAGGGGGGGCGCGCGTAATATTCGTCAAACAATCGAGAAGCACAAATTTCAATGCAATTTAAAATCTCGTAATAAGCTTTTAATTTTCTTTACAAAAAAAAAAAAAAAAAAAAAAAAAAAAAAATGATGAGATAAGATAGCATTAAGATATTAAAGCATATTCGTAACTTTTGGATTTTAATACAAGATTAGATAGCACCTTGAATATAATGCTTTTGATTTTCTTAATAAGAAAAGATGACTTAAGAATTTAGTGAAGGGAAAATTCCAAGCTCATCCAATGCGTTACGATGACTTTACGAGGAGAGAAGTTTTTAAACAAAGTTAATATTTACATTGAAATAAGGAATACATGCTTAATCAACTCGATATATAATTTACAAATTAAAAGAAATTTTTTTTTCTTTTTTACCAATGCTTCTTTCCATCCTTCTTAATTCTTGATTGTATGGGCCTGATACGCAATAGCGATAGAATTAAAACTCAATAAAAATAAGTAACATCGACGATTTGTAATTATTTGTAATAGCAGTGTATCCATATTTCCATATCCAAGCAAGTATATCCATATTTTAAGCTAGGAATTTATGTAAAGAAGATACATGTACAGAAGCGCATGAATATTTATTGATTTCCTGAGTAAAAACTGTGCAAATGGTTAATTTTTTTTCTCACTCCGATCAAAATGCTCTTACACTATATCATTGCGAATTCGCGTTGAGTGTTTAAAAATAAAGCACGGATAAAATAGCTGGGCCAACTACGATTTTGCTCTCGGGTTCTACCCAGCACGTAAAGGTCAAGAAATTGTCGCGGACTGCGTGCGAATTAAAATTTTCAGTAAATAATTTCCTGCGATAAAGGAGAGAAAGGAAAATCGGCTATACGATGTCGATCGTAGGTAAGCGGCAAAAACCAGCAGAGCCCGATCGGAGGAGAGGCTTTTCGGGCAGCTGGAGAGATACAGCTGGAGCTGGAGGGTCGGGGATGGCACACTCCGATGATGATAAGCCTAGACGAAGGACGAGAGTGGGTGGGAAATGCCAAAGTAGTGCGCCATCGTGCACATTCGCCAATAGGATTATAAGAGCCGCGTTCCAAATTTTAAAATAGAGCTCGCGAGCGCCGGACGGCAGTCGCATTCCAGATCAGGAAAGAACCGCGGACTCCAGGCTTGGAGCTCCTCGTCGGGCGATGAATGTTCCCAGGGTCGAGCAGCGCACTTAATGCACTCGGACAGATTCGATCTTCGAAACGAAACTTCGATTCAGCCTTGGAGGAGAACTCTGCATGATCGCCGACTGTCTAAAAATCATGACACGTTGTAAACGAAAGCGATCGATAATGTAACGGGACATGAGCGGCGAAGGTGGGGGGGGGGCGCGTAATTACGGAGACGGGGCGAATGCGAAAAATCTGTTCTCGCTCAAATGCAGTCGCTGATCGGTATAAGTTAGCGGACGAGGCGATTTTCTCAGACCTACGTCCGAAACCTCTACAACGCCCTTCCTCGGCTCTCTCTCTCTCTCTCTCTCTCTCTCTCTTGTTCATTCTTTATTTTTATTGCAAAAAGAACGACGAGTCTTGCTTACGTCACGAGTGTTGAAAGTTCCAGTTTTATTTTCTTATCTCGCGCAGTCATTGTACCGACTAATACTTTTGAACCTCTTTATTTTCTCTATTTATTACACCTACACAGTTATTTTTGTTTAATAATACAGTATAAAACCAAATGTATCATCAAGTACATACTCCACTTACCGTTTTTTATGCTTTTACAATATAACAGCTAACTTGCTTTCACAAAATTTATGCCTCTATACTACTATTCTTATGATTTTCGAAGTTGCATTCTCAAATGGTAATAAAAAACTAATTAAAATTTTTATTTCCTGTTACTATCTTTAGTTATGATGTTAAAATGTTCCAATAAACTTCAAACGCATTTGAATACTAGAATATAGTCGACAAGCTTAACGCGATAATCAATGAAATACCTTCAAGTTTTTATCCAGTTTTTATCAATTTTTCATTCTATTCGTTGTCTCATTTTTCTTCAAACGGATAATTTAATGTTCTTTTTTTTTTATAAAGAATACAAGTACGAGGATTCCTACGGGAAGACTCGCGTAAATACGTTGCTGTTCAATTGTATAGCAGTTGTGCGGAACTCTTGCATTGTTCAATTGAGAGGACTCGAAAACCAGTTTGACTCGCATGCCGAAAGTGAAATGTGTAATGCGTACAGATTATGTTCAGGTGGTATTGTCTTGCTTAAAAAGCTCAAAGATCGATTCGAGAGATTCGCTTTTGTTTAGAGCACAATCAAAGAGAATATCTTCTAAATTACGAAGCAATGGTCGTTAGCACACATCGACGCCTCACTTTATGAATGTAATGCGAGCCTTAGACGATCGCGCATTCTAGATCATAATGATGAATTTGTGAGCGGCGTGTGTTTAGATTTCGATCACGTTTCCTTCATTTTAACAAGGACCCGACGAGACCATGTCGGCCTTCGTTATTTACGTCGTGAACCTTGACCGCATTCAAGGCAGAATTTATCAGAATTTCAGCTTCAATTTTTTTTTTTTTTTTTTTAGAAGAATAGGCCTGCATTTTAGGCATGCTAAATAAAAAAAAAAAAAAACAAGCGCGTGAACTTAAATATAATTATCGGTTGAAGTATCGGATTAACTATAGTCGGTCTGTTAACTGCTCTGCGCTTGATGGGCAGGTAAAAAGGCGCCGAGAGGACGATTTACTTAATCCCCCAGTAGCGAATCCGGTCTTTTATAATATTTCAATCGCTTTGTAGGTATAAACATACAATGATAACGCGTAGAATGTAACAAAATCACGATAGCTCGTGAAAAAATGTTGTTGATTGTAACAGAATATGAACAAACTTGAGATTTTTTTTATTAAAATCAAAGCAGCATGACTAAACATTATGGTAAGCTTTTTTTCAACATGATTGTTGCATATCATTTGTAACGACACATGTAAATTAGGTATTTCTAAATGCTTTTTCATATAATCAGACCATATGACAGCAATGAATCAACATTTTGGAATTCATACCTTTCATTATCAAGGAGAAACTATGATCTATGCTTTATAATGAAATTGTAAAAACTTACATAAATTAGCTGTCAAATTAATTACATCGATAAAAAAGAATACTCTTTTATGTGTTTTTTTTTTCTTCTTCTTGTGTCTTAAAAATAATTAAAGCCTATGCAAATATCACTGTTTCGTGAAAAAAAAAAATGCACGCTGAAGGATATCTGGAGACCTGGTGTCAAGATGAAAAATAGAAGAAAAAAAGAGTCAGACGTATCCGAGAAAGACTCGAGGAGCCTCGAGACGTGTATTCATTGCAAGGAATTGCGATTCGAGGAATAATAACGAGGAATCGAAGGCAAAAAATCGGGGGAAAATCGTACTCCGGGCTCGGAGGGGGAGGCGATTTGGAAGACCGGACGAGGAGTCTTCCGCTGTGGAAAATGGAAGAGTGGGCACTCGTAGTTAGGATGGCCGAAGTTGTGCTGGGAAAGAGCTCCGGGGCCGTGGGAGCGGAGTCGTGTCGAAACGCACTGGATAGGTGAGAAAGGGTGAGGCGAGCAGCGGAGGTTCCCTCCTCCCCATTTCAGTAGCCTAGCTCCTCTTATCCATATGGATCGGATTGGCCGGGCTGAGAACGGCCGAACTTGCCGGTGCTCGGGCCCAATGTAAATATTTCTTTTCGCCGAGCGAGTGTGCGCGTAGCTGAGCGCGTGTGCACGGGAGTGCAGGAGGAGACACGTTGACCGAGGTCGGCGTGGCCGAAGGTTAGCAATGACGTAATACAACATCTGCTCTCGTCTCTCTTCTCTCGCGACTGCGTCTCGATCCCCCTCCGCCCGTGCTGGCTCCCTCCCTCTACCTCCCCGTCGCCCCCTAACCATCTCTCTCTCTCTCTCTCTCTCTCTCTCTGTCTCTGCCCGTCTCTTGCCGAGCTCGGGAATGGCACTCGGGTTGCACACACCCAATTTTTCACCTTTCACTTTTGTTTACGATACAGCGTTTTCGACCGGTCAAGCCGTGTCACGCTCCTCGCGAGATCCCCGTCCGCCTCGCATCAATGAAGAATGACACTTGGCTCCGAGTCGCGCTCGTCTCTCGACCGAACCCATCGACTCCGCTGCCCCGTAGCCGACAAAATCAAAGGGCGGAAGCTGCTCCGATATTTAATCGGAGAGCTCTCTTCACCCGCGGCTCTGCCCCCTTTTGCTTTTCAAGCAATCGACACTCGCGGCTCGCACCGAGAGCAGCGGCCAAATTAACCGGCTTTGCCCTCGCGCTCTCACTCGAATCAGCGGCACGCGTGTTAAGGCCACTCCACGGCGTTTTCGTGCCTCGACGCGTAGACGACACGCGCGCCTATTGATAAAATCCTTGGTGCGCGATTAATAGCGCTTTAATTCTTCTTCCTTTTTTTTTTCCCGCACCGCCGCGGCCTAACAACAGAGGCCAATATGTTGCAGGCTGATTCTATTAGCATCGGCCAGTCCGATGGATAAAAACACCAGAGGCCACCGAGTGTCCTGCCTCGTTTCCTCGTTTTATCACCGTTGTCGGGAGTCGCCTCGCTCAACCCAACGTTAAGCTCGCTCTCCGGATGACGTATCTCACCTGGCCTCTCAATGGCTAGCCACGGATCGAGAATGACGGAAGGCGAAGTCTCTCCGATTTCGCATACACCAAGTATCTTCCTCGCTAGGGTTTTTTTTTTTTTTTTGGTCTCGGTAGGTTTCTCGGCCAACTCCTCGAGGCGTACGACGTTGAGCCTTATCCGATTCACTCGCGGGCTCACGACGCCGTCCAATCGATATTTAAGGCCGTTGATTGAATCCTAGCCGAGTCCTTACGAGTCTCTACGTGCGACCCTTCCGAAATGAGCCGAGCCGAGCCTCCTGTTAATTCGACAACGTTGAAATATGAGGCTCTAGAGCTCTTCGGAGCCCTGGCCAATTTGGCATCGGCCAATTACTTCTTTTGTTTATCTCTTGACATGCATTTGACACGAAAATCTAAATGCAATGTATGGAAATATGCCAAATGTCTTCCCCTTTACATGTAATGCGAATGCAGGCTTCGATGTGTGACGGAAGCATCAGTGTGTAATTATACACGCGAGTCTACTGAGTCAGTAGGTAGATACGTAGGTATAGAGAGAGGGGGGAGGGAGGAGATATATATACATATATATATATATATATATAGAGAGAGAGAGAGAGAGAGACATAAAGAGGGAGAGTATACGCGTTCTTGTGAACGATGAGTATGAATATTTTACGAAGAGCTAATGCGAGTCGTGGCTCCACTCGGGCACGTGCGCAAGTATTGAAATGCTCCCGAGGACGAGTATCAGACTGCGATCGGAAAAGCCCCCGTTCGATTCATGGCCAGATCCTATCGGCGCCGTCTATTCAGAGTTCCCTATATTTATTTCGATTTTCACAGGGTCTATTCTCATCGCTCCCTCCGAGCCGACTAATTCGTTTTCTATCTTGGTGAATGGACGGACGGACGGACGGAGGCTTTCTTCGGCCGACGATTAGTTTTGATCAGTGCAGCCGAAAGCGTTTTCATTTCGGAATAATAGCAAAGGTCTTAATAATTCGAATTGCTTGCCCTGGTATTGAGTATGCAAATGAGGCCTTACCTCGGGACCGTCGTGATTCTAATTAAAACTGATAATGATTCCGCCGCGATTCGACGGCAAGTAATGAAGATAGCCGTTAACGGCCTAAATAAAATATTATAGCGAACGATTTCGAGAAACTATCGGCCGGCTTTATCGGCGCGCGATGCCAAAGAAAAGAGAAGCAAATAAGTAAAAATGTTAATGATCGGATCGCATAAATAAGCAACGGACGGGGCTCGGCTGGACTCCGGGTAAAGAGGCCGGGCGTCTAGAAAATCGCCGCTACGTGGATTGAGAGGATGACGGACCGTTAGGAGTGATTCCCGAGAGTCGGAGTACGAGAGTACGAGAGAGCGAGAAGATTTTTTGCGCGTAAAACCGGTCGCTAAATGCGCCGCGGAGTCATCGAACACAGGGTAGGGTAGGGTAGGGGGGAGGAAGAGGAGGAGGAGGAAGAGCCACGCCGGCGGTGGATTGTTAGGCAGATTCGAGGCTTGCCTCACTCTCGCCGCCCCTTTTTCCCCCTTGCGGCTCAACGCGAATTCGAGGCTCCTAATGCCCTGTAATTGGAAGCGACGGCGAAGGAGACTCCGAGTCATAATAGAGAGTCTAACGAGTCGGGGGTCAATCTCGATCGCGATGTCCGGCTGCTCTCCCACAATGAACATGTCATTTATATGCAAATGCGATTGACGTGCCGAGCGCGAAAAGTTGACCTCCGCGTCATTTCCTCTCTCGAGCACAGCCATAATTTCGAATTATAAAGACTCGGGTGGAATGCTGTTGGGCGGCGGCGGCGGCGGCGGCGGAGGACATAGAGGAAGAGGAGGAGGAGGGGGGGGAGAGTAGAGCAGTGCCCCTACGCTACGGACTTCACTCCGTGCATCCCATTCGTACATTCATCTCTTGGGTTTTGTTTTAGGATTTGGCTTGAAATGCTCGTCGAGCCCGATGCATCGGTGATTTCCTTGTCGCGCTTCGGTATTGATCGGAGAGAAAAACCTGAAGCACGAGAAAGGCATACTATGTATGGCCTTGTAATTGTTGTTCCCTTATAAATGGACCATTGGTAGATTATATCCCTGTTGGATAAAATCCTCCGCGAAAGTGATTTTCGCGAATAAAAGGGCAAGGCCGATCAGCCTAGACGTCGATTCCTCTCTCTCTCTCTCTCTCTGTGAATTCGAATGGAGGCGATGACCGGACGAGGAGTAGTCCAATAAGCGAGAGGGAAAAGACAAATCGAGCCGAGGAGCGCAGAGGAGCAGCCGCGAGAAAGTCGAGAAGCGACGATCGTATTTGAGTGGCCTTTTCGATAAGTGGCCCTGCAGCTTTTTACGCAATGCAACAATCGGCCGCGATGTAGAGGAGGACGCACAGGTTGGCAGGCAGCGGTGCGCCACCGATAGCGAATGCGGAGAGAGCGGGGCCGTGGTGGAAGCGTCTTCTCCGAAGGCCACCCCGAAGTACCTCAACTGTCCGAAGATTCGGTTAGAAGGACCAAGGAGTCAGAGGGAGCCTTAATCCGTAGGGATCGATAACGGGCGCCGTGGGCTAATTTCGCAACGAGGGCTCGATTGCAGTATTAATGTACGGCGCGTCGAGCCGCGGGCCGCAGAGCAAAAAACCGGATGCCATCGTCGCCCGCTTATAATTTGCTTATTAATTTGAGGTTTGAGTGCGCGATCGCGGGGAGGAGATAAGCCCGGCAGGCTGCCTGTGTTATCTTATTCAGCCAGGGCTCATTGCACTCGCGGGACTCGGCGGAGAAAAGCAGTCGGCGATTATCGCGATCGCGCTCCGAATTCGTCGTAGGCTCGCTCCGGACGCCGATACTCGTGAGTCGGATTATTATCTGGGAAAAAGTTCTTACTTGATTCTTATGTACACCCTGGTATTTTACGCCCGCGGCTTTCCCGCTAATCTCGGCTGAAAGCACTTTACTCCCCACGCGCGTCCTCTAAGGTCGTCCTCTTTCGCAGTGCAGCGCTGCTTAAATCTAAATCGTCCGGCGATGAGAGCATTCGTTGAATAGGCACCTGTGCGATACGAGAACCGGTCGATTAATTAGCCTTACCTTTCTCGATGCGGCTGCAGCATCGATAAGACGCGAGGACCCAATGGTCTCGGCTAAACCTTTAAATCCTATGATTTAATCTGACTGGTGCCGAGTCCAATGGACTCAATACGTAGATTTATACCGCGTTAAATTCTGATAGCTTGCATAAAATTAGGCTTTGAGGACATTTCCTTCGTTTCAAGCTCAGCCAATAATCGCAACAAGCCTTACCGTGTTCTACATGGACGATGATTAGGTGGCGAATTTACGAGCTTTATCGGCAACATTTTTTTTTTTCGCTATATTTACCTTAGCTTTGACTGAAAATTTTTTGATATTCTCTCTTCGCACCCATTGGCTCAATCGCCTCTTGTCCTTTACCAGACTGTATTTCTTAAAGGAGATACTTTCCAGTAAAGTAACACCTTCTACCCGTACTCGTACGACCCTGTCATTATGATATTCTTGGAAATGCTTGTGTGCACGGAAATTTAAATTGTAGTCGAAAAAGCTTTATAGCCTATTTCTAAAATAGCGCTTTCAATCATACACTGCGCAAATGAATATAATATAATAATACCATCAGAAGTTGGCAAGTTTCGGGAATTATATGTACGCATAAAAATATCTGTTCTCCCATTTATATGAAAAATGCTCCAAGCATACTTGAGCCGTATAAATAGCTTTCTTCCTCTCTCTCTCTCTCTCTTTCTTTTTCATTCTCTTTCTCTCACTCACTCTCTCTCTCTCTCTCTCTATTGCACAATTTTTGCGTTATACTATAGTAACATTGAAGGATATGTCTACTTTTTGTTGGGTTCGCTAAATAAAAAAGAGGAAATAAAAAAACCAAAGAAATTAAAAAGAAAATGCGAAACGTTTGAAATAAATAATAATTATACATGGAAATTGCGGAAATGTCAGAATGATTTACAGTTAGTAAGCGCGTGTATTTTACAGTATACTCGCACAGTCTAAATTTGTGAAGATCTTGAATAGCACATCGGAGATGATGGATCAATGTCAGCATCTCTTTGCTGTATACACATACTATACATCAAATTTCGTTATGAGCAGGCGATTCTGTGCACCTCGAGCTGTCCGATATATATTACCTTTTGCGTTTATTAGAATGAACGAGGAAAGCCCTTGCGAAAGTCTGTTCATTTATCTGCGGTGGAAGCTGACGATTTATATCACCCGTTTTGTCATATGATTAAATATTGCTCCAACAATAGAATGGAAATTAATTTTAAATGCATTATTTAAATTTGAAAATAGGACGATCCGATGAAAGAGATCGGATTGACCTACGAGTGAAAAGAGTCTGCGGGAGCTCTTCAAGTTTTGTTCAAGTTGTCTCGGACGTCGTTTATTTGTAAATGATTTGATAATCATCGAGTCCGAGGACGATGCAAGTCTCCCTGTTTCGCAGGTGTCTCAAGAGCCGCAATATTATGATAAAAAATAGGGAAGAGCGCAAACTTATGCGTTCACGCGCGTATCTTCTTGTGGATACGAGACTCGGTGGAATCCTCGTGCAGTGAAAAATCCACGAGAAGAAGAATCTACAAGAATCCATGGTTATTATATAAATGCAGATTATATATCGAATGCCGTACAAAAAAAAAAAAAAAAAAAAGGGGGAAAAAGAATGTAAGCGTCGGGGCTTTCTTATAGATGTCACGTCACGCTCGAGGATATAATCATTTGATATCCACTAATATTCGTGTGGGGCGGCGGCGGCGGCGGGGGGGGGCGACGGTTGGGAGAGGAGGCAACTAATGGCGGTTAGTCAGCTAGATATCACGGATCGTTTCCCTCGGGAGCTTTCCACGAGTGGAACGTGTGTGAAATCGAGTCTCGGGGCCGGTATTAGCCGAGCAATGGGCAATGATGGGACGCCCGGGAAGCGGAAACGCGTCGTTGTGCGGAACGGTAATGAGAGGAATAACCTTTGAATAAATAAATCGACCCTGAAGACGGCGGGCACTGGCTCCCGGTGTCCCGGCTATTTTCGTATTTTTTCGGTCAGCGATGCGCGGGGTTCTCGTCTTGCTCTTCTTTATTATTAACTCGACGTCGCGACGCCGACGCCCTGGCTGCGGTTCGCAACTCCTTCGGCACCTCGGCGAGATTTCGAGACTCCCTCGCCCCTTCGTCCCAAGTATCCACGATACCTCGATGTTACAACTCGGCGATTTTTCATAGACCGCCCAGAACCCCGTTACCTACTACCATTACCGCTTACCATTTTTCCTTTTTCACCCTCGTTTTTAGACCCGAATTGTCCTGCCTGTGGCTCGCGCTCCATCCGCCCTCCCCGTCTCAACAGCCTTGGATAAAAAATGTTAAATTTAGTAATCGGTGCAGTCATTACGGCCAATAACAGCCAAATGTTTCAAAAGCGAGTTTCTCGCTATCGAGGTTTTGAATGGTTCGCGAGAAAATAGAAACTTCGTAGAATATAGAGTAGGCCGACTTTTTTTGTCAACGAGTAAAGATAATGAAGGGGTGCGAAACAGGTTGCCGTAATAAGGTAGGCCCATAAAAAAATTACCAGCGATACTTGAAAATCAATGACGCTTGCGATTAATAAAGACTCGCTGCTCACTCCACTGAAAGTACTTTCGAGTAATTCCTTTTCGGTAGCTGGATTTCCCTCTTAATTCTCTTTCTGTTGTTCCATTTCTTGCGCACCGGTAATTAATAGACTCTCAAAGATCTATTATTTTCATCTTTTGACCTCTGCCGACTTACATTAACCGTATAATTTTATTATCAGGGACTTGTAATCAGGTGCAACTGATTTGGTGCTCCATCGTTTTTCCAAATAATTAACCCCGTACACGTAGAAGTAATATTAAACTTTTTCAGATTCATTATAATAAAATTTTAAAAAATGTGGACTCTCGACTCGTGCATTGCTTTAACAGAACGAATAGTAATTTTCAATATTCGTATATCGTAATATGTTGTATAAATGTTTTGTCATATTGTTATTACTTGTTTGGGCGAGCAAAAACCAGTTCCATAATCTCTGCTTCCATGTTACGAATGTATGCAGGTGAAGAAAAGCTCTATCAGTGAAATAATGTTATTGTGCAACAAACGAAAACAATATTAAAAAAAAGGCGAAAACAAATAGAGGCAGATCTATATATATGTACAAATAGACATAGAGAGGGAGGGATAGAATCAGGGTAATGTAAAAAAATTGAAGATCAGTAGAAGGCCAACATTTGTACGTTGCGAGTAATGCGGTAATAAAGAAAAAATTATCGATGATAAGAAACAAAGACACAATTTTTGGAAATTAAATTTTACGTTACGTAAAGTTAGTTGTTCATCAATTTTACCGATGCTCATATATTTTACGTTTAGTTCCAATTAGTCCTTTTAATTATTCGCTATTCCGTTGAAGCTTATCCAGCATCCTCGGCTGAACATTCCGTAAAGAGCGAGCCAAACGTAAGGCGGATCCATTGCTTGGAACGAGAGTAATTCTGCGGGATGTTGAAAATAACAGGGAAAGAATAAGAAGGCGCCCTTCTAGAGGCTAAAAAATTCCCGAATATTGTCAATAATAAAAAGCGCTGCATTATGTATTGGGAGAAAAATGAATTCGCGGGGGTCGAAGGAGGGGGAGAAGGGGCCGGTGATACATAGATAGTGACTGTTACACGAACTGAAGACGTGAGAAGCCTATTGATATTAAAAAGTGCGCTGCCTAGCAACTGGTGTCCTCGCTATCTCCCACTTTCTCCTATAATCTCGTCTCTCGTCTCTCGTCTCTCTCTCTCTCTCTCGCGCGCGCGCACACGAGAACGCACACTTTCTATCTCATCCGATGCTCTTTCATTCGAAGCTCTCTTCCAGGAGCACTTTGATCTGCGTTACTTTTCTGCAGTTACTGCGTTTTCCGCTCTCGGTTCTTCCCTTTTATGTGCGAACTCTCTTCTCGTTCTTGCTCGAATACCAACTTCGGACAACATTATAATTTGCAAACGTGTAATGAAACCGGTGGAGCTCTGGCGATGAGAAACAAAAAAAAAAAAAAAAACAAATGAAAGAAACCTCCATCCGTCTGGAATACTGTGCAAGATCGATGCAAAAGACGCCTCATTGTTGCTTTTTGGCGAGCCTTTCCTGTCCCCTGCAAATTCAGTTTGAAATCGTTTTTCATAGCCGTATTTTTTAATTTGCGTCAAAGGATTTGCTTCTTATTTGTTTTAAACACTGTCTACACTCCTCCTTATTCGCAAGGGATTGATTTTTTTTTTCTTTCTACTTTTATTACTTATTTTGAACGTATTACGATATCAGCGAAATAGTCTTGGTCACTTCACTCCTATTCCTCCTTCCGAACAGTGGGCGGGGTTAACTGGTATAGGCAAACAAAAATAAGTAACGATCTTGTTGAAAGCACACTTAAAGCGTTGGAGCGTCGGTAAATGAACGAAAAAAAGAAAAGAAAAAAAAGAAAAAGACCCACGGTGTCTATGATATTTGGGAGATCGGAGCTTTGGCTGCCTTATTTTGCAGGAAGAGGTTACGCGATCTCCTGCAGCTGGTCCTCGTAAATTAATCGATCGTCGCATCTTCCCTTACGTGCCTTACCTTCTTCACTTCCCACGATGATCGTTTTGGCTCGATTCTTCGTGCTTAAAGCCGACCTTAATGCATAAAGCGTCGTGGGGCAATAAAGATTTATTTCCGTCGTTAACTGCTCGTAGATTTATCGCAAGTTTATCGAAGTTCGGCTGATAAAGCTCGGAAAAATTAGTGCCCATGCTCATGATAGCTCATAAATTTAATCGATCACATGAACTAGACCTAGTCCTGCTCGAACTACGCATGACTCTTTAAAATCCACGATTTATCCATTTGAGCTAGGCTATGACTATTTTTTATTGCTTTCTTCGTGGTCGTTTAAAAAAACATTGCCAACACGCTTTTCTTATCGAAGAAATGAATTCCTATGCAATTCTGACAATTCATTTAGCTTGGAAATTCAAAAGCATGCCTCGGAGATTGTGTCGAATTATATTAAATGCGAAAAAAATAATTTGCAATTTCGCTTAATAATGCCCTGCTCTGGGCTCTGGCTCGCCTCGCCGTTGCTAAATTAACCAGAGCACCAGGGGTAGTCGTATAAAGCGCCTTTCGCGACAGCTTGAAGGAGAAATCAAGAGAAGAGACGAGGCAGCAATCGATTTCTGCTTCGCGACCTGCTTTTTATTATGTAAAGTAATGGTGGCTATCGGTAAGGGGGTTTCTCGCAAGAGTAGAAGCGCCCGGACGCTAAGGGTTAGTTGTAAGGAGAAGCGCGCGCCTGCATTAGTGTGCGTGTGTAAGAGAGATAGAGAGAAGAGATAGAGGGAATGAGCGCGAGTCGGATAAATAAATTCGCGGGCGGATTGTCGGTGCACAGGTGGATTTATCGAGTTGAGCTCATTTCGCGCGTGTGTTCTCACTGCTCGTAAAATCCAACAGGTGGGCCCCGACGAGTCGCTCTCACGAAAACCCGCTCCGCGATACGTTTTTGCTCGCAGCTTTCGGCCACCCGACAACCCCTTCGCCCTCCCTCGCTCTTCGCTTCCCTACGTTCCCATTATTCGTCGCAGGTCCTCGCCCAATGCCGCCGGGGGCACAGGAAATCCCATTCATCTCCGTTCCTCGGTAAACTCGCTCCCATTCATGGAATTATTAAGGGCTTTGTTAATTATGGTAAATATCGACTGACAAGCAATGGCGAGCGGCAGCTTGGCTCGCGTCCCTTTATCTTTCGCCGTTTATTTCCTACTTAAACATGATACAGTTCAATGAAAATTCTAAAGAAGAAGGTGGAGAAGCAGGGAAGGAGGGCGCGAGGAGAAAGAGGAGGAAGTCGAGGAGAGCGACGACAAAAACATAATATCACAGCAACTGGATAGAGCCGATTTGAAAGAATTATTGTTTGATGCGAGTGCAGGAAAGTACTTAAAAATAAACTCCGGGGCTAAAGAAAGGTAATAGTACAATTGTACGCGGACTCGAATGGAGATGCAAAAATACAAGTGTAGCAATAATAAAGAGCGGATAAAGGCATCCAGCTACTGAAGCTGTCTGCTGAAGAAGCGGACTCGAAGAGACACAGAGAGAGAGAGAGAGAGAGAGAGAGAGAGTAGAACGCATAAGAGCAGGCAGGAAGGAGAAGGACAAAAAGCGGGCACTGGGGTAAGGGGAAAGGTTCCGGCGGCATTAAGGGGAATCTAATTGAGATCAATTGCGACTCAGCCGGGGTCAACCTACTACCAACTCGCAAATCTACCAGAGAAGAAGAGAAAGTTTTAGACGACAAGAATGATAGGGAGCGCGCGGGGGTACGGCGAGGGAGAAAAATTGGAACCTTACGTATGCACGTAAGCGAACGCTCAGACGTATGTGATATAACTCGAGAGACGTACTCCATTCGCATTCGCCTGCACATTAAGTTCGATGTTATAAAATTCTTTTAACTCTCCTCGCCTCTATTTGACGAAGGCGATGGATTATAACTAATTCGTACATTGGCATTTTATAATCCACATGATGTCAAAAAGTTAGTTTAGCTTTGATACGTTTTTTTTTTCCTCAAATTTTTAAAAAATTTTCCTTCAACTTGGAATAACCGAGAGGTCTGCTTTTTCCTAATAACTATTTGTACATTAATATCTATGAAGAATTAAATTAAATACAACGAGGGCACTTGCTAACTTTGAGGACGAACTATTGCAGTTCTTTTATAATTTATTAACTGCACATTAAATCATGTAAAATGCAATGCCAATAAAGCGAAGTAAACTTTTATTCTATAAAAGTGATAAAGTAATAAAATTGACCTACATAAGTTCGTCTTTCTCTTCGTCTTCTTTTTATAATTAAATATTATGCGTAATTTTATCATTGTTTTATCCATTGCTCTGAAGAACCCCCTTAAAAATTAATAAATACAAAAAAATGTTTTCATTGTCTTTATCTAAATGATCTATTGAATATATCTTTTTGACGATACTCATTGATGTAGTACTTCTGTTTAATCATAAGTTATTATGTCATTGAATGGTTTTCAATTATAATTTTAAAGTAAATAATTTGATATAACATTTTTTCATAACGTTAATTATATAATGTATGTTTCATGAAAAAATTTTTTTTTTTTAAAAAACATAAATATAACTTCAAAACCCTTTGTTGTATTTCAAAAGAACAATTTTTTTTATGAATCTTGCATTTAAAAGCGTTTTAAATATAATAAAAATGGAGTTATTGCATTTCTAAGACATTGTCGTATTTGTTAATTTTTCATTGAAAAATCGCCTAACAGATAATTTTATAAGTTTCAAGGTGTTTATTGTTCTAAATTCGGGTTACTTTTGCTTTTATCCATTTCAAAGATGCTTATTAAGATGTAAATTATTATAAATGTTCACTCATAGCTCTAGCTTGAAATAAGTGATCGTACAATTATACGATCTACTTACAATTAACAAATACGTTGAGTCTTTACAATTAATTTATTGCGTTTCTACCTGTATTTATTCTACAGTGAATTTTAAATATTATATCAGGGATATAATCTTTTGACTTTCATGTTTGAAAATTAGACTAAAAATAATAATCTTAGATAAGTAAAAGCCAGCTCTTTATGGATTTTTTATAAGTATGATCGTATATCATACAAGATTAAAACTCTTCGTAAAAAAAAGGCATTTTTATAGTTAAGAACAAGTGGGTCTTCTGAAATTTTAAACATGAATCAATTTGCAAGGCAATAAATTCCATTTATTCCAACGCGATTTAACATTAAAACTAACAAAAATTACTATTAAAAACTTTCAATGCTGCTGATGTTCCAATGTATGAAGCATCGTCCTTAACCTAACGTCCCTGACTCAAGCCATTGCATAGATTCTGCAGGGGAAATGAGCCAGTTTTGCGAAAACAAATTAATTTACTAATCTTCCTGGAGAAATTCGGAAGAAAGAAATTTCTTGTATTTTTGCAGCGAATCTTAGCTGTTGGGCTTGCAAGCCAAGTCATGTTACGCTTTAAAGGCCGACTTATTTCTTTAACCCTTAAATTTTACACGAAAAATGGTTGAAATCTATGAAGCTAGTTATTGATACCAATTACAAAGTCTTAACGCTTCATCCTTAACGTAACTTGTAAATTAATTTCTGCTTCTTCTTCGACACCTAACGCAAGACCTTAGTAGTTATATATCAGTATTATTATCCGAGACAAAACGTAGGCTTATATACATTTACGAACGAGTATAAACTTGCCATATTTTTTTTTACTTACATCCGTACCCAGTTGATCGGTAGTAGCAGTTGTTTCGGGTAGTATCTCGATGATTTCAAAAAAGCTGCCATTTAATAATTATACATTTTACGAAAATCCTTTTTCGTATCTTCCATTAATATTTACACTAAAAATACTTGAATTGCTCTTCTTAGAAATACACTTATAATCTTTGCTAATATATCAGAAGCACACGCGCTTTATTTAACTTACATTCAAATTTATGAATACTTGCTTATGTTTGTTTGACTTTGTTTGTCTTTTTGTTAAGTATGTAATTAAAAAAGCTACACTTCACATTCCATAAGAATAGCTGAGCACAAAATTGTATCTTATTGAAATAAGCATTCTTTTAGATTTGTGGGGAAGCTCAGTTTAAACTATGATTTTTTTCGGTGCTGCTTTATGAATATCGCAGTATCTCAATTTTCATCAAGACTTCAAATTTGCATTTGGGGATCTGCTTCAAACATTCGTTTGGGCTCTACAATTGAAAGTTTGGGCTTCGATTAGAAAAATATCTCCTTAAAAAATTTACCAAAATGAAAAAAGACTAGTTAATTTTTTTATAATTCTTTTACGTTCATTATGTCACACAATTTTGTCATGTATAAGCTAAGCATATCGTTTATAGATTATTTAATAAATAATACAATAAACTTTATTTTATAAATTTTAGTTATATACACGTATGTAGAAAAGCTAATCGCTATAAACAACTGTAAATATATATATATTAGTATAAATTTTTCTTTTAAATTTTTGCATTATAAAAAGCTATAAGTATTATTAGAACGATAACCAGATATCCTATAGACGTACAGAAAACTTAACAATATAAAATAATATGTAGAACAAAAACGTTTGATACACGAAAGAACGAATTTTACTATTTACGCTTGTAAAAAAAATCTTGTTACATATTGGGAAAAAAAAACTGAAAGAAATTTTGTCAGTCACTTTAATATTATAATACTCGTTCTCGACATCAAAGATTACATTTGCAACTCAATTTAATAAGCGCTGGTTTATATTATACTAAAAATGGAATTTACCTTTTAACTAAATGAAGCAAAATTTTTTAGATGACTCGAAGTATATTATATGTAAACATTTGAGAGTTTGCGTTGGCTTTATTTGCACCGAGGTAAGAATATTAATACAATGTATTTTCTAAGTCATCTAGTAAAAGAAAATTTCGTTACGGTTGTCATACGATATATTATAATGTATAAATAATTTTACTTCGTGTTATAATAAGTTGTAATTTTCAAATGATAAGAAAATCTAAAATATATAAATTTCACTTCGATACAAGCTTATATTAATTATATTGTAGACCTATGGGGTCTAAAAAGTAACGGAGCAATGGGTTTTTATTATCATAATCAACTGTACGTAAAGATTGGTTAAAAATACGTTTGACAAATATTTTGTTGATAAACTAGTAATAAACGAGTTAATGAGCTATTTGATTATTATAAAGCTGACAATAAAAGATTAATTGAATTACCGATTTACATAAATGTTTCTCTCTCTCTCTCTCTCTCTAGATCTCTGTATTATTTTAGAGCCGTGGCTTTTAATTAGCAGGTATTTCAAATGCTCGTAAAACGTTGGCAACTGGTAAAAAAGTTCTTAATTAGTTGTGGGTTTTGTGGGTGATATGTAGATTTCCTCGGCATCGCGCGTAAAATTGTGCTAAATTAGAATAATAGGAAGGCACACGCTGGTATAATAATAGTGAGAAATAAAATAAAATACTGGAACACTATGACTCGAGGCTTGAACGCGATTAATACATCCGTCGCTGGCAAAGTACCGAGTTAAAAAATGTTTTTTAAAAACATAATCATCGGTTAATATAGGCGCAAAACGAGGTAAAAAGGTAGTCGAGCGGCAGCGAAGAGAGCTGATCGCAGAACGCCGAAAAGTACGAAGCGGATTCCGATGGTGGATTTCCATGAAATATTATTATATCTCTGAAATAGTGGTCCTCGGTCAAGGCCGACACGTCCCCGTTGGCTCGAGAGCGCGTACCAAGTGTGTCGTCATGCCTGATTTCAATTGGATTTAATCTCTAGGGTGGAAAGTCTCGAGGACGTCAGTGAAAGCCCCTGCTAAGATTCGGCTGGAAATTTATACTCGGTGCGTCAGGCTAATTCTCCCCAGTTGAGCGAGATCTCGGGACCTCCTTGCTCGGGCTGCTCCAGCCTCCCGACGACCCCTTGGCGACTTGCAACTCGAGCGCGCACCGAGGATCGCGCTCTCCTAGCCCCGGCAATAGGAAGGAATCCTATTCGAGCTTTCTTAGGCCAGCGGCTAGCTTCCCTTGAAGCCAGGACTGAAAATCAATAGCCTTTTACGAAGGATCGGACATCCCGAGAACGAAAGTATCGCGAAAGCGAGGGAAGGCTCCGCTCACGTGTCGGCGTAGGAAGGCGGAGATTGAAGGACGCGCGATGCATTAGGCCAGGGGCGGGGCGGGGCGGGGGGGAAGAGGGAGGAGCGAACATTTATTATCGCAAAAAGCTTCATTGGGTCGTGCGATATAAGCTTGCAAAGTAAGTCGAAACGTTAGACCGACGCTACGAAAACACTTAGGGGTAATGGTGTGCCTCGAATAGTTTAGCTAACGAATCCACTTTTCATTCTGTTTGGTGTTTTTAGTTAAGCTCTCGTCGCTCTCTTAGCTTCTTCTTAAATTGGAAGACGCATTGTTATGCAGCTTTAACGCCCGAAATTACGATTTCCTCGCATTTGCGCGCCTCCATTGATAGGGTGAAAGGTTTTCGCGCGAAGTCCCGGGGCAAACAAATATAACTCACTTCTCTCCCACTGCTCTACTTAACTTATGGACAACGGCCACAATTGCACGTAGCCACGTTCCAATTACGTTCAGGTAGTTGGCAATTTTACTCTTATAATTTGAGTTAACTATTTTTTCCCCCTATTATAATGCAGCGCTCATTATATCTTTACCAAACTCGCCTTATCAATAAGTATTGAGCTTAATTATTTTTTTTTTTCTATTTCAGGTACGCAATATTTTTACATCTTAAGCCAGCGCTGTGTTGGTAAGTCCAGGGAGATATTTATATTAACATTTAAGCGAGAAACAATTAAGAAAACCGTTAGTATCAAAGTTTTGCGTGCTTCTAGGAGTTGAAAGAGGACAATTACGATTCGCTAGCTTCCTATGTATAGTTATATATGCGCTTTGAGAAATAAAGAATAGAGCTTTAAAAATTATTGACGTTAAATTTAAAATCGTTATCAAATTAAAACGATCGATTTTTTGTTTTTTTTTTTTTTATTCAAGGGTGATTAGTGCGATGAACGCCAAATAAATAATAAGCATATTTGACATTTAAGCGAAAGCGACTGTCGACTCGGTAATAAATAATGTATTAATTTAAATTTCTATACTAGCGTTTAGCTCGATTTTGAATCGCAATGGGATTTCTGGCTGGGTTGAATACACCGGTACGAAATATTTTGGTATAAAGCTCGATGAAGCCTATGGTGGTATCGAGACAAGCATATATTTTAATCTTGGATTATTTATGCGTGAAGGAATGGTTAAAGTTAAAAATTTTCGACGGAGGATGTATTGAAGATGATTGGAATAGCGAGGATCGAACGAAGTCAGAGAAAAATAGAGCTTGCGGGGCGATTGGGCTCGCTTGTAAATGGTATTTAGAACGGGTGCAGGATACCGGGGAGGCAAGGGTTGACCGGCTGCATAAAGAGCCTGGCTTGGTTAATACCGTGCGTGTCAAGCCGACAGTGGAGAAGCGAATCCGGAATAGAGGAGCATCGGCGGTCGTCCGAGCGAGGGGGTCAGCGGCTCTAGTTCGTGGGAGGAGGAGGAGGAGGAGGAGGAGCGTAGATCGTAAGGAACCTTGGTAGTGCGGGATAATTAAGCGGGGCCGTAATCGCAGGGTGACTCGAGCGGCGCTGATTGAAGGGGTTGCGCAGGGCTCGAGGTCCTCGGGCGGAGGAGGAAAATTAAGAGGATACGTCCTAGGAGCCAGCACCGGGATCGAGGAGGAGGAGGAAAGAATTATAGAAGTCATAAAAAGGTAGATAGAGCCGCGGGGGAGGCAATCGGACGTTTAAGGGTCGATGGTGATTGTGGAGAGGCCGGGGGTGGGTCGGTCGGTCGGTTGGTTGGTCGGTCGGTCGGTCGGTCTAAGTCAGGGGGAAGTCGTGCGCGCTTGAGCGTCAAGTGGCGGAGGGTAGCCGGCGCCACCGCGGCAGTACCGCCGCCGCCTCTGCCGCCGCCGCCGCCGCCGCGACGCCAGGCGCCACCAGACTTTGGGTTTCAGATTAATGGATCATTTTTCTTCCCTCGACTCGTAGCCTCGCCCTCCTCCGCTCGGCACCCCCATCCCCGGACTTTCTCCTTTGGCGGAGCGCGCGCGCACCTACGTCTTCCTTTCCCGACCTCGGCCCCTCCCCGGCCGCCCGCGACTCTCCGCTACCACCTTCGAATTTCCCGCAGGCTACGCTACTCGGCTACACCGCTCTTTTCCCGAATGCCCCCTTGAGTTTTACGTTTTCGCGACTTTGCAAAGCGACTTTTGTCCTCCTTCCATATTCTCTCTCTCTCTCTCCCTCTCTTTATCTCCCTCTCTTTTGCAAAAGTTGTGCGCGAGAAACTCTAGCTATCGATTACACTTTTCTTTTTCTCCCGCTGCCTCCCTCTTTCCTTATATATTTCTTTGGCTGTCCTTTACTCCCTGCCTTTCCTTTTTCCCAGAGTAAGTGCTCGCCGTGCATTTTTCGATCCTGCCTCTTCCATAAGAACAAGAAAAGAAGTTGATGGGGGGGGGGGAGTGGGAGAAGGGCTTAGAGAGGCAAAGATTCCTGGTTGATAAGAGTTTGCGTTGGCGCGCTTATGTCCATAATAAATTGATGAGATTCGCTCACGGTTGATCGGACTGCGGCGTGGTCGGGATAAAATATCCCGAGGAAGAGACTTTCCGCATGCACATGCTGCTGTTGCTCTTGCCTCTCCCTCTCCCTGCCGCCCTCTCGCTCTCGCGCGCTTACACACCGCACACACCGCACACACCGCACACTGGTGTGCAAATAAACGTACACGCAAGGTCGAAGACAAATGTGGGAGCGCGCGCGCGTAACTACGAATTCGGAGATACGGATACGCTTGGGCTTACGAATCCGGAAATTTCGGTGCGTTTCTTTCTCCACTCCCGTAAAAGGGATCTTCGATTTATTCTCCTAGCCCATACACACAGTCACCCTTGTACGGTCTCTTGCACCCTCTCTCTTGCCTTTCCTTGTCGACGGGCAATTTCGTCTACTTTCGGCGCCGACACTATCAAGGCGTTATGGAAATGCGCCTCTCTCTCTCTCTCCCTTTCTCTCCCCCCCCCCCTCCGGCCATTCTCGGCGGATTTAAAAAATTCGACTAGCTAAACGAGTGATCTGTTCTTCTTAAAATACAGCCTCCTACCTAAGAAATACCGGATTGACAGATCGATCTTATGCAAAACTTTGTCCCTCTTTTGATTCCTAAAATCGAGCCTTTTCAATCCTTCCTGCGAATGCGTGTTTCTACCTCGCTTTATTAATCCTTTCCTACTCTATCAGCTGAAAAGAAAAATCCATACCTCTCCGGTAATCTATATTTTATGGTCGTCAAACTTTCGTTTTTTTCCTTCTTTTTTTTCCCCCTTTTTTTTCCTTTACTCATATTCGACACAATGGGGGGATACTTTACAAAGTTCACTTTACATCTTTTTTAATGCTGGATATTCGATTCGCCCGTCTCATTATTTATCAGCACAACACAGTACAGGGTGTTGCGTGGTACATTAAAAGCAATAATATAAAAACCAGGAAAAGAAAAAAGTCAATCAATATGAAAATAACTCGTTGTATAAATTATTTCAAATGATTTCCTACGGTCTCTTAATCACTCGGAAAAGAGAAAAAAAAAAAATCGTACGTTTGACGTTGAAAGAGACGGGGATTTATTTTCACCTCTATTTTACAGAGAGAGAGAGAGAGAGATAGAGATATTACCACTGGCGACTAGATGCTATGCTCGGCGGATTCACATTCGTGCTCGTCCGCGACGCCCTCACGTTCTTCTTAACATTATTCCAAAAAGTAAAATTTATAAAGTAAAACTTTAGCTTTGTGCTAAGATGTGCGCTCAATGGAGCTGAAATAAAAATAATAAAAATCTAATCCCAAGGACTTAAATTTCATCGGAGAAGTTGCGATAAATTTGGCCCAGATCGAAAACAAGTTTTTCCGCAAGCCCTTCCGAGCACATTCACATCTTTTTATTCCCATGTGCTGGAGTTTCCTACTCCCCGTTCTCGTGCTTGTTTGGCAAGGCTCGGACGGATCGCAGGTAACAGGAAGGGTACCGATCCGCGGTTCGGCTCTGCAGTCGAGTTGCGAGCCGGTAAAAAATTAATGGAAAAAGCGAGGGCTTTCCTCGGCAAGGCAACGATCTCGCGCTTGATTAATTAAATAAGAAGCGCGGGGGTGCCCATCGAAGAGCTACGTGTGCGGTCCGAAAATTGGCCCCGAGTGTAAGGGTGGCGACGCCGACGCAATTATTATGCTAATGCGGAGCCAAGGATGAAGGATCGGCTCTTTTCCGGATCCCCGGCAGACGTGCGTGCGTTATATCGAGCGCGTCATTATCAAATGGATTCCCAAGGCTGCCGCTGAGGACTTCTCCGCCACCACCCCCACGCACGCACGCACGCGCGCGCGCGCACACACGACCCCCAACGACATTTCACGTATTATCTAATTGAACCGATGCGCAGCTCGGGCCCCTCCTCGCCTCCTCCGCGATACTCCTTCGCGTCGTCGGGAATTCGTGTTTGAGCGGCAGTTCGCGCTTGAGCCTACACCCGCCCCCACCCTCCCTTTCCTTTAGCCCCCACCCTCTCTGCCTCTCTCGCCCACTCTCCACCCAACGATCTCTTACTATCTAAGCTCCACCTCGCGCTGCTTCGACCGGTTCTCTCGTTTCTTTTTTTCTTTTTTCTTTTTTTTTTCTTTTTTTTTTTGAGCGAAAGTTTTTTTCATCTTCGACCGATAACGAAATTCTCTTATGCCGTACGGATTCTTTCCTTTATTCGACAATTTTCATTTGAAGCTAATTAAGTTACGGCCCCTGTAATAAATAGACCTCTAACTGATATTCAGCACGTGCGCGGCGGCTGAACTATCAATGCCAGTAGTAGTAGGCGTTGGAAAAAAATAATTATGCATGCAAACCATCAAAGCTTCGTTCGGTCATTCGATTAGCCTTTTCTCGGCAAAAAAATCCTTTTGAAATTTATGCATTTTATTTTTGATAATTAAATTATTTGTTTCGCGTACAGGCCATTTTTTAGCACTAGGATTCTATTGAAAGATGTATACCGTTGAATTAACGACCACCTTTAAATGGTGATAGAAAAATGAAAAATATTTTCAATATTGTTTATATAATTTCTTACCTTTTTAAATATATACATATATATATATTATTTTTAATTTTTATTAAAACGATTTTTTTGCTTTCCAATGAGCATTAAATCATACGTAACGTATGTAAAAAGGAAAACGTATGTATACGTATACATATTTATTCTAATAAAAATCAGAAATTCTGTTATTTAATTATCATTTCTCATTTGATATGTATTTGATACTTAATCCATTGTCGTTTTTTTTATTACCAAAATGTTTATTGAAATAAATAAATAGATACTTAAATTGAATTACTTTAAAACAAATGTTAAGTTCTTGGAAAGATTTTTAAAAAATTATAAATTTATAAATCATTGTTATAAAATGTCAATAATATGACCAATATCGATCAATAATTCATAATTAATAATCAATGTTAAAAATTTCTTATTCGAGATAACTATTCAGCTCAAAAGAAGTAGAAATTATAAATTCGAACAAAATAAGTTAAAAAATCAGCAATTATCTGCAGTATTTGCATCAATAAAATTCGTCAAATAAAAAAATTAATTTTATTATCTGCAATAATGGATTTACATTAAGAAGCATTAATCTAATTAAAGAAACTTTTTTTTTAGTTGTATTTTTTTGTGCTTAGCATAGTTGATTAAGCAGCAGTTGAGTAAGTCATCCTCAAGTTGAATTTGTATGATTAAAAAAAAAAAAAAACGTATGTGTATACATATACAAGTATACGTAAAAGGGAATCGTGTTTTTAATTAAAAAAATTTAACTTTTATAACGAATAAATTTGGTTTTGATTACACGGAGGCTTGATTGCATTGACTTATTTATTATACATTGACTATTTAATATGGTCTTATATCATACTATATTTAATAACAAAAAAGTAGATAGTTTAGTAGCAGCATATGCATTATTCATAGAGACTTATGTGTTTAAAATTGCTTTTATTAATGAAGATTCGTTAAATCAGTTATCAAAGTAGGGTTTTTTTAAACAAAAATTATACCAGACAAAATGTACTCACTATTTCCATTTGTGCTGGGGCTCTAACAACTCGGACAATAATCATTCAACCTAATTCATGCACCTTTTGAAGATTTCCTTAAGTAGGAGCTTTTAGTACACCCGGAGGTTCTTCATTTTTAATATCCCAACTATTTCGTTTTCATTATTTCAAAAGCCGTAGTTCAGCAATTATAAACGTCAAAACTTCAAGTGTAGAATCAAGTTCAACTTTTTATAATTATTTATACAAAATTTAATATATATAAATATATGGATTTTGATATTTTTCATTTCGCGTTCAACAGCTATTCGAATTCTCGCGTCGGATGCGGTCGATGTAAATGCAAACTCCTCTTAAAGGTAACGAAAATTTCAGGAAAAATTTAAGTCGTAATAAAATAAAGGAACGAATTGAACTCGTAAGACTTCGTCTGCACTTGATTAAGTGAAAACTTTTATCAGAGTAATAATTTTAACGTAAAAAGGCCAATGACTTTTCAAATAAAGTATATAGTCAAAATTTTACGTTCGCGAAAAAATAGGATAATTGCGTTTCAGCCATAATTTAAGCCTTGAAAAGCCGTTTTTATTGAAAAAGCTTTTCATAAGAAAATATTTGGAGTAAAAATTTTCGAGTTTCAATATTAGAATCTGATATATTAATTGGATAAGTGTTATTAATTGTTGTTATCAGGACCTCCCAAAGACATCGTCGTTACATCGACACTTCATCGAGGGTTTCGCTCTCGCTCTCTATATCTCACGTAGATAAATAAATCCCAGAGCACGTACCGAGACCATTACTTTAAAAAAAATTACCAGCCAAAACCAAGAGAGAGAGAGAGAGAGAGAGAGAGGAAAAAAATACCAATAATAATAACGATCATAATGATAATAATAATAATAATAATAATAATAAGGAAGGAAGGAAAGCAAAGAAAACAAAGACAAGACGAGGAGGACGGTCGATTTCGTTAAGAAATATGCCGGGCTTTTATTATCCGAGACCGGGGCGTGAAATTTCAGCGGACTATGTGTAACCGTAACCCTTCGAATTTCCGAGATGAAAGGAGCAAAGTATCGTTACCTCATGCGTCGGTGCGCAGTCACGAGACAAAAAGTCCAGTGCCCCGCTGGCGCGGGACCAAAATTCCGTGGATGGCCGAAATCTCATCGCGTTAGCAATTGAAAGGGAAGGGCTACTCTTGGGGAGCGGGTCGGACGGCGGGGGAAGGGCAGCCCCTTAGGCCAGAGCTCGGAATTTAGATGCGGGCGTCGGAGTTGGTCGCTTGATTTGTGCACTTGTAAATATTTTTCGGCGCCCTCCTCCATCCCGATCCTCGCTTCCGGACAGACGCTTACGTAGCCCCGGGCCGCAGCTCAAGGATGGTTAATTCGCACGGGCCATGATGGATGCTCCGAGCGCCCGCGAAGGCGTCGCGACGCCTGGCCACCTCCGCCCGCTCGCCGCCACCCACGTGCCGGCTCTTCCTTCTCTTTGGCCCAAGCCACCGATAAGAGCCTCTCCTTTCGTCTGCTTGTTGGCCTCCTGGTGCAAGCGCCCCCGATATTTGCCAACGCCGTGCCACCGTCGCTTCCCACCTTTTCGCGGAATCGCTTCCTTTTTGCTCTCGGCGGCTTTTTACGACGCGCCTGAAATGTACGACTATCGCCCTCTTGTATTTCTGCGGGATTTTTCAATATACTTAAGTGACTTGCGCTTTCATATCAACGACACTCGCTCTCTCTCTCTCTCTCTCTCTCTCTCTCTCTCTCTCTCTCGAGTACAGTATCGATAACGCCTCGTATGATGGACTCTACCGCCAATTGTATGCAATACAGTATAGCTTTTAATTGGTTTCCTCGTACGCGACCCCACCATTTTGTTCTCTTTAAATCATCAGCCAATTAATTATTCAGAAGCGAGGCATTATTTCGTCACTTGCCTCCCGATAAGCATCACAACCTGAGGCATCTGTCTTAAGCGCTTTGTCTATTTTCGACTATTCGCTTCATCTTATGAATAAAGTCGCACCTCTTTTTTTTTTTTCTAACCTCGCCAAAGTCCATTGCTAGTCCAACTAATGCGGTACCCAAAAATAAGATTATCAAAATCAGTGGCCAGCCTTTGTAAAGATTTCTTACCGATATCTAACACCTAGCTTTACAATAAAAATTGAGAAAAATGAAAAATCGTGGCCTCGTCAATGCACACTTGGCTCCGCTGCAGCGTAAAAATAATCTTTTCAAAATATTACGCTTACACAATTAATAAAGTTATATTATTATGCACATTTGCCTCTATTAATAATACACTATAAGGATCGATAATTTTCGATACTCGTTGTCTTACGAATTAAAGCTCTACTCGGTCACAATAAATCTATATTTATTTACGATTAAGTCTTATAGTGAAATGTAATTCGTGTCTGGTAGAATTTCATTCTGCAGAATCCGAGATTTCAGGAGAAACTTTAAAGGCCTATAAACGGGTCGCGTGCGTTCGTGCCTGTGCCCAAGTGTATAATATATATATATATATATATATATACATGTAATAATACGTAGCTTAAGAGCATTATTTTTCTTTTATTGATATATATATTTACATGGCATTCAATAATAGCTAAACGTTATATACATATTAATGAAATATGAAAATCATTGTTTTAAACATTTTTGCTAACTCCTGAAAATCTTGGAAGACCGTGGATTAGCTATTAAAAATATAAATAAATAATTTTTATCGCAAGTATGAGCCAACTTTAGTTACATTTACACAATTTTATAATTGCTTATTCGTATTATTATTTTTTTACAATTCCTTTTCAAGCCCGCTCTCTTTAATAAGTTTCGAAAATAAAGAAAAACGACTTTATCTGTGTGCTTTTGAAATATGATAGTACGTCTTTTTTATATAGGTATTATTATCAACTTGATTGCTTGCGCAATTTGAGATTCTTGTATGATTATAGGCATTCAGGCAATCTAATCTAATGAGGGCCGTGAAGAACGATCAGCGAACATAGAAGGCAAAATATTAAATCTCTTCCAAATTCGTGTTTAATAATTGAATTAGAATCCTTTTTTAATGAATAAATAATGTGTTTAAATTTAATAAATACATTTTTTTCGATATGCTTTTGGCCTAATTATTATCGATTGTATTCACGCATAAAATTCCTTTTCATTTGATGAGGTTTTCCTAATAGATTAGCTTGTACCAGTTGTATATAAAACGTTGTGTTACATCTTCTTTCTCGGCTTAATATCATTATGAAACTTAGCAGATTAATTTTCTATGACAAAACTTTAGCTAACCATTCTTAAAATTGAAGCTTAAACTCAATATTTATATATTTATATATATATATATATATATATATATATATTTATATGTTGGCCATCGGCAGTTTTATAGAAATTTCTAGCTGGTTATAAATAACGAACAATTATTAATCGAGTATAGCATTTGTAAAACGATAGTTTAAATATGCATGCAAGTACTATGAATTACTCTGGAGTTATGATATCATCATCACCCGTATATAAATTACAACTATTTGCGTTCTGGTAAAAATCTGTTTGAACCTTGTGACATTGCGACATTAAAGGCAAACAGTAAATTATTATTATGATAAAAAAGGCAGTATTATTTAGATACTATAAAAATCTTTTTATCAATAGAGGAGTGCACTTCCATTATTTGAAATATGTGAGTTGGATTTCGAAAACGATTAAAATGATCTTAGCTTATCAGTCATTAATTTTTGTATGTTCTATATAAGCCGAAGGCGAAAAGATTTTTTTAAGATCTTCCAAGTAGATTAAAGCGATGTTTCAAATTTTGAGAGTAATGCGACTATATTTTATTTTATCTCGCGTTTCTGTCGTTATATATTTACATAGCCAGTTCTCTTAATTACGCTCGCGTTTTTTTTTTTTTTTTTTTTTTTTTTTTTAACAAAGTTGTTTCGTGCCAATGTACATAAGCACCTTATTTGAAATTGCATATGAATCCATACCAATTCTGGTTAGGATCTCGCTTTCGTTAAATCTGTACGTTTTCTATTCTTTCGGCACGAGTTTAATTGTATAAAATTATCCTTTGAAATTTCACAAACGCCACTTACTTATGTTTTATCGTGTATTCTTAAATTATAACTTACTCAGTTCATTTTTGACGTACAACTATTAGTTAAAATTGAGCAACACCAGCTTCGAAGATGACAGTTAAATTTAACGCATAATTTCTTAAGTATACGAAAGTTCTGAAGACAGAGTAACTCGGAATAAGAAATATTATTTTCATTTTGGCTGGCTTCGTAATAAGAGGTGGGGTAGGAAGCAAAAGCTTCCGGAAGGCACGAAATATGTTAAAGGTAGGAGATCCTCAGGTGTCGCCAATTAATCATCTTGACCCACGCAGGCTTACCATTGATACGAATGGTATAAAGTATTTTGAATCGGGCTCCTGGTATTTGACATTTGAGATCGGTAACGATTGGAAACGAGCTCGGATTAACGATTACCAAGGAGCTTCAACCTGCTCGTGCTCAACGTAACTTTAACGTCAACAATTCATAACGTATCCTAGTCCACAGTCAAAGTCCGTGATTTATGCTTTTGTGATATTACGTATTCTCGATAGGATGTATTACCATTTCCAGCAATCTCCGCTAAGGAAATTTGGGCTTTGCTCGATAATTCGATGTCTGCTGGTATGTATTAAGTCGCAAATTCAGATCTTCGACTACACCAATTTTATCGATCTTTTAATTAAAATTAATATCACTCCTACGGAGCCCATTTATTTTTCATTATGCACTTTTAGGCGATCTCTAGAAGTTCGTGCATTGTGTATTAATTTGATAATATGTCTTTCGTCAATTTAATTGCCTATCACGGCAGGATGTTCATTGGATTTAATATGTAATTAACGACTATATTGACAATCGATGAGATTCCAAGAAATCGTAAGAACCTTTAATTCGCAATTTCATTGCGTATGAATTGGAAGCTAAGCAAACCGGAAATAGTAAGTAACGGCTGGTTTTATGTTAACATAAAATATAAATTTCAGTGGGGCGGAGAGAGGGAGAGAGAGAGAGACTCTGTGTGTGTGCGTGTATTATGTACGTATGTATATTCAAGGAAAGACCAAAATTAGCCTATTGACCTTTATTCTCCTCATAAATCTACTATAATATCATCCGCGTGGGAGCTTTCCGAGCTTTCCAATGAATTCCACAAGCTTTTTATAACCCGAGGCGAGCAGCCAAGCTGATGATGGAGACATCAGCGAGTCCCTCACTCCGAATCCTTTAAATTGAAATTTTTTTTTTTCAAATTCATCGTTTTTCCACCACTTGTGTAGCGCGAGCTTCAACTTGGTGTCTTATTCTCTATACGCGTGCATTATGAAGATGGAAAATAATGTCCCGGCGATCGAGAGTTGCCCAGTGCGCGCGCGCGCGTACACAAAGCTCTGCGTGCTCGGTAGGCTTTCACCATACATGGCCCGATAATACATAATTAATGAAGTAATGACGATCGTCTCGATTGGAAAATTATTTATGTATGGGGTCACAATCTACGAGCGACTGCCGCGTAATTGATATTACAGCTAACCTTATTTCCAGGCTACTGTTATTCTTTTCTCCCAGAAAACACAACCACCAGCTTTTGTCTACTAGATTAGTATACATTTTTTATTATATTAAAATTTCTTTCTTATCGCATTCGAATCACCTTGTCGGATAAAAAAATTCCACTTTTTTTTACAAGCTATACTCTCATTTTTTTCATAACTTCATCGGCTAATATCCGCTTTTTCAATCCTCAATCTACTTATAAAATTAATGAAAATTAACAACAAATCTCAGCTTAATATAACGTACGATTGAAGTAGTTGCGAAGGTACTTTATAGGTATTTTAAAATAATTATATAAAGATCCAAATAGAACGTAAAAAAGTCAGAGGCGAAATATTTTATTAACAAAATAGTCACGAATACAATGAGAAAAATGACAATACCGCAGACTCAACATGGAATCAATCAAAACTTATATGCGGTCTACGATGAGAAGACACAAAAACCACGTCCGCAGAGATTCACGTTAGTACATGTCTAGTTTTAGTTAAATGTACACACAGACTTTCCACTTCCTTCCGTGTTGTAAAAAGGAGAATAACATGATAATCCATATGTGATAATGGGCTATTATCGCGGTAGGTTCTTACTTTATTTGATAAAACTTAAAACCACTGTTGATATATTTTTCATCGCTTTCAAATACTATTTTTTGTTATAATACGTTAAGCAAAGTAAATAATCTTTTGTTGATTTATTGTAAGAATAACTGTAAAAGAACTTCATATTCTAATAAGATTATTTTTATCTACTTATATAAAAATATGAAAGTATTTCATTATATAATGTTTGTTAATTTTTTAATAAATTGAAAACTAAAAGACTTGTGCCTAGATTTTTTGCATAGATACATTCTCCTAATTTACAATTGATGCAGTGAGAAATTGAAGAATTGAATTTTTAATGAATTAATAAAAATCCTAATTGATCCTACCATGTTAATTGTAAGTTCTGAATTACGTAAAATTATTTGTAATCAATATGTCTTTTTATGGTGTAAATTAATATCGAGATGATCTTTTAACGACGTCAGATGCTAAATTTTCGTCTCTTCATCGTTGTCAGGGTTGGAATTCTTGAGTCGTTTAAGAGTAAATTCATTTGTTCGCGTAGCCCATTCAATTCATTTACGTGCATTTGAAATACTCCCGACATTATATTCAATAAACTTAATAAACCTTATTATTACATTTAAATTAAATACTTCTTTTTGTGAACGCTCAAATTTTGTTATTGTAAATTAAAATTTTTTTAATTGTACAAATTTTTTTGTAAATTTTATTAATTTAAACATTATCAAAAGTGATTATTTAAATGAGTATTTAAAGTCTGACTTATCTGTCAATATTATATTAATATCTTGGAATAAAATAAGATTTTCAATCTAATTTATTTCAATTAATTTGAGTGTAAGAAATACTTAAGATATCAAAATAGATATTTCTGTAATAATTTACTAAATAAATTTTTAAATATTCAAAATTTTTTTTATCATTATTCGGTCTTCAATTAAGATCTCGATTATAAAAATGTATTATCATCTTCTTATAAAGCATTTCCTTTTATGTAACTGTAAACATTAACTATGAAAACTTAATTAATGAATCTGTTTGAAAAATATTATATAGATACTTACTTGATGTATTAATAAATATAAAGTTTAGCTTTAACTTTTTAAAGTGTAAGTGCTAAAAATTATATATAATTTATTCTCACTAAATGCGCATAGCACACGGATAATAATGTATGGACTATTGTTATTCCACTCATGCTTCCTTGCATTTCATATGAAATCGTCATCTGAAATTGATATTATTATTTTAATAACTTTTATTACATGATTATTTTAACGAAATTTAAAGAAGCTAAAAGAAATCTGTAGAATGTAGGAATATCAACTAACTTTGAGCCGTTTGAATCCAATACGAATACGAAATTTATTGCATCCTAGTAAATTTAGTTGTACATAAACCTTGTTTTTCCGAATAATTTTATTAATAATTAGAATTTTGCAGTATATATATATATATATATATAGCATAAATAATCATAAAAATTACTGTATAAACCTTTTTATAAATCACCTCGATAAGTTAAGGTGTCATGAAATGGAAGATGTATCCAATATTATATAAAATAAAAATATAAAATAGTTAAAAAATAATTAACTAACTCTACACTATTCCACAATTTCACGTATAAATTTAAATGTCGCTTCAGAATATTACAATTTCTCAATATTATTTATGAAAGACACATGGGTATGAATAATATGAAAATAAAATATTTAAATTTTACCATAATCTCCGCACAGAAATTATTAATAGTTTTTATGTAATGGTAAAATGACTTTATTATTGGATTTTTTAATATAAAATGCTGTGCTTAGTTAACGTAGTTATTTTTTTGGAAAATTTTAATTTTTTGTTGTTATCGCGATAGGCAAATTTTGTTAAAAAATTAACAGTATAATCTACGAACCAAAAGCTTATCAAAAAATCCTTAATCCTATTGAGAACAGAATTTTGATGAAAGCTGATCTAACGTGAATTTTACTTCGATCGAAAGATCAAGTAACTGATAAATTTAAAAGTGGCTACTTTTTTCTATAAAAAAAATGTTTTATCTTACATTTTCAATTACTATATTCATCGTCTTATACAACGGTATTTATAAATTGCGTAATTTGTGTAAACTAACTCGCAACTCGAGTAGTGAATAAATATGTCCTTTTATACATTTTTATTCAACACTATTTTTAAGCCTGTTTTATACAATGTATTTTATCACAAAAAAAAAAAAAGAAAAAAAATTGTATCGTGGACATTCTTACGATTGTTGTGATTATTGCAGAAGCAAGTCTTAAGGCGAATAAATTCTTGTATATATAATTTTAGAATTCGCGGTTCGAATAAAGTCGGCTGAAATCCTACGCAACAGGAACAGGATGTTGAAATTTGCATTAAAGCTTTTTCTAAAACTATGATAACGGATATAGCGTCGCCATGAGGAGTACTAGTGCTAAAAACTCAATTTCACGAAACGATTATAAACATATTGATAAAAGTTGGTCTTTACGGTTGCCGTAATGCGAATGGAAAATGCAGCGTACGGTTCTTTAGCGGTTACTTGAAAATAAGATTGCTCGGCGCGGAGGAATAATTTTTCTCGAAGTCTCAACGTATTTTTGGAATAGTAAAGAAGATAGGAGACCTCGGTAGATAAAAGTGTCAGCTCCACTCCATTCGGCGTTATGCCTATTTTCCCTTTTCAGCGTGCCCGTAATAAAAAGTAGTTCCCGTGTGGAAGGTGGCCTGCTCGCGATTCGGGAATTATGCGTATTGCCGGTATAAAAGGAGTTTTCAGCCTTGGCTCGAAGGAAGAGCACAGATGTTGCATCGGAGGAGTAGCCAGTGGGGCGCGAGGAGGTTCGCTCTCGAGATATTCTTTGGTTGGAGGCACTCTGGATTGGCCGCCGTCGGGCGATAAAAACGTGGAAGCAGCATTAGCGGGAGCCCTGGGACAGGGGAAGGAGAGCGGATGCACGCACGGGCGTCGGCGGTATTGGGGAAAGTAAAAAACGAGGATCGGCCGCGATTGGCAGGGAGAGCGTAGAAGAGTAGTTAAAAGTCCGCCGAGGGAGCGAGCGGTCAGTCGCCTTTCTCTCGTTGTCGGCTTTATAATTGTCGTGGAAGCGCCTAACCGCGAAAGCGCTACTTTATATGCCTGCACACAAGCACGCCCACGTGCGCCCACACTGGCTCCCCGTAGCCGCTCTCGACGCCAGGGCACTTCCACGGCGCGGCCTTATCGCAACTTATTTAGAGGCTCGTTCGCCGAGGGAAAGCCTGCGACGAGCCCGACGATGACGAGCACAGAGAAAGAGAGAGAGGAGTGAGAAGCCAGTCGGAAAATAGCTTATATCGATTAAGGCCGACTCGATCGAGCCCCGCATTATTATTTCCCGGCTTCGAGTCCTTCCTCTGGGCCGAGCTTCTTTCCGCCTGCCACGGCGCTCCGTCGCCTAAATTTTCCTTCGATTATTACTTCTCGTAACTATTGACTCCCTCTCCCGTATTTGCCTCGGCTCCGTAATTTGCACTTGCGCCCAGAAGCCGGTGAACTTATCGCGTTTTCCTCAAAATTTCTCGAATATTTTTTATTCCGATAAGGAGGGGGTTGCGGGGGTGCGGGGCAAAAAAAAAAAAAGATGGAAGAAAGTAGGTTTGAAATTAACGTCCCGACGATATACGTAGACGCGCGTGTGCTCCAACGTATCTCAATGCGAATAGATAATTGTTGAATGGCATTGGTAAATATTAGTCAGACTCGTGTACGCGCGTGTGACATTTTCAATTATTTTCTATAGACTATATACACACACATGCGTATTGCTCGTTATTCATATTATCGGTCAAATGAAAACAAAATCTATAGGGAATAGCGCGGCGTATGGAGACAGTCTTAATTTAGGCTCATTAGACTTTCAAATATGTAGTATCTTTGGGCGTTAATTATAATTGTAATTCCTCGATCCTTATCTGGCAATAAGCCGTGAAAAATGATCGATTATCGAGTTTGGAGGGATTCTAGTGGTTCTATTAAGATTCGGCGATGCACCGAATCGCCGATTCGGCGCGGGCTCCTCACCTGGAGCGAGGAGGAGCCGCTCAGCCGTGGGCAGAGCAAAATATTTATATGGATGCTTTTCTATCGTTTCAGAATTCAATCAGGCACAATTTATCCCTGCACAATCGCTTCATGCGGGTACAAAACGAGGGTACTGGTAAAAGTTCTTGGTGGATGATAAATCCGGATGCGAAGCCGGGAAAGTCGGCTCGAAGAAGGTAATAAATCCCAGATTAGAGCGTCGCGTGCCGCGCAGAGAAAATGCGCACGCACGGGCCCGCCCCTAATGGAGCGGGCCCCCCCCCCGGAGTGTACTAATAATTGCAATTGGACAATGCACGCAGGGCCACCTCGATGGAGACGAGTAAATTCGAAAAGCGACGGGGTCGGGTTAAGAAGAAGGTGGAGGCGCTGCGGAACGGGAACCTCCAGGCGGACGCGACCCCGAGCCCGAGCAGCAGCGTCAGCGAGGGTCTCGACCTCTTCCCCGACAGCCCCTTGCACCCGACGAGCAATTTCCAGCTCTCGCCGGACTTTCGGTACGCTGACTCGAATAGTCAATCGGTCTCCGTGCGCGGCTCGTGCCTCCCGTCGATTAATACAGGCTCTAACAGCTTCTGCCCTCCGTCTAGCCCGCGAGCCTCCAGCAACGCCTCGTCCTGCGGGAGGCTGAGCCCCATACCGGCGGTCCTCGGGGAGCCCGAGTGGGCCCCGAGCTACGCGTCCTCCTACAGCCCGGAGCAGCTCGGTAAGTCCGCGCGGAGCCCCTACTGCCTAGTCAGGAGTCATACCACGACCCACCCCACCAAGCCCCCCAACTCGAGCCCCGACTCGCCCCCAAAATACCTCGGAGACTAACGCTCGACCGAACTGGGGGACTTGCAGCTGGGAGCCTAGCGGAGAGCATGAAGCTGGTCCCGGCCTACCAGATGTACCAGACCTCGCCTACGAGTCACCAGCAGCAGCAGCAGCAGCAGCAACAGCAGCAGCAGCAGCAGCAGCAGCAGCAGCAACAGTCCGGCCCGCCGCCCTCCTACTTCGAGGCTCAGTATCAGAGGAGCAATAGCCTAAGATCGGCTTCTTCGCCTTACGGCTTGCCCCCGACGCCCCAGTCTACGAGCCAGCCGAGATGTTCGCTCCACCGGCTCCAGCCTTGCTCTTGTCAAATGGTTAGTTCGACTCTGCGCTTCTCCTCCTCCGCCACCCGTCCCCGGCTCTATTTCTCGAGGCCTTGACCGGCAACCCTAATCGATCTGTCTGTGCCTAATAATGTCCGCAGCAAAGCATCGGTCTCGTGTCGAATATGTCGCCGTCGTATCAGCAGAGCGAGCCGAGCCCGTCCTTGACCAGTCAGCAGCAAACGATCCATCAGTATCTGATGCAGCACCAGCAGACGGACCAGCACAAGTCCCAGCAGAGGCAGCAGCAGCAGCAGCAGCAGCAAACGCCGGCTGGCCAAGTGCAGCCACAGGTGCCAACAAGCGGAAACAGTCCACCCGAGTCGCCGATCCCTAGCACGATGATGGGTCAGTTGATGGGAGCACTCAATAATACTGCCCTCCTAGACGATCTAAACATTAACATTGAGACATTGCACGGCTTCGATTGTGACATCGACGAAGTAAGATGCCCGCCTTTGATACTTTATTCTAAAAACAAATTACTTTCCAAAGCCACCGACTCCATCGCCGGCCGTCGTTCCGTCCCTTCTCCCCGAGAGAGCAAAAGCGAAACCAAGCCAAAGACCGTAGAATTTCTCCTTCGCGGTTTCCCATCGATGGATTGGCCAACGAGTATTTCGCTAAGGGAAAATCCAAGCAAAAACATCTCGGCGGCTGACGGAACCGATCCGAGGCGTTGCATCATTATTCCAGGGCAAGAGACCTCGGGCATTGGGGCGATAAGCTCCTCGTCGCGGGGGAGGAGTTTGCCGAGCCTCTCTCGGGAGAAGGGTTCGATCGGAAGGGGCCGAGCGCGATCGCGCCTCTACTTTGCTCCTGGGGCAGTGGGGTGGGGGAGGAGCGAAGAAAGGGGCCGGATGGAGGCAGCGAAAATGAAGGCTACGATGTGTTCGCAGGTGATAAAGCACGAGCTGCTGATAAACGGGACCCTCGACATAAACTTTCAGCAGGGCTCGATGGGCCTGGGCATGAACGGGGCCGGGGGCGTGCCGAGCTCCGAGTGCGCAGGGGCGATCGAGCAGCTCGCCGAGACGACGCACCAGGTGGCCTCGGGCAACGTGGCCGGGGTCGCGAGCAACGCCGCCTCGGCCGCGGCCGTCTACGCCTCGACCAACGCCGCCACCCCGGCGGCGTCGCCTTCTTGGGTTCACTAGCAGTGGTTTCCACTGCCCTCGACGCCACCCTTGTCGAGCGAGCAGCCAACATCCTACGACTTCGCCAGACTGAGGCCTGCCGGTAATTAAACTTTTACCACGACTTTGACGGCTCCGCTCCTGAAATAGAGTCGAATTTAGCGCAACGCAGTGGAATAGAGAGAGAGAGAGAGAGAGAGAGCGGATGTCGTGCCCCGGGGACATTTCGCGGCAGTCGCTCGAGATCGATGGTGCCGCCGACCCCCCCCCCAACCCTCTCCAGTAGTCGTTAATTTCTTATAGTGCGCCCGTCGCGTCGTTGGGACTAAATCCGGCAATCGAGCGGTGCGCGGCGGGATTTGGTCGCGCGCGAATTCTGCTCGGTCCGGTCCTCGCTCGAGGACCTCGAGGAGCCCTTCCGAGAGTACTAAGATTAGGGGGGACGAGAAGTTGGCTCCGGGCTCCTCTACGGGAGGAAATATTCCGGACGCGTAGCTAAAGCTTCTCGAGTGATGAGTTCGGAGGCTCGCCTATCCGAGGCTCAATTTTTTCGGCCCCCTCCCCCGAAAGCTTTATAATTTTTGGGGATTTAGGGTAATAAAACTCTTCGGCTTGGGGTTAAAAGACAGGGCAGGGGGAATCGGGAGATAGTTTAAGATAGTCCACTGGCGCCTCCGAAGTCTCCCCAATTCTGCTTCCGCCGAGTTTCAGACTTACACTTTTCGGCTAAGTGGTTCCCTTTTACCGACTCTCCCTTCGTCCCTCTCTCCTTTAAGCCTGCGCCCTCGTCGTGTGACTCGCGACCGAGTACATTGGGACTTTCTTTTCTTATACTCCTTATTCTTCTTCTTCTTCTTCTTCTTCTTCTTCCCCTCTTCTCCTTCTTTTTCTTCTCTTTTCTTTCTTCTTCTTCCAATTTTTCTCCCCTCGAAGCCACATCTTCCTCTTTTCAATGATATCGAAACCTTTCGCAAACTCTTAAGTACACCATTGTATTAAATGATACTGTTCCCCCATCTATTTGACCATCCATAGAATTACGCTTGATGCTCGAACGGTTCAGAAAAGTGCAATACGCTAATACCGTCTATTTTGATAATCTTTTAGGGAATCGTAAAATTCAGAAAAAAAATTTTACATACCATTTCAATGTAAACCAGACTTTGTGGAACATTAAATTTGGAATTATTGTGATGAGTTTTTTGAAAATCAGAAAGCGTTTCATTAAACGATTTTTAATTTCTCTTTTTTTTAATTTAATGCTTACTGTAAATTAACAATTATGAGTTGAAAATAAGCCAAAGTCTGAAAATGGGCCAAAATCAAAAAACAGAGCATAAAATAAGCATTAAATGTGATTTTTCATTTATTTTTTATTATTTCATTTCAATGTAATACAAGATTACAAAACTTGTATGGCATTGGCCGTACTTTGGTATATAATTTTTATTTTGTAATTATTCCTATTATCATTATTATTGTTAACATTATTATTATTGTTAATATTAATATTCTTATTATTATTGTAAACGCAAAAAATATCAAATAATATTTTGTTGGTAGACGCGTGTGCAATTATGGCTTTATTCTTTATTATTCGTCTTTATTATTGGCATTTTGTGCGTTATTTATCCTAAAAGTGTATATTTTTCTATGAAGGAGCAAAATAATATTGAAAAAGTCATAAAGTCACGAGTGAGTTAGAGGGATAGGGCGACGTTGTGGAAGAGAGAAATAGATAGAGGGAGGGAGAAAGGGTGGGAGGGAGGGAGGGAGGAGTAAGCGGACGATTGCAATCGGTCTACGCTGGAGCGAACCTGAGTGAAAACATCCGTGGATTCGTCGCGGGCAGCGGGAAAGAGTCGCGGCTAGCCGCTGGCGTTAATACCGACAGTCTAGTTTTTTTTTCTTTTTTTTTTTTTTTTTTTTTTTGCAATTTCCGGCATTGAAAATATTTTTTTCAAGATTAATAGGACCAGCCGATTAATACCTGTTTTTCGATACTGTGGCTGCGACGGCGGCTCGTTTGCATTCGACAATTAGCCGCTCCTTTGTTTTCCCTTTCATTTTTGTTTGCCAACCCGCTACGATGCGTGTTATAAAACGCCTTACACTTACTTTATTTTATTGTAATTAAAAATTTTATTCGTATAAGTTCAAAGTGCCCGCTGCCTTATATTCATTATCCCCGCGACATTCGAGCTCAAGAGTACAACTGGCTTGCATCACTTCTCAATCTAATGTAGCTGAGTAGTTTTTCCCGATTCGCGGAGGCGCTCGTAGAGGGATTAGCCCTCGACAATTTACGAGCCAGATAATTAGTCGCATGCGTCGCATTGGGCGATGGAGGAAAAACCGATGAATCTTTATATCATTGTTTCTCTATTTTTCTTTATCATCTTCTTGGACTTTTTTAATCTTTATTTTCCTATAAATTCCTATAAATCAGGAAGTCGCGATCGCAGAAATCCTTCTGAATCATCGTCGAGCTATTTCGTTTTTATATGCAACTGCAAATTCATTACGAATTTATGTGTTGGTGAAACTGTGAAATGATAAAAGAATTTTCTGCCAGCCGAGGGGATAATCCTCGTAACAAATACATTATTATTAAATAAGTTTTCAAATTCCTCTTTAAGATGGTCCCTTAGATATGAAAAACTCGTGTCTGCTTAAGCACTGCTCAAAAATTTGCTATAATAAATACGTCATTGAATGCAAATAAGATTTATGCTAAGCACATATGCTGACAAGGGAAATTTATTGCAATCTTAAACATTTTTCTCCTTCTCTCCTTACAGTTCGAATCCAATGAGAATATAATGGATTTTTGAGTTTCACATATTTTATCAATGATAATTATAATTGGTGGTATTTCCCATGGGTGCAATCCGAGACCGCGTATAATTTTTATCTACTTAAGATACATATACATATATGCATATTCCGACAAGTCGATTACTTTTTACCATTAGAGGGAAGACTGCAGTTTCAAGTGGTAGTTTTTGTTTGTTTTTTTTTGCTTCTTGTCCTCGTCGTTTTTTTTTTATCTTTACGTCTGAGTCACTTGTAGACATTTTTGCTGCAATAGCCTATTGTTCGGAAATACTACGAGGGAGAGAGAGAGAGAGAGAGGGAGAGTAAGACAGAGGAGGAGGGGAGCGAGGGAAGTAAAAAGTAAGCGCGGAGAGAAGTCTTAGGACGGAATGGACTCAATTATCGTTCGATCGGACGGACCACGGATGACGGGGCTTCCCAAATTGTTCTCTTCAGTCTCCAGGCAACGCCTCGGAAAAATCGATTAAGCTGCACACCAGCCTCCACGCCACTCTCCACGCTACTTTCCATGCCGCTTTCAGCTAGCTACCTTCCACGCTCCGGCGAGCAAACCTTGTCTCCGATGAAGAGGCCTTCTCCTGGAACGAATACACTTGCACTTGAACGGGCGGCCACGCACAAATGAAATCCTTCTTTTTTTCCTTCTATCCCATCTTTGGAATTCCCGGTCGATTGCGAGGACCCGTGCTCGTCGGCTCCTCGCTCAACCGGCCAACCGGTCGCGAGATTTTACGCTCTTCCTGCCGCGGGCCTCGTCCTAGGCTCTTCGAAAGAGTCTTGCGTAGGCGCCTCGAGGAAAAACAAAAACGACGCGCTGACGAGCAGCGACGCGATCCTCCCTCGCCAATTCGCTTTTGTCCTCGCCTTAAAATGCCCCTATTCGCAATGTCCCTTCGAAGCGATAAAGGAAATCGAAACTGCGCGTTCGATCGATATTTAAAGCGCTATTGTTATTCGCGCAACGGGTCCAGCAAAGACACTTGCAATCGATCCTTGGGAAATTCGGTGGCCCTATGGAAATTATACCGAGGCTCAATCGTTCGGATTTTTAATACTTGAATTCCGGGCTCTCGACACTCTTCACGCACGCATACATCTAATGCATCGAGCTTTTAATAAAAAGACGCATATTCGGCTTCGATTGTTACAGATGTTGAGGACGAGTGTTATGCAAGTGATTTGCAAGGGGAACTCGCGTTAAATAATAAAGCTAGTCGTGATATTGTCGATAAAACGAAAGAAATATAAGCTAACTTCGGCCTTTATGAATATGTATAAATTTATAATTATTTCTTAAATGTAAGATCATTAAAGCTCGTACGTAATCCTTTAATCGCTCGAAAGCATCTTGATGCGATAATGCATGGAGAGCAAGGCATCATCACGTGGCGCTGTTTACGACTGACAGTATTATAGTAAAACGCGTGCAGTGTAATTAATCGGTAACCTTGTCGAATTCAAGAATTATTTCTTCAAACGGAGGAGGAGAAAAAAAAAGATAAAACGATGGAAAAAAATAAATAGAAGAGAAAAGAAGTCGCCTTATCTCGAGAAGAGATTGAAGAGAAGAAATCTTGGAAAAAGTTGTAAGCGACTGGTTTTTCCATTTTACATAAGTTTGCCTAGGGAGTAGAAAAAATAAATCACAGAGCCGATTGCATTAAAATATGTATTGTAATAACACTGCTGAGAGAGTATTTTGTGCCAATAGACTCGTTTCGTGTTTTATAGGAGTTTGAAAAGAAGGTGGCGGAAAAATGGTTTCGACGATAAAAGTTTCGGGCTCGTAAGGGGACCGGCTATGCACCGTAATCGTAATTTTATTTTATTCTATTCCCAGCCGCCGCCGCCGTCGGCTCCTCTCTCATCTCCAAGCCCCCAAGGGGTAGAGCCGTAATAAGCAACGATCATCGGCAGCATTGTTTATTTCCACGTGGGTTGGTGCGCCTCCTCCCATGCCGAGCTTTGATTCGGTTGAAATGTCGAAGAGTTGCGTTCGTTAATTGTCTGCGTGCGTGGCCGATGCAGGAAAAAAAAGGGAAGAGAAAAAAGGTGCTGGCGGGAGGGAGGGGGGGTGGGTGGAAAAAACGAAAAGAAACAAGTTGATAAGATCATCGCGGGAGCGGGGAAAAACACTCGCGCTGCTTATTTTTCGTTTTTTTCCGCCCCCCCCCCTTTCGGTTGACACTCGTTGCATCTCGCAATGCATCGCTCGCGCAAGTTGAACCAGAAGCAGGAGGGAGGAAGGAAGGGAGGCTCGCGCCGACCGCGATGGGAGTGGTTTCGCTAACCAGTCGGCCTCGACGATTCTTTTCTTCGTAGTGTCAATGCGGAATGTCGCTAGGCGCTGCGCAGAATCTCCCGGTATCTCTCGCTGCCGCTGCTTCTTCCAGCATTTCCTCCTACTCTAGGCGATCCCCTCCGGCTGCCCCCCCCCCAAGCTCGGCTGCCGCTCGGCTCGACAACCTGAGATCCGAGTCTCTCTTCGGCGCTCCTCCGCGTCCGTCCCTCCCCCCTCCCAGAAGGAGCTCCAAGTGCAACGGCGTCGAACGGCGGCTCCTGCACTTGTCGCGGCTTCTCGCGCCTCCTGGAACAATCCCTCCTCGCGCCTCGAGCACCAATTCCCTTGAATGCGTCGAATATCTAATTAATTGCCTTCTCTAGTCCTCTCAGCCGACGATCTCCGACTCCTCGAACGGACCTTGGCTCTCGTAAGAATCATAGGAGCTCTCTCGCACTCCTTCTTTATCTCTCTAAGTCAGTCTTCGATCATTATTGTACTGTACCACGATGCAATTTACATGCCGTCGACAGTAGCTAAGCTAATAAGTGCACCAGCCTGAGCTACCGACTGGTAAAATACACCAATGTTGCGCACAATGATTTTCTAGCAGACGTTACGCATTTATCCCTTCGTGATCTTAATGTAAAAGCATATCTAAGCATTGGGTTTTATTTGCAACCGAATCAGTCGCGTTTGGTTCCTGCTCGGAAGATATCGCAAGCTCCGTCTGAAAGAAAACCAACGATTGGTGACAAGAGTCAGACGAAGGTTTGGCAGTTTGCGGCCCACGCGTGTGTCACTGACAATAAAGGTGAACCGTAGGCGATCCAATTAAATTATAAAAATCAATTTGACGATTATCGAACCATCCAGGATGATTTTGCTATAGAGCGGACTATTAAGCTAAACGAATAATGACAAATACATTAGATCGATAAAGCGCCGAGTACATTAAGGCTGCCTCGAAGTGTGGAAATAGCGAACGAAGGTTGACGGTTAGTCAATCGGGAGCGGCAGCCAAGTGCTTGGGAGTTAAAGGTTTTTTTTCTCAATTAAGAGGAATAAATGCTGCCTCGATTTAAATAATTAGCCCATCAATCGTGGATAGGCCAATCGGCTTGGAGAGGAGCTCGAAAATTGACTTGGTTGTATTTTAATTACGATGCCGATACTAATTTAAAGCGGGTAAGGCTAATCGCGCTCTAACGTAAGAGCCTACAATTATAGATGCGTATATTTATAAGCGCCGGGATTCGCGGACCGGCCGAGATTCGGCAAATACTGCCCCCTATCGATATCTTGGCGAAAGCCAAACGAATTCCCGGTCTCGGTCGGAGGTGTGCCCTCGGGTTAGTCATCCATTCGGGGCTTGGGGCGATCGACGAGTCGCGGAGGCGAGGAGACTGACTGCTCGATTTAGTGCCTATCCAGTGTAAATCAGCGGATTCCCGTTGATTGAATTTCGAGGGGGGGCTTGCCCCCGGCCTTGCCGAGGAGCCGATCGGAGCATCGACTGAATAATGCGGAAGATGGGAGCCGGGGGCCCCTACAAAGTGAAAATAAACGCGTAACCGGTGAGCAGGGGGCGAAGGGAAGGCACGCGGGCGATCCTTGAATTATTCATCGGGAAGGCGCACTCGGGTGGGCTCCGTCCGGGCCCTCCGGATATTCCGTACAGTTCCCGATAAGCGGCACCTCCCTCCCGGCCTCCAGTCCACATTAGCAGCTCCTCGGCGTTGTTGGGCTAGGCCGCAGTGCTCGGAGGATTGCGGGAGGAGCTCGCCACTGGAGCATAAGGGCAATCCTCGAGGAGGCCGAGTTAATTACGGCGAGAATCGACCGAGGCTGCGGCGAGGCCGGAGGGAGCAGGGGGCCGAGCGGGGATCCCCTCCTGGCCAGGTGCCGAGGATGGCTGAGGTCTCGTCCAGACCTCGAAGGGCTCGGTCAGCCTCTAGGCGGGCGCTGACCCACTTGCGCCGACTCTCCTCCTCCGCCCCTTAGTCCCGTTACGTTCCCTTGATCTCCGCGGCCTCGCCTCGGTCTTCGGTCGCCCCTCCGCCCCCGTGACTCTCTAACCCGTTAACTGATGTTTCGCGTAGCCGATAACGCGCGTCGCGATCTATGGCCACTCGAGTGCGCGGCCTCGATTAGCCGCGATTAGAGGAGACGCCGAGGCCCGAGGCTGAGCCGTGTCTCCACCCCCCCACCGGCCCCTACGCTCCCACCGGCCCTGGAGCCGGTCGCGCAGGGAGTCGCGCCCCGACGCCGGAATCGCAAATTAGATTCGTAAAAATTATTCTAATGGGTTCCCGGGGAGTAATTAGATTTGTTCCTCCCTTGTTCACCTTCCTGACAAGTCCCCTCCTCCCTTTCCTCGGTAGGGAGCGAGTTAAGCCGATGCGACAAAGTACGAGTGTCGATAGGCGGCCGTAGACTGCCGCTAAACTTCTTCCCTTGAATTGTTCCCCAAGCCTCGAGGCTTCGGCATCTTCGCCGCCGCGCCACGGGGCCCCATTGGACCAATTGGACTGAGGTGCGATGAGCTTCACCTCGAGGTCCGACCAGTGGCCCTTCGGCCTTCCCTACGGTCGCTTCGCTACTCGACTCTCACTACCGCGGCTGTTATTCATTACACCGGCAATCGCCCTTTTTTTTCTACTCTCTACTATCGCTACCTCCTCTCTCTCCAACTCGAAAATAATCCTTCCTTCAATTTTGCAGTTGAAACGCCTTAGCCCGGAAAAATGAAAGCTTTTGCAACTACGCTTTTTTAAAGCTACGCTCCCTCCGTCATTTGGGCTTTGGTGTTTAGCTTTATCCATCGACTTCTCTCTTTCTTACGCACACGGAGCCCGATGATTATTTAGATGGTTCGAGGACCTCACACTTTTTTTCGCCACTGCTCCTTCGGGCTCTTAAAAGCATAATTAATATCGATAAATTCACCTATACAAAGTACACAAAATACCTGAATAGATACAATTTATAAATAATTAAGTATGGAAAATACGATAACTTATGTACGATAAAAGCAGAATATCCTATGTAATTTCTTTTAATGTGTAATAAAATGTAATTTAGCTTGTGTCTTGCGTTTGCGTTGATGATATACGATACTTATATATCGATTGAATGTAAATATGTCCAGTGTTTCATCAACGTTTGAGTATTAAGAACCATAATAATACGGTACATAGGATAAATGGTTACAATTTCTTAAGGAGCCTTATTTATTAGAGAATTTATTTATTATCGCCTTACAAATACACTAGTGTAAACGTAGAGAGAGAGAAGAAACCGGCTTATCTTGACAATGTATGCAATAAAACGAAAGGTTAATAATTTCAATAGGAAGAAGTGCAAAAGATGGAAATAATGTCGACGGCAATAAAGTCCGTTGAATTACGTCACGTATAGTATACCAGTTTTAATCGTCTACCGGTACAATATCGTCGACGCGGATAGGGAAGGAGTGGAGGTTGGGGAGAGGGTCGGGGAGAGGCAAAATTGTTGCAAAACATCGAACAAATCATCCGACGAAAGGGTCGCGGTATCTTTGAAGAAGTCACTCGTCGGGCTGGTGGGAGAAGCGGGCTACGCGGCTTTAGATTCCCAGCCGTAAATAATGCGGGGGTAGCCAAGATTTCCGGCCAGGGAAGCGATAGAAAGTAGAAAAGGAAAACGAGGAGGGAGAGGAAGCGCGAAAAATGTATCAGTGCCAAAGCGGCGAGGAGTCGGGCCGAGCTCAGGAGGTGGAAGGAGCGCGGCTCGCGTCCACTGCTGCCGGGCACTTGTTGCTCCTCCCCGGTTCTTCTGGCAGCTGCCAGCCGAGATGTTTACCCGCTAAACAAGCATTTACACCGATGAGCGCCGATGTCCTCCACCCGTCGCGCTCGCCCTCGGCTGCTCAACCGCCACTCGGCGCGCGCCCTCCGACCGCCGGCTTCGTTTATTGCGTCGCGTGCCTTCCGGGACACTTAACGGCTCGTAAACCCCGCCATTTTTACCCCTCCTTGTTTGCTCGGCGCGTTCCATGATTCTCGACACCCTTCCTCTCGCGCGACCCTCCCCCACGGCCCCCCATACCCGAGCCCTCCAAAGGCCGAATTGCCTACTCTCTCCGCTAGTCCCTGGCCGAGTGCATCCCTTCGTTCTCGCCCCCTTCGCTGGTCTATACCTTCGAGAAAACCCGAAGGCCGCCGTTTCTTCCACTGGCGCCGATAATTCTCCGATTAGCCGTCGATTCTCTCCCATGCGCAACGAGACTCGTCTTCGAATCTCCCTTTCGAGTTGCCCTAAATGAAACGAATCGCAGTAACTTAGCAAATGAAGGATTGTACGCGCACCTCCCCCCCCGCTCGCCGACACATGCCAAAGCGGACAAGGATAAGCATTCCGAATGCATCGTCATGGGGGGGTACATTGAAAGGGGGATGCTCCTCTCGAATGAAATGGAATAACGAGGCGCTGAGTTGTGAGGGTCGGGATAAGTCTATCTGTCATATGGCGAAAATGAGCATGGCGTGAGAAGGAGGTCGATGCTTTTGGCCAGAAATAGAGTGAGAGAGAGAGAGAGCAAAGCTCGGTGAATCATCGAGCGGATGGGCAGAGAATCGGTGTCGCGGCATCGTTAGGAGAAAATACGATAGCGCCCGTACTTTTCTCTGGCTATCGAACGAGCGAATGGTTGGTCTCGGAATGAAGCGAGAGTCAAAGATATTACCGGTCGATCGGTGCCGAGGCCGAGGAGCCAATTCCTCAACCGAATCGCTTATCCAAGAGCGACCACGAGATGTCGATCTTCTGCGCGGCTGAGCCCGAGCGAATAACATATTTGCGGTTGACGTCGGTCTCGACGTGCAATTGGGTCAGCGATAACGCCCTCCGATGCCTTTCTCTCCCGCCCGCCCGCACTGCCCCTCCCTCCTCCGGCCCAGCGTTCTCGCGACAGACGCAGGCAGGCACGCACGCACGTCCGCACCCGAACGGGGAGGCCTCGCCCGCTGACACCCCCCCGGGAGCGGGCCTCCGCGGCGCCGACGGTCACCGGAGCTGCACCGATGCCATACGAGGACGGGCTCGGGCTTATTCCGCTCGGTGTAATTGCATCGGAAGCGGCGCCGCCGACGTCTCTCCGCGTCTTGGGCTGATCCCCGGCCGAGGTCCCCCCGGGTCTCCTCGGTCCCGCGCCCGACTCCCACTGTCATGGCAACAACGATCCGAGCCTCCGCCCGCCTCTCGCCCCCGGTTGCTCGCCCCGCGCCGTTTACTCGGAGGCCGGAAGCTGCTGGATCGTCGACACCTCCGAGGTGCAGCTGCGGGTACCCGAGCCTCCGACCCCCCTAGGCCGGTCCTCGGCCCTCGGTCGCAGCCCCCCCGGATCGATGGCATCACCTCCGGGTCTTCCTCCCAGCTTGGAGCCGATGAATGACGCGGCGGGCGGAGCGGAGCCCACCAGGAGTCCCGAGAGTCTGAAGAATGCCGCTGTTGGCTTTTCGTTGGCGCCAGCGCCTCGCTCCTCAACTTTCCTCGGCTTTGCGCACGACTTATTAACTTTCTTCAACGTCTGCTCTCTCGAGAAAAGGTCGCGAATCTATAGCTGCTTCCTGCGCGAGACTCGCCCCGCCATCCGCGAGCAGCGGCGACTCCCACGTGTCCGCACGAGTCGAGGGGGACGACCGCGAGCGGATGCTCGCAAGATATAGGAGATCGTACTTTGGAAGGATGATTCGGGATAAGTAATGGCCGCCCGCCCGCGATACCAGCCGTCCGAGGAGAAAAGGAAAATCGTCCTCGGTTTAAAAAAGAAAGCTACGTGGGGAAACTGCCGGATACATTTGGAGAGCGGATGCGGTCGAGCAGGATCCCCGTGGATTTCCAAGACGCAAGTTTATCGGGACCGATGCTCTCGTCTTTTTTTCCCCATTGCTGTTGCCTCCGCCGTTAGCAGGTCAAAGCTATTTTACGATTAAAACCTCGGTCTCGATCCCCATTCAAAATTTCACTTATGCTCTACACGCGCATAGGCGAGCATTTTCTTGCTTTTTTATATCCCCCTTTACCCCTCTCCATTACTTATTCCTCGTCCTTCCGTGTTTTATACTCCTCTCCTCTCGCTCCTCATTTACAAATTCCTCTGGAAATTCGGCGAACGTAATTCCGGCCGAAGACTCGCGCTTATTACCATTATGCGAAAGACTCGGACATTAAAATTACACCGGCTATTCTAAACAAGGCCAGGCTCGTATCAGCTTCCGAGCCGCAATCAAAATCTACTGCTCCGAGAACAGATTTTCCATTATTCCTCGTAGCGATTGTTTTTCGCTTCAATCCAGACATCGCTATTCTCGCGCGATGCTAGACCGGGACTCCAGGTACAACAATGTATTCGAAGAATATGTCCAAAGTACTTTTCGTCTTCTCCTTTCCTTCTCTGCCGCTTCCTGCGCGTCGTTTGCGCTTTAAAAACTGGCCCAGTGAAAGAAAGAGCCGTAAAGCTTATCGGGCGCAAATAAGTCCCCTTTCGTACCTCGAGAAGGTATTCCGGGTAATTTTCAAAAGTCGAAACAAAGAGAAGAGCAACGAGAATAAGGAGAAAATTTGAGCTGCGTGAGAGAGTGAGAGAGAGAGAGAGAGAGAGAGAGGAGAGGAAGAATAAACTCGTTGATAGATCGAATGGATGCAGGCCGGACGACGCTTGCTACAAATTACTTGGCACCGATTAAACAAATCGTATTATAAGTTAGTTATTGTCAGAGAATAACATTACTGAAGTTGTCAAGTTCTCGCCAATTTCTGCGTTATATTAAGACTTACGGAGTCGAACGACGGCCAAGTATGAATTTCTTAGCCTCCTCTACGGGCACGAGATAACCGTTTAATTGGATTTATCTTCTACTCGCACTGGCAAGGAATTTTACAAATCTTATTTCATGTTACGACGCTAACCGAGTCCGCACTTCAATTAAGTAAAATGTAGTGCTGCGAGCAGATGTATACTTTTGAAAATTTAACTTTTAAATTATTAAAAACTTTTTCCCCGCGGCACTACTTCGGCTGCCGGCTGAGTCCCGGTGACGCCAAGAATCAGCTTTCGTATTCTTTCCCTCTCCCTCGCCTCGATCCACCCACTCCTCTTATCGAAATTTCGAAAATTTTCCTCCTTCCTTATCATATGCCATTAGCCATTTCAATTATGCTTATCTCTGAAGCATCCGTCATTGCAATTACACTGACATCGTTGCAGAAGAGCTTATCTTTTTTGTCACGATTGCTTAACTCCTCCTCGATGCCTCATCGAAATGGGAGACTGACCCCACAGCCACAAGTTTTTCACTCAGAGCTCTATAATTTATTCATGGGTGGTTAACAAAACGCCCTCGCGTCATAATTTACGAGAACTTTCTTGTATGCCGCGCTTCTTCTTCGCCAAGATTGCTTTTTTCAATGCACTTTTTTCTCCCCCATTTTCTCCCCCTCCTCTCTCTCTCTCTCTCTCTCTGACCTATCTTTAGTTGTACATTCTTTCATCAAAATAATCATCGTAGTGTACATTATTGAGCAATTGATCGATAACCAAGCCACTGGAAAATTCGTCGGACAGCTTGATTCAAGTTAATCTTAATTAATAGCCAACATTGATGCAATGCACCTTGTGAGAGTCCCAAATCATCATTGCATAAATCAATATTTTGCATTTAAATATTTCAAGACTTCGAATAGGATAGACAAGATCTTACTCTCCTAAAAGCTAGGATCGCTGTAGTTTCCTGCATCATTGCGCTTATAAATATACGCGCGTGCATGCCATGTATATATGTAGAAATGTGAGCGTGCATTTTTTTCGTCATTTTACATGCAATTTTGTAAATCTCGAGCAATCGTAGGATTCAGCACGAGAAAACCCGTTATTGCACAAAAGTATCGGATGTCATCGATTGACAAAACGAGATTACCGACGGGAGATTTTAAATTAATGGTGCGCTGTTACGTATGAAATATAATCCTGCATTGGGAATTCTTCTTTATAAAAAAAAATACACACACATATATATATAGATATAGATAAAATCGGGCAGTGTTAATAGTATGAATCGTCAGGAGATGCACAGAATTTCCGCAATGTGAAAGCACAAACGTCACGCGAAGAATCGAGATTATAGCTCCCCTCGACTTTTAGAAGAAAAAAGAAAGAAAGAGAGAGAGAGAGAGAGAGAGAGAGAGGCGAAGGATAAACAGAGCAAAAAGCAAAGAGCACATGTAAAGGCTGAGGAGAGGCTGAAGGAGGTCGCGCTGGCGAAGAAGAGGGAAAAATAAAGCAAAGGGGAACAAGGTGAAGAAAGTGTTGAAAGAGATCAAGGAAAGAGAGACACACATATATATATATATATATATATATATACATTTACATATGTATGTGGGTATAGAGGGGGTTAGGGGGAGAGAGAGAATTGAAAGTGCGCGCGGCTGCAAGAAAGGATCGTCCAATATTTTAGAGAGCCGCGGCGGCGGCGGCGACGACGACGACGACGACGACGACGACTACGACGACGACGACGACAATGATCACCTCCTCTCGGGAGAGCCGCGCCGAGCCGGCACACTCGAGATCTCTCCGTGTGCAAGGAGCCTGTATACACGGAATTGGTATGCGAGCAGGAGGGCATTTGAAATATTTTGCTCCCACCGGCGGTGAGGCTAGAGGAGGCGCATTGGGCCGGGGCGGGCGGGGAGGGCGAGGAGCTTCGGCAACTGGAAGATGCTGACGTAACCGGTGTAAAGATGGCGGCTCCGGTGCTGGTGGCTGCGGCGACGGCGACTGCCGAGAGGAGCTCCCCCCGACGCCCCTCCTCTCCTTTCTCTTTTGCACGCTCTCGATTCGCTCCTCCGCTGCAGCCGCTGCAGCCGACGCCGACGCCGACGCCGCCGCCATCGGCGAGCAGAGCCGCGTTTTTTCTCGCTCGCGCGGCCGAGCCAAGTGCTCCTAACCAGTGATCGTCCTTAGGCGGCGTCCTCGCGAGCCGAGGGTTGCGCGCGCGCGCGCCAGACAAGGACCGAGGCGAAAAGTTTCCCGCCGCTGGCCCCCCCCCCACCCTTACCACCCTCGTCCCGGCCCTCGCGGGCACCGAGGAGCACACGCCTCCGCAAAAACTTGGACCTCCGCTGCTCCACCCCCCCACCCTCCCGGCCCTCCCCGGTGCACCGGCGCGAATTTCACGCATACGTGACCGTATTTTGGGTACACGCCCAGTGGATTATCTCCGTATCGAACAGGTTATTTTTAAGTAGGCATGCATGCATGCCTCTCGGAAATTTCCAGAAGCGGCTAATGGCCGGGAACGAGAGCGATCCAGCGGCGTTTAAAGTTCGAGCTGGCGCTTGCTGCGCACTTCTGCCCATCCGCGTATTAATATCTGCACGCACACACCCATATATACATATGTACGCATATAGACGAGGTAGCTCCGATGCGCGGTGGGGTTGGAGGAGGAAAATTAGAGTAACGCCGGCCGGCAGGATTAGGAGGAGGATCGAGCGTCCTCGAGCCGGCCTCCGTCGCGGGGAGAGTCTAGGCTCGCGATCGCCGCCTTAATGATTCGTGGCGATGAGGTTCGCGAGGCGCTGGGCGACCCCCCCTCCCCTCTGCCTAGGAGAGCTCGTAGCCCTGGTGGGGTGGCGTTGACGAGGCGGGCGTGGGATCGCCGAGAGGAGAAAAGCGTAAGTGCAAGGCAACGCGGGGACTCACGCCGCCGGTCGGCGCCGAGACGGCGCGTCGTGGCGCCTTGCCCGCGGCCACGTGGACCTCCTCCCTCGCTCCCCATCGGGAAATCGAATTGCTGGCGGGCTGCCCCCCCCCCACCCCCGGCCACCCCATCGGCAGAAGCCAGCCCGAGAGAGCGGCTAAGTTCGCTACTCTTGTTTATTGCGCGCTTTACGAGTCCCCAAACTTATATTTATCGACGCTTGATAAAAATCGAGTGGAAGGGCCGCCGAGCAGCGGCAGCCTTTCTGGGGCGGGACGAGTCGACGCGGGCGGAGGGGGGGGCCCTCTCCTGGAGAACTCTATATCGAGTCATCGATTCTCGGCTGAGCTCATCCCCGAGCCGAGGCCAGTCGTCGCCCTCCAGTGGTTTTGGCGCGCTCCGTCCCGGCAGGCCTTCGGATCCTCCCGGACTCTGCCCCGCCGACTACTCCAGGGATCCTCGCACCTGCGAGCCTTTGGACCCCGAGCGACGGACGCCCGCAGAACTGCTGCGTCATTTTTAGCCCGAGCCACGAAAAAGAACCGCAGCCCCGACCGCGCTCTTGTACAAAACATAATCTACTACTACATTCCGATTGATTCGATCGAAACTCTCAACATTTCTCCGACGCCGCGCTCGGACTTTTATCCCTATCAGCTCTCTCTCTCTCTCTCTCTCTCTCTCTCTCTCTCTCTCTATGTATATACATGGGCATACGCGCACACGCACACGCGCACACGTGTGTATATCTGGTCTAGAGCAAGTTTTCGAGCAAAGCAAGCTCGTCCGGATACCAAACGAACATGAATAAACTGCGGAACGCAGCTGTTAATGGATCGGGATAGGAACTTTTCAATAAAAAAGTCCATGTAATGCATAGAATAGAAATGTGAAAATAAAAGATGACGAGTCATCCCGTAAATAAGTCCCAGTATGCATGTGCCAAAAAAACATTAAAACTTGAAGCTTGTAAATCTGTATATTTGCAAGAAAAAAAAAAAAAAAAAAAAATTTGCCTCTGTAAATGGCAAGCGATAAATATCGATGCACTCCAGAGGACATAACTCAACTCTAATTCAATCGACGAGTCGTTCATTATTTTTTACCTTCTTCTTCTTTTTTTTTTTTTTTTTTTTTTGTGTGTTTTTTATCTTTGGCAAACTATCGAACATTTTTCGCTAGATTTGGCGATAATCCTTTAATATAAACTTTTCTTAATTTCATTCTCAACGAAATTATTATTCCTAGATCTATGAATTTTAAAAAGAAAAAGCACTTCGTCATCCCATTGGATCAAGTTGCGAGCAGTGGACAAATCATTTCATTACGAATTCTTTACCGATGGCAAATCAAAAATACCGTATTCCGCCAATTTTTTTTTTTTATTTTTTTTTTTAGACGGTTTTATGATCACAATAGCTTATAGCGGAGGGCAAAGCGACAATGTTATTTGCAAATTAATTTACATCTCCACCTAATCTAGTCGTTCAATCGCTCGCTCTTATGATGACATCATCGGTAAAAGCTTCTCACTGGGCTTTGATGTAAGGGCATTTTAATTTTAATGCTCACCGTGACAATTGGAAAATTGCACGATCTTCTTTTGCATATTATTAAGGCAACGCTTCAACGAAATAGCAACAATGTCTCGAGTGCATCGATCGTCGCTGAGAATTTTATGCTTAGGTTATAAGTTTCACGGTATTTTGCGTTTGCGGTTAATTGATGCTCGTCGTTGCACCGGAGAAGAGAGCTTAAAAGTCGTTTTTGATTGATGGATAAGGATAAAAAAGTGCAATAGTGCAAGGGCGCTCGAAGGCATTTTGCCGTTTCAAAGCGGGAGGTTGTATTAAAAAGATACTGGTTTGACAATTGCTCAGAAGTGGACGGAAGTGATTCTTAGCGGATCGAAGCTTCACGAGGACTTGGTTACCGTTTGGCCCAAGTTTTTCCGACTCCTGCGTACAGCCCTCAAATTTAGCTGCCCAAGCGGATCTTCCTATGCAAACAAATCGCATCGGGGGCGCGATTGTAAAAAGTGCGCCTTGCTACCTCAAGCTCGAAAAGCCCTCAAGATCACGACACGTTAAATTCGGACTGACAAGGGCTGTATTCTTTTCTGAAGTTGACCGGAGTATCGTTCGATGTACAGGAGAAATCGGTCGGTTTTATTTTCTCCCGATGCGAGTGAAACTTACGCCCGATTATAATTCCGGGCTAAAAATGAGCTCTCGTACGCCTCGTTAAAGCAAATACGCGATTACCTTCGGTTCGCGGTAAGACTCCTAAAATACACCAAATGCGTGCATATGGGATCCGCGAGTGAAAGTAGAAGGGACGGAGTGGCTCATTTACGGACGACGGGGGAAGGGGCTGGGGTGGGGTGGGAGGAATAGAAAAAGGACTCCAGCACAGGGAGGAGAGTACGAGAAATAAATAAGGACAGGCAGTCGGAGACAGTCGAATGAGCAGCGAGGGTGAGCGAGAGGGAGAGAGAGAGAGAGAGAGAGAGTCAGTGGGGTTGGGGGGGGGGAGTAAAGGATGAGAAAGTGGTAGCAAGCTGGAGAAATGCCAATAGATTGGAGTAAAAAATCGCCGCATATCAGGACACATGCATAAAATTCTATTTCCAATAGAGGGAATTTCAGGTTGCTTGTCATTTCTATTAAATATATAGGGCAGGAGGGGGGGGCGGGATGGGGCTTTTCTCCCCGACCGCGTCCCCGCGCGTTTGCATTCTCATAAATAAAGTAACGGCGGCGCTAATTTAATCCGGGCCCTCGTAAATCCCCGGCTTTTGACCTTTGACCTTTTCTCTTTTTGCTCCACTCGGCCACCTCGATAAAGCTGACGCTACTTTTTGCGAAGGAGCGGTGACTCACGGCTCTGGGGTAGGACGGGGCTGGACGGGGCTGGACGGCCGAGGAATAGCGAGATCTTCGGCTGGGGGTCGGGGGTTGGCAGGAGGCTTCGGTTGCGCGAATACCGTCAGGGCCCTGCGTTAAAGAAAACCTGCTCAGGTGCTGGCTAGAGATAACGAGGCAATTCTTCTTTGTGTTTCAGATGAGCGACGGTTTGGAGAGGCGAGGGGAATGCGACTTGTGATAAGAAATAGGAATAACCACGACAGAACGCGACGATATACGTACTTCAAAGATGCCAGTCTATGTTAGTGCAACGGAGGTGCATAGGCAGAATTACACTAACCGAATAACCTTTAACGCGGAGGTTGCGCACACTTTACAATTAGCCTTAAGGATTCTTGATACGGTGCTCAATGCAAGGGGAATAATAATAACAATAATAATAATAATAATAACGATGACGACGACGACGACGACGGACAACAATGCCATTGCAAGAAGTCACGGTGTTGCTAGTTAACTCGCTGGATGTGTTCAGGAAGAGGAGAAGGTTCGTAAGGACCGCGGCGACCTCGGGTGGAGGTCCAGATGCAAGAGGAGCAGAGAAGCTGCCCCGTCTTAAATACAGTGGACGTCTATCCACCAGCCGCTCGCTTAACAATGAATACCGAACACTACCTGCATTTTCGTGCCTACGTACTTGCCGTACGTAGGGGGGGGGCGGCACACAGCCGAGCCCGAGAGAGCACAGAGAGCACAGAGAATGCACAAAAGCGAATAGACGCTGGAGCAACTGTTGTGCGCGAGCAATGATCCAACGGCTGCCGACGCGCGCGATATTGGCCTCCTCTCGACTCGGAGTGTCTCGAGGGCCGAGCCTTAGAGGCCTATGCGAGTCCGTGTTCGCCCTGCACCACGAACAATTTATTTATTTCCTTTGATAATCCAATCGATTAACTAACGACTCCCTCCTCCCTTCCGAATTCCGACTCCTGCCATCTCTGCACTTACGCGATAGTCAGTTAAATCTTCGTAAGGCAGGTCTTGATCGCCGGTCCGGCCATTGCCATTTTAGAGAAGTCCGGCCGGCACCGACGGCACGTGAAATTCGCCCTCCTAGGCGCACTTGTACAATTACGATAAAGTCAATTTTTAGCCTGTAACGATGCTCGCCCGAGCACCACCAGCCTCAATGCATCGATGTCTACGTAAGTGTGAAACCTTAAAAGCGAAAGCGCAAAAAGTGACAAAAAACAAAAAATCAAAAAAAAAACAACAAAAAAAAAAAATAAATCAAGACAAATCGCTGTTAATTTTTTCCTTTCGAGCATTCCGTTGGCGCTTCTTCGATCGTTGTCTCCTATTTTTTTTTTCTTCCTTTCTCTCTCTCTCTCTCTCTCTCTTCCTCCCATCGCGTCTTCATCCAATTTATGCACAATGCAAAAGTTAGAAATACGCGGCATGGATAATGTAATTATAAAATGAGTGTAATTGCCGAGAGTAGACTCGTCGTTGGTCAGTCTTGTTGCCCGGCATGCAACGATCTCTGCTGCTATTGTTGTTGTTGTTGGTAATTAACTTTATAAAGTGTCAAGTATTGCGTTGTATGCACTTATCGAGAGTAAAAAAAATAAATAAATAAATAAGCCCGCGCGAGTGCCCGGGCTTACGCGCGCCCGCACACGCATACGCATACATGCCCACGCATTTTGTGCAGGTATGCATGGGCGGGCGCCTCGAAAGAGCTCCCCAATGGAGATAAGAATGCCATGCGTTACAATAAGTAAATCAATTTTAACCCACGCACACGCGTCCGTGCCTGCGTGCGCGGCGTGTGAGCGCGCGCCTTTATGCGTCTGCGTGCTATATTGCTATTTCATTATAAAAAAAAAATATATTACTATAGCTACTACTATTAATATTATTGTTTACTATCGCTAAGTACGATAAGGGTAACGTCGTATGTTAAGGTTAAAATAATAATTATTAAGATAGGCAAATTTATTTGTGGGCGCAAGATTTGAGGAAATAACTGCGATTGGATCCTGGACGATGTGCGCGAGCATCGCCGAATGTGGATTAATTAATGTACGCGCAAGTGTGAGCGAATGTACCTAAATATATAAATAATATGGATTAATTGTATAACGTACGTGGTAACGTGAGTCGATTTTGGATGGCACTTTATCAAAACTCGTAGTTATAAAAAGGGTTTCACCACTGCATTAACGATGATTATGATTTAGGGACGCCTCGAAAGTGAAATGTTTCCTATTGCTTAGAAAAGCGTTACGAACGAACTCCTTCATTCGACAATAAGCTAGATAAAAAAAAAACATTATTATCTTTTAAAAAAACGAAAATCCGAAAAAAACAATAATATTATCGATTGTAGAAAATTCGTGTTAGCGAGTCAGTGGCGTTTAAAGTAATGATGTGTAATTATAGAATGTTGTTGTATTATAAATATGTAGGAAAAAGTCACGCAGTTTGTAATTTCATTAATTTTTTACAATCAAGGCAATGTTATGAAGCATTCATTGCTTTTTATAATTCGTGTATTGGTTATTATTATAATGGAAGCTACCTAGCAATTGAAAGTACGAGCTGAGAAGTTCTTGTTCGGGACGTAGGACCCATGAGATTTTTATTACGCACAATGTAAATATTTTATTATACGTTATAAACGCGAATGAAAGTTGATATAATATTATATTCTCATTGTGTTTTCAGTTTATTACGATCCATTGGATTTCGCTTCCGATTTCTTGTTAAATGTGATCTATGTGGTTATTGGACGAAAATAATACAACGTAATAGACTGAACTACACATTTTTTATCAGTACACGTGTAGGTTAAGACCTTAAATATATATATATATATATATATATACGTATGTATGTATGTATGTATGTATGTATATATATGTGTGTGTGTGGGTGTGTGTGTTTGCGGGCGTGTGCGCTCGCGAGCATGTTTGTGCGCGTGTATACACGTATGTACGTATGTATGTATGTATTTATGTACGTATGTATGTACGTACGTATGTATGTATGTATGTATATCTAATATAGATAAATAAATAAATAAATAAACGTATGCAATTATATATACACACACATACATGTATATAGATATATATATATTTATTTATTTATTTATTTATTTAAATAAATAAAAAAACAAAAACAAAAACAAAAAAATGTTTGAATCACGCTCTTACAGAGGACACATCGAATTATGGAAGGAGAAAGCTGTTGTGCTCAACTGATCGTAACGGCCGATGGCCGCTCTTATCATTATTCGCAGACTTTAAAATCAGACGGATTAATGATCCAGCGATCGAAAATAGGGAAGGAAACGGACAATAAAGTAAGCGTGCGATGTTCACGTAAAGCGATAAAATGGAAGCAAAAAATAATAATAATAACAATAACAATAATAACAATAATAACGATTACGATAAAAAATAATTTGAGTTTCTACCCAAATGCCCGAGAAGCATTAGAAAATTTTCAAGAGCTTTAGCAGAGGCGAAAAGGCAGGAGCTTCAGCATAGCGTACAATAGAGAGATCAGATCAGTTTTATAGAGAAATAGATTATGGCCGGAAAACAACACGTAAGTGCGCGCACACACGCAGAGTGTCCGGCTGCCGTAGTGGGGGCCGATTAAATTTGAAGAATAATCAATGACCGAGGTTTAAAATCCCTAAGATCCGTTGCGGTCCTCTTCGACAATATCATGCACACGTGACCAGCCTTACGTTTCCCTCAGGAAGCCTAATGTTATTAAACCTTTAATCCGATTACATACGTATACTTGGGCCATTAGAATTATCCACTGGCGCGTCTTTGCTCATTGTTTCTTCTTTCGTTCTTACTTACATTCCTCGTTTTCTTTCACCGGTCTCGCTGCTTCTCCACCCCCCTTCCAGGGCTTCAACCCCTACGCGCGCACACGCTCAAATATCAACCCACGCATACTCTCTCTCTCTCTCTCTCTCTCACGCGCTCACCGTCCGCCTCACCTGCCGCGCTAATTTACCGTTCCCCTCTCTAAGAAAAAAAAAGAAAACCACCCCCCAACCTCCCTCGCACTCCGCGCATTCAAAAGACTCGAGCTTACGCCGTTCGCTTGCAAGCAGTGGAAAAGATTTTCAGACACAAATGTGGGCATATGGATGGAAGCGCGCGATAAACGATAATACGGGCACTGCGCGCTTACACGAGCACAGCGATGAATCTGAGAATTATTTACCCCTACTCGTTGAGTTGCTTACTACTTTTTATAACGATAAAACATAGCAAAGCTAATGGCTGTGAATGAAGATCCCAAGGACGGAAGCGAAGATCGGGCCGCGAGTGAACCCACCACCCAAGAGCCCCATCCCAAAACGTCCCTCTGCCGCCGCAGGCATACCAGCCCACCCCCGCCGAGCGCGAAAAATGTATATAAAATACGAGGAAAGAAAGGCACGCACACGGAGGAAGGAGTCAGCAGTGGCACAGAAACGGGGAAATTGCCTCCTCGAGATATTCTCCCTCCCGTTCGCCAACCGCGAGCGGCGAGCCTCCGGCCTACCCGAGGCCACCAGAGTCCCCGGATCGGCCGGCCAGTAACCCTCGGGGGGATATCGCTGACTATCTGCTGACGGACCGCGGGAACGGCGAGCAGGGGGGGGAGAGCGCAGGGAGCCTCACCCGGAGCACCGGCGAATATGACTCGGCAGTAAGAGGCTCGAGAAATATTTAACTTCTAAAGCTAGCTGTATAGTGTACATTATTGTTTGGTTTGTTTCTCATTAGAGCCTCTCTCTCTCTCTCTCTCTCTCTCACACACACACACTCCCTCTGACTCTAACACTATCCATCCATCCTGCTCCTTTCCTTTTTTTGTTTTATTTTTTTGTTTTATTTTTTCTTTTTTTTTCTTCTTTTTTTTTCTTCTTTTTTTTCTTCTTTTTATTATGAAACGAAAGCGCAGAATCTATTGTATATGTATATGTAATAACGATATATTATGTCTAGGCTAGCCTGTTACAGACGCAGAGGTGCGCGCGACGCAGCCGCTGTACTTTCTAAACTTGAGTTGTATATTTAACGCGCGTTCTATTTAATATATGATTCAAGCTTATATAATAAACGGGTTGTATAGAAGGTGTCTCTATTTCATTTCTTTTACACCATGTTCTACTTCTCCTAGAACTTCCCTATATTACAGATAAGCGCCAATTCAGCTGCCGAACCTTAAGAGCAGCCACCCAACCAAGTCACCCAATGCAAATTCATGCCTTGGCTGAATTATCATAAGCGAGCCGCCTACCAATTCATTGGCCGAATTCTTTTACGAGTTTAATAATATTTCAGCTCCAGTGACAGATAATTACCGATAAAGTCAATCTTCCACCTGCATATTCGCCTGGATAATCGCGTCTCTATTAGCCGAACTTCTTTGTCATTTCTTTAATCGCTTATTGCAAAGTTTCAAACCTAGTTAGTTCTACCCACATCCTTGGATATTTATTATTATAATATTGAAAAGAAAAGCACAATTGAAAAGGAAATATTCCCACCTAAATGTTAAACAGATTTTCCTCGTTCTAATAAACTTTGTACGAAGATTGAATAAAAAAAAAAAAAAAACCTTATACCATTGAATTAAAGAAGACATTTTACAAGTATTTTGTATAAGAGAATCTCATAAATGTAAGATTTAACGAATGCATGGATTACTCGATTCCTCTTCGCCTCGACTATTCTGTAAGGAGTTTAAAACAATACGATCAAGTTGTTTATTCGGCAGGTGTAACCACCAATTATAATTAGAAATTCAAAATAATAAATTTACTTTCTCGAGATACATTCGATCAATCTTCAAATTGGAAAAAGTTATCCCGCTAATGCTGCATTAAAATCCTAATCTCTAGATACTATTATAAACTTTATGATTCGCTTATCTTATTTAAAGTTCCACTGACATTAAAGTTAAGACTTTAAAGTTAAAATTCCAAGGCAAATAATTTGATGAAAGAATGCATTATTTGTGCACAACGGTTGCAGGCTTCGCGAATAATATAATTTTAATCTTGCGGAAATATGTCTAATCGGCATGTGCTTGTCATGTCAATTGGATACTGCCCGATCTGATTGATTATAAAGAATAGACTCGAACTCCAAAGCTTATAGCATTCAATTTTCGCATATTTAACTTAGTTTAAGTTGAACCAAGTTTTTTGCCTTTGTTATCCCGCGTCATTCTACAGAAGTTTTAAAACCATAAAGATTTCCTTCAACGCACTTATAAGCCTTTAATGGAAATATTTTTACAAAAAATTCACCATTAATTTTTTTTCCCGCGTCACTAAGACGTATATTAAAATTTTCACGTCAGCTAAATAATGATTACATTAGGTAAAACATTGTGCCAATAAGGTAAAATGTTATCGAATACTATTGGAACAATAGCGTTTAAATATGATATGGTAAATAACTCTCGGAATTTACAGAAAAACAGATGTAAAGAATGACACTTAATCTTTGCGGTAAATGGCAGTGAGTACACGCAGCGTATGATTATGGCACACATTTAAACATTTTAAAAGAAGGTTTTGAGGTTGTACGCTTTTTTCTACTATATTATTTATTATAAGTAGTTACGTTTTAATAATGATTCTTAACACAAGTTGACACTGTATTATGTAAGTATATCCTGTAGAATTAACATTCAGCAAAGATTGTACTTTATAATACAATTTTGTTAAACGCACGATGCAGTGGACGATAATTTTTAGAAATACGGATAAAAATTATAAGAACGATGCAAGCAATTTATAAGGAGCTTACGTATACGCGTTGAAAATCAAAACATGTAACGTTTGCCAATGCAGCGCTTAATAATTCATCCACTAGCCATCTAAAAGGTGGCAGAGGCCAAGCCATCGACGATTTATTAATGTTACCGGAATAATTAACGAACTCGGCCACTGAGTTATTAGTTTTTACCTCTACCGAGTCGAGCGACGAGCGGATTAACGTAGCAGAATCGTATTGGCCTGAGTGGATTGGCGCAGGATTCGAACTCGTCATTGAGTTTACTTTAATCGGCTAAAGATTTTACACCTGCTCGAGTCTGTCTGGCAATTATGCCGTTAGCCTTGCGCGTCATCTCTCATCCCTTGTGTTGCAGCCTTCCGCGAAGTCGCTCCAAGTCATCTTTACTCGGTAAACGTCACTTCGGCGTTGAAGAGTCTTTATCTTGACATTAATTTTGAGCTTGATTTGCTCTCCGCAGAGCTTTTGATCCATCCCCATTTTACCCAACCCCCGTACGGCTTTTGCTACAGTGCAGCCTCCGTACTTTAACATTTGTTTGCACACTTCTGCGTTGTCTGCCTTCCCCGTGCCATTTGTCTTATTACAGTTTGCAGCAGTGCAGTTTGCTTCTCTTGCAACGTTTCTCTTGCAGCGTACCGTTGCTTAATTTTTTTACACTCCTGCCTATTCGATTCATTGGCAATTGATGCAATGCCACGAGCTCTTGTGCGTATCAAACTATGGTTTGCTCGTGAAGATTTTGGCTACCGCCTCGACAACACCTTGTTTCATCGAAAGAATGTAAAATGAATTTTGAAGCGCAGATCTAGCATTTTGATTCACGGCATATAAGGCGCACGTGATTTTTGACGAGGAAACGTTAAGGGAAAGTGTCCCGAAGATCCACGTAGGCCGAACCGGCAACGAAATCTCTCGTACCCTGGAAATCTCCTTTTGGAACATTCAATTCTTGTCACCTACCTAAGACAATGAAGTATTAGCAATATATAATGTGGAAGCGGTAACTCAAATGCACGAGTTTGGCCTATTCCAAGGGGGGAAAATCCGCGAGCACTCAGTTGACGAGGAGCAGCTCCAATCTCATCGATGTTGATAAATTATCTATTATGTGCTCAGTGTTCAGCATATCCCGCTCGGTGAGAATCGACAAATTACCATTACCGCTGCGTCGCCAATTAAGCTCGTCAACCAATGCGAGGTTGTAATCACGGTTGTCGTATTTTTTTTTTTTGCACTCGTGGAGCTTGTGGGCATTTTGCCATTTAGATGCATCCCCTTCTATGATCGATCCATCGAGCAGATATAAAGTGGAATATAGAATCGAGTGGGTACACAACGAGGCAACGGTAACGATTTTTCCCATTGGAGAACTTCAGTTGACAAGACCGATCCGAGGATTGCCATCGATGTTCGTGCATTTCGCGTATTGCTTCTAAAATCGCGATCCATCGGCGGAGATGCGGCGGAGATTCAGGAGCATTAATAAGGTAAAAGCAACGACGGGTCCGAATTCTTTTAGGCGGGCTTTGATCATTTGGTAGATCTCGTAGTCGTGACTTTGTCGGTTCGAAGCTGAAAACCTGATCTAACCCATTCCATCGAATTTAAAAATAGAAATTCGAGGAGAGCGAGGAGGCAGAGGCGCTGAATTGTATTGCTCCACAGGTGTCAAAGGCACATGCCCTCAAAGAAACCTCCAGCTGTTCTCCCCTTGTCCGAGCGGTGATCGTCAAAGTGGGGCAGAAGAGAAATGTAAATATTTAAACGCATTCTGTCAAACGCCGTTAAACATTTTCGAAAAGGAAACTCGTTGATTTTGATGTCGGAAAACGATCGGTTTTTTATTTCTCACAAAGAATTATCTTCACTCGTTATGAAATTACGTGAATTTGAAGGGTTTGTTGCTAAATTAAAATTGACATGATAAACGAGACTGACGGCAGTAGCCCTAATTTATAATTTAACAGTGGCAAAGCTTAATAATTGTGATTGATTTCAAAGTAGAGCTTTTTTAATTTTGACGCTTTTTATGATATTTCCGCTAAAAATAAATGTACCGACAATAGCGTTGTCATGATTAGTGAATAATACACGAAACTAAATTGTAAAAAAAGTACGTTATCGACTGTATGGACGAAGTTGAAGCAATCCGCTATTTACGTGGTCGAGATTAAAAAGCAGGACCGTACTTTAAGCCTAAGGAGAGGAGGGTTCAATATCCACGTGGACGATTCTGTTTGGTCTTTAAATAAAGAGAACAGACAAGAGGAGCCTGAAGCTTGTCGTTGGATAGGAAGAAGCCTTCGAAGCTTCGGGGGCGCCCCAGGTTTGGTATCGAAGCGAGTATGGATTTTCCCGCCTGCGATGTCATTACTCGGCCAAGCCGGGAAGACGAATAACCGGGTAACGTAAGAAGACGAGAGGCCAAAGCCATAGGCACGCGGCCACGGGATACGATTGCGAGAGCTACCCTACTTGGGGGTCCTTGGGTGGGGGTGGGGGGGAAGCAAATGGGACGCTTAGCGCGAGGGTAATTTTTCTCCCTCCTGGCCCTCGTGCCCCGAGCCGCGCCCGCCCTAATTCACAGCAAATCCATGCAGTCGTAAAAATTGAAGCTGTACACGAGGCTCTTGGATGTTACGAGGCCTCGCTCGAGCATTTTACCAATTGTCGGTATTTATGCACTGGCAGTTTCATTCCCGTTAACTGAATAATGTTTAGCGCATAAATAAATCACCATTCGCATGTAATCCAATTTATGCAATTGCTAAAGTGTCTTCATTGAGGAATAGCCGTGGGGACGAGTTCCAGCGCGTGTGCCTGTGTAGGTGCGTGCGTGTTCAATCGAATTTTTACACTTCATTCTAAACATCATCATTTGTGCGATGGGGTGCGAAGAAACGCGCGAACGTCGATGTGTACCGGCGACGAAGAAGCTTAGGCTCGCGAGGGATTATCGAGAAGAGGACTACCGTGAATTTAGGCCACGTGCAAAATATTCGCCTATGCACGTTTCTAATGAAGGAGTGGAGCGAAATGTATTTTACATCCATTATGCGTATCGCTCGTCTTAATTCTCGCTGTTAATCCCATGGACTTTGGGAACGAATGATTTCGCAAAAATTCGTTCAATTATTAGATTTGCAGGGTCGAATATCGGAATAAATTTGCATTGTTGATTATGAAGCGAGGCGAGGCTTCGGCAAGGAATCTTTCATTATTCTATTGCGAAGACAATGACAAAGTTTCATTCATTGTAAGGAGGTTAAAATGCCTCAGCAGTCGAGCTGAAATTAAATTAACCGTGACTGCAGCTGTCCATTGGAATTGTCGAGAGGACTGCTTTTCAACTGTGAGCTGTAACGCTTTTCACATTTCAGTCTTCGCAATAGCGAGTGCGGTGTAAGTAAGGTGTGTAATATTGGCGAGGCTGCGAGCCCAATCGAGCTGGAGCATCGTAATCCAGAGCTCGAAGAGCCGGGCGTTGGTCCTCGGGAATCGGAGGTGGGCCCGGAGGATGGGTGGAACGAAGCGGACTCGCGTCCTCGTTGGCTCCCAGCCGCGGCATCCGGCAGAAGCTCCTGCAGAGGAGCCCAGGGGAGCGGGGCTCGAGAGCATCCGCAGGCCGCGAGGCTGCGCCGTCGGCCACTGGAGGAGCAACAGGCCGCCGGAGGCGAGTCGAGAGGCCGCTCCGAAGCAGGGGAGCTTATGCTTTTCCCTCAAAATGCAAATACCCCCGTCCGGGACACCCTCGCTTTTGGGATAGGGGCGGAACTATTCGACGGCCGTGAATGAAATTGGAAGCTCCGGGAAAGCGGAGTTCGCGCGCGAATAATAAAAACGAGGAAGAGCCACTGCTTCTTTCCATTTAATTAGGCTCATAGGGGGGCGGGTGGGGGGAGAACTCCGAGGGCCGGTCAGAGGAACACGTCGGGAGAGCTGCTCCTTGTTTCCTCGGCGAGGGCGCGCCCGCCCGTGGAAATTCTTAATTAAATCCTGCGAGTGCTCGTCCGCGAGGGAAGGAGGGAGCCCAGCCAGGATCGACTTCCTTCGGCCGTGCACTTGGCTCGCGATCGACGTGCGCTCGGAATCATTCGCTCGCAGGCTCATTTCCATAGGGAAACCCACTGGGAAACGTGCCCCAACTTTCTTATATTCCGTAGCTTCGAGAGCTCCGCCTCCTGCCCCTCGAAGGCAGTATACACCGCCGGGGATGCGCCTCGGCCTTCCTCGCTCCCTCCGCTTTATCCCGTGGATACACTTGCAATTTCGCTCCCTGCCAATTGGGATACGCCAGCCTATTAAGCAAGGCCCTATCGAAATAAGTGCTCGGATCTTTTCCTACGACTTCGTTAGAACCTGCCCTTACGAGACTCGGTATCCGCTCGCCTCCAATTCATCGACTCGAGAACTTCAACACAATCCACGGCCCATGACATTTAAAATTAAGTCGATTGTCGTGCATCGAGCTCGATACTCATCATTTTTTTGAGCAATGATTATTGAGTGCTTCCTCGGAGCTTACTAAGCTTACTTCAGAGCCCTGCGGGTTCGCTGTATCTCGGAAGCAGGACATTCTTTTAAATTTAGACCGAAAATTGTCAGTTGACGTTAGGGCGCTCTAATACGATAACGAAGCTTCTTCTTCTTCTTCTTCTTCTTCTTCGAATAGACGCTCGTCAAATTTGAGACGCTTAGAGCAAATTGAAACTCAAAGTCTCCCTGGGTACTCTGTATTGAATTTACCAAATTATTCATTATTTCAGACGCATGCTCGGATATTGTCTTGCTCCTCGATCATGTTCCTCCATATTGTAAGCCAACTGACGCATTGTTATCGTGAATTACAATTTCAGTACTGTATACTTAATGTTAAAGCATTCAATATGCATAAGAAGTCAAGCGTCATATCATTTTAATAAAATGTGAATTACAAATTATGGAATTCCTATTACGCGCGTCTCGCATTATTTTTACATTCTTCACGGTGAAATTCTACGTTGTCTTGACTAATACAAAGGCAACCAACTGTACGAGAACATTTTTTAAAATTTTTGCTCATAGACCTTTTATCGCAGACTTTTGTATTTGTATACTCCTTATTTTAATACTAATCTATTGCTTCTATTTTAAATAATCGATCGAAAATTTGTATGGCTTTGGTAATACTGCTGATTTTTATATTTCTTGTGTACAACTAACGAATGGACCGAACCTTTTTACACGCAAAAATTAAATAGCTAAATACAAATTTCACTAACTATTAATAGCAATAATTATAACTTTTGTAATTAGCCGATGATTTGATTAAGAATGTATCTTTAATACTAATATATATATATATATACCATATATATATATATATATTTTTTTTTTTTCAAAATAAACGTACAATTTATGAATATATAATTGATGAAACCTCACATTAAAAGGTGTTTTATGTAGTATTGTTTTAGTTTGATAAAAAGCGTCCATAAAATTGCGGCGTAATTTAATTGATTTAAGTTAAAATTTATTATTCACCTCAGTACAATTCACTATTTATATAAGAATAGCTAATTCATAATTTTTATTGTAATACTTTTAGAGGAATAAGCTTAAAAAATATAGATATTTGGCTTTGTAATATAGTTTATGAAGATTTATGAAATGTAATTGTTTGCTTGAATTACACAAGGAAGATTAAAAAATAAGTCATTTTGTTCTTTAAATATTATATGTTCTTCAAAGTCAGCATATTTAAGAAATTAAAGTAGGCAGTCAAGGGAGTTCTAACAATGGACTCTTTTAGAATTTATTATAATTAATAATAACTCGAATATGAGAAAGTGCTTTGACCTTAGAAAAGTTTTTTTTACCTAATATAGATACAATTAAAACATTTATTAAAGAGTCAGTATGGCAAGTAATTTATAAAAGGCCGTGAGGTTGCCTACGTTAAAAAAAAAAAAGAAGTAGTTTTACATTGGTTTATCTTTGTATTTTCGGGAGTAAAATTTTGAAATGCATGCTTAAAGAAGCCGTGACGTAATTGGAGGATAAATGCGTCGCATGCCTTTATAAAATTGTTGATAAATGCGTAGACAGGCCAAGGGACAGAGTTTCGTTGGTAATATGTACATTTCTCTTACTTAATTTTATTAAAAACATTTGCAGAACACTCATTAGGCCACTGCGAGAGAATCCATATGAAAGTTGAGTAACTTGTTAATACAGAAGCGGATAATGATGATATTAAAAATATCAGCTCTGTTGCACAATCGACGTTGTTTTAAAGTATAAATTTCGTTTTGCTAAATAAGTAAATATGGTTATATATAAAGTCATAAATATTTATACCAAGGTAAAAGATGCGGCCACTTAAATATTAATTCAATTTCCCAATGGAGATCGAAGATTTTTATCCTCTACTAAATATGCGGCGCGTAGATTTTTTGCCCAAGCGGATGGATTTTCCAGGGAGAAGATATCAAAAGCGCTAAATAAAAGAAAAAGAAGCAAGTCAGTCAAAACTTGCAACGATCTTACTTACGTAATTTTGTAATAACCACCGAGCCTACATTTGTGGCGTATCAAGGCGAAAGACAGCGCAGTAACGAGCGTGTCTCGCTTATCTGTGGAATGGAAGAAGCGCAAACGATGGCTATCGCCGCTATAGTAACAATCGGCGAAATTACCGAGCAGGACGTGCGGAAGCAGAAGCTTTATTCGTCGCGTTGACGGGGGAAATCATTGCATCGTCCCTCGATCCAAAATCAAAAAACAAAAAAAGAAACTGCGGTATTTATCGAGTCTGCGAGGGAAGGGGAAATCGATGGCTCGGATTCTCGGCCGGCTGTCGGGCCGAGCTTATCGTACGAGGCGGAGTTTTTCCGGAGTTCCATAGGGCGCAGGGCAGGAAGCCGAAGAGACGGCGGCGGGGGGGGGCATCGGCGCTTCAAGAGAGAGATCAAGACCGCGTCCGCGGTCGGTTGGTCGGGGTCCAAGCCAGAGCTCCGACTTGCCGACTGGAGTCGATACTCAGCAGCCCGAGATAGTGGGATAAGTCCGGGGCAGGCGTCGGTAAGGGCGGGCGCTGCACGACTCCCCGGTCGGATTACCTCACGGGGGGAGCGGGAGGCGGGTGGGCCCCCGTCGGACCCCGTCGCGACCCCCGGGCCGCCACCCCGAGGGCGGCGGCAGTGGCGGCGGCGCGCGCCGAGGCTCCCCGAGGGTGGGGGTCGCGCCCGAGCCGAGCGGAGTGTCCTGGAGCGAGGGGCGCAGGACTCGGGCACAGGACGCCTTAGTCGGTCTCGCTTCCTCGGGCTGGTCGCGAGACAAGCCCCGGCGCCGAAGCTCGGACGGCAGCTCCTGGCCTCGGTCCAGCGCGGAGTCTCACGCGTGCCAGCAGTCCTCCTCGGCGGGAGCTCGAGGAGGCCGGCGCTCGACGCCGGCCCCAGGGCCGAGGCGCCCCGAGCCCCCGAGGAGCTTCTCCGGAGCCCCGAGCGACTCGACCGGCGGCCGGGAGTCCGAGCCGGCCTGCGGCATAGGGGCCGAGTTGAGACAGAGGGGCTGGAGGAGGCGCAGCCAGCCTCCGGAGGAGGAGGAAGCATGGGCAAGGGCGACAAGAGGACCGGCGGACAGCGCAGCGAGGGTAAGTCCCTCCGAGGCCTGTCGCCTTTTGCCTCGCTACCCGGGGCGCACTCCGTCGGTCGGTGAACCCCGAGCCTCCTTCGACTCGTGCACCGGCCGAGTTACCCCAGCCGTAAGGGACTCCTCCGGCCGACGGATGGACGGGGGGAGCGGGGAGTTAGAGAGAGCAGCGGCACTCGGCGGCTCCTACCACTAGGCGCGACTTAAGAAAGATGCAGTAGATCAAGGCCGAGGATCGGCGCGACGAGTCCCACCGGATCCCTCCGATGCCTCTGGCTCCTACGTCGGGCAGCGAAGGAAGGCCAAAGCAGTAGTGCCACCTCGACTCTGTGTCCATAATGTCATTTGCGATCTTGGGGGCGAGGAGGAGCTCTGGCCGCGTTTGGGTTAGTTTGGACGAGTTGGGGCCCGGGGCGGATAGTATTAAAGTTCGGAGTATTAATCGTGCTCTCGCAATAATAAAATGCCTTGATTTGATTAGTCATCCCTCATTTGGGATACGATTTATTTATTGGCCCATAAGACAGAGAGGGTCATCGGGGTTAAGGCTTTGAGTTAAGGTTTCAAGAGGAGCAAACGGGAAATGAAATACTTGTTGAGGCTCCTGGCCGTGCTGGCTCTCGCCTATCCGGATGAGCAATTGGCTCTTACAGAGGTCTTCGCCACGCGTGACAATGATCAATAATAATCCATGGGGATCGATAACAGTGGGAATTAATAATCAGTAGCGACAATCGGCAGTGACAGGAGGAGCGCGAGCAAAGCCGGAAAAGGATCAGTAGGGGCGCGAGGAGGAGGAGGAGGAGGAGGGAGAGTCTTTATACGCGGAGACTCGTCGGGCCGTCGGGCTGCTGCTCCTGCAGGTAGAACTTCATGATCTCCCTGTTGGCGAGCTTGACCTTCCGCCTGGAGCAGCGCTCGGGGTCCCAGTTGGCCCCGGGGCAGTCGGTCGCCTCGAAGCACTGCCTCAGCCGCTCGGCGTTCTTGGCGTTGGCCTGGCCGCAGCAGGTCACCACCGACCAGACGCAGGCCTTGGGACTCCGGCCGACGGGCCCTCTCCTCGGCGGGCCCCGCTGGAACCCCGGCACCTCGAGCCCGCTCCTCTCCGGGCTGAAGCCCTGCAACAGCCAACGACTTCCTCGCTTATCCTCTCTCGCACCACCGCCGGTCCACGACAGGGGAAGCCAGGACGGGCGGCCCTGCGCGTACGCATCGACTTCGGTGCCTGTCGGCTGCTTTGGGCCCGTAGACGAGCCGCGGCTGGGGCTTCTTACCGGGAAAGCTAACTCGCCATCGTCGAAGCCCCCTCTGAGGCCAATTTCTACTGGAATGTTGCGATCGATGCTGTTGCTGTTGCTGTTGCTATCGATGCTGCTTGCGTTGCGCAGGATTATCTTAGCGCTGACGGGAAGACTCCTGAGGCGCTCCTCCTCTCTTTTTTTTTCGTCCTCGGTCCGAGGCCGGGACCGAGTGTTCTTGTGCTCTTTGAACTCCAGGTACCTGAAAAGCGCGGCTTCGTGTCATTATTCAATAGTCCACATAATCGATGGCAACCCAATGGAGTTTTCAACTGTTTCGGAACCCCCCCCCCTCCAATGGGTCCATCCGGTGAAATCAAACCGAGCATTGGCCCTTGTCGAAGCGATCTTCTCCAGAGGCAGACAGAACTGCCCTTAATGTCTTTTCATAATTTTGAAGCAACTTTAAAGCTTGCACCGCTAGTGTGTACTCGTAGCAGCGGCAGTGGCAATGATAATAACGATACAAGCCGATAACGGTGCACGAGAAAAGCCGTAGCGACAACGATAAGGGCTATTACGAGGGAGTATTCGAGGGGAGGGTGTAACCGAGTCGTGCCTGAGGGGCTCGAGGCAGTTAGGAGAGAGCAGAGTATCCTTGACGACGCTTCAAGAGAGAGAGAGAGAGAGCGCGGGTGGAATCCTCCGTTCCTCTTACCTTATGCCCTTGCTCCGGTCCTCGGGACTCCCGCGCCGGGGCCACTGCCAGTGGCCGCCGCCACCCTGCCTCGGGGGCCAGCCCGTTTTTCTGGCCGGGCCAAAACTCCGTTGGAGCTCGTCCTCCTCCCGCCGAGGACTCTGCTCGAGGTCCGCCCCTCTCCCCGGGTCTTGTCCCTCCTCCTGCCTGGCCTGTCCCCTGGCCCCGGGCCCGGGCTCGCCGCCCCTGCCGCCAAGCTCGAGGGGCGCCCCAGCTCCCGATCGGCCTGCCATCGAGGCGAACTCGGGGGCTCCTTTCCTCCCGGCCGCTGGTGCGGCTCCTCCACCGTCCACCGGGTATTACCGTCCGCTGGCCTGGGGCTCGCATCGGAGGCCGGGGCCCGGTTAAGGGGATGGCCCGAGAGGGCCGGAGGAGGACGATTATCCGAGCTCGGCTCCTCGGGTACTCCCTGCTCGTCGTACCTCTCCCCGACTCCCAGGGAGCGTTGCGCGCTCTCAGGATCGGGCCCAAAGCGAGGCCCTCCCCCCCTCGGACCCTCGAGGACCCGCTGCGAGTCCTCCTCGTCCCCGCTGCTCGGGCCCTCGGTCGGCCGACTCCTGCTCGGTGACACCTGGCGACCCTCCTCGGGTCCGCGCGACTCCCTCTCCCTCTCCAGCAGCCTGCGATACTCCTCCTCCCTCGCCCGCGTCTGCTCCTCGTGCTCGCTCGGACGGCGCCTCCGCTGCTCCTCGGGCCGCCTCCCGTCCCCTGGATTACGGGCCGCGTGCTCCTCGCCGGGGGAATGTTGGGCCCGCTCGCGCTCGGGGCGATTGCCCACGACTATCGGCGTATTCCTGCGAATGTAGTCCTGGAGCTTCTTCTCCCTTTCCAATTCATCGGGGCCTCTCGGGCCTCTCCGGGGGCTCGCTCCCCTTCTCCTCCTTCTCGCGCATCGTTCGATGGTACTCTTCCTTTCTGCGCTGCCACTGCCTCAATTGCCAGTCCCGGGTCGGGTGGCCCTTCCCGGATTCTGGGCCGCTCCCCTCGGCCCGACCGAGCTCGTTGCCGGCGTATCGCTCGGGCTCGGGCTCTCCCCCCTCGTCCTGGCTTCTTCCCCGGGGGCTCGGGGCCTCCGCTCGGCGGCGCTCCTCCTCCTCCTCCTCCTCCCTCAGGCGCTGCTCCTCGTCGCGTCTCCGCTGCTCCTCGTCGCGTCTCCGCTGCTCCTCGTCGATTCTCCCTCGCCGATCCTCGTCCCTCCTGCGCTCCTCCGACTCCCACTCGTTGCGCCTCTCCTCCTCGAGTCTCTGCCTCTCGCGGAGCCGGCTCTCGGCCCTGAGCTCGTAGGGGCCACGGCCTCGGCCCTTGGCGGAGTAGGAGTCCTCTCGGGTGCCGCGAGCCCCGGGATACTCCGGCACTCGGCTCGTCTCCTGGGCCCGGGGCGTCCGTCGGCGGGGCCCTCCACGTGGCGCCTCTGCCTCCCCGAGGCAGACCCGTAGATAACCGAGGCCGGCACGTCGCCACGGGCAGCCCCGGAGCTCGAGGGCTCCTCCTCCTCCTCCTCCTCCCTCATCTCGATGTCTCCTCTCTGCGAGCGCGCCGTCGGCTCCTCCTCGGAGGCCTCCATGCCCCAATCCTTCAAAAGCTCCCGCATCGACACTACCGGCGTGCTCCGCTTGTTGCTGCCCTCCTCCTTGGACAACGCGACCTTCTCCCGATGGGCGCTCGATCCCCCCTCGGCCTCCCCGTCTCCGCGCGCACCTCCTGCATCCCGCGCCTCTGCGTCGTCCTTCGCTTTTATTCTTCCACGCTTACCACCTCTTGCGAGGTTCCTCTCCGACTCGCTGCCGTAGTAAGCGTCTTCGCTTGAAAGGCCCTTCCTCCTTAGTTCCGAGTAAATACCTGGACCCTCACCGTTGTCCCTGTAATCTGCCATTGGGGATTTTACTTTGGCCAGGTCAGCTTGAACAGGTGACAAATTCACGCGCGTATCAATGCGCGTCTTTGCAAACGGAGTACCGATACGGGCATGTATGTGTGCGTGTGTACATATATATATATATATCCAGATGTGCGAGCGTGTGTTTGCGGGGGTGGGCGGCCTGCCCGGCCCCAGAGTCAGTGTCGATAATTCGTGGGCCGGCGGTTCTGCGCGGCTCTCGGGCAATATTCAAGCGTTAACGGAATTTTCAAAAGAGGCCAACCTATCGACTAGAGCGCGTACAAATTATCGGACTGGCTAAAGTTTTAGTTTCCAAGATCGACGGCAACAGTCAATGGCCATTTGTTTACACGACCCGTTTGCAAATCGTCTTATTCTCACTTGATAAATCATTAAACACGGCGTACCTTGTTTTTTTAAGCCTTCCAACTCGTACTGCGGCACTTCATAGTGATTTCGTTCCGAGTATTGATCGAGAGACGGATAGGCAATCGCAAAACCAATGGAGAATATCCCCACTATAGCTGCGAGCCTGGGTGCGATCAAAGTTAGTGTCATGTCCAAATGTATTCTGCAATCAAATGTCATACGTTCGATTCCGTTTCTTCTAATTGTCAACTAGGCATGGCCTTAAGGGGAGAAAATAACAAAAATAAAAAAAAACAAAACAAAACAAACAACGTTGAGCACGAGCTTACCTGTATCGGGCGATTTCTATAAACGTATCCTACTCAATAAATCCAACGATAAACACAAATTACCTTTAGGTTGTGTTTACATTTAGCGACTCATGGATTTGGAATAAAGCTCGAATGGAATAATGACTTGGTGTCTCATATTTATCGGAACACAGTTGTCGACTTTTTAAATTAAAAATAACGTAGGCCAAGTATAGCAATTGATTCGCACAAGAAATGACTGGAATTAGCAGGGAAGAGTAGCGGCTTAAGCTGGAATTCGGGTTAAGCGAATCGTGCGATTCGGAATAGATAACTTAATGTGCAGTAAATAGTGCGGGTCTTATCTATAAGCCAATGGTACTCAGGGGTAGGGGAAGCGCGAGCTTATCCGCGGAAGTGGCCTATAAATTTTAATTCCTTCGCGAGAGAAGGGAGGCTGCTCCTACCGATTTCCAGAGGTGCCGAGCACCGAAAAGTAAACGAATCATCAGCAACGTATACTCACGGGAGCAGCTTGGGTTTAATATGCCTTGTTAGATTAGACCACCAGTCTTCGAAGTGAATCCAACGGGGCTTGGCATCCTGAAAGCACAACAAACTATCACCACGGGCGATTTCTACATTCGTTGCTTCGCAATTCCAAGGAATCTAATCGTCGAATTAAGCTCGATACGGGGAGGAGGGGATGGGACCTTTTAAAACAGCGCTCATACGTTGCATCCAGTCTCGGTCCAGTGCTGCATTAGATCAACGACATTGGCGCGAAGACATCTCGAGAACGTTGAGCGAACGGGCCGAGCTTTTAGCCTTGCGGACTTTAAAGGTCTCCTGGGCATTAAGGCGCGCACTTGTTTTTGATGCCAGGTTGATCTTTCGATTGCCGGCCCGTCGTCGATTAAGCGGCTGTTGGCGGATGACGAAGGTGCCGGGAAAAGAAGCGAAGCTGCCGGCGCGAGGTGGAATTTTAATAAAAGATGCACGAGCGAGGCACTTGGCAATATTCGTTTCGGTCCGTTTGGGTTGGCGGCGCGAAGCCGCGAAGGAAGAATCCCCGAGGAGCGAGGCCGGATCATTGGTAAGAAATCCGAGACATCGGCGGCCGGGTGGGCTCCTCGCCCTGCTACGAGGCACCGGACCTCCGCGAGGTTATCAACCCTGCGATCGTACAGCGGAGTGCGGGGGGGGGGCGGCTCAAGGAATCCCGTGGATATCGCGAGCCGGCCCGCGTCTGACTTCTCGAGTCGGGGGAGGGGATCGAGAGAAAAAGGCCCGGATCGAAGCCCTGGATCCGCAGCCTCGACGGAGGGAGTAATGAGAAAAGCCTTGGGGGGTGGGTGGGGAGGGGGATGAGACCGCGGACGAGATTAAATGGAAAAGGAGGAGCGCGTGAAATGGAAGCCGGGCAGGAGCATAGGCTGATAAGCTGCCTTTAAGGCTTTATCAGGAGCTGAGCTCTCGCATATTTGCCCCCGTCGGCGCGATAATCGCTCGTCCGAATCGCGTATTCCTCGCCTCGACGGCTTAATAAACGCCCTTGCGTCATCGGTTTTCACCAGCCGAACATCGCTCGACTCTCCTGAGAGAGAGAGAGAGAGAGAGAGAGATAAAGAGAGAGAGAGAGCAAGGTATCCTCGTAGCCCTAGAGTCTCGTGTTGCTCGCTGTTTGTATTATCGTCTAGAGCGAGGATTCTGATACCGAAACGCGGTAATACGCATTTCTCGGCGAGATTTATCGTCGGAATAAAAAAATAATGGCTCTCTTGGCTTTATTCGTAGGCTTGTTCGCGCCATAGCAGCACCCCATTGCCTTGACTCGCGTCGAGAAAGCCTCCATAATGGAAAATTCATCGATGCTTAGCTGGAGCAAACCGCAAAAAAGCCTCCGTCCTTTATCGCCTTCGTATCTCGGCCAACGAAAGTGAAGCCAAATTGTTAAGGGGCAATCTTGAAACAATTTTCTCTCTCTCTCTCTCTGGCTGCCGTCAAAATTAAATTTCGAGAAGGCGTCTTTGGGCTTTCACCTCGATAGGCTCGTTGCGTGCATTCCAGTCCTACTAGACCGACGGCACAATTAATTGCCAAGATATAAGAGCCCGAAGCATTTTATGCCCACTCGGCATAAAGGGGGGGGGGACGAGGAGATGTGGCTCCTTCGTTTATTCAATGAGTTTTTTTTTTTTGTTTTTTTTTTCTCGAAAGGAAATTCAATATTAAAAAGATCAACAACAGCCCGAGCCGCTCGGCTCGGATAATTGCGAAAAAGGAAACATTAGCCATCGGACTGCTGCTGTTTAAGAAAAGCCAATTTTTTGCACGCTCGCAAAGTTAAAGACGTTAGCAGGAGGTTTGGTCTTTGGCGGGGGAGGTAATCGGTCTTTGGCTCGTCTCGACCTCAGAGCTAGCGTTTAAAATGTGATTTTTGAAGAAATTCCATTAAAAAACTGCTGCGCAGCCGAGCTGCAGTTCCTTTTCTCCCGCGGACTTTGACGAAGTTCCCAAGTACCGCCGGTACGTTCCGATTGAAAAACATCTGCCCCCCCCCTTTCTTGTAGACAAGTGCGCCTAGTCGGATAAAGCACTGCTGTATTTTCCCGTGCCGACTCCGAGATGAATATCTAGGCGGTGTAGGAGTCCTCGGTAGCCTCCCACGGCAGGGCTGCAAAAAACCTTTGGCTCTCGAAGCGTAGCCGGACTTGAAATACGTTCTCGAGGGTTGACGCGCGCGCAATCATACGAGGATTCTAAAGATAACAGGCCCTTGGCTCCTGTCGCGGAGTCAGCGGCAGTCGCGAGGGAGCAAAGGATTCGGATCATCCATCGGTTTGATAAGGCGACTGTGCCTCGATTCCCCGCATCTGTGCACGCGTAATTAATTTCGAAATTATCCGACCGACGTCTCTCTCTCTCTCCCCCCCCCCCCATTGGCCTTTTCGCTCCCGCTTTAGCCGCTAGCAGGGCTTTTCCAACTTGGCGGCGCTCTTAACAATTGGATTAAACCACTTCGGCCCCCGTTTGGATTTTCTTACAGCCGGGAGTGGAAAGTTTACCTGTTCTTGCTTATCGCTGATGGAGCTGCGGAAAATCCGGCTTCTGCCTCCCCTTGGCAAAAAGTTATTTATATATTGCGGCTCGCGAGACGATTGAATTTTCCGCTTAGAAATTGCAGGCGCGCATCGTACAGATTGTGCACGTGTACAAGGGGGGAGAAAAACTCTCGGGGAAACTATTCGTAAGGTTAAGGAAAATCGATAGCCGTACGCTTGTCCCTTCTCCCTCGGCGGCCCGCTTCCAGGTTCACAGACGCGAGGATGATACCAAGGGCAAATATGCTCGTCGGGCTAAACGCGTATCGCGGCTAAATATTATCGAGCGAGCAAAGTCGAGGAGAGGCGCATTTTACGGCTCGCTCCAGGAGCTATGGAAAATTCGTCCGGGGGGAGAAAATAAAGGAGGCGACGACGGGAGCGAAGTTTGTTCGCAACCTCATTCTATTATGTAAAGCGCGGATGTAAGCATCGTGGAAACAAAACATTCGCCGAGAAGAACGACCTCGTATCTCGTGCATAAGTGCGAGCCTCGTTCCTCGTAATTTTTTCCTGCACGAGAGCAATCAATCTCCCTCGTAGTTGACCTTAGTCGCTTAGATATCTTTAGAAAGCGAGCAACGCACAAATTATTAGTATGTTATTGCGGTGAGCAAAAATATGTATCGAGGCGTTGGTGCGAGCCGTGGATTCCGATGTTCGTCACGAATCGCGTCAGTTAATTATGTAGCACGGAGGAGGAGTAGGAGGAGGAGCAGGCGTCGGCGGCTGCGGCGGAGGAGGTGGACCGGGGGAGTCGAAGGGATGCGCCTGCTCAAAAACGAGAAAACTGTGCATTAGCGCAGGGCTTGTTCCAAGTGGGACGAGTTTATCACTCGAGGCCAGGCTTTAATGCAGGCCTTTTTAAATAAACTGAAATAGAGAAACGGATCAGTCGGCTGCTAAGACTGACAGACGCGGAGAGAGAGAGAGAGAGAGAGAGAGAGGAAGGGAATGCGCAGAGCTCGAGAGGACACGAGGCGCATGCCTTGCCAGGGTTTTTCATTCGCAGCCCTTTCCCTATGGTTTTCCGACTAATCCAGCGCCCGGGACGAAGACTCTCGATTGCCGTCCGCGTTCTTGGACCGGAGGAGGCCGGGCCGTCGGGGAGGGGCGGCGGCGGGCGCCGATCGGGCCCCCGCTCCAGTCCTCGTCGATGCTCGCCGGGGCCCTTACCAATCCCGGTGCATCCTGGTGCACGACCGGGACTCGCGGAGCTTAGGGATGCCAATGGCGGACACCGGATGCGCGGCGTCCTCTGGTGTTCGCGGGCGGGCGGCAGACAACGGTGCGGGAGGGGGGGGCAGCGGCGGATGGAACCGAGCCACGGTGGGGAGGAGCTCCAGCTCGGCGCCTCGTAACCCTAAGACAGCTCGCCATCTTCGCGCGAGTGACGGTCTCTCCTCCTGACCTCTCGCCCTCCCCCGCCGCCGCCGCCGACGACGCTCTCTCCCCCCCCCCCGGGTGAGATACGCGACGTGGAATTGGGTCTTGGTGCGCGCGACGCCGCCTCGCGTAAATCGACCGTCGGCTCTCCGCCCGCGCTTGCGTCTCTCCGACAACCACCGCCTCCTCCTCCTCCTGCTTATGCTCCTTCGTCTCTTTGCCCTCGGCACCGGTGCGCCCCGCGCTCCCCGGCCCCGCCTCCGCGAGCGCGAGCATTCGAAAATCGCTATCTCGGGCTCGCGGACGTCGAGCGCGCCAAGGCCGCCTCTCGCTCCCTCTTGAAATTAAAATATCGGCCGATCCAATAACTCCGCGGATGGTTCGGCTATGATATCACTCTCGCCTCCTCCGCCTTCTAGAAATAATCCATTGCCTATCGGCATTGTCCCCTTGTCGCGCGTATGGAATCGAGAGCGGCCGAACCTGTTGAAGGAGTCTCCCTCCTCGCGCGCTGATGAGCTTTTGTCTCCCTCGCGACCGCAGTAGCCTCGAGCCTAAGGCCCTCGCTTCGGTTCAGCGGCTGATTATCGGCCTGAAGTCCCGAAAAATAACAAGGGCGACTTTTCCAGACGACGGCTGGAGGAGGTCCGTTCTCAATACTAATCGCGTGTGGGCTTCCTCGAGGTTAATTCTCAATCGCGTCCAGCGAGGTTCAATCCACTCGAGGAAAACCTCTCGTGACGATGTATCGATTGTCCGGGCGTAAGGCTGAGTCGATGATAAATTCAAAAGAGGAAGGAAAAAAGCTCCTACCTCCAAATGAGTCGCGGAATTGCGCGAGCAACGTAAATAGGAAAAAACGTCAGCAATGTTGAAGAGGACGGCGGGAAATGAGTATAAAGCCGCGGGGCGAGAGAGTCAGCGAAATTACACGCAAGCGGTAAGGGAAGGAGGGAAAATTGCGAGCAGGAAGAGCCGAGCAGTGGTTGGGAGGGAACCTGTCGGGGAGTAATTATTGCGTCGCGCACCGTCGCTCTTGCCCCCCCCCTCTCGGCTCATCGTCCTTTGTCCCGGGCTCTCTTGCCTATGGCGCGGCTCCGCTCCGCTTCCCGGAAACTCTACGTTCCCCCGAATCATTGAGTCGTCGATCGACCCCGTGGCGTATCGATAATCGCAGCAGCGCGGCCCCAATGGTTTTCCGAGCGGAGCCATCCAGGGGTCCCCGAGGCCTCGTTAGCGCAGTTATCGGAGTTACCGGAGCCACCGCGGAAGCTCCGAGCTCGCGAGGGGTTGGCCGCCTCCCGCAATTCCGATCCCCCGGCCTCTGCGCCATCGACGACCGGGAATAACCCGGAGAGGTAACAAAGTTTACCAGCGGAGGCCGCCCTCCCCGCCCCTCTTCCGCGATACGCGGCTCTTCCTTCCTCGAGCGGGGACGACGGTGGACCGGGCCATTGTCCCCCTGGCCGAGCTCCCCGGCCGCTTATCCAACGAGGAGACCCTTTTTCCAATGCCGCTCGAACTTGGATACTTGGCAACGCAACCTAGACCCTCGGGGCTCTTGCCTTCCCAATGGCGTCGAGTGCCCGCCGCCGTCGGCGATGGGAGCACTGGCAACGCCATTGGCCACTCGGCTCTGCTTTCCCCGTTGAAAAAACACGCCGTCGAGCATTTAATAAGCATTCGGGAGGTCGGCTATCCTTGGCCGTGCAACGGTTATCGTTATCGTCCCGACAGGCTCGAAGATGCCTTTTACGATAGTGCGCGCGATAGAGGATTGGCTGGGACACCCCACCCCCTTTCCACCCGCGCTGTGCCTCGGCTTACTCTCGAATGGTCTCGATGCTGCGGTGCGCGCAAGGAAGGAACGAGGAAGGACATCACCGTTTCGATCCTCTACCCTCGAAGGGCCAAGGCTCGACTCCCGAGTGCAACGAGTGTCTCGTACTCGTGCATCGGAGATTCCCGGAAATTTCCCTTTAGCTCCGGGCTCTTCCATTAAAGAGCTTAGGCGCTCGTGGGAGTCTCTCGCAGATCGCGCTGCAACGGAGTATTTTTTTTCATTATCTCAAACGCGCGTCGAGTCTGGCTCTGGAGCTCGCCAGACGGATTCGAGCGAGGCTCGAGGGCCTCTCGGGACAGGGGAAGCCGCGCTCACGTACTTCCGTCGGCCGGGAAAAAGGAGCGGCGAGCGGATTTAAATAGGCCGAGGGGGATCGGGCAGGGGAGGGCCTGGAGAAGGGTCCTCTTGACGGGAGGGCCGCGACTGTACTTACCGGGGGTGGGGGCAGCTCGGGCCGACCTAGTGCTTAGTCTTCTGTCCGCGGAGCCGCTGCCGAGGCGCATTTCCCGAGGTTAGGAGACCGCGCACGAGGGACTCGGCGCCTTGTTCGCTTCCACGTCGTCGCGGCCGAACATCCTCGCGATTTATAAATGCGCTCGGCTCAGCGCTCGAGCGCCGGCTCATCCCCGGCCGCCTTGGCCGCCGCCGCCGCCGCCGACGCCGCCGTGGCCGCTGAGGCTGGGGTCGCCCCCCCCCCTGCCGCGGCGGGCTCGCGATTCCATTAGCATCGGTACTGGATTACGTTACAGCGGATCGCGCTCGCTCGCGCCTCCTTCGTCCTCAGCGCCGATGTCATCTTCTTATTTTAGACAATGGCGCGGACGTCCTGAGGCCGCCGCCTATCAGCCCTCGCTCCGACCCCCTCGGCGATCGCCGCCGATCGGCTCTATTGCGACGCTTCGCGGTGAGCTCGGGCTTTGTGCCGATCGGAATACCGAGCGACTCGCGTCATTTCTTACCACCCCGCCTCGAACCCCGCGACCTCGACTTCGCTCCAGCAGTCCGGCAAGAGACAAAGCCATCCGCCCGATCCTCTAGAGCCACGCGTTGGATCCCTTCGGAAATGGATCTTCACTCCCAACTATCCGGCCCTAAGCTCGTTAATTGCCCATCGTCTATTGAAGTAAATTAAAAAACTGCTCTTTTCCAAGCGTAGATAAGACTTTTGGAGTGCATTGGCGGTATAATTTTCTTGAAAAAAAATTCAAATCGAGATAATTAACATGCCTCGTCGAATCTTAAAATACCGTATTGCCCTTCTCTCTCTCTCTCTCTCTCTCTCTGGAGCTGTCCATCTCGCTTACCCTCGTAGGCACAGGCAAGCCCGGGCGAACATTATCCGTCACCCTCTCGTAGCCCACCGAACGTGAATTCTCATACTCGGAGAATGATTACACTTATTTTGATAAGCTTGATTTGACTTTTCGCATTATCGTTCCCTTTCTTTTCACATCGAGGCCAAATCAGTAAGAACTCGCTCAGTCGAACTTTTGTAACCCCGTTTATCCGGATCTTTTGCCGATCACGGCTAAGCTTCTCAAGCATTTAGTCGAACATCTAGCATTGGAATTGGAATCTTTTGAATAGGCTCGTATTTAATATTTGCAGCCAGTATAATTAAAAAGGGTATCAAAAGATCGTTGGTCGAAGGTAAAGAGCCGTCGTCGAGCGAAGGAAGCGCCAGTGATTTTTATAACAAAAATTGTTAATCGAGGTGATATTTTGGAAAGCCCCTTTCGATGCGGAAGCCACTCCGGAGAGCGGAAAGGCGTTGCAGGATTCGTCGATCGAATTAATTCTGCGAGCTCTCCTACGCTCACCGTCTAAAATACCCAAGCCGAAATATGCTTCCGAGGGAGATTTTTTAATCAGGCTAACGACGCAAATCCCTGCGGCGACTCCAAATAATTTAAATGGGTGGATGGGAGGGTGCGCGGCGTCGGCCCCGCTACTGCGCAAGGTATTACGGTAAAATACAGTAAACGCGTATTTCTCAATTAATGCCGCAGAGCTCGGCGATGAATCGATGCCAGAGTGATAATTAAGTTAATTGATTGCCGAATGGCGTGTCAGCTTAAATTTATGGAGCTCAATCCGTCGGATTATCACGAATAACATAATTAAGTAATTTAAAGGCTATCCACTCGGTCGGAAAGCGGACCGAGGGCTCGGGGAAAATATTGATTTCCCCTCGTTGCCGGGGAAGAAGCAGCAGCAGCAGCCGAGCGGAGCCGATCGTCCCCCGTCGACAGCTCGGTGCCGGGTGATCCCCGGCCTTTTTTTTCCCGACGCTGGGAGGGCCCGGCCTCGCACCAGGGCCCCCGAGAGACGCTCGGGCTCGTCTGCGCGCCGATCCCCCTTTGCCGGGGAGTCCCTCGCCCGGATTCGCCCGGACGCGAATCGCCCATCGGCTTTGCCGATTCCGGCTCTGCCTCCGCCGCCGAGTGCCGGCATGTGTTTTTCATTGGCCTCGGCTCTCCTCGCCCCCCCTTCCCCCCCTCGATTAACACGTGTTGCTCGTTACTCGATTCTTCCCCTCTCGCGAGCCGGCCTCTCCTTTCCCCGCGGCGCGTCGACACCCACTCGGTCCTCCTCGCCCCCTCTCTCTTCCCTCGGAGCCTCATTCTCCGGCTGCCCCCTGCCCCCTGCAAGGGGCCCGCCTCGATTCCCACCCACTCGAGTAGTCCCGCTATCGCTCTGCTAATGCATGGCAAGCGCGCATCGACGCGTCGCGTTGTTGTTTTGCCTTTGGCAGCCGCCACTTGGCGCGCCTCTGCCTTTGTAATCGCCGAGAGATTGGGGCAGAAAATTGCCAGGGAAGAGAGGCAAATATCACCTATGGAAATATCTATGGCTTGCCGGCAAATTGCTTTACGACGCATCGTGCACACGCCTGGGGGAATAATGTTTATCTCCTTGCGAATCGTTTTATTTGAAGCTTAGTGGAGCAAACGGCTCTTTAAAGCTTCGGCCGGGCAGAATTGCCGAATCGGAAGAATGCGACCCCAACAGCTCTCCGTGTCAACCGAATTTCGTTTGGGGATTTTCTATCCTTGTTTAAAAGCACGCGACGCAATAACGCCCGTCTGCGAGTGCCTAGTATTATTGTGCCAACAGCACAATGCACGACATATCATTTTCTAGTTTTGCACTTTAAGGTCACCGATACATCTTCTTGCTCCTGTATATATACATATACATACATTTCAAAGCCATTTATCACGCGTAAATTAGGCTCGCTTTCGAATCCGAAACCTTCAATTTAATACCAGAAGTGCCATATGTCATTGTCGGCATAGATCTGTAATATCGCAAATGCGCATTAATCAAAAGCGCACGAGTTAAACGTCTTGCGACGACTTTCGCAAAGCTCAATCTTCGCACGATATTTTCCTAAGCTCGCTCAATAGTCGCGAGAGCTATATATATACGTGTGTATGTAGGTATGTGTATGTGTATATGCACACGCGCGTGTATTGTAAGTGAACGATAAGGTATTTTACCGCTGAAAATGCGGCTTGCGAGTTAACGGTGAATCCACTCGGCGGGCGTGCAATGGGCCGCTGCTCCTTTTGGCGCTTAGGCTCCCAATCGGTGAGCCAGGAGGATAAAAGCTTTATCGGCAATTTCTTAAGGCAACTTTAAATCGAAGGACAGGCGCGCGGAAGTGCTTTCGTCGAGCCCGAGAGATGCGGACGCAGAGTAGAGTTCCTTGGCCGAATTAACAAAGATCCAAAAATAATGCGCGGCTACTCGGCCCGAGAACGCCGGGGCAATATCGTAGGGCGATAGGAAATATTGAGCAGATGCGAGATCTTAATAATTCGGGCGCTTTATTGCGGCAGGTCGGGAGAGTTGCAGTCGAAAGAGCAGCAGCTCCTACGTAACCAGTCGCGATTATTCCCGCATCGGGAGGCTCTGCGCATTTTGTCCGGCCAATTCTGCATTTTAGATAATTGGCCTCGGCTTTTGCAAAGGCTCCAGTGCGGTTTAGGATGCTTGATATTCGAGTCTGCTGAGCCTTGATTTTAACCAAGGCGAACGATTCGGCGACGAGAAGCACAAACAAACAAATGCATAAGTACGCAAATCAATGGCTATTGGATAATGAACAAATTTTCCTGTCGAACCTCACGGGACCATTACAATTTTCATTACCAATGACGTTACGTTCGGCTGTTAAAAATATCGACCTCTGGTGCAATAATCTAAGTTGCCTATTAGAAATATACTACCGAGGTACTTAATGCCCGAGCCTGGATTCTCTCGCAGTCGCGTGGCTCGGGAATCGCGGAAGCATTGCAACGCTTTCGAGGGCGCGCGTCCACGTTCGTCTAGATGTCAATAAGGTTTCGGAAACTTTTAATTCAAGACCTAGAGGCATTAGTACACGCTACGCGTGCTGTGCGTTAATAAATGTACTTATACAAGTGTATGTAAATATGTATATAAGACGAGCCCATTTTCAGCCAGGAAGCAACAACAGCAACGACGAGGAGCACGAGAACAAACGAAGGAAAATAATGCCATCGCGATTAGGAAAAGTTGAGGAAGGATTTGCGAGAGAGTGTTTTATCAAAAATTCACGACTCGGGCTTTGCTTCGAGGGCGACTCCGAGTCGAAATTGGAAGGAGAAGCGAGCGCTGAAAAAAATCAGTGGCTGTCTTTGGGAACGCAATTATCGAGGGTTTTTATATCTTGGAAAGCTCTATTTGCGAAAAAGCTTATAAATTCTCCATTGTGCTGTTTGTTATGGGCGAGTCGATGCAATCGGAAACGAAAGTAAATTTGAGCTTTGTAAGTGTGGAGGAAAAGGCTTCGCATTGTTCACTGAGCTCGTGCACTCCAAGCTCTGTAATCGGATTTTGCGGTTCGCTGGCGTGGAACGCGCTTTTTCGATACTCCCGGCTCTTTTTTACCCGCGCACCGGGATCTGACCAGAAATAATCGCCATTTACCTAAGTTCAATTAACTCGCGTTTCTTCAAGGCAGCCTCGGTCCCTATTTATTTACTCAACAACTCAGCTGTTTCATAATCTTCGAGCTTACAGCCCCGGGGTTTTTTTTTTTTTAAAGAAACCCACAATTCGACCATTTCACTAGAGAATTGGCTCTTTTTTTAGATTTATATGCACATTTCACATTTGAAGTGCTTCAACCTTGAGATTTTATTTGCTTAATCTACAAAGTAAATACGCTCGGTTGAAAAGTCATATCGGTATTCTTGAATTTAAGAATTTTTAGCTAATACGTACTTTATACGTGTATATAGTATTGCACTGATCTCGTTGCAATAGATTTATTTCTCTTTTTCGCAATCTATCTGGCCACGACATTCTAAACTTAATTATGGCGTTAAATGACCTTTCCATATGTACGTTATCACCGTACAATGCGACACTTAGGTAAGAAATAAAGTCCAATCCGAATTTACCTAAGCGCCAAACATTGGACAATGCGATTCATAATCGATTGAAAAATTGGTACGGATCTTTTATTTGCGTCGAAATAAGTTATTTTCATAACAATGTAGTTAAGAATCGAAGTAGAACGAAGGTAATGGAGGTTTTAGTAGACATTTAATAGACTCCATAAGTACCGTAAATAAATGGTAATATAAAAAAGATAAAACGTGTATTTATGTAACTTTAAAAAGAATTGAATAGCATTTAAAGTGTAATTTGAAATAAAATGCCTTTCAAAAGAAGATTCTTAAGAAGATTGTAATATCGTTCCATTGGAAATGTATAATGAAAGGCATTCGGTCTATTTGGTAAAATTGTTGCGTATTCCCGCAAAATTAATCTAAATTCATCTCGAGCTCATTGATACCAATTAATTTCTTGTCCATCGATTTCGATGAATTGTGTTTCTATTTACTTTTGGGTCGTAGCAAGAAAAGTAAAAAAGAAGCTTCAACGATTTACGTAATAAATTTAAATGTTGTTGTTGTTGTTGTTTTTTTTTATAATTAAAATGTTAAGTAAGCAAATGTCAGTTCAAATAGTTAAAAAATGGCGAAAGGCCCGTTATTATGACCGAAGTGAAAATTCGGCAGGGAGTTAAACGTTTCGGAAGGAAATTAAAAATGACAAATGCCTGCCCCAGGCTTATTTTTGGTTTTCTTCATTTTTCTCTCCCGCCGCGACCCGTAGTCGTTCTTTACGAAAGGCCTGCCCCGTCGAGCTTAAGAAGCAAGTGCAATGAGAAACTCGCGGAAGGGACAACAGTGTTAAAAGGAAGGTAATAATCGGCTCTGGTGCTCACCGAAGCCCCGCTCTTAACAGTCCCCGTAACAACGGTGAAAATTCACCCGACACACTATTCATACTCTTGGGGCAACGCCGTAATTTGTCCATTATTCATGCGCGATATTATTCATTCGCGTTAGTAATCCCCTTGGATTTACCCCCTCCCCACCCGACATTGTCGATTGGCGTCGCATCAGCCTCGGCGTTTCCTTTGAGCCACTGCCAAGTCCGTCAAATGTTTGGAGCTGAATTGGCTCGGCTCAATGCATCGAGCAAAGCCCTTAAATTCGTGGATAATTCGTCCTGTAAGAGCGTCGATTTCCCAGCGAATGCAGACTTTGGCGTTGCATTCGGCGTTGAAAATTATTATTTCCAAGGAGCTCGAGTATTTCAACAAGAGCGGGTCGGAGGAAAAACGCAATTATCCAAAGGTATTGAAATTAATCGAGTTATTTTTACGCGGATGTAAAATGGGCAAAGATTTACGAGCCGCTCTGTTTTGGTTAGCTTTATTGCAGGCATCAAAGTTAAGTAAACGTTATTACGTTTATAGTAATTTATGTGCCTGCTCGCGTTAATAATAACTCGTGAGAATGAATAAGTTTGTTTCTCGGAGGCATTAGTGCCGGGATGTGCGCGCTCCGCTTAATAGAGCCGCAATTGAGATTCGTCGATAAAAAGCGATGGCAGCGTTCATCGAGTGGGGGGGGGGAAGAGAGTCTAAGGGGGCCGATTCGCTCGAAAGGGTTGAAGAGCCCTCCGAACATCGGGCAGAGGCTCAGGTGCGAGGCCTGGCCAGTGCTCGATCAGTTAACTCCTCGCCCCCCGGTGGGGGACGAAAAAGGGGCGATCGGCCGCGGTCGATAGCCCTCGGCCGTCGGGGGAAGCGAGGGCGCGCGGATCGGAGAGCCGAGGGTAGAGGCCCGGGCAAGCCCACTCGGGAGGACGAGGCCTGTCGGAGTGCGGCTTCACCGGGAGAGCGAGCGATCCGGAGCCGGGCCGCTGCCCCGTCCTCGCCCCATGAGGAACTCGGTTATCTTGAGAAGTTAGTTGAGTGCGTATCGCCGGCCAAGGGCGGCCGGAGGCTACTGAGCCCCGAGCCCTTCCACTCCGCTCCGCTAAGGGCACGTAAAGACCAGTGCGGAAGAGGAGACGCGAGACCGAGGGACCTTCGGACGAGGCTCGTCCTTCCGCGTTGGCGTCGCGCGTGTCCGCGCGGCTCGACGACCGGGCCTCTGACTCACCTCCTCCGCGGGTGAGCTCGCGGGCCGCTGCGATAATTTCAGCAGCGCGCGCTAAATTTAGGTACAAAGGACGATCGGTCAATTTGCGCGGCGAAGCCGAGTCTTTAATAGCCGTAATTAATATCGTCTCTAAGCTCGATGCTCCACTCGGCCACTCAATTGGCTAATAAGAAATATCGCGTATTCTGGAAACTTTATGACTACCTCGGCCATTCGTGGCGCGCGAGCATCCAAGCGCATCGTTCTGATCTATTGTTCGCGCTTCAATGACGATGCCCGCGACGAGCAGGAGGAGGACTTGGCCGCACGCCTCGGGATCGTGACGCGCGTCGAGTGCGTCGTTGGCGCCGGGGGGAGGGCAACCTCCTCGGTTGGTGCATCTCGGAGAGAGAGAGAACGAGGAGAATATCCGAGGCAAATAAGCGGGGCGCGGGGGAGAGAGGGAGGCCTCGAGAGCGGCTCAGGAGCGGAGAGAGACTCGAGCGGCAAGGAGGCGATTCCGGAGCCGCGTCCTCGACTCGAGTCGCGCGCGGCCCGAAGAGGAGGTATCCCGCCTCGGTTGCGGAGCCGCTCTCGGCTTCGCGCGGCGGGGCTCGAAAGGAAGCTTGAGCAGCCGCTCGAGTGCTCGCCCCTGTCAGGTGGCATGTAATGGAAAGCGAAAAAGGACAACTGCCGCCAAGGCAGACCTGCACTGGCGCGAAGCTGCCGGGAAGATCGATCGGGCTTTGCTCGTGCCTCTTCTTTCTTTTTTCTTTACTTTTTTCTTTCCTTTTCTTTTTTTTTGTCCCTGCTCGGAGCAGAGGCTGATCGACTCGCCCCGCGTGTCTTTATTATCGCCGCCTCGAGGATCCTTCCGCACGCGGATTCGCCACGGGGAAATAAACTGCTCGAAGCGAAAACATCGAGCGGCGACGGGATGATGGAAAGCGGCCTCCCTTTCGACTAATGGCTGTCGCCGGGGCTCCCCGACCCCGACCCCAGTCAAGCTCGACTCTCGCACGAGGCTTTGATTATGCCGTAATCCGCAAAGGGCCTCCCCCAACCCCTACCCTCCTCCTCCAATCGATCGATAGTGCAGCCTCCTTAGCTTTGATCCGCCGAGCCGACTCGATGTCTACATATAAATGTACTTTAATGTTTCAGCGAGCACGAACCTCGTGGGCAAATTTACCCAGAGCGTGAGAAGAATCGTCCAAGACGTCAAGGACGAGGGAACCGCCAGTAAGAATTATTAACCCATTAATCAAATTATTACGGCTCTGGGGCTCGATCGCGAGCTCCGCCCGAACTTCCTTAATTAGTTTGTCGCAATCGCGCTCCCATTCGGCGTCGCTCGGCAAACCCAACCCTCTTGGAAAGACTCTTGTCGACTTTGGCCGGAATCTTATTTTCATTTACGGATGATTTACCGTCTGCGCGGCCTCCCCCCGAACGGGAAAACTTTTATTCGCCCGCGCTTTCGGGCCAAATTTAACAATGCCGACTTATCCGCCGAGCCAGTGGCCGAGCCAGTTCCCATTCCTCGGGAATTCACCTCGAAGGCTACGCTCGAAAAGCCCAATGCCCAATCGTACTTTGCTCGGCTTTCTTGGCGCGAAGCCGTTCCGTCAGATTGGAGGCGATTCTCTCGTCGGGGCCGTCCTCCGAACGCGGAGTCGCGTGAGTGGCCCTCCGACCCTCGGAAGTTTCGATGCACCGAATTAAAAAAGCAGCAGCTCGGCTTCGAGCGCAAGTCCGAGGGCTGGATGGATTAGAGTCGAGGAGCGGGCGCGAGGAGGAAGGCAACGAGTTGAATCGACGAGGAAATTGGCAAGGACTTTTAGGGGAGAGGAGCCCACCGGCGCTCGCTATAAATCAGCGGTAATACGTCCAAGGGAGGACAGACGACCCGAGGGAGCGCACTTGTCGCTCGCAAGGGGGAGGCAAGTACTTTTCTTCGAGGGCGGGGGAGGAAGCCGCTCGTGTCGGACGAGGCGCGAACAAGGGCCGAGGGCTCCTCCTTTCTACCTTCCTTCGTAAGTCTTCCTCGGAGAGCACCGAGGCCCCGAGAGGACAAAGCAAGGGACGATCGATCTCGGGCCCTTTCCCCGCGCGGGGCACTATTTCGATAAAGGGCCCGTCGCCAATAAGAGCGATAAGAGTCCAACTAAGCCCGGCAAACCGATCGGAGTCCGATGCCGATCGGGTCTTGGGCTGAGCCCCGTTGGCGAGCCTCGTCGGCCCTCACTCCTATGGCCGATCGTACTCTTCGCCAACGCCGACCGACTGCGCTCTAAGCTCGATCCCGGCGGCCCTTGGCCTTGGGGATTCAAGGTCCCGCGCGAGGTCGGCCGGTTAAACGGAGGCTTGTCCCTGGGCTCCGTCGGCGATTCCGAGACTCGCGGCCGAGCGACGCCCCAAGGCGGGCCCCTTATAATCCCAGCCGGAGGACTCGGGCGGGCTCGCGAGCCGGGGCCCGGGGGCAGCCCCGACTCCGAGGCTCGACTCTGGATCTCTTGCAGGCGGACAGACCAAGGAGGAGGTCATCGAGACGAACGAGAGACTGAGGGCCGTGAGGATTCGACTGGACGGCAGCTACGAGACGGCGAAACGCGCACTGGTCGAGCTCATGCGCAAGTACGCCGACAGCAAGCAAGTGCGCAACGTCTTCGAGCGCTACACCCTCCTTAAGCTCATGATAAAGGTGAGGCCTCCCTTAACCCCCCACCCAACCGATCCGGCAAGGACAGGCCTCGAATCGAATTCTCCCTCCAAATACGTGGCCTTTCCCAGGGAAGGCTATAAAGCTTTTATCGAGGGCTGAATCAAATTTCTTGCGTCCGGAGCCAGGGAGGCGGCTTTCATCCCGGCTAGCCCGTTGCCAAAATAGTCCCGTGGAAGGCCTCTCGAGCGAGAAGCCGGCCTCCTCCCGCTCGAGGGCTTTCAATTTTCCCGAGAGCGGCAATTTTTCCTCCCGTTAAATCCGGATACCATCGGTGCTCTCCTCTCGGAATTGGCTTCGGCCCCTCCGCGCACCGCGGCTTCTACATTCCTAGGCCTCCTTCGCGCATTCTGAATTACACGATCACCTGCCCGGCTATTTATAAATGGGAAAACCGTAGGGTACGGACAATGCCGAGCTCAACTTTAACGACGACCTATTGACTATTGTCTGGCATTAAGTTTCGCTTGCGAATCGCTTAAGTATCGCTATTAATGTTTTTCTCTTTGATAAGATCACGGGCAATTACCGGGGAGCGTATAAATAGTCGTGTTTTCCTCAAGCCGTGCATAGGACAGTGTCAATATTTATGAATCGCTCTATTATAAAATCGGCTAAAAATAGGAACGCTTTTAATAAGAAGCGTAAGCGCTAAATTCATAAAGAGCATTTTATTGTAGTTCCAGGCCGGGAGCTAAGATCATCGAGCGAGGATAGAAGCGCTTGGCTTCTTTATCCTTTGGGCCGCTGTTAATTTTGTTAAACGTCGGCTATTATTAACAATGAAGCGCGGAGCTATAAATAATGGCTCGGTCGCGTTAATTTTGCTTGCACTTGCGATACGGGCTGGTCGGGAGCGGAGCCGCCGCCCCCCGTCAAAATTACGGAGCGCCCAGTTGGCCGAGGTCGACGCGAATGATGGGGTGGACACGAGGCCCGATGGGCGCGTGGATAGGCGGAGGGGGGGGAGGGGTCCCCGCAGGTGCTAAAGTAGCCAGACGAGGTTAAAGTAAGGAGCGAGCGAAGGAGAGCAGTCGAGGGAAAAATCCCGGCCTCTCCTCTGTAAGTCCTCGGCTGAGGCGCGCGACGTCGAGTAAATCCCCCAAGGATTCTAGTGGCTCGCGTCGGTCGGCGAGCTTAGACTCCCCCGAGCCTCAGCCCTAGGCCGCCAAGCATTGTCCGATGGTCGGCCGGGGAGGGCCGGCGATAAAGTGCCCTTGATTTATAAGCCATCGTCCCCTTTGCCGACGGCGCAGGACGTGATAAAGCTGGAGACGCAATACTGGACCCTGGTGGATATTCCTCGGCAGGAGAAGCAGGAGACGGTGCCGGCCTTCGTGTTGCGGGCCTGCACGATCATGGAGAAATGCCACAAGAGCGCGGAGAGCGTCAAGACCTCGGCCAGGCTCGCCGAGGAGGCCGAGAGCAAACGCGAGCGGATCGACCGCCTCGAAAGTACGTGAGCTTTATTGTCTCGAGCTTTATTTTCCCACCCCCCCCCCACCGAAGCCCCTCTCTTTATCCTCGCTCTCCCCTGCTATAGGCCCTACGTGCCGGTGGGAAATTCGTTAAGAGTGTACGCTTACTACTCTTAGTCATCTAAGCAATGGAGGAGTCGCATTTCTTACCGCCACCCCACCCCCATCGCTCCCTCGCTCACCCCGTCCAATCTTCTCGAACATTTTTCGAGCTTTTCGAGAATTCATCGCGCATACAATCCAACTAATCATCTCCGAGCCCTTTCGACAATTCTCGTCTATTCTCCTTTATAAAAAATGCCATAAAAAAAAAAATAAAAAAGAAGCGAAGACCACGTGCGCTTTTTTTTTTTTTATTATCGGCTTTATGAATTACGCATAAATATCATAAACAATAAAAACCTTCCGCAGTGTAATAAATAATAAAAAAAATTCAATTTGCGGTTTTTCATAATTTTCTTGATTACAAAACTCTTTGTTGCTTATTCAATGAAAAGAAAACTCAATGGAAGCCTCACACGTGCATTAAACGTTTAATTAGTCTGGTCGATATATTTATTTTACAACGCATGCACGTTGATTAATTTTTCTTCTTCGTATACATATTTATCTGTTTTTTTTTTTCATCATTACTTAATAATTATTGGTGCTTGCTATTTTGAAAAAGAATCCAAGAGCATAAAAAAACAATGATAACAAAGTAAGGTAAGTTAATTAAAAACACACGCGATCTTTACATACGTTAGAAATCCATGATTTATCAATAGACAATGAAAGATAATTTACTTGTAAAATGAACCATTAAAGGATGAGCAGCATCGACGAGTAGCGCGCGTGCGGATAAAATAACAAAGCATCATCTTCTACCAAGGATTCGCTCGTCGGAGACTGCATTCTATTGTTTAAGAATTTATTTAAGAATCTATTTGAGAATTCGAAACTTTTTGCAATTCACGTTTAGAAAATCAATCAAGATATTGTGCCGCCGGTAAAGTAGGCGATTGCCACCGACCGGAATAATCGATGAGTCCTACGGGAGGAGGTAAGGAGCCGATCTTGAAAATCGAATTCGGAGTTAATAATTTTATTACGAAACGAAGCGACTGCTCCGCATTATCGGGAGGGAAAAATCCAGGACTTTTGAAAAATAAGGTACGGCATTGGTATTCATAGCTCAATGGGAAATGATAAATTTTGAGCCTCGGAAGCAATCCGTAAGTGTCCTATTCAATGGTGAAATAATGCAGCCGAGGTCTTTCGATAATCAACTTTATTCGTAAAAAAGGGGGCAAAAATTTTCCAGCCTCGTCTCTAATCTATTCAAATGTAAGCCGACGCGTCAGTCGAGGTGAATTCCATAAATCATAATAGCAGCTATGCAACCCGCGTCCTTCCGCGGCGTGGTCTCAGTTGCGGGGCTGCTTTAAATTCAACTGGTAAAGTTTTGAGAAGGAGGCCAAGGAGTTTCTAGGGTCGAGCTAGAAGTTGGGCGGGGGTAGGGGGTGGGGGGGTGCGAGTCTCGGAGCGAGCTGTTGCTCCAAGTAGTCGCGATTGCGCGGAAGAAAGTAAGACCCGCCGCTTATTCGTTTGGAAGGCTTCCAACTGTAGGTGAATAATATTCCCGGCCGGCCCAAGGTTTTTGATCTACTGCCTACGAGTTGCTTCCCTTTTAAAGTCCTGCGCTCCCCGCGGCGATGGTTCGCGATTGTCCCCGCTTATCGGGCGCCCGCCCAATGCCGGATCGAGATGTATTTCCGGCTCCGGGGCTGCTGGAAGTCTATGTACCCTGGCCCTGGCATTAAAGCCATTGCTTCAAAGCTAATGAGGAAATAGCAGACTCGACGCTTCCTTTTGCGAGTATCCTAAGTCGGGGGGGGGAGGTTACAATTAAGCGCTCGACCGTTTCGTGATTATCACAGCCAGGACTGGCATTTTACACATTGATTAATGGGTTATTATTGCCACGTGCATTAATTAACTCCTCCTCCAGAGCTCAATCCCCTAAGGCTAAAGCTGCGAAAATTACAATTTTATCGTCTTGCTTTCGTTTCGTTGCGCGGTCTTTCCTAATTTTCCTGCTTTATTGTCAATTGCCCCTTACAAAACAGATGATGATAAACTCTTTGCTTTGCTCTGCCAAGTTTGTCTTAACGAAGAATTAACGAATTAACGAGCAGAGCGCAAATCGTAGATACAGATGAAACAAGCCAAATAAATTATTGAAGCCTAATTTCAAAATGAGACGGTTTTTGGGCGAAAAAGCTCAACCCTCCTAGACGAATTTTACGATTGCATTTCGCTCGAGCCTATTCTTTTTATCCCGCTCAACCGACAATGCCTATATCTTACCTACTGTATTATTAACGCAAATTAGGGCACAACTTTCGCGACCCTTTTATTTATAAATGCCTCGAATTGCGAGAATTCAGCGTTTATGCTAAACTTATTGTGCTTTTACAGTGTATTTATGAGCCGAGCTTTGGCGGGGAAATTGTTGCATTACAAGATCTGCGAAGCGGGTGAAAATATTCTCGGGCACAAAATATTCCCTCTATTTTATTATACTCTTTTTAACTGAATATATACATATATGTGTGTATTAATCTTGAAAGGAAAGGCAGGGAGGGGGTGACAAAATACAGATCCTGCACGGGGTTGGGTAATTAATTTTTCGATAAAACTTCAACCGTTGAACGGAGTGAGCACACGTCAATTGTAAATAACGTAAGGAGTAGAGTCACCAATTTAACGATGAATTCAATGATCAGAGATGCCAAGAGCTTGACTGGTTTTTTCATGCATTCAAGATTTGATAACTGCCCAAATCGAGACGGAGAACACGCAGATGACCAATGATCTCTACCGGCTGCTCAAGAAATACACCGGACTGAGAAATCTCATTCGAGACCTGAAGGTAAATAAAAAAAGTCATGACTTATCGGTAAGATTTCAATTGCGGTTGGGCTTGGGCGACGAGAGAATTCGCGAGAGCCAATTGTAAGCAATGGCAACTTAGCATTCGGTGGCACATTCGGTGGCTGGGAGGGGACTCGCGAATAAATATCCATAAGCAATGGCGAGCTACTGCTTGGGAGGGAGGGATGGGGGTGGGAATGGACTCGCGAGGCGCGGATAAGAAGCGCCCAACGGGATAACACGTCGACGCTGATGTTTTAGGAGGAGTACAATAGTTCTAAGGTTTACCCGATAGTACCCCGCTACACGATGCTAAAGGACATGATAAAGGACATAATGCACAATCCGGACTACATGGAGGTCTGCCACGAGGTCGACGCATAGCGGACGGAGCCCCTCCACCGCTCGGCCCGCTTTAGAGCCGCCCTCGTCAATTAGGCCAGCGGCTCCTTAACCGGCGAAGGACTTGGACGCCTCGCTCTTATCTTCTGCCCCGGCTACCCTCGAATGCTCGCCCTCGATCTCTACCGGGCCTCTCGTCCCCGGGAGCCACGCGGCCCCGGCGACGCGTGCAGGCATCCGGGCTCCTTGCAATTTCCGGCTTTTCCACCCCCTCCCCCCCCCTGCAAAGCCCCTCGGCAGATAAGAGTGCGATCCGAGTGGCGCAGCTCGCGCTCCTCGCCAATGCCAATCCAGTGGGCTTGGACCAACTGCGCCAGTCGAGCGGGAGCCAGCTCGTCTTTCCACGGCTGGGGGGCCGAGATAGATCTCGATCGGATCTCGTAAGGAGTAATTTCGAGCCACTGGCAATACGCCGATTAAGTCCGCAATTATTAATGCGACCAAAGGAATAAAATCTAAGCCACGGCTCTCCTTGGGATTTGTCATTCCGAAGCCGAATAGCCGCTTTCCACGCGGGCACGCAAAACCTTGCCGCCGACGTATCGAAATAACCATAGGATAATGTAATGCCGATACGGAAGCCCGATCATTCGGTCCTTTGGTATCCTATTTTAGGCGCGTTATTAGAGAATACCGGCTTGCATAATGCAGCGATTTATCGATGACGCGGCCAAAATTAAAAGAAGCTTAATACCAAAACTGGCACACAAACACACACACGCGCGCGCATTTATATATATATATGTGTGTATGTACATTTATATGTGTGCGTGTGCGTGTGCGTGTACAAATGTATCAATTTAATATTAAAAACTTATCCTCCAGTCGAGTCTTCTAATTGTTCGTATATCGAGTCGAGTCTTACTCTTTGTGTAGCGATAAGCTACAATTGTCATGCCAGCGTAAGCTTACTACTGGAAAAACATGGGGATTCTTCCGCAAGGTCATCATCGGCTTGTTCTCGAAAGCCTATCCATGTACACGGTATATGGATGTCGAATAAAATTATGATTGTGCGCCGAAAGAGGATCGATGCATTATTGGCATGTGAGAAATTTTAATTACGAATAACGATAATAACGATGAGAATTAGCTGTTATGATTATTATTATTATTATTATTATTATTATACTTATGATAATGATAATATAAATGTCTATGGAATTGTTTTATACTCGTAAAGGAAAATATATCGTTCGTTTGTTATTTCTTTTGACGAAATATGAAAAGATCCCATTTTCCATAATTTATCGAATCGACACTTGAAAATTGTTTCGATACAGAAGTTAAAGGCACTCTGTAATAAAGAATAAAGGGGACAACAATATATAATAAAGATAATACTAGTTTTTATGAAATAAAAAATTTTTACAAATTAATAGTTTAATATCTATAAAAAAAAAAATTTCATGGACCTTTCAAATATTTCAGTACAATGTATTAAAGTAAATTTAAGTGCATGAGATCGCATTGTAATTACATCCGGTTATTAATGAAACGAAAACGTTGTTTAAAATTTAAATTAATGTTATTTAATAATCTAAAATTTTAATTAGATTTTTGAACGTGTAATAAAAAGATTACATTTTCGTTTTCTCCATTAGTACCAAATATATTTTTCTTTTCAACAAATGATGTTAAATTTGACTTTTCTAATTGTAATAAATGTTTTTTAAATATAAAAAAAATGCAAAGCTTATAATTATTTGAGAAAAATATAATATGATATTAAAATATTTCATTTATATTAACGAGTAATTTGATTCTAACATTTTGTAAAATTTGTAATTCAATGTTTTTACGAAATAAAGAAACTCTCAAAGGCCACAAATATAATTAAGAAATATATATATATATATATATATATATTTGACCATATAATCAGATGAACCAAAAATTTTTAGATAAAAATGTGCAGTTCAACTAAAATTAGCATTTAATTCTAGTCATTGAAATGGTAAATAAACGCAATTTTATTATGAAACGTAAGAACCATATCGATGTTGAGCATCGTTTAAAACTTTTCATATATAGCAAGCATATTGAAAATTTTATATTAATCTGTAATAGGGTAAGTAAATTAGTGATAGAGATATAAATTAAGTGATTAAAGAAAGCAACTAAAGTGAAAGAGGCGTGCTTTGAAATTTGTTACGAAAGCTGCAGTGCATCCATTTGGATGTAACACATTCACAAGTGTATTAAAATTCTAAACCAAAGCGCAACTAAATTTTTACTAAAAATTAACATTAACAATAATAATGATAAATGATGAAACTTTTTTATTAGAAGCCCATCATCTTAAATTATGTTTCCAAGTGCCGTGCTAATTGATAGATTTATTAACAAATTAGAAATTAAAATTTCCTTTGAAAGTACCTGCGTACGTATTTACTTGCTTAATACTTGTTTTGAAAAAAAATTTCGCCCTTGTGTTATACACAGTTAATCATTTATTTAATAGCCTCATTTTATTTCGTAAATAGGTTTAATGTACAGTTACCTCATTCAATTTATGTTGATTGCGATTTTCACTGTACGAAAATGAGACTTTGATTTTATGCGCAAAGCCTTTTAAGCGACTACATTAAAATATTAGTGTGCTTATGCCAATAAAGCTATAAATGTTATTTCAAATAAATTTTCGAGCACTCCGAAAAGACACTTTATAAGGGCGACCGGCGTTGTACAATTTATTCTTATGAAATTTATAAATGCGTGAGACGCCGCTGCACGAGGAGCACATTTGGAAAATGAAAGAGATTTTCAAATGACCCAGAACGATAATCAAGCCAAGAGATGGAAACTGCTGCACGGCATGAAGAAAAGTGATTAAAATATAAATATCATGTCGTTGCAGTTGAAGAACGTATACTTTTAAACATGACCAATTTAAATGGAAAATCGGGACGGAATTAACATTAATTATTATTAAAGGGCCAACAACCTCGTGACCAACTGCGCAATAATTTGCTTTTTTATCCTCCTAAACTTACCAAATTTTTGATTATGGAAAATAAACCGATTTTAAATCGACAATTTTGCGGAGGAGAGGTTCATTTATTCGTTATGAAAAGAAAAAAGAAAAAAAAAAAAACAACAACAACAACACAAACGGACGTAATTAGTCGTGTTTACAACTTAAAATTCACACTTTTTTGCATATCGAGAAATAAATTAATTTATCAATTATCTGCATCAGAGGAGTTCATAATCGAAGGAAAAACATATGCCGCACCTCTAACGCGTACACCTTTTTTTATTAATATTCATGCATGCGTAGGCATGCATTTTATAAGGGTATATTTTCCGAACAACTTTTTACTTGAAAAATAAAAACAATATATATATATATATATATCAATCCGATTTTTGTAGTTATTAAATGAATGTGACGTTAAATAAGTATAATGTAATTAATGTACCGTTTATACGTATGTTATATATTAATGCAAAATATCATAGATAATATATATATGTTTGTATGTGTGTGTGTGTGTATACACATACCCGCATAAGCACGCGCGCGTGTGCGTGTGTATGCACGCGCGCGTGGACGCATGCGCATATGAAATATAATGACCTAATGTAATGGCAAATTACTGGATGCAATGACTTTGAATTGAAAATATAGTCAGCGTGCTCGCCTTTTCAATGAGACTAGGAGAGTGCCAAGTAGATTTGAAAGTTTATATTAAAATCGATAGGACGCGTTAAAGGGTAGGCGATTAATGGAAAGAGTATCAGGAATAAAAAAAAAAATGCACGACTCTTCGCGATTATCCGTGCGACCGTGGGCCATTCCAAGTATTATGTCTACGTTCGACGTTATTTAGATTGCGAGATACTAATAAATCCGAAGAGCAGAATAAACGTGATTTTAATTTAATCAAGAGCGGGTTATAACCCATGGTTAATGTATCATACAAGGTGACGCAATTAATAGATATGCTGTCTTCAAATTAAGTCTTCGAAGTTGTTTCAAGCGATGGAAAATAAGTTGCGAATGCATAGTAAAAAAAAAAAAAATCATCATCCGATCACTGCGAAGAGCTTCTCTCTGTACTTGGGGCAAAGGTACTCGCAAATTTACTCACGATAATCCAATGTAACCAATTGGCACGAATAAGTCTTTCGTTTGTGTACCTTGTATTTCGACGAATTACATTGGGAAAATTATCGAATAATAACATAATACTTAATAAACATTTACAAATGTCTTTCCATCGTATCACTTACTAAGTATTCGATATTTTAAACACTTATATTAAAAATTGATTCACAATAAAAGAGTTCGAGAAATATATCAACACAGGCCCGAAATTTTCTATAATTTATTGATTTGAATTTTTTTTCCATTTCCCCTATACCCTATGAAAAATAAAGACGTATATCGATAAGATTTTAATAATATATATATAAATTGTTAATGTATAGTTTTCTTTACAAAAAGAAGAAAAATATGATGCTGAGCTTAAATAAAAATATATCAATAGAATGAATTAAGTAAATGTTTGTCTAACGTTAATAAAATTCGACCAATCTATTTGGCTAATAATAAGTGTAATCAAGATGATTATACGAATATATCAATAGTGTATCTTTGCTATTTATTCGCATTCGCATTTCTGAATTTCTCAAATATTTTGTATAACATATGCGTTGTCAAAATGTAATCATTTATATCATTATCTCTACAACGTCTGTTTTATAAAAGCTATTGTTATTATTCGTACTATATAATCTTATTAGAATGTAAGAAAAAAAAAAAAATTACACGATAAATCAAAATTTTTCTTTATGTATATTTCAATTTAAATATATATCATACTATACGTGGTTGTAAATTTGTAATATCCTTAAGGATATATAGAAAATAAAATTCAATATATCATATTATATTATATCTTTTGTTAAAATTATATTCGAATATTGTAAAATAAAAATTACGGAGCATTCATTTGGAATTCTGAATGATGTAAGTTAATGAGTGTTTGAAAAAATTTAATTCCGTTTTTATGTAAAAATTAAATGTTATCAATATTACAATGTATTACAAAGTTTTATGTCAAAGTTGCTACATTGTTATCCGATTTAAACTTTTTCAAGAATATACGATAACCAGGCCACCGCAAATATGTAGGACATAACATTGTAATTTATTAAAATATTTTAATTACAATTAAGCAATACGATATTAAAAAATTACTATCGAATTTTATAACATGTAAGTCAAAGCAAATATCAAATGAATCATTTGTATTAAAAAATGTACGAGATTTAGACTAATTGTAACTGTCAACGGCCAAACCAGAAATAATGAATTATAATTATTGCTACATGAACGACAATTTAAAAGATTTTCCTATATTTATTCGTTCAATTCATTCGACTGTTTAAATTATAACATTAAACTTATTTTTATTTTTATTTTAAAAACATTGCTGTTTTTATCGAAATTGCAAATTTTTTTAAAAGTTGTTTAGTAATAATTGATAGTAGATAATAAAAAAAACTTCTATGTTTCAAATTGTATTGAAACCAGTAAAATAAACGAAGTTAAATAAGCTTATTAAACTCGTTGTAATTCAAAATACTGATTATCACGCGTTTGGCTTTTGATAGAAGGTAATTAATTTAAAAATTCAAGTAATAAATTTTTATAAATACTATATCAGAAAAATGATATTAAAACATTTAATGTGTTCGTAAAAAAAATTTAATTAGCTATACTAAATTCGATATTTTTGAAATTTATTTTTTGAATTTAAATAAGTTTACGAAATATTATTTTTTATTCGGTTCTTTAATTCGTTGATTAAATTTTTACATCATAGTAACAATTTATGTGAATTTTATTTATTTTGTTTAAAAGTAATTTGTAATGTATTGTATTTTTTTCATAATTTATGATAAATAAAAATATTAAATAATATTAATAAAGTATTAATTGTAATAATAATATTGATATGCTAACAAGAAAGGGAGGAAGAAATTTTCATTATTGTGCACGAGCTTCTATTTATTTTATCGAACTTATTAATATATAGTTTTATCTTACAGATTTATTATCTGTTACTTAAGCAGCAACGTAAAACAGTGATAAAAACGCTTTTAAAATCAATACTCTATTAATGATATTATTTATGATTTTATGGCAAATGGTTTCATTACATCAATACGATAAGGATCATTAGTCATAAAATAAATGTTTTGTTTCCGGAATTTGTGCTGCATAGATTCTAGTGCAAATAAGCTTCTGTTCTTATTTTAGTTCTTATTTAAGTTGTTATTTATATTAGTCCTAGATATGTGTGTGTATAGATATAACAATATGTAGACTTGAATTAATTGTATCCTTTTCACGTTGTATATACTTTAGACTATGTAAAATAAAATTTATTTGAAACCGTTGAACTAATAGAGCTTAAATAAAATTAATAGATACGAAACCTAATTTTTGTTCCTTTACGCACTACAGGAACAAAATAAATTTTTCCTCTTTCATTTTCAATTTTTTCAAATAATGACTATAAATGTTTCTTGTACATCCGCAGCGCATCTAAGCATCAAAAAGATACGAGGTAATAAATTTTGCAGAAGCTTGTAAAGTAAATTAATATAAAAATATGAATTTTATAGGAAATCGCTTATGAAATAATTTAAAGATTAATAAGCAAGCCTCATGAAAATCTATCCACTTGATTAAATTCAGAGAATAGTATTTGCTTTCGGTTTCAATTGAATCGTTTTAATTTTTGGATTCAAATTTAATCAGTGAATATTATATTATTATACATCAAGGGATGGAAGTCCGCAATAAAGTCGAGCATATTTTCAATTAACTTATTAAAATTTTAAACTTATAATTGATAGCTTAGAGTCTCATTTAAAGAGATAAAAAGACGCCTAAACGAGTTGTGAGTTTGCGGAGCAAGAAAAAGAAAAAAAGAAAAAAAGAAAAAAAAAAAATTAATAAACAAACAAGTAGTTCAGGGCAAAAATTGGAAGTGAATACATCGTTATTTATACGAAAATTGCGTGTGCAGGCTTTGAAGATTGGTTGTAATAACAAGTATGCAATTCACGCGTACAATTGGGATCGCTGGTAATTTAGGATTTAATTAATTAAGAAGATTTTCCCTAACGTCTTGCCGAGCGAAGCATAACGATGTTCAGGCCGGGGCTCCGAAGTATTTGAAAATGAGTTCGATGAATTTTAATACAACCAATAGGAGGAGATCGAGCAGATCGGCTTGGCGCAGGAACGAGCCAAGGGATTCTCGTTGGATTTTTTTTGTTTTTTTGTTTTTCGTATAAATAGATGGCTCGTTAAAGGCCTGCCTAAGAGGAGGGCTTCAGTGCCCGCTAAGGATTGGCCGCTCTTGGGGTAGGCCCTGTGGCCTAGTGACATCCAGGGCCGGTGCGGGACGCGGCGCGTACCCAAGGCCTCTTAGCCAAGGCTCGTGAATAAGAAGCTAAGCCTTCTTTCCTTACTTGCGCCGCATTTGATATTTATCGTCGCGAGCTGCGACGGGCTCGCTATCCTCCAGCTGCACGAGACTAAATCCTTCCTCTCGATTGTTCCCTGCAAATTTTTTTCAGAGGACGGACGATCGAGATCGCGTATGATTCTTACGAATATCGGCGCGATTCTTTTGTCGATCTTGTTCATTGCCGGGCCCGTTGATGCTGGAGGGGGGGAGGGGGAATTTTCAAAGGCACTACTCGTTCCCCCTTACGAAATTTATCAGGCTCTAATGAAACGCTAATAGAATTATTAATAATAGCTGCATCGGCAATCGCTAAAAAAGCGTCATATTTTTACGGCTCTTTAATTGCGATTTCTCGGAAAGCGAATGAGGCTGTTGCGCAAGGTTTAATTGGAAATTTATGAGTGCGGGCATCTTGGATATATAGGTACTTAATTGATGACCCGAGAAAGACATTTGTTAATGAGATGCCAGCTATCCTCGATTAACATACAATAGAATTACGAGGGTCGATTTTTATTCTTATACGAACTATCCGAGTTTTTTTTTCTTTTTTTTTTTTCAATACTCAATACCTAACTCGTGATCACCCGAACGAGAATGACAAGATTGCAAATGTTTTTCTCGCTTCTTTTTTTGTTCAAGAATATTCAAACGGCGCTGCTTGAGCTGCATCCGATGAATGCCGAAGCTCGATTGATTAATTTTTTTTTTTCTTCTTTTTCACATGGGATCCCTATTAAAGTATGCAAAATCTTCGGAGCTCGGCAATTAATGCGCGCTTGGCCCTTTGATCGATTCCAAAAGCGAGAACTCTTATGCATCGTAGGTTAATAGAGCAATGGGGTAATGTTGCGAGTGCCCATCAATCGGTAACATCGCGATCTGTATTATTAATCTTGCATTGGTACGCTGCCCCGATCGGGACTTTGGGACGTGCTGCACGAATTCGCCTGAGGAGTCAAACTCCGGAGTTACGGACTAAAAACTTCGGATTAATATCTTTCCTACACAAGTCTTATGTGAAAGATAAGTTTCATTAGAGGCTGCATAGCTAGGCTGAAATTTTTAAATTATATTACATTCTTATTGAATATAAAGTTAGTTCGCGTGCGATAAGCGAAGAATATATAACCTCAATTTTTCAAAAAACACAGTGCTCATGTGTCTTAAATTCATTTATCCCGGGGATGAACTATGACAACGTACCACGACGAAATAGAAATTGAGGATTTTGAATTTGACGAGGACGATGAAATCTACTACTATCCATGTCCCTGCGGCGATCAATTTCAAATTACAAAAGAGGACTTGTTGGCCGGCGTCGAGGAAGCAACGTGTCCCTCCTGTTCCTTAGTTATTAAAATCATCTATGATAAGGATAACATTGTTGCTAAATTTGAGGAGATACTCAAAATTGAAGATAAAGAATTAATTAAGCAAACCTCGTGAAGTAGGCAAGTTAATTATACGTGTACTTTGTTCGATGATCCTTAAATATTCAATGGATATATTCTATTGCTTTTTATAAAATATTATTATTATTTCAATATTATATATACATATTTATATATATATTCATTTATTAAATATCCATGCAGATGTTTTAGTTTTGAAGTAAATATTAATGAAACAAGATGAGATCTTATCGCAATGTTTTCCCATTGAAGAAAGCTGATAGTAGCATTAGGTGCCAGTACTGTTTTTTACAATATCCATGATTTAGTATAGCCTTAATAATTCTTGTGTTTCGCTTGCGTTATCTTGTTTTTTCGCGAAAATTTATATATAAATTAATAATTAATAACCTAATAGTTGCGTATTGCTTTTATAATTTGCAAGGTAACAATGACCAATTTGACACGACGCATAAAATTGCAGATATGGCTGGGCGAGGTAGGGGTAGAGGAAAACCATTGATATGTCTTGGCGGTGACCAATTAAATTATGGTAAAAATGAAGTTGTACCGCCGATACTTCAGCCGCCACCCAGTTATCTACCATTGGAATACAAGCCTCTTCCAACGACTATTTCCAATGAACTAAGGTATCTGCTGCAGTTGAAAAAAGACTTTGCAGAGTATATGCACGAATCTCCAAACAATGTCTTACCGATCATAATAAAAAAAGATATAGAAAGATATTCGGATCGTTATCAGGATTTATTGTCGTCTAAGCAACGATACGAGACCAGGTACGATTGGACTAGAATGCCAGCGGAATTAAAAGGTAAAACTGTAAAAAGAAAAGGTTCTAAGCAAAAGAAAGCCGTTAAGAAAAAAGTAAAAGAAATTGACATTGAATCGAAGCTACAAGAGCTGGAGAAAAAAGAAACAACCCATCATACGGATGAGGAAGAAGATGAAAAAGAAGACGATGACTCGGAGGAAAAAGATGTGGAGGATAAAGTAGACAACGAGGAGGATGAAGTAGACGAAGAAATGGACGAGGGTACAGATTACGTCAATAATTACTTTGACAATGGAGAAAATTATGAGGATGACGAGGAAAATCTTGATGATGGAGCAATATTCTAAGATAATTAATTTTCACATAAAATTATTTATGTAATAAAGTTTAATTGTGAGTTAAATTATTTTGTAAGTAAATGTAAAATAATGTTTTGAACGAAGTCGCATTATTTATATATGAAACAAGTTGGAAAATAAAATAAAAAATTGTTTTGTCGCAAAGCTGATTCACAGAGAAGATCGGTATTTTTTTTTTTTTTTATCATAAGTAATTCAATTTCTATTATCAATATATATATATATATGTATATATGTGTGTGTGTGGGTGGGTGGTTGGGTGTTGGTGTGCGTGCGTGCGCGCGCGCGACTGTTGATAGTTACGCGTGCGCGTATATGTATATATATATATATATGTGTGTGTGTGCGGGTGTGCGTGCGCGTGCGTACGTGTATTTATATAATGTAGGTAGCCGTAATAATCCCTTATATTATAATAAACGATCGTCCGTCGTAATGCATAGAGTGATAACGAGTACCGATGAATAAGTTAACGAGCTCGAGGAGCCGAAATATCCTCGCGTGCCGGGGCCACAATCGATAATCCGAGCTTCGACCAGCGGGGCCCAAGGGGCAGTTAGAGCATTGGCCAAGGAGCGGCTCAAGGTATACCGAAGCGAAGCCTCCTCCGGGCTTAGGGGGTAGAGCTCGATCTCGAGCCAGCCGATGGGTCGGGCTCTGCAGGGGATGGACAATTTTCAAAAATCGAGACTCGAGGGCTGCGCTCGGTCCCGTGGCGCGGCTCCGAGCAGGCGGCAAAATTATCTACAGCGAAGCGCGCACAGCCTCTCCACCGCCGACCACCGACACCGCGTTATCACAATCGACGAGCATCCCGACCTTTGGAGGTACAAAAAATAGACGCACCTGTGTCTGTGTCTGTCTGTCTGTGTGTGCGTGCGTGTGCGCGCCCTGTCTAGAAAAACCGGAAGGTCGATTGCCCGAGGTGTCGATTCGTTACCCTGTACGTTATAACCTAAGGCTCCCTCGGCCCTCGGCTCGTATCCGCGTGTAACTTTGGCCTCCTTGAGCTCCCACCGCGGAATAAAAAACCATCCCCAAAGTACCGTTAGGACGAATGGCCGATATTTTAGCCCCCCTCGACAAATCCTCGCGCTACCCTCAGTCCGATCGATGCCCGGGCGACTAACTAATTTGCTCTCCTCGTTGGGAAATTAAGCATTAAGCACATTAGCGATGTCTAAGTTATAAAGATATTGGGAGCCTTTCAACGGGATCGCGATTTAAAAAAGTACGCTACGAGTGCTCGTCGCTCGCGTTGATAAGTTACCCGAGGCTCGACTTTCAATAGAGATTATTCGTATAGAAGGTTAAATAAGCGCAACGATGGTATCGGCACGAGTGCCTTGGGCATCGATTAAAGTAACATTAGCTTATAATTGTTCTTTAGACTTTGTTTAGGCTATCGTTATGTAGGCAGAGTGCGCTGCAATTTTCTACTATTTTATAAAATTGACCTTTCCATACTCGGGGGAACTACTCTTAATCGCTATAATGGCATATACTTGGCGTTGATAATCATCTTTATCGGTAGTTCGGATTTTTCCAAGCTTGTGGACTCTCGTTTACATAAAGCAAATTATCTCAATTGCCGGCGAAACTTATACCTAACGGGATAAAATACAAAACATTATTATTAACAATAGTCAAGATAAAAAGCTGACCAATTAAAATTTAACACTGCATCAATTGGATAATGATTATTTGAGTATTATTAATATTCTTATTGGTACAGCCGCTCATGGTTAGAATTGGAAAATGTTTGCGCTGTAAGCCACTTTTGCTCGTGCGGCGCACCGCACAACACGCAACAAACAACACGCAAAAGCTTATCTCTTATAAAACGTAATACGCATGTCTACTTAAGTAATAATAGTGAGATTGTTTCCGTAGTCAGTTGGTAAATTTAAATTCGTGGCCGTGGTCCGGCCTCTTAACACATTGGACAAATGCCTTAGGTAATTTCACCTCGATCGCCAAAGACAATGGCTCCCTTAGTCGGGCCTCGTAGATTTCGTACCAGTGGCTCTCGGACGTACCGAGAAAGCCCCTATAATAAATGTCCAACAAAGATACTGTTCAAAAACATGTATATAATATATTTAGCCATCATTTATAAGTATGTACAAAATTACTAAATTGCAAGGAAGAAAAAAAAAAGCAAAAAAACAAAAAAAATTAATTAAAGGCAAGCGTAGAAAATGAAAAATCAGTATCGTTTAATCGTAATCGAGGCTGTGCAGAAAATCAACGCTCAATGAGGGAAAGGAGGATACGACCAGGGCGTCACCGGCCGAGTTACAACAACCCTGCCGATGCCCGGACTTAGTCTTGGCAGCAATAATTGTAGGCCTCGCGCGAGCGGCGATTAAAATTAAGCTCTCCCGTGGAGAACGAGGGCGACGAGGGGCAATGCCGCCCAAGGCCGCCCTTTTTTCCCCAAATTCTCCCAAACCAATGGATTATTATTCACCTAATAAGCGTGTATTATGTACAAAGGCTTTTAATAACAGGCGTTATTCGTTGTTCCGCCACCACGAACTTTTCACAATTCCATCGCAATGGCATCGTCGTTATTGGCCATTCGATTGGCTAACAATGGCCCTGCCGCCTCGAGGAGCTAACACAAGGATATAACGGAGGGCCGACGAGCTCGTCGGGCTCGGGCTCCGGGGGCAGCGCCAACGCCCGCCGATAAAAGTGCTTCCGCTCGGGCAAAATACATTTCTTATTTTTCAATCGTCTGCGGCCTCGGCCTTTTCGCTTCTCTCTCTCTCTCTCTCTATCTCTATCTCCCCTCCTGACTCAAATGCCAGCCGCATATCTCTAAAGTGTTATCATTGTGAGGGTGTCGGTGTGTGGTTGTGTGCACGTGCGCGCGCGTATGCCTCTCGCATACACTCAATATAATAATTAAACGTCGATACAATGTGACCTATCTATTTATATTTTAGGCCGAGACTAGAGCGGAAACGCGAACGAATCCCGGATAGCCTGCGACTCCTATTCTCTTCCCGTCTCTGCAATCTTTTTTTTTCCCACTTGCAGCCTCTGCGACAGCTCCTAAACGCGCGTCTTCTTCCCTAATAACGCGAGCCGTGCTCGAGATCTTCCTCGTAAATTGAACAAAATCCTGCTTCGTCTTCCCTTGGCATGGCGCCGACTCGCTTCCTACGCGTATACTTCATTCCTTTCCCCCGTAGAAACCTCTCGCTTTCATTTTCAACAGCTTCCTTATCGTTGAAAACCATTCGCGGCGTTTGTTTTTAATTTTTACAAAGCATCGGATTTCACTTGGACTCGTCAAAAACTCTCGAATGCCATCCTTTTTTTTTACGCTCTTATTCTCCTCTTTGCGCTTTTTTTTAGAAATAAAAAATCATATTTGCAGTACACGAGTTGTTTTTAAGGTCTGTCAATCTTAATGCAACTGCTACCTTAAGACTCAACAATAATATTATCTTTAAATATTAAGGAAAGAGACGGCGTATTATCACTTATTTGAAACTTTTATTCTTCAACTCGTTGGCTCTGTTTCGCTTATTAATTGAAAAGTACTACATTGCATCGTGATAAAATATGGCTTAGATGATAAAAAAGCGTTTACTAAATGAACATGCACTCGCTGTCGATTCATCAGGATTGCCATTAAACTTCAAGAACTCCTATAGGGACATTTTTTATTGTAAAAAAGCTAAGTTTTCTAAATAGACTAGCGAGTTTTTAATAAGGATAGAAAAACAAATCAAAACAAATGACGTTACAAAGGCATCTTATCTATTTTGACGGCTTGTACAGATATTAGAAAATAAATTTACACGTAAATTGAAGTCAGCGTAATAAAAAATTCCCTATGCATCTCGTGCGAGTATTGACTTTCGAAAATCCATTTACTTAAGAATGTTTGTGTGTGTGTGGGTGTGTGTGTGCATAAATTAACGTGGCCAGAAATCCTATTGTTAACGCGCATATAATAATGTCAAATCCATGTCTTTTGAATTTAAGCTGCCATTTCAAAGATAGAGCTTGAAAAGATGATCGCATTCGATAGATTACATTATTATTGTGAACGCTTATAGAATAAAATTAAATCTCATATCGAACGATGGCAGTGCTCGTGAGCAAAGTGTCGGTGCATCTGCGTGTGCGTGTGCGCGTATCGCGTAACATAATCTAGAATGAAGAGGAGAATAAGAACGAGTAATGTTTTGGGCAACCATGCATTTTATTTACAACTCTACCCTTGTTTTTCGCGTCGATTTTCAGCAAGTCTATTCGTTACTCGTTCGATTACACGTTGATTATGTATTCGAGCGGGAGTTTGCGAGTACTTAACTTCGTAAACCTATCAAATAAATATATTTTAATAACAATAACAACAATAGCAATGCTGACGACGTGGCATCGATGCTGACGATAATTATCAATAATCAATAATCAATAATAATAATAATAATAATAATGTATAACAACAATAATAATAATAATAATAATAGTGATAATGATAATAACGGTGATGACGATAACGGTGATTAACAATAATAATTAATGACGACGACGACGACGATAGTTATTGTAGCAGTATTATTATTATTATTGTTGTTGTTGTTGTTGTCAGTAGTAGTAGGTAGCAGCAGTAGTAATAGCGGTGGTAGCGGTAACAGTCACAGTACAGTACAGTAGTGGTAGTAGTAGTAGTAGTAGCCGATGTTGTTGCGTTGCGTCGTAGCGGTAGTGGCAATGACAGTAACGGTAGCAGCAGTGGTGGCGATGGTGTAGTGGTAGCAGTCATGGGAGCCATGGTGATCGGATCGAGTCTCTCTCGCGTTCCTCTTCCTGGTCCAGTAGTCGTTGGTTCGCTACGCTGCCGTCGCTCGGACTCTCGGATGGCAAGCCTTCGAGCTTAGGTCTGGCTCATCCGTGGCTGTGTTACAGTGGAATCGAAGCTCGCAAAAAGAGAAGGAGAAGGAGAAGAAGAAGAAGAAGAAGCAGCAGCAGCAGCAGGCATCAACGCAAGCTCTCCCCGGAAGCGGCGAGGGGAGCCGGGGAGGCGGGGCCAGGGCTCCTATTGCTCGGCGCTCTTCCCCGAGCCCCAGAACTTGTCGAAGCGGTTGCGCGCCTTCTCCAGGAGATCACTGGCCAGCTGCTGCTCCTGCGGGGGCTGGGCCGCGACTATCCCCGTGGGCCCGATCGAGTCCTTCCTAGCCTTTGACTCGAGCTCGAAGGCCGGCTCCTCCGGGTGAAGGGCCTCCCGAGCCCCCTGAGAAACATTCGCCGACCGTTGGTCGATGGTTAAGCCCTAGTTAAGTGGCCACCGAGCGCCGTCCTCACCTCGTCCTTGAGGCCGGCCATCGGCAGGGGACTGTCCCCTTCCCCGAGCGAGTCCTCGCCCTCCTTGTGGCCGTTGGTGCCGCTGAAGCTCCCCAGGGAGATGCTCTCGCTCTCCGGGGACTTGTAGCCTCCCGTGTGTTGCTGCTGCTGCTGCTGCTTTTGGAGCTGCCGGCTGGCGCCTAGGAGCTCCGGGGGCCCGGGGGAGGACCCCGAGGCGCCGGTCAGCCCGGACCAGCTCCTGGTCTCGCTGTGGGCCCGGGTCGGCGGCTCCCCTGCGGGCAAAGGACCTCGCGTCAGTGGCCAGTGCGGCAGTGGTCGTCCCCGGCTGGTGGTGGAGGAGAGGACAAACCTTTGCGGACGTTTTGCGTGACGGTGAAGGTCTTGCCGGTGTCGAGGGGCACCGTCCAGTTGACGGGCTCGGGCGAGCGCATGATCATCTGCTCGGGGGACTTGACGCGCGTCGGCTCCGGCGGGCTCTTCACCACGGGCTCCTCGTCGTGCCAGGGCTCCTGCTCCTGCTGCTGCTGCTGGTGCGGATGCTGGCCGTTCAGCTGGGGCTCGGCGGTCACTGGAACCAACAGCCGGAGCTTACTCGCGAGGTGCGCTAAGTCCCTTTCGGTCCTCACCGACGAGGCTGCTGCCCGCGCCTCAGCCTCGCCGGTGCCCGACCACATTATCCACTCAACGACATCGTTACACGTGAACAACCATTAAAGAACACGAAGATCGGGCTAGCTATGCAGTGTCAGACATCGCGGCTTTGAAAAGGGAGGGGGAGAGGTCGAGCGAGACAGAGACAGAGTCAGAGAGAGAGAGAGAGAGAGAGAGAGTAGCGGTAGGCAGGGAGACCGCGGGGCCCGATGGAGCGCCGAGGGTCGAGCCGCGGAGGTCTTGGTCGTCGCCGGCTCGGCCCTGGCCGCCCCCTGCCGTCTCCCGACGTCGTCTCCCGGTGCGCAAGATGCAGCCGACACGGATTCAAGCATTCGGGGATGCGACATAGCCCTTGGCATGCAACTGCAGAACGATGGTCGACGGGTGCGCGAGCCGACTTGTGTGGCGGTGCAACGGTGACAATCAGTGGACTGGTGGTGCTCGGGTGGAGGCCGGGGACGCACAGCGAGGAGGGCAGAGAGGGTCGCTTCGGAGACAGAGAGAGAGAGAGAGAGAGAGTCTTAGGGGGATGAGGCGAATAGTGCGGGGGTGTAGGGCTGTTTGCTAGGGTTGGGAGCCTTTAGCGGTGATCGCATGCTACTTACTAGCTTGGCCGGCTTGGCTAGGCCTTAAGGGCGCGGGCGTGGGCGATTTGGATGGGTGATGGTTGCCGCGGACTCGCCCCTGCTTGGCAGCATGATGAACCGAGTGAAGCGAACCGGGCCCGGGAGCCCGACTAGCCGGCCCATTGACCATCCCCCCGCTATCCGGTGGCTTTTCATAGCCCGACCGGCTTTCATCGGTCCGATACTCGAGCTGCGACTGCGACTCCCCGGAGCGCGACCCCGACTGTGCGCCGACCTTCGCGCTCGCGGCACCTACGCCCCCATTGCTCGTATAGCTCCCGTAGGCGAACGCGCCCGTGGGCCTGGCAGGCCGGTGGGGAGGAGCGCTGGTCGCGAGGTAGGCTAGAACACACACAGGAGGTACCTCAAAAATCAGCCCCGGGATGCCCTCGTCTCATCTCCCCCGGTATTCTCCTCGGCCCACTACCACCCGATTGAGCCCCGCGCTCCTCGTCCCTGTCGCGCCCAACCCCCACCCCCTTAGCCGAGGATGCCCGCTCTCTCGGATGCCTCCCGGGCCCATGACTCTATTGCCTTTTTTGTCAATGGTTGGCCCTCGCGCGCTCACCCACCAATTCGGCCTCCTCTATAACAGAAGCTCGCGCTTTTCTCGCCGATTCACTCCTGTTACAGATATGTACCCCCCCCGCCATCCGGCAAAGGAAGTACCAGAGCCCAAGAGTCGAACTTTGTTCGAGAATCAAACATCGCGAAGCTTTTTTCTTACAAGATTGTTTGAGGCAATTTCTTTAGAAGAGCTTGGGAAAATTGGCCGTTTCGCGCTCTCTATTATCCGCCATGTATCGGATAACTATCTTTAAAAGTTGAAATAATGAACGCCGAGGGGAGATGCGCCTTTCTGAATTCTTATGTAAAAACGTAGGCATTATTGTTACTCTTGGCGAGCAATTTAAATTAATCCTTAAATCACCACGATAGATAATAGTGCAATGCCTATACGCAATTGCGAAGCCTACCGAAGCGTAAAAAAGCATCGATGAATTTACAAACGACAGCGAAAGTCGCCCTACGTTGAGGCATTAAAAAATCAAAAGAACAGGAAAGAGATCGATCTGCAAAAGCAGAGCTACGCTATTTGGTCGCGGACCTAATAGGCACGTCGATGCTTTCCATGTTAATCCGAGTTCGATAACAAATGTCACGATAATGTCGAACTAATCGTAAATGCGGCACATTCGGTAATGAAATGTGCAGTTATGACACAAGCTCTCGTGCGCAAACTTTGTTAAATGTAATGGATTCGTGGTAAGCTCTTGCTAGAATTGTTACTCGATTAAAAGTGTCTTCGTGTGATTGCAGAATTCGTTCGAAATACGAACGGTTAGTCGTTGGATTAGAATAATTGCGCGGTTGGCGAATGTGCACGCGAGTACTTTCAATGGCTGTCTGTTTCAGTGTTCGCTGAAAGGAAGAATCAATGATTACTCGGGGAAAGTCATTTCTTTATACATATGTATACATTATATATATATATATATATATATACATATATGTGTGTATGAGTGAGTGTGTGCGGAGGGGCGGGGTGGGGTTTACGTGTGTAGAGCGCTCGAAGTAAGAGAGAGTACGATTCGAAAGTGCCGATGGTTCAGCGTGAGCGCAGCACTTGGCCGCTGCATTTCAAATGATCGAGACGAGAGTGTTGATGAGCGGGCGGGCGGGGGGGGGGCAGACAAAGGACAACAGGGCCCTCGATAAAGTGACATACGTTTGGATGGATTGGCCGTAGTTTTCGGCTGTCGTCGGGTCCTAGTCGCAGACTCGCTTCTCGATCTTATCTGAGAGCCTGCGCCTCTTGACTTCCAACGCGAAACTGCGCCTGCGAATCCTCCTTATTTTACTCCTCCTCCTCTCGCATAACATTCCATTAGGTGATTTTATTTGTCCACTCCCGAAGGGAGGCTCGCTCCTCGGGATATTTATATTTTCCTTACGGGCTCGGCCTCCGATGGCTTGCCTTGATTGTCTTTTGGTTTCCCACCAGCCCCCCCTCCCCCCACCCAACCCAACCCGTTAAACCCTCATACCCGCGGCTTTTATTCCAGAGGCTCGCCTCAAATCCCTTCGAGCATACGCACGAGTCGCACAATAATATCGTGCTGAGCTTGAATAATAATAACAAAAACCGTTAGAGGCTCATTAGTAGATTATGAAACTTCGAGAAGTAATAAACCTACTTTCTAAGGGAGTTGAATTTAATTTCAATGGGTTGCATTGAAAAATTAACTTTCGCAAGCTTTTCAACTTCTCTCAATGCATTTTTTAATACTTATTTAACTGTTTTCGGTAATATTTTCCAAACATAATTAATTTATGCACAGGTAGTCGATAAAAACGGCATCGTTGCGAACACGAGTATGTTTAAAAAAAAAAAGAAGAATTGCCGCAGAATCATAATTACTTACAACGTAACAATTCGCTTATTATTCAATATATAAGTTATAGCTTACGTAACGTAATTGTGCTTTTATATTTATATTCGCGTGCAAGAATAGAGTTTAATATCGATGAAATGCATCGAGTACGGCATATAATTTAGTCATTAGCTTTCGGAAAAACAGTTGCTCTTCTATATTTACGTTAGTTTCGATCGTTTTCTTTAACATCAATTAAAGAAATGACTAGCCATCGATGAATAATGAAATAAGGTAGCGCTCTCGAGGAATAAAAACGGAGCGAAGGATATTTATTTTTTTTTTCTCCAAAGTCGCGTAATCGGGCTTGTGATAAAAGTAGAAATCGCTACGAAAAAACGTAACTCGCGGTTCAAAGACTCACTGGAATTCGCCCGTTCTCGGCTCTATTGCTTAGATCTACGATGGCAAAACACCAAGAGCTAAAAAAAATATAAGAGTCAGGATTCCGTGAAGCCAGAGGCCATAGAATGATCTGGGTTATATTTATAATACAAACAAAATTAATGTACCACGGGGTCTTTCATGCACATCCCTGTTCGCATAATAACCGCTTCAATGACTCGACGAGAGTACAATTCGTGAGGATGGGAAGGAAATAAATGAAAAAAAGGAGGGGGGGGTTGGTGGAGAAAGGAAAGATCTTGCGCTTATTTAATATATTTTTCTTTTTCTTTTAAAGCTAGTCAGGCGCTCTTGTTAACCTTCGTTTGCAATTCGTATGGGGATGGGAATGGGGGGGGGGAGATGGACGGTGGTGGTAAAAATCAAGTCGGATCGAGACGAAATCAGTGAAGTTCTTGTACTCTCGCTGGCGAGGCTTTAACAAAATTGACATGAAACTTAAGAGATCGGATGAGAACCTTGCTAAAATGATGTAACGACACAGAGCAATCCAAGTCCTAGTGACGCACGTAACATATGGGTTACTTTCTAATAATAAACTCAGCTTATGCACGAAAATGCAAAAGAATCAATAGTAATAATAATAAGAATGAGAATAATAATAGTATATGCATAGTTTACACGTGTATCTGTGTGTAAATAAATCTCAACAAATCAACAAATAAATAAATATAAATAAATAAACAAATGTACTGAACATACGTATGTGCGTACGCATGTATGTCTATGTATGCGTGTGTGTGTGTGTGTGTGTGTGTGTGCGTGCGCGCGTACGTATGTAAATGCACGTATATAAAATAAAGAGCAGAATTCGAATGTAGACATCGAATATCAAGTCGCATGAATAAGTAGGGGTTGCGCGAGCAGGTGAGCTCGTCGGCGATTACTTACTCGGTCTGGGATGCCTCTCGCGCACCGTCGAGCTCGTCTCCTTCTCCTTCTCCTTCTCCTGCAAGCAGAGCAGAAGTGGTTTGACAATGAGCGGGGCGGGGGGATTGCCGGGGTCGGGCTCTACAACCTTGACGGGGTCCTTGGGGGCCCCGGCGTCGGGGGAGGGCCGCTGGGGATGCCGCTTCGGGGACCGGCGCTCGATCGCGCTCGGGCCCACGCTCTGGGACCGTCCGCTCCTGGGGCTGCTCTTGGGGCTGAATCTCGAGCGGGGCTGGGCCTCGCTCTGCTCCTCCTTGCGCCGCGGCGTCGCGGGCTCCAGTTTCTCTCTCGTCGGAGAGGGAAGCAGTGCACCGTCGCCTGTTGGCACTTCTCGTCATTGATCGCCCGCTTTAGCCGACTCGCCCACCGCTTTAATCGGGCAGGACTCTGTGCCGAGAATCCAAGCCCGCGAGAGTACGGGAGGACAGGGCCGCGTTTGGCAAAGCCGAGGGAGAAAGAAAGATTGTCGAGGGGACTCGGACTTTGAAGGAATCGCTCGGTCGCTGCTCGAGAAAAAAAGAGGAGGGCGGGAGCCGGGGTCAGGGGTTCGGGTATCGTTGAGCTCGCCGTGGCCGGGGGAAAAAGTTCGCGGGGTACGTACCAGTGCCGGTAGTGCGGTCGAGATGGTGACGTATGAGGAAGTCCCGCCTGGCCCTCGCGAGGGCCTTGTCGTTGTCCTGCAAGCAGAGCAAGCACGGGGAGCGATGAGGAGGGCGCGTGAACTCCGCGTGGGGAAGATAGGCAGTCGAGATAGAGAGATAGATAGAGAGATAGAGATAGAGAGAGAGAGATAAGAGTAAAGCTGGGGACTGACGGGCTTGAAGTCCTCGGGCGGCTTGAAGTCGCGAAGGGGACGGGCCAGGACGGAGGAGGGCCTGCCGGCCGGCAGGGCAGTCGTGGCCGCGAGCTGCGAGCCCGGGCTGACCTTCCTCGAGTTCTCCTTCTCCTTCTCCTCCTTGGTGGCCGGCCGGGCGAGGGACAAGGCGTCGAGGGCGTGATTGTTCGAGACGCGCTTCCAGAGCGTGGCCTCGTCCTCCTCCGCGGCCATGCCGCCGCCCCAGTCTCGGTGCTGAAAAGCCAGAGCCTCGTTAGCACTGCCTTTGGAAGGGCCGCGGAAACACCTCGGGGCGGGGGGAAGCAGAACCTCCTAACCTTGTACTCGCCGGCGAGTCGCTTCAGTTCGCGCCTCAGCTCGATGACCTCCATCCCGGAGAAGGGCCGCTCCTGCGTCTTCCTGCATCTGCTCTCCTGCGAGGGCTGCAGGGGCTCCTCGGTTATTCGCACGACTCGCGTCCCGTTCCTCTTCGGGGCCGGCTTCGGCTCGTAGGCATCGAGCTCGTCCTGCTCCTCGAGCGCCGGGCCCTCGCTCCCCACCAGGGGCTCCAGTTCCGAGGGCTGAGCTCCGTTGCGCCTGCCAATCCCCGAATCGGGCCCGTTATTAGCCCCAGGGCTCCTTGGGCAGGGGGTGGCGGAGGGTGGAGTTTCCCGACCCTCGTTTCGATCGAGTGCCCTCGGGCCGCCCGAGCTCCTCCCCGAGGCGGCGGGCCACCCGGGCTTAATTGCCCTTCTCGAGGAGTGGCTCTTTGGGGCCGATTCTCTCGCTAAAGCATTTTCCGCACTCGAGCTCGTCGCTCGCCAATTAAACTCCTTTAGCCCCCTTAACCCAAAAAAAGCCCCGTCCGATATCTCGAATCAATAGTTTCGAGAGCTCGTACTACTTCCTCCCTGCCCTGCTCTGGACTTAGGATCGGTAGCTCGAAGAGCAGCGGGCGGTGAATTATCGAGGAGCACCGCGAGGGGGGCAAGAGCCAACCCGAAGCGAAAGATTCGCGAAGATCCGAGAGCCGCGTTAGAGAGGGCGAAGAGAGCCCGAGTCGAGACTCGACCCGATCCCTCGGCCGGGAAGGGAGGCCTCCCCCTCGGGGACTTCGAGACTCGCCTGTGATCGATCGAGGCCACTTGACGCTTCTTGTGGACGGGTACCGGCGCCGCCTGGATCGCGCCCTGCTTCAGGGCCCCCATGCTCAGCGACTTCCTGGGCTGCTGCTGCTGTGATCGGCGAGGGCCTCCTCCTTCGCCGCGGCGACGAGCTCCCCGTTCGTCAGCTGCTGCTGCTGCTGCCGCTTCGGCCACGCGAACTGCAGCCGGTACTCGGTGCTTATCCGGGATATCGCTCTGCTCAGCTGCGACGTAGGCAGCGTCTTCGTCACCTCCTGCGACCAAACTTATCATTGGCTCTTCCGCTCCTTCTCCACGGCCTCCCACCCACCCACGCTCCAATGGACCTTGGAGAGCAAGGCCCACGGCTCGGCGCTTTAGATCAGGACCGCGCGGATCCAGCCGAGTCCTCGCGAAATTCGGACACCGATGCGTGTCTCTCAGCTGGCGAGCGCCAATCTCCCGACTGATTGTACAATAATCGAACACCCTTGGCGGGAACGACAAGAGTGGCATTCGATTGGCGATATTGGCGAGAGCGGGCGGGGGAAAAAACAGAACAAGACTTACGCACAATCGGTACTCGACCAACGAGTTGCACTCTAATTTGTTGCTTATTGTTGACGCGATTGAATGAAGCGAGCCTTTAATATCGTAAACATTGCGATCGCAGGCACTGTGCTTGGTACGGTTGATCCGAGAATAATTATTACGATAAAAGAGGCGCTATTCACGGTATCGTGGAGTTTTTTCTTTTCCTCAATGGGCATCCACTACAACTGGAGGCTACTTGTTCGCAAAATAATTTACCCATTGTGCTCCATTGCTGTGGACACGAGGCAATAAGAAACCCAGGAAAATTACGGATAATCAGGATGTAAAGAATAGGCGTTAAAGCATGGAAAGAAAAATCTCTCGATCGTATTTGCACAATGAGCTCTTGTCGCTGATCTAAGAATACTCGTTAAGATGGTACCGTCTATGGGAATCCTAAGCAGCTAATATAACTACGTACCAATTAGCCCGTCGGTGTTATCTTTGCATCGATGAGAGTCGGTTCGGTATCGTGCTCGTTAAGTGATTGAAAACAAAAAAAATTAATATTGGCGAAAGATGCCAATTCGACGTAGATTGAATGACTGGTATCATAAGAGCTTAAACGGCATTTAAATAGGAAATAAAGTTTTATCGAGACTCGTACTGCTTGTATAGAGTCATCATGAAAACCCAATAAGTAGCCTTGTTTTTAACGATTTAATATAAGAATGTTTATTTCTGTCGCGTTGAGAAATTCCAGCGATAGGAACATTAAGGCAGTGCTCCGCGTTCTCGTGAAAATTCCAATCTTTCAAAACGCTTTCGACATTAATTTCTTCCGTCTGAATTTCGAGCCTATGATATATACTTATATAGATATATACTATATATAAATTAATCTAAAGATAATCGCGTCTTTTAATCTAGATAACGTTTAATTGGAAGGTTTGTTGACCGTCTGGTCGAGTATGCGTCGAGCCGGAAGCAACGAAAGCCGGATCAGCGGAGTCTTGGGGCGTTTCGCGAGTCTGGCATTAACAAAGCATCTCTCGAGGTGATCGAAATAGAAGGTAAAATAAAGCGGTCCGTTATTGTTGGGCAACCAATTCAACAGAGAAGGGGCAAACTTTATCGGGCCGTTGCAATTAGTCAGACCGATGCTCGGGTTACGCCGTAAGATTGTCTCGCTCACTCTGACTTTCTCAGCAACGATGTTGGAGTCCAGGGCATCGACTCCGTCAGCTTGGACTACGTTAGCCGGGGGGATGAACTCGTGGGTTCTGTAGGCCAATTCCGGGCACTTCTTTCGTCTCGGTAAGGGTGGCTCCAGGCTCGTCCCTGAAAAACCAAATCCATTCGGGTTACACCCGCCGCATTATCGTGGCTTATCAGCGGCTTTGTCGGCCATCTCCTTCCCGGCTATTTATCCGTTGCGCATCTTCTCGTGTGCCTATGCTTTGCGCTTAAAATTTACCAATGACTTATTCCATTCTTGACTAATAAGCTGCTTATTTGTAAGAGTGCTCGATACAAGTTAAAGCTCCATCCAAGACCCGAAAACGCTCGCTTTCAATTTGTCCTTATCGCGACATTGCAATACTCGTGATCCGAGATAGAAGTTGGCTCTCTCGGCTATTGCCAACTTTACGCCGTAAGCTCCCAATAAGGACAATGCAATCAAGCCCTCATTCATGGAGCGGCGCGAAGCTGAGGCTCGTTGCTCCAGCCTAAGGCTACCGGAACGCGCGGAGCCAAGTTAAAAGCGAACGTTCGGTCGCAGCTCGGCAGCCTTGCATTTAATAACCGTGATTGGGCATTCACGTGAGAAAACGCGTGCTCTATTGATAAACTGCTTTCCATACAACGATACAATGCATGCGTGCTCGGGAATGGCCCGCCTCGAGTATCGATTGGCGGTTAACGTGGCGGGGGGCAGGAGGTTGAGCCGGCAACCGAACATACGGGCCTTCGATTGTTCCGATCGTAGGAGCGAGATCCCGGAGGCGGAGAACCGCGAGTCCTAGGAGTCGGTGCACCGACGATGGCAGGCAGGCAGGTGCGAGATCGAGGACAGGGGCCCTAAGATTGACCGGCTTGATGCCCATAAGGGAGGAGCGTTGCCCGGGGACTTTATGACGCGCGCCTCCCTTTTTCAACCATCGATTGCCCGATACTCACCTGCGATCCTCCTAAATTCTTTACTACCGGTCTCAAACACTAATAATGGGCATTCTATCAATGACTCAGCCTAGGCCTTGAATACAATCTTGGGCGTACGTTTATGCTCTACCTTAAGCCGCGGCCTTCTTTAACCCAATCCTACCGCTTGCGAAGAGAAGATTGTTATTATTCAAGAGCTTATGCTACCAATCGCTACTGGCCTGTCCTTACTCTACCTTACTCTAACTTCGTTCTGTTCTTCTCGATAAACCGGTCAAGATAATAAACCTCCATTGGACGATTCTTCATTCTTTATGTTTAACGAGACAACGATATTCTTTATGATCTTTCGTATTGTTGCGAAGAAAATTGTTAATAAATTACGAGGACGCGAATAATTAAAAGCGCAATAACGTGTCAACTTTAATCAATGAAAATATATATATATATATATAATAGTATTATGCTTAATTTGAAAGTATGCAATACTATTGTGGAATGTTATTTCATTAGCACGAATCTACGTTTCGTACATTAATATACATTTTATTGAGCATATAATGCGATAAAGTATGCAAATGATTGATATTCATTTGCTTTAAATTTACTACGTGTTAAAATGCCCAAACACATTTCATTTCCCGATATATTTTACCCGTAAATGATTTAACGATGTCGGTCGGCTTGAAACATAGTCACTGCGTTGCATAAATTTCAATGGCTCGTGAGAAAATGAACTCATAATTCAAAATATTAATATTTCTCCAAGGTAGGCTTTGGAAACTATACGTCGAAACTAAGGATGCTTACACATTTTGTAACCAAATAATGCCATGCAACAAATGCCTTTGCACATTGTTCGATTTAAGAGCCTACGTTTTCTAATAGTGTTGTTTGTGTGACGCAAGAAAAATATGACAAGCCGCGATTTTCATGTTAATTTTATTAAATGCACAAATGAGAAGAAGTCTAAGACGTTGATAAATTATAAAAAAAGTTTTCCTAATATTTACATTGTCTGGATGCATACAAATGCGTATTCATCTGTTTTTTTTTTTTTTTTTTTTAATTCTATATTATGATTGAATACAATATTATATTTATCTGAAAACTTTATTTATACTTTGGCATCTAATGAAAGAATACAAATTTTTTAAGCAAGATATGCATATCTGATACAATTCATATCACACAATGAAAATGGCCGTCACCGGTTTTTTTTTGTTCCATAATCTTTAACTGGTTAGAATCAGTTTTGCGATGCAAAAATTTTTGCTCCGATTTCACATTTTAAAAAATTCAATTGCAAAAAAAATAAATAAATAAAATAACTCATGAGTTCGTATGGATGGTAATCTTTTTTAAACGAATACGGTTCTTATTAAATACATGTACGTTGTACTCTATTGCTATCGTTACGTTGTTGATCGGAATGATACAATTATAACACATCGACAAAAATTTAAACGTAAAGCGTAAAAATATTTAAAAGAAAACTTAGGATCAGCGTATTTATATTTTTTATCATTGTATATTTCTATAACTATCCATGAAATTAATAGTCTTCTATGGTACGTAAATATTTATCCGTGGAATTACTCGATATTCGCATAAGTCAGTGTTGCATTAAGAGTACGATACGTTTTTATTATTTTCATATAAAATTATTTTCGTAAGATAAGAATATTGATGCACGGAGATAATTTCACGATATTGTATAAATAATTATTTAAGTAGGAAATTTAAGAATAAGTAAGCTATGCAGTATTTTCAAAATATGTTGCCTCGAGCTAGCAAACATTGTCGTAATTTAAAAATAATTGCCTTCCAAAATAGGAAAATAAATTTGTCAGAAATACGGAGAACGCGTAAAATAACCGGAGAGCAGCCAATTTCTCAAATAATTACTAGCACCGCTAAGGATAGAAAATATTATTTAATCGGGGAACAGGAGGACTTGTTAATTCTACAAAAAACAAAAAGGAGATACTATTGAAATATATAGATTAATATAAAGGCGATAAAATGAAAAAGAAAAGAAAAGAAAAAAAAAAAAAAACTAAAAACGAGGAGTTCGGTAGTAGCTGTTTTGTTTAGCCGCATCGTACTTTCTTACCTTCGTTGGTCTCATCCTCGGTGGACTTGGCCGACTGTAGCTTCACGCTCGAATCATTAGCTGCAAAAAAAATTTTGCAGCTGGCTCGTGCCCTCCAAACTCAAAGGCATAATCGTCAAAATCAAGATTCGTGCCATAAATGGGCTGCTCTAATCAAACCTAAACCTAAGGGCTCTCTGCCGCCGCGTTTTCGCTTCAGCTTCTACCGGATTATTGAAAGCTCTCGTAGAAACCGAATAAAACCGAAGCTGGGAAAAAAAGTATTAGAATAGGGATGAATTGCGAGAGAACGGAAACAAAATGCCAGAAGGCGACGCGCTTACTTCGAGGAGTTAGTCATAAAGGTGAGGCAAGTTCAAGTATCTTTTTTAGATTCGGGGCTCTCGTCCCATCTTATTGTTTCGCGCTATTTGAATTATCGACTGGAATTTAAGCTCGCGATAAAAAGGAATAAGGTCGCTTTGCGGCTTTTCAGCTGTAACGTATTTTAGCATTGGATTTGATTTTGTAAGCTTGACTACGGATTCGTATACAACAAAGGTCAAAAACATAAGTGTCGAGAGAGCGTAGGGCTCAAAGTAAAAAAGACAAAACACAAGAATAATGTAAGTTGTGAGCGCGCGTACGTGTAGTGGTGCTTGAGTGATACACAAAAAACAACATTTATTCAAAGTGTGGAGAAAACTGGCACTTTTGTAAAACGGCACACTCAATCTCCTTTTTACTACAAAGAGAGTAATTGATAATTTGATATTTATAATGATTGTTAAACACAAGTAACAATGAGTACATATGTATATATGCTCGCGCGTGTGTGTGTGTGTGTGTGTGCGTGGGTGTGTGCGTGGGTGTATTAAGTTCGTTCGAAGGGGGAAAAAAAAACTATGATCAGTAAATGACTAATCGTGAAACGAATGCTACTTGAAAAAATGTTTAATTCATCTCTATTGGTATCTATTGAATTGTAACATTGGCACTACGTGGAGAGTAAATGAGCGAGACGGATAATGGAGCGTGAAGTTAGTGAGTTAGAGGGAGCGAGGCCGAGTCGAAGGGATCGGGTGCGTATGTCGTGGTCACGGGTTAAGAGCTATTGGCCGAATCGGAGCTTGCTTTTCGAGCAAATAAAATGCCAACGAGTGATAGAGGATGAAGATGCGTTGATGAGGGAGACGCTTAAGAGTTCGATCGGCTCGAGTTGACTTACTCGTCGGCGGCTGTGGGGCTCGACGTACTACACTGTGCTCCTGATTCGGTCCCGCGAAATCATGCCATGTGTAAGTACTTCTATACTCGGAATGGAACTGGAACAGACATGGACAAATTATATCTCCAAATTCAAAAAAATACAATCATTTGGTTTAGCAATTTAGCCTCCAAACCGTTGCCATTTGCATCGTAGCCTTCATCGATTGTTCATCAATGGCTTTTATTAAGATTACGATCGTTCTAACCCAGATGCACTGGTTCTACGACTCGGTTCTTTAGCACAGAGTTCTTATTTTTTTTTTTTTTTTTTTTTGATATTCAGATTCAGGCTTTTAAAAACGATCATTAATTGTACCGTTTTTCCAGTACTTAAAGCAGCCTTTATTAAAGGGAACTAATAGCACTGTATATTATTATTAAAAATATTGATCAAAATTTACTCTCATTGGAATCATCTTTAATTTTAATAACCTTATAGGAAACAAATTGTGATGAAAATCAGTTCTTCGTATTTTTCCACATATTGTTATACATATAGATCTACGTATATGGTAGTTATATTTTAGTGGTATCTACATATAATATATATATATATGTAGTTTTATACGTATTCTGAAATATTTTCTCGATTATCATGTGTGCACTTACCGCAACCATTGCAAATTGTTTGTTATAATGCTATAAAATTCATTGTGGAGGAATTTATAAATATACCATATATAACATTGTAAATTCAATCACGCAACACATGCATGAAGGTTTATTAAGATCCTCTATGATATACATCGGTATTATATAAACATATACTCGCAACGCTTTATAAGCATTTTAACCTACTTTATATTGATTTTAAATTTGATATTGTTTAACCGTATAAGTAAAGTGCCATTCGTCGAATAAAATTTTAGACAACTTTTCAAATTAAATCCTTAATTAAAATGCTAGAATGCTTCTTTTTTTTTTAAATTATTTAATTCGGATTTTTATTTCTGGCAAAGCGTTTAAAATTTATAGCCATTATATTGTATTTATAATGCAAACGTATAATTGACCAAGCAATTCTAATATTTTCTGTTGGCTTACAGCCGAAAAATGCTTATAAAAATCAATCTTATTATTAATATGTTAAAACTGGATAATCAATTGATAAACGTGCGTTGACGATATAAAAGCAGGCATTAATAAGTAAATAATTATTCTAACGCTCTAGAATGCGCTCGCTTATAAATACAAAATATAGACACATAATTGCTTGGATAAATATTTTGCACGTATTCACGTGTCGATGTCCAAGCTTTGTTAACATTGCATTAAAAAAGAAAAAAAAAATACCGTGAAGTTTTCGTAGAATGATCAAAGGGAGAGGAAAAAATGAAGGAAGGTCGAAGCGAACGTTGTGGGCTTCCATAATCCATTTGTGTAAGTGAGAAACTGCAAGTTCACACAGCCTCGTGGACGAAAATCATATCTTTAAATATGAAGCTCACTCGAAATATGCATCAATTTCATTTGCTTGGCATCGCTATTCATTCGTCAAGCAAGGAAGCAAGCAAAGAATATTCACAATTGGTTAAAATTCATTAAATTAATACGCGTAGACACACGTATATTTTTCTTCTTCTTCTTCTTCTTCTTCTTTTCAAAGAGAAGATAAATACGAAATCCTTATTCTTACTAATTATTTGCAATGCACATTGCGTTTATCATTTGGGCAAATAATGCGTTGGATAAAAATAAAGGCTTATATATCAAAGGTAAGCTCAAAAATAAGATACAATTGGCTTATTTCACAAAGGCCTTATTATTTCCGCGCATCGTGGCGAAATCAATTGCCTTTGGAGTCAGGGGATGCTCGCGAGTCTCGACTTCGAGGCCAGAGTTGACAAAAGAGACGAGCTAGCATGAATTTCGACTAAATCGATGAAAAAATTATTCGGTCTTGCACTTTCCCACTGTACGTAGGACTTTGGCAAAGTCTTATCGGCACATTTGATTGAAGGACTCCAGTCGATTGTTAAGATTTTTTTTTTTTTTTTTTTTTTTTTTTTTTTTCTCTTCAAAAGAGGCCAACAATTTTCTCGAACTATAGCTCTGACATTTAGTAGTGGCCATATTCTAGCTTCAACAATGCCTTCAAAAAGCAAGACAGGCTTTTGTCCAATTCAGTCTTTAGTTTAATAAAAGAATAAAAATATTGTCTCGTAGACAAATGGCATTGGCTCGCTTAATCGTACTTCACGATGGAAAACAGTAGTTATGAGATATTGTCGGTCCGAGACTTTCAAATAAAACACAGACCATTCGTGTAATTCGAATCTTAGGTGTGATATTGGATAACGATGTAGATCGAAAATTTTTGTTTAGCGAATCATTTATAAGCACGCGCGTCTTATAATATCGTTGATTTAAATCCAAGACTAAATAAGTGTCAAAAACAGTTATAGCGATCAATGCTCGATCGAAACTACATACGAATAATTAAATATTGTGAATTCACAATTTGCTCGAGGAAAATTTTTTTTTATAACGTAGCCATTCTTATTTTTCGAAGACTGTTTAATCGAAATGAATGAATTTAATAGAAATTAGAGAAATATTTCCAAGGCGTTACTTATTTTGGTCGATGCTTGGGATTCTTAAAGAGGAAACAATCTTATTAATTATAAATAAGGCGAGCAGTGTTAGTGGGTTATTTTTGAATTTCAGCGCTCAAGAATAAATGTGGATAGGAAAATTAAGCGACCGGCGGACAAGTTGATAAATGCTTAATACTTAAGAGAGAGGGGGGGGGCGGGGGCAAAAGGCAAAAGGGCATGTTTACGAGATTAATCTGACGGGAGGCATCATTTTTAATTTAACCTTCTCCTCTTTTCTTCCTTATCTAATCGATAAGCCGTCCTTGGCGCAGAAGGTGGAAAAGGACAAGGCGCTTCGTGACTGGGTGCAGGCGCTAGTAGTATGAGTCAACGTACCGGGCGAGCGAAGAGAATTTAAGTGGCGCAATGCCGCAGCCCCTTTATTAGTGGCGTGTGCGCTCCTACACTACCGTCCTGGACAGGGGAAGCCTTCGAGGAAGGAATCAGCGCGACGGATGTCGCCCGAGGCTATTATTTACCCGTAGGCGCGATAAGCCCGCAAGGAGGGGCATTTTTATCAGGGACGACTTTCTCCGAGGTCCGAGCCATCCGCAGTATTCCCTCGCAGGCGTTCTTATTGAGACTGCCAGTGTGCCTTTTTTTTTTTTTATCAATGGCCCGTGCATTACTGCGCGATTGCGTCCTACAACAAGTGCCAATGAGGCCGAGCTACGAAAGCAGTGGCTCCTCGTTAAGGATTTTTTGTAGCTCCGATATAATTGCCCTCTCGTCATCCTGCGCGTGCCTCGGTTAACTGCGAGGTTAACCCGATCCCGATGCAATTTAAATTATCTGCCAATTTTCATAAAGCGCTCGGCGACGGTATCGATTGCCGTGGATTAAAAAAAAAAAAAAAAATAAGCACGATTCGAAATGGCTGGTAACGATGGCATTTTTATAATTAAGCTCGTGCGATATTTGCGGACTGGTAGGATGGGAATATCTTCATAGAAGAATCCGATTTCAAGAGCACCGATGCAAGGCATTTTCCCGAAGCCAGCCTTGCCTCGGTCTAGATTGAGCTGCGGAGTCCCCGAATATAGAAATAATCGATCGATATAAATAAATTGTACCAGGATTGATTTTAATTGGAGTGGCAGAAGCCAATAGACGTAAATTTATTGAAATTATGATGGATATCGATGACATTATGATAATGTGCCTCTAAGAGTAGAGGCGCGATCCAGCGATAATCGATATTGGATATTGGCTTTAGTGGAAGGAAAGAGGCACAATGAGGAAATATCGTCGCCGGAAGGGAAGGAATGCGAATCGATAAAAATATTCATCTTTGAAATATGATTGTGCTTTTGTGGGCTGCTACTGGGAGAAGGGGGTGGGGGGCCCTCGGCATTCGATGGATTATCCAGGCACGGAAGGAGGATTCCCCCGGCAATGGCCGGTGCTGAAAACAGTCGCAGATGCCGATACGCGGAGCCGGTGTAGGTCGTTGAATCGTCGTTCAAGGGAAGAATCCTCAATAAAACGATTGCGTCGCTGTATCCAATGTCCGGTAGCCCGCCGGATGTGCAACGCGCGCCGAGGTTAACTTTTCACCAGGTCTATTGCGGACTAGCGTCGGAATTCCTGGACCCCGCAGTCCGTGCGGTAAAGGAGAGGCGCGTGGCTCCATCGAGCTTCGTATCGTTAAGATCCCCGATGGCCGATGTAGGTAAGCCCTTGGCGATGGTCGTTCCGCTAAGGAGCCGAGCTAAAGCCAATGTTGACGGCTCAGGGATTCGAGGGCAGCGGCAGGGAGGGTAGAGAGGGGGTGGCCCGGAGCCGTGGTGCTCGGCCGACCTTGGGAAGGGTCTGGGGGGCTCCCCTTGGCGGGGGAGGAGCCGATCGCCGGAGTCGGGCTGGGCTCGGAGTCGGCGCCGCGACCTAACCTCAACCGGGGCCGGCCCGAGGCCGTCCTCTCCCGGCCCTCGGGGTGACCCTGGCCCGCTCGGCATCGGGGAAGCGGCAGGAGTCGCGCGCGCCTCCTTAGGACGATCAATACTCGTGGGGGCCTCACCTTGTCTATCGGCATCGAGGGACAGGCGCGACAGAGGTTCCAAAATGAGCCGATCATGACGGCGCCTGGGGTGTCTCGGGCCTGCTGGAGGAGGTCGCTTATTACCAAGACACCTTGGACAGCTGGACTGCTGCCGAGGCCTCCCTACCTGCTATACCCACCCGCTACCAGCTGGCTCCGCACCAGTTCCGCACCAGTTCCGCACTAGACTCGGCTCCTCTCTCGCCCCCTTCTTCTCCTTCCTCGCGCTTCTCGGCTCTGGCTCGCAAGACTCGGCACATGCACGCACCCGCGGAGGCTCTCCTACTCTCTCTCTCTCTCTCTCCCTCTCTCCCTCTCTCGCTAACTCAGCTCAAGACTCAACTTTATCGAGTAATCGAGTTAGCGTAGGAAAGGCAGCCCCAGCGGTGCTGGTCGATCGATATCAATAAAAACGTGTGCTGCTGCTGGCCAGTCCGGCTCGGACTGAGGCACCAGCAGGCGAATAATAGCCTATCGATGTACGGGGCAGGTCCGATTGCACTGGCCGTAGCAGGAGATCGCGATTTCGCTGGGGAACCGCGTAAGGGGCGCAGAAGGAGGAGGAGGACTTGGGGAGACTCGGCGGTGTCCCCGTAGACGGCGGGACCGGGCGGGCGGGGAAGCGAGACTCGGAAGCGGCCAGAGCGAGGAGAAGCTGCTGCACACGGCACAGGGAGACACTTGGTGCGCGCACTGCTGGGAAGTGCACGAGTCGACGGGCTCGGAGAGGAAGGCCGGACGCGGACACGGAGACGGAGACGGAGACGGAGACGGAGATAGAGATAGAGAGAGAGAGAGAGAGAGAGAGAGAGGCGGCAGAGTGGGTCGAGAGATCGTCGACGTCGTCGTCGCGACGCGTCGCCGGCAAGACGTGAATCGTCGACGTCTGCCCGTCGCCAAAATCGCCAACAGTCTTCCAACCAATGGCCCCCGCGCTGCTTCCACCCCGCGACCCTCCGCCTGCCCGAGGCGCAGGCGCACCCTTCCAGACCAGACCGCTCGATAGTCGCGCTCGGGTGATCTCCCCGTGTCGCCCCCCCCCCAGCCGCGACGCACGCACGCACACCCACACACGCCCGCGGACAAAAGGGCGCCCGCACTCGCCCTCCCTCCCTCCCTCCTCCGTCTCGGGCACCGATGCGACCGCGACGGCGACGAGGCCTTCCTCGGCTCGCTCCGGGTCCCCCCTCCGCGGCTCTGTCAAGGCTAAGTCGTTCTCCCGGCATCTCCCCGAGCCTCGGGCCACTCCTCCGCCATCCTTGGCGAGCCTGCTCCGACCTTAGGCTCCTGCCTCCGGGAAGGCTCGGCTCGCGCTCGACTTCTATCCTACGCATACTCCGCATCTCTCGAGGATCGCTGAGCCGACTCGTCGTTATTACGTAAGCCTGCCCGTGTAATGATCGAACGAGCCTACGCTCCAGCGGCACTTTATCGACGTCGAGAGGAGGAAGAGCAGCCTCCAGCAGGGAAGGAGGACGCGGCCCGAGAATAATAACTAACATTCGGCAAAGAGGATATAATATAAATTGAGGGCTTTGCAGCGGAGCCTGCCTTCGGATTCGCAGCCTCCTCTCAGCACGCCGATGCTAAAAATTGCGGATCCGCGCTCGTACGCCGCCCGCCCGCACAGCCTCCTCCCTCTTATTATATCTGTATTAAGGACCCGTCCCTTCGCACCATGATATCCTCCCCCCACGTCATCGATTTCTTATTACGATAACCAATAACAGCCAATACCTGGGCTAGGACCTAAAGCGTCGATCTCTCTTGCTCACGCATTACATTTACGGCGTTACTCCCGCAGGTCTAATCCAATTCTATCAGTGGCTAATAACCAATTTATTTGCCACCTACTGATAAATCCAATGCTATTTTTAAACGCAAACTTGTACGAAATTTATACGTAATCGTCAGTCTATTCTTACGTTTCCAAGCTGAACGCGACCTCGTATAATCCTCGTGCAATGAAAGATTGGCAAAAATACCAGCCGGAATAATTTAATTCGATTACAAGCTCAAAATGTTTGAAGCACTTTTTAGCAATATTTTTTACGATTATCATCTTCCTGTAACTTAAATCGCTTGGTAACCTACATTATATTCCCAAGTGCGGCGTTTGGCTCTTATTCGGATGGATCAATTGGTTGAATGTGTAAATGAATATGTGACACCCGGAAGGCTTCTTAGACTTCTTACAATGGGAATGTTCTTATAATGGGGAATATAAAATGATCCCAATAAGGTTTGCTTAGGACAATATTTTTTTTTTTCTTCTATTAAATTAATAAAATTCTAATATCCGTTTAACGCGCACTGCAGTGCTCCGTTAAATTCCCCAAACTTGGTCGCATTCCATTTATAACGGCCTTACAAAGCAATGCTGACAAATTTAACTAATTTTTACTTTAATTGCCAATAAAAAGCTAATAAGTTTTTGAAGAAAAAGCTTTCTCAAGGTCTTGATTAGCACTGACCAATGAACCTTAATTTTCTTGTGTAATACAAATATCATTTTGCGACGAACAATTTAAAACTGAATTTATTGCTTTAAAATCTTTCAACCGCATTAATTCAAGGTATACTTAAATGTAAATTCCTTTTTAACCTCGGATACGTTAAATATTGTGGGTAGTTTTTTATTTAGCAATTAATCGAGTTTTCTTTTCCTGAAGAATTTCGCAATTTTTATACAATAAGATGCTATGTGTATATAAATATATGCTTTAAGAGCAATCTTCTCTATTTTAAAAATACTTACTTCTTGAAACTACCTCTCGTGTAAAAAATATTTGGATTGAACGCAGAGGCTTCGCTTCAAAAATTAAATGTATAATTAAAGTGTGTGGCTCTCAATTATAAGTTCAGCACATAATGCATTCAATTAAATTACCACTTTGCTAACTAAAAGTACAAGTATATTAGTATAGTTTACGATGTCCCATATAAGCTGTTATTATAGAAGATAACTAAAAAATTAAAGCGATGGTATTTTAATCTTGATAAGTTCAATTTATTTAACTTTTAAACTCAACCAGTTACGTAGTTTCTCCTAGTGTTAGTTTTACTGCACAGATGAGTTTTTAATTTAATCATTGCTTTAAAAATGATTACCATATGAAATTACGCGACTTATGAATGGAAATTCAGTACATTATAATTGCAAGTACTATGCGATGTATATGTAAAGAGAAGAAAGGTTGAACTTATACAGTAGTTCGACTTAGGTACAAAACTCGAACTATGAGCACCGCAATTTATTTAACAGGCTTACACTTTTATCGTAAAAAAAACCTTAATTTTGTATTTTTCAATATGCCGTTAATTATAGAATCAATTGTTATTTTATGCCATTTTGATAAAAGTAAAATTAACAAATTTGTCTACTATTTAAATGAAGACCTTTTTTTTCAAAAAATTTTTCTCAATTTCACATTGACTTTTTGGTAAGAACGTTAAACGTGTCCATGAAATATTGTAAAATACTTTTAATACAAAAAGCCCTTTAAGTTATAAAAAAATATTGCCAATTAATACTTCTTGGCTGTAGTTAATAATTATATGCACATACGCATAGGCATATTTGCAATACTGGAGTATTCATGGTTGGCTGTAGAATTAAACGCGTGCATCATTTTATAGCATCAATTGAGAATGCAATAAAGAATATGGAGATCATGGGCCGACAAAAAACATTATACAGTGGCATTAAAATGCAACAAATTTTTTAAAACCTTAATGTACAAAAGCAATATCTCGAGGACTAATATTTTTCGTAATTTAACAAGATATCCTGTTACTATATCATGCGTTAGTAATTAAGCATATTGGATTTTAATGGGTAATACCTAAATGGATATGGAAAATTGTTTACTTTAAATACGAATTTGTACATCGAGGTACATATATATTTGAAAAAACCTTTAAAGAAAAGGAAACACGAATAAAAAGTTGAGTATCCAATTTTACATCAATTTTTAGAACTTAAATTGAAAGAAAATTGTGGAAAAATTTCAATTTTTAGAATTTAATAATACATTTGGGAATAAAATATTGCCTCATAATGACAAATAATAAACTAATCACATGTAAATATAAACGTTACGATATTCAAAAAATACTAATTATACATTATGTTTTTTTTTTCAAATTCTAAAAAATTATGAAATCGCTTTTAAAAGAAAGTAACTGAATAATCAATATGGCACCTCGAGATATGGAAAAATACAAATATCGATAAATGGAAATTCTTGTAAAAACCCGAAGCTTCACTAATGCGGATAAATATTTATACGCACGGAAGCAAGCGGTTTTTTTAGTTTAACTATATAAATATTAATAAGAATCTATATTTCTATTTCGTTCGCTTGATTCAAGGTTATCATTGGGTTTTTTTGCCGTTGAAAAAATAACATATGTTTTTGATCGGAAAATGAAATATGTATATATATATATATAATAAATAAACAAATATATAAGAAAACTTTGGGAAAAAAAAAATAATCAAAGCATTGCACTGAAAAGTATTTCCATAACGGTAATCGTATAATTCCAATAGTACGTTTTAAAACGTGCCGGAGAGAGGCAAGTTTTGCCAGCTGCTTGAAATTAATAAAGCGACACAAGCTTAGAGCCGAATCGAACGATTGACCATTAAATATTCAATATTGTTTCTCTTTCTTTGCAAAATAAAACGGGAACGATGCCATTGTAAAAGGTTCGCAAATATTTTGCACAATTGTAAAAAAGAAAAAGGAAGAAAAAAAGATACCAAAAATGTCGTTCGTGCTTCTCTCCTCAAAAACCTACTGCAGTAACAAGACTACCAGTGGCTCGGATAACGAAAGGACAGAATTTGTAAACGAATTTATGACAATTTGTAATTAGCGCTCGGAATAAAAAGCAGAAGGAGCGACGATACCAGTCGGAGTTCATATTGCCTATCGTCAAGTTATCGTTAACCAGCCAAGCATTGGGTAATAACGAGAGGACTTTTAACAGTGTCGGACCGAGGGCGGACGGACATTCGGGGGGACGTTGGAGAAGAAGTCAAGAAGCTAAGAGATACTATTGAATGTAACGGAAGGAGGATCTTGCCTCGGAGTGGAGCTGCTCACCGCGTAAAATAATAAGGGGCCGATGACCCGTGGCAGGGTCGAACCGCGCGGTGGAGGAGCTCGTGTCGTTGAGTCCGGCCATTGGTGGGGAGGGGGGGGGCAAGGGAGGGAAAGTCGAGTCGCGCACAACCGGGAGCAGGTGTCGAACCAAGTGGAAACCGAATCGGGAGGAGGCGGAAATTTGAAAATGCCACAGGCCCCCAGGGTCGCCAGGTTTTTCGGGGGGGGGGGGGGCGACTCCTCCAACTTTGGCACGCGAAGGCTATTGCTCCGGTCGCGCGCCCCTTCGATGGCGATAGCGATCTTAGCCTCCCGTCCTCAACCCCCCCCAGCCAAGGACCGACGGCTTATCTTTGGCAGAACGTCGATTTACCTTGGCTCGATCAATAGCGCGTGCCCGACGTAGGCGCAGCACCGGGGCTACCGAGCTAAGAAGAAACCGAGCCAGCCAGCGGGGCTAGGGGGAGGAGCCCTCGGGCATCGGCGGGAGGGTCGAGGAAGCAAAGGCGCTTAGGGGATCCGCTGGCGCCCGTCCAGGCTAAGCCGAGAGCGGGCGCGGGAGGCGCTCACCAGGTGCGTCCTCGGGTGCTTCCTGTGCTTGAGGCAGCCGCGCTTCCTCCGCCCGCAGTTGGACTTGTCCTTGCACGCGGTCCCGTGGCCGCTTGACTTGTTGGCAGGCATCGCCTCCTCGGCGGTCCCGGGCTCGCTCCCGGGGGGGATTCTCCTGGCGCGACGACGCACTCCACTGGGATTCTCTCGGGGGGCTGCTCGGCGTCCGCGAGCCCCGGCCTCTCTCGAGCCGCCCTCGGGCATGCGCGACGCTCCCCCAGCCCGACCCCCCGCCGCCCGAGTGACCAATCGGGCCGCTCCTCCTCCTCCTCCTCCTGCCGAGTCGACCGGGCCCCTGCCCACCTGCTGCCGACCCTTCCTACTCGCGGACCAGCATCCGCTCCTTTCCTCGTTGCCTACGGAGCTCGGCTCCCCTTAGCCGCGATACGAGGCCCTATTGTCGAGTGGAGAGATCCCTCGCCTCCTGGCCCCTCTAACCCTCGGCGCTCCAACGCAAACTCCTCGCTTGTGCCTGCGGCTACTCGGCAAGGGTAAGACGAGGCCAAGACTCCTGAATTCTCGCCTCCTCCGGCTGGAGCTCCTTCCGAGTAATCTGCCCCCGACATCGATAGGATTTAAAAACAAAAGAAGCAGGGGCAAGAGGGAAGAGGGCGGCGTACTCCAGTAGAGCCGGGTTGAGGAGCTCCGTCGGTAGCGCAGGGCTAGATTAGTTCGGGGAGGTCGAAGGGTTAGAGCCGAAGGAGCGGCTTGGAGTCGAATTGAATCGCCCTCGATTCCCTTGGGGGCCTGTGCCCGCAATCTCGGTCCGGATCGGGCCGCGAGAGGGACGGAGGACGGCGGAGGAAGGGAGGGATCTGCAGGATTAGGTCCGGCAGCGGGAATCAACCTTACCAACGGCTCCGCGGCTCGAGCCGGATTCCCCAGAGCGCCGCGAGATGTCGAGGGGATCGCGGCGCTCCGGATCCGTCCCCCCCGAGATCCTCCTGGCTTGGTCGCCGTTAAATCTGCCCCCCTTCCCCCGCTCGCGCGGCCGCAGCTCCGCCGATCGCGCGACTCCGTCGGGCGCGTTAGGGTCGAGTCTTAATTTCGAGTGATGCCTTGGGTGTTACTGGTTGTGCTGCCGGCTACTGGTCCCTCCCCGACAGCTGCGCACCAGCGACTAGAGAGAGAGAGAGAGAGAGAGGGATAAGTGGCCAGTGAGCGGTGCGGAGCTGCGGACAACCGCTGCGGACCGCGATCGTCGTCCAGTCCAGTGCGCGAACTTGCGAAGTGTCCCTAAACGGGCTAGACTCCCTCCCTCTCTGCTCTACCTCCCCCCCGCCGCCGCCGGCGTAGCCGCTGCTCCCAGCGCGCGCGCACGCAAACACCAACGGAGTCGTCCCCAGGCCAGTAGCCAGTGTCCCCACTAGCCTCCTACGGTCCTCCCGTCTCCCGAGCTCGGTCTCCTCCAGTCGTTAGCGGAGAGTCGAGGCCCTCGACTCCGAGCCGCGCAGCCTTCGGTGGGGGATCCCAGTAGTCCCGGTCGGGGCTGAGCGGATACCGGGAATATCGCGGCGGGGGCACTCCTCGGGGCCGACCGAACCGTCGGCGCGCAGCCGCAGACGCAACCGTCGAGGCGATCAGCAATCGGCAGTAGCTGGGAGGCGGGCTCGGAGCTGTACGGATGTACCTCGGGAGTGTCGGCGGAGACGAGGACGGGAGCCTGGCTCAGGGCTCAGCCGAGGAGGGACGCCTCGGGCTCCGCACGCGGAGGCACGCCGACGGTTGAGCATCCCCTCGGCCGGACCAGGAGCGGCAGCGGCAGCAGCGGGAGCAGGGAACGGGCCTGGTCCCAGCGGGGGAGCAGAGGCTCGGGAAGCAGCCGGAGCCGGCCTCCCGAGATATCTCGAATGACCCGAGGCATCTCTCGACGTTGCCAGCCTCGAGCCCGAGCGCTGCGGGATCCGGAGGAGCCCGATGCCCGATGATCTGAGGGTCGCCTGAAACGCGAGCGTTACCGCCGCTCATCATGACCGTCGACTTCGCCGATTACTTTTGGGTGAGTACCGACCGCGGCTCTCCCGCATCCCTTTCGAGGTTAGTTTCTCCCTGGGCCAGCCCCCCCCCCTGCATTTGCACCGCTCGGTCCTCGTCGAGAGCCTCCTGGCTCCTCTCCCCGATGCCAGTCTCCCGCCCCACCCACTTTGGACGCCCGCCTCCTCCTCCTCCTCCTCCTCCTGCTGCTGCTCCGGCCTCTTACACACGTACGCGGGATTCCCTCTCACCTCCCACCTGCGGCCTTCCTCTCGGATGACTCCGCTGCTGCACGCGTAAGCCCTGGCGCGCGCGCGCATCGACGCGGTCGCTTCCTTTTGCGCGGCTCCCCCTCCCGAGGTCGTCCCCGGCCCTAACTCTAAGGCCGGCGCTCCTCGATATCCTTCCTCCTCCCTCTCCGCTGGGAGCCTTCGCGAGGAATCCCCGGACCCGCGAGAGGCGGCTACGCGCCATCCCGAGCGCCAGCTGTTTTTTATTGTGGCTCTTGCCGAAGCCGAGGGGGCCGACTCTCCTCCTCTCGTTTCTTTTTGCGCGCTGCCGCAAACGGGACGTCGGCAGCCAACGGGCCCCGACCGCGAGGCTCCCAGCTCGGATGGAAAAATCTCGCCGGCGGGAGGGGGGCCGGGAGCCAACGCGTTGAAAAGCAGTTGAAGCTATCGATTGTCGTAATTGAGTGTAGTTTAGCAGAGGCCAGTCCGATATGTCTGCCAACTCTGCGGGCGCGCGCGCGCGCAATTATGTGCGCGCCTCCGGCGGCACTCGCGCGGATAATTAAGAAGCAATAAACTGAAATTGCTCTATGGGTGCTGTAGCTTCGTCCGCTCGCGGAATGAGAAGGTCAAGTGACGAATGAACCCGATGCTTCCTTGATTGCATTTAACGCGTTTCTTGCTCCTAACCCCCCCCCCTCACCTTGACAGCTCTCTAGAATTTGAAATTTCCCCTTGGTAATTATGGTTGATATTGTTTTTTTTTCTTCTCTTCGTTGTTTTTTAGGGAGAAAAGAACAATGGGTTCGATGTACTGTATCATAATATGAAACATGGAGTTGTGGCGAGCAAGGAGCTGACAGAGTTCTTAAGGGATCGATCCTTTATCGAAGAAAGCAATTACAAGCTTCTCATTAAAGTTGCCAAACAAGCTAGTAATAGTAATAGCACTCAAGGAACATTTGCACCCGTATGGGCTGCCCTTAGAGGGGCAGCGGAAAAACTTGCTGGCCTACACTTGCAATTAACTCAAAAAGTATCTGAACTCATTAAAGATGTTTCCAAGTATTCCGATGAACTTCATAAGAAACACAAGGCTGTATGTAATAGTTTTTTTTTTTTATTCAACACCCTGTCCGTTTCTAATGCAAAGACTACAGCGCTGACATCGAACTAATCAAGAATTATCGATAAAAATATTTAATTTTCTAAAATGTCCTGTTTCCTTTTCTTAACGGTTAATAAGAATAATCAAAGCAACCGAGTATTTTAAACGCCGTATAAATAATTATCAATAATTTGTATAATAACGATAAGAATATTATATTTTAAAGTACATTTTTTCTTGTAAATTTCACACTTCAACTTTGCTGAATTGATAGCGGTGCAATCCATGACAAGTTTATCTACATCCGCCCACTGTCAGATTACATTATTTCACTTCAATAATCACTTTACGCGAGTGATAATATAATTTGATTGTAGAGGGACAGGCCTTTTAGTAATGGAATGCTTCTTCTTTTTCCCCCCCCCTCCCTATCAATGTAGGTAAAAGAAGAGGAATCCTCGACATTGGAAGTTGTACAGTGTATTCAGAGTATTACAATAACCTTGCAAAAAACTAAAGATACGTGCCTGCAAAGGGGACACGAATTAGAAAAATTGAAAAAGGATAATGCAAGCCAAAGAGAACTGGAAAAAGCCGAGATAAAATTTAAAAAAGCTCAAGATGACTATAGAATCCTGGTTGATAAGTACACTACGATACGAAACGATTTTGAAACCAAGATGACGCAAGCCTGCAGAGTAAAACGAATTTATAAACAATTTTGTACCTTATGTTCTTAGCGCTGAGTTTGGGTATTTTATTTTACAATCGTTTTTAGCGATTCCAAGACGTCGAGGAAACGCACTTGAAAAATATGAAGGAATTTTTAAATACGTATGCAGATGTTTTACAATCTAATCACGAGCAAGTCGGACAAGTGCACATAGACTTTAAACGGCAATGCCTCGACATGACCGTGGATAAGCTTTTGGAACAATTCGTCCAAAGTAAATACACAGGATTTGAAAAACCAGGTAGAGTTGGTTGGATCGCTCATATTACGGAGACTAATGCCTCTCTAACGACTCTAATCGGCGTAACAATGTGCATTATTACAGGAGTTATCGAGTACGAAGAAGTTTTAACAAGTTTGGCCGAGATAACGAGTCAAACGAGCCAAGAAAAAAGTACGGAAACGCCAAAAGAAATATCAAAGGGAGCTAACGGAGAGACTGGCGTTGCGGGTAACTTACTGACTTTAAAAAAAAATCAAGCAATAAAAAGGGAGGGTTTTCTTACTAGCAGGGAAAAATCAAAATTACACGATAAGGAGAAGGAGAGGCACAGCGAAAGGGATAACGAATACGCTCAGAGTCAGCAAAGTAAAAGCTCCCGTCGTACCACTTCGTTGCTCAACCTTTTCATGTCCAACTCCCAGGGTAGGTCTTATTTCAGACGCATCGATTATCTATGGCCATTATGAATTTTCGATTATAACAAAGTGCATATCCCGAAGCTCGGTCATTAATATTGTTTGCCTTGATTTGGCAAGAATTGAAAAATTGAAAAATTGTTCCGACTTACTTTTGGCCTCTCTTAACATCTTATATCCGTGCATTACCTTCATGTTAAACAAGAGACCGTCTTGAGCTCTTAAATATATATATATATATATATTTTAGCTAGACCATTGGCACGTAAATACACATATACGCTACCAAACCGCCCTCGACTTGCTTATGTGTTTGTTACGTTGCTTTCGCGTTATTAACCCAACACTGGTGGTGGTCGATGGCGATTCGGCATATATATATATACATATATATACGTATATATATATATATATATATTGAAAAAAAGTAATCGAACTTTCTTTTCGAACGTCATTGTTCTTGCCGAAATTGCCTTAGGCGTAAGTGAAAGAGAAAAAAAAAATAATAAATAAAAGAAGCAAGGGAGCCGGCAATTTTTTTACCCAAAAAAGTAAGTGTTGTTAAAACGAAAATTCGTAAAAAGTAATCGTGAGATGAGAGAGTGAGATGAGAGAGAGAGAGAGAGAGAGGGAAAGACAAAGGCAATGAGTGTTGTTTCAGAGAGGCAAAGACAAGCAGGCTCGGGTTCGGCTCCTGTCACCCCTCAGGAAAATTTGTCTCCTGCTGTTCCGACTCCCAGCATCTCCAGGAACCCTCTCAGAGGATCTAAATGTAACTGCTTACATGTTTCATTAGCATCTAAAAAAAACCACACATGCTACCCTGTGATTCTCCATGAAAAAAACAAAAAAAACACGCTTTTAATTTACTCTCTGCCTACACTATTCACTTCAGTTATATCGTACTTGACACTCTACTAATTCAAGCAACATTTTTTCTTTACCTATGCTTCGGGCTTGTTCTACATTATAACAATGATCTTTTATAAAAATAATAATCGAATTATTGTCGATGATTCTTTGTGGAAAATACAAGCTTTTAGAAGTGTATAATACATATCATCTCAATATTTGATAATAATCTATTCGCATTGGTTTACATTGTTTTTCTTTTTTTTTTTTTTTTGTACTTTTGAGGAAAATTTTTGATTTTTGAAATTACCTATTACCATATATTTCCTTATTACTACTTAAAGGTATATTTTCATACAAAGCGTGTGTCCTCTTATTTCGTTTATTGAGCGATAATATTTTGAAGCCGCAAGATCATGGTCGAATCAAATTCTATTACAATGTTTCTCAGGGACATATTCAGTTTTAAAAAAAGATTCTTTTCATTTGCAGTGGTACCAAATTTCTTAACACCACCAATCTATACTTTCTTAGAAAATCGACGTAGGTATTAATTATAGACTATTCTATGATAGATCTTGATTGATATGTCTTCCAACTATAATACACGGTTATTAGTTGTAGGCTAGTCTAAAGCTTTATACTTCAGATGCAAATTTGAGAATTTTTTTTTTTTTTATTTTTTTCTCTCCCTCAATTTTTACGAATCAGTGCTTTTTTTGGCGTGAATCTGTATTAAGTAAACATACGTAATCCTGGTATTTCGGTGCTTTGCATTGCAAATTGTTTTTCTAACAATATGACGGGTTTACGTGGGGCACTATTATATTATGTTATGGTTCTTTTTTTATGTTTTTTTGTTTTTTGTTTTTTTTTTTTTATATCTATACATGTTTGTAAATTACTCGACTTTTACAATGTTGACTATCAAAGAGTGTTCATTTGTATAAATCTTACAAAATTGCTTGTTACAGTATCTAACTAAAATTATTACGTAATATTATATGTGTGTGCATATATGTATGTGTGTGCGTGCGTGTGTGCGCGTGTGTGGGCGAACGGGTGTTTTTGTACGTAATCATTGACTTGATTCTCCTCTGATATTTTAATATTTTTTCCGAAACAAACAAACAAAAAAAAAAACAAAAAAAAAAACAAAAAAATTGATGAAACTATTTATTTGGTTTTAAATTCTTAAGAATAAATTAAAGAAAGGTCATAACACATTGTTTCTTAACAGTCGTTTAAGTATAAGTGTACATAAAAACGCTAACATTAAAAAAAGAAAGAAAAAAACAATTGCTTTTGAATCGATTTGTTAATTTAAAATGCCATGTGTGATGAATAAAGATTAACAATTAACGAATAAATATCGCATTAAATTGTACATTGCTGTAAAGTTCTTGAAACGCGGCCGAGTCTTGCATAATTCTGGAAAGCGATTGATGTTTGTTAGTTGAAGGGAGCTGGACTCGAATAATGTTGATGCACAAGGCAAAGAAGTGGCTACCGAGGAAGCCTCAGGTGAGGCCTTTTTACTTTTCTTTCATAAAATCACTGATGCAATGGGCTCACCCCCGATCGCTGTACCTTTATTTATTTTCCAAGTGCAGAGTCCAGCTATTAGCGTAATGTGAGTCTTTAGTATGATATTTGCAATAATTCTTCCACAAATCGGATACCTACGGACACAAATTCGATATTGCAGGTGTAACGTTATATCGATAACACGAGACGGAAGATAGATAATGTTTAGTGCTATATGTGAAATTGTTAGAAAAACAATTTAGGCATCGAAAAGTTTTATGTGGTGAAGGTATCGGGGTCTATTTCTTATGTACTTTGCTGTTATAGTGTCTTAGTAAACTATCTATGTAACTTATCTGACTTTTTTTTCAAATATTCTTGCTTCTTCGTTTGCACTTTATAACCAATTACTTTAATTGTTTTCATTATTTATGTTCTCTATTAGCTTTGCAAATGAAGTCTACAAATGCATTATTGAACAAGAATATTTTCATATTTGTTTTATTGGAAACTATAATATTTGTAGCGTAATAGTAATACTAGTAATAATAGTAATAATAGTAATAATAGTTATAGTAATAATAATAATAATAATAATAATAATAACAACAACAACAACTACTACTACAACTACAACTACAACAACAAGGTTCGTTAACTTTATCAAGCGAAAGATGCACAATTATATCAATTGATATTCTTAATAATTATTTAGAGCCTCTGTGATATAATTTGTACGAAACACTTGATTCACATTGCGCTAAAATGCATTCACTTGGAAAGTAAATCTAAAACATCGTAGTGTGATACTGTAGTATTAGTTTATCCGTAGTAAATGTTTCGCAAGCAGTGTAAGCATAACGAGCTGCTTGGAATGAATAGAAATTGGAGAAAAAAAAAACAAAAAAAATATTCAATCTCGGCTGCACACGATTTAGATTGCCGCCGTGGAGTCTATTTAAAGCTTGAGCAACCGATGTTATTCTTGTAGGGTTCCTAAGGAGCAGACGCGAAAAGAGGAGGGAAAAGAAAGCCAAAAAGAAGAAGGACTCGGTGGAAACGGCCAGTAACAAGGAAGACAAGTCCGACCTGTCAGTATTATCCGTAGTCAGCAGACCCAGTAATGTTATAATTTTGCCATTGCGTCACTTAGGAATTCGCCTTTGAGAAGCGAGCTCTATTGCATTAATGATATTAGCCGCGCCTTGACCCGTAACTCAATTGATCAAAGTACGATCTTTATTATTTCACGAAGCGCGAAGTAGTGCACGGCCTGGCGTTAAAGGCATTTCGACCCAAATCCGATAACGATTCCTTTCACTCTACGCGCCGCATGAATTATCGTCGCCTTAAATTATCGATATTTTATCAATCAGCGCGTTCTAAAGCTCTCCTCTTCCTCGGTTATGAATTATTTATATTTTTTCCGTTGCTCAATCGTATCGGCAATGGCTCTTTTACTTCGTTCAATGATTAGTCACTGGGACTGCTGGGACTCGGAGAGCCACACAAATTGTACTAATTGTACTCCGTTTTTACCGTGAAAATTTTGTACAGAGAGGACAAGGATCAGGACAGCAGGAAGTCCGGGACACCGACGCCCGAAGTAGACGAAGATGGATTTTGCATAAAGCCGAAGTCGGATCCTTGGGAAAATGAAAAGGGATTTTACTCAAGCTCGGACACCGAATCCGAAGACGACAGGGAAAGGAAGATCCGCGTGGAGATCAAGCCTCTGAGTAACGGCGGTGCCCCGATGAGCGCCAGTGTCGACGAATTGAGAGCGACCGTGGAGAATCTTTCCCTGTCTCCTGCCCCCACGGTAATCGCGACTGTACAATAACAGTAATTGGCCGATGGCCAATGGCAATAATTCTTCCCGCGAATCCACCGATAATTTTAAGCCGCGGCTCGTTGAAATTTCCCAATGCCCTGGTAATTTAAAGAGGTCTGTTTCTTTCTCCCGGGTAACAGGGACGAAGAGGATCGAGCACGGACTTGGATCATCATATAAAGAGATCGCAATCGGTCTCGCAGCAGTTGGGCGTCAAGCCGAGCTCGGATTTACTGAACCTGTTCAACCCGAGCAATGCGCCGTCGAGCGCCTCGACGCCGACCGGAAGCCACCCCTACGCTCCGCTCCAGAGCCCTCCGGGATTCTCCTCGTCCCCGATACCAACGATGCCTCCCCCGCCCCAGTCGGCGCCGCCCCACCCACGATTTCCAGGTACTTGCCCCGAGTCGCAATAAAAAAAAAATGCAATAGCAATCATCGCGTCAATCATATTGGCTCGGAGTGCAATGGTTCGTCGTTGTCCGCTTGCAGAAGGCGACCTGTTTTCCGAGCTGAGCGACATGACTCCGGCCCTGCCCCCGAAGCAGTCGGCAACGCCGACAGGATCAATCGCGATACCGCGGCCGCCCTCCCGAAGGGGAGAGGCCATAGCGAGCAGAGGCCGAATGTCCCCGGCAACGATATCGAGAGCCGACAGCGTGGCCAGCCTCGAGTTCCGCGCAGCCGGCGTCGGAGTCGGTTCGTCCAGGGGTTGGTTCCATTCCTCCCCTGAGTAGGGGGAGGCCAGGAGAGTCGGAGCCGGCCGGGCGCTATTCAACGGGCCAAACCCTGTTTCAGGTCCGTCCCCGCTGACCATCGGCTTGGCCGACACCATACCCCTGGCGGTGGCCTTCCACGAAATAATTCACTCCTACTTTCGAGGGAGCGACGAGGCGCGCTGCCAGGTCAAGCTCTGCGGCGACATGATGCTCTCCTTCCCCGCCGGCATAGTCGCCGTCCTGGCCAATAATCCGAACCCGGCCAAGCTCCTCTTCCGATTGCGGAACAGCAACAGGCTCGAGCGGCTCGTTCCCAATAGCCAGCTAGTGAGCATGTTAGTGATTTTATAATTGTTTCCAATGTTGGGTGGTAGTCGCGGGGGGGGGGCCTCGTGTGCAATTTGACCAATCTTTTTTCCAAGAGTCGTGCGGCTTCGCCTGAAAAATGGACAGGAGCCGCTCCTCGGGAGAGTCCCGCTAACTCTGTTGATTCTTAACCAGGGACGTTACCCAGGCGACGGTCGACAGTACGCTTTTTGAATTTAACATGAGTGCCTTAACCGCGCTGTTGCGACGACAAGCCGAGCAGAATCCGACAGCCTCGTACTTTAACGTGGACATCCTCAAGTACCAGATCAAGGTGAAGGAGGGCGCCGGCTCTTGTCCCTTTCAAATAGTGGCCTATTGGAAGTGCGATCCCTCCCATACCGACCTCAAGGTAGTAGGGTGCTCTCGTCTTACCCAGGCTCCTGCGTGGCTCCTTTGACCCAACTAACGCCGAGTGACTTTATCCCCTTCAGGTGGACTACAAGTACAACAGCCGCGCCATGGGCTCGCCCACCCCTCTATTGAACGTGCAAGTCTCGGTGCCCATTGACGGGGGCTTCAAGACCGTTCAGAGCAAGCCCAACGCCCAGTGGCTCCCGGACACTAATCGACTCCTTTGGAAGTTCACCGAGCTCTCGCAGCATACCGAGGGAGCCGGGGTTGGCTCCCTCAAGGCCAGAGTCGAGCTCTCTCGCGGCCCGGGCAGCCAAGGGACCATTTTCACCCAATTCAACTGCGAGGGCACGACCCTCTCCGGCATTGAGTTCGACCTCGCGGGGCCCGGATATCGCGTCAGCTTGATTAAAAAAAGATACGTATCCGGTGAGTCATCATTCCTTAGCATCCTTGACTGATTCAACTTTAAACCGTATTTAATATTATTTTACGTTTTTTTTTTTCTCTTCATTTTTACTATGCACAGTGTAAATATTTACTTCGATATCGATATTTACTTTTATTTTACAATAGAGCATTAACATCTATCTAGTCTAATCAAACGATACAATAATTCACTGTAATCATTATTCTATTCGCTTTAATGCATTTGCATTGAGTTTATTCGTTAATCTTGAAGCGGTCTCTTTAAATTAATAATCGATCTCTACTGAGCCAAGTGTATTTGATGGCTGTAAAAAAAAAAAAAAATTATCACTTGCGCACAGAAAAATTGTAGCAGTGGCAATATTAGCGAGAAAAATTTTAATCGCATTAGCTTAAGACCTTGATATGAAATAGGCAATTATTTTAAGTCAAACTTAATTGAACTAAAAAAAAAAATAAAGTGTAAATTAAAAACATTTTTACCACAGGAAAATATCTTTGCGATGGAGATGTTGATTTGCGAACTCGTTATGCTGCACCACCAACCAATGTCGAATAACTTCACACAACTTTTGAACGAACAGACTTGTACATAATTTTTCACATTAAAATTTCGTATTACAAGAGATTTCTAATTGACTTTTCCATGTCTATAAAAATTTCTTCTTTTTTTTTTAAAAAGAATGCAAATAATTATATATTATTGTTTTTCCAAGAGATTCGTTAATAAGATATTTTTACTGTACTCAGAGAATGATAAATTTTCTTTCCAAATAAAAGTTTTTTTTTTTTTTTTTTTTTTTTTTTTTTTTTTATTATCATATACGAAAATTGTCCCTAAAAGTAAGATTTTGTGACTGAAAGCATATAAGTCTTTTAAGCAAGACCATAAATTTTTTGTAAAAATGTATATTATACAAAAGATAATAAATTTTTTATGTCTTTTAAATCAAGGAAAATTAAAGTTTATTAATTTCTATATATTCTATCAGTATAACTGTAATAAGAGTATTTCTTGTATGTATGTATGTATGTATGTATATATATACATATATAAAATTACTCACTCATTTCTGAAGTGCCTATTAGTGATGTTTTATAAGAAATCAATTTAATAAAAATCAAAATAATTATATTTATGAATGTAATGCATTTTAAGCATAAACATCAGAGAAAGTATTAGTACAAATTTTTTTAAGACTACGTTTAGTTTCTTCTTTCTTTTCATTTAATTATTATGAAGAAAAAAAGATTTTGTATAAATTGTACAATAATTATTTGTGTTTATAGTTACTTTGTTCATGAAAATTGTTAATACGTATGTTTTTTTTGCTAATCTGTTACATTACAAATAAATCTAAGAATACTACTAACAAATTTACTAATATAAGAATAATATAACTAACGTATTAAATTAATATGAAAATATTAAGATTAAATTTGTTTTCAATTTTTAAACTGCTTGTCTATAAATAAAGTAATTTATTTTTCACACATTGTTAAAAAAAAAAATCTAAATTTTTACGTTTTTTGAATCGAATTAAAAAATGTTAGCGTATTTTCTGAAAGAAAAAACGTCGAAACAATAAAAATTTGTTTATTTTTATCTTGTAATTTATTATGTAATATAGAGAATCAAAGTTATTAAATTGAAAATTTTTAAGTAATGTATGTTTTATGGAAATAAAGGCCATATTAAAAGACACCAAAATGCAATGAAATTTTATTTAATTCAAGTGATTTCTTATTATATAATATAGAACATTATACATTCATATTTTATACTTCCTTACACTTCCTGACTAAATATCTGTATTTCATTTTTACGTTCGTTGTGTGATTAATTTAATTTTCAACATTATTACTTCGAAAGAAAGTAATTAATTGTACGATAAAAAAAGGTTAAGTATCTATCTTTTGGAGCCAATACGATTTATAACTATTATTCTGTAAAAAAAAATTTCTTGTGTATAAAGGTTGTAATAACTTAATATGTAATATGTTGTTATAAGCAGTTGCTAACGTTTATAAAACATTGCAATACAATTTTAATACAACGGATATTTGTAACGTGTTATTGATGTGTTATTTTTCATAGGAAAGTGGACTTATTCATATTTCAAATATGGATTAAGAATAAAAAAAAACATTGTTCTCATTATTTAATATTACATATCAGTGCAGTTAAAAAAGGAAATTTTACACGTATCATTAGAGTATATAGTGTATATTGTCTACATGCTCACACTCTTAAAAATGAAAGAATCACAGTTACAGACCACAGGTGTTGATCGTTGGAAAAAATATTTATTTTATCGAAAGCTTTGGGTTTCGAATTGATCAACTAAATTCACTTTTCAATAATTTTAATACGAAAGTAAATGCATAAGCATAAACTAAGTATATATTCGTATAACATAATTCGCATAAATAACTTCAATATCAAGTATGTGTACCAAAGAACACGGAGAAAAATATACAAACAAGAAACGCACTGACTAAAAGTTCTTATTTATTATTATTTAGTGTGTATGATCAGCATGTTTGAAAAACCCATATCGCAATTATATTTAGTTTTATAAATTAATAAAATCGTTTATCGTTAAAATGATTAAAGACCAATGTAGCAAGGGATAGGGCAAGTAAAAACATTGCTCGAAATAATGTTGATCACACTTTTCTTAATTACTTTATACGTAGCATTATGCCATAATGTGAGGTACTGCAACAAAATTTCTAATACAATGCATAAGACGAGGCGTTTACTCGACTGCAGGGCTAAGTACAACTGCTTTTAGAGAGAGAGAGAGAGAGAGAGAGAGAGAGATCGATGAAGTGGTAATTATTATACAGAGGGACAACTTTTTAACTTTTGCAGTGCAGCTTAGTTGGCTTGGATCTTACACGAAATGAAAGTATTAGAAGCCAGTGTTATCGTATCATTTACACAACGAGCATCAATTCGTCCTCTGAAATTGGACTTTTCATTATTTGTGGTTAAAATTAATCTGTATCTAAGTGTACGGCGAATAATAAATCGGTAATCATTCGTCGTATCCAGTGATCGAACTCTAGCACTCATCGTTTGATTGATAAGAAACTTGATTCTCATAACGAGTCGTAATAGATTGCTTAAGGAACGTAAAGTGAGCTTGTACAGAAATTAAAAAAAAAATTCCACAAATCAGAATATATATATATATTCAAATTGTGCTGATAAAATAATTCTGACATGCTCTCTCGTAATATTAAGGCAGAAGTAAGTACGAAACGTCCGATGATTTCTAAATTATAGGCGAAAGCACATTATTCGTTCGGTTGGAGATTTTCACCTCTCTCTTCTCTCTCTCTCTCTCTCTCTCTCTCTCTCTCTCTACAAGATATACAGTATTGCTCTTGGTTATCAGTACTTCCAAACCGGTCTGTTATTTCCGAAGGTTTTTGGTAGTAGGCTTGAGTCCCTTTAAGTAGACTAGATTATCGACAATAGCAAGGCGCCACTCCTGATGCACATAGTTGACCAAAAGTAATATGACACATTCAGTTGTACGGACAACGAAGAAAGCCTTTGCGGGGAAGCTTTGCGGGAATTCACGGTTGGATCGGAAAGCTATAGGTGAATCGATCTACGAGCGGGCCAAGACTCCCAGCTGATAAGGATTGTTCTATTACTTCAACGTCGCCACCTTTTAGCTTACGCGCAACGGAGGAATTCGGGCCTCCCGGCGGTGGTCGAGGCTAATTAACTGATAGCCGAGAAAATAAAAAGTACTTTCGTAAATTGTAGAGCTCGAAAAAAAAGCCACCGTTGAGTATAAAATTCGGAAGCTGTGTAGATGATTCACGACATTCGAAAAATTCCCAACGGGCTCCGGAAATCAGCGGAAAGCTTCGATGGTGAGCCTTGCCTTGTAAAACTTCTGCATTCATTCGACGTCGATAAGTTACGCGCAATATCAACTAGCACCGTACAAAATTTGTTAAAAAAAAAAAAAAAAAAAAAAAAATAATCCAGAACCGGCCGATATCATCTTCCTTCAAATATAATCCAGTTGAGCAGTTGAGCATTTGTCGCGCAAAAGAAGCGACGAAATTATAATAACTTAGAGCCGAGCAACGGATTTAGAATAATCAGGGATAAGAAACAATAGTAAGCGTTACTAATTTTGGATGATTAATGATTTGATAAAAATTATCAGGTTATTCTGCAAGTTTAAAAATACGATGTCGAAAGGCGATTCCGATGATGAAATTATAGCTCGTAAGTTAACTGGCTTTGCCATTGGCATTCTCTGCTGTTGTAACACCACAATTCGTGGTCGTAAAAATAACAATAAAACAAAACGTATATTCCCTCATTTTATGATGTATTTTCGCCTCGTTTTTTCTCGGTTCACTTTGAAACCGCTCAATGCGAGCGTGGAATACAAAGTTTGAAGAATAATGCCGATTTAAATCTTAACTTGAGAAATTGACAGCCATCAATAAATGGCGTACTTAAAACAAAAGATGGATAATTTTATGGGCAAATGATATATAGATTGGGCAAGAAGGCTTACGATGGAGCTATCAAATATAATTACGCAATGGCAAGTGATACTAGAATAGAGCGTGGGGAAATAATTTGAACGCGTAACTTTTATTAGATTTCTCCTTGAGTGGCGCTCGCTTTAGAAGCTCGATTGATTACTGCCCTATCCGTGACGTTATATAAAAAGGCGAAGTAATAAAAAAAGCCCAACGGATGCTAGACATTGCGATGCTCGGTCTTCTTCTTTTTATTCTCTTCTTCGTCCTTTTGCGTACAAGCGAATGCCCTCGCGGATAAACGAGAAGAGCATTGTGTTCTTCGATAGTTGCGTAAGCTCGCTAGGATTATAATTTCCGGCAAAATGTGTTCACAAGTTCTGGATAAAAGAAATTTTTGTGTGTGTGCGTAGCTCACTCTAAGCCCCATGGAACATTCGACGGGAATCTTCCAAGCCTTTACGACGCAGCGTACAATAAATAAAGCCTGATATGCATGCATATATATATATATGTGTGTGTGTGTGTGTTTTTCTAAAGCCACAGGGTCATTCGTTTCGTAGATAATGAAAATCAGTACGTCTAAGGCAGAGAGAAATATATGAGAAGTAGGAGCCAATCAACGTGATACTCATCGAGCAAAGTTAGGCCGTTGCTCTCAGTTTCTAATTAAGATCGTTTGCTTTGCACGACAACCGAGACCTGCGGCTAAGCTCCAAATTCACGCACCGGGAATTACAAGAACGCAACGCTGCGAAGTTTCGAATCAAGGGGATAATTGAGCGCAACGAGCGGAGGCTATTTTATCGAATGGCCGCAACGTACAGTCGGAAGGCTAAGCGAGCCAATAATGCAGGACTCGCTTGGCTGGGTAAGACCAGCCGAGGAGATGGAAAATTGAGGAGCCCACGCCTAGAAGGGCATCGGAGAGCATAGCGGCTCTTGGCTTCCCTCGACGACGACGACGAAGGAGCGGCTCTCGTTGCACGCGCCCGTCGCTTGTCCAAACTGCACCCGAAAATTGCAACGTAGCGACCGCAGGAGCGTTGCCCTGGCGAGGATCGAAGGCTTCCTCGGTGGCCCCGAGGCCCCTATTAAGCGCCTCCTCTACTCTATCTCCCGATTAAAGAGTAATATTCTACGGCGATAGCGTTGACCCCCGCGATAATGGTAGATTGTGCGCGAGTGGTTGGACGGCCGTGTTAATGCTGGACCTAATGCCCCGGGCTTGCCCGATAATGAGCCCAATAAATGGAGCAGCGCCGCGATAACGAGTTCTTGCCAAGTTCGAGTTTGCCGAATGGAAAGTCCTCGGCACGGCAGGATTCGAGAGTCCCCTCAATAGTAACGGCAATACAAAACCATGCATCGAGAGCAGTTTTCCGATTTGGAGTACGAGGCTATGGAAGGAGCGGCGAAATAAAGAGAGGAGAAGGCTCGATGAATCCGGCAAATAAAACCGTTTGCGATTGCTTTCAAGATACACCAATGATCATGGAAAGGCTCGCGACGGGAAAAAACCGCTTCCGCTCCATCCATCAAAGTGCTGTTGTGTAACGCAATAATTCAGAGAATAGCCCCCCCCCCCGTTACTAATAGATCGAGCAGACTAATAGCCGTGTATTTATTATATCAACGTATATAGAATGCAATAGAAGAGACGCCCCCGCAACGAGGAAAACCGAATGTGCCACGTAGCTTTGAAATTGCCGATTGAGTTTGGGGGTCGAGGATCGACGTCCCTTAGCGCGGCGTCGACAATACGTTATAAAATACGTTTTGGATAAAAGGGACGCCTGACATACGAATAACATCCTTTTGCACTGTACTAATAAAATTTGATAGCACGGTTGTACCGAGCCCCAACAACTCTCGAATAAATGCACCGTTTCGACTGTGACTCGAGCAACAAAAAATAATCAGTCGCTCCATTGGGATTTTACAGTCTCCTTTACTATTTCCGCTCTCTCTCTCTCTCTCTCTCTCTCTGGGCACACGCACAGCCACGTACTCATACTCACGCACGTGCACGCACACTTGCCTCTTATCTTCTATCCTCTCCCTACGTATTACATTAGTAATATTGACAGATATTTAATACTTGCGATTAATCTTACGAGGAAAGAAGGGGTAGGGGATATGTGTGGCCTTTTGCGGAAGCGAGCACTAGCCCTCACAAATATTATTAAAAGTCGTTCGTTAATTGCTTCAATGAACCTTGATAGAATAATTTTACTTGCATAAAAATTACGGTACAATATTATGTATTTAATTTTTTTTTTTTATCTTTTTTCTTTTCTTTTTTTGCTTTGTTTTGTTGTTGTTCATTTCAACGCAAGCTTACTTATCGACTGAATTTTACGCGCGGGTCTTGCTTGATTGATTTGCATTAACGGTGTCTCTTTACAATTATATATATATATATATATAAGCACACTTATGTGCGTATATAAACACGTGTATGCGCGTAAATATATATATACACACATATATATCTGTGTGTGTGTGTGTGTGTGTGTGGTGTGTGTTTTAAAGTAAAAGCATTGAACTAAAGAATTGAGATTAATTTCATTAAGTATTTGACAATCGTCACATGTACGTCTGATTGGCACGGGATTCGATCGAAAATTAAGAAAATTGGCGTGATTAAGAATACACAAGATATAGAATTGAGATCACAAGTACTGCAACGTAATTGAGCAGTAGAAGTAACTTTATCAGTTACCCGAAAACCTTCGCTTGCATTAGTTGACTCGTAACTACGGAGTACACCTGCTTGTGTCGTTTACCTTAGTCGATTGCTCTCGATGCGCAAGTGCGCGTATGCCTAAGGATGAGGAGCCGCGCAAACGCGAACCGGCGCTCCTCGCGATACGCGCGTGTAGGTTACATCGGCGCTCGATAGATTTTTTAAAAGCTCATGCACGTCATAAAGCAGCTTAAGCATTGGCGAAAACATCGGAAAAGAAAAGGGTCTAAGAGGCAGTGGACGCTCCAGCAGGAGCTCGCTTCAATTCAATAGAGCTTAGATCATTCTTATGGCGCTTCTACGTTACGCAACTACGTTTCTTTTTTTTCCCCCTCTTTAGTTCACAAAAAAGAAAGAAAGAAAGAAAGAAAGAAAGAAAAAAAAAGAACAGCACGAAGACTCGCTTTTCCATAAATTAATTAAAAAACTTCTCACTTCTTTATTAGTAAATAAGTGTATGTACAGGGAAACGAAGTAGCATAAGAAGACGAGGAAAATAAGACGCATAAAGAACCGTGATATGGTTATATAGTGCTATCGTTACTTTCATTAATATACGTATAGATTTGCTTTTGTTTCATTATTCTTTTTTATCACCTGCGGTTGGGTCAGTCGCATATTATCATAATTCGGCTAGAAATTATGTGATTGACAATAAAATATGGTTTGGAAGAAAGACATCGCGTTGCCTTTATCGAATTGCAGTTGGGGAGTTGGTGTTCGAAAGAATTGGGTATTGGATTAAAAAGCAAAGGGGAAAAAAAAAAAAAAAAAAAAAAAAAAAAACAAAGAAAACATCGAATAAATAAAATGAAAGGAAAAAATTAAAAGGGAGTACGCACACCTATACGTTTGTTGTATATAAGCGTGTGCGTAAATAGGGGTGGTGGGGTGCGGAGAGGGAGTCGAGGGCGCGGGCCAAGAGGAAAACCAAAGGGGAAGATATATAGATGACGAGGAGCGGGTAGCGTCGATCTATTAGGGACGCTCGGGGTCGGGGGTGGCCGCGAGGTGGAGGGGACCCTCCGGGGGCTCGAGCCTGGGCCCGGCCTCGGGGGCCTTCCTCGGGCCGGGCTCGTAAGCCTCGCAGAGCGACTCGTCCCGGATCTGCTTGACGAGCTTGTTGACGAGCTCGGTGGTCCGGCCTTGGGTCGCGGCCTCTATGAGCTCCTTCATGGAGGGCTCCTCGCTCTTCGCCCCAGTCGGCGAGTCCTTCTCCTCGGCTATCCTCGGCAGCTGGCTCGAGTTGGTAAGGCCCAGGCTCGGCACGCTGGCGATGCTTATCGATATCCCGTGGCCGAGCTTGGCGTACTCCGGGCCCTTCTGCGGCTCCTGCTGCTGCTGCTGCTGCTGCTGGTGCTGCTGGTGCTGCTGCTGGTGCTTCTTATCGGGCTTGGGGCCGGCGGCCTCCTCGGGCCCCTCCTCCGAGCTCTCCGGGTAGGTGCTCTGGGCGACGCTCACCCGGGCCGTGACCTTGACGAGGCTGTTGGCCAGGGGCGAGATCGAGGCCTTGGTCTCGGCCGACCGGGGGTGGAGCCTGTCCGGGCTGAGGGCCCGCCGCAGGAGGGGCGAGCCCGGCTCCGCGGACTTGGGCCGGCCGTAGCTCTTCTTCTGGCTGTTGGGCGTCGAGAGGGAGGCACCTGAGGGGGGCGAAGGCGCAAGGGGGCGCGATCAGTCGAGCGGCGCTCGGGGGCCTCCTGCCGCGGGCCTACCTGGACTGTAGGACTGGGTCGTGTTCGAGCTGCCGGGCTGGTGGCCCGTGGGGAAGGCCAGGGGGCTCGGACTCCGGGTAGGACTCGCCGGGATCGGCGAGGGGCTCGGCGTCCTGGCCAGGGGCGAGAGCGGGATGTGCCCGACCGACTTCCTTCGGTTCGGCGAGTGTATGTTCTTAGCCGCCGTGTGCAGCTTGTGCTTCAAGCCGTGCAAGGTGCTCGGCCTCTGGTAGTGCGCCTGGCTCCCGCTGCCCCCGGACCCGCCGCCGCCGCCCCCGTTGCCCGCGATCGAGCCGCTCGAGTTCGGCGACGACGAATTGGAGCTCGAGCAGGGACTCGTCACACCTGCCGAAGCGTTTCTACCTTTAGTTAAACCGTCCCTCCTCTCCTCTCTCTCTCACTCTAGGGGCCGTCGGAGTGTCCTCCGAGCCGGCTCACGTACCGATCGAATAATAAGATTCGGAATTAGGACGGTTCATCGGTGGGGACGGACTGAAGTGAGGCGAAGTTTCCTGCAACAGTTGATGATGCTGATACTGTTGTTGCTGCTGCTGCTGCTGCTGCTGCTGCTGGTGGTAGTGGTGGTGATGGTGTTGCTGCTGCTGCTGCTGCTGCTGCTGTTGTTGTTGTTGCTGCTGCTGATGATGATGATGGTGCTGATACTGATGCTGATGATGATGCTGCTGGTGCTGGTGGTGATGATGCTGCTGCTGCTGCTGTACCGTGCGCGCGAACGACTGGAAGGACCGAGTCGGAGTGACCTTCGACGGGGAACAGATGCCAGCTGCCATCTGAAACAGCATTTGCGGGAGGCCGTGAGAGGAATCGGGGGATCGCTCGGGCCCGGGTGGACGACGACGATGCTTCGACACGCTGGTCGAGTGTCGAGTGTCGCATCGATGCGTCGAGAGCTAATTGACAATGATGGGTGTGTAGGAGAAAACAAAAATAATAAAGCGTACCATGAGAGGTGGTTTGCTGTCGCTGGGTAGAATGGGTGCCGACAAGGGACAACTGATACTTAATGGCTGCAATTAAACAAAATAATGACGTGCTTATTATCTTGGCGTTGGATGGCAGGCTCGTTGGGAATAAGAATTTTGTTAAAAAAAAAAAAAACAAAAACAAAACAAAACCAAAAAGGAAAGAAGAAAAAGCAAGCGAACGACGCTGTGCTCCGGGCGACGGCTCGAGGATAGGAGCCGAGCCGCTTGAGTCCAGTACCTGCTGCATCTCGACGCTCGCCCTTTTCGAGCTTATTTTCCGGAAGAGCGAGGTCTTGCGCTTCTTGTCGGTGTGGTCGCGCTTCTGCTTCCTCTGCCGCTGGTGCATAGCCCGCCTGGCCATTTTGCTCTGGGCAGGCTCGCGCTTCCTGCCCCCGGTCTTGATGCTCGTGTTCTCCAGGGGCGTGCTCCTCAAGGTCACGTGGTCGCCGCCGCTCAGCATCAGCTGCAGCACCTGCGTGTGGTAGAGGCCCTGGACCTGCTCGCCGTTGATGTGAGTTATGAGGTCGCCCGGTCTTAGGCCGGCCTCGAAGGCTGGGCTCGACTGGTCCACGGCCTGCAATCAAGAGGCCCAAGCTTTAAACGGGCTCCTCCCTCCCGGGGCGCGGGCTCGCAGCGGCCGCCGGCCTCACCATAACCAGGTGGTGCATCGTGTAGAAGTCGCTGTCCCCGTAGTAAACCCTTATGGTGTGCACCGTGAATCCAAATCCGCACGGACCTCTTCTTATGATAATGGGGGGCTTCAAGCTCGACACCAGGGGACTCAGCTCCCGACACGGGGACGTGTCTCTCGAGGAGGCCGTTGACGAGCCACCCGGAGATTCGATTGCTTGGCTTGAACACATGGTCGTATCGACTGAAATTTCACCCCCCCCATCCCGATGATCAGTGCCTTCGTTCGGCCATTAGTTTTCACGGATAAGCTATAAGAGCTTTATCCTGGCCAATGATAGCGACGACAATAATAATAATAATAATAACAATAACAATAAGAAGGATACGCACAAGAAAATTCCCCAGTAGGTATCACTAGCGATAGGCCGCTGGTAGACGCAGATTTAATTACGGAGCGGGACTTTTGCTTGCCGGTCGGCAACAAAGGATAGGCAGTGGACGACTCGAAGGAATCCGTGCTCGAGTTGTGCTTGTCCTCGACGATCTCTCTGTTGGCAGCTGCCAAGTCGAGCCTAAAATAAACGTAGAGCAACATTACGCGGAACGCAAGCGACCCTTTTGCTAGAAGCACACTTTTTTTTATTTCTAATGGCAGGGACGAAACACGAAACAGCAAAGGGACATGCCGTAACACATAAATTTCTTGTATACTCGGTTTAATAAGAAAGGGGGAAAAAAAAACAAAGCTGTCTACTGCAACCACTCACATGATGTTAGTGTCATCATCGAAGGAAATACTGAACCTGGGAAGCTTGTCTCGGGAATGAGCGTGACGCTTCCTCTGAATTTGCGGACTAATGTCGTCCGACTCGGTCTGAGAGCTGTCCGGTGTGCTGTAGTACATATCGCAGCTAGATTTAGTTCCCGGTGAGGCAAGCCTCGCCGTTATCTGGGAATCGGAATTCTCCGACGTTCCCGAGCTCGTTATAGACTTGTTCGGCTCGACAACCCTCGGGCTTCCACCGGGTGTCGCGCCTATTGCAGTTCCGCTAACGTTGAGCGCGCCCTTCTTCGCGCTCAGCTCGGCGATCTTCTCCCCTGCATAAACGACAATTAGCTTAAGAATCCATACCGACGATCGAGGCTCCATTCATTATAGATTTATTACGCGCACACATATATATATATATGTGCATTTTACTTTTTCTTCTGTTTTTAAATACAAGTCAATCGAGTAAATTTATAGTTTCCTACCGGAGCTATCCGATTTAGACGAGCACTGCATCACTGAGACCGTTGAATTTAACGACAATTGCGCCACAGTTCGCTCAAGTTCCGTTCTGAACAATTGCTTCTTCAGGGGATCCGCTTCTACGTCCAAATTAAAATTCGGTGGACGCGATTGCGAAATCTTACGTGACTGCGGTGAGTACGAGGAGAACGAACCAAACAACGGAGAATCGTCGGTGTCGTCCGTATCATCTCCTAAATCGTGATTATACCGATCCATGCGAGCTAAAAATATCATTTGTACGTTTAAAAATGAGGGCTCTCCCTTACACAAAAAAAAAAACACTTCAATCGTCGCGTTATATTTAAATCGCACTCACTGTCGAAATAGCTGGTGTCCTCGTCGTTCGTTAATTGAGGAACAAATTCGGCCTTTTGCCTTAAAAGACTATTCCAATTCACCCCGTAAAAATATGGATGATCTTTGACTTCGTGCGATCCTCCCGTCCCCAATCGCTCTCGAGGACTTTGTTGCAATAAAGCTGTTATTATGCTTTTCGCTTCCGGTTGAACGGGCCAGTCTTCCTCGTCTGGCCATTCGATATCGTCTACGGACAATGCAATTATATAATAGGGAGTTCATCAGTTTTAATGTGAAAAGAAAAAAAGAAAAAGAAAGAATGCAAAATAGATATCGAAGTTATTTCTTTACCGTTTACAGTATGCGCAAATAGTTCTTCCGGGGTCTCTCCGAAAAAGGGGACGCAGCCGATGAGAAATTCGTATAATATAATCCCCATGGACCACCAATCGACTGGTTTGCCGTAGCCCTGCCTCAGTATGACTTCAGGAGCAATGTACTCGGGTGTGCCAAAAACTTGCTTGTCCGAAAATTGTCTGGTGTCCTTTTCAATGTATCCCTCGTACAAGTTCGTGGCAACTGAACATTAATTAAAAAACAATTTAATATCATTGTAAAAATAGGTCCTGCGGCTTATTCAAATGAAAACTGATTTTATACGAGAGGACTACTAACGCGACATTAGGCCCATCTTGCTCAAGCCAAAGTCTGTGAGCTTAATATGTCCCAACGCTGTTATGAGCAAACTGAAAGAAGAAATATCGATTCAGGTCAATAGAATGATATCAAAGTTTCGAAAGGCATTAATAATAGCAATTATCTAACTAACTTGTCTGGTTTCAAATCCCGATGGACAATGCCGTAGCTGTGAAGGTACTCGACCGCAAGGACGGTTTCGGCAAAATAAAATCTTGCCATATCGGGAGGTAGCGGGCCAATGTTCTTCAAAAGATTAGCACAATCCCCACCTTCAACGTACTCCATAACCAAGCACAGGTGTTTCTGCAAATGAAAAGACAAAAAAAAAAAAAAAAAAAAACAAACAATTAGACGCGATTTTAGCTACGATCCTATTTATACGGGAGCAGCGCACTTTTGTTTCGAAGCTACAATACATAGAGACGACAAAAGGATTGTCGGTGAAGCTCATGATGTCCCGCTCGGCGAACACTTGTTCTACTTGATTTCTCAGCATTAAATTGTTCTTATTGATTTTCTTCATGGCGAACCGCTGCCTGGTTAGCTTTTCCTTGACCAAGTAAACCGCCCCGTAAGCACCGTTACTGATGAGCTTCAGTATTTCGTAGTCGCCCTCGCAAGGTACGCGCTGCTTCGATTTTTCCTCGTATTGCTTATTGGGACTGGAGGTGGCCAAGTGTAGGCTCTGATCGCTGCAACTCGTCGAATCCTCCAGCTTATTCATCTCCTCCTGGAGCTCTGCAATGCCAGGCGAGGAGGGATAAGTTAGGGACCCTGCCGATGATTTATTTTAAAGCGGGGGGCGGGCCTCCCTTACCTGAGATCGGATCGCGGTTCAGGGACAGCTTATTAATTATGTATTGCGGTATGTCCTTCTCTATTCCTATCGTAACCTTAGCCTGGCCCTCGGCCTGCTCGAGCAGATGGTAGAACTCCTCAGGATCGAACTCGAGGCACTCGAGGAGACGAGCCGGGCGCGATATTATCAGCAGGAGCTTCTTTATGAGGCCCGTCAATCTCGTGGCCGCCTCCAGCGACTTATCCTTGGTCTGCGTGCAAAAGAGGGGGTGAAGGATTAAGCTCGGATTTAAGCCAAGGGCAGCAATTTTATGAAGCGAGCGCTTCGTGGCCAACCTCTATCAGCAGGTGCTCGAGATTCTCGCTCATCTCGTAAAAGTATCTCGTGGTGATGAGCTTCTCTTGGGACTTCTTCAAGCAGTCGCGGGCCATTTCGATAACCTGATGATGAACGAAGCGCAGTATGGGCAGGGAGTCTTGAGTCATCTGGGCTACGACCTCGTACTCGTCTATGTCCTTGTTATCGTTGATGAAGTTGGTCAGGCGCTCCTCCATTTGCCGGGTGGCCTAGGGGCGGAGGGTAAGCAGAGGGCAAGGTGAGAAGGGTGGGGTGGGGGGGGCCTCCGCGAAAGCGAGAAAGAGCCGAGGAAGGAGACTCGGCCGCCTCCTCTGGTTCTATTCTCGTATTGGCCGAGCGCCCGGCTCGCCTAGAGCCCTCACCTTGGGGAAGCGCTCCTTGTAGAGGGTGTTCATCATGACGATCTCGCTGTCGAGGATGGGCGAGCGGCTGGGGCTGCTTAGGCTGCGGGAGCGCGGCCGGTGCAGGGGGGACTTGCGCCCGGGCTCCTCGTCGAAGGCCTGGCCCATCGTCCCGGGGAAGCCCGGGTGGCCCGAGGAGCAGGGGGTGCCGGGCTTGGAGAAGTGGCAGGAGAGCATCCGCAGCTCGTCCTTCGTCGGGATGTTCGGCAGCTGGTGGAGCCTCTCCTGGCTCGAGCACTGGGACTGCGGGCAGAAACGGCAGCTCTCGAAGAAGGGGCTCCCAATCGGGGCAGGGGGGGAGAAATAGGGGGCCCGGCCCGCTCTAGCCGAGCTCGCCGAGGCTACTATAACCTACCGAGACATTGCTGGAGCCGGGAGTCGTCCCGTAGCCGCTCGAGGGTAGACTCGCCACCGACCACCGCCTCCCGTCGCCCGAGCCCGTCGTCCCTGCGCCGATCCTGTTTTCCAAAACCACCAGCCCTCGATCAGTCCCTCTCTGGGTGCTCTGCTCCCCACCCACCCCCCTTACTTAGCTATAGAACGCTAACAAATACATTTCTAGGCCATGGCAATAAAGTTATATACCTTTTTATTGGAACGAAAGCAAAATGCGGACTCGACGACATCCTAGGACTTTCCAAGGGACTGCCTACTATTGGGACGAAAGCTGGATTGCGATGGAAAAAAAAATACATATATATATTCATGTGTGCGTGTGCGTGTGCGCGTGTCTGTCTGTCCGTGTGGGTGCTTGTCGTGGGTGTGGGCGTGTGGTTGCGCGCAGTGCGCGCCCGCGTGTCCACGCGTGTGCGCACTAAGAATTAAAACTGATATAGCTACTTTTAGAAGAAAAAAAAAAAAGAAAAAGAAATAAACGAAGGTTAAGCCAGTTAATAATCTCCCAAGATTTTTAAAACTGTTAATATCTTTACCAGCGAGATTAATGCTGGCATAAATTGCACGTCACATTCGTGAATTAATGACACTTGCCAAGAGATTTACGAAATTTTGTCACGCCACCAAAGCTTTAACAACATGCCACCTATCGACTTTTCAAGGTCCTTTAGATGTTTAATGCCATCACTTTAATGCTCCTACCGATCGTAATTATTCGTTAGATGCCGGCCTTTACCTGACAACGGGGAATGGCATCGTGGAAGAGTTGGCGAGGTCGTCGAAATGAAAGACTTTCTATGGGATGCTTTGGCTGCTCGTCGCGACACGTTTAAATCTCGCTGCAAAAAAAAAACATCGTTCAAATTTTTCCAATTTCAATAATCCTAACGGCTAGATGATAACTCATTGCATAAGTAAGAAAGATCTATACCGACTCCCAATACTCACCATGTGAATTGAGAGAGATGGTGCTGACTTTCCTATAACGGAATTTCTCATGCGTACCAAGTTTGAAAGCTCCGAGCTCACTGTAAAAATACAAATGCAATTTATTCAAAAGTTTTACAACAATTGAGAATAGTATTTGCGGAGTAAGCCTTAAATCCTCATTTTTTATCCATCGATCTATAGGCTTTGAACAATAATTAAACAATTTCTTATCCTATTATAAATTATTTTAAACGAAAATTACTTTTGCAAAAGAAAAAAAAAATACTTCTTTTATCATTGTTTCAATTGATAATATAAATATAGTTAAGTAATCACCAGATTCAAATAATTTGTATAATTGTTATTTGATACAGATTACAAATCAATTCCTATATTTAACAAAAGCTATTATTTTTTTTAATAAAAACAAACTTTTTTAACGGACAAATTCAAAATTTATGCATCGTGCGTCGAAGTATAAATTATTTGTCGTTCAAAAATTGAAACTAAATACCCACTTTATTGTTAATTAATATTTTTGAAAGGCGACTTATTGCATCTGCACGTAATTTATTCCCTTTATTCGCGTTACAAGACTAAATTTACAATATAAATTTCTATTGAATTTCCTTTTAAGAGATATATATATATATATATATACAACGGGTACGTAATTTCAATTTGAAAATTAACTTTAAAGGCAATTCGGTAAAGCATCTAATGGTATTATGGAAATCTTTGGCCAATAATAATAAACTGAAACCTTGGCGAACTGGAGCTTCTTTGCTCTCGACTTTTGGCGTCGACACCAGTCGACGCGGTACATCGGTTTCCATTTTATTAGCAACTTGTTCAGATTCGGCTTGATCAAAAACGAGAACTCGCGCAAAGTTGCTGTACGTGCGAAATCGAGGCCTGCTTGGTCTATTCTTTGGTTGATCCATGACTTAACAGATTCCTAGAGAACAAAAAAACAAACAAATAAATAAAGGAAGGCGGAAGAATTAAAATAAATTAAGAATGCTTTTAAATTAATAGCAACATTGTTTACAATTGCGTGTCATACAAAATGGTGGGAGCATAAACCATTAAAAATTGGCAGTGTCCAAAGCGCTTTAATGCTTTTAGAAACATATTTAATTTATGTTCAATGAATAAATACAGCTATAGTTATTTTTAACGACATCAAAAGTAATAAAAATAGAGCATAATATTTCGAAATTAATAGTTTCGAGTCAAAATTTTAAAGGCGCTTTTAAATTAAAAGGCGCAATGTAAAGCATACCTTGCCTAAATCTTTATTGCTTGTCTCGTATAAGAAAAATAGTTTTTGTTTTCGATTCATCGCTGTGATTATTCAAAACAATGAAAAACAAACATAAAAAGGCCGATCGTATGTGTCATTTGTCTAGTGTACATTTCTCAATAATTTCTCAATATCAATCAGACTGTTTCATTTTAACACCACCTTTTATTATTTATACGTACACAACACATGCTAGTATCGTCTACAAATAAATATTAATCCTTTTTATACAATTTTTATTAATGGCTGTTACTTTCAATATTAGCCATAAATCATTGGCCACGATAATTCAAGATCTCCTGTTAATGAGACATTAAAGAGATTTTGTTTGATTTTTACGATATCATACTTATGTTTTTATTACATGGTCAATAATTGTATTAGGGTTAAGACGTTTATAAGAGACTCGACCCAATGCCATTATATCAGTAAAAACAACATGCATTAGCTACAGGAACAGTATTACTATTTAATTATGATAAATATTATTTAATTATCTGCGCTGATAAATTTGCGTTCTTAACTTTGATAGTCCAAAAAAAACATCATTAAATTTCTGAATTTTATAAATAAATGCAATTAAAAAATATTATAAATATAATAATTAAATTATAACGAGCTAATTACAAAATTTGCAAACAATGGAATGACGAATACGAATAAAGATATTAATAAAACAAAAACTATGATAAAAATATTTAGAAGAAGCAAAAATAAAACCAAATTGTATATGTGTGTGCGGGTATTTTGATGAATCGGAGAGAGGGGATGAAAATAACAGTAGCTATACAATAACAAAACGAAGAAAAAATATTTGAATAATATACAAAGCTTAATACAAACTTGGAACTAAATTAATTAATCTAGGCAACGAAATAATTAATTTAAAAATTGGGACAACTTTTACGTCGCGAAGGTACAACTTTTCACTGTAAAAAATGTTTCTCTTATTTTCACGGGACGATACGAATCAAAATATACAGATGCTGTACGGTGCGTAATGGATTTTATTCAAAATTTCCTCGGTAAACCTCACACGATGGAACTTGTGGGTGGAATTCGTCGGTGGAACTAACCCGAGTCTTACAGATCGCCAGTATTTAAAGGACAAAGGGACTCGGGAATACGTTATTTTCATCATTATCATGACAAAGCCTGTATCCTGGGCATAGGCGCATTCTAATTAAACTGTCAGAAGATACAAAAAACTAAGCTTCGATAATTAAAATACCTACGCGCCGAACATCGAGGCAGGTACGATACGCTATTTATCATTGTCTTACATTCACTAGTGCATCGAGGAAAAAAAATTCGAGCTATCTTAAAATCAACGATTCGTCCAACGGCCGACAATGCGCGGACCATGTGTTCGGAAAAAGGTACCTTAATTGTTCTTACTTAGCTTAGACTAGATGAGACCTGCAATGCGGTCCATCGGCCGACGCGCAATTCAATAATAAAAACAAATAGGCCTTGTACCTCAGAAAAATGGCATTTTTCCCCGAGCAACAACAGCTAGTAGAACGAAATTTATTATAGGAAATTAAAATATTAACTAATAGTATTTGCAGGATGATTTATTCTTAAAAAAAAAAAACGAAACAATGTAAAATATATAACAATTTTATATTGAGGTAATATTAATAATATAATGGAATAATTAACACGAGACAACTACTTTAAAATTACGAAATAATAATATTCTCAATCTTTGAATAGTTGTTCTGAAAAAGCTACACTTTATTAAATTTGACTGTTTATAAAAGCATTGATTAACCTTTACATCAATCAAAATACAAAATACATATTTGTAATTTGTATATTCGAATTATATTACCATTCATGTATACAAATTATTCATATGTCGTAATAACAAACACTCGAGTCGAATATAAGATATATTGTACAGAATATTACTTATCTTATTGACTATTGGATATTAAAAGTTCTTCAATTAAAATTTTCATATTTAGACCCTTTAAACTGAAAGCAAAGGAATTTTAAGCAAAAACATTTTTAAATACTTATTTACCACTTGTAAGTATTTTTATTCCCAAAAATTCTGTCAATGAAAGGTCGAAAATCCTAATAAGAAACAAAATTTTAATTTGATTACATATTATTGCTGTTTATGCAATTTATGATAAAACGTACATTATGAAAACATACAACGATAAATTATTGTACGTAAATTAGCAGCATTTTAAGTCTTTTACGGTGGATTTATTTAGCCGATGTATACTGAAAATATTATTTATTATTGGCGATTAAGGCAGTATTACTTATTAAAAACAATATTATAGCAATGATTTTTCTAACTTTTAAAAAATTAATTCTACGTTGGAAGTATCCTAATCTGTAAAATACACGATAAAACTTAATCTCTCAGTTATACTTATTATTTTGCGGTTTATATTATTATTACTAATCTGTACGAAATCATTATCGATTTGTTTGATAAGGTCATATTTTTATTTTATAAAAACTGAGTCACGTAGTCGTAAAAAATATATATATACACGAAGACATTTAGGAGCGAATACAAGACTCTATAGTATTTAACACCAAGTAATAAACTAATTTTGATTTTGAATTAGTGTCCGATATGAACTGGCTGTACGATCGCGTATGAAATAAATTATAGCACGTATATAACTACTCGTAATTAATTTTGATGTGCTTTATATTTGCGATGTGTCTATAAAGTATAATACACCATATAATTTAGATGGCAGTTTTCAGAATGAAAGTGTTAATAACGCGATTAAAATTCTTGAGAATTTTGGAATATCGTTAAAATTTGCGATATAACATAACGCGTAAATTTGTAGATCGTTATTTTTTTTAATATTAGTATCATATGGTATTTACATGCACATGTCTTTATAAAGATGTCTTTGACCTTTCTATTGCGATAAAAACTCTTATTCTATAACTATAATAACTTTTATTCTATTACTATAAAAGCTTTTATTCCATTACTATGAAATAATTTTTAATCTTTCTATCATTATTATTTTAATAAATTTTACCCATTATTTCTAATTATACTTGTTAGAATGTCAATCATGTTTCATCGACGTGTAATTTTTTAGCTTGGCCTCATGAAGGGAAATGAAGGGTTATAAGCGACTAAATTACCAATAGAGAGAGAAAGAGAGAAAGAGAGAGAAGGTAAGACTAGTCTGCATAGTGAGAAGTGAGAGATAAAAATGAGCAGAGAAAAAATGCGAGTACGTTAGGATGGAAAAAATTTGAAGGTAATATTAATAACAACAATTGTAACATAATATTATATGAATATATAATAAAATACGAGTCCCTACGAGTGCAATGGAGGTGTGCATCATTCGCAACTATTATTATATTTTAATAAATATTTTAATGTTGTATACAACTTTAAAAAATTACTATCTCAATTAATTTTTTTTTTGTAATAAGCACTCCATAGGCATCTGTTTTTTCTAAGAATAAAAACAAAATTTATGCGCGCGAGTATATATGTGCATGTGTGCATTTTTGTATTTATTCGGCGGCCTCAAGTTCGACCAGGTGCGCTGGTTGAAAATTTTTTTTGCCACTTTAAACACTTTTCATTAAATAAACTAAACCAAACTTGAATAATTCTTTGTGAAAATTTAAATAATACACAGTCAAATATTTATAGAATTTTTTCTGCACTTTACAACAATAATACTCTTCAATAAGCATTGATATATAAATAATTCAAAAATATTTTTCGATAAATCAGTATTTTTGTGTTGTAGCTAATTCATTTGTAGATTTTTTTCGTATGAGCCTTGGTAAATAAAAAAAAAAAAAAAAAAAAAAAACAAACCAAAGTTGGTAACTTCAAATTCATGTTGTGATCTAACAAAAGGACTAAAACTTCTATGTAAGAAAACATATTACTTTATTTATTTTACATTAATTTATTACGTTTTTATTTATTTATTTTACTAGGTATCCACCTAGGAAATAGGGAGAGAAGGAGAGATAGAAAGGAATAATAGAAAGTAGGGATGTGTAATCTAAATTTCAAAATTTATTATTAATTAAGTTATAATTTCGTTTTTTTTCCTCTAATAAATGAAAAATATTTTTTTCTCAATTGAGTCGCTTAAATTATTGCTTCTTCTTGTTAATTAACTATTACGAATGAGAAAACACTTATATATATATATCAAACGTAATTATATTTAAAGAATCGTATTCCCTATACTAAAAACAAATTAACAATTATAATTCCGTTTCGATATATTCTTTGATTCGTGGTATTTAATTTTGTTTTTTGAGGTAGTATCTTCGTTATGAAAAAATGCTTACAAATGTCTTATTAATAAAACTACTTAATTAAACTTTATCCTATGTAATTGAGATATCTTACGTATTCTCATTACTTATTACTTCGTATTTCAAGTAAAGTAAGTAAACATTGATTTATAGTTTATCTAGATTATAAATATTTTTACATATTAATACGCATGTTAATTGATTGGAATTTCAAAAAATCAATATATTCTTAATGTAAAGCTTCGGTAACAATGAGTTGTAATTGATCTCGCAAAAAGCAGAAATGTGAGTCGTTTTAACGTCGTAAAATTCTGTAATGTAATATGCATGATTATTACTTGGTATTGTTAGAACACAAATTATAAAGTATGTACAACTTCAAGATATTTGATTAAAGGCACAAATACAATTGCAGTTTTAGTAAAAAAAAAAAAGGTTAATAATGCCAATAAATTGCATATCCTTAATATGATGCTTTTATAATAAAATCATTAATCGAAGAGTTTCTTGTAAATATTTTTTATGCTTATCAATTCTAATTCATTTTTTAACGAAAAATTACATGATTACGTAGTAATTGATAAAACTCGATTTATCAAAACATGATTTAAAGCCGGCCCTACAATTATGTGTCATTGTTGTCGTTAACCTAACTTTTTTTTTATCAGCAGCAGAAATCGGGTCCCAAGTTCCGACCACGGGATATTGGATTTAGAGCCCGTACTTGCGAAAAAAAAGTCTTTTATTCTCAAGCACAAATCAAGAGCTATTAATGCAAAAAATGATTTACAACGTCACGAGTACTGTAACGCTTGCTTATCCACTTGATAAAAAAGTTAATCCACCTAGTGAGATGCATGTGTCAAGTGGCCAATTAAGTATATTTTATATAATTAAAAATAATCGCACGTCTCGTAGACTACTTTTTAGCCAATGCGGTAAATATTTTATAATTCGTAAAAGAAATTTTCGTTTGTTACGAGGAGTGAAAATATTAGCTATCATTCAGAACTTGCTCTAAGGTAAATACAATAATAGCCACAGATCTGAGAAGGCACATTTACCAGTATTGACTGTACTAATAATAGCCTTTGCCTAATTTTACAAATGCTTAATGGTTTTAATGCTTTCACCCATAAAAGACAATAATACTTATTGATTTACTTAGTATTATTAATAAGAGATCTTAATATTACTATAACAATAATACTCAGCGGACTCTGATTCAGTAGTGCATGGTCAATATTTACAAAAACAATTGCCAAAAATACCAGCAACTTATATGGTAATAACTACGTGTAATAACATACATTTTTCACCCTTACTTTTATTATAATTGAAATGCTGCTGCCAGTCCCATTGCTGTGTACAAAATCTAAGCTTGTGAGCTTCGAGCAAAAAATGGCTACGTTGCTTAACAATAATCTTTGTTGCATTACATGCAGAAGTTTGTAACTCATGCAGTTACTAATATTGTAATTAACTAACAAGCTTGTTATTCGGTTAATATAAAAAAAAATTACTACTCAAAGCAGCATTTTTGTTATCCTCGTTCCTCTAAATGACCCGTTGTTAATTTTTTAATTGTATTGCTATAAGACAGGTTTGTTTGCCAAAAATATTGTATTACCAACAAACAAGAAATCATTGGCAAATATTTTAAAAATAAATTACTTTTAACTACTAAAATTTTATTTCTATGCTTCTAATTACATTTAATATTCAGTGTTGCTCACCAAGTATGATAGTTTTAATTACTTTATACATTATAATGCTGTATGTGCTTGTATTATAAAATATTTGTTTTTTTCATTTTTGAAATTTCTTAATCTTATACTGTACTTATCACCAATGAAAGTGTCTTTTATTACAGGTTGTAAATACTGTAGTTTTTAAATATCGTTGAAATTATACGCATATAAATGTAAATAATCATATGGAAGCAGTATTTAACAATTATAGCCAAATTAAAGTTCACCTGTTTTATTAGTATTTCGACAGTTTAAAAAGCTTGAAAATTGTCGATCAAAGTTATTAAAACAAAATTGGTTTGAATGAAAATGTTGTGTTTTTTTTTGCCACATGCTTAATTATTATAACTGGAAATCTCATATTGCAGGACTAATCACGAATAGAGGCTAAAATTTAAAATTCATACATAAAAAAAAATGAATTTTTTGATAAAGTGAAAGTAATCTTTAGGATAAGCTAAGGTCAATATAATAAATACATACTAAGATAAATACAATGTATTTACATTTAATAGTTTACTGTTTAGACGAATCGTTATGATTTATTTGCAGTTGTATCTATGTATCATTTGATTACTTTACATCATTTATTTATTCGAAGATTTTGTTATTTACTCTTTTTTTTTTTTTTTTTCTTCACATTGTTGGTTTATTTTGATTCGCATTCATTCATTATTTAGAGTTGTGCAAGCATCAATCATGGCTCAAACAGGAATAAAATAGTCGAGTACGATCATTATATTATATCAACAGAATTGTAGAATAAAATTGAATGTGCTTTTTGTTTAGTTTCTACAATTGATGTGGCAAATGAAAGAATACCGTGAAGGATAGATCAGAAGATTGTCATTAGTACAAATTAACGAAACAACAATAACAATTCGACAAAGGTGAATTGGGAGTCTTTTTAAATTACAATAGGAAGAGGAAAAAACTCGGCAAGATTTTAAAAGGATAAGTGAATAATAGTTTGCATTTGTGCGCGTGTGTGTGTAAACACTGGATGGTAATTGTATAGGTGATGACCGAACGCGCAATTATCTTTAATAACATCTCTCCTCAAATTGACATTTGAACGATAAGCCATGCCTAAGTACGCACACGTATCTTGCCCGCACCGAGTTGTCCAATAGGCCAACTTGGATTGTTCTTGTTATTTCTTTGCTTGTTGCTGCTGTTGTTATTGTTGTTATTACAATAGTCATTATTATTATTGTTAAGAGACAGGCAGGTATGAGCGGACTTTGGTAGTGCGTCAAGGGATAATATCTTATCGCGTCGCATAAATAATCGCGCGCGTGATTGAAAGGTGGCGATTTCGAAGGAGGCTTGGACTTACTCAGCGACTCGCCACGGTCGTGTAGTCGAGTGTTTCGAGCACTCGACAGCGCTATACAACGGGGGCACGGATTTTCTAATTTTCTCTCGTGGAAAAGAGAAGGAACTGCTTTCTTTGGTAATTCGTCGCAGCAGCTCCCGCGAGGTTGGCGCGCGTACGCGTCACAGCCAAGCGAGCGGGGGAGTAGGGGGAGAGGGAGAGATCAACACATACGTATATATATTTATAGAGAGATAGCGATGGGGATAGACGATTGCGCGCGCGCTAACGTGCAATAGACGTCGTCCGAGGCCTGTAGCGCAGAAGAGGAGCTCGACGAGGTCCAAAGGTAAACATAGAGCGGAGATCGGGGAGCCGCGGGGAGGAGGAGGCGAGGCCCGAGGCAGCACGTGGAGAGAGCCCCCGTCGAGAGGGCGGATCGATCGGCCGAGGCCTCCAGGTGTCAACCGGGAGGGAGCCAAGGAGGAAGTTGCATCGCCTTGCATCGGGGATCGGTCGGTCCTTCCGAACTACGCGCCGAGGGAGGGCTAAGCTCGAGATAAGAGTAGGAGTAGTGGCGGCAGTGGGTGGCGGAAGAGGAGGAGGAGGAGGAGAGAAAGAGCCTTTCGAGAAACGGAGCGGAGGTGCCGCCGCCGCCGCCGCTGGCGCTCAGAGGGTGGGGGCATATCATTACTCACCTGGAGAGCTCGGCTCGGTCGGCTCACTCGGTGACTAATGGGTGCGTGGGCGAGAAGGAGGGCCGCGAGAGGCGAGGGCGACCGAGGCCGCGCTACCTCCCGAGGTACGGCGGCCAGGGGCCGCCAGCATGACGAGGTCGCTGGCCAGGTTCGCCTCCTCCGTGGCCCGGCCTCTGCCTCTCCGACGCTCACCCGCCCATCCACCCGCCCGTCCTTCGCGGGCCCGCGCCCCTGAGGCCCCCGGGCAAGGGGACGACGTCGACCTCGGTGGCGGTCGCGCCGCCGCCGCCGCCGCTGCTCCTCCTCCTCCTCCTCCTCGTCGACGTCGTTGTTATTGTTGCCACTGGCGGCGGTCCGCTGCTGCTGCTGCTGCTGATGCTCCCTTGGAGGCTGGAGCCGCGAGACTGCGCGGAGCCTCGAGCCTACGGCGCCTCTTCGCTTCGACTGCCCGGCCAGCAGCGAGAGGACGACGGTTGCGCGCGCGCCAGGCCAGCCCCGAACCCCGAACCCAGCGGAACGACGACGATGCGCCGGACCCGAGTGCGCCGCCAACTGACGTTCCTCGGCACTTCTGCCGCCGCGCGGCTCGCACTGGCGTCGCTCGGCCGTCGGCCAGTCCTACTCTTCTCGTCCTCCCCGTAGCTGCTGCTGCTGCTGCTGCTCCGTGGCCCCCTCCCTCCCCACGCCGATCGCCCCACCGCCGCCCTCACGCCGGGGCCCGCCCGGCCATCGGTCCTACCACCGGCTCCACGAGGAAAGCTCGATCAGCGGATCCCGGTGCTCCGATTCTCTCTCTCTCTCTCTCTCGAAGGAGGCGTCGAGGCTGCCGATGTTGGAGCTCCGCCGAGACTCGACTCGCCGGCAGAGGCTGGCCCCCCTCCTCGCTGTTCCGGGAGCCTATTCCTCGGATCGATTCTCCCCGAGCGCAAGACTCCCCATCTTCGGGAGCTCCAGCGTCCCCGACACGGCCACGACCTCGGGACTCTCCAGTCGCGACTACCGATGGCGCCCCTACCGATCGATTCGTTAATAAGGCACTTTTTCACCGAGCCTCCTCCCTCCGCCGCCTGGTGGCGCCGCTGCTCCCCTCGATCTCGTTTCGGTCGTTACGGTCTGTTGTGCCTCCCCTCCCACCTACCAACCAACCTACTCTCGTTCCGCATCGATGCACCGCAATGCCCTGTACCGGTCGTCCTCCTCCTCGTTGCCCCGTCGCTACTCGCGCTGCCAATCCCCGGCAACGACGGACTAGATTATGGCCCTCGATTCTTCGATTGCGAGGGTCGCAGGACGGACGCCTCCACGAGTGGCCCTCCTACCTCCGTCTACGCCCCGTTTTAACGTCCGGATACGTCGTTAAAACATTCCTCGGCCCGATTCTACAATGTCAACCTCGACCCCCGTCGTCGTTATTCAAATTCAATTTTTCTCATGCGAAGGTCGGCCGGAACGATTTAAAAAAAAAAAAACAAACAAACAAACAAAATTGGATAATACTCCTCTCCTCGTCATAATTCTGATTTCGCCATTTCTCGGCAACCTGGCAATTTTTCCACGATCGGCCCACAGTACCACGAAGGCATTCTTTATCCCTCGTTTCTATATATTCGTACGGGAAGTGTTATTATTTTAGAGCTGCACGACCATAATTTCAAATAGTAACTTAAGAATAATAAAAAATAAATATTAAAAGATTTTCAAGATATTTAATATACTCCTTAAATACATTGCAGTTTTTTAATTCTCACAATGAAATAAATAATAAAATGAATGAAAGACAGTATTCAGCAATACAAGACGTATGTTTTTAGTAAAAAATTTATGAAATTCTATGCCTACTGTTTTATCGATTAATGTTATTTTATGGCATTAAACTTTTGCATTTGCGAAATTCCTTAAATTATATTAATATTTAGTTTTTCTTACACACACATATATATATATATATAGTATTTTCATTGAAAAACTATAGTGGAAGATAAAATTTTTGGAGCCGCTTCACCTCTCCGACTAGTATCTATAAAATTGTAAATATAATTTATCTTGTTCTTATTTTTAAACAGTAATGTAGTAAAGATTAATATCCATCAGTCCACAATAGTATACTCGGTATCGTCTAAACGGGCTTTCGATTTTGGAGGATTTAAATCTTCGACTTCATCATTGTCGGAAGAACTAAGAGATCTTTTATTTAATCTCTTGATCGATTGATCGTCGCTATCTTCGTCGCTACTTTCTTCTTCTTCGTCGTTGCCATTTTCATTATCATTGTTAAAACTATTGCGATTCACAATTGCAGCATTTTCAGAGTCTTTGAATTCAAGAGGCCCACTATTCACGTAAAAGCCTCCGTGTACAGTGGTTACTTCTTCGGGTACAATTTCATCGTAAGCATCTGTGTTATCTATAAATGAATCGCTCTCGTCGTATCCTGCACCTAAATCAACGTAATCACTTTTTTTCCTATTACCATACTTTGATTCAAAATATCTTGCAACGTCCAGTATTTTCTCATCGTCCTCTGTATCGTCTAAAAGATTTACGCCATTAGTAACATTATTTTCATCTTTCTTCTTATCTTTTCGTCTTTTCTTTTCGGCAGATTTCAATAGTTGAGCGTAATTAAATTCGGGGCATTTTTCTTCATTAGATTCGGGCAGATTAAGCACAAAGCGAAAAGACGGTGCTATTTGCTTAACCTTTTCTGACTTCTTTGTTGTTTGGCTCCCGTGATCAGCATTTTGCAAAGGGACTCGTTTTATTTCTGCCATTATCAATATCTTTTGATTAATGGGTTGTAAATTAGCGCTGCTAAATTTGAAGAAAGACGTTAATGTGAGACTTTTGAATTACATTTAACAAACGAAAGCATAAGATACCCTCAAATTTTGTTAACCTTTTCTGACGATGTTAACTTTTCATCTTCGGTTCTTACAGAAGTGAACATTTTTTATATACTTTCTAAATAACTTTTAAAAAAGCACAAAAAACCTTACCCTGAAAATCATAATGCATTTAATTAAATGCGCTTATATTTTACTATTTACTTAGAAGAATTGATAAAGTCGTTTCTTGTACAACAGAAACTTTAAAACTTTTAACAGCTGATTCAAATAAGCTACGCATGCGTGATTATTGTACATATTGAAACAGCCATTTAAAGGAAATTTAATTTTTTGGTTTCCAATAATCCAGGCTAACTCATACGCGGAAATATCATACCTGGTCAAATTTGCTTCGTTAACTACATTTCAGTAAAGTTCTTACGAATGAGAATGAGCTGCGACCGATGAATATTTATAACAATAAGCACACGTTTCTATAGTAGTACGTTTATAGAAAAGACCATTTGTAATATCAGTTTTGGCAATCTTTATTTACTTCCTCCATTGAAATTACAACCTACTTTTAAACATTACTTTGATCTCGCATAGACAATTTATATTGTTGCATACACAGGAGCGCATTTTTAATTACAACAGCGCAATAGGAGCATTTACAAATTTCGTTAATTATTTTATTTAGTACTTGATATTTGTGTTTATTCGCCTGAACAAAGTAGCAAATGTTCTTAATGGAATTATAATATAAGTTTGCACGTAACAACGAATTAAAATTGTTTACTTTAAATCAAGGAAAAATCTTATCACGCTATTATAAAATATAATTGTCAAATAGACGTGCATTTCACGATCATGATTGCTAAGAAATTAAAAAAAATTGAGGTGCTCAAAGTACAGCCAATCGCATTGTGAAAAGTGTTGCTTACTTGTTATGTTCCTTTTTTTAATATATGAAGTTATCAACTCAAGTATACTATACACTGCAAAATCCTGTACCAACCCATTACCATATATATTAACTCTTTGAATAATCCCACATATCAATATTATTAATATAAGAGAAACTAACAACGTTTCACTTCTTAGTTTATCCACATATTTTTATTTCCATTCAACATTCTCAAATTCGAATCACGGTGCTACTATTAAATTCTAGATAAATAATCATTTAGAATAAACCTTATTAATACTTTGATTTGTCTTAAATCCTTGCGTTTATCGTAATATGCATTCGTTAAATTGCTCATGGCCAATTTCTGGTTTTTATTATTTTCGTTTCTTTTAAATGATCCCCCTCCAATGTATATTTTAATATTCATTAGATTTTATTTTTTCGTTTCTTTTACGTATTTAATCAATTTTAAAAGCGATTGGAATTATTTTACATATTACGCTAAGATCTATTGCCCATTCATGATTAAAATTCAAGATTTTGAACATAATTTTTGCCGTCGTAATAATTTCGACCAACCAGATTAATATTTTAGAATCTACGCATGCGTAGTATAAGAAAAACCTTTGGTGCTTAAGTCTGATTAAAATCTACCGTAATATTTCGAGTCGAACTACAGCATTTCGAATAACATCCAGTAATATTAAACGATTGCCCACATTTTACCCACATTTTCATAGGAATTATTTAATTTCATTCATTTTAATTAATAATGCGTATACGTATTAAGCATTAATGATTAAAATTAAATTAATTATGCTAAAGTAATGTATATATTAAATCTATCCATGCTTATCTTATAATTTATAATAAAAATGTGTATTCCTTGAGTATTTTTTAAGATAAAAAAAATTACAGTGTGAATATGCATATGTGGATGCATACAGTAATGTACATGTTAATACATTAGATTAATTAGATACAACTTTTTCTGGAATAACTATTACTCATTCGGACGGTGACATGCCTTAATACAAAAATAAGACATTATAATTAAAACATCAAATTTTTTTCTTTCAGTCTCGACATTCTCATTAGTCTAAATAATTTTTTTTTTTAACTTTTCTTCGAAATTTTTAGCAAACGCTAAATTTCTATTTTATTTTCGCCAATGCAAAATAATCTATATGTATAATTTGTATTTGAAAAATATTTACATGTTGAAGCATATAATAATGCGTTGATCTTTTATATTTAAAAATATGTTTAACAAACTTATAAAAACAATTGATATAAATGATTCATTAAAGAAAAATATTAAGATAAATTGAATTCCAACGCCATCAGATTTTATTTAAAATAAAAATCGTTTTTAATAAATTTTTATTTTATACAGTATATTTTGTTTATATAGTTGATATATTTTTTTAGAATATTGTAAAAACGATTAACTAATAATTAATTACATAAATGGTATTATATCTTTACCTAATACACTTAGAAGAAATTTTTAGTTTTTCGTTTAAAATATTATATCATGAATTATAATAAAATATTTTTTCACACATAATTTCTATATAGATTTTCATAAATAAACTAGCTTAATCGGACGCTCGTACCTGGTGACGTATTATCAATAATGATCAACTATTAAAATTAATAATAAAATATCGGCACTTTAGCAATATAAGTTATTTAGAATGAATAAAAAAAATCATCGGTTATTTACATAAAGATTTATTTCATGAATTCACTTCAAGCTAATAAAAATCAACTTATTATCTATCATTTTCATTTAATACATACATACGATTTTATATGTCTAAACTGTATAATGTCGTTTTATTTAATTTAATTCTTGAATATATTATCATAACATGTTTTAAAATTAATTATGTTTGTTAAGATGAATGTATTTAAGAAATATTTAATTGAATCTGCCTTTGAATCGAATTTATAAAGTACGTCTAATTAAGTAAAGTCGGACTAATATACGCAGATAAACTTCACAAGATAGATTTGAATACTAATTTCAAAATTATTTCAAAAAAAGTCTTGTGTTGCATACATTTTTTAAATTACAACAAATACATTTAAGAATTAATAGTACCAAATGACGCTTTTTTAAAAATACATTGTTAAATTTGTACAAAAAATTATAATTTAATTTAAGTAGATATTATTTAAATTGTTTGATTAGTTAAAAATGATTTGCAATTTTAAATATTTGTCTTATAAAACAATAAAAGTAATCAACAAAGATTATCATATACTTTTTGGTAAAGGGTATTGTGATAAAAAAATTATTAACACGGATCAACGAGACATTTAATTATAATAATGTCGATAATAATTATAATATAATACTAATAGTATAATAAAGTAATATAATCATAAAATAATAATATTAATAATAATAATAATAATAATAATACGAGCGAACAAAGCATGAAATGTCGATATTTTAAAAATAGATTTACATTACAAGAGCCCAGATTTGAAGGGTGTCTCGTAAAGAGGAAGGAAGCAAAAAGGATGAAGAAAAAAGTCAACAAAAGAAGAATCAAAATTTTCAGTTGATGTCTAATTCAATTGTTGTGATCTAGTAACAAAATATTTTTTTCATTTCATCAAAAAAAATGAAAAAGTGTTTATAGAATAGTACAATAAAGCATAACATTAACTACGCAAATTACATTCTCTTTGTTTCCTTTCATTTGATAATCGGTAAATTGACTTACTATTTCTTTCATTCTTGTTCTCTTAATAAACAACTACTTGTATTAATTATGTCAAGCAGAATAAACACTTTTCACTTCAGTTGTACGACTAGCTGAGGCCTGTTTATTAGATGAAAAGTGACATAAAAAATCACTTCGATATCACCTTATTTATTTATTTTTTTTTTTTTCTTCTAATATCATGCATTCAATCGCTCGGCATCTGTGCTTCACTCTCTCGCTCGCTTTCTACGCTCAGATTTATCGTCACAAGTGTACTATTAGAAAAAGGCCTCTATGCCCAGTTTTACACAATTATAACATTAGCTACAAGTAATTCAATTATTCGCAATCTACTGCCTTGAGCTACATTCACCTTTACATGTCAGCACGTATTTGACACTTGACTATACTCGAAACAGTTACTTCTAAATAGTTCTTACGCATTATAACGATGATGACAATACAATCACTTCATCGATTAAGACGCGTAATATATCTATGATTGCATGATTAAAAATTTTTTTTTTCGGCAAATCACAGGAGCCAATAAAAAAGTGCTACAAATAGGAAGCAATCGATGGCAGATAAATAATTTCAAAGTGTTTTGAAATTATTTTGGAATTAGTCTAAAAAACAAAAAAAAAAAAAAAAAATTATGTTAAAATAAGCATTTTTCTGTGGTTTTCTTTCTGTTACGACTCAATATGAAAAATGAAATAAAAACGAAACGAAAATAATTAGGAAATAATAATCCTTCTGTTATTGTTGTCACGTACAATCGAAATGCCCAGCATTTTTCATCGTTCAAAATAGTTGGAAAAAAAATTTAAGATTTAGTATAATAAGGTAAAAGTTCGGCGTATTCAAGAGTGTAAGCATACACCGGCTTGAGTACCTTCGTCTCGGAGGCGCGTGTACAGACTCGATAGCTTAAGACATACAAAAAACAGGCAAACTTACAGGCACACGCGGGCACACACGCATACTTGCATACACAAACGAATATACACACTTACGCACACAGGCGCGCGCGCGCGCGCGCACAGATAGAGGGGCGGGGGGGTCCAACAGGCACACGTACAGACAGTCAGATAGAGACAGACAAACAGACGGACAGACGGACAGACGGACATACAGACGGACAGAGACAAACGGACATACAGACGGACAGAGAGAGAGAGAGAGAGAGAGAGAGAGAGAGACGGGGAGGTGGGTGAGGGTGGGGAGATAAAATAGAGAGGCAACCAGACGGATAGAAGACGGGGGTTGGGGGCAGAAAGGACGGAGGGGGAGGGCGATTAATCAGGCTGGGACTCGGCGCTGTACTGCTGGGGCTCCCCGGGAGGCGTGCCGTCGTTGGAGCCGCTGCCGAGCTGCGGCGTCGCCGCCGGGGTCGCGGGCTGCATCTGGGGCGTGGCGCTGGCCGTCTGGGGGGCGTAGATGAGCCGGTAGCCAGCGGGCAAAAAGAAGCTCCCGTGCGGCGCGTAGCTGAAGGCCTGCAGCGTCGGCTCGTGGTAATGAATGTAGCCAGTCGAGCCAGCCGAGCTACCGGCCATTGCGCTTGTGACTAGAGTATTCGCCGAGCTTCCCTAATGCGGGGCACAAAAATCCACGGGTCAGCATTTGCGGGCGCTCGTTAAAACAAAAACAAAAACAAAAACTGGCTGCCATCGGAATTGGCCCTCTCCCTCGTAAGCGAGGCTTCGATCTCGGTAGATCGGCTCCCGAGAGCCCCGGCCAATGCCGTGGCAGCCAACAACAACAACAACAACAACAACAACAAGGGGGATAATATTATCAATGGTGAGAGCCAGAAAGGAGTAAGGTCGTGATTATTGCAAGAGCGAGGATCGTCCCGAGGAGGACGTTGAGGAGGGAGCGCGCGAGGAGTGCCGCCGAGTCGTGGGGCTAGGGCGCACTGAAGGTTGTGAAAAAAAAAAAAAAACACAAAAAAATGACAAAGCTCGACGGACCTGCGTCGCGACGTCTGCCAACGTCGTTGGACCAAATTGATATTGCGACTGTCCGAGCATCTGAGTCGCGGGCCCGTTGGTCGAGCTGGTAACTCCGAGATCCGGGGGCATCTCGCTCGCGCTCGACGTCTGGCCGGAGCTCGAGATGCTCTGGAGGTTATCCGAAGGCACTATTGGCACTGGTATGACGTAGGCGTGGGGAATGGCCGAGCCGGCAGCCTGCGCCGGCTGCTTCAACTTCTGCGTGGCCAGCCGCAGGGTCTCCTCCGTGTCCGGGGAATAGCTGAGCTTCCGCTGCAGGGGCGTCTGCGTCGCCGGGCTGAACATTATGTAGTCCTCCAAGCCGGGAACCCGGGTTTGGCCTAAACAAACGGGCCCCGCCAACCGGCCAATCGTTAATACTCCCTTCTCGAGCCGACCAACCTCCTCCTCCTCCTCCCTTACCCGTTATCGTGTGATAAAGCAGCGGATGATGCTGGTGGAAGGCGCTCGCCTGCTGCTGCTGCTGTATCAACAATTGCAACTGGTGCTGTTGGAAACGCTCCAGCTCCTCTCTATGCCTTCTCTGCAGGGTTTCCAATTCCATTGTTTGCCTGCAATGCCGATATCGATTATTGCCTCGCTTAGATTACTAAGCTCTCCATTGTCCCTCTTTCCTTTTTTATCTCCAACTCACCGTTTTATTAAAAGCTGATACTCTTCGCTAGGCATCAGCGATGGAAATCTTTCCTCTTTTTCGTGCTGCTGCTGCTGCTGCTGCTGCTGCTGCTGCAAACGTTGAAACGATGGCATGAATGCAATGTTTAAGAAAAAACGCCACAATATCGAGACAATGATAAAAAAAAAAAAAAAAAGAAAAGAAAAGAAGCTCTAGGCTCGGGTTATAATAATGCCATGAAAGTCAATGTATTACCTCGGACGAAGGAGCACTGCTCGGCATCGAATTCTGTATTCCAGGTGGGACAGAACCTTCTCGGCTGTGCAGTACCTGCATTGGCGGTGCAATGGCTAAAAAATATCGGCAAAATTTAAAAACTGACAACGACAATTGGCGAAGGAAGGGGCAGAATGAAAAGGCATTTTTACTCGAGTGCTCGTCGATGAGACAGGATCCTGGGCACGGCCTACCATTATCCATACTTTTTCCGTCCTCGAAGCTTTGACTTTGCGATAGGGTTTCGTTCGTCGGTGGACCAGCCACTTTTGAAACCATAAACCTCGAAATCTTCCTCACGGGCTGATTGAACGCGGGGCGCTATTATTCGGAAGAATGATATCAGTCGAGTGAAAGTTGGTATCGAGGATAAGGCTTAGGGGGGCCGAGAAAGATATTGCGCGCTCCATAATCACCTCGGCAACGGCGACCGAAGGAGACTCCTGACTATCTTGTGGAATGAACGTTTCGGCGTTGGATAATGGTGTAATGACGTTCGACGCGACCGCCGCCACTGGGACGGTATTCAACGGCAGAACATTGGAGAGAAGCGCCTGATGCTGCTGGTAAGGGAGACCTTGGGCCGGCGCCGAGTACACCATGGCCATCGGCCCGGATATCATTTGATTCTGACACAAGGACGTGGCCACTACATTGGATGACTTCTGATGGATTTTCGCGAGCTCGTGCTCGAGCTCCTGCAGTCGGCACCCTGGCCTCTGCGTACGAGCTTTGGCATTTTCTTTGCTTGGACTAGCGACTTCTTGGCCACACAAGCCTCCTCCTCCTCCTGCTCCTCCTCCTGCTGCTCCACCTCCTACTCCTACTCCTCCCCCGGCCAAGGCTGAGCCTTCGACATCTGCATTCTGCAAAGGATCCCGCGAATCGCATTTCATAAGATTAGACGAATACAGGATATCGTTACGCGAACGCTACAAGTGGCCTTGAGAATTTTCAATCTCGTATAACGGGGTCTTACATTTTGCGGAAATGGATTGTGAGCAGTGATTTGCTCCATCGCTCCTCCAGCTGCGCAACTATCAAATCCACTGCTGTTTTCATTAATAAATACAGAGTGGACCGAATGAATTGTAGACTGGGGAGAAAGAGACGTCTGCAAGCACAAAGTTATTTATTTTTTAGCGAAAAATCATACCCAAGCGATGTCGTTATATGATTGTCCGTGGTCGGCTCAGTATAACACACCAGAGGCTGAGTGGAGGCGGCAGGTATGCCCGGAATAGTTCCAAATTTTTGCTGCAAATTGAACATGTGCGCATCTTGTTGTGCCCCTGTTATCTGTTGAATGTGCGGCGCTCCCGAATGGCTTATCGGTGGTGTACTAACATTCAACGATTCCGATGGTTGACTAGTTAACTGCACCAATTTCTGCTGCAAGTCGGCAATAGTCTGCGGCCCACCCGCGTTACCTTCCGCTGGCTTATCCAAGGAGTTCTGCTGGCTCAATTTACGATGCTGCTCCCGCGCTATTTGTTGCTGATAATTCGCGGACTCTCCTGACTCGACCATCGTGTGCTCTGGGGTTATGTCATGGCTGGAGTACTCATTTTCCGAAAAAATCACTTGACAATCGGAGCTCGTACGGCTGTAAATGATGCAATACTTTTCTTGATATTAAGTTTTAGTGAGAACAGCATAGGAAGCATTGAATAAGTGAGCTATTTGTCATTGCTTGTAATAAAGTTCAAGCCATTTATCATGGGGATCGACAATTGCAGAAATAGTTAAAGGTATCGTGGACAATTACCGGCTAATGTTACACTCCGAATTTATATCACAGTCCGGTTTCGTCGCTATATGCTTTTGCTCTGGAAGTTTGAGTTGTAAGTTGTGTTGCTCGACCAGCATCGAGTTATCCACGGAGTCTGGCACATTTTGCTGGGGCTGAATTTGCGCCTGGGGCTGCATCTGCATGGGAACTATGTGCTGCAGCGTCGCTTGGCTTTGTATAACGTGAACGTGTTGTATAGGCTGAAGTTGAATGATGTTTTGTCCCGGTAGCGTCCCGTACGACGGTACGACCCACTGGCCTTGGATTGTCGCGTGGGACGGTAAGCTGTGCTGCTGATTGTGAAGAATTTGCGTTTGCAGTTGCGGATCGATGGATTGTTGGAGGTTTGCCTGTTGAACTGCTTGAATCAATCCTTGTTGCTGTATTACGGATGTTTGGGTTGGAATGTTTGACGAGAAATTTGGCTGAGTTTGTATTGCCTGGATCATTGAAAAGTAGATTTGCATTAACATATGTAGACGTAAGGTCATCGATTTATTACAAAACAATAATTCTTTTAAGACTTCTAAAAGACTGTCTGGTAAAATTTATTAAAGTAAAACTACTCGAATAAGATACGATAATAAAGATGAAAAATAAATTTTAAATTTAGCCTTACATATTTCACTCAAGGTCATAAGTATACGTATAATACTTGTTTTTATCAATCTAAAATAAATTTGAACAACGATTGCCGGCCATCAGTTGAGTAAGAACGATTATTTTGCAAAAATATCAAAAATTACCCAAACAAAATTTCCTAGGTGGTGCAACTTTCGCATTACCTGTTGCACGTTTTGTTGCATCTGGTGCTGTATTTGTAGATTTTGTAGGCACAATTCTGGTTGTATTGGTTGAAAGTACTGTTCGGAATGAAGAACCGGCTGAATGGCTGTTGAATTTTGAAGTAGCTCGTGGCCTTGAGCCATGGAATGGGCAGATTTTGATTTGGGATTGGATAAGATGTTTGCTAAATTCTGGGCAAGATCTGGTAGCGTTGATGACACTTCCTTTGCCTTGGCCTTTGGTGCCGCCTCAGGCGCCACAGTCGTTTGCGATGGAAGATGATTGCTTGCCGATTGTATTGTTCCTGACACCGATCCATGTAAAACGTTATGATGAACAATTTGTTGTGTTTGCTGAGGAGTTTCTACGGTAGCAGCGCTACCTCCTATTAAAGCATTATTAGAAATGCCATCTTGTGATTGTTGGGTTGTATATGCTTGTTGCTGAATATGTTGATTTGGTATACTAGACATTTTTCTCTCCTCTATTGGGACGTTATTTGTTTCCGATTGCTGTGAATCAGTCGAGATATTTGAATTATTTGATATGTTTGAAATCCGTCTATTCCTTTCATCGGTGTTTGATTGCTGCATGTGCGCTGAATTTTGAATACTGACGTGCTGCTGCCCTTGCCGTATCTACGTTAATTTTATTGATATTAATTTTATTGAAGCATTAAAAATGGAATTTAAAATAAACAAAATAAATAAAATAAGTTTTAAAGAAACAGAAATTAGAACCTGCTGCATTTGAGGTTGCATTGGAATTTCCTGTTGAGCTTGAACTACGTGCTGTTGAACCATTCGAGAATTCTGCATTGCTATTGGGGTCGCCGAAATACTCTGTTGAATATCGACGATTTGACCAGGGTTGCCAGTGCTTTGTTGGTTTTGCAAAACTGATTCTATTTCATTCGCAGCTGGTTGTTTCGATTGGCTGGGATAACCAGCAATAGTAACATGAGTTGACGTTTGATGCACTGATGATGCATCCAATTGAATTTGACCAAGATTTGCATTAGTTTGCATTGACTGTTGACCCTAAAGAATATTATAGGTTGACTCGTTTGAAATTATTTTATAATATGAATGATTCCTCGAGTGCTTTCCGATCAATTAAGGAGGCATTTAAAAATAATCATACATACAATCGACGAAATTGAATATTAAAACGTTTAAATTTTATCGATAAATAAAATTTATGTACCCCATTGTCATTATCCTCAATAGATGTTCTGGTATTTAGAATAGCTTCTGAAACATTGGAATTCAATGGTGTTTCAAATATTCCCGTTGCTTCTTGCTTTGCTGAAAGTGTGTCCTGATCTACGACTTCGTGTTGAATCGTAGTCTCCCCTTCAGAAACTACAGATTTTTGTTCCACTACAGGACTGACGAGAAAGCGGGATATCTTTCGCATTGGGGGCGCAGCTAATTTTTGAGGTTCAACATTTTCCGAATTGGTTGCCTCATTATTCGAATTGTCATCTTGTCCCTCTTGTTGATTTTGGAAATCTTCTCTGACCGCATTATCTATTAACATAATAAACAATTTATCAAAAACTCACGATAAATAACAATTACAATGACTAATAAATATAAATCCTTTGACATTTCATTTTCTTAAAAACTCTCGATGCATCTGTAGGCCAACAAAGCATATCTTTTAAAACGTTGAATATGTTTTTGTTTAAAAAATCGAAGTACCGTTCTATCGATAAAAATCTTACTTATGGAAATAGTAGCTTCCTTCTGCCCAACGGTCTCTATTTCATGTACGGCTTTAGTGGACGATTCGTAAAACGATCCTGTTGGTACAGTGCCATTGGATGGATCTGCTTTCGATTCTTGATTGCGGTAATCGGCCTCGATCATAGTCACTACCGACGCTGTTGAAGTTACACTTTCTTGACTGTCCAATGAATCAATAGGATTTGTTGGCGTTAGAGTGTCAGTATTTTGAGTTGAAGTAGACGAGCGCCTCGAAGCCTCTGTTGATTCTGTGCTTGCAACAACTTGACTGTCGATTAATCCTGAAGGAGTTTGCTGCTTGTCAGAGAGGGCCGAATTCGTAATGTGAGAAATAATCTGATCGATTGGTAATATTTTTGCTGCTGTAGAAGTATTGGAGGTCTCATCTCTCTGTAATAGACAAAACGAATCTAATTAATTTTTCTCGTTAAATTCTGTATAGCTTCTCAATTTGAAAAACAAATTTAAAAGCCGATGAATGTTGTTTAAATGATCGTATTTGTGTCTTTGATACAAATACAAAATAGTTACGGACATTAAGCAAAATTTTTGAAGTATTTTTGTCTTCTAGTAAATATTTGATACAGAGCCACATCAAATAGATGTTACTGAAATATTACAAAAAAAAAAATAAATAAATAAATAAATAAAACATCAAGTGACATCCATTAATTAGCGAAAAAAAAATGTTTAAGCCATTAATATACATTTGAATGGGTTATTTTATTTTATTTTCAATCCAAACCAAACATTTAAAATAAGTGAATACTTAAAAAAAAAATTTAATGATTGATTAAAAAATAATTATAAAAAATTTGTGTCTTGAATCTAGTCTGTCGAAGGAAAAAAAAAAAAAAGAAGAAGAAAAAAAGTAGTACTTGTGGTACACTAAAAGTGTTAGATTATAAAGAAAAATAAACGTGCACATAAAACATTAAATCAAATCCCGTTCATCTGTGACTGCAACAACATTACTGAAACAAATGAAATAGCATAAATCTAAATAATAAGATAATCAGGACCTCCTGCTGCCTGAAAAAAAAAAAAAAAAAGAAACTCTCTCACAGATGACGTCGAACACGCACGTCAATGAGAAGGCACAGCCTTTATTGACAACAATCTTGCAACTATAAGAAAACTAAATGGAAATTAAAATAGAGTAGAAATAAGTAGCACGAGATAAAAACAGGAAAAAAAAAAGAAAAAAAAAGTCAAAAAAAATTAATCAAGTAAAAAAAAAACAATGAAAAAAAAGAAAGAAAGAAAGAAAGAAAGAAAGAAAGAAAGAGAGAAAGAAAGAAAGAAAGAAAGAAATTGTACAGTTATGAGAAACAAATGAATAGAGAACAGTAGAAGAGAGGAAAGGAATGACTCACCGAGCGGTGCCTACGATGAACTTTGTATGAGGAACGGTGGCTGCTTTGACGAGTTAGCGAGCCATGTCTCACCTGCTGCGTCCAAAATCACACACGGCAAATTTACAGACGGTTTTTATTTCTCTTTATTTACCAAATGGTCAATTTAAATGTGTACATTTTTAATATATATATATATATATATGTATATATACACATATATATATATATATATTCATATGCATATATATATATATATATACATACACATACATATACATATACGTATGCATATCCTTTAAATGTGTAAGATTTTCTTAGAAAAGCTTTCAGCGTCTTCGCAGTCAACGAAGAGTAATTCTTTAATCGTTCGTCAAAAGGGATTTATATTTTACCTTCGACATATCGAGGCTGTGATCGCGCTCCCGAGGTCTACGGCTCGTCACCGGACTACCGCCAGCTGATTGATCAGGCGGACCATGAGCAACCAATGGAAGATTCAGCGACGGATCCAGGCGCAATTGCTTTACGATGTCCTCTATCAACTCTATAAATGTTTCGCGTTGCGACTGGGGCAATAGATTTTCCGCGACCTTTGTAATGCAACAGGCGAAAATTGGGTAAAATTACACGAGGCTTCGGAAGTGGGAGGAGAGGTCGAAGATTTTTCATACTTCGCGCATTGAAAACTTACCAAGTTATTTGCAATATCCGTTGGAACCATTTCGTCTCGATCAAATTTAAAAGTGACGGTCTTTTGTTTGCTGGTATCTAGTTGGCATTCCACAGAAATGGCATGACCTTCTACATTACTGACCGACAGTACAGTCAACTTTATTCCTGGTTTTTTACGCTTTGTCCCTGTACGTTTAATTTTGCTCCTCTCTGTCGTTGTTGTCGTAGCTGTCGAATTATCAGGAATCTCTGATGAATTCCTATTTCAAAAGAACAAAAGAAAATCACATTAATAAATGATAATAAGAAATTGCGATCGCATATTATATATATATATATTAATTTTTAATTACCCATCCATTGCATTAGGCACAATTCCAGCAGGTATTTGAATTTCTTGTTGCTGTATGTTTAAAATAACTTCCGACGGCATTGAATTTTGTATTTCTAAAGATTCTTGCTTTACTAAGGTTCTGTCCACTATGACCGAATCTGTCATTTGGTGAAAACTCTGCTGCTGTACGGGTGGTTGATGCTGTTGCTGCTGCTGTTGTTGTAAATGCGGATGATGAGCTTGGTGCTGATTAGTTGACTGCTGTGACTGTTGCAGCACAGACTGCTGTTGTTGGGGAACAATTTGCATCTGCTGCTGTGGTTGTAATATAGACTGCTGTTGCACAGGTAGGGGCTGCTTCTGAGATACTGGTGGTTGCATATTCTGTTGCTGCTGTTGTAGCGAAATCGATTGCTGTATATTTTGTTGCTGTTGCTGTGGCATTGACTGCTGTAAACTTTGTTGCTGTTGCTGTGGCATTGACTGCTGTAAACTTTGTTGCTGTTGTTGCGGAATCGACTGCTGTAAACTTTGTTGCTGTTGTTGCGGAATCGACTGCTGTAAACTTTGTTGCTGTTGTTGCGGAATCGACTGCTGTAGATTTTGCTGCTGCTGCTGTTGAGGCATTGCTTGTTGTAAATTTTGCTGTTGCTGTTGTGGAATCGATTGTTGTAAATTTTGCTGCTGTTGTGGAATCGATTGTTGTAAATTTTGCTGTTGTTGTGGAATTGATTGCTGTATAGTTTGTTGCTGCTGTTGAGGAATGGGTTGCTGTATATTTTGTTGTTGCTGTTGTGGAATCGATTGTTGTAAATTTTGCTGCTGTTGTGGAATTGATTGCTGTATAGTTTGTTGCTGCTGTTGAGGAATGGGTTGCTGTAAAGTTTGTTGCTGCTGTTGTGGAATCGATTGTTGTAAATTTTGCTGCTGCTGTTGTGGAATTGATTGCTGTAAAGTTTGTTGCTGCTGTTGAGGAATGGGTTGCTGTAAACTTTGTTGCTGCTGTTGAGGAATGGGTTGCTGTAAAGTTTGTTGCTGCTGTTGAGTCATTGGTTGCTGTAAAGTTTGTTGCTGCTGTTGAGGCATTGGTTGCTGTAAAGTTTGTTGCTGCTGTTGAGGCATTGGTTGCTGCAAAGTTTGTTGCTGCTGTTGAGGCATTGGTTGCTGTAAAGTTTGTTGCGGCTGTTGAGGCATTGGTTGCTGTAAACTTTGTTGCTGCTGTTGAGGCATTGGTTGCTGTAAAGTTTGTTGCTGCTGTGGTGGTATTGACGGCTGAATACTGTGTTGCTGCTGCTGTGAAATAGGTTGCTGTATACTTTGCTGCTGCTGTTGTGGAATCGATTGTTGTAGACTTTGCTGCTGTTGTGGAATCGGTTGTTGGATATTATGTTGCTGCTGTGGCATCGACTGTGGTATGCTTTGCTGCTGTTGTGGAATCGGCTGAGGTAGGCTTTGCTGCTGCTGTGGAATCGATTGCTGTAAGCCTTGCTGCTGTTGTATACTTTGTTGCGGAATCGACTGTTGTATATTCGGTTGCTGTTGCTGAATAGACTGTTGTATATTAGGTTGCTGCTGCTGCTGCTGCGGAATCGACTGCTGTATATTTTGTTGCTGCTGCTGCTGCGGAATCGACTGCTGTATGTTTTGTTGCTGTTGCTGCTGCGGAATCGACTGCTGCATATTTTGTTGCGGAACCGACTGTTGCATGCTCGATTGTGATATTGCTTGTTGTATATTCTGTTGTTGCTGCTGTGGAATCGCTTGTTGTATACTCTGCTGCTGTTGAATTGGTTGCTGTATACCTTGTTGCTGCTGTTGTGCATTATTAGAGGCTTGTGATACGACGCTCAAATTTTGATTTATCGATGCTCCGGACGGTACAACATTTGTTCCTTGCGAATACTGCATTTGCATCATAATATTCTGCTGTGCCTGCGATTGATGCGTACCATTTGTAATTAAGCCCGATGCAGTTTGAATATTTGGGATCGAAGAAGTCTGAAAATATTTCACGCAATTAATTAGGCATGAAAAAAATTGCATTAGGCAAATTTTAAAAATACGATCGAAGCCCCACGCACGCACACACACACACACACACACACACATGCGCACGCGTATTTATATTTACGAATATACTCTTATAAATTATTTTACCTATGCAACGCCTTAATATAAACTTAAGTAACTTGTATGCAAGATAAAAGCATCTTTCGATCTATTTATTTCTAACAAAGAACCATATGAAACTTTAACGATCTTCGCTCTAAAATGATTTTACCTGTAATGTTTGGACCGTTGGGGTCACTGTTGAGGCATTCGGCACAGCACCAACTTGTTGTGGCAAAGAAACTTGAACTTGCATAGGCTGAATGTAACCGATAGACGTTGCTACTGTATTATTTCCAGGTGGATTGGAATGAGTGGTGTACACTTGTTGGGGTGGCGCATTCGGCAAGACGTCAATGTGCCCACTAGTAGAATTGGTCGAATAACCGTGAAAGATTGGCTGAGAGACGCTTTGTTGAAATATTTGCGATGGGGGGTAAGCCGGCATCGACGTGGCTCCTTGGTGATAGAAGGTCTGGCCTTGCATACTCGGAACGGTCGTTGACGCAGCAACAGGAGTTTGGTGTATCTGCTGCAATTGCTGCACCTAAATAATATGTTTTGAAATGCGTGCAACACGGGAAGTTCCAGGAAATTATTTATTTAAGAATCAATAAAGTCCCTACTCTAAGTTTTTAGCTCGATTCGTCCTTACCTGAGTTTGAGTGTATTGGATGGTTTGTTGCATCTGAGGAATCTGCATCTGCTGGGGAGCGTGGGATAGCTGAGGGGTCATTCCCATTTGATTCAACTGTATGTACTGTTGTTGCAGCTGTTGCTGCGTCACTTGGGGGAATGGAGCCTGGGTCGGCACTGCCTGCGGAGTCGAGCACTGGGAGGAATTTGCGCTCAGCGTCTGAGTCACTTGAGTTATTTGCTGGTACTGCTGCTGTTGTTGATATTGAACCTGCTGCTGCTGCTGCTGCTGCTGCTGTTGCTGCTGCTGCTGCTGCTGTTGATTGAGCTGTTGAATTTGCTGGGCTTGTTGGGGCTGTATTACCGAGGTCTGCTGTTGAATCATGGGCTGCTGCTGAACGAGCTGGACAGGCTGGGCTTGCAAGCCGTGTTGAAGCTGCACTGTGCTTTGCACCTGTTGGACATTTAGCCCCGACTGCACTTGTTGAGTTTGTTGCTGTTGAACCTGCATCTGTTGCATCAGTAGCTGATTTTGGAGAATGCTTTCGTTGGCGGCTGCTGTTGTTTCGGCATCCTGGCGTTCCTTCTCTTCTTTTAACTTTCTCTCCTCCCTTTCCCTCTTTAAAGCAGCAATCTGAGACTTGAGCATTTTCGCCACTGTTTTTGCATCCTCCTCGAGAATCAAGCTTGACTTTGCCATTTCCGATGCCACTTCCTCTGCGTTATCGCCTTCTATATCAAAATCAAACTGAATGGCCTCGTTCTCTTTGTGCTTATTACTTCTTTTCTTTGGATCGAGAACGCGGAGTCTGAATTCCACGCGGGACAATTCGGCCTCTGCTACCGCGGTATCCCGCGACACCATTTCTAATTTCAGTCCTATATCGTCGGCGAAGAATTCGTGATTTAGAAGATCCTTAACCAACGGCCTCTCTTCCTTTTTCAATCTTATACACATTTCTATGATTTCTCGAACCTCTGGATTTTCTACTTTGTCATAACTTTGTGGCTTTACACCCTGTCAATATAAACACGCTAAATGAATATTTTAATTCTTACTTAATTGCGCACAGAAACAAAGCTTAGCCACTACGCACATCTCGAGGACATTTCTCGTAATGCCGACTGGCAGTACAATTGTGACAAAAATATTTACGAAAATTACTTACCGACACGACTCTTTTATATATTTGGGCAGGACCCGTGCACTCAGAGTACGGATATTCACTCGTAGCCATTTCTAGCATGCACATACCAAAAGCATAAACGTCTACAGATTCATCGTAATGCTCCTCGTACATCTCAGGTGCCATAAATTCGGGTGTTCCAATGACGCTTTTTGCGAAGCTACGATTTTTTAATGTTGCAAGGCCAAGATCGCCAATTTTCACACTACCCGTAGTTCCAGTAATAAAAATATTATCGCATTTTAAATCACGATGAATAATTGGCGGCGATCTTGAATGAAGAAATGCAAGTCCTTTTAAAATTTGTCGGCACCAAGACTTTAAAACTTTGGGATTTATTTTCTTGAACCTTCTTAAATATCTACGGAAATTTATCCAATAATGTTATGTTTATTTTTTTTTTTTTTTTAAGCAATTGATTAATAATAATTTTATAATAAAGTGTCAGTGCTAATTACGTTTTTAATGTGCCAGAAGTCATAAGTTCTGTTACTAAAACAATGTATTTTCTTCTCGTAAGTGTTACCTCCCAGTAGTCATAAAATCTAACTATATTCGGATGTTGTAAGCCTTTCAGCATCTCAGCTTCCTCTCTAAACCTCAGTCTTTCCATTTTATTTAGTTTTTTTTCCTGCAAACATTAACCAATAAAATTTCGTGCGATTTTTTAATAACTTTTGACTTAATTACGATTGCGTACCTGCAATTCACACCATGCAACGGCTACGCCAGTCTGTGTATCTAAGCCTCTGTAAACAGTTTTAAAACTGCCACGACCTATTTCCTCCTCGAATTTTAAAAACCTTTGGTCGGGAGAAATCCCTACGGCTTTTTCCTCATCGTCGTCGTCTTCGACCGTCTGAACCTTAACTTTCATTAATAAATTTCTCACTTCATCCATTTCCATGGTCTTTTGAACTAATTTCTCGTCCGTTTTGAAGTTCTCGTCAAGAAGTGGTCCTATAAAACCTTCTACCGTCTCCTCCTGCATCGTATCTTTGCCACCGATTTCTTCAGATTTCACCTCCTCTTTAATATTTTCTGCCAGAGTAATCTCAGGATCCATTGGTGGAACTTTACCCATTTTACTCAGAGATTCATGAAGCGCTTGAGTTGCAACAATATCGCTAATACTCGTTCCATTATCATCTTCATCATAAATTGTGACTTCTTCTTCGTCCTCGTTTCTTGAACAATCCTCACGAAATTCTTTACTTTCTAGATCTATTGACTCTCCCATAACATTAGACGTCGTGAATCTTGAATTTTTTACTTGTTCAATGCTTACATTTCCAACGCAGTCTGTCGCAACAATATTATCATTATCCACAATGTTTTCACTTTTGTCGGTGTTTATCTTATCTACCGATATACTTTTACATCCCGAATCTGCATCAGATTTTTTTCTCGATGTCGATGGCAAATTACTTCCACTTAAATTTCTGCAACGGTAAGGCATCGCTATAGTGAAATTGTTACGAATTTATTAATTTCTTTACTAATTTATACTCACTTTTGATCATTTTGATTTTTACAAGAAACGTCCAAAATATTATCCGAATCCTTTTGAATGTGATTTTCCGTTGTAATATGCTGTTTAAAATTTGACTTTATATTGGCACTGCCCTTAGAATCAAAATTCAGTAGGGAATAAACGGACGTTTTCCGCTTATTTTCGCGAAAGCTTGTAGTTTCTTCGGGATTTGGCTTTTTTCTAAGTGAGTGAGGAGCATCGAGGCTCTGAACTATATCTTCAGATGAGGTTCTCCCATCTCGCGGATCCGACAATAATTTATGGCTACCATCGTTATCCTCATTTGACTCGGGATTTGACGAGTGCATAGCTTTATCGGCAGTCTTTTCCTCTTTACTTATTTTCCTAGAATTCCCTTTTTCCATTGACGTCAAAGGCGTACAAGTCTCTGTAAAGGATGAGAAATTGTTAAGGCCGGCTCCAGTTAAAAATGTCTCGCCAACCGACGATACGACGGGGCGTAAGTAACAAATGTACCTGATATTCTTGAAAGATTTTCCGTAGCAGTGATTGCTTCTTCAGCATCGCTGAAGCTGTGGCTGTTTTCATGATCAAAAGGTGACACCAAAGAAGATTTATCAACAGGATCAAGGGAATTTTTTTGCCTCACGGATTGCGAGTTCAATGAGATTCCATTTTTTGTTACCGCTGGTGGTGGTAGCGGTGGTGACTGTGAGCCATGCTCCGCTCGATTCGATCTTATCTAATTTAATCAGTCGAGCATTCTTAAATTGTTAGTTATGCACTCATTTACAAATAATATTGAGAAGCTATGTGATATGTATAATGTTGAGCATAAATTTTTGTTTTAATCGCGTCACCTTTAGTGAAGCCTTTAGCTTATAATTACGAATTGGTCAAAATTTATTTTTTTATCAGTTTGACGAACCTTTCGGTCGACCGAATTACTCGAGTTACTGCCACTAGTAGCCTGCGAATTGATAGAAACCTTTCGATTACGACGGTGCCCGTGATTCTTTTGAGATGTGACGGCACCGCAAGATGTTGAACTATCTTGTGGGGTTAAATGGTGTCCCAAGCCAATGTTGCTTTGACCACTGTTTCCTGTATTTGCGGCCAGCTTGGGACATAATCCGGAAAGGCCAACGCCACCCCCAGTTCCTCCGGATGGTCGCTGTCTACTAGTCTCATACCTGAAAGGCGACACGTCAATTTGTTATTACTATTAGAAAGACTTGCTTGTTATCATTCACAACACAATTTTTAGCCAACATGCCGAAAAAAGTTTTAGTTATGATCTTTGCTAAAATTTGTTATTAAAACACATAGCTACATCCTACATTATTATTATTATTATTATTATTATTTTAATTTGCGACATATCACATAATCAAAGTATTATTGATTAAATAAATCAAACGGCCTTATATTAAATTTCTTATGTTAGTAATTAAAATATAAAATTAAAAAACTTAAAAAGTAAATAAAAAAGTTTTTTTGACTTTTGGAAGTGATTCGCTGTATGGATTTTTTTAGTATTATTATAAGTCTATGCCACCTTTGAAATATTCATAAGCATTTACAAAATATTTCAATTTTGAAATATTTTTATTTAGTAAATGAAGAATGCAATAATGTAAAAAGCGTGATTTTGATACGGACATCATTATACCTGTCCTGCCTACTATGGCCTGAAGGAAAAAGTCCACGCACTGCGTTGCCTATAGCTGCTCTTTTCTTTGCCTCCTTTTCTTTATCTCTATGCCCACTACTCCCCAAACTGTGTCTTGACTGACTGTCTTGTCGGCTGGATTTATCCTAAAACGATTTTTATATTTAAAACATGAAGTTGCCTTCTATATAATACACGTTATATAATGTAATTTATGTATATTACTGTTATAATTAGTAATATATTGCTAATATGAGAAAGGAACCGATATTAGGAAATATAGTATTTATTATTTCGTTGAAAAATGAATCTTATTATTTACAAGTACATAGAAAAATTAGAATTTTTATTCTGATCATAATACAATTATATTTCATTCGTGAAAATAATTGTTTTTAGCTAAGATAAAAAATAAACTGTATTTGTAAATTGTCATCGATAAATCACGAATTTATGAATTAATTGAAGATATTTCTATATAAATACCAATAATCATCTCGTTATTTATTTCAATATGGAAAAACCAAATTCTGTAATCTCACAAGTTTAATTTTATATCGATTACGAAATCAAAAAATTATTTTAAAACTATTATTAACTTTTTGTTTATTTATTATACTCAACAATTGATTATGCTCTTTCTTTGGTAAATAAAACTTGGTACTTTCTTTGGTAAATAAAAGAATATAATTTTGGGATAAAATAACTAATCTTCACATGGTGATATCAATAAACTTTAAAGTATACTTAGTGCTATAGAAGAAAAATGAGATGGTTAACTTAATCTCTGAAGATTTATTTAAAGAATACTGTTTAAAAGAAGCATACCTTAATGCCAATTAATTTAATAAAACCAGAATTAGTATTAGTCGGAACTGGACTAAGATCACAGCGAACTCTTCTATGGGATCTTTCAACAACTACAACAGGTGTCTCTTCTTCTACATCCAATTGCTCTCCACCACCGATAGAGAAAGGTCGAGAACGTGTGAGTAAAATGTTTTCTGTGTTATGTTGCTGATTACTGCTCACCAGCCTCAATGATTTATTCTCATTGCAGCATCTCGGCATTGCACAAGTGTAAGTCTAATAAAAATATTACTGTTTTCTTTATTTGGTAATCTGTCGGTGCTTAATGTCTGTTAAATTCAATTTTGTATTTTGATAAATAATGTCTTTACCTTAATTCCACTTACAAACAGTGACTAGCACAATTCATCAAAATTATTAAATTAAAATATCAAATTAATAAGCAGTTGGTAATCTATTTTAATTTGTTGAGTCTTGGAACATTTTTACAATTTATTTCAGTACATAGCATCACAAATGCTTGTGATGATTTATCATTATTATTAATTCAAAAGTTTTCGATATAAAATATTTGTTTGTACATCTGAAAAAAAAAAATTATTTTAGCAGTTATTTCAAAATCAATGCGGTTACTGTTTTTGGTTATGATGTATAGAAATTTTTTTACCAATGATAATAAAATCATCTGTTTCAACACTGATTTTGTAGATGCAGTCAGTTTTTAACATTAAATTACATATATTATAATCTCAGTATCAAGTTTCATACTGTAAAACTCTTAGTCTTAGTAAATTATCATCCAAAATTATTCTTAATTCATTTATGATAACACTGAAAGCAAAAGAAAATGTTCTTTAAAAATTATTGTGATTATAAATTATTTCATTAAATAAATCTTAATTTTTCTTTTACGAATACTTATACAAATAGAATAGAATATTCTAGTATTTTTTAATTAAAAAGATAAAAAATATATTGTTAAAGCAACCAATTTCTGCTGAAAATGCTCCAAAATAATTAAGAGTCTTACGATACAAAACAAATTGATTTGAGCTAAATTGCAAAATTTTATTTTGCAAAATAAAAAAAAAATTAACACCATTACTACCATAATGCTATAAAGGTATAATGATGATGTAAAGCATTATGTGTAAGAAATATTATCAAGTTTTTAAATTGAATTCACCATAAGATATTCTTTTGATCTAAAAAATCTTTGTAAAGATCAAAGTACAGTACTGCTATATATATTGATTGGAAATGTCATTTTTCTTATTGAATGTGCAGGGACAATAATCAAGAGTAGATGACAGTAGGTAGATATAATTACACCAGATGCACGACAGTGTCAACTCATTTGTATCACCTTTTAAACAAGTAAATGCAGTTGCGTACTTAATTTCATACGAGTAGGTGAATATGAATAAGAAGAGCATACATATAAAGGAAATTGAAGAGAGAAAAAAACAAGAAAAAAGAGAGATAGAGATGAGGAAGAAGGTGGTAATAGGGAGAGGGGAGGAGAGAAAGTATGAGGGATATATTTAATGACAGACGCATATATAGGCGCATCTGAATTACCGCATATTTGTTAACAATTCTTCGAAATGTAAAAAGAACCCGTGATATTATCAATAATGTGATATTTATCCTAAAAATATCACTTAATGAAGAAGGTGCGCATACCATATACGCAAACTCAACATACATTTGGAGTGAATGAATGAGTGAGCGATTGGGTGAGTGTATGGGTGAGTTAGCGAGTGAGTAAGAAAGAGAAAGAGAGAGAAAGAGAGAGTAAGAGAGCAAGAGTGAGAGAGAGGATGACGGAGAGATGGGTGGTAGAGAAGAGAGTGTGCCAGACTAGAGAAAGAGAGAGAGAGAGAGAGAGAGAGAGAGAGTAGGAAAGAGAGAAAAAAAGAAAAAGAGACGAGAGAAGAGAAGAAAGAAACGTAGTTGAACATTGTAGATTAAAATAAATTAGGATTCATAGGTTAATCTTTCCAAACCCTTGCTACGTCGGCGTTACATTCATCGAACAGGCAAATATTGTCACTGTAGTGATAGCTCAATATATATGCAGTATACGCAGCGAACGATTAACTAACAGAATATATCGTTTATTTCTTTTCTTGCGCACACATCACACTCGCACACACGTACGCGCACACTTGCACGCGCGCCTACTAACACGTACGCAAAACACGTACGTGCATTAACTCCCAAACGCGCACGCATACCCACACAAGCATACTCGCTCTCTTTCCTTCTCACTCTGTCTCTCTTTATCCGCAGCACTCCTTCTTCCTCTTATTCGAAGCCGTCGACGTTGCTGTCGCCGTCGTCGCCGTCGTCGTCGCCGTCGCCGTCGCCGTCGCCGTCGTCGTCGTTGTCGCGGATGTCGTCATCCAAAAAGCATAGAGCCGCAGGAGCTTGGATTCCAAGAGAACGAACAATTTTCGAATTCCAATGAGGAGCGAGACAAATAGGAGAAAACCTATTGACCGTTTGAGGTTGGACTTGTTCTTCTTTTTTCACTGGAGCATTCGCAAGGGGACACACGATACAACGGCTGCAGTCAACAGCAGCGTGAACTCTACATACGGAATAATCGTGCATATCATCGATTACTAACCGGTTACTTACATTTTATGTTTTTCTTTTTTTTTTTCACTAGCAGGAAAATCGTCGTCCGACTACACCCAAGTATTCACCATTTTTCTACTGCGAAAAATACAAGGTACAAAGTGCGATCGACACGAGGTCTCGTGGCATGCACGCGAACTGCAAGATAACATAGAAAGCTACATTTTTGCAAAAAATTTCGCCCACCGAATATCATTTTTTTTTTTCGTATTAGCTTCTAAAATGAAATGCTCCCTATTCCGCTCATTTTCATCAGGAATGATCGAGTCTTCTAGTCTAGGCGTTGCTTTTATCGTGAGCTATCATACTCTGAATGGCGATTAACTGGCTGATTAATAAGCCAGCCACTCTATCCGTTTGATGCAGACCAATTTACCCGCGGCATAATACTTTTAAATGAATCCTTTATCCTTGCAATCCGGAAAAAAAGCCGAAGTGATACTATTATTACATTTTTAACCCATAGGAATAATAACTCTTAATTAGGAGTTCTTAATCACCTGACTTTTCTTCGTTGCAAAATTATAAAAAAAAAAAAAAAAATGGCATCGAGGCGATCGATTGAATGCATCGTATTTACTATAATTGTTTTTGTGCCTATTCCTAAATAATGAGCATTCTTTTTATTCCTACGTAATTGCTTACCTAAGATTAAGTACAAGTCAATGCATATCATACACATGTATGTATATATGTTGCGCGCTCGCGCGTGTATGGACGAATGTAGCGTATGCACCTAAACTGAATTATAAGACTTTTACGAAACAAAAAATATTGCAACTTTATTGCCTTGTATACATTGATATTATTTTTTCTTATTTGCGTATATGATATCACTGGCTCATTAAAAATAAAAGCACATATTAGCTTAATATGTTAGAGCAACATTTTTATTTTAATATTCACTTTGATATAATGAGTAGCTATTTAAGCAAGTATATACACTAAATCATTAATCGTGTGTCAGCTTGGTAAATTTTATTTCTGATCAACTTGTATATACGACATCTATAAGGAACGTATAAGTGATCATCGACTAGTCTTAAAAATAATATGTATAAAACGTATTAAATGAATAATAAAAATAGATTCTATTGATATAATTTGTACTAAGTCGATAACAACGTATGTATGTAATGCTTACAACTACATTGTTGCAAATTGAAAAAGTGTATATTAAATTTAAGCTCCCCTTTTTTCAGTAAATTAACATTTTTTTTTTTTTTCAACATTTTTACACGTGATAAGAATTAAAGTATTGGAATCATAGCAGCATTAGGCTTGTTTACAAGATGTTTAGATGGATTTATACGTGTATATACAAAATGCTTGCGCATTTACTGACACTGATGCATCAGTAATGTATACTTTCTTAAAGCTATTGAGCCTCTGTTAATACAACGTTGCACAAAATAATGCTTTTTATATAAAATATTTTTTGAGTCTTTGACATCGCTCGATATATTTTGGGACAATTGAAAACTGTGTGAAAAATTAGTACATTATAAAAATGTCAATAGGAAGGAGGATTTATATGAGAAGTTATCTTGCGTTAAGTTTTCTTACTTTTACATAAAACAATGACGTTGTAAATAAATGATTTTTGATCCACGAATCTAAAAATCCGACTAATAAATTTAGTTTAATGGGAACAAGACATAGTGGTCTAGAGATAATCATATATTGAATAATTTTTCAGGCTGCTAACTGTAGAAAATTATTATATTTTCGGTTAGATTAAATGCTGCAGTAATGAAAACTTTAATATATAAGTGGGCAAATTACCGCTTGTTTAAGCAATAACAATGTAAGCACAGTATGCATTAAATTATTAATTCTTTTGTTCACGAAGCAATAAAGTTCGTACTTATTTCAGGCGTACAACCTTGAGTAACAAGATATAACTCGCAGTCAAGTTCAAGTGAAAGAACGACAAGTTTAATTGTGAATATGGGTAAAATATATCGAGCCAGTCTTACCAATAGTTAGTCTGAAATTGTTTGGTCGCTTTGGTCAAATCAAAAGTATTATTAGTTGTCATTATTAATACTGAAAAGGAATAATAGTTTTCTGGATTCTCTGACATTACAATAAGTTCGTTAGCTGATTAGTCAAAAGATGTTGTGACTTTTTTATTGTCAACTATTTATTTTTTTTCTTAATGGTCGATGCAATGCCAAGAGTTGAAAAAGAGCCGATGACAAGAATCGTTGATAAGGACGTTATTGCTCGAGTATAGATATATCATGTCAGATGTGCAAATACACATATTATTTATTTTTCAGGTTTTTATTTAATTACGACATTTCATTATTTAGTATTTAGTTACTTGAATATTCCTGTAAGATCCTAAAAAAGATTATATCATGTGAATTTATAAAGTGGCTGTGTAATGCTTATCAGTAAACTATTAGAATTTTTTTTATAATGTATTGAGTTAACCAATGGGAAGGTAATTTTCAAATTTAATATGCAGTAAAACCATGGAAGACACTAGTCATAATTTGACGACGAATTACTCAAATTCAACTGCCTTATCTATAAATAATACTAATCTTTTGTCTGAATTAACAACGGGACAGTTTTACAATGAAAGTATCGAAACCTATACACAAAGTCAGTTGGAAAATAGCAGTAGACAATCGTGGAATTTGACAAAAGTATCCACAATTCCCAATAGTAGTTTGTGCACTACAACTGTATCTGCAGTAACCGAAGATCCTTTTGATGAATTTGGACCACCCGAGGGTGTAGAATACATTTTCGTACCTCTTGGTGTAATGATATTTGTTATTGTACTTTCTGCTGTGGTAAGATTTTAACGAAACCTTAATCTTTTTATACAAATGAACATAATTAAAATAATGCACAATAAAATCAAACATGTATAAGTAATAATTTCAATTTTTTAAGTTACTTGATATCATAAGGATATGTTTTTAATATCCGAATCTTAACAGAATATCATATAAGAAAACTGTTTAAGACTTTAAATGGTAATAAAAATGTTTCCTAGGTAATAATTATATCGAGAAAACGAAAAATGGAACGACTACGTCACAGGCTTATGCCTCTGTATAATTTTGATCCTGGAGAAGAAGGTGAGGATGACTGGGAAACAGAATTACTTGACGAGGGTTTCAGCAGCCGGCAGAGACGAGTTAGTAATTCTATAGCCACTTGAGCATAAGAAACAACATTCTGAATAACAAAGGCTTAATTATGCAGCAAGGATATCAGTCTATGGATAGCGAAGAAAATGCTGAACTGTTTAGCACTACACACATACAAACTATTGGATAGTTTTTTGATTTTAAGTTCTTATACAATAATTTAAAAACTAATTACGAAAGCTATTGATATAAAAAAATTTATAAACAATAGGTAATTTTAAAAAATATGCACATACAGGTAATATTTGGATTTCTATCAGTTATTTTACTAAACTCACTTTTAGTTGCTGTATGATTAACTTATTTTGATAGAAAGTTATTTGGACAATCGCAATGAGAAGAAACAAATAGTCAATATTACAAAAATTCCCAGACTTTGTAAGATATTATTAGAGCTTTCCACATTATGCTTTTATTGAATTGATAATAAGAAAATCTACTTAATTAACCACTATTAAATAGCATATTTTGGAAATTCGTAAGTTTTACGATATTGAATTATATTTTCAGATTTTATTATTTGTATACAGTTATTCATGCAATTTGGTATATTAATTGTGCATTTTTATAAAAAAAAAAACCTGAAAAAGTAGTCCTATTAATAATATTAGTTTTACATAAAAGAACTTTGCAGTTTATAAAAATATTAATGAGCCTACCGTGTTATAAACACTGTTGAATAAAACTCTAGTCAATTTCTTAATCGTGTAGTCAAAATATGTGTCAAATTTACATGGATATTATTTAATGATGCTTAATTGTATTTAAAAATATATAGACTGTTTGATTATATCAATGAAGTATCAGGTCTAACAAGTGGCTAAGATATATCATTGATAAAAAAAATAAAATATTTATTCAACATGCTTACAATACTTTTAAGATTAATTAGTGTATAACTAAAAATAATAAAGTAACTAATCATCAACAAATTTTTGAGCGATATTGTTGTTTTTTTAGCAAGATAAAATGATAGAATTTATGTTTATGAAATTGTTAATTTTTTTTCTTACAAAGTATATCTCGAAAAAATTTTCTTTTTAAAATAGTAAATTAATAGTAAATCGTTTAAAAAAAATTAAGCGTTTAATTGAGGAAAGGAAAAAAACGAATAAAATTAATAGTATCATATAATCACTAATATTTATTAAAGTACAAATTATTTTTTATTTAAATTTAAAGCCAAATTATAACTAAAGTTCAAATTAAGTAAACAATTTTTTATAAATTTTTTAGCTTTAAAAATAAATAATTTTAAGCATAGACAATTTTTTACAAAGTATTGTTAATAAATTATTGTATTAAAAGTTAAATATAACTGTAATATTTAAAAGCCAATTTAGTCGTAACGTAAGCAAAATTAAATAAAATTCATTAAACAATATTTGATACTATTGTTTTACATTTACATAATTTCCTAAAAACAAAGTTATTCATTGTATCTAGTGATAGTTATTTACTCATATGAATAATATTCAATGATTATAATAAACATAATACCTGTACATTAATTATAATTTAGTATTGCAAACTTTTTAATAAAAAAAATTTCGTATGAACATATATGAATTGTTTTAACTACTTATACATGTTACTATTTTTATTTTTTGTGACTGACCTTACATTTACTACTACAAAATGCATCTTAATTAATCATATTTGTTAAAAGTGATTAATCGATTAATTTTATAAAGTATAAAATATATGTACTCCCAATGCGTGGAAATGAAAAATGTATATACATACAATGGACCGAGTTAAAACTATGCACAATGCGGAAACCTTGTTTTATTTGTATACAAACTTTGTTAAAGTTGATTAGTTTAAAAATCCAATTAAATTATTAACGCTTTTCGACGCTTATTAAAATTGCAAATATAGATATATATGTATATATCTTATTAAAAATTCTACTCTCTAAGATGTAATAAGTTTCAGTGGTTCAAGGTTTAATGAAGAGTAAAAAAAAGTTAGTCACAAGATGTATTCTGCGAATTTATTTACTTTAATACAAATTTGACACTCACTCAAATTATGTTAGCATAGAAATAGGACTTTTTTTATTATTTACTTTTCATATAGTAATAAAAGAAAAAAAGTTCTTTCTTGCATCCGCGACATACACAAAGCATCATTCACTGTTGTAACTTTAATTCTTTAAACTTGGCTGGACTCAATTTGCATAAGAGTCGAGATAATGAGCTTATGAAGTAATGATACACCATATACAGTACAGACAGAGAAAGGAGAAAGTGCACAAAAAATACTTTAGTCGTATAATTAAAAACGAAAACATTTTATCGAAACTTGCCTTTAAGCCCGATCAATTTTGTAAAACGTTTATCCACAATTACATTTCCAGTATTACATTTTTTGATCTTAATAAAATTGTTCCACAGAAATACACATCTACGCATAGTTTAAGCTACGCTTTCGAATTCAGTCAATTTCTGGTTTAAACGATGTTTTTTTTTGTTTTTTGTTTTTGTTTTAATTTCGACGCTTTCCAACTCAATGGACGATTACTTTGTGGATCCATTAATATTATTGGCAGTCTTTCCCTTTCAAACGATGTACTTCAAAGTAGGATTTCAATGAACGGCATTGTCATTAAAAGGGGGGGCGGGGTAAAGAGGGCCTAATTACGATTTTTCAGTCTAAGTATTATTTATATATATATATAAAAAAAAAAACAAAAAAAAAGGGAATAAAAAGAAACAAAAAAAAAAAAAAACTTAAAATTCATAGGACTTGAGTGTGAGTTATTATCGTCGACGACATCGCCGAAAGAGAGAAAATAGAGAAAGGGCTTGTGTTAAAAAATTTCCCGAGGAATGGTCTCTCTAGTTCAGTTTTCTTCCTCCTCCTCCTCCTCCTCCTGTTCGTCTTCTTCCTCGCCAGTGCTTTCGGGTTTTTCTTCAACCTTCTTGGGTCGTCCGCGACCGCGTCCGGATACTTTTGCCGCGCTGGGCTGAAATTGTTCAATCGTTTTTTGTAGGGAGCTTAACTAATGGGTGCGCTGCCCCTGAGCGAGGTCTTGAAAAATCATGGGGGGAGGGAAAAAAAAAAAAAAAAATAAAAATAAACAACAAACGCGTACCTTCTTCTTGTGGGAACCCTTTGGCCTTCCACGCCCCCTCTTTGCTGGGACCTCTGGCGCATCGTCCTCGTTATCGGACTTTCCTCCCCTTGCCGAACTATTCTTTTCTGCCGCTGATCTGCCCCTCTTTTTGGGTTCTTTTACTGCATTTTTCTCTGTTTTCGATTGCCGGCCCCTCTTCTTCTTCTGGTCGTCCACAACAACTGAATTGTCGTCTGACATGATTATTTGTAACTACGGAAATCCTCGCTCAATGTAGTAGAATATTGATCTACAATCAAAAATTTATATCTGCTCACAAATAAGCGCAGAGCCACACGCATGAGCGCACCTTTGTGTTACGTATAGACAAACATGCATGCGTACTTATGCATATATACAGATATTTGCGTGCGCGTGTGTGCTTGCGCGGACGTGTATAATCATGTAGCTGCAAGTAGAAACAAATACCTGCTGACACACTCGTACGAACGAGGTAAATGATTTTTATTTTAAAGGAGAACAAATTAGCTCGGAATGATTTATTAAGGCCGCCATTTTTATGATTTTCTTATGCTTTCTTTGATAAATAATCTTGCTCCACGACGGTAATAATTACTTAAAAATACAAAAGAACGCACTTGTTATCAAAAACATATATAATAATTGTACGAAAATTATTTACTTAAAACAAAAAAAAAAAACAATATTATCCCTTAATTGTAAATTCATGAAAGCTAACTCTTTTATTACTTGCTTCGAAGGAAAAGTTTCAATGTAAATACAGATATGTACGCCTTATATTTACATGCGTAGACTCAAGTATATGTACGTTTTTATATGCAATTTCATTACCAAAAATTATTGTCCGTTATTTTCAATGACTGTTGTACATTGGTTTTTTGCAGATAGCATCGAGTAAAGTTTCGCGACCGTGCGTTTTTTCATTTGAGCTTCGAATAGTAATCGTTTTTAAAAGAAAGTTGAAACAAAAAAAGATTTTTTAACAGTTGTTTTTGTAATCGGGCCGGATGGTTTAATATAAGCGTGCGAGAAGCGTAAGATCGTTGAACGAGAAGTAAATTATTTTACAGGATTTAAAAAGCACTCGAATGTAAACAGTGCTAAAATGAAAAAAAAAAAAAAAGAAAAACAAAGAGTGTTGTGATTGCGTAATTATAAAGTAGATGGAATGCGTGTAAAAATTAAATCTGTATCGTTGAAGATATATGGTGATTTATAATTTATAAAAGAAGGACGAAAAATTTAAGAAGGTGTGCGTGCGTGCGCGTTACGTACGATAGCAAGCAGGGAGGAAAGGAGGAAGAGAAGGTAGGGAGGAAGGAAGGAAGGAAGGAAGGAAGGAAGGAAGGAAGGAAAGAGGGAAAGCGGGAAGGAGGGAAGGAAGGCAGCGAGGACGGTGGCAACAAATCGGGTTGACGGGGAGTTCGAGAGAGGAAGGAAGTAGGAAGAAAGGAAGGACGGAAGAGAGTAAGGTAACCGGGAGGAAAGACCGGAGACCGATACGAAAGACGCTTTTGATTTGTCATGGTGGGCGATCGCAGGTATTGCGCGGGCGCGCGCCAAATCTTTCGGCTTTATAACGGAGCAGCGATCGGGGACGGGGTGTGCAGGTCGCGCGGAGGCCACCCGCAGGAGCAGCGCCGTAGCGGTAAACGGCCAGTGTGGAAGGGGCTGACGACGACGACGACGACGACGGCAATAATAACAGCGGCGGGAGAAAAGCCGCGAGCTGAGCAAGCGCATTCAAAAGAGGATAAACAACGGAGACACGGTGGTGCAGCTCGGCGGCGGCGATTGACGTAGCGTCAGTACGCGTGGGCTTACCGGGCCGCCTTCTAACCCAGGGCCGAATTTTCCCTCCCTTTTGCGTGGCGCGGCCGCGCGGCGACTTCTCGGTACCCCGAGCTTCGCCGGCGAGGACGAGCCGACGCGCGAACCCCCTCCCGCCGTCGGCCCGACCACCACCCCGCGGCCGAAGGATGCGCCCGCCATTTTCAAAATGCTTGCGAGTAAATAAGCGTCACTGTCGCGATTGCGAGGGAGAGAGAGAGAGAGAGAGAGAGAGAGAGAGAGAGACACACGTATACAGAGGCGCGAGCCTCCGGGGCCAATGCAGCGCGACGACGCCGAGGTGTCGGTCGACTCTCGGCCAAGGGAGTCCCCGGGCGGCTCTCCCTCCGCCCGCAGCTGGGCGGTCCGGACCGTCGGCGGGGCGGAGAGGGCTAACGTCGACTCGGCTCCTCTCAGCTTTGCGCAAGCCGCCATGACGGCGGACGATCATGGGTGCCGCGAACGCGACGCGTCGGCTCCGCGCGAGACGCCCGCCGAGCGGAGGAGTCAGCACGGGGGGCTCTCGCGTCCGGGCGGCCAGCCCGCGCGGGCCGACGGCCCGGAAAAGCGCGCGGCTCTGCGTGGGCGACCGTTGGCAAAACAAGGGGCGGCGCGCCGAGGGTAATCCGGCCGGCCGGGGGGAGCGCGCGCGCGAGGCCACCGGAGCCGACCGAGCGGGGAGACCTCGGCGTCGGAGCGCGGGAGAGCGGGCCCCGGCGGATCAGGGAAATCGGCTCGTCGCTCGCGGAGGAGCCGGCGGCGGGCGCGGGGGGGCGGCGGACACAGAGAGCGAGACGGGGTGAGGCGATCGAGCGCGGCTACCTGTCGGCCTCCTGGAGCTGGCTGCTGAGGCCTCGCCTGGAGCACAGGACGAGCTGCGGAGCGTGCGGCTGACTACTGTCCGAGAACTCCGAGATGCCCGAGCGCGTAGTGGCGGCAGTGGCGGGTGGTGGCGGCGGCGGCGGCGGCGGCTGCTCCTGGTGCGTCTGCGTATTTGGCCGTTGAACGACTGACGCGCGAGCGGCGGTGGCGGTGACGGCAAGGGACCCAACGAGAGCAAGAGCGGCGGCGAGGCCGGCGAGACTCACTGAGCCGCCCGACACTATAATGTAATATATAATACTATATTGCGAATCGGCGTCTCGTCCCGCGCGGGACTCGGCGGCGGCGGCGACGGCGGCAGTAGCAGCAGCAGCAGCAGCAGCAGCAACAGCAGCAGCAGCAGCAGCAGCAGCAGCAAGAGCAGCAGCGGTGCGAGTCGCGGAGAGCGAGCGTCCCTCGGACTCTATTCCTATCGCGGGTGGCCGCCTCCCGCCCCTCCCCGGCATCCCGCGTCCGACAACCCAATAAACTCCGCGGCCCTCCCGCAGCCCCGTGCTCTCGAGACCCACCCCCGCGAGGACGGAGCGCAGCCAGCGGCACTTTGCACGCCGCCGCTGCACCACCCCTTCGGACTCGGCGCCGCCGCCGCCGCCGCTCTCGCGCCCCTCCGTTGCCACCCCACCCGATTTAACGCGCCCCGTTGGAGTCCGGCCGGCGCTCGCACCTACGCGGTGGCCCCCCGTGGAGCCCGGCCCCGACCCCGGCCCGCCGCCTGGGCGCGACTCGATCGCCGGCAGCCCTTCCGCTCGCGCCCAGGACTCTCCGGTCCGCGACTTCTTTTACCCGGAGCCTAGGTTCGCGTATCAGCGCGCCGATAGGAGGCCGGGAGAGCCGGCTGACCGAGAGCCGCGGCGACCCCATCACCTGATCCGATCCCGGAGAATCCAGCGACCGCGCGCGCGACCCGGTTCCCGCCAAAAAATCTCCCGCCGACCTGCCGCATCCCGCCAATTCGCTCCTACCACGCTTCTGCCTCTCCTACATTTTCCACCACTCCGCTGTCGCTTCTCGGGCTTTTTTTAACGTCGCTTAATATCTTTCGGTCGTAGCTTTTGTAGCTCCCTTTATTGGTGCAGCCGCCAATCGATCCCTCCAGCACCACCAACGCACCAGACGACCAGCAAGCTCGTTTTCCCTCCCAGCCCTCCCCCCCGCCGACCGCCTTGCCCACCCTTACCCGGCCGAACCCCTTACGTTCTCCCGCCCCTCGCGGTGTCGCTCCCGATGCATACGCTGCTGCCTACCCCCGCCCCCTATACGTGTGTTTACGTTTTGGGATGGATGAGCGCCAAGGGGAGGAGAGAAGGAAGCCCAAGCTCCCTTTCTCGTATCGATTCTCATGATGCTTCCACTACTCTCCATCTACATCTACATCTTTTTAACTGCACACGAATATGTGTACCATTGTATATCCGACTCTCGACACCCTCCCGCCCCCCCCCTCCGCTCCTGCCCCCTCCAGGGGTCCCGCGCCGCTTTCGCGCGCTTATGCTCCTTCTCTCTCTATCCCTCTCTCTCTCTCTCTCTCTCTCTCTCTCGCCGTCCGATTTCGTATGCTCAAAACGGGTGGCGACCGACTACGTTCAACGTGAAAATTTAACCCGATGTTGCCAAATCATTTGCCATATTTGGTCCACTCTTGGCTCCCTCCTCCTCCTCCTCCTCCTCTGTCTTACCGAACCCGCCATACGCCCACACAGGGGCAAACCATTTCTTTATAATTCACTTTCGATTCGGGCACTCGTCGCGTCTCCCCGCTCGAGCCTCGCCGCCTCCCTCCGAGCATTCCCCCCCCCCGGCCTGGCAAACGATTATTTTTAATTTCCACCGTTGGGCCTGGCTCGCTGACCATTGGATCAAACCATCAATTTGCCCGAATCCACCTCTTGGCGTCTGTTATCTTTTTCCCAAACGGCTTTTTTTAAATTGACAATGGGCTACCGATTAAAAATACTCCCCGGCCTCCGCTCTCTAATTCGTCCGTTGGTTCCATTCAAACCTTTCAAACGCTACGCGGGCATCATTCTCAGTTTATTTGGCAACGCTGCAATTATCCGAAGCGTCTCTTCATTATGTATACACAACGTATAATATAACTTTACCTTCATTTTTCCTTTCTTTCCTTCTTTCTTTCGTTCTTTTTTCTTTTTTTTCTTTTTTTTTTTTCTTCTTTTTTTTTCTTCTTCCAACCGCGGCATAACGTTAACGGCTACGTTAGCCGTAATAATGGCATCGACAATAGCAGCAGCGATGGAAATGAAAAAATGCCAGTTGCAACGACAGCAATAATAATAATAATAATAATAATAATAGCGCCAAGCGTAGTTTATAGGGAAAAAGTTATTGCAGCGTTTTGAAATTCGTTGGAGCGATTCCCCCAGCCCGTTCTAAATAGGATAGGGACTACTGACGCTTTGAGAAGAAGCTAAAATGCGATTGATTGGCGGTTATTTTATCGTTGGCTACTCGGTTTCGAGCTCGAGCCTACCTTACTCGTGGGCAGTGACTTCATTCCCCGTCCGGCTAACGCAAAAGGCAAATGCTAATAGTGCGGTTTTTAACGGTATCGATCGCACGGGGGCCATTGGGAATATTGTAAAATTAATTTTTCAAAAGCTCAAAAACGTAATACGCTCCTCTCCTCCTGATCTCGAATCCGCGGCGCAGCCCATTATAATATTGATAAGCCGAGGAATACCGATGTGCTAACGGCGATGCACAGGGAGCGCGCGGGCCATATATCGATTATTCGTAAAATGATTATTAAGCCGCTCGCAATTGGACATTTTGCTCGGGCCACGGTAGCCCGGCATGCGATTGCCGCTTATTCGACTGGCCACTGGGGCCGAGGGTGGTGACTAAGATTTTTCAAGAATTATTTCCATTGGCTGCGGGCCGCGACTGCCTGCGGAAATAGCGAAAGTCGTTGTTGTGTGTGGTGCAGCTACTCGCTGGCAAGTCACGCTTTCCTTATAAACAAACTTACTCTAGTCGAATAATCTATTGCTTATCCTTGTCCTTTTCTCATTATCCTTGCCTTTGCTATCGTCAATGTTATAATAATAATAATAATAATAATAATAATAATAATAATAATAATCATTATTATTATTGTTATTAGTTTCAGTTGGTGTTTCTTGTCGTTCGTACTGTCGTCGTACTGTTAAAATTACTGTATTCCATACTCATTACTGTTTCCATTCCCCTTGACGTCATTCTTGTTTTGACCATTGTTGTTTCACATTAATTGACTACATGTTTAAATGGCATGGATACATACGAAGATAGAAAATTACTATTAAATACGAACAATGTATTTTTAACTTCTTTAATTGTGAGTTGTGGTAATAATTTTGCTATTATTATGTATTATTTACGTGTGTAAAATTTGCCATTAACGTAACAGATGATTTTCATTGCAAAATTTTGAATGGAAACTTCTTTATTATGGTGATTTTATAAGCTAGCTTCGGTTTCATTATTTTCGTAATAATTATTCAATGATAAATCACTATGGAATGCTTTGTATTAATTAAATTATTTATTCTCAGTCTGGTGGTTTAGCGGGCACTTTTGTAGATATTGCCCTTTTTCCAATTGATACTGTCAAGACTCGATTGCAAAGCGAACATGGTTTCGTACGCTCTGGTGGTTTTTCACAATTGTATAAAGGTTTGACCCCGGTTATATTAGGGTCTGCACCTACAGGTAAAACAAGGATGCTACGAGTATTTCTTCTTATATAAAAAGCTGTTTACCTGCATTGAAAAAAAAAACATCTATACCACTGATAGCAATATCTTGACGCGTGCTGTAATTTTCTCTTAATCTTAACAAATCCAATCCTCTATTCCATTTAAGCAAGATACGATATTTTAACTATTATTTCGAATGTTTTACCTTAGTCGTTAAAAATTACTTAGCGTGTAAAGTTTTAAATAATAATAATACCTTTGTAAATCAGTACTAATGCTTGTGAATGAATGAGCTTAAAACTTTTATAATTCAAATAGTACAATTTGTAACAGTGTTACATTTATAACTTTATTTTTAATTTGTAAGGTACTTATAAAGTGAGTTTTTTTTATTAAAAAAAAATCCTACTCTTTCATTAAAGATTACTTAGTATACGTGCAAGCTTAATCTCATGATGTATGAATGTAATGAACTACTTGAAAGGTACTTTATCTATAAAAATAAAAATTCCAACCATGCTAAAGAATAAATGATGATGCTTTTAAATAACAATTAAAAAGGAAAATTTTAAATTACCTTTTTCAGCTGCTCTATTTTTTGTTACTTATGAAAGCATAAAAGTATTATTATATCAAAGAGTTTCTATAGAGTACTCTCCGTTTATTCATATGAGCGCAGCTTCTATCGCAGAAAGCGTACGTATCTTCTGTTTTTAAAAAAAGTTTGACTGCGATAATTATATTCTGAATTTCACAGATATCTTGTTTAATTCGTGTACCTATTGAAGTACTTAAACAAAGAAAGCAGGCTCTTTTACTAGATCAAGAAAGATTTAATTTTAAATTACTTTATAGAGGATATTGGAGTACAGTTTTAAGAGATATGCCTTTTAGCTTAATTCAATTTCCATTATGGGAATATTTTAAAAATGTTTGGGCTGAATGTGCTCAAAGAAATGTATTTCCTGTTGAAGGAGCTATTTGCGGAGCTTTTGCTGGAAGCATTGCAGCATCAATAACAACACCACTTGATGTTGCTAAAACAAGAATTATGCTATTTAATAAGAATACTTATGATTCGTCCAAATTATCAATTTTTAGTATCTTAATTTCCATATATAAATCAAATGGAATCAAAGGGTAGGTCAATGAATATCTTAACTGATATTTAAATTTCGTGTTTTTTTTTTTAATAAAGAGAGATTGATTTAAAATTTAAAACTATAATTAAATGTTGCAGTTTAATCATTTTCATGTACTTATAATAAAATCAAACTTTAAAAACTACTTTTATTACATTCAAGGAAAAGATTTTCTTATACTAGTATTTTTAATAATATAAAGATGTTACTGTAATTCATTGATTTTAGTCACATCTGCACCTTAAGAAATATCTTTAAAAAACTTATTTTAAAAATTAAGAAATTGAATCAGACATTCTTTTTACGTATTTTTTTTGCACATTTACAGTTTATTTGCTGGTATTGTACCAAGAGTTGCATGGATTTCTGTTGGTGGATTTATTTTCTTTGGAGTGTATGATAAATCAAAGATATTTTTATCGAGCTAGAGTAGTACCAATAGTATACTGTTTAATGTAATCTTAATTTTAAAACTAATAAATTGAATTCTTTTAATATTTATAAATTTTTGATCTTCCTCTCTTGTAGTTCATTAAAAATATTTTCAGATGTTTTTTTTTTTTTCTCAAGACATGTATTTTGATGATTAACTTTTATTAATTATTGATAGATAATTTTATGCATATAAGAGAAAAAAAAAACAAAAATTATGATTTAAACGATTAGTTAAAAAAACTTTCATGTACTAAAGTAATTATATAAAATAGTTTATTTCTTCATTCACATATAAAAAAATTCTACATAAAAATAAATTTTTTGTAAATAGTTAATGTCTATATTATTGCTGATGCCCTTTCCTTTTTTAATTTTAATCTTGCATAATTATTTTTTACAATTATATAACATGCAAGTAATTTTCTATCTTCGTTTAGATATTGATTTACATAAATACAAGTTTTTTTTAATAAAGCAACTATGATTTCAAGGTTTGGATTTCAAAGTTTTGATTTCAAACTCCCCATTAGTTTTTCTAATTTCATAGCTTTTTGAATATTTCCACTAATTTTCAATTTTCCCATCATAAAAGCAGTAGCTGGTTTTAATTTACCTAGGCAAAATTATGTTATAATAATATTTAAGTTTTAAGGTAAATATTGTATGGCTTAAGTAAAATTGAATACCTGAAAACAAGGCAAAGAAATTTGCAGAATCCATAGTTAGTGTTGCATCTGCAGGTTGGTTTGGCGATTCTCCTTTACCAGTAGAACCCTTGCCATTTTTAAGGTCCAAATACCAAGTACCAGCTTCTTCACCTAAATATAAAATTTTATGTAAAATTTTACGTTAGCACAAAATTGATATCAAAAAGTAATTTAAATTAAGATAATTTAAGGCAAAATCAAATTGAATATTCTTGTATGATTTGTTATTTGTTCGGCTCATTTACAAAGTAGAATATGTTTTGAGGGTGTACATTAATATTTTTTTTAGAAATATTTGGGGAATTATGTTTGAAAACCTACCTTTCAAGACAAATTGAAATACACAACCAGTTTTGCTTACAAGTTCGGGACTAATATTTTTATCAATTGCTGAGAATATTTGAGCAATTTTTCCAGTTTCAGCTTTTACTGGTTCTGACTTGACATTACTAACTATTCTCATATCCTTGCTATTTAAATCCAAAAAGAAGTCTAACATTAAGTTATCAATATTTGCTAAAAAAAAAAATATATAAAATTTGTAAGATTTATACGATTAGATATGTAGGCAATTATAAATTATTAAATACGTAAAGAAATTATTACCGGGATCGCACGCATATTGAGTAAAATCAGTTACACCCTCCTTCTTCAAAATGTCTTCATCAATAAAGAAATTGCCATTAACCGTTTTACTATCTTTACACATAAGTGCATAAGCAGCATCCGCAACAATTTCAGGCTTACGACTTGTTCTCCTAGACTCGGCACCTGCTAACATTTCTATGGCAGCTGTATGAATTGCTATAAAAGAAATGTGCATATTTAATTAAATATCAAATGAACAATAAATTAACATTTTATTCATTTATTATTAAATTCGATTAAGTTAACAATGATCAATTAATGATTATACCAGTCTTAGGCCATATAGCATTTACAGCGATTCCTTTATCTTTAAATTCTTCTGCCATACCAAGCACACACATAGACATACCGTATTTTGACATTGTATATGCAACATGATTTTTAAACCAAAATGGATGCATATTTAGAGGTGGACTTAAATTAATAATATGTGCATTTTTACTCTTTAACAGATAAGGCAAGCAAGCTTTGGATCTGTAAAAAATACAACATTATAATATGTTTTTACACAAAAATGATAACATTAATTATCCTTTGACAGCTTACACAATAAAAGTTCCTCTAGCATTAACAGTATTCATCAAATCGTATTTTTTCATTTCTGTACTTAAAGTACTTGTTAATGAAATAGCACTGGCATTATTTACTAAAATATCGATTCCTCCGAATTTATCAACGGAGTTTTTGACTGCATTAAGTACTTGATTTTCATCCCTTACGTCAACAATACATGCAAGAGCTTTTCCACCAGCTTTCACGACTGTAACCAATTTTGATACGAAAATATAATTATAATATTTCTTCATTGAAAGTATCAAGCCTATCGTTTAATAATACATTAGAGAATTGACACGTACGTTTCTGTATTAAATATAAATAAATGTAACGTAATTAAATGGCTAATGTAAATTTTGAAATTTGCAATATAATTATTTTAATTTATTTTGATCTGGAATAATAAATTAAGGAAACGAAGGATATATATAGCTACAAATTCAAAAGTAATACTATTACTGCTACTACAACTACTATTATTATTATTATTATTATTATTATTATTATTATTATTACTTATTACTATTATTACTACTATTATTAATAATAATATTAATAATAACAACAACAACTGTGGTGTAAAATAAATGACCTTCTTCAGCTGCTGTGTATATGGTACCGGGAAGTTTGGGGTGCGGTTCTGCAGTTTTTGCAGCCAAAACAATGTTTGCACCATCTTTTGCAGCTTTTAAAGCAATGCTCTTTCCAATACCTCTTGAAGCACCAGTAATAAAAATGGTACAACCTGCAAGTTTCCTAAATTAAATAAAACAATTAATTATTTAAAAAAAAAAATAGATTGCTCTGAAAGATAAAAAACTGGTTGAAGTACGTACCCAGTGTTAATCATCTTTCCACGAGTGTAAATTATTTTATTTCGCTCATCAACAACTTTTCTTGAATCGTTAACCAAGTTAAAACACGAAGACTTGCAATTTACTGTAACCTGATTAAGCGTTTCTTTAAAGAGATCAAAGTGCGAGGAAGATTATGCACTAACATACAATAGCCACGAACCCGTTAAATATTGTAAAAAAATGCAGCATACATTCCGCATATGCACGTACAACACGTACACAAATTCAACTATCGTGGATGCATATATTACATTATGTGCATACGCGACCGTTTGTATCTCAGCGAAGGCTCCATTCAAGGCCGTTTATATATAGAATATTTATAGACGCGTGCAATTTATTTGATATATTATATATTTACCACTGACATTCACAATTCATGCGGGAACATTTTTTGGTTCGATGCGAAAGTCGATAACAAATTTTTATTAGATTTTTTCACCTACAAACATTTCTTACATTCCTTACAGTAACATTTACAATCTACTAGTTCTACAGTCACTAGTGACATAATGACATTAGTGACCTACTGGCTACTATGTAGTCACTTCAGTCTAAGTCTTACACTGTAAATGTACGAGAGTATTTAAATTTCGGCGCTAATTTTAAATGTTTGAAAATTTTTGGAAAAAATCGTGCAACAAACACTGACAGCTATTCGGAATCTATAAAACTACTGTATTTCAAATTTGTATTGCATGCGTATATATATATATATATATATATTTATTTTTGGTATAAGCAGTACTTTTTCATAAAGCAACAATTTCTTTCTCAATATTTATGTGATAAGTGTTTTATTATTATCTACACGCGACACATACATGTAAATGCATACACCTGCGTCTATAATATTTAAGTATATTTATAATATATACAAACGTACATAATACAATAAACGCATTAATCGTACGCTAGCCTTGAGTACGATTTTACATCAAATGTTGTATTTTAACATGCGTTCCATTCCATTTCATTTGCAATTTCGAACAAGTGATCCGCAATTTCACGAAAGTTCTCTGAACCTTCGCAATGATGCAACAAATTAGGGGGAATCTTACTGTCTCCATAAAAAGCGCCGGCTATTGCACCAGTCATGCTTCCAATGGTATCTGTATCTCCACCCAGGCTTATCTAGAAAATCAATTGCCATAAAAATAATAATTTTTTCAAATTTTCTCTCAATTAAAATTACCGCATATTGAATAGCTCTTCTAAATGGATTTTCAGTTTTTATCCCCTTAATAGGCCTTTGAGCTCGAAGAAAGCAAAATATTGCTGTTGGTACAGATCTTAAGCCGCTTATATCGTTTCCCAATTGCTTTATAACATTCTCTGGTATCGGTGCCTCGTCACCTTGCTCCAAGAGTAAAGTTTTTACCAAATTCAGTTGATTCTTATACGGTTGGGCTTCAACGAGATCTAAACTACATAATATACAAACTCAATTTTTATATTATGTGATTCCTATATATTTTTTATATACGTTAAATAATTACCCCTCCTCGTCAACTTCTATAAAATTCATTTTCTGTACTAGGTCATCGACAAAATTTATAGCATCGAATTTATCCTCAGGGTGTATATGAATACTTTGTTGAATCGCAATAGCCTTAAATATAAAAGAATTACAAAATGTTTTTAAATATTACTTCGGATTTGATTACCTGCAAAATTGCCCCGTCTACACCAATTTTATGAGTATGTGTAATTAAAGATTGTTTTTTTGTCATGTCTATTAGACAATTATAATTATTATAACAAAACAAAGCAGTCGGTGTAGTTCTCATTGCAGCTCCATTTCCAAATGAGCCCTGACCATTAAATTGTTCTTTTGCTGGTTGGAAAATATCTGAAAATTTTGATCCTCTAAGTTTCTCAAATACCTTAGAAATTTGAAAAGAAATATTTTAAATTGTTTTGAAATTAATGCTTTATAAATTTATACATGTTTAATAATAATAATACCACTACATATCTTTTTTACCAAGCAATTGTACGTACTTTTGTAACACCAGATCCGTATCCTCTATGAGGTTCTTGATAATAGCTTTTAACAAATCTTTTAGCCAAGTCCACTAAATCAATATCTTTTTTTTCAATCAAAGATTCTGCTAATGATTTAGTCATAGCAGAATCATCTGTATATTGTATAACTGGAGCTAAGGAAAATAATAATATTATTTTATACGATGATTTAGATGAAAAGTTATTGATATTATGTTTTAGATGTTAAGACTACCTTTAAATATAGGACCTTCCAATTTATCAAAAGAATTTTGTAGCACGAGTTTTGATCCAGACGACAATTCTTCATTTTCATAGGGACTACCTAAACAATCGCCTGTCAAAACACCGAGGATTGAACCACGAAATTTTCTTCCGAATAAAGATACATCAATTTTAGTCATGATGTTTAAAATTATGATATTGATAATGGAAAGGATATTTTAATTATAAACTCTAAAAGGCTTCGATTCTGTTCACTGGTAAATCGAATTCAAAAAAAATATACTTCTAGAAAACGATAAAAAAGTATCCAAATAAATATTAATTATTTGCACAAAATTCTTTTTATTATATTTATAATAAGAAGTTTTACAGTCCAATTCGAATTTTCTTTTTTTTTTTTTTTAGACCACCGAACTGCTGAGAATAAACTGGTATTGTGTATAGGTTAGCTTAATCATTACAACGTACAAACGTTGACCTCCAGTGTTTACGATTTGTTTATAGTTCATAAATATTTATAGTCTATTTAAAAATATGCTTAAGACACCGTTGAAAAACAGTAAGAATGTTAGCAAACAATTTCAATCACCCCTTAATACACCAATTTGCAAGAAAGAACGAATTGAAAAAATCGAAAAAAAGAACAAAATTTTGAAACTAGATTGTAAAACATCTATACAGTCGCCTCTGAGTACAAGGTTTTTTTTATTTATTTTAGTTAATTACCATTAATTATATTACTGTGCAATCGATTAGTCAATAACCAATACATTAAAAGAATTTATTTTAAGGAAAATTATCAGTAATACAGCTGTTTTTCTTGTGTTAGATAATAGCGATAAATTTAAACATCTGTTTCTGTATTTACAATTTATAACCTAGAATAACAAATATTTTGCAATATTCTAATAGAAATAATCATTAATTAAGAAGCAACAATAAATAAATAAAACACAATCTGCTAAATCTACTTTTAATGCATTGTTTTAAGCTTTATCAAATAATGCATATTATTGAATATTTTTTTTAGAATTAAATTAATTTTAATTTCATTGATTATTGTTTTTTACCTTTTTATGTATCAAGTTAAAAAAATATTTGTATTAAAATTGCACATTAATAGTTTGTAATTTTAACATATATATATATTTTTATAGAAATTTAGATGCAAAACGAATATTATTATTAAATGAAGATGAAAATGAAAAAAAAAGAAAAATAACAGACGATGAAATTAAGATGGTCCCAGAAAATGCTACTAAAACAGATTTACTTGTCTTAAAGAGAAAAATTTTTGAAATACGCCAAGAATTAGATAGGATAAAGTCTAGAGAAAGTTGTGCAAAAAAGGTTTTTTTTTTAAAATATAAGTTTTCTTTAAATAAAAATTATGTTTAAAATTTTAAGCAAATTTTTATTTTGTAGAACGATCCACAAGAGCTAAGATTATCAATAAATAAATGGAAGTCTGCTTGCCAAAATACTCTTCAAATTATTTGTTCTGAACTTAAGCAAAATGGACAAAATTTAAAAATTTCAGACATTTTATATATGCTCGGAATACCAGAAACTGTAGTTCATTATTCAAAAAATGACGATACATTTATTTAGATTTTGAATTATTAGTAGTTGTTATAGTTTTATAAAATTTATGTATATTCCGTGTAATTTGTTAAATTATTATACATAGTTTACCTATAAATAATGTTAATTTAAATAAAATAAACTTTAAGATATAAAATACAAGTTGAACAGTGTAAATAAATTTATTTACAAGAATTACAAACTATGTGAATTGCTAAATTGTTTTTCACATAATTATTTACCTAAACTTAAAGTAAATATTTCCATGATAGCCATATTTAATGTAAACTAAATTTTCGCTTTTTTCCTTTTGTTTTTTGTACTGAGCTTTTTTCTTGGAAACTCGAATTAGCTTCATTAGAAAATATTCGCTTTTCAGTGCTTTTTACCGAAATTAAATTTTTACTAGTTTTACTTGATTTCAAAGCCTCAGACCATTCGGACTCAGTACCTTTTATTATATACTGTTGAAGAGAGGCTTGTTTCAAATTTTCGAATTCTTTTTTTTGTTTTTTCTTCAGTTCTTTATCCGCATCTTCAAGTTCTTTGTGCAAGTTTGCCCCATTTTCAATTGCTACTTTTACATTGTCGGCTAAATCCTTAATTTCAATCAAAGAGTTTTTAACATCTTCTTTTATAATGTCATTCAAATATTTCGTTGACTTAGACATTATACGATTGAACAATCCAAGTACTTGAGACGAAAGCAATATATTGGCATCATTAGTCGATGATTTATTTAATTCTTCTACAACCTGTTCGACGGTTTTATATTGCAAACCGAAGCTCAATAGAATGGCAGATTGAACGGGAGATAAGTGTAGATTTTTCATGAAGTTCAAATAAAACAGTCGAGCCAATGGCGGTACTAAATCCATAATTAAATGATAATCAGACATATTGTTACTGTATTTTTCTAATCTTCCTATATCATAAGATGTAAAATATATATCCAATATATGTTTCTCTAAATTTTCCTCTGGCAATTTTATACTATTATTTGTTAAGATAGCAAGTGCCAGAGATGGACTGTAGCTCCTGAAAATAAAAATAAAATGTTATGTAACAACAAGTTTTTAAATAATATATATATATACATATAGATAAAATAGAAAATACCAATAAAAAATAATCAATATTTGTTAAAAACAAATTTTCGATCTTAGAGACTGCTTTAAATTGAGAAAATTGTACAACTTTTTACAGAAAATTCATTTTTCCGGTGAAATTAGTTTTTTTTTGAGATGTAAAATATATATTTGTTTAAGCCCGATCAATAATTATTGCTTAACAAATAAAGCAAACCATTCATTTAACGTAAATTTTTACCAATGAGCTAATATTATAAAATAAGAAGTTTCACAGAAGCTTAAATACCTCCTGTAGGAGTTGCATAATCGTTAAAGCAGCCATACCCTAAGCCCAAGGTGGGCGTAACCGCGGCAAGGCGACCGGTGGTCGGCCACAGGATACCCTGTGGTCGCAAACGGTGCCCCGGAGGAAAAAAAGCATTTAGCCTAGACGGGGTAACCTGTTTCAGGGAAAGCGGAGGAGGCTATTGTGGGTCCGGTGCGGAAGATGCCACGATCCAGTATTGGGCTCAGCCCTGCTCCCAGGACGTGGCAAGGTACGAGGATAGGATTTTTATTCCTTAATCAGGGAGGTGGGGATACTTATCCCCGAAAGATTTTCATCCGATCAGCCAGACTTTGTTTAGTTCTTAAAACGGTGGAAGGGCTGCTGGACGATCATATTCGCAACGAGATCCTCGATAAGTAGGGACCTCCCCCGCAAGGACCAACACAGACGGCCGTAGATCGACGGGGACTGACCTTTTCAAAGTCGGGGGGCACTTCTGGATATAGAAGGAGCCTTCAATCATACCTCGAGGGAGGTGACAGGGCAAGCGATAAATACAAAAGGGGCCTGGCGTTGGGCCCAACGGTGCGGGCATGGCTGTGAGAAGGAGGAAAGCCCGGAACAGCTTCAGTGCAGCTGCCGGGTATTACTCAAGAGGAGGATGCACCTCTTCCCGTGAGGTACAACCACGTCACTTTATGTTCCGGGGGGAGCGGCAAGGCCAAGTGCCGCGGAAGCCAGGAGCCCCAAGGGAACAACCCTTGCCTCCGGGGGGACTGGATCAAAAAAAGTCACGGGCCCACTCGCGAAATAATATTAATAAATAATAAGCTCAAATGTAAATGCTTGTTTTTTCAACAACGGATTTAGTTTTACATTTGTAGTACCTGAAGGATGAAGAAAGCAATGTGATAAACCGCCTCCTGAAGTCCTTCCAATAAGCCTTCAGCCAATCATCGGACGTTTTTTGTAAAGATGATAACATAATACAGGAATACTCTCCTGTAATTTCATTAGGAGTTTGTCTAAGATATACAGGAACAAACTTTGCGCGTTTCCAAAATTTCAATAGCGGTTCGGTAACACCAAACGATACACCAAGATAATCCAACTGCTCGGGGGGGCGTTCCGACAATTTAAGCAGGAGAGGCGGTAAAGAATTTTTCGGCTCAATTGTTTCTTGTAGTAGATCGACTTCGGAATCTTCCACTTGAGGAACTTCTGTAACTTTGGAACTTTCTGCCTCCGCGTCGTCTGTTTCTATGCTCGGAAAACAGAATTGATAGTACTGTCTCAGTAAATTAACAGCACGGCTACCGTATCCCATTCCTTGGTAATCGGGATGCGTTGCTATACGAACTATTCTAACACCGCTCAACGATGGAAAGTCTTCGTCTTGAAATTGTTGGGCAACCGTCCATGGTATTAAATCACCAGCTGCTCTGCGTCCTCTCCCTAGCCCATCGCTAATTGTCGATTTATTAATTTGACCTTCCAAGCATACCTACAAATTGTGAATTATAAAAATATAAATACAAGCACTCCATAACCAGTGCTAAAGGTTTAATATGTTTTGAACTACCGTACACATTTACGGTATGAATAAATAATCAAAAATACCTGTAAAACTACCAAGATTTCTGGCAATACTTTTTGGTCAGGATGCAATGGTCCTAACAAACAAAACAAATGATGAGCAGGTGCATCCGACATCATTTGTAAATCATTTGGACTATTCTTATAATGCGATGAAACGCAAAGGGTCATTAAACGTTGCAAAAAGAATTCGGAAGCTTTGTGATAAGAAAATAAGGTATCTCTGTTTATGTAATAGAGTTGACAATCATCGGGAATAGGACAACCAAATGATACTGAATCAGTTTTTAACGTTGTGTCCAAGCACAGTAAATTGTAAAGCCATCTCTCGATGCTATCTCCAGCTCTATATCTAATCGGCTCCTCTAATGTGAGTTCCTGCAATTGTCTCCCAATAACAGTATTCATGGATAAATTTTTTCCCTGCTTACTGGCAGAATTCGACGGTCCTGCTTGTGCCCTCAACTGTTGTAAGAGTTTTAAAGTTAAGGAACGCCCTGTTCCTTCGTATCCGTTGATGGTCGATGCCATAAACGTTAGGTATGGTCCTAGCATAGCTTTTACATAAGGTAGCGGTATAGCAGCGGCCTCGTCTATGACCAAGAGCTCTGCTAAGCTAATCTTGTCCTTGGCATCCGCAGGATGAATATATTGAATAGTTTGTCTGTGATCTCTGAAGATATTGACACGAATGGTCGCTTGGTTAAATTCAGGATTCGTAGATTGGAAAAATTCATAGTCCGTGTGCTCTTGATAATTAAGAACTTCGAATCCCTTTGATATAAATTCAAATACAGTTTTCAAATTTTCAGGACTAGGACTTGTTAAATATATGTTGGAATAGCCGAATGCAACAGCTCCGGCGATCGCTAATCCAAGTGTTGCTGATTTACCGCGTCCTCTTGCAGCTGTTAAGGATATAGTAGACCTCAATGTTTTTTCAGAAATTGCTTCTATGAATTTCAGTAAAGCTTTCGCTTGATCATTCGTTTTACAGCAATTTACGATTGCTCCTACTGGTTGGGTGTCTTGCAAGTCCTTTTTAAGTCCGTCTAATTCCGTTGTATCTATCGCACTTACCGTCTTGTGAGATTTGACGTTTAAATTATGCGAAGAAATTGGAAGTATTTGCAATTGGTCATCGACGACTAAGCAACGATCGCAAGAGGCTAACGACAACAGAAACCTTTCGTTAAATCTACAAACAACATTCTGATGGGCTTCTGTTCTGAATCTTTGATGAACATCCATATTCATGGTATAAAGCTGCTTTAAAGAATTCATACTTTGTAATAGAAATATTACAATTCCGCCACCTTGAACAGTTTCTATAGTTCTGGCTAGCAAATTTGGAGTCAGTGCTTCAAAATCCTGCAAAATGCAAATGTCGTAGGTGCTACCTAAAATCTTATGGGTTTCATTATAGTAACAATATCGAATCTTTGTCGAAAGTATAAACAAATCGAATGGATCGTCCTCGTCGAAGTTTAGCTTTCCGGATTTAGCTTTTTTCTGCAGAGTCTTCATGCGCTTCTTTCTATGGCTGCTAAAACCGAGATCTTTTTTGTAACACCAAAGTACGGTTGGCTGTGCCTTAACTGTGGACTTCAATAGAATGTGGTGCAACAATACAATTTGATCCTTTGCCTTTTCTCCAATAACGATAAACATGGTCCTGTGCCCACAAGCAACACCATCTTCGATCAGAAGTCTAATGCGGTTGTCAATTTTTTTCCGTACCATTTTTTTCGTGGTATTTCGAATTAGGCCAATATCTGAAATTGAAGGTGAAATTTTCCTTGATTATGCTCGCATCGAGGATGAGTGCTTTAATAAGAAAATCAACAAGGCAAAGAAACGTAGTTCGAGTATAGGTATATTAAACAGGCAGGCGGAAGCTAAGATGCTCACTGTCGGAATTTCAATAGGAAATGTTTCTTAAACTGTGCCTTAAACTCACCATAAGCTACGCGGCTTCACGGCCCAGTCGTCCACTCGATATAAAATAAGAAACGCACAAATGGATAAACAGAGTTTGCCGAACCACGTGCTAGCTAACTTGCGTGCATAATATCAGTGTTTGCATATAGTGGGCAGCATTGGTGACACGTGAAAATCCTATGATTCCCTAGGCGCGGTTGCCCAGCAGCAGCATCTGTTCGGGCGCTGGTGAGAAACTTAAAGCCATCTGCGGCCGAAGGCCACCAAGAAATAAGCCCTGGCTATTGGCCGACGACGAGCAACTGCCGGCCATTTTCAATTTTGAAAACGGCGCTCTCGGGCTCGAGATCAACAAAAAATCTCACACGATACTTGGCTTCGATGGATGGTCTTCGCGATCTTTTCCACTGTATCGAGCATTTCAAGAAGCGTAAACAATTTTACCTTTTATTGTTCTCTTATTTTATCTTATTTTTTTTTTTTTTTATTTTTATTTTTATCTTCACAATCGTTTTATACGAAGTTTTCGTTTTTCGTTTCAATCGTGGAATAAACATTTTGCTTCGGATTACACGAAAATATTATATCTGCGAATGTTCGATAAATTTCCTTATCCCGCTATTTGGAATACTTCTTTCTTTTAATACTGATTTTACTCCATGTCTTTTAAATCAAGATAGTTTCAAATTCACGCTCACTTAATAACAATAAGTAAATAAATACATTTATAAACAAAATAATAACTATCGTTATGATTATTACTTTAACAACAATTACGGTATAGTATCAAACAAGAGTAATTTATTATTTTAATACAAACCTTATTTTAATCATTATCTTATATACGTAACGCACCTTGTAATTGCAGAATATTTGAAAATATTTAAAATTAGTTTTTTACATTAAATAGGTACAATATAATACATTTACTTACTTTAAATAGGTAAATAAGGTTTTGAAAAGTATTTTTTTTTAGAAAAATAAACTTAAATTTTTATTTAGCGTACGAAATAAATAAATTAGTTATTACATTTGTATTTCCTTTACAACGTAAATCTATATAAATTATCTTAGTCTCTTATGGTTATTTGTTTATCCAACAATTATAAATATTTTATGGAAATTAATTTTTAGCTAAAATAATGCTTTTATATGTAATAATCGTGACGTTGTAAGATATATACACACATATATATATATATTATATTCATCGTCTAAGAAGCTGTAGTTATGTGTATATAATACGATCAAATCAATGTGAACAATATATATATATATATACATACCTATTGTTCGAACGATCGATACAAAGCATAAACAATGTAATTAATTATAGTAGGTAAAGTAATTTTATTATTTTAATCAGTATAATGCAATAATATTACCGTAGTAAGATTATAGTGCATTGTTTTACAGTAATCGCAAAGGAATAATAAAATTCAATAATAACAGTATGTACAAGCCTATTTACAATAGCGGCTGAGAGCTCCAGGACGAGAATTGGTAAGTATTCATCTATTGATATCATTTGCGATGGTATCTTTTATCCACGATGCATAATATTGTATTTTGGTGTAAACGTCAGGGAACCCCGGCCTAGCGCAACCGGAACCAAAAGACGTCACTCCTACCAGTTGCCAAACGCCATCTGATCTTCGGCACTGAAGAGGCCCACCCGAGTCTCCCTGAAATTATGCAATTGGCAAAAATTCGTACTTTTCTAATGTGCTTACGAGCATACGAAGCGTAATGTATAAAATTACGGTTTCGGGAGTCTAAAGGGACTCAATTACGATCGACCTGAATAAAAAAGACGCTCCGGCGAGGAGAGATATTTTTAATATAGTCACCATGTATTAAATTGTTACGATATCGTAAATGGAAAACGTATCAACGGCTTGTAAGATTTATAAAATAAAATAAAAACTTCCAAGGACTCGGTATCTCTCTCTCTCTCTCTCTCTCTCTCTCTCACTCTAACTCTCTGTCCGTGGGTTCGCCTAGCCCCTATTTTGAACGATATCGGACCGAGATAAATAAACAACTCACAACGCAACTGCCGGATGATCCGTCGGTGTTACCGGCGCACAAGTGGCCCTCGCGTATGGGCACGGACTTGCCGTAGGCCTTTAGGCACTGGGCGAGCTCCAGCAGTGGTACATTGGCCTCGAGCAGAGCCGTGGAGAGAGCGGGCGAGGGTCCCGAGCGGCCCCACCCGGAGGTCACGCACTGTAGGCCGGCCCGGGGCTGCTCCTCCTCCCCTGGGAGGCAAATTGTGCGCACCAGCTTCGACAGCGGGGCCGGTCTTGCCAGCTTCATGAGCGCTGGAACACCATAGGATAACATTATTCCGTCGGCGCCCCCTTTCAAATGCCACTGCCACAGAGCGTGCGCTTTTACACCCATTAATAATACAGATCTTAAGCTTATCCGACCTACCTGGTAAAATAAGCTACGTTGGCATTTAATCGTATTGCTTTGATTATGATTTTGCGCAGAGAAAAATATCACACCCATGGGGAGTGATCGATTGTAAAATTGTTCGATGCGTGTGTGTATGTTTATTTATCATCATTGCTTGTATAAGAATAAAAAATTACGTTATAGGTTGCGCCAGGATTTTGCAAACTTGGAAAATTCATGAGGATACCGATTGAGTTGAAGCAATTCCCAAAATTTTTAATTACATCGCAATTTCTCATTACAATCTTTAAATGACGCGGACACTTCTATTAATTAATACATTTAACATTATGCAACTATATTTACTTATTCTACTATATAAAAAATTTAAAAGGGAGATCCTTTCGGCTTGCGATTACTTTTGTTAGCGTTCAATTAGTAAGATCATTTGAAAATTCAAACTAAGAATTATTTAAATAATTAATTAGCTATATACATATATATATTATAAATATGTTGGTGTATATTAGGAATTATCCTATTTCCTTTAGAGTTTTAATTTACCGTTATATTGATTTTTACGTTGTTCATTCAATGTAATATTATAAATGTTTCAATATCGAGTTATTATTTTTTTGTAAAATTCTGGCGAGGTAGAGTTTAAAATGTTTATGCTTACATGCATTCATTATCACGTCTGATGCCGAGTAGTAAATACACTGATACAATTTCTATCATTGGTAAGCTCTGATTACGACCATCTTCTCTATAATCGTTAATTTGAAACTTGTATTTTGTATTAACATTGACATAATTATACTTATAATTCGCATGAAATTATCGTGACTAATATATATATATACCAGGTATACTTATCGTAATCGCAAATAAAAAAAAAAAAAAACTAGATAAAACGATTCGTATTCTTATTCATTTTCACAGCTTTGTAATTAAATTAATCTGCATTTTATATTTAATTTCATAGAATTAAAAGGCAAACATTGAAGGAATCAAAGGAACGTATATTAAAATAAATATCTTTAAAATAAATAGCACAACGCTTGATTATTATGTTTAAATCAGTCATAAGAAATAGTGTGTATTTAATGATAAGTAATTAATGTTGGGGCGGGGGGGGGAGGCTCGGAGGAAAAATCTTATCCTTAATAGGAGCGAAGTGGAGCTATAATATTGTGATCAAATTGAAGGTCCAGTATTAACGGGAGAATTTTGTCGAGCTTCAATAGGCGTCAATATCTGCTCCTTCAGTTCTGTACCCAATAATTACCATTGAGCCTTACGTAAGCGCTTGAAAATTGCTAAAGGAGTCCGACCAATGGAATGCACAAGATTCGAATATATTTTCACGTTGTTTTGGGATTCTAAGATTTCAACCTTCTTTACTAGACCTTTTTTTTGGTTCTCTTCTTCATCTCCAACGAATATAAATCAGGTAGTACCCTAGTATTTATATTTGAACGATTTTAGCTCCCTCTCTCTCTCTCTCTCTCTCTTTTTATCTGTCTTTTTATTTCAATATCTTGTAAAAATTGGTTCGAGGCCATTGCCGAAATTGACGCGTGTCACCCATAAATCAGAATTCTTTTTATGGATCGTTGACTCTTTCTCAATGCTGGTTTTTACTGTTCTTTGCGCGTGTCGTCAATTATCCCTGCGCCGTATATAATCGCCTGTCACCTTTGCCAACACGTGGGTCGCGCCTTTTGGTCCCGCCTCGTTTATAACCCGTAAGCACCGGCACTTTGCGCGTCACACTTCTTTTTTCTGCAATTAGTGGTGTCCTCCCCCCCCTCCCCCCCAACTATAATAGTGTACTTTGCTCATATGTATACCTAATGGCTTTCCGCTCCGTGTATTGTTCATTTAGCACAATGTTCAAGTACTGCATTATAGCCGTAGGCTTCATTTATTATAGTTATTTATGTACTTATGCGATATTCTTACCAAAGAGTTGGAGTTGATTTATTGGGTATGAGTAAAAAATTTACAAAACGGATATACATATTTTCACCGGTTTGTCACCCGCCATTGACTGAGATTTCACCGAGAAAGCCTCAATTCAAACAGAGTAATAACGTCTTTGTCAATGAACCCCAGGCCGTTAAATGTCGAACAATTATTTTGTACGACATTGAAAGAAATATTATGGAGTTTCTTGAAAACCATCGATATTAGTGTTTCCAGCAATTAATTGTTATTCGAGGTAAATTTTCGTATTTCACCACTGTCGCGAGTACTGCCCTTTTTAAAATAAAATCTTCGACCATAAAATTGGTACTCGATCGAATGGCAATCGGCCCTTCCAATTCAATCGATCCAACAAAAGTAGCTCAACGTCCCCCAGACGTTGTGCCCTATGGTATTTCAAATGGCATCGGCCAGAGGGTCGCAAAGGTGTTTTCGACTCGGCGGCTTATTGGTCATAGTGCGAGGAAGGAATCGACCATAGGGTGCGCCCAGTGCTTAGGTACATACGGTTTTAATGTAGTTAACGGCGCTAATGGCCTCGCTCACCGATATCGTGGACGTAGTTTTCGAAGCGATCGTGGAGGATGACCCGCTCGACCGGTAGACGAGCGGAGCCCCGACCTCCGGAGTCCAGTTCCCACTCGCCCACAACGGCAGTCCACAGAACGCCGATTGGCAGGTTGAAGAGATCGCTAAATTGAGATTGAAAATATAATTTGCGTGCGGGCTTAATTTGTCTCGTCCTCGTTTAACGGGCACTTCTAGCGCTTCTAGGCGGCTATTGTACAAGTAAGCAACGAGATCTATTGTGTGGGCATTTTTAACGGGAGCTGCAGTCGCTTACCGCGCCAAGAGCCAGGTACTCGATACCTTGCCATAATAATAATAATGATAATGATAATAATAAGTATAAAATTTAATCGACCCTCACATTTTGAGCACAAGCCTTTGGCAGGGCCAGGCCGACAAGGAGGATCCATGAATAATCAATGCTAAATAAATAATTTTGTCATTGGAGGGACGAGCAATTTTAAAGGGGGGGTGGTGGGGTGCTTTGCTTCGGGGCGGACGCGGCCAAGCGATTGCAGCCGAATGAGAAAACGGGGCCATTGGGTAAGGGGTCGGGGACAATCCGAGAGAGGATCGGCGATGGCTAGTCGAGTTATTTACTTGTGTATGCAATGGGCCGCGGTGAGGACCCAGCTCTGGTCGATGAGGACGCCCCCGCACCAGTGGCCGATGAATCCGAGCTTGGGGTGGAGGAGCTGCAGGGAGACCTGCCAGGGCCAGGAGCCCCTCCTGCTCGGCTTGCCGTTGAAGATCCGGCCCGTGGTCACGCCCTGGTACTGCTGTTGACGCGGCTGCCGCTGCCAGACTGCTGGACATCCACATTCTGCCGTTCAACAGCGCACATTTTCACCTCTCAGCCAGCTCACGCTAACGCCGCTGCTTCGCCTGCGCCTCTACTACCCTCGGCCTCCTCTGTCCTTCCTTACGTCCCGCTCGCCGTCCCCTACCTTCCCCGGAGCAGCCCTTGTCCCTCTACGCGCACCGCCCTGGGACTTACGGGCATTGCGTCGCTCGAAGGTACCGCGTTTCGGAGAAAGGAGGAAAAACTTTCATACTTCGCTTTGGCAAGTGATTTTTTTCCGATTCCCCTCAAGTTCTACTTTTTATCCAAATGACCCAGAATTAACATTCGAGTCATTTTGTTGCCAGAGATTTTCCTTGACTATAAAAAGCCGCGAATTTCTAAACAGGCGAGGATTATTTTGCCGAGCTGCCGATTCGAAACCCGAGACTCCTGTTACGTGGATGCTCTCGCTCGGCAAATCTAAAAATCATCGAGCTTACTTATGTTTATTACTCGGCATTGAGGACTAGCGATTGTCACGATGAGCGACGCCCAGCGGGGAAGTTTTTACAATTCGTCACAAGGCATCCTCTTTACTCTTTAATGAACATTTATAATACTCGTCTCTAGGATTGTTTGTTTCTTCGAGTTTAGCGCAGCTTTGATATTAATATGGATTATTACTTTTACGTTATTAATTTGAGTTATCGATTAAATCGACGCTATTAAAATTTATTGCTTTCGAGCATTTGCATTTATTGATTCATAATCGCGCACTACTGTATCGCATACCACTGAGTCTGGGTAAGAAGATTTTTTTCCTCGATAAAATTACTTTTAGGGGGACAAATAAAATAATCTTACGTTGTAGGAAAAACCAGGTACACGGAGTTAAAGCTCGTTGGGAGAAGGGAGCGTGAAGATAAATTGAAGAACTGAAAATCGTGTCACTATTTTACTTAGTCATGTAATTAGTTCTGAAGTAAAAGGTATGTGATACATTTTTATATGGTTACACGTACTAACCTACTTTATTTTTCACGTTGTATATCTTAAATCAATTTTTTTCCATTTTAAAAGCACGACTAAAGATGCTATTAACGCATTAAGATATTGCTCGAGATAAGAGAATGTTTTCTCTTAATTCACAATTAAATCATCTACAGAATACATATACACGTAAGCGTTTTTATATTTGTGCTGAGTATTTCAAGTATTTAAAAAAAAAAAACTAATTTGGAATGTGCAAATATAGGCATTGTTCTTATACACGGCGGATAATAAATAAAAACTTTTAGGACACAAATTACCTTTCGAAAATTTAGAACACAATAACAATAAAAGGATGTAATTATTTTTATTTCATAATGTATATTAACAAATTTGTGCTTGAATAATAATCTAGATATTCAAATTGAATTAAAGACTACTCTATCACAATGACAGGATTCTAACTTTTCGTATGTCACTTTTATTTCAATTAATATTATGCCCGCATAAGCGTATTATCAAATTAAAAATTGATCATACCAATTAATTAATATATAATAAGAAATCTAATTTTGTCTCTTGATCTATCCTGGATGACATGTAAAAAAAAATAATACATTTAAAAAATAAATGCCTAAATTATTACTTATAGAAGAATATGCATATATTTTTGTTTCGTCCTTATTAACGTAAAAAAATTTAAGAATTTGGATATTATTTTCTTAAAGCTCTTTTATATTTTTATATTATAGTTTTTATTTTATTTCGTTTTAAAGTTGCAAAGCTTTTTATTTGTCATAGTTTTTACTAGTCTTGCATTGAAATGTAATATTTCTAACATTACGTAATTGTACACTTCAATATCAAATTTTAGGTTTACAGAATGTTAATAGGTATTGGATTTAAATATAATATCTCCCAGTACGTTGTAATTTGTAAGAGTATTTTCTGTAAATTTTTGAAAATCAACGAAAGTGAGAAGCTTAGTGACACGAAAGCTTTTGGAAAGAAGATTTGCAGATGAGACAGGCTTGTTAGGGTTTTCGAAAAACAAGTATTTTCAGTTTTTCATCATTTTGTATTATTTAATACAAAAGTTACATCGAATAAAAATCAGCTTTATCGACTGGCATTGTTTTTGTGTATTTCAATTGATCTTTTTGTCTGACTTCCAAGAATTAATTTAAATTGCAATTGTTACCGTTGCAGAAAGTATGTTGCGGGAAGTCGAAAATTTTTATTTTTTACGATACTTCATTGCCGGTAGTTTTGCGTTGATTAAAACAGATACTTTCTAAATATAAAAAAGACAAGTTATTAAAAAAAATTTTCAAGCATAAAGGTAAAGTGTTCGTTGGAGAAAAGGAGCTTTTTCCATGTAGCGGTCGGCCAATGAAATTGATTAAGTGAAAACAGAAAATTATACGTGGATATTTTATCAATCATCGTACCAACATCTATCGAGGCTTATATATCTCTTAGAGTCTTCGAATATTCGAATTTAAAAATTCGAGCAATTGTCGTAAAACAGAGGCGCGAGCATGATTTTGTTATTGAAACGGAGGGAACGAAGGATGCAAGAAGCGCTAGGCTCAATTGGTCGATATTAAAGATAATGGAGGAAAAAACACGCAATCGAACGAGCGAGTGCAAGATCGAGGAATGAAGCTAAACGGGGCAACGGGTGATATTGAAAAAGTGCGCGTTGGCTTTCCAGTCGTAGCAAAGGACGAACGCAAGCGAAATACTTTGGCCGGGGGACGTATACTCACTGGTGTGATCGTCCTTCAAGGCCTTCATCATGGAGAGGCTCGTGCGAAGGAGGGCGATAAAAGTGACGGCGGCGAGGAGCTTCGCCCGGCGCATTCCCATCGCGGCTTCGGGTAAGAGTGTAGGGGCTTCGGGTCGGGCCAACTGTCGGTCCTATCGGCGAGGAGGGGCCAGCGAAGGCCTCGGGGACATCTCCAGGGCCAAGCTCGAGGGAGGATCCTCAGTCTTGGGGCAGCAGCCCCGATCGGCGGGCGGACCCCCGGCTCCAGGGCCCAGGGTCCTCTAAGCCAGCGAGGGCTGCCGGTCCTCCATTATCTCCTCGAGGCCAGCTGGGCTACTCCGGGGCAGCTCTGCGACTGGAGCCGTGCGCAAGTGGATTTCCGCCTCGAAGGCCCCCGCGAGGAGTCCGAGCTAAGTGCGCGAGCGTGGCTCCGGACGTACTCGCGTCTCCGCGGGAGATTGCCGCCGTCGGGACCAAGGAAAGTGATCGTCGACCGGGGAAGACGAGGAGGCAGAAGGAGCTGGGCTCTGAGAGATAGAGAGAGAGAGAGAGAGAGAGAGGACCACGACCCGCAGTCGTTTCATTCACTTTCTAATTTCCATCGATCGCCGCCACCGTCGTCAATGCCCCTGCCACCGCCGTTACTTTTTCGATCTCCCATTTCCCGATTTCCCGCACTTGCTTCCTACTTCCCTTTCTCGAGCCGCCTTAACCGAGCTTTGACCCTCGCACCGGCCCTCGCTCCCGAAAAATCCTCCTCCATCGGCATCTCTACGATTTATCGATTCGGGAGCCTGTTGGTGGTGGTAGTCGGCGCTTTGGCATTAGGCTCGCCACCGATCGCTTTTCCTCTTTGCCAATACCGTTGTAAGCTCACTCGTCAATTTTTGACGGCTTACCCGCACCCGATCAAGATTTATTCGTTCTTACATTTTTCTGCTTCTAAGAGGACAATTTACATTTTTTAAAACGAGCCCTTCGCAACCCTGACAATGCCCTAATAATAAATATGTTATGAACATTGGGAATGATTCGTCAATGCATTCGTAACAACAGCCTTCGAACAATAGGTCGGTTATTATTATTTATCACTGATGAACAAAATTCTGATGCCGACAACATTGGGGCCCTTCCTCTTATTTCATTATAGGAGATTTTAAAAAAAACATTACAGCTCCCTTTGATTACTTACAAATTGCAATATGATATTAAGCGTATTTTCTATGAAATTCTACATATTTATTATGAATTGTAATCCTCTTAAAAAAAAAAACATATATTAAGGGTTTATTAAAAATCATAATAGCTTGATCCGTGATCCTCCAGACCATCATTGATATTTGAAAATCCAATTGGCACTTCTTAAATAGATTGCTACAATACATTTTTTAATATATATATATATATTATAATTTTCGAATAATTACATTCTCAAGTCTTCTTCTCGATGGCAATTTTTAATTGCGAGCAATTACAAAGCAAATTTAGTATAAAAAGAAAGCTTGTAATTACAATTAATGCTATCGTTCATTTCGATCGATGGTAATAAAAAAGCTCCATCGATAAAGTCAGATAGATTAAAAATGAATTTTCATTTTCAATATTATTAGTTGCAGCGTGTTGATAAAGTGTTATTAAATTTTATCAAAATATCAATTACTTGTCAAAAGTACGATTCTAAATTTATTATATTTGACAATATATTAAAGGGAGTTTTTAAAATAAAAAAAAATTTCAATGCTGCTACGACGGACTGAATTTTTTTAACAAAGTAGTCAAACTAAAGCCGATTTATATTCATTGTAAAATTTTCTTCTAAGCTCTGTGATAGGCTATACTTGATTTTGGGTTTTCAAACGTAATAGCCAATTATTTATCGCTGCACGGGGCAGAATTTCCAATTCAAGGCCATGGATATTTAACAAGAATACGCGCATTTGGTTGTTGTAAAAAAAGTACTGTACAAAAGCTACGATCGCTTTTCTCGGTCAATAATTAAGATCGTGGAGGAGGCGAACGTTTGGGAATGCTTCCGAATGGTCGAGCCTAGACACTTGTGTTTTTTGCATTGGCGGGCAGGGAATAAAAAGATCGGAAAAGTTTCTTCGAAGCCCAAGGAGCTTCCAAAGCATAGGCGACAATGTAGGACATTGGCATTTAGCGAAAGCGATGGCAATGGAGTTTTTCCGTCGATCGGGAAGAGCGATGGAGTCATTGCAACGGAGTTGGTTGTTCGAGACGGTCGTAAGGAGCCTCTCCGGTATGCTCGGCGTAGGAGAAGCTTTTTGGAAAGGCGAAGAGCCGAGGAGGCAAGAGGTCACGGGCAGTCGAGAAATTCGGCTCCTCTTGATCGCGCACGGCATTAGTCGTAAGAATGTCGAGTCGCGTGGGGAAAAGCGAGGCTGCCCATTGATAGGAATGAGCTTGGCGAGCAGCGCATTAAGGTGGACGCGCGGCGCCGGAGCGGTGAAAAAAGGAGAATCGGAGTCGAGTGAGTGGTGACTTGTAATAGATAAATAACGGAGTGCGGCCTTTCTCTCCTCCGCGGCTCTATGATAAATCGCCTCTCTCGGTATTTATGTGTCTCGGGACGCGGCTGCCCGCGCCTTTGTGTGCGGGTGCCTGCACACGTGCGCCAGGCCCGGGGCCTCCTGCACCGACATATCGGCTGGCTTTTACGATCTCCTCCGGGCCCAGGCGCGCGCGTCTCTCGACTTTTACTTTTGTCTCGTGAAAATCCCGCGACCATTTCCGCAGAAAACTTTCTCGCGCCTCGTGCCGATCCATCCACGTATAAATGGTACATTTTCAAGGGCGCTGCCCGAGCCCCCCTCGTTTCTCTCGGTTCCTTCCCCAAGCTCGGCCGTCCCTCGGCTCCTTCCCGCCGCCGGACTCCCGATTGACTCCCGGAGCCTCGCTCGCCTCCTCTCCACGACCTTCCTCGCAATTCGTTCCCCATTCCTGTGCTCAACTTTATCAATACCAACGGTCGAATTGTTCGCGGTCGATAACAAACTCCCCGCTAAACTGTCTTTTGACAATAGAGAGTCGACGTATCGTAAAGCTTCGACCGAACCCCCCACGCCCATTACCTTTTCCCCCGAACCTTTTCCTTCCCGATGCGCTGCCTTTTCTCCTCGGGCGTTGATAACAATGAACGTTCGTGTCGATTACAGTTAAGCGCCTCTCGAAGCCTTCAAACCATAACATTGTACTAACAAAACAATGTAATTTACTTCACTCGCGAATAAAAATTTCCCTTTTTATCAAGCAAACACTTAATCCTCGAGAATAACATCAGAAGTAGGCTTCACTTCTGCCATTCTTGTCGCAGGCAGATATTGTTTTTATTTCCGATGTACGATTTTCTCTTATTTTTTATTACTTTTATTTTAATGGCTTTATACTTAACTGAATAATTTAGCGAGCGGCAAAAGTATACTTTGGAAAATAATTTTGATGGGTGCACTTATTTGGAACCGAGAGGTATCCTTTATTCGGTTCGGTAATAAAATTGAATATATTTTTTCATCTGATAATTTTTCATTGAATTTTTTCATTACTGGTATTATACGTTTGTTTTTAAACGCGTTATTTATCAAAGATAATAATACTTTTTTCATTGAGTGAAAGTTCTAAAACAATTAAAAACCGTAGATCTTTTACCTTTTTGATGTGTTATTGTGTGCATCGTTCGGATACATGAGATATTTAATACTTATGTACAATACTGCATTAAGCATTAACTTTAAAATATATGCCAAATTAATATTGAAATTTATAGATATGCTTCCTTCATAACTTCTTAAAACTGCAGTTCTAACTGATAATTCTGACATTATTAATGAAGATTATTATTTTTATTATATTTGTCTGTTAACTGCATTTGTTACCAAATTTTCACTCATTTGTAAAAATAAGATTATATTAAATTAAAGATTAAATGCATTTTTAATACAATAAATTTTGATTAATGCAGAGAAATTAATTATTTTCATTATCTTTATTAGCATCGCCGAAGATCTTTATATTAAATAAAAATCCTAACCGAATAGAAAGAAAACTTTTGATTAATTTTTTAAGGGACTTGAATACAACACATACACATGGTGTACAAAAACTGAATGTTATCAATGCAGAAATTTTGTTTATCATATGGGTAATACTCCATTACGCTTTTCACAAATAAAGCTTTTTTTTTGTATTTAGCTATTTCTTTTGAAAGTAAATTTATAAATTAAAATCATACTTTTCTGATAAAGCATTTCAGATATAGTATAAATTAATTAATTTCTGTCTCAATATTTTGGTCGGAATAAAAAATGTATAATTTTCCAATTAATATGTTATCTTTCATTTTAATTAACAAATGTTTTCGAATTTATACTTTGAAAATAATAGTAATTTAAAAATTTGTGTGTATATATATGTGTATGTGTGTGTGTGTTTGTACATCATAAAATTAAAAATTTTTGTTTCACGTAAGTAAAATTGGGTCCAAATTAGTTGTAATTAAAGCTTGAAAATTTATGCCTTAAAAAATTATTCACATATTTATTTAGTTTTATTACTTAGAAATTGATCATAATGATAGGCTGTTATTGATATTGCGAACATTATTTTGAAGTATTTATTAGTATTCAACAACAGAAATCATTATTCGATTGAATTTTGATAAATATTCGAATGGAAAAGATTTTCTGGACTTCCTTTTTTTATGAAGCTGTTAATATATAGGAGCGTGTGTTATAAATCAGACTTTTACGAGGAAAAGTGAGATTTTTTTTAACAACATAGTAATAAAACGTACATTACAAAAATATTTCTTATTGATACGACCTATTTTCTACTGTTTAGATATTTCTTTTTTTAATATAAAATAATTAAAACTTAAATTTATGAACTAAGCATAAATAAATAAAGAAAATAATATATATATATATATATATATACCGCTTTGTAAAAAAAGTAGTCTATGGCAATTAAAATGTGGAAAAATACAATACTTTTTAATATTCGTCATTTAAATTTCGTAAATAATAAAAACATATGTTTGGGTAAAATATCTGATAAGTTACGTAAGAAGTTTTATGTGCGTTATAACGGTTTGGTAATTGGTTTATCTGTATACAATCTGAATTGTTTGACTGAAGATAGAGATCAAAAGAAATGGATCTATTGAAGAATTCGAAAAGTGATGATTGATGGTCTTTCATAAAGAAAATTGAGAGCGAACTTTCACCATTATGAAAACATTTCGACTAATTATCTGACAAATTTCTAACAAAACAACAGAAGAGCCGTTTTTTTTATTAGATATTCGTACGATGATTGCGAGGTAATTTATTGAAATACAATTAGAAAATGTATAAAATTGAAATTAATTACATTTCGATTTAAAATTTAAAAAACATCAATGATACAAGTCTTTTTTTTATTAATTCATTTTATGGCATATATTACTGAAGACAATCATAAATTATGTTTTATTTTATATTACAATATTGTTAGAATATTTCTTAAAAGAGTTCAATTTTTTGCTTTTAATTTACACGCAAACTTTTTCTGCTATTTTGCTCGAGCTATGACGATTTATTCAATTTCAAAATTGATATAAAATTGATTGAATGGAACGAAATACAAAATTCGATGTTTCAAAACAACCTTATAGGATTTTTCGAAAAAAGTATTTACTAATTAATTTGTTTTAAATTATTGTTTTTAAATTATAAAATTTTTATTAAGAATTAAATAATTGTTCTTGTGAAATAAATTTATCGATCCTCATTTTTAAGATATTGAGAAATTAATATAGTATAAATAGAGTTTGGTAGTATTTGCCGATCTAATCCACACGAATATGAATATGCTGAATAATGCAGATAAACAATAACTGCAACGATGTGTTTTCAATTTTGAAAGAGAAGACCTTGGAGCTGATTTGAAGTAAAAGTAGAGAATCTTTTTATTAAATGCACGCGATCACAAGATATAGGCGGGGTATAAAAATTTCATGGTTAAATGGAAGCCAATTAGAAGAATTCTAGGTGTGGAGTAATGGCAATATAGTGTAAAGTCAAATGAGAAGTACAGTGCCAGGATAAAACAAAGCTCGACCTCGTTACACTTGAGCTCTCGTGGTATTGACGAATGACAGGTGAAAATGAAATTATTAACGGTCATGGAAGAGGAGGCAACTCGAGGCATGATTAATTACCGGGATCGACTTCAAAGATTTTCCCGTAACTATTTTAGGTTATTTGCGCTGACCTAGTGAAGAGCGCTGGTTTCTTTTTCAATAGTCGATATCCTAATGAAGAGCCGTCGATAGCTACGCTTTATTTTCAAACTACCGTTTTACTTCAACCGCGACTGAGTATGCATTAGGAGCCCGGACTCAAACATTGTATCTATAATTTGCATTAGAAGGCGAGCTGCGATATCGATTAATAATCGGGTGCTCGTTAGGCTCCGGCCTGTGTAAAAGCCCCAGCCAGTCGGCTCGTGCACGCGGGCGCCCACCACTCCAATGAAAACATAAAATGTGTCAAGCCTTATCAATATTAGAAAGGATCGATGGGCGGGGCGGGGGAAAAGAGAAGAAAAGCAAAGAAAAACGACGGCTTTGGCATTTTTTTTTCTCGGTTGGTCGTTGTCGTCGTCGATGATAGTCGCCCAGGAGCTGGGCTCCAAGGTGCAGAATTAGCGACCGCGGTGGAAGCGCGAAGGCGCCTTTGGTTTTAGAGAGAGAGCGAGAGGGTCTTGGCTCGGGCAGGGGTGGCTTTCGTAAGAGTTCCCATTGGAGAGGTGCCGTTAGGGAGGAAGCGAGAGAGAAGAACACCTCCGATCGCCGGCTACAAGGCGAGTCGAGGATTAAAAGTCTTGTGCCGCTCGGCGCCGAAAAGAAAGAGACCGACTAATGGGCAGCTTGTAAAAATCCTGGGGAACTCGTGAAAGCGCTCGATGCCGGAGCAAGGAGACGCGGAGCAATTGCCTTTTTTCTCCCAACTTTTCTTCAATGGTCGTATGGGGGGGAAAAAAAAAAGGAAAGGAGACGCGGGCGGCTCGCGCACGGCCGAGATCGATTATCGGGGCGTGGACTTTCGCATGGGGCACTTGGTTATGTCCTTTTGTAAAATTATGAAATTTTAAAATCCAAGCACCGGGGGACACTTTCGCTGGACACGTGCGCGTGCGCGCGAAAGCTAAAACCCGAGGCCAGAAGTGGGCCTCGCGCTCTTGTCCCCTGCCGCTTATCGGGCTGGCGGATCTCCAGCCGCGGCAGCTTCACTTTCTTTTAGCCGTTGCCGAGTGGAGAGCGACCGAAAATCCTCCGTTAATCGGCTCCGGGAGCGAGCTTAACGTGCACCCGAGCCGGATCGCGCTCGAGGATAATGCTTTTTCCTATCGTAGATCACAATGCACGAGACCATTGTCGTGCCTTTCCAAGCGCACTCGGTGCCTCGCTCTGCTCCTTAGCCACCGAGCATCCGAAGCTGCAGCCTTGCTTTATTATTTGAAAGAGACTCGATCCAATCAAATTGCACAATTCGATCCAAGGATAAGTCGCCGCCGCTCCACTCGGATCTAATTAATAAATTTGCCCTGAGCTTACTCGTCCTCGTGGGCTAAGGGTGTCCTCGGCGAAAATCGGTGAAAAGCTCCTTCAGCGAGTGGGACCCTATCCATCCTCATCGGGAATGGCTCCTAACACCTAGAGCTTATGCACTGGCGCTGAAGGGCGAATCGCGCGCGACCAGCCCTCGAAGGATCCTCGCTGAGCCCAAAGTGAGCCAGAGGCTACTCTTGCGCCTCGTTCCGAATACGAGTATGCATCTTCCATGGCTATTTTTTGCGAAAAATTCGCTTCAATTGCAGGAATTGGAGGGGAAGCCGAAGAGCGTATCTACTGTCGATGCAGCGAAACGAGTTGCAGTTGGACGCAGGATCAACAACATTCTGAACATGAACGGGGTTAATTGTATATCCCGAGCGTTAAACAAGTTGCCCATTGATTCCCGACCATAATAAAAGAAGATAAAGGTATTTGAATTGAGGGGGGAGGAGGGGGGAGGTAGAGAGAGAGAGAGAGAGAGAGGGGGATAGGGAGGGGGAATACCCGAGAAGTAGTGAAAGCATGAAAAATAAAGCGAAACCGTTAATGATTTATTATAAATCCTGGTATTAAATTAATATCGCAATATTAAATTACGAAAACCATTATGCTCCTTTCTTTTATTTTCTTAATGAAATAATCTACATTGTATTTATAAATAGTGAATATTATCATATCATTTATATTTATATTTACCGATTGTTCGCATCGATAGATTTACGCTTAATTATTTACATGCGTCAAGCCAAAAGATTGCGAATGGATAGATTATGAAAGGAAAATGAAAGTTCTGCTTTTATTTACAATAGAAATGTTTGATAATTACTGAAACAATATTCTTTGCTTTAGCACTTTATCATGTCACGTCAACAATTGATGAGAAATGAATATAAACCGTTTAAATGCATAAAAGTCTATGCTTGCGCTTGAGTTTTAATAAATATTATTTAAATTAATAAGGAGGTGAAAACGTTATGTAAATCGAAATTCAGTAGACAACATATATTTCAGTATAAACATAATTTCTTGTTAAAAAAGAAAATCTTTTTTTTTTTTTTTGTAGAGGTGTTCGGACGTAGAAAACCTTAAAAAGAACCTTAGCATTGAAATCTAAATTCGTTAAGCGATAATCATATGTTAAATGATTTATATTTACGACTATGCTTGTGAAAATAAAATGAAAACGAGCCTTTGCAAGGAACACTTAAGATTAAAGGATCCCAACGGTAATATGTATAAAGTGCGTAATCTCATATTCTTAAAAAGCACAGGCGCAGTTTCAAGAAGTTGTTCTTATTTATTGCCATTAAATTGCTGTGTAAACCGACCGGTTAGGTACGTAGTCAAAATCTAGTGAGCGCGCCGAAATTCATTATCGCCTTTTTAATAAATAAGCTTAGGCTCGATTACTTAGATTACTTTGGCGTATATTGCAGAATTGCCTTGCTGTACCAACTAGCGATAAATTTTCAATGTTGGCTACAAAAAAAAAATTATATTACGGACGATATAGCCGACGATCGCAATGGGGTCGCGATTTATTTGAGGGGAAAAGTGAAAAACATCCTTACGTCCGAGGAATGAGAAAAGCAACCTGAAGATGTCGCTGGGCTCTGAACAACCTTTGCGCGGGAAAATTGCGTTGAAGTAGATCAACCTACGGTTCAAGTGACTACATGTGCGATCATAATAATGAATATCTTGTCGTTTCGTACACTTTTCGTAAAGAAAAATTCTTAGCTTCGGGTTTCGTGCGCTGGAACAGAAGCGGTACAATAAAGAGCCGACAATGCCTAAGCAGAGGGAATTGGATCTGAATAACCCAATAGCCAACTGGTTGAAACGAGAGGTTAGAAGTAGTCAATAATATAGATCACGAGTTACGATTGTTACGAATGTTACGATACGATTTGCTACTTCGACTTAGGACCACAGTAAAGGCTACATCACAGATTGAAACATTGAGAGCTCTTGATCACGTGAATAGCTGCCAATTATTGCATCGTAATTTTTGCACTTCCATCAATTAGTTTAACAAATTTCTATTTACTGTGATTTTTATGTAACACGTTTTAATCCTTTTTCCAATAACTTCATGTATTTAAAGGGAAAAGATACCTAGTGTCGTTTTTCTTAATATCTTTTTAAGTATAATATATTCTTTTACGAATTCCTAGTCGTGTATTTTTAATATAACTTGACATGATTTTTACATTATTTAGTACGTTGATCGTTAGTTCGAAATTATTTAAAATTAATTGAATGTTTTGTAACTTCGTAAATGTCTCTTAAACTCAGTATATTATTTTCATTGCTTGCAGAACACAGAAGCAAAAACAAACCTAGATACGCATAATAAGGTAGTCAGAAGGTCTAAGAGACTGTCATTAAAACTGAGATCAGATGAAAAGGTAATATCACTTTAATTATAATATGCATCCTTGTGCATTCTTTTGAACACTATGTAAAAAATGAATCATTTGACTTATTGATTTTGTTCAAACAATCTTTACTCTTTAATGATACTTATTTTTGTTAAGGTGCCACCTGAAATTCAAGTGGAATTAGAACCAAATATCGAGGACTTACCTGAAATTCTATTTAAAGGGATAATACATTATTGTGATAATTTTTATGACTGTGCTAAAATTTGTGACATCTTATTGTACGTTTGTATTATTATTATTTTTCTTTTTTTATTTTTATTTTTCATTTTTAATTAAATATTTTTTGCATATAAATAATAGGACTGAAGTTGAAAATAACAAAGATGATATAGTACCAGTGGGTTTTGATTTGGAGTGGCCATTCAGTTTTCAAACTGGTAGTGGAAGAACAGCCTTGGCTCAAATTTGTTTATCAAAGACAGTGTGTTATTTAATACATTTGTACAGTATTAAAAAATTACCAGCAAGTTTCATTCTATTATTAAGTCATCCCAAAGTGAAGCTGGTTGGTGTTAATATAAAGAAGTAAGTTTTATCCGTATATATTTTTGTTATTATGAAATTAATATAATGCCCACAACTCAAGAGTTTTTAATTAAAATTGAAAAAATTAATTCCATTTTAGCGATGTTTGGAAATTAACAAGGGATTTTAAAGAATTTCCAGGGCAAGAAGTTGTTGATAATAATTGCTTAGATTGTGGCCCTTATGCAAATAAAGTGTTAAATCGATCCTGTCGTTGGAGTTTAGAGAAGTTAACGGAGTATTTGGTAAATAATTAATTTATTACTCAATGTATAATGTTTGTATTAATATACTTTTAATATTTTAATGAAGAGTTGAAGAAGAGAATTAATAAAGATCCATCCGTAAGAAGAAGTAAATGGCACATCCTTCCTTTAAGTAGTGCGCAAAAACTGTACGCTGCTACCGATGCTTATGTAAGTTGTATTTGTTTTTTATTCAATTTCTTGAGAAATTCAACGTTCTCGATATTAGTTAATTATTTTGAAAATGTTTCACGTTCTTTATAAATTAAAAAGGTGCAAGGCTTTGCTCTTTCATTCCATTAATTGATTGAAATGTTAAGAAAAGTCTTCTTCGCAGGTATCTTTACTGCTTCATTTAACATTAAAGGAGCTAGAAATAATTAAGGACGCAGAGTGAGGAGGTTCGTCAACCTTCTGTAGAGTGGGCCATGATAATAGTAGTAATAGGCTTTAAAAAATGTTTTGAATAAAATTAGAAAAGAAGAAGCGTCGATAAATAGAAAGAGTGTGCGATGATCACGAGAACGGTAAGAGTCCTATGGGCCGGTCGCTTGAGCTACGGAGCAGGGCTTCTTCTGCAAAAGTCGTTGGTCGGGCGGCACCAGGATAAGCAGCTCGAGCGGAGCCCCAACAGTCTCGTGCTGGTCGAGCACAATCCAGTGTACACGGTCGGGATCCGCGACAAGAGTTACACCGAGGAGGAGGAGTCACGGCTGCGGGCCTTGGAGGCTCAGTTCTACCGGACGGATCGGGGCGGCCTGGTGACCTTTCACGGGCCGGGCCAGCTGGTTGCCTATCCGATAATCGATCTCAAGGAATTTCGGACGAATGTGCGCCGTTACGTATCGCAGATCGAGCGGACGATCATCAGGTTGTGCGCGGAATTCGGACTCAAAGGACAAACCTCCCCCGACACGGGGGTTTGGATAGAGGACAGGAAGATTTGCGCGATCGGTATTCACGCGAGTAGGCAGGTGACGAGTCACGGCCTGGCCCTCAATTGTCAGACCGACCTCAGCTGGTTCGAGCACATTGTCCCTTGCGGCATCGAGGGCAAGGGCGTGACCAGCCTCAGTAGGGAACTTTCCGCCGAGGTCAGCGTACCCGATGTTATTCCAGTACTGAAGAGAGCCTTTGCCGATGAATTCCAGTGCAGCTTGATCGACATGACCGACGAAGAGGCGTCCTCGCTGCTCGATAAGTGCAGGCCCAACGATAAAACCAATTGCTCCACAAGGCTTAACGACTGATGCAAAGCCCTTTGAGAGTATCCAGTTTAACCAATGTCGAATGGTGCTCTATCAAGTTCTATGATCCGATTGCAAACGAAACCGATCGATCGAATCGTCGACCGTTCTTTTTACTGATCAAATTTCCAACGGTAATTCCCATGTGCATCGCTATCGATGAACAAATGGATGTAACATATATTGTAATGTATATTGCTTAAATCGTGTTGTGTAAAAGGGTTAGCGTTTAAATACGCAGACCGAAGAAGTAGTTTTTGGAAAATTTTCGAATAAAAAATTTCAATCAAATAACGACACCTCGTTCTTGTTTGCACCCTTATTTACAAAAATTATCAAAATGAAGTTAATGCTGTATTAATAAATCAATAATTATTGCAATAATTACATTACGTAAGCTCGCAAATTGAGCATTCGCTTAATAGATAAAAGCGAGCCAGTGAATACTAAATTATCTTTAATATTTTAATAATTATGCAATTGTGGCCTGTCCTTTAGTTTGCTTCAAAATTGTTTTTAATTACCTGCCGTCTGGTGGCTCGAGACTGCCTAGGACGGCATCGGGATTCTTTGCAAGAATCCTATTTATCTTGGGGGCCTCCAGGCTCCTTCCGGGTGCCCTCGCGGAACCTCCCCCAGCTCCTCTTTTGGTCTCACTGATACTCTTACGGTAGAGCTCCCCGGTAATCTTGAAGCGGGTCTTCACGGGATATCTCTGCACCAGGCTTCCTGGCCCTCTCGAGTAGGAACAAAGCGTCCCGCCCAGAGTCGTCCGATCTGTCGTTCCACCGGCGTACCTCGCGCCTCTCCTCCGAGCTCAAATTCATGCTGAACTACCCGACCCCGAACCATTCCACACGTGGTGTTCAAAGTAAAAATATCTCCAAGCGAGGCTCCTTCCAAAGAAAGGACGATCCACGTGCTCATTACCCCAGCAGTCAAGTTTTTGTCAAACAAATAACTCGCGGCTGAATCTTAGGCGTTCCGAGTGTTGGGGAGAAAAATAATTGCCACATGACACGTCCAACGAAGAGGCAGGGACGAGTGTTAGCTTATCCGGATCGTCGCCTTGGCTGTTAATAATCTCGATACTTACAGGTGCTGAGCCAGCCTGGCGACTCGAGTCGAGGTTTTTTTTTTAACTTAGAATAGAAGTCGTGAAAATGAAAAGAAACAAACTAAAGATGCAATTTCATTGAGAACAAAATAAAACCAATTCTTGCATAATGCAATGATAAAAATTCATTATAAAAAAATTAAAGGACGTAACTGCATACGAGGTTTTTTAAATATAGTCAAACTGTAAATACTAACTTGTTCCGCAACATTTCAAAACGAGAAAAAAAGATTTTTTTTTTTTTCTTGACAAAACATTAAACACCACTAGAGCTGGCAGATATCGCAAGAGGTACAATGAAATGATTAATCGATAATAATTAATAATTTATTAATAAATGTTTGGTTAGATATAAAAAATAATAAAGATATTTTTAGTGATACATAAGGATAGAAATTAATTTGTCAAAAGCATAAAAACAATTATAATACATTCAGAATAGAATAGATTTTAAAACGAGGATTGGAAAAAGTTAAAAGATTTAATGTTATAAACTAATAAAACGATTTCAACAAATTTTTAAACAATGAATAGAAAACACTGACATTTCGATCAATAATAACTATGTACAAATAAATTTTATTTACAAATTATTTTATACTTTTGTTTTCGTACGCACAATTACGATTTCTGTAGCAATGGATACTGCGACAGTATTTTTGACCAACATGTTTATCTAGCTTATATTGCGAGTGCTCTAAATATTTATTGTACCAATAGAATAAACCTAGGATTGCTTTGAAAATTCTTTCCAAATATACTAGCGATTGTTAAAATAAAAATTCACAGTCTTCGTTAATAATATATATATATATATATATATATATATATCAATTGATTTCTGGGTCCAGAATACATGGCAAAATAACGATAGGGTAGAAAAACATGTTCGTCCCGAATCCCTCGATTAAGGAACATTCAAATCGATGATTGTGCATAAATATATAATGCAGCGTATGCTTCGAAAAGAGGCTATAACAGCTTGTGTACAGCTTAGGTACATAATTTTATTGCGTACGCGTGTATAATTTTATTAATCATGGGCTGCTTTCAAACGAATAATCTGCATTGAAATGATATCGAGAGTCGAACGCGTGTCTCAGGCGTATTATCTTTCGTGGTAGCCCTTTTACAAAATGCCTCGAATAAATTTTCCGAAATGTGTTCTCCATATATAAAAAAAAAAAACCATATTACACATCAATTATGATAAATAATAAGATAAAATGACTTGGATTAAAACGCATCCTTTATAATGTTATATTTCATTTGTCTTGGGGAAAACAACTTATTATAGTTTAGTGTACAGTATATGTGTGTGTGTGTGTGTATATATATATATATATATCTTTTAAATAAATATGAATACATTAAGCCATTAATGTAAAATATACTTATATGTTAAAATTATTAGCACGTAACAATTGCTAACGGCGCTATTTATTTTACAAAATTTAACGTTTATTTACAATGCGCGGGACTTCTTAGTGTAATTAATTATTCAAGCAGCATTCGTTTGGTATGTATCATGTATAAATGTATTTTCATGGGTTGTCTTTTCAAAACCTTAAGTAATTATTCTTTAATATACTAAAATTTCAATAATTTATTCTCTTGTTATTTATTTGCATCTCGTACTTCTATATCAAACAGTTTTCTGCAAATTTTGCTTTACGACGAATTAACGAAAATTATATGAACATAAGAGAAACATTGCGAGTATCTAATAGAACAGAATTATTTTTTGAAAACATGAAAATATAATTTTTCTGAGTGATTCAACACCTTTTTAAAAACTCGGTTATTAATTTTTTTTTAAGTTCACAATCTACGCAGCATCCTACGAAATAAAAAAAAAAAAAACAATTATACACAATAAGTAGTGTAAGTAGAAAAAAATACTCTTTATAATAGTTTAACATGATTTCTCAAGAATTGTCAATAGTTTAGAAAGACTTTGAAAACAATTTAAATAAAATATTTTATGTATGTAAAGTCGAATTTATTATTATTTGTTTACTCTTTATATTTTTTATTATAAAGCAAAAATTTAGTCAATTGAATTTAAGGCCAATAAATAATAAACATTCTATGCAAAATACCACATCATACAGGGCAAGAATAGCAGTATTTTTTCTTTAATATGGCACGATATTGGTGATAAAATAGTATTTTTTTAGCGTTTTCTTCATTTCCGATCGATCGCAAAATTCACATGTAACATTTTAACATGAATTTTCAAAATTAAAACGATCAAGTTATATGAAATTCAATTCATAAAGTATCCCGAAGTGTAGTTTTATCACAGAAAGGTTTTTTTTTTCCTAAAATCGATGAGCTCCATTTACAAATTATTCTATACTAATTATAGCTTTGATTACAATTGCACATTAATTGTGGTAATTTTAATTAATTAAATATTTTTTGATATGTTGAATTGAAATTGTAAATAAATAATATAAGTCTTACGTTAATGAATAGAATTAGTTACGAGTGAGAAGTGGCAAATATCACAACGCGGGATGATTCGCGGATTCGAAGGTAGTAGGGAAAAAAGAAGCCCAAGGAAAGGCTTTGAGAGCTTGAGTTAAGTGCAGCGAGTAAGGGCGAGAGAGAGAGAGAGAGAGAGAGAGATATAAGTTTTATGCGTTTATTTTTATCCCTTGCAATTATCAATGAGGCAGTCGATTTAACTTTGAGCCATGCCGATCATTGTATGGAGGAGGAAAGCAAATGAATAGGTCATATGTCCTAGAATCGCCATTATTAGGACAGGTAGAGAGTCACCGAAGAAAGCTCTAAAGGGTACGAGTCAGTTCTTAATTCGTGAAACCTACTTCAAAAGTGTCTGGACCCATAGAAACAAGAAATTAGGGGAAAAACACCGTAAATAATTGATGCTTACTAAAAAATTTCTATTTCGTAAAGTATGATAAAAGTGAAAGTGGGCTAAATACGTAATGTAAATAAACACTTGAAAAGTTCGTTCACCTTATTTTAGGACACGAGTTTAGATTGAATAATTAAAAAAGGTGTACGGCAAGTGGGGCTAATTTTTTTCGCTAGTACTTCTTGAATAACTTTGTAGCTACTGCTTAAAAGAGGAGACACGCACAGGCCTTCATTAACTAAGTAAGGATAAGGACCGTGGATCGGAAGCGACGTTTTTAATTAAAATCTGAATTTATAACAAAATCATTGTCATTGGCATGCTAATACGGGATCTGGACAGTATCTGCAACGATTAAATATCAGTTGCAGATACAAGGTAAGCGTAAAGATACGATCGATTATAATTTGAACGACCAATAAATATTTAACTTAATATTAAAAGTAATGGTATTTAGGATTTTAATATTTTAATATTGTTATTTGAGTTCAAAATTAATTTCCACAATACGGAGGAGAGATCATAGTCTCGTAACGTAGTCTTAATAGCTTAACGATAGTAGCAAGACAAATGAAATATAATTATTAGGCAAAGCGTTAATCAATTGTTACCCTAAGAATTCGAATTCGTAATTTTCACTAATAATGGTACACGCAAATTAATAAAACTTCATTTGGTTTATTTACAATGCAAGGTAGCCAAGCACCTGCAATTTGTCGCTTTAGAAGCATAATGGTATTTAAATTAATTTTTGGTATTACTTAAAAAAAAAAAAAAAGAAACATTTAAAAAATTTATCTACTCGACAAATCATCATCAGCGATTGAATAAAGAGCGGAGTGAAAATTTTATCCAGGACCGATCGTGCTTAACTCAATTGAAAATTACGATTCGTAAGCCGCGCAGACGAGAGTTACAGAGCTAAGGCCAAGATCTTCGAGTGCGCTTCGATTTACGCGATAACTGAGTAGTGCAACAACGAATGATAGGCGCCAACAAGGTGAAGCCTTTCGGGGAGTCCGATCGGGCGAAAGCCAAGCGATACGATAGCAAGGGGGCGAACTGATCGAGGTGACTCTTGGAGACGACTCCGTGTCGCGGTCGAGGGGCGGTATTTCAAGAAAGCCCTTCCCGCGGCCCCGGAGAGGCTCGCGGATGCAGGGGAGAGGTGGCAGCGAGGTGTGCGCGGTGGGGAGTGGGCGGGTGGATGGGAGGAGCCTCCCTATCGGGCAAAGTGATCGAAGTGGAAGCTCATGCTGGAGCGGCAGGAGTGGTGCGGTGGTCCGTCCTCAGCTGGTCCGCCCGGTAGCCATCCTCACTCCGTCAGGACGTGGAGGTAGCCCTGGGTGTAGAGCTCGGCCACGAGGGCGCCGCATATCTCAACGGCGTTGTGCAGGGAGTTGGCCGAGTCGCGTATCATCCTGATCGACTGCTGGACGTCGGCGCGCAGCTCCGCGTACTGCTTATTGGCCGCGAGGGCCTCGAGGGCCTGCATGGCCCGGACGGCCTCGGCGCTCGGTCGGACCTCCGTCTCCTCGAGCTCGGCCCCGGCCCTGGGTGGGGCCACTCCCGGCGAGTGCGGCCTGAATCTGATGAGCTGCTGCTGCTGCTGCTGGCCTTGAACCGGCGCGGAGTCGGCCTCGCGCGACTCGGGCAGTTGGGCCAAGCAGAATACGTTCAAGGCTCGACTCAGGAACTTACACCTAAAATAGGAAACGACGTCATCTATCTACTAGTTCCGGGAGAGGCTTGGCCATGACCTTGGCCCTGTCGGGCGCTTACCACCGACCTCGAGGAAAGCTGGGAGCCTTTCTTGAGCCCTATGGCGCCCAGTATGCCCCATCCTTGGGCGGCGTCCTCGGCCACCGACTGCAGGGCCTTGGCCAGACCCTTGAGCGCCCGAGCGGCAATCACTGTGTTCTCGCTGTATTGGCACTGGCGGTAGATCAGCTCCAGTGCCTTGGCCCATAAGAGCGGCAATTTCTCTTCCACGGTGTCGCTGAAACCCATTGGCAAGTCAATAAATCGCGACGACTGGGCCGCTCGAAGGCTCCCCGCTACCGAGGCTGACACTTGAGAGGGCCTCGGGGCAGCGCGACTGACCTTGGCTTGACCGCGGTTATCCAATCGACGAGATTCGTCAGAAGCATGCCCTCCTCCCTGATGTCCCGACAAAGCGGCAGTCGCTTTAGGAGTACGGCGTACAGGGCCAGCATGCGACCCTCGTTGACGAGCACCCCCTCGATGGGCAGCTGGCGCGGAACCACCGGCTGCACCACCGTCAGAACGGCTGCCCACGTCGGACGGACCTCCTCCATAACTGTCGAGGGCACGGTTAATGCTCGAGGTGTTTTTCAACTGCCCGGGGGGACATTTTTTACTTGACCTTGCTCGCCCCTACCTACTAGCGGGCGGCGAAGCCCCTCGGGATGTGCGCCTTGCTTACCGTTGTGCTTGAAGTAGGCTTCTAGTGCGGCCTCCATGATCTCGCCGAGGGTAGAGGGCGAGGCGACAACGACGCCGATCACCTTCAGGATACCCAGCAGTATTGGGCTGCACGAGGAACGTTGCAATAGCCAGTTTGCCCAACTGGTGCGCAGCTGCTCGACGAGGACGTTGCTCTGGTTCACGGACTGCAGTAGCTCCGTTACCAATAGGCCGGACTCCGTCACTTGCAGGGGCTCTGACACTGCTGTGCGAATCAATAGAATAAAATCAGGATAGCCCCATTGTTTACTCAATGTGCTCTAATCGCGGGGCAATAGAATAAGTCGATTGACCTAGAGGAATGCCAGATACGTTTTGAAACTTTCGCTTACTCATTGTGACCACTGATTCCATATCGTCGAGCATTCGAGACAAAGCGTTCGTAAATGCCTTGACATTCGACGAAACGAGCAGCTTATATCTCGTTGTGCAATTCACCAGCAGCTTAACCGACGATCTCACGAACATTTGGCGCTTCTTTAATGTCGTCTGATGAAAAACGGTTGCGCTTGAATCATATCCTGCCGCTATTTTCAACAAACTGCAAAACGAAATTTCTACTTTATCTGTCATTCATCTGTCTCGCCCCCCCCCCAACCCCCCTCTAAGAATCGTACAACCGCTTAGAAGGCAAATTAGTTTTGTAATAAACGAAATCGTAATGTCAGTTTCGGTTGGGAAGAATGCAATACGTACTTGTGAATGGCCACGTCGAGGGGGTGATTTTGTTCAGCACCGAGAGCCAGAACGACCTTCGGATCGCAGCTCATAACGTGCCAATTGACGATCTGGTCGTAGGCCGCGGCGTCAAGCAAATGCCAAAAGAATTTTTCAGAATCTTGAACTATCTTAATGGCGCGCTCGGTCTGCCTGACGTTGGGCTCGTTAGATAGTTTTATCATGAGATTGAGAAAGCAGACGTGCATGCGTGCGGCCACGGGCAGGGGCTGATTATTCGTCAGCTCGGCCATCCACTGGGACCAATTGATGCTGGTGAAAACACTGCCCAGAAAAAGGTGGCTATCCGGCAGATACTGATCTATCACCTATTCATCGTAGCCAGCAACAGCGATTTATTGATTCATTGCTTTATATATATATATCGAAGGCTTAGGACTAGAGGCGAGTTACGTACCTTGACCATAAACTCGACGTTTGTTATGCTGGGATTAAATCTGTCCCACGACAGGCTCAAAAAGTTCCCGTGGACAACGTTCAAAATGTGATCCTTTATCGAGGCGTGTGCGTAATTCGTTACGTAAAATTGCCAAAGGAAGCACAGGACTTTGTTGGATGCCGGCATTGTGTCGATGATGAACCGAATGCACTCGACGAACATCAATACCTGATAAAAGACGTTTGATATTTTTAACTAGGTATCTTATGTTAAATCGTGCGCTACGCGCTGCAATAAAATTTAATTTACTTTTTATACGGAAAAACAAATATTAAATCAAACGAACCAGCATGGCTATAAAAATTGTTCCTTCGAATAAAAATAAAAGCTATTATCCCTTATCGTATTAGTGTTAAAAGAGCCAACAAAAGAGTAAAAAGAACACGTCGAACCGTGCGATTGGCGTAAGGGCCGTCGGTGATGATCCAGGGCAAAAGAACCGATCGATCGTCAGTGAGTTGTTGGATCCAAGCCGCTGTAGGTTCCCGTAAATTCCGCGTCCAATATGGTATTATCCAAGGTGCGAACATGTCACTCAGAACGGGCCAAATTTTTTCGCACACTGGTGGAAAACAAAAAGAGGATCTTGAATTTACGGGCACGTTCAATGGCCATAAGCGATCGTGAACCGATAATGTTAAGAAAGTTGTAGCATTCGTATAGTTTATCCGTAATTACTTTACACAAGACTTATGCTATTATTAATCGGCTTTAAATCAAGAGTACAGGATCTATGCTCGAACGTCGACTGCGGGTATGGGATTTTTATCGTCGTAGTAGCGAAGAGGGGCGCCCAACTGCCGATTAAAAAATATCGATCTCTCGTTGAGCTCTCGCTACTACGCTGAAGTACCATTTTGCAAGTTCATCCAATTTACACGAATATTTGCAAAATCGAGCACTCGTCTCGGTAAAGTACAAAAAAAAAAAAAAAAAAAACAGAAAGCCGACAATTTCGAATTCGTGGTGGCCTGCGGTAGCCTCCGATATATTTATCGAGGGATTAAGGCAGGGTTACGAGGGCTAGCCGATAAATCTGGACTTACGCTGATCGGCCAAGGAGCCCCTGTCGAACTGCAGGGTGAGGACGACGAGAGCGTGGCCTATCATGCCGAGGAACATCGTGAGAGCCTCGTTGTAGGTCCGATACTTGGGGTAGAGGCCGTAGAGGCCGTACTGGAGGCGCTCGTTCATGAAGTGCTTGCTCAGGAGAATGGCCGTGTCGTGTATCTGCCGTGAGGGAGATTTTCATAGCCAGGGTCAGCCTTGCCGGGGCGGAGGGGGCCGGGTGGCCCGCGACTTACCTCCTGGCGGGCGAGGAGCCTCTGCTCGGTCGCGTAGCGCCTTATCTCCTCCCGGGCCCTGCCGACGTTCAGGAGCGAGGGGGCGTTCTTGGGCCTGCCGCTCAGGGAGCCCAGGAGGTCCCGCCAGACGTCGATGGCCAGGCTCTGGCTCTCGCTGCCGCGCAGGACCGCGCTCAGGACCTCGCCGTAGTGCTCCGGGAACTCGTGGAGCAGCACCAGCCGCAGGTGGTTGCGGAAGAGCTCGTGCAGGACGAGCTTCTCCTCGCTCGGCTGGAGGCCGATGTTGCACAGGGCCCGCATCACCAGGTCTATGAAGGTCGAGCGCTCGCTCAGCCGGGGCCTTCGGTAATTCAGCCAGCTGCCGACGTCGAACTGAGAACAGGGAACGCGAGCCGACTTTCACCGAGGAGGCTCGAGGTTCGGCTCCTGGATTCGATCCTCCTCCTACTCGCGTCACCCGCGCGCCCCTCCCGAGTCGAGCGACTCCGGCTTAGCTCTCCTTTACCCCCGGCCGGTAACTACCGCCCCCCCCGAACAAATACAGCCCCGGCACCGCTCCACCCTCGCCGGACGACGAGTCTTCCTCCCTCTCAGCAGCTGCCCGTCCATCCCGATCCAACCGACCGACGACTTTGCCCGAGCCGGAAGTTCCGTTCTCGCTAAAGATACTCCAGGTAAGGAGTTGAGAGGACGCAAAGACGGTAGGAGGACAATCGACCGAGTAATGTAAAATTGTCGAACCTTGGTTAGCAGAACGAAGCAAAGATCGACGTTGTTGCCGGTCGACAGCTCGACCACGGTTTGGTACATCTGCAGAAAAGTCGATGCGCCTCCTGCCACCGGAGTGAAGTGCGGACCGAGCAGTCCGCCGAGATTTGGGCGTTCTATTATCGTGCGAAGCAATCGGGGAGCCTGATTCTCCTCGCCGCTCACGAAAAGCTGAAAGAGGCGTCATCGGCGACTTGAATAATCGTCCTAGCTATGGTTAAAAGGTGGGCTCGGCTACATTTTGGCAAACGACAATCGCCGTGCAGAATTAAATAAACATCGGCCCGAGGCCGTCTCGTCGAATGCCCGTCGTAGGAGACAACAAAAAAAAACTTCCTTTACTCGGTCTCTTAGCATTGCTACTTCCGCGCGAGCCTAGCCGTTTTACCTGCCCCAATTTTTCAACACAGGTGGTAATAAGCTGCTTCGTGGGCGGGCACAAGGCAGCCTCTTCCGTGTACAGCTGCACCAAGTGGTAAAAGAGCTTGACACCGGATTCCTGGACCTTGGCCAACGTCGATGAATTCTCGGTGGTCCGATTAGCGTTTAGCTCGTATTCCAAGAGTCTGAAAATGTTTTTGCAATAGTTATCGGATGCTACCGAGCCAGCGCTGGTGATTCTTGAACAAAATCTTTGCCGGCAACGATCGAGAGCCGTTATCGGAAAAGCTACTCGAGTTGGCCGCCTAGAATCGTTTACGGTACTTGGAAAAGGCAAAACGGATGCAAAACGACGATGCCGATGGGCGAGAAAGTCCACTCGTCTACTTACGATATGAGATGATCGGTGAAGACGCAGCCCTCGGTGACTTTGCTAGGTGGTGCTTGGCTCGCCTTTATCAAAAGATTTTCGTACTCGGCTCGGTTCTGACTTATCATGTGATCCACGCCGTTGTTGACTCTGGCCTCTGAAACCTTTTTGAAATTCTTTCATCGCCCAGCCTCTAGACTCTCTCTCGCCACCACCCGGGATAATTTATCCCTCGTAACCGGTCATAGTCGGCTGGGCGTTCATAACCCGGAAGTAAGTCGAATAGACGGATTCCTCGGGTACGGAAGACCTGACTCGGCAGCTGTTCTCACCTTAATCTTGATGACGGCTGGACCGGCGCAGTGGACCGTCGGCGGTGTGCCGGACCTCAGGCGCCTCTGTCCGGACGGCGCGGGATCGCAGAGGGCGTGCAGGGTCACTTGGTGCTCGACCTCCTTGTAGAGGGTAGGCACCAGTTCGAGGAAGCTGCAATCGACCGCCGTGTGCTCCGACACCATAAGGTTGAAGGTCTGAGCGTAATCGAGGATGGCCTGGGGAAAACGATCGAGCAATCGGCTTTGTCAATGACTCGCATTAGCGCACTCGCTTAGAGAGGCGGTCGAGGTCAAGGGGGGGAGCGTTGAGAAACTTTCTAGGGGGCTTGCTTGCTTTTACGAACGCGTTGGCAAAGGCTAGGCCGGTCAGGGTGGGACCAGGAGAGGCTGACCTTGAGGTGTGGCTTGACGAGCTCAACGACGGCCTCGGTGTCGTAGAGCGACTCCCTGGACACGTGACTGACCAGCCGAAGGTTCCGACTTAGAGGCGGTGGCGGCACGGGCTGCTCGTAACTGTTCAATCGCCGGAAGATGCGCTGCAGAGGATCCGCGGGCTCGAGAGGCGTCGTCGGGGTTTGGCTCAGCGTCTTCGATGCCGATTCTTTGGGGTCCCGGTGGCAGGAGCTCTGCCACTCCTGCAGGGACTTGAGCTGACTCCGCTGCACCGACCAGTAGTCAATGTACTCCAGCCAGGGAGTCTGTCGGCCGGCAAACAATTTTCCACCATCGGTAATCGGTAATCCCAAATTAGCCGACATTGTATTTGGAACGAATAGAGCATCGTAGGACGAAATTATTACGCGCTTACAACGCGTCGGGATTCGATCGGATCTTCGGAACGATTCTTAGCAGCTCTCGGCATTCGACGTTCGAGCCGATCTTTCGCATAGTTGGGAAATTATTGAAAGCATATTATATACATAACGATGTAAGGTGAATATTTTTATCATTGCTTAATTAACACTCGCGCAATGAAGCTACGGTCGAGTTTATCTGCATTTTTCGTTCTTTTAAAATCTCTCTGCTTTTCATACGTAAATTGACGAATATTCGCTAGCGAAGCATCGATACAACGCGTGCAATATACGTATAAGATATCCAAGCTAGGTTTCAGTATAATAAGACATTATTCAAACCTGGTCGTTTTGTAAAATCATGACCAGCTTTTGCGACATGTATTGCGGAGGCAGGGCCGGCAAGTATAGTCCGGCCTCTTGGAGTCGAGGCTCTTCCAGCCATAAGCTTAAAGTCTTATAATATCTGCGGTGAAATAAACGACAATTATTTAGCATTATAATTATAATACAATTGTAATGCAATTATCGAACATTATCCGGTTAATGTGTATTAACTTATTAATATCTTGTACTTGGCGTGTTAAAAAATTACGTACTTGGCAGTGTTCAAGTAGAAAATACGCCTTTCATCAGTCATGGGCTTCCCCTCGTGTAAATCGTTTTCTCCTTTTTGTTGAAAATATTCTATTGTATCGAGTAATCGCTTTTTCACCTTTTTTAGGTAACTCAAATTTATCATTCCTTCGAAAAATTTGTCTCCGACGCTTCCTTTATCAACGGCACTAAAGAGATGAAATATTTTCAGTAGCGCATGCATGAAGTACGGTATTTAACTTTTTTTTTTATCAATAATACACACACACACACACATGTACACACACATATATATATATATATATATACGTATGTGCGAGTGTACAGTTAATCTTAAACGAGCAAGCGATTAAAGTATAAAAGGTTTCGTACCCTGTCGAGCTGGGAACGCGGGCCAAAAAGAGAGTAAAAAAGTTCTGCCATAAAAGCGGTAGAAGCGGATGATCCATTGGTGTATCGAGGGCTTGCTGGGACCATCGATAAATGGCCAAATTGCCCGATCCGCAATTTTGGATTTTCAAATTCGCGCATACCTTCTGCAATTCAGGCACAGAGCAATGTATGAACAATGGACGGGCCGTGAGAATAATACGCGAGTTGTATTTGAAAAAAAGGATGGACATTCACAGGGGATGAGCCAGGATCGAGCGAGTAAGCCCCGTGTCGCGGGCCTCACCTTTAGAGCGGCATCGAGGCAGGTTTTGCCCTGCAGGGAGAGCTCGCAGAGCAAATCGCTCCAGAGTCCGGTCTTGATTTCGCGCTCCTGCTGCTCGGTGCGGAGTATTTGATAGGCCAGCCAGACAGATTGGACCGAGCCTCCGAGAAGGCTCGGCGAGTAGGAGGATCCCGTAGCCCAGCTGAAGAACGAGCCGAAACCGGAGCCGGAGCTGCGACCCACTGTCACTGCCTGCAACAGGCCAAAAGGGCCCCCCCTTTGTTAGCTTTTATCGTTGGCAGGGCGGCCGCGATACTCTTGTCTAGCCATGGCTCTTGCGAGCTCTGCAAAATTTTTTATCGTCAATCGGTGGAAAGCGGCTTAACGCAAGCTTGCGTTGGAGATCCGGTGAGCTTGGCTCTCTTGTTTTTAATGCTTCGTTCGCCGTGCGTCTTTGTATTAATTATTCATTAAGGCTTTCGTTAATAAACGCGATATGCGGCAACGCGATCGCAACCAAATCGGTAATCGAAAACATTGATATCAAAAAGACTCTCAATGAATTGAAAGCAATAAGGGCAAAGAATATTATGTAGAGGTTAAAAAAAAAAACATTATTGTGAAATGTCCAATCGTTAAACCCAGCCTTTCGCTAAAAGCTATATTTACCTCATTAATCCCAATGGGCGTTAGCTAATTTGAATTAATGGCTTTTAAGTTGCATACAGATTTTTGGCGTTCGCTTAAATAATTAATCATTCTTACCGAGAAAAGATTTTGAAAAATATTCTCCGTAACTGCTCTTGATCCGAGATGAAAGAACGACGATCTTATTAATGTGTCCATTAGATACATAATATTTTGATCTCTGTTCCATTCCGGAATTAAAATAAGAACATTAAGCCACAGCTTCACTAATGGATCCGGTGATTGCAGGCAAAATCTATTGGAAAAACGATGTAAAAAAAAATAGTTCAATATCGCTGAAGCCGTAAAAAAGAAAGAGGCGTGTTTAAATCGTGTTGAAATGTAAATTATACGCCAGTCAATAGTATTGGTGATATTTTTTCAGTACGGACAGTTCGCGATTCGTTGCAGTGGAGGAATTAAAAAAAAAAAAAAAAAATATGCACAAAATATAAAGTACCTCCTTGAATTTTGCAATTGGTACTCTATCATGTTGGCAAAGACCTTCAATATAGGCCCTGGAAAATCAGGGGATATTAAATTCTTGGCCATCTTCATGTAAGTTCTGTCCGCTTGGATCAGAGCTACGATCAACGACATGAATTTTTCGTTGCTCAATAACGACTCTTGACAGTCTAGAAAAAGAGGCACTAAATCACTAAGAGCCACGACGACCTGCTCGTACTTGCAGTTCGACTGGACGATCTGAAAGCAAGAGGGGAATTGAATTTTAATAGGGCAAAGTTGCTGCAGAGCAATCGTCAATTCTGAGCCTCCAACCCGACTCCGCTGACCTGCAATAGCTCGAAGCCCTTGGAGCAAACGAGGGGCACCGAGTGCCCGTAGAGAGTCATCCTAACGGCGGCGTAGCACGCGATCGGCTGCCTGTTGCGAACCCCTGTCGCGAGGACCTCCAGCCTCGGGTCCGACTCGAGGTCCGGGACCCGGGCAAAGGCTTGTCCAGGATTGCAGATCGCGTACTGACTGGCGGCCTCGGACTGTTCCAGCTGGTGGAGCCGCAGTCGGGACAAGCTCTCCCAGGCCCAAGCGCCGAATATTTGCTCGTTGTTCTGTGGCCTTACCATGGATGAAACCTGTGTAAAGCCGGAATAATTTATTTACCTACTGCAAGGCAGCATTGCAAATTAGCATTTGATTCGCGTTCAAATTACATCCTCGTGACGAGATGCGCAATGCCACGGGGCTCCACAAACGCAGTGCACCGATTTCGAATAGTTAGCAATGCTCGCGTAAATTGCTTATACAATTGTGCCCCTTTATTTTCAACTTATGATTCGATTTTCGATATTACGAACGTCTTTATAGGCAAACGAAGCGCTGATTCATTCTTTCGTTGTTCATTGCAAGCCGTGCGCAATTTATAAGCTCGCTTTTAATCAATCGACTTAGCGCTGTCGATAAAGCTTTCATTGTGTTATCAATGGTAATTTACCTGCTTCACTCCTTCCGACAATAATGAAGTGCTTTGAGTTGGAGCATTTTCAGGGACGTATTTCATTTTAAGTTGAACTATAAGCAATGCCAATCGCTGATGCAGATCAAGAGGCAAATACAAATTTTCAAAACTAAAATAAAACAATTTTAATTAAACAGCGAGAAAGCAAAGACCTTTCATATTTTGTACAAATTTTTGTAATTTTAAAGTGTGCTGCTCCATATGTTACCAACCTATCGAGTCCGCAATTTAAATTTGAAATGATCAATCGTGCCAAATGATTTTCCGTTGAAGAAAGGGGAAACTGGTCTAACCAATTCAAAAGCGTTTTAAAATCCTCATCGCTGGGGATCCAGCGATTTATACTTAATTCGGTGAAAAGATAAAGACTCAACTAAAAAAGGCAGTATATTCATGAGTGCACAAGATATTTGGCGTTTTAAAGTTTAAAAGATTTATCATTTACCTTGCCAACGGATACAAAATTATCCTTCAGTTTTAATATGATATCCGACAGGAGCGAAGGATACTTGCTAGTAAGATTGGATAAAAGTGATCTGGCGTCTTTTGAACAACAGTCTTGAGTCTTCGAACTCAGAAATCCAATCTGGCAAAAAATTGTTTACAAGTTTACAGTCCATGAAAATTGGCTCGCCGTAACAGCCAGACATTAATCGATAACGAATGTGTTAGCATTCAAATATACTTATTAAATCTTAGGTGCAGAGTAACAAAAATTACCTGAAACAGATCGATCGTTGTTGCTCGAACAAATTCGTAATCTTGATTCGATCTTGCCATGGCCATATTAGCAAAGGTGGTCAATAAAAAGTAGGACTCGTCACCAGGTAGATTACTCAACTTTTCTTCAAATTGTTTGCGTAAGGTCGGGGAGCTTAGTTCGGTTTCCCATTCTGTAAAAGTCCAAATAGAACATTTAAAATGCAATTTATCTTGGCGCATTAAGGAAGGGATTTATTATATTAGCGGAAATCAATTTCGTGAGCGATTAATTAAAATTATTCGATCGGTGTTTTACGCTTTGAAAAATTACGATTGAATTTTTAAATTTAAGAAAAAAATATTTCTTCCTTAACGATAAAAATGCCTATTTATGACATTTCAATGCCTATAATAAGAAGATTAGTCATATGATTGCGCATTAGAAAACCGATCCACGTTGCGTAATAAATATTGCATAATGTTTGTGGGATGCTTCGAGCAAAACCTCGATAAGCTTGGTATTTTTAATTATCATTATCCGATAGCTATGTTTTATTATTTGAAAGTTAAAGGGAATTTTGAAAATCATGCCCATACATACGGATGAATATCAATGACTGTTGTTGCGTAACTCGTAATTCAAACAAGGGACAATCAATTTGCGTCTCGCTTAAAATCGGAGCCGGCTTTCTTAAAAATGACTCGACCCGTTGAAATTACGTCATAGGTTTCAGCGTAGGCAATCGATTTTACCTGGGGCGTCGTGGGGTTGAAGGGTGTCACCGGGCACAGTATCCGTGTGCAAGATGTAAAAAATTTGCCAGAGAGTGGAGAGTGAAACTATTCTGTAGGGTATGGTCGCCAAATACTGCCAGGCCCCCAACCTGCGCGAGGAGAAGATGCACAAGGTAGCTCGAAGAAAGAAGCAGTCGTACTCGGTTTGTAACCTTACGAGCATCAGTGGATCCGTCGTCTGAAATAGGATCGTTGCTTTATCATAGAGTTGAAAGTGGCTCGCTTACCTGACGCGGCCCTTTCACCGGCTCCCGCCCCGCCTTCTCGTTAACCATACACTTCAATGGTAACGAGGGCGCGGGACTACAGATATCCGAGCTTACCCGAGTCTTGTCGAAGGACTCCCAGAGATCGCTGGCGTACTGAACGACGTCCCTTATGAGGGCACTAAGCCTCTTGGCCAGTTGCCGATACCTCGGGGAGTCGTAAGTCTTCAAGCCCTTCTTCAGTAGCCGGACTATGACGGTCGAGAAGGCAAATATGCGCAGCATGTGGTGCTCGGTTATGAAATTCCTGTCCTGCTTGTAGTCCTCGTTGCTGTCGTGCTCGATGTACAGCGCCTGCTCGAAGAGCTTGTCCAGGGGTATTTGATGCAGCAGGGAGATGAGGTCGCTCTCGGACAGGTTGGCCCCGACGTTGGTGATGTCCTCGTCTTCCTCGCCCTCTTCGTCGAGCATCACCCACACTGTGTCGCCCTCGTTGTTGCCCGTGTCCTGAAGTGCTATTTGCACCTGCGTATTTTTGCATTAGGCCCTAGATCGCTTACGAGTACAATAGCGCTTTAACAGCGTAGCAACAGCGCCGGTCTCCGTGCAAGTGCGATAAATCTACGGGGTGCGATGTATTGCGGTTGTTGGAAACCTTACCCCGCGTTGCTCTAAAAGCGGCGGGCTTTTAACGCATGTACCCATGGCCATTCGGAGCTCACCTGTTCGAGAAACTTCTCCCTCTCCTTGACCGGCATTAATATAATAGCCAGCGTGGCGACGATATGATCCAGGTGGGGATCGTTGAGCGGAGACGTGGTTAAAATAGTCGTGCTGCATCTAAGGGGCACCGGCACTTGGACGTAGCTGCGAGCCCAGTTGGCGACCCCGCCTGGGCATCGTAAAATGTGACTGAGTAAAAAAAGATGATCCTGCCAGGTGGCCATTCTGAAATTGCAATTCGTTGGGTAGATTTTTTTCTCAGCGCGAGTTACCCCAATTGTGCCTTTGATTGTAAGAGCTGCATTGCAAAAAATACCAAACGATAAGCATACCTTAGTAAAACGGCAACGAGCTTCGATAACCAGTCGCGCGTGTCTCCTACGAACTTGTCGTCCTTTAAGAGTCTCCTTTGAAAATTGAATAGTATTGTAATGCACATTCGGAGCCTGACCAATTGCGGTATTGCATGGGAGTTTGATTGATATGCCGTGAGAGTCACAGGTGCATTGGCCGCCAAATTTGCAAACTTCTTGCAGGACATGCAGACTTGCTGAAATTAAGAGGCGAATTTCATTATTTTGCGCTTGATTGATTTTCTGAATTTTATGTCTAATATTTAACGACTTCTCGTTACGTTTATAATGAGCTATACGATTGGGATCAATATTTCGTTATTAACGCATTATCTAGTATTAATGTTTTTATTATTATATTCGTGTACGAAAGAAATGCTATTGTTCAATGTGGAATATTATTAATGTATTATGACTACTATTGTGCGCTCATTCGATCAAATGTTAAATTTACTATTGCAACCTTGGGCAATTTCGAATTTTTTTTTTTCTTAATAAATATTTTGTTATCGAATAAGCACCTGGACACAGGATAACCCTTCAACACATAGCGTAACAAGTACGTGCGTTCGATTTTTTAAATAACATTATAATGGGGCAATCGAGAGCTCAAGTTAAAAAAGTAAAATTAAAGGTAATCACAATTGGACGTTATGATATGTGGCTAAATCTAGAATACCGTTATACACAATTATAAATCGCAGTTGAAGAACATCGAATTAAATAGTATCTTGAGTTTATGATAGCATCGTGTCTTAAAATACAGTATAAGGCTCTATACGTAATACCAAATTAAACGTAATAATGAATGACGCATTCTTTTCTTTTTCTTATTCTATAAAAAGCTTGAATATAATAAGGAAAATTTAGTATTTTGATATTGGGAAAAAAAAAGGATAACTGTAATGAACTACAGTTTGACCCATAGAGATAAGATTCCAAAAAGATTAGGCGCCCGAAGTAAGTTGAAATTAACGTTCTATATCAACAGTATTTGGTATCAGTAACGCAAGTATAATCGAATTCGATTTGCTTCGCTGGCAATATTATTTTTGTCGAGGAAAAATTTATTCACCTGAATGTAGTGATCGATCTGAAGGCGAAGAGCCTCAGCTTCGTAACAGTAAAGAGCTTGAACATTGTGCAAAGACTCTTTTATGGCAGAAAGGTTGCGTGTCAGAGCAACGAGTGTTTGCTGATTAAAGTGAGTGATCGAATACTCGTGCGTTGCAGTTACTGGATTGCCATCTTGACATTCACCTGCAAAAGAAATTTTTTTCTCTTATACTATTCCCACTCGAAGACGACTATTCTCTCAGATGAAGATTTCAATGTTAAGAAAATTTTTCGAAGATATTAAATATAAAATTATTGGCAATATTTTTATATATCTAAATGCTTATCGAACAAAATGTAGAAAAAATACGAAATATATTAATGGAAAATTAACCTGTTTCTGTTATGGAGGCCTTATCTAAACACCATAATTGCTTCTGTGTTTCTTTGCAAGCTTTTTTAAGACTTTCCAATTCGTATGAATTAACTATTAAGTGATTTCTAACGCGAAGATAGCTCATAAGTAGTTCATAAAATTTGTGCTGCTGTCGCACGGCGTGATTTCGTAGTTGAGACTCCACAAATTCATTGACGAAGGATTCAACTGCATTCAATTCTTTATTGGTGTACAATGCAGCCAATTGAGCTTCGGTAAATGGTTTGACAGTCTTGTGATTAATGCTAATATTTTTTTGAGAAGTAAATTCGATTTCTTTAAGGTTCTTCTCCGTGTCAATTTTTCCTACCGATTGCGGTGCCATTACCATAACTGAAAAATGTAATCGATAAATTGCTTTTTTATATTTAATATATTTTTATTTAATTTTTACGCTTTTTCAATAAAATGAGATTATAAAAAAAAGTGGTTGAATTATCTTTAAAGCGATAAACTAACTAGGCATCTTGCGAGAAATCTCATCGGGAGCCGGGGCACTTGGAGTATATTCTGCCAACTGCATCGTGGAAATACTTAGCCGAGTATCCTCAACCGATCTCTGTATTTCATCTTCGTTTGGAGCAGATGGTGAAAAAACTGTATCAGTTTCATCAATAGACACAATGTCCTGCAATTGCAATGGATAATTTTAATCAATGCCCAGTAAAACTTAATATTAGTTTTCGTATAATCAGATTATATCTTGCCTGTGTAATATCACAAGTTTCCTCTTTCGTTCGATCAATAAGAATTTCTGTACTTTGTTTTTCATATACTTCCGTATCAATAGCTGCCGAATGTAGCTCACTTTCCATATTCTCAATGCCTTCAACTTTGGGATAATTGGTAGGAGACTCTCCAAGGAGACACTCGAACTCCTCTAACGTTGGTGCATCCGGTATGTCATGCTCCAACGGAGCTGATCGGATGCGATCCTTTTTCTTCCTCTGCAACAATAAGAATAATCTCTTCTGAGCTTGCTTAGAGTAGAATTTTTAAATGTCTAAAATTCAAAACAATTTAGAATCGCAGTTATCATTATTGAAAGCACAAACTTAGATAGTTAAGCTTGTGGTCGATACGTCATCGTTGAAAGCATTGGTTGCACAATAATGCAATTGCACGTATCCTCTTACAATGAAAAGCAAGCATAATAAAAATTATTGTGGAGATGAATAGCAAATTAAGCAGCATTGTTATTATTGTCACCGAGGATAAATACGAGAGAAAAGTACAATGTAAATAATCGTGAGAAATAAGGAAACGAGACGAAATAAAACGAGGGACAAGCCTTGATTCGGCAAGACAAACGAGGAGTGCTTCGTCGAAAGGACGATGACGCATGACGAAATCGAATACGATGTTTTGATCGTAAAGAGCAAAATAGGCGAACAAAGTGTATACCTAATAAAGAAAACATAACCTCGTACCTGTTTGGACCTCTGCTTTTCCATAGTGGCCCGTGTTTTATCACAAGCCAATTGTCGCTTAGCAGCACTCCGTAGCCAGCAGCAGCAGGAGTCAGCAGCAGCAGCAGGAGTCAGCAGCAGCAGGAGCAAAGTGGCTATTCAATAATACTCTTTGACATTTTGCGCAGGATGGATAATCACGTCTTCATATTAGAAGCTTACGCGATTGCACGTCGACGACGACACTGCGCTCTTATGACCGACCAATTGTCAGTGTCACTGCTAGTAGTGCTCCGAATGCTCGGTCGGTCCTCTCGCTCCCCGTCCCGGGGCTCCGCGGATCGGTCGGAGGCGGGCCGACCGGAGCAGACGAGAAACACAGCTGACTCTTCGCGGTGAAGCCATCCGAGCTCTGATCCCCCTCCCCGCTCTCCGGCCAGCGAGGACAGACCTTCGATCGGCGGCGGCCCGCTCAGGCTCCGCCCTTTCACGAGGAGGCCACCGGCGCTCGGGGCAGCGAGCCTCGGGCTCGGCCCGATTAATCCCCAGCTCCTTCGTCCGATCGAATTAATCGCGGCCAGTACTTGTATCCACCCGCGCGCTTACGCAATCCTCCCGGTCGGCCGCGTATCGGTGGTAGGGAAAGGCACTTCTTACTTTATCCTTGGGCGATAAATTGACGCCCAGTGGCAAATGCATTATTATCGATTACTCGATTCGGCCGGAGTCGGCCTTAGTTGAATTTACTCCCAAGTGCTCTGACCAACGTTTACGCGCTTCTTTTTGGCATTTCTCCTCGCGTCCTTCCCGCGAAGCCTCCCACGAGAAGGACCTTACCCGAGGCTAATCCAGGGCTAACCCAAGGATTAAACGACAAGCTTTCGAGGATCGCGCGAGGGAACTGGTTTTTCGCTACTTAGGCCATTATCAAAGGGACTTACATTTTTCATGGACAAATTTGTAAGCGAGGATGAGTTTTTCCAAAAAAAAACTAGGCCTCGAGCCCCGAAAAAGATCCAGTTACGCTAAGGACAAAGACTAACGCGCTTGGGTGGAGGGAAGAGGTCAACCTCGTGATTTTACGCATTTTCAGGAAGGAGGATATTAAAAGAAAACGGCAAATCGACGCGTTTCGTATGCACCGACGGCGAAAGTATGCTAAATAATTTTAAAAAGCGTTACAAATCGATCGATTAATCAATTTTTTTGGCCATTATCTTGCTTGAAAGGCGTAACGACTTACGATTGCGGCTACTTGCCACCCGAGGGAAAAAAACGTTGCATCACTCGTTATATCCGTGCATTTTAATACTCTTATTCGACGCTTCGATTAAATGAAAGTATTAAAATAGACGCTTTGGGAAAGTTGGTGACTTAAGGCAAGACTCGATTATTAATATTGAAATATCGGTCGTTTCAAAGGAATCCGATAATTTCACCACAAAAAAAAAAAAATAAAAATAAAATAATGCCTCTTTAACAATTAGCCGTGTGGTTTCACATTATAAAACATTGTATGATTAAAAAAAAAAGTAATAATTTTTTTTGTTTATCAAACATATTTTCACGGAAGTGGTACTTCTTACTTGCGCTAGAATCGTTGCATTTCCTTGGCATTTTTAACGCTTGATGTTTTGTTATAAAAATTACACTGCTGCAATTAAACTTTCCATTTCTCAGATATCAAGACTAATGCAACGTTTATAAATCCTTAAAAAAGCATCAATATTATTTATATATATATTATTATTATGGTTTTCGATGATCTAATTTAAATTAGACACGGTGAAAAGATCGCTAAACTTCGCCGTGCTTATTTCCAAGAAGATGACCATTAATACCAAGTTCAAGACGATAAGCTCAACTTCAATACGCAATAGCAATTATTCGTATTAGAGACTAATTGTTACGCGATATTGACTTCGTTTAAATATACACATTAGGATGCATAAGATTCAAGTTATTTTTACATTTGCAAACGTATTTTCGCGTAATAATGGCTTGGAGATATTTTGGACGATGTAAGATCTGCTTCGAAAAGAGAGTGGAAAAATTAATGGTATTCTTACTTTTTTTGCTTTGTTTATAATAAAATGCTGCGTTACATTGAAAATAAATGAGTCAAAAAAAAAAAAATAAATAAAAATAAATAAATAGAAACAAAGCAAAACAACAAAATGAACAGTAGACATGATTTTAAGAAAAAATTTTACGCTAACCATTATTTTTCACTCCACAGCTTTAAGCAATCATAATTTACATACTCATTAAAAAAGTTATTTTTTAAGTAATATAAATAATTATTGTCTTTGCCGATTTCCCTTTAGTTTTCTTTACCTTCACGGCAAATAAATATAATTTGATTTTAACAAATTAAAATTCTGATAATAGCACGCGAATCTTTTGACACATGTACAATTACGAATCTTGTGAACGTCAGCTTGGAAACTCAGCGCGGAGAACTTCCCAATTTTTTCATACGTTATCTCGAACAGTTTGAATAGGAAACGAAAACGGTTACTCGATGGGTAAGGGAATAAAAGTTTCGCAAAAGGCGGCTTTTCTTAACTAATTGTACTAAGAATCGTAGATTTTCTATCTGAAACAATTGCTTCTAGGAAAAATTAAAATATTCGTTATTGTTGTCTTAGCTAAGTACTTCTCCTTTGAATAAGCGTAGAAACTCCATTTTAATTAAAGGACAAAAAAAAAAAAAAAAAAAAATTAACGGCTACAATGATTAGAAAAGACAGGTATTTTTTTTTAATCGCTCGGTACGAATCGAGCCAAATAAGATTGCAATTAGCTTAAGATCCGGCAGTAGTCGGATTTTCGTTGTTCCCATAATCCGTCGTTGGCCGGCGCACAAAGGTCTTGATTTGATTGGGAAAAGTCTCATTTCCATCGATTTCTCTTTCTCCTGCTCTCGTCGTTTTCACCGAGGGTCAGTGGCAACCCGTTCGTTTTTAACAACGACCGTTGGCCCTTCCCTTGTGCCTGTGCTTCGTTAAGCGAATAAATGCCGACCTCGAGCCTCGGCGCAGCCCTGACGATCTCTACGACGCGGAGTGGAGTGATGTTAACCCCTGGCCGACTTCTGCGTGTCATCCAAGGGCTTACGTCAATTACGGGACGCCGAAGTTCCAAAGCACGAGAATGGCCCCGATGCAGATTTACGAACGAAGGGTAAGATTAAGACAGAGAAAAAGTGTCCCGCCAACAAGATTCTCAAGTTAGCTTCCGAGTTACGATCAATTTATCTTGGCTCCTGCGTTATTAACCGTGTGTTGCGTTACGTCCCGCTGGAGTTCTCACACATTATACTTTGGCCTGTTTTTGCCTTCTACCCGGCGCGCTCGATTTTCATATTTCTTTTCCTCCTTTAGTCGCTGATCCTTTTCCCCGTTAGCCCGAGTGCCAAGATCTGATTATAAAAATTCCTCGGAATATTGACATTGATATCGAGGGGACATTACGGGCTGGGGGCTCAGGACAATTGTCTCGCTGTCAAAATTACACTTTTGATGAATTCAAGGGCTCGCGTAAAATCAATTTTTCAAAGGATTTCTCATGATTGCTTGCCTATAATTTATAATAAAATGGTTTTATAACGATAAATTATTATACCGTAATTGTAATGATTTAAGAACGGTAAATGAGAAAAATATTTGTTTCTATTATTATGCATGTCAATTTAATATGCACGAATCTTTACCATTAAATTTTTAAATAATGAATAATAATCTTATCATCTGTATCTGCTTAACGCGTACGGCATTTAATGATTTTAATACACCAGTATTAAGTAGAATATTGCTTTCTTAGTATCAATCTTATATATTTTACTTAATACACGGCTTATCATTATCGACTCTATTTATGAGTATTAATGATTAGGGATATAAGAAGTTTTAAGCATTTAAAGAGAAAGACGGAAAGTTGGATGCTTTCTATATTTTATTCAATATTCTTCTTTTAATTTCTTGGCACGCCCTTAGTAGATTTTACTCCCCGTTAAAGCTGTTGCTGCCTAAAGAAGACGTATTTATGCTGCAAATGCGAAGATGACAATTTTTCTTTTATTAAGCCGGTGGGTTTGATACATCTGAAATCTCTGAATAGTTTTTAAAATTTGCTCGCAAAAGGTTTGGGAATCCGAGGTAAATAATAGTAGCGATGAATCGTGGATTTCGATGATATATCCCCATAATTAGGGAAAATCCCGTGTCAGTGTTTTAATTAAAGATCATAAATATCCACTGGTATTGCGCTTTGTTTGTTCATATAATTGTGTTAATTATCTTAGATGATGCTGGTATTTTTTTATTTGTAAATTATTGACGCACGAGTCATCGTTTAATAGATAGAAGTGCCGAAAGTGTAATATACGCAGGTAAAAAAACTGTCATTTATCCTTATTTTTATATTTACCGCAGTTACTTTACTCGTATCCTGATTTAAGCACGCTTTTTAAAATAAATTACACTTTTTACACTCTTTTCAGAGTTGTGAATATCGTAAATTAGTACTTTCGTGTTTATATATAAACTGCTAATCTTTTTTAACGCGAGCATTCATTCACGATTAAATAATTTAACGGTAAACCGATCTATCTATATAAAGGTAAAACACATGTATTAGGAAAAATAGATAAAACAAGATAAGATTAAAAACACCGAGTATGAAGTGTCTATTTTTAATAAACTACCGCTACACGTGCGCACCGGCGGTATACTATACCACGTGAAATTACAGCTGTACCCAACATTACGGGGCTTAACTTACGTTAATGTAATGCATCCAAGTCGCACCGAATGAAGTTCCATTTTCTAAAGCAAAGTCATCTAATTTAACTATTGTACTATACTGCAACCTCATCGATTGTCTTGTTCAAAGTTATTTAAAATTTGCACCAGCCCGTTAATGCTTTTATTACAGTGTCTGCCAGTTGAATTACTTTCGTATTTTATTACTCCTTACGAAATTACCAAAAAAAAATGTAATAAATATTAGATGAAATATATCTAGCGCTCTATGCCTTCTCGAGTGCCCGATTACCTTTCGCAAGTGCCTTTAATTTTATTTTCTCCCCACGAAGGCTTGCAGATAAGCAAAAATTGCGTTTTACATTTAAACATCGAATTGCCAATAAGTTTAAATAAATAGCCAGATACTGTTTGCCAAGAAGGAAAATCAACATCCGTACTATTTTTATCACTCGCTTAGTCTCCTGGATTATTAATCGTTCCTCTCCCTCTTCGGGACTGCCACTTTACTCTCCTTCATTTGGGCACGGAGAAGCTTGTAATTTTAATCCGTCTTAGACTAATTAACCAGAAAGAGTTTGTAAATTTGCATGATTTTAGCAAGTGACGCAATCCTTGGTCTGTCGTACCCCTGAATACAAAGCGGCCAATACAAAATCGAAATAATTCGGGTTAGCATCTGCCTTGCGATCACCGGGCTTTCTTTGCGTTTTCCGCTTGCATCTAATTTCAAAGAATTTAACAACACTATTGTACTAGTTTGTCATTAATACGTACGCGTAATTAACGACATACTTAGTACATGATAAATAGGACGCAACTAAGTTGCGCGAGTCGTTGCACAGCCTCAGAGCACACAAGTTTTTACAGCCGATGATTTAGTCCGCTTTTTGCGCGAGAGGGAAGAAAGGAACGGCTAAAGCTGGAAGATGCGCCTTATGAAATGCAACGAAATAGAGCGGCATCTCGTATTCGGTGTCCCGTATTAAAAAAAGCGAGGAGCGATAAATTTTGGCCGAACTCGCCAACTTTACAGCCGCATCTATGGGAATGAGTGCGCGAATGCCCGTTTAACGAAATTATCGACTCTAGGCGAAGACTCGGTAGATCGGTTGCGAGCCATCGCCAATAGGTCGGAGCTTAGTTTGAGCACAATGAAAAGGAATCAACGCCAGTGCTCCATTTCATTTCCGCAATTTTAAGGAAAAATGAGAGGTCCGAAAAAGCCGTTACGGCGAATAGGGGCCAGGTGGAAATATTCGGAGGAAGCCATTTATTTTCGAGGGCGGGGGGATCCAAGAGGGGCCTCCGTTCTGGCGAATCATCTAGAGTCCTGCCTACGAGCGAGCGGAGCGTTAGCCATGCGAGGCTTACCATTTCAATACATGCTACCCTCCCGAGGTTCTCCATGGCCTCGCGAAATAATGTTTATCATGTCCGCTCTAACGTCGCTCGTTCGCGAGGGTCCTTTATCGTCGCGCTGTGCGCAAAACCGTGATCGAATATTCCTCGACTTTCTCTGAACCCTCGGTATGTCGCTTAGATTATTTGGAGACCTGCCGAGTACGAGGATAATCGAGTCCAAGCAACTTCCAGATAATGAGTTGCGCTACTCGTAAAAGCTACGGGCTAACAAAGACCTCAGCCATGTGTGACATTTTACGGGATTTCTTTGACGGAATCATGGTGAATTAGTTTATTTATTAGCAGGCAATTTAAATGTATGATTGTTCTATTCCTCCCCCCGCCGCCGAGAGCTAGCTGGTAAACCATTAGTAACAAATTGTGCGCGAAAGTGGGATATTACAATGGGAGACGCTGTTCAACACTTCCAAACTGTACGAGCCCGATCAAATATTATCGTCCAGTATCTACTATAAGAATTACATTACATCGTATCCTAACTTTTTACTTTTTCAAAATCGCAAAACAAACTTTTTTCACTTTGGTTCAATCTTGCTCGTACGGCAATAACTTTTATACAAACATTAATGCAAATAGTAATTTCAAGATTATACAACGATATAATTAAAACATTTTACAGAGAATTGAAATTGGTAAAGTCGTAAATAGGTAAATTTTTAGATACATAAAGAAATGTTGAGAGATTTAATTTACGTGTTTTTTAACATTTTATTACGTGTTAAATTTATTGTCGTATACACACGCGCGCGCGCACCTCTAAGAAAAACACATTGCGTCCAAGCATTTTTTTCTTATCTTAACACTAATTAATTTTAAATCAATGTTAAGCTAATATTGGAAATAAATTTAGTTGCATATTTGATATGCCAGGAGCTCGTTTAAAATAAATTCAACCAATAGAAGAATCCGCTAATGAGCGTTTAATAAATCAATAGTCTGAATATAATTTGTCGAAGCGAAGTAATAAATGTTACGCGGAGGACGGGCGTGCTTAAAATCTCAATTTCATTGGCTTAGAATTAATACAAGCAGGCCGAGTGCTGTTGTGCTTATTAATTGAATTCAAATATAAAAAGTCGCTTTATGTTGAACAGATAAACATGAGGTAATTTTCTGAACGAGACCAAGGGTTATTCGATACAAATTATTTGATCGTCGAGCTGTTTTTTACCTTGATGTTATTAATTTGGCTTTTTTTGACAATCGCTAGCATTATATATTAATAAATTTTAAGGATAAGCTTAAAAGTAGTCTTTGCAAGTGTTAGCGGTGTAAAATGCAAATAGAATATTGTAATTTATAAATTTTTTTGCACGGCCCGCAAGATATTTTACTTGCTATTAAAGTTGTAACTGTCCTAAAAGTGAAGCCAAATATTTCGGACTTCTCAGCGATGTAAGAACCTGTATATACTGTAATATTCCATTAATTATGTTTAATCTATAGTAAAATATAAGATTCGCAAAGGCAGCGATCGCCATTGTATTTTATAAGCGTCAATTTTGGCGATGGCCCGCGCAGCTAAGCGTAAGAGCAGTAAATTAAATGTTGGAATAAAAAGGCCCCGGTACCAATGTTATCGGAGCCTAGCGAACAGTACCCGGGCCTCGCCAAAGCCTCGTCCGGCCTCGAGTGTTCTTTTATCCAAGCGGGGGACTTTTCGCAGCTCGCATGAAAAATTCATCAAGGTCTCGCTCGACTTTACTGTTAGGCGTCCTCGGCTCTCGGCCGCGGCCCACTGGAAATTCCCTTAGTGGCTCTTAGTAGGAGCGCCCACCGCCGCCTACAATGTCATTCATCTCTTCAGTGCTCTTAGCGAGCGATGGGGTAATCCTAGGGATCCCGCGCCATTTAAAGTCATTTAAAGCCCTTGCAAAATAACGAGCCGTTCGGGAGCGCACGGACACGAGCGCCGGGCGATTAGCACCAAATCATTAATCACGGGCCGTAAGCCGCCCCGGATAACTAATAACGCGGATGCGATACACGCCGCGCAACAGATGACGATAACAAGAGATGAATAATAAATTACGGGTACAAATTTAAATGTAGATGTTGAGGGATAAGGCCACGGATTTGTTTGCGTCGCGAGAGCGCGCATTATGTCGATCGGATGATGGCTTTCGGTTTCATATTTCAGCGTAAGCCCCTCGGGCTCGGCTTTGTCATTCCGCTCGCTTGGCACAGTAGCGGTAGAGCGTACGAAAATTCCTTAATGCTCGTAAAATTCGCGGCCAAGTGCGCGATATCCCGTTAAGAGCGCGACTATGTTAATAGCATTTCGACAATTGTTCCCACGCACGTTCACCCCTAATTAATTCCGCCGACGCGCTTTTTACGAGAGGCCGTTACCACATTCGTGATTTTATCGTTGAACGGCGCGGGCGGGGGCGGGGCGAGGGTAAGCGGAGCAAACAAGTTCCTCTTGTGATTTTTCTCCCGACGGCTAATGGCGCCACTTAGAAATGGAAAGTGCTCGAAGACCGGAGGCTTTTTCTTTACTTCACCTGGGGGGTGAAAATTATTTACTTTGATGTCGGACTGAGAGAGAACGAACCCTTGGTATTTCAGTTATCGAGCCAAGAATCTAAGGATTTGCACTGATTCGATTGTCTCCATTGAAATGCAAACTGATTTATAGCGCGTTTTACTTGTACAAGTGGGTACACATTTAGTACTGTTGGGCGATCCTTGAACGATAACATTTTTAATTTCTTATAAAAATGGATTCCTGTTAATAATTTCATTGCTAGACTGGCGCGTTTAAAAAAAATCATAGGCCAAGATGATAATCTTTAAATTAACAGATTTCGAGCTTTACATTAATTTATTAATAAATATTTCTGAATTGATTGATCTCTCTATGCCTATTCAGGGCATATTTACGTACAGTAATTTGTTTATTGATAAGATAGATTAAATAAAGCATTGCGCTTTCCATGAATATATCATTGACGTATCAAACGACCGGACTTTTAATGAATTCATAATTAAGCGAATATCCTGAAAAAAAAAAAGAAAAACAACTTGTCATTAATTAAGTTTTTAACATTTACTCATTTTTACCATATCTTAAGATGCTTCACGTGAAAATCTTTCATCTTGTATGTGCGTAAATTATTATTATGGTTTGAAATATTTAAAAATACTTCCACTTTTATTATTTAATTTATTTAATCGAGTCACTGAAGCTTCCTAAAGAAGCATTGACGAATGCTTATTTATCGAAGGTTAACATTTATTTGAATTTAATTACACAAACTTAATTTGATGCGCGAAATTGTATTTTTGATATAATTATCAAAGCCTTTAATATTAATATAAACTAATTTTTTTAAGCTACAGACGGAATGTTGCAAAATAACTAATGGAATAGAATGTTTTTCGTTTGGTAATATTTAAGGTAAAACAATATGCAATTTATTTATAACGATTTATGTTACCATTAATGGAAAATTAACAATTATCGTTTAATCGTCACACACCTGTGTGTATTTTAAATCGCACATAATAAATATAATGCTAATGTTAAAAAAAAAATTACACACAGCGTCTCTCGACTCAACAGTAACTATATTCGCACATGCATTAAAACAAATAATGGTGTATTGTAATGAATTTATTTTAATTGAAATTATGAATAAATCGTTAATTTTCATTGCGCTAAAAATTTCTCTCTTATAAAATTACAATATAATAATAGTGATCTTCCCAGAGACTGGCATAAGTGCGTAAGCCAAAAGGTACTTAAGAACAGTGGGATTCGATTATTTCTTTAATCGTATATTATTATTAGATTTATAAATTCATAATAATCAGCACAGGCCTCTGTACTCTAGGCCAGAGAGCTCAAAGCCACGTTGTGGCCAGTGAATGGAAAATCCGAATTTTCCTCCAACCCTCTCAGCCTTAAAGAGTCGCGACATTTTCAGCGACAATAAAATATGCTCTAGATTTCTCTCGCCTGCGCATTTTGCAAGGGCCCTTAAAATACGGCATCGACAATGGAACGTAATCGCGGAACTGCGCGAGTCCTTAACGCCGCGCTCCTCCTTGTCCTTCGTCCCTTCATCGGCGCGCAATTTTTACGTCCGCCAACTGGGTTAAAGAGAATCTCCTCGAATCTTCCTACGAGGCGTCTCTTCATTTTTTTTTTGTTTTTTTTTCTACGTTTATCTTTGTCCGCTCTTTCGTCATTCCTTTCTCGGTGCCTTTTTTGTCCTCGCGGATTCTTCGCGCTACCTTTTCTCCGCGATACGAATTCCGCACATTCAATTTGTCGCCTAGTGAAAGTAGAATTTTTTTCATTTCCTTTCTAATGTAAAACGCCTTTTTTTCAAATCCGCGGCTCAACTGTCTTCTATATAGGAGCAAACAAATCGATAAATAAATTAATAAATAAATAATGCCCTGACTGCGAGCTTTAAAAATTTTTGTTGTATCTTATATATCACTTACATAAGTCACTCCTATCTATATCTTTGTCTTGCGGATACTTGTTCTGCTCTTACCCGATAATAAATGTTCCAACGTCGCTCTTATTTCAAATATAAATCATAATATTCTCTTTTACGTGTTCAATTTTAATATGGTTTCTCTTAGTTTTACAACAAAGAAGCATTAACCACAGATCATATCACTTACACTTCCATTTATGATTCAGTTCGTTATTATTAAATAAACTTTCAATATGATGAGAATATTATTTTGTTTATATTATTTCTCTAAACATATCAATTCACACTTGTAGTGCAATTAGCAGCTAGTAATTAATGCATTAGATCAATTCGAAAATATTATTTATTCGAAAAGCGTAATTATAAGGCTTCAAATTTATTCTCTTAAAGCACACACACACACATATATATATATATATAGGTGAGAGACGAGTTCACTTTAAGTTTCAAAAAACATAACGAGTCCTTTCATGAAACGCATCATTCTTACGTGCACAGAAAAACCATGATTGCTTGTGAATTTTTTAAAATCCAAATAACATTGTGCTTAGTGAAAGTATATGATTATTTTTATTATATGTTATACATATATATATACATATATATATAAATGAATAAAATTGCTATAATATAGTTGTGCACTATTTTTGTTAAGGTTTGTTTTTATTACTTATAAAAGAATCGTAAGCGAATCTATTAATTACTATTAATAAAAAGTCCGCGTGCAGTTCTTTTATAATGTAAATATTGGATTTTTTGCGAGTTTTTATCTTTAAGAACCAAAGGCTTCGGAGTGACACATTTCGAGTGTAACAATTTGATTAATCGGTTTTACTTTCATTGACTCTTAAAAATAAGATATCTTTTCGCAATGATAATTTTAACGAGCTGACTGACGCTTCGCGTAGTACGGCAAGCTCTCCTTTATTCAAAAACAATTCAATAGGTTTTTTCGCAACGAAGTCGAGGCTTGGAACAAGGGTACACAATTGTAGCAGCCGATGATATGCATGAGAAAGGATTCAAGGTAACTTAAGATTTGCTTAAAAAAAAAAGTCGAGTGTCGCGCAGTAAGTGTGGGGTATTTACTTTGAGATTTGGCAAAACCGGTCGACTTGGGCAAAAGGTTCGCAGCGACGTTTCAATTAGTTGGTACGATCGAGATCCAGCAATTGATACATCTACAAAATCCGATGGCCGCGCAGTTGCGCTTAGCTAAGCGAGTCCGCCTGCTTGTACACGTATTAGCGGGGCGGGGGGGGGGGAGAGTCGGGAAAATGCGAGGGCCACCTCCCGCGGGGCGGGGTCACTCTGCATCCAGACAGCATCCCGTGGTAGGAGAGCACTTCGATTGCACTAGCGTACGAAATCCGTTGCCGGCTGTGCATTAAGGACGCGTTAGGGCGCGACGGGCGCGTGCAACTGGTTCGCGCACGCTTGTAATTTAAGAGATTGTCAGGCTAAAGATAGTGATCCAGGAGCATTGGAGGGATTACCGTTCGATAGGGCGGAGGCAAGAGAGAGAGAGAGAGAGAGAGAGGGGCCGTTGTACAGCACAATGAGCCGGTCTGGAACGTTCCCTAGGACCCCGGATGGGCCCGGGGCTCGGGGGGGTGGGGGGTCCGGGGAGCCTCGAAAAAGAGGAGCGAGGCAGTAAAAGCTCGCGGTCCTCCTCTCGGCGCGTCGCAGGTGTGTGTCGCGCGCGCCTTCCAGGAGAGGCCCAAGAGCGCCGGGACAAAGGGAGGGACGCTCGAGCTGGGAGGTGGGGGGCCCGGCGCATAAGTAGCAGCGGTCCTTAGGATAAGCCGTCATTGCGATAGTGAAGGCAGGGGAAGCCAAATGTGCCCGAGCTGCGCGGCCCGGGGACAGCCAGTGACACGTGGACCGCGGCCCCAGGAGCAAGTAGAAGCAGGTACGCTCCCTTTCCTGGTTAACGTTCCGAGGCGATGGGCCCACACTCCATCCCCGGCCCGAGGCCCCATCCAGCGGCCTTTAATCTTCCCCCCGCGGAAGTGTGAATTTTCGTTCGGGGCTCGGGCCCCCGCCGAGGGGACCGCCGGGCCCGTGGCGGCTCCTCTGATCGGCCTCCCGAGGCGGGCCCGGGCCCGAGGCTTCCATTTACGGGGGGGGCCTCCTCTGCGCTGCTTCCGATGGGCCGCGCTCGCTTATAGACCATTCGGCGCTCGGATTTTGCCATCTCGGAATGGCTTGGCTCGCGACATCGTAACGATATATCCCCGATTCTTCGAGTGCAGGTGTCTTAAAGCCCCCCCCCCTCGGCTCTTGAATCTAACGAAGGCCATCGGACGAGAGCTCGATAACTCTTGGCGACGACTACACCCTCCTCCCCGCCGCCGCCGTTACCATTACGGGCAGGACTCGCTGATTTTTATCGCGTACTCGCGAAATTCCTGCGTCTTTTCTCTTTGATTACACCCGGGATACCCGAGCGTTTTTTTCGCTTCCACCTAAAATCACTTTGCGATATATATACACTAGTTGTACTATGGCGAAAGCATCTGAAAGACGCGAAATATTATCATTCTTCGATCGAGTGTCGCGCTGGTGAAAGCAATATTTCTAAACCCCAAATATTTGCTAGAAGTTGCTTGAGGTTGGAAAAAAAATGGATCTCCTTGTTTTGTAAAGTAAAGATCATTTGCGAGTGAAAACTTCTCATTCGGATAAATTGAATTGGAAGCATTCGTATCTTGTATGTGAATAAAATTATAACCTCGATCATTGTAACTGTAAGTGTCCCTGTTCTAAACATTAGTCTCCGTCCGACGTATTTTAATAAAATATTGAATAAATATAAAAATACTCTTTTCACATTCATAAACATATTCGTCTAGAAATTGAAACATAAACATTTCTGATTTTTTTTTATAAAAGATCATATTTACATATATATATATATATATAATTCAATGAACATTTAGTAAATATTTCAATATAAAGTAAATGCATTTTAATAATTTGAGCATTTCCCCCTAAAAAATTGCTCGTCTATCGGTTCTGATTTAAATAAGCTTTGCATGCATATTTATTAAAATACTAATATAAACATATGCTCGGATAACTTAATTATAAAGGCAGCATTTTCTTGAATTAATAAATTGCAAAACTTTCCCAATATCCGGTTAATTTATTATTGGTACGAATAAAATGCTAGAAGTATTGTCGCGAAAATCTGTTCGAATCCCGGGAAATCTAAAAACGGAACAATATATGTCTATGGAATGTTTATGGGATTAAAGAAAATGAATAATCAGGCACATTGGATCTATCAAGAAATACATTTAAGAATCTAATTTAAGGAGTAATCATCATATATTGGCTGAAAAAGGTAATCATAACGCAAAGCGTAATTTTATTGGGAAATTAGTAGTACTTACAATAAAAAAAAAAAAAAAATTATAGCTGAATCTACGCATAGCCGCGCGTAATATCATAGTTAACCTTTTTTATGTAAATTTGAATCCGAGAAATTTAATGATCGAGTGTATAAAGTACACAGACGTACGTATTACTTATTGAGCATTATCTTCCACCTGCATTTATAAAAAAGGCTTTTCAATTTCAAAAATGTAGCGTATTCTCAGAAAATATTCGAATCGAATGGGACAATTAAATAGCTCGAGTGGTAACCTCTTTGAGCCGCAGCTCGTAAAAATAATACAAACAAATGACCCAAATTTTCCACGCGCATAAAGTACTGTATAAACTTTTAAAAGTAAAACGTTCGCAGAGTGAACCATTTGAGGTATCGGTGGATAAGAAGGCCTCTCTTCCTTTTCACAATATAGGAAATTAAATTTTAATTTACGTAAATTTCAGTTTAATATTTTTACTTACCGATTTAATTGCTGTGCTTGTAATTGCCGTATTGGTAGCCAAACAAAAAGTGCAACAATGGTAGTTATACTTTAAAAGGTCAGCCGGAGTAAAAATGCAATGCTCATTTAATAATAACTTAATTGCAGTCTTTACGCTCGTGTATTTACGGAATCATACGTTTTATACAAACATAAGTATTGACAGGGAATTTCAAATAAGCCTACTTCGATATTTAGCTCAAACTCCTTAAAATTGAAATTAATGCCCATTGAAAGATGTAGCAAACCTCAAAATGGCTGGCCTACGTACCTTCGATTCCACTCGAGACAATGATTCTTGGTTTTAATAACTATTATAAAGCGAGTATTTTACGCGGGATGCATTTGAGTTTGGATTTCTTTCGAAGAAAACCTTGTATTTGTATAATTAATAACGGAGACGCCGTAGACATTTGCCCGTGCGCAGGTGAGCCAACACGATTCCACAGTTGTGTACAATTGCTTTATCGTACATTGACTACGCACGCTAGTAGATATTGCGACTAGTTTCAGCTAAAGCAATGATTTGAAATTGCCTATCAAAATTACTCGCCTCTTATTTAACAACACTGATATCTTAGTTATTAATATATATATATATATATACGTATTCATTTGTTATATTGTTCAGGACATAAACAATGCATTTATTCGAATTACAGTTGAACTGCGTATAATACAAGGTTATGCATATTCGCATTATCTCACGGTAGGCAGTTGGTAAAAATTACCTCGAATGCCTTCTCTAGGCATCAGCGCGAAAAATTTGTTACACATTATATAACGCTCTTCTCTCCGTTAAGACTTCATAAAACGAAAGATACCACAGCAAGTAGAAATGCTGGTTGTATCTCTTGACCGTAATATTCTGAATAAGCAGCATCTAGTTCTACAAAGTTTCGAAAGTGAATGCAAAAAAGTCGACGACGCGCTTACATAATATGAAATATAAACAGTTATAACGCATTGTTTTTATAACGATAAAGTTAACTTGCACGGGTAAATTTCTTCGTTAAAAGCATTAGCAAACATAAACGATGGACATCGGTTGCCATTTAACGTCCGATTGATTTTAAAGGCTGACTCAATACGTTAAGTTACGTATATTGCATTATAAAAATCAGATTAACAATTCCATGTAATATATTTTGCGGGCAAACGTTAAAAATAGGAGCAAGTAAACGAGGTCGGTCGAGTCCTTACTGATTTCCCGTGTAGATTTAGCAAATGTGTCGGTTACGCAACGTCAGGATGGATTTTTCAATGAACAACCTAAATCGCGATAAGCTTAAAAATGCATACAGTGGCTCCGTCATTTGCTATTGTTTTAAAATTTAGAAGCGCTCGGAGGTATTCTGCGTTCTCGTACCTTTATTAAAACAATCATTAAAACAAGGGGCGATAAATTCATTTCATCCAGACGGTTTTTCAAGGAAAGTAAGGCGGACTTTTAATGGCCGACTTTACCGACAATGAGTGTGTCGCTTCCGACTTAAGACAGGCGTGACGCATTTCCGTTATTCCGGGAAGGCCAACAATGCATGGCGAAATATTGATTTGCAGGAATATCATGTGCATTCAGGGCTCTTAACATTGTGCATTCAATGGAATTGAACGATGGCGGCGCCGGGACAATTTCCTGAAAAAATTACCCACGAAACACATCGATTAGGTTGCAGCAAAAGTTATGACTTGTGCATTAAAGAGTCAAATCGGTGAAATGTTGCTCGGCATAAAGTTCGGCTCTACGACTATGCTGCCTTCTAATCAATAAATTGACGGTACTTTAAACGGGTTACTCTATATCTTTAAGAGGCATTTTATTTAAATATAAGTATTTTGTATTAAATGTATATATTCTATACGTGGAAGTGCATGGAGTCCGTGGTATCTGATGGTAATTTAAAAAATTAAGAATTAAGAATCAAAAAATTCCCTCTCTATTATTTGAATCTTAAAAAATTATCGATTACTTTAAAATATGCAACAGGCAATGGAAAATGACAATATTTAATAACAAAATCCTGGGGATGAAAAATTTACGTTAAAAATTAGATCCTTCGCAGATTAACATTTGTTGTTCTATTCGTCATTTTAATAATTATTAAGGATTGTAAATAAAAATGTTTACAGTTGAAATATGAAAATATCGTGCGAAATTACAGAGAAGAAGAGTGAAGCACAAGCCTTCAATTATTAAGTAAAGTGTTCTGTTCTGTTTAAGTCTTCTAATATCTCATTTCAAAATGAAAGTGTGATAAACTAATTATTGTGACTTTTATTATGTATATATGTGTGTGTGTGTGTGTGTGTGTGTGTGTGTACATTTCAAAAAGTATTTTTAAAAAATTAAAGATTTATTCACAAGGATGAATAATTTTATTAATTGTTAAAATAAAAATTGAAAACTTATGATTTCTATGCTCAATATTATTAACATTAATTGTTTAAGGTATCGATTTTAACGATTTGTTGTCCTCGGAATGCATTAGTTGTAAAGGAAGTTGAAAATGTAATTACATAAAAGTTTTTCTAGACTCGAATAAGCGTGTACCGATCGACAATAATTGCCCGGACAATTTCACGTACGCACGCGTTTAAGGGCATGCGCACAGGCACGTGTATTTTAATAATGCGATCTCTTTTGTATCATCTTAAGGGCAATTATATTAAAATCAGTTGGCCGAGCGAAGTTCCCAGTGGGGCCCCGCCGGTCAGGCAAAATCAGCGCGGAGATCCTCAAATTACAAGGGTACACCTCACTTAGGGACTCGGACGAGCGATGAAAGTATTTCGTCAAGTTTTTCGCACAAGCCTCGAGAGCATCAAGCCAAGTCGGCTCTCGTGCGCATTAATTTCCCCGTATTCAATAACGGAGAGTAAAGTGGCCGAGCATTCGGAGCGCAAAGATCGGCGTTGAAAGTTTTCCTGGGCCCTCGGCGGGACAGCGAGCTATAGGGATTTTTTTTTAAGAAAAAAAAAAAAAGAAAAGAAAGCCTCGGGGCGCGTCTTCGACTGCCTTGCCGCCGAGAAGGCCGGAGGAGGGCCCGGAAGCCGCCGGGACTCCTCTCCCCTGCGGCAGCGGGTCCAGGGTCCCTCCGCTGGCCGATAAGCCCCGGCCGAGGCGAGCTCGGCATCGATACCCGCAGAGGGCCCAAGGCCGCAGTCGAGCCCTCGATTGCCCTCGAGGCTGCCGGGTTTTCGGCAGAGCAATTCTCAATTGAGCGGCCCCGAGGGCCGTAATTATTTATCCTCGGGTCGAGGGACCCTCGCCGACTCGGCAGCTGCTCCTCCCTCTCCTCGGCTGCGGTCCGCGAGCTGCTCCCGCGCCATCGAGGACAGTCGCCATTGGCCTTTCCAGCTTCCGCGGGGGCCGATTCCTCGTGGCAGCTACCGTTCGGCGGCTCTTTGAAGTGCCGCCGGGGAGCCGAAGGGCCAGGACCTTGGATGTGGCCGCTCAGGAGTAAGGCGCCGCGCACGCGCAGCGCGCCAGAGCCCGGGAGGAGAGGAGGAGGGCCGGAGAGGGTCCGCGACCTCTAGAATGCGTGAAAGTCACTTGAAATTCGTGAGAGGAGATAAGCTCGGCCTGCGAGAAAAGCGGGCTTGGCACATATCCGCTGGCCGTCGCGGGCCGCGCTCCGAGCGGCTGAATTAATATTTCTAAGGAGCGGCGGAGGTTGACAATCGCGGGAGCAGCAGGAGACGCGCGTACCGTTGCCCGTAAAATTGGTATTCCGCTCGCGGCTGACCCTGTTATGCTTTTCCACGGGCCGCGGTAAAATGCCGCTTTGCTCCCGGCAAAGGGGGGGCGGGGGCCGGGGAGGGTCGGAGGAGGAAGGAAACGCTCGCGCGGCTCCGAGTCGGGGCATCCTCGCGGCTCCCCAGTCCCGGCGGCTCTCGGCTGCGAATTAACATACTTCTGCGGAGGGATGCAAAAGCAATGGCGTCCTTGTCGCGCCGATGATCGCATTATCGGATTTCCGAGATTCCAAGTACGTTCGTGGAAACATTTTAATGCGGCGCCGGATGCCTCGGATAAGCCGCCGCCGTACGTACGCGGCCACTTTTCATAACGATTTAAAAGTCCCCGTCCCTTGCCGCGCGGCGGGGGCGGCGGGGGAGCCGGAGCTGGAGCCTCATTAAAGGCGTCCGACGGTGGCTTTACAGTTAGCTCGCATGTAAATTTCGTGCGAGGGACGCCGAGCCTGGATTCATGCGAGACCGTCGCCCGGGACTTTGCGGCCCGGCACTTTTCGAGGGTCTCGCCGAAAGGAGAGTCGAGGCGAGCCGCGACAGGAGCGACGACACCGCGGTTCCTCGGCGTTTTCCTCGAGCCCCGTTCGGCCAGGGCTACTCGCCCGTGGAAAAGAAGCCTCGCCGCGCTAAGGGCATTATTAACTTTGTACTTTGTCGGTGCTTTTCTCAGAGTAATTAAGACGAAGGACACCGTAAAGTGAAGCATTACCCCCTAATGCCGCGTCAATTTTCTTTAATTCCTTTTGAAATGCCCGGTCTTATTTTATGGGGTGTTAAATACGTTAAATTCGCAATTACATTGGAGTAGCATTTAGATGCGGCACGACTGACTCTCGCTCTGGGCAAGCTTCAAATAAATTACTTGCTCCTCTCCCTACCAGAAATACGTACAGAGCCGAGAGCCCACGAGCCCATTAACATTGTATAAAAATGTTTATTCTACATCGATAAACTTTAATGGACTGTTGCTAATTATTGGCTCATCCAAATTAATGAAAACTTCTGGTCAATTTAATTAACCCCTGCCTTACGCATCTTTGTTAATTTACAATATTCTCCTTATCCATTGCATGATTTTATGTGACTAAAAATACCGCCCACTCGGTAGCACTCAATGTTTGGCCTTTTTCTCCCTCCGATTTTACTTACTTACAGTGGCAATACAAATTGTTCGTTATTAATGTTGAGGGATTTACGCTCCGTATTCATAAAATAAAATAATTTTAAATCAAGAAATGATATACGCTTTACCTGCCCTGTATTCGCAATATTTACCTACACTTTGCATAATAATTTTTATTTGCTTTCACAGCCAAAGAATCGTAGTAAGGTTAAAGTACTCGTCGTCGAGTATTAAAAATCCCTCGGCGATAAAAAAAATTACTACTTAAGGATTGTATTGATCCGCTTCTACGGTGAAAAACGCTCGAAAGGAGTGTTTCTTTAATTAAATTCGAATCTTGAGCACCGCATTCCTTTTTAATCGAGTATTTGAAACTACACTCGGCACTCGAGTGCTACCCGAGTAAAAAAAATAACTCCTTGCCTACGAATGGATTAGAAGTACATTAGAAGTATCGAGGAGCACTCGCCCGTACATTAATTTTACTAGTTCGATTATGAGCAAAAATAATAAACGTCCATATTCACTCAAGAGCAATACAAAACAGCACATGGTACATTGTTCGCAATATCCATATCATCGCGATAAATTAGCAATGGTTGCGAGCTGCATTATTCATCAAACGTAACTGTTCCTGAATATACAGCAATTGCGAGCTTTTTTGCCAGGAAGGTGCCGATGAAATAATCGGGGGCTAGGGAAAATTTGTTTATGAAATGCCAATGGTTATGCTTCGCGGGAAATTAATAGTGACGCCATTGCCAGGTGGACATTATTGGAATGGTGATGTTGGTATCGATGGCTCGACAGCCAAAATTCATAGGCCGACGGAGACGTGACATTTTTTACAACAAAAGCAGCTTCGATCTGTAGCCATCAATAATGCCTCTGCTGCATAAATTACAAGAGACTTTTTAAATTTTATCGTTGTACAATCGTTACATAATGATTTCATGAACTTGTTTTCCTTTGTGTTAATATCACATAATATATGCGTATTAAATTAATATAATTAACTCATTAAATACTATAATAAATGTTTTCAAAGAATTTGTTTCCAACGTAATACTTTTTGAAAAATTTTAAATACTTTTTATTATATTTACTTTAGAATAAGTATTTCACTTTAACGAGGTGTATTGAAGTATTTTTAAGTACTTTTCAATTATCATATTTTACGTACACGCACAAAGTACTTTTACGCGAATTAAAAAAATTAATAATAAACGCACGAAAAAAATTATCTATTTGGAATCTTACCCGTTATTAGATTATTTGTTTAAATTCATTACCCAACGATCGAATATACCAAATACCATAATTATCGACTAATTTGTTGTATTATGCCATTGTACAAAAAATTTTACGAATCATTTCAATGGTGGATCTTAAATACTGTTTTATTTCTAAAAGTCATTCAATTTTTCAAATTTTTTTTTTAAAAAATAGTGAAAAAAGTGTTTCGATTATTTGAACTTGTAATAGCATGACCATTATTTGTAAAAATAATGAGATGCAGTCTCATTAAGAAAGACACAACTTTGTATAAGGTAATAATTATTTTTTCGAAAGTAAACTTGGACGACCATGCATATATTCGACATGAAGGTGTAATTATCCGAGTTCAAAAATTGAATGTTTTGTTAAGTCAATTAATTTTCAATAAAATTTGAAGTTGCATATTGTAATTAAATTTAAATTTAAATTCTACGAAGAGAAAACATATTCAACAGGATTTTTTTTTTAAATATGTATACCAAATAATACACACAAATAAAAATACAATTTATTTATCAAAACAAAGACATACTGCATAAAATATCATTTAGAACGAAACTTACTGAATCAATTAAGTGAATTTACTCTGGAATATTGTTATCTCCCGTGTGGAAGCAAACTCATACATATTTAGTAGTAGAAGTAGTATTGAATGTAAAAAAATTTACAAAGCCCTGTCATATTCGATGTAAAAGGAATTGATATTCTCTAGATTTACATCCTCTTGCCACTAGCAGATGAATTCAAATAAACTCAATTTCTCTCACTCGAAGATCCTCGCTCGATTTCGGTGGCAAAAATTTACAGCTCCTTTTTCCCCTAAGTGGAAGGTACGACGGTAAAAATTTATTGTCCTGTGATTGCGCGCGAATAGGGTGTCCTTAGAATCTTTTAGCGATTTAGGTAAAAAAAGCATCTCGCGACACTTCGTTTAGATTTGAAGTGCGATACGATTGCCACCGATCATTCATTTTCCAAGGCGGGTTATTTGCCCTTTTCCATTGCGATGATCGGATCCTAATTGAATAATCCGATCGCATCTGAGGGGAGCTTGAATGATATTTCATTTTCTAGTGCTTATAATTTAATCGAAAAATCGAGTGAACGAACTTCGTTTTGTATTTATTTAGTTAGGTTAGTCGAGTTATTTAATTGATTCCATTACGAGGTTCATGATGTGGTTGAAAAAAACACGATCCTTTTTGCAGAAATTGCAAAAGATTCATGGAAAAATAAGAATTATAAAACAATTAGTAGAATAGCGCAATGTAAAACTATATATATATACGTCAATGAACATGTCTGTTGTATGTAATAATATTAATTCGAATACAATATTTAAGAAATTAAAATATAATATTCAATATGTATTTATTGCTGTTCTACTCCACGGATAAAACAGATCTGTATTAAGCTTAACATACCAATGAAAGGTATACGTTTTACCGATCGCATTATACTTGGATCGGTAGTACGTTAGGAACAAGGACGTGATTGCGGTGTACCATCATTAGATGGCGCTCGTAAGTTTTATATACAATATAAAATAGTTAAGGCTTAAGATTAGCAGATATTTGATATCCTACATTTGTTTATTCTATAAGGAAAAATAATATTTTAGAATGTGAAAGCATTAATGGATATTAGAAAGTAGATATTAAAACGGCTTTGTTTATTTACGATAACTATCGCTAAGAACTTATTGCCATAAAAAATAAAAGATTTTTGTACTAACTAAATGCGCTTCTCTTAAAGACGTTAACATGCGTTACGAATAGAAACTATAAAAAACTTTAAAAATGCTCCGACAAGTTGTTTTTTACAATAGATATATTTTTATATTCAATTGCAATCAAATTGAAAGCTAAATTGTGACCCATACTTTAGTATTAGTACCCCCTCTAATGGATGATTTAATTTTTTTTTAAATCTCTTTTCATCGTATCAATTATATGTGCGTCAAAAGCCACACATAACAGTATTCAATTTACTTAGCTGTATTTCTGTATTAAATTGTTTCCCTCTGAACGACTGAAAAACCCTCGTGAAAGTCATGGCAAGTCAAGTTTGAAATACTTTAAAAAAAAAAAAAAAAAAAAAACACAATCAAATGCGACAAAAGCACCGATAGATATCTGAGTAAGCCTTTCGCCGTTTGGTTGGCATCTTATTGAGTGATTATGGGAACAAGACATCGCAAAAACTACTTTATGCTCCCAGTGAAAACCGTCAAGGTGCAATTTAAGCGATTGCGAATCCTCGATCTTTCTTACTCTTCGGATACTTTTTTATCACCGACCCAAGATCTACGTGACGGAGATTGCCTGTTTTATACCCATTATAATGAAAAATGTTATGGCCGATCAGATTATCAAGCATTTAACGGAAGGCACGCGTTGAAGATTTAATTTCATGTAATCGATGCGAATTCATAGCTAATCGCTGTGACGCCAATTTGTCCAATGCACACGTTTTTAGCTTGCAAGCAATTATGCTCTTTATTTTTCTCCTTTTACATAACAATCCTAGGACTTCGTGAGATTTGCGAAGATCATTGGATTTGGAAAAATTGAAAAAAAATAATATACTTCCTAACTACTATTATCTACCTTTTTAACTTTTAAGACCGTGAATTTTTTAAAGTGTCTGCTAATTTTCTCGTACACATATTGATTATATGATTCCCTTAGTATGAAATGGCTCGTATATTGAATTAATAAGCCTTAAAAAAATGTATTCAATTTCCTTTGATAAATTTACGTTTTTTTAATGTAAGGTGAGTTATATAATTGAGCTATAAAATCTTATGGCCTTGATAATTATAGCCATCTTAAATATACTCCACACATGCAGTTACATAGATATATGTGCATGTATGTATATACACATATATCATATACATAATTACATATTCATATATATAAATATATGTGTGTGTGTGTGTGTGTGTATGTATATATTAATAAAATTTAGGTGCTATTACCCTTACGCGAAGATTTATTACTGAATTCGTGTTAAAAAATTTTATTTTTAAAGTAAATATCAATTTCACTAACATTTTATACCTTTATGCATTAAATATTTTGTAACAATGTATACAATTTAATATTGTATGAATTAATGTATGTTTTTACTATAATGTGATCGTATTGAGGAACGATCGAATTCACATTTTAGGAAATGCGTTATCAAAAAAAAGTTTACTACATACAAATAATTTAGACAATTATAAAAATTAAATTAATTATATTTATAGAAAGGTTTTTACAAAAAAATAATTTTAAAAGTTAACTAACATTTGTAAACTAAACTAGTAAATACGTTATTGTTATTTTTTATAATACACGCCTATGAAGGTATTGAACTGGAAAATTTTGTTGTAGTTGAATAAATTCTCTCGACATAAATGAAGGCAAGCAATAATTTTGATCAATTTCTGTTAACTTAATAATTTAAAAATTGTTGCGATTGAAATTTATATTATTATTGTGCTTTTTAATATACGAACAATAATTATTATAACTTTTGAAATAAATTTTTTATAATTTTGCAACATTGGGATAGAAATGAAACTATTCGCTCTATGAATTTCAAACAGGCAATTTATACTTGTAGCTAAAATACAAAGTAAATCGTTAAGCCACGAAACTTACCTAATCATTTATATTTGAAGGTCGAGCATATTGTGAGCTTATGTTTGAATTTTAACATATTTTCGAATTTTCGGTATAGATATTAATGCCTTTCATGAAGTCATGCTGAATTTTGTATGGATAAATATTTAAAAAATAAATAAAAACTATTGAATTCTTAATAATTCAAAGGAGAATTCAAATTTAATCGGGAGTAATTTCAGAGAAAGATCCTAAGTATATAATCGAATATTTCACTTTTGAAAAGAATGTGTAAAGAGCATTCCTATATACATATTCATATATATATATATATATATATATATATTCACCGTTTATTTTTAGAGTAATTTCAAAGAATTTTTCCACACCGGTAGTAAAACAACTGTAGCTTTTTTTATTTTTCTTAATACGCTGTGGAATCTGTTTCTTCTGTGGTACAAGTTACGAGTGAGGTTCAAAGGCCGGATCTGCTTTAAAATCGTGAGTGCTTATAAAAGATACGTCAAGAAAATGGAATACAATTAAAATATATAGCTATTTTATTCATGAGCTCATGAATATACATATCTATTAATTTCAAATAAATCCATATAAGTAAAGTGTAAAGCAAACGTATTAACAAATAGCAGCGTAAGAAAGAAATTTATCTCTCCGTGCCAATTAAGAATTAACTCGGATTTTCTATTTATTTGTTATTTTTCTTGTATCTTTTTATTTTTTCCTGTAACTTGATCGATCATTGGGTCTTTGTCTTCGCGAGCATTGAAAAGGCGAAAAAAAATATGCCAAAGGAAGTGATATTTTACAAGGCAGGCTTATGTAAAGTTTTTGACATAACGGTTCAGAAAAAAAGTATTTGCTCGAAACATTGTACTTTCACAATGCAACATTAAAGCTGATGAGTGATTTGCGATCGACGGTGCCAAGGCGTCCGAACCCATTACCGGTATCGAACTGCTCGAAGATATAGAAGAAAAAAAAACAAAAAAAAAAAAATCAGGTCCCTCTTGCAAAAAAGGTTCCCCGGCTCAAACCCCCCGAGCCGAAGGGCCCAAGACAGAGATAACGAGGGGCGCAGCCCGAGTAGTCGTAACGACAAATCGTCGACTCGAGAGTAAAGGAAGGCCCAAAGGGTTGGGCTCGGCCCCCAATGGACGTGGGCGGGAATATCCGGGCTCGAACTTTTAAGAGCGGGATTCCCGTAGTTGTGGCCCGGGAGCGACTGTAGGCCTCTGCCGAGGAGCGGCAGCCTCCGGTGGCGCTAAGTTCGCGGAAGCTCCTAAAAAGCCACGGCCGGCGGTCGGTCGCGTACCGGGGAGGGGGGCAGAAGGGAGAAGCCGATTCAAACGCGAGCGGGGGCAGGATGCCCGATGAAAAAGGAATTACCTCGGGGACGGGCCGCGATGCCATTGGCCCTCCCGCTATCGGTCGTGTCAACGCGTCTCGAGTACTCTCGAGACTTCTCTCTCTCTCTCTCTCTCTCTCCAACGACTCGGCCGGATGTCTGGCGGACTTCACGAGACTTGCATCGCTGACCATTGCGTTGCCGGTCGCCACTCCGAAGCACCACTCGGATTTTGTGGATTTTGTGCCTACCCCCCGCCAGCCCTCGCAGCCTCGGCCCACTAGCCGCGCGTGGCCAGCCGCTTCCCAAGCAACTGCTCTTCTCAAGGGCCGCATCCCGAGCTGCATCCCCGGGAGAGGCCCACGGGCCGATCGCTCTCTCCGGCACCGGCTACGCGAGATACCAGCATCGATGGTCGAAGCCTCGAGGAGCTATATTGGATCTGGCCCAAGAGCAATTGAAATTAAATTTTTATCGAAATGGTTGTCGCGACGCGAAGTGAGATTGAGTTACTCTTGCCGCGAATGGAGGCCACGCGCGCTTTATCCCGCGAAAAGCAAAACTAACGGCAGGCTGCTTTATTCGAGCTGGAGCGAAAACCAAAGAAAAAAAAAAAGAAAAAAAAGAAAGAAGAAAGAAAGCCGAGCGTCCCGTTGCGCCGTGGACATTTTTTCCAGGCCGCAAAAATACAAAAAGGGAAGCGAGGCCGACAGCGGCTCGGCCCTCGCATCGGGCCCTCTTGTCCTCTTCTTTGGAAAAGCCCCGACCCCGAATTCGAGGGGGATTTGCGAGGGGCTTTCGAGTCTCGCGGCCCATCTCGCGGGTATTACGGAGATGGCGACCGGGACGAAGAAATCGGGTAAAGAAGGAGCACCGGATTAGGGGGATTCCCTGCCCAGGTCGAACTCAAAGGTTAAAGGCCCTCGACTGTTTGCCAACGCAGGCGGACAGGATGCTTCGACTCCTTCTGGCGCTGCTGCTGCTGCTGGTGCTGCTGCTCGCGGGCTCCGAGGCCTGGAACAAGACCGAGACCAAGGAGCGCACCTGGACAAGGAGGAACTACACCGAGACCAGGCGCGGCACCGAGGAGGAGGAGGAGGAGAGCAACGCCGTCCAGTCGGGGCTCAAAGTTACGAGCGAGCGCTTCGCGGTCGATCTTCTCGCTAGGGACGAGGAGAGAAGAAAGGAGAACGCCTTGAGAGTCAGGGGAGACGAGGAGACAATCGTTAAAAACGAGGTAGGCCACCGCTGCTTTGCCTTTCCTTTCCTGGCCTATTAGCCTCGCCTTCCCCGCTGGGGCCCCTCCTCTGCCACCGACGGCTGTCCACCAGTCGGCCGCCATTGCCGATTTACTCGAGCCGATGGATTCGCCGCTTATAAACCCGATTCACCGTCCGGGCAATGCGAGAAAGGAAACACGGGCCGATCATAATTCCCTCGGCGGAGAGCCAGTGCCCGGGCAACGAGCCTCGATCGTAAATCCCGGCCCTCGGGTATCGGCGAGCCTTCGACGGGAGCCTACCTTGGGGCCTTACTCTCCTCGAAAACAGCCCTTGACTCTTGGCCCCGATGTACTCGACGACGTTCTTACAAAGTACCTCGTAAGCCAATATATTTATGAGGCAGTCACGTGCGAGGCCCTCGTCGACGAGGTCCACGAGGCTCGGGCTCTCACGAGCGGGGCCCAGGACGCCGCCGGCTCGGAATTACAAAGCCCTGGAATGTGTCGTGTTGACGTCGTGATCTTAAGGTGGGGGGGGGGGGGGGGGGGGGGGGGGGGGGGGGGGGGGGGGGGGGGGGGGGGGGGGGGGGGGGGGGGGGGGGGGGGGGGGGGGGGGGGGGGGGGGGGGGGGGGGGGGGGGGGGGGGGGGGGGGGGGGGGGGGGGGGGGGGGGGGGGGGGGGGGGGGGGGGGGGGGGGGGGGGGGGGGGGGGGGGGGGGGGGGGGGGGGGGGGGGGGGGGGGGGGGGGGGGGGGGGGGGGGGGGGGGGGGGGGGGGGGGGGGGGGGGGGGGGGGGGGGGGGGGGGGGGGGGGGGGGGGGGGGGGGGGGGGGGGGGGGGGGGGGGGGGGGGGGGGGGGGGGGGGGGGGGGGGGGGGGGGGGGGGGGGGGGGGGGGGGGGGGGGGGGGGGGGGGGGGGTGGGGGGGGGGGGGTGGGTGGTTGGGGGGTTGGGTTGTTGGGGTGTTGGGTTGTTGGGTTGTTGGGTTGTTGGGTTATTGGGTTGAGGGGAGTGGGCTTGGTGGAGGTTGGCCGTAAAGGCGCGCAGCCTCGGGATGCTGGCTTCTCAAATCCATGCGAGTATCGGATGCCGTATCCGGAGCTCATTATTAGCGATCCTGCCAATAGGTATAATTAATCTCGACGCGGAGTGCGCGATTTGCAGCCGCGCGCGCGCGCTTCGATTCATCCGTCGGCGCGAGAACGACCATTACATAGTTGCCTGATGTACAAGTTTTAGCATTACAAATACCATCCTTTATTTTCAAACCGGGGGACGCGCGAGAGAGGCCGAGTGTCTCGCGAGCAAATTACCCAGCGATATCGATGTGTGCGCGCCGCCTCGTAAACACGCGTGTCCCTTGCGTGCGAATTCAAAAATAAAGCTACGCCGCGCTTGTGGCGGGCTGGGGGGGGGGGTTAAAGGCTCGTTGAAAAGCCATCGAGCCGTGGCTGGAGGGGCCCCCGGTCGAAAGCCAAGACTTCCGTCGCAGAGAGGGAGGGAGGGAGAGCAATTCGCGGCCAAAGGAAGCCGGCGTCCAGCGGTATCGAGCGAATATAATAATGTATCGTAACGTAAGTGGCAGTTTAACATAAAGTTGAATCTCGATAGCCTTCCGTAATGGATTTTTCATTCAGCTATGCGAAGCATTAACCGAATGCTCCGGAGCATTCCGGCTTTTAAAAAGCGAGTCCAAGTTAAGCGAGTAACGAAGATTAACGAGCACGAGCGCCGTGCACCGGGATGCCGAGCTCCGAAGTAAATGTTTCCCCATTCCAAGATTCCTAGTTACGAGGTGGCGGCCTTCCGCGAGCCGAGCCATCCTTGCAAGGACGGGAAGGTCGACGTGGTGAAGATAAGGCTCCTGGAGACGGAGCGGTCCCTCGGCCCACCCGCGGTCGATGAGCGGACGAGTTATCCGGGCCGTCGGCACAAGGCCTACTTCGGGAATTACCTGCCGCGACGGGGGCCTTATCAGGTAGGTGACGACCAAATGGCCCTCGACGTTGACAGCCGACTCTCGGCCGGGGCGGGACGTGGACAGCGAGCCGCCCTCGTCGAGCTTTCGACTCTCTCCTCCACTCGATTGTCGGGTGCCTCGGAGCGAGTAGTCGGGGGGTCCCTCCCAGGAAAAATTAATCCGATCTGTCGTTCAGGGCGAGGAGCCGTGGCAGCAGGCGGGCCCGGCCAGGCCCCCGAAGAAGACCAGGCCGAGGAAGCCGAGCAGGAGGAAGAAGCCGAGGCCCGAGAGCGACGTCTACTACATCCGGCTGCCTCCCACGCCCTACAGCTACGTGCCCGGGCTGGGCTACGTGTCGCGGCCGGCGCAGTTCTCGACCTCCCCGCTCCGGCCCTCGGCCCTCATCAACCTGCCCCTCGAGTTCGTGAGCAACGGCCGGCCGAGCGCCGTCTATCGGCTCGGCGATCAGCACCGGCCCAAGAGGCCCGACACTCCCGTCCTCAAGCTCGAGCGGGGCCCCTACGTCTTCGACGGCAGGCCCACGGGCCTCTACCTTCTCAAGGCCGAGGCCCGGCTTCCCAATCGGCTCTGAGGCCTCCTCCCGAGGGACCTTTTGTAAATAGGGCCCGCCGAGGACGCTCGGCGGCTCCTCGCCGATGGCCTCCCTTTCCCGACTCTCTCTCTCTCTCCACTCCCATTCGCTCCCCCGAAGCTCGGTCGTACCTAGAAGCCTCCGAGTTCGTTTGCCACCCCCCACACCTCCTCCCTGAATCTCACCGATCGAGCCGATAAGTTTTCAAAGGCTTGTAAGCGCGACTCGATAATCGGGCACGATCCGGTCACGAGAAAGCCAGCCTCGGTCGTCTTTTTGCCTTCTATTCTATTATCTAATTTTCATTCGGCTTCCGGCTACTGCGAAATAAAAAAGCAAATACAGTACGATTTGTCACAATCTTTTCTACCCATCGGATCGGTCGAAAGAATCTTGCAATTGTAATCCAAACGGAGGCATGTGTCCCCGGCGCAAGAGTCCTCAAAGAATTCGACAAGTATTGTCTACGATAAATAAAAAAGGATTCCACGTAAGCGCGGAATCCGTTGTATCTTGAAAAGAAATCCTCGAGGCGAGAGTTTGAGCGAGCTCGCGCGGATTTACGCGAGAGCCATCGTCTTATTATCATTAATAACGATGAGTCACGGGGCTTGGGGCAGCCCGTGGCTCTATTTTTATCTTGAAACTGGGATTCCTGAGCTCTCGCCGAAGGACGAGTGCTCTGCCTAATCGAGGCCAGTCGTCCCGGACTCGAGAGCCCTGCCCGGAAATCGCGAGGTCCGCGAGGACAAAGGCCCGTGAGGCGATTCCTCGAGGCTGATTTAGCTCGCGAGCCGGCAGCCGCGACTCAAGGGCATGCTTTTAATGGAGATTATTGATTCGCGAGACGTCGGCTTTGAGATGCGGATGTAATCCTGCCGGGCGAGAGGAATGCAAGCTCGCGATTAGAATTTTAAAATTGGCAGCGAGAACCGACGGAGACCATATCGCAAAGCGCCCCAACCTATTCGTCTTGACCGATATTCACCGATAAGCCCGGCTATTTTATCCCCCTTTCAACGTTTATGCGCTGCTCGCTCTGCTTTTAACCATTGATTCGGCTAATTTTCTTTTCCAGCGTCACTCGTGCCGGTGTTAAATTGCTCGATTGCCCCGTGATTAAAAGCAAATATTACAGAATCCTACACCGGTGATTAACGCCTACCATTTATCCTCCTGGCCAGAAGGACGAGAGGCTTTTTTTTGCAATCGGTCGATTTTTCGATACGGCGACGTCGCAAGGAATTCGCGGCTTCTTATCGATTAATTGGAGCTCGACGGCCAACAACGAAATCGAGGCTTCTAATCGCCGATTTGTACAATATAATACTACCGTGCAGCTTGTACTGGTCGATGAAAAAAAAAATAGTAGTTTAGCCGAGTGCGTATTTGTAGAAGCAATTCCATTTTTCTACATCATTGTAAGTACGCTATTTAGGTTTACCTTGTAAATAGAGAAAAATAACGTTTATAATGTTTAATTAATAGCTTTATTATTGCCGTTACGATCTTTTCCTATCTCTATCCCCATCGCCGAGCGCAACAGTATTCTTCGGCTCGTCAAGATAAATGCATCTTAAATATTGTTTGTAGTCGTGCATTGCTTTTATTAATCAATCTTGTGCTCTTAAGAGGAACGGTACTTTTGTCACTCTGGTAAAGACTAAAATTTGAACCTAAAGCAATGGATCAGAGATGCATTATCTTGACGCGCGTTAAAAATGATCAATGGAATTATAAATTCATCGTGCAGCAAAATGAAGTATTATGTAAGAAAGAAAGGATAATAAATCATGTATGAAAACAATTTCTCACAATGAGCACACAACACTGCTCTGAAATGTATTTTATTCTTCGGACTTCCAAATGACGCATTATAAATATATGTATATAACGATAATAAGCATTGTTCATTGGCAAAAATTTAGATATTATTAATATGTATAAATGCAGTTATGAATAAAGTGGGGGAAGACAGAGGGAGGGGGAGGGGAGGGGCGGGAGAGGGAGAGGGAGACTTAAAAAGAAAATCACAAAAGTGTGTCTCGAGTTTCTCATTGCATCCCGGTTATGATTTATGTTCCCCGAGCTGGCAATTGTTGGTTCGGTCGAGTAAGCGCCGCGCCATTGCCCTAAACGCAAGTGCCTTCGACGCGCGGGTTAAAAAGGGCCCAGGATAATTGGCCAATGGCTTAAAAAGTAATGGTATCGAACCTAGAGCAGCGGCTCTCGGTCGGGATCCCCGGGCTCGGTAGGAGCTCTTATCGTTATCGGGCGATCGGCGTTCGAGGACCAATTTCATATAAAGGGCGATGCTTCTCGCCGCGATCGTTCGGCCGCTCGTTATTTATTACCCGGAGCAGTGGTCGGCTTCCTACCACCGGCATCCGGACCTTCGACTCGCTCGGCACTGCTGCTTCGCTTCTTTCGGGGCTTTTTCGGTGGAGGGGGAGGCTTTGATCGACCGAGCCAAGCAACCACCCGGACGATGAGTTATAGCGACAGAGCGTGGGAAATTGTAGCACTGCTGGCCGGTCAAAGCTGCCGACTGAAATAGCCCCAGTCCTACCCTGAATCCCGCGTCGAGCTATTAAACAATTTTCCATTACCGCGTTTTATTAACATCAAACACAAAGTAGAATTACTTATTTATAGACGTATTCTTACCATCTCACGACTGATTTAATTCCGATGCAATTTATCGATCGAATCATTTACGTATGTAAGAAAGAAAAATTACACTTGTTGCATTAATACTTTTATGATCGTAATGAGTATCATCATCCAGCCTATTAACTTCCTACGTTTATAAAATAATTTCGAGCACACAGCCTAGATTATATATCAGTCGTTATTAAGTACTTTCGTGAAAGCACAAAGAAGCATAAGATAATATTATTAATAATAATATTAATAATAATAATAATAATAATAATAACAATAACAAAGATAACAACAATAATAATATTGGTATTAGTAATGGCAATAGTAATAGTAATAATAACAATGCTACACTTGTATTTGAATCTACGAACTGTGCTATTTTAATAAAGCCGTGCTGGTCATTTATTAGGAAATATTAAATGACGCCTCGTTAAATGAATTATCCGAAACCTGAAAATGTAAAAGTGAAAAGAAAAGTCGGAGAACACCTCTGCATATTTATATATATATATATATATATTATGTATAAATATTTTATTGTGCAGCTTAATTAGATCTACAATAATCATACATAAAAAATATGAAAATATCTTGGTCTCTTTTTAAAGCGACGTGGACACGCATACACTGTAGTCGTCGTATAATAATATCGCGTTCATTCACACTTACATATCTACAAGTCAGCGGTGTTAATTAAAATAGCTGAAATCTAAGTATCAAACTACTGCAAGTTTAATTGATCGTAATTACAAAACTGGACTCGCTCCTTTTTTGCAAAAAACAACAGAAAAAAGAAAAACAAAAAACAAGGAACAAAAAAAAAAAAAAAAAAAAATGAAAATTGATTGGCGTTTCAGTCTTCTACAAAAATCACGCATATCGTAGACTCACGCAAAGGTTATTACATCATTAAAGATTATTACATCGCAAAAAGTACAGTCTATTATTCCCCTGACTCTGATAAGTGAACGCATACTGAGAATACTTTGTTTCAATATGGAAATCAGTCGTTCGTTATTATCAAAAAATAATTTATCATCCATGATTTGAAAAGGGTCTCGTCTGTATTCCAAGCCGGTGAGGTGACTATGAGCGTTGCGTAAAAATGGACGTCGACCTACGAAGGAGCTTGTAAAATATATATATATATATATATATATATATATTGTTATCCTTAGGGTGTTTTAATGGCCGCGCGACTGGAGGCAGGCCCTTAAAAGTCATCCGATCCGATATTCGGATATAAAATTAATAAGTATACTGCCCTGGACGTTCCCGAATTGAATTCCACGAGTGATCAACTATCCGAGGCGACAATCGTTAGACACGCGCAAAACAAAAAAAAGAAATAAAAATGTTTGTAAGCCCGGCTCGAGCATCCGCGGACGAGGCGCCCTCGGGATAAACGGTGCCACTCTCGCGAGACAAGCCAAATTTAACGCTACTGTTTTTATACGGGATGCTGCTAGACCGGAGAGCCGCCATTCGTAGCGGGGAAGCTTTCGAAGAGGAAGAGGAGCTCCGGGGCGGGGGCCCCCGAACGGCTGATCCTAGGATCGGCGAGCCCTCGCCGGACTATTGAAAAGGGAGTGGGTGGTCCGGGCCCGAGGGACGAGGAGGACTCTCGGAGAGCAGCTCCAAGCGCGGCTGAGGTAAACGAAGCGCCGAGTGGCACCGGCTTTCCATCAACGTCCGAGCGCGTCCGATGGGCCCGGGCCCTAACGTCCGTCGAAGGGGCTACCGGGCGGCGCGCCTGGCCCCTCGGCCCCGCGCGCGCCTTGTCCACGGGGGCCCCGGTCTCGCGCGGCCAATCGGAGTAGGGGCATCTACGGGAGCAGCGGGTGATAGTAAACAGGTTTCCGGCTCTTCTCCATGACGTAGAAGGCCTTGGGCTTCCCGTTGCCGGCAAAGTGCTTGCTTATACTGGTGGAGATGGACTTGCCAGCCAAGGCCGGGGCGTAGTAGTAAGACACGGTGGACTTCTTCTTGTGGGCCTTGCTCTTTGGGCCTTCCAAGGCGTTGCGCGAGCCGAGGACCTCGTTCCCGGAAGCCCCCTGCCAATTATTGAAGCCCTGCTCTCCCGGGGCCTTCCTCGATATCGGCTGCCGGTGATCGCGACTGCCGCTCCCCAGCCTCTGGATCTTCTCGAGGCTCGAGCCCAGTGCCGAGCCCGCCAAGATCTTTAATTGGGTGGCGTTGTTGCCCTTGCCGAAGATCCTGCAACAATCGGGGTATGCCCGATTAAAGGGACCGTTAAGGGCCTGCGAGGGCCGAGTTGGGCCCCGGGCGACCAGCCCACTGAAATCAAGGGCCCTCCCCTCGATCGAACCCTTAAAGCCTTAAACCTATGGCGGGCGCCCTCGGGGGCCGGGGGGGGGGGGGCTCGCGCGCGGATGAATGGAAATTACGGCAGGTGGGAAGGCGCGCGCCGCCAAGTTCTTTCCGCCCGTAGCCGCCCCGCGACTGCTCAACGGCTTTTGATATATCGAGCCTCGGCTAAGGCATTTTACCGCGATTCCATTTCCAAACTCGATCCTATCTCTCCTCTACCATCGGCTGCATAATATTACACGCGACTCGGCCTTGTACGTATCATTTGTAGATCCCATTGATTAAATGGGGGGGGGTCGGGGGAATGCCCAGTACCGAGGCTCTCCGCAAAGGCAAAGGTGGAGTCGCGGGGACGGCCAAGGAGCAGCGCAGCGCCTCGCCCCAACGGAACCCCGGCGATGAGCTCGGGTTAAACGCCGGATGGCAGGGGGTTGGGGGGGGGTGGATTTACGAGCAGCCCCCCTCGAGCTCGTAAGCCGAGCTCCTCGGGTACATTGGAATCCCTTTGGGGATTGGCGAAGATCGTTGGAGCTGCTCCCCCCTCCCCCTTTCCGTAGTAGTCGACTCACCGAGTGCCGGCCTGCTCCGGATGACTGAGCCACTTGTCGTTGTTCCGGCTGGGCTTCCTCGGAGCCTCGGGCAGGAGCTGCTCCTGCGCGAGCTTCTTGAGGTAGCCGACCTTCTCGGCGACCTTGAGCCGCTCCCTCTCGGCCTCGATCTTCCTCCGGGCCTGGTCTATCTTCAGCAGGGCCAGCTGCTTCTTCTTCTCGTTGATCTTCTTGACGAGGGGCAGGTTCCAGTGGTAGATCTTGGCGGGCTTGCCGTTGCTCCTGAAGCCGGGGTTCGGGCTCGCCAGGGTGACGTTCGGCTCCCCGTGCTTGTGGGGCTTGGAGAAGCTGTAGTAGGACGGACTGGCCGGGAGCTTGACCACGTAGACGTGGCTGTCGTGGGCCGAGCCGCCGTGGCGCCTCCCGTAGGCCGCCGGGTGGACCCGGGCCCCCTCCCCGAAGGCCTCGGGCCCGGCCAGCCGCTTCCTGTGGTGCCCGTCAGGCTGGGGTATCGGCACCAGGCCCAGCCGGTTGAGGATGGCCGCGTTGCTCGTCCGCACGGTCTCGTACTCCTCCGAGGGCAGGGCCATCACCGCGGCGGAGCCCAGGATCGCCGTCAGCAAGTAAATTCTGCAAGCGGGAAAGCCGAATATTTTCCTATGCGAATTAAGGGCCCCCTTCGCGGGGAGCGCATTGCCGGAGCGGCTCCTACCGGCCGTTACCCGACCTCGGCTCCCTACTCGGCCTTCCCGATAACTCGGTTACGATCCCTCCCTGTAATTCTAACTCGTTTATGATGGATTCGAGCCCTCCCCCATTGACGGCACCTGCCCGGGCATCTCCCGGCCTCTTCTTACCACTCGCGATAACCCTGTCCCTTGTCCATAACCCCTGGCCCCCCCCCCAAGAGCGAGCCAGACTCCTGTGACCGCTAACTCTTGGGCTTTGGCGCTCTAATGATGACTTCTGTGCTCTCTATAGGCTCTATCCACCCCACCAGCGTATAATAAGGTCCTCCTTGCCCCTATCCTAGGAGAAATTCTACAGCCAGGGGCGGAAATAATTACTCGGTGAGTACACGGGAACAAGGTTCCATCATTGCGCCTAATTTCTGTTATTATAAATTATCGTGGGAAGCCACCGACTGATTATTATTCATTCCTACTCGAGCTCGAGCCTTGATTAATTTTCTTCTTCTTTTTTTACCTCCCTCCCCCCCTTTAACTCCACAACCCTCCGTCGTATTTGTCAAGCCTTTCCTCTCTACCCTCTCAATGAGCCTGCGTACAAATGCATCATTAGCCGATAAGACCCAAGATTCGAGACGTATGGATTCGTAAACGAAACAATATCGATCGAGGTCTTTCAAAAAAAAAAAAATAAATAAAAATAGAGAGAGAGAGAGAGAAAGAAGGTTTTAATAACGAAATATATTATTGCGAATTAAAAACTCTAATATATAGTAAAATGTTGAGGCGAGATCCGATTATGAGGAAAACATTATAACAAAACCTGTCCTGTATTATCGTAAAAATTCAGATCCATTTAGTTGGATTTAATCTCCGATAGGAATGCTTACACGTAATAATCAATCCAACAACTCCGGGATGGGGGGAGGGAGGTGGATGGGTGTAAAAAGGGAAAAGATCGACAGGGGCGATCGGTATACATTTTAATACTTTAAAAGCTCGCGACGATAATGAGCCTCGCTAATTAAACGGCAATAAGCCCCTACAAGATTATCAAACGGGTGTGCGCGCGCGTGCGCCTCGGGTCTCCTGCTTTCTGTCCCCTGGCCGAGGCCCCGAAATACCCCCCCGCCCCCGCCCAAGGTCCCGCGGCAAGAGCGAGGCAGGAGGTTGACGCCGCCGCGCGGAGTCGACTCGGCGACGAGGCTAATGTCTCTTTTATCTAGCGCGAGCGATCGGGAGGGCGGGGAGCGTCGACTGCTCCTCGGCGAGGCGCATCCTCGTCTTTTTTTTTCCTCCCGCGGGGCGGCGCGCCGGGCCTCCGCAGGACTTTGATCGCGCGACGGTCGAGGGGGGAGGGGCAGAGGCGCGCGACGGGCGACTGCGGCGGCGTTGCGCGGAGCGGGGATTCCGTTGGACCGTGGGCTCGCCGGAGGTGGAGGCATCGCTTGGTGCCCTCTTCCCCCCGCCGCCCCCTCCGCCGCCGCCGCCGCACATTCGACTCGGCGAGTTTGTTCACCTCTCGAGTGCGGCGGACTGCACGAGCGCGGCGAGAAGACGCAGGAAGCGACGGAGGCGGAGGAGGAGGAGGAGGCGAGGGAGGCCAAGGAGGTGGAGGAAGATCTCCTGGGCCGGTGCTTCTAAGGACGGTAAGTGAAACTCGCGCATTAACTGTTGACCGCGCGGTAGCGGCACTCGACTCGAGTCAATTTAAATCGCCCGCGGGGAGGAGGGCTCGGGCATTCGTGAGCTTCGGCGCGCACCGATGCATCGCTTCGACTTAAGGCTCGCCTCCGCGGATGGCTCGCAAGAGTCGGAGATCGGGATCGGCCTTCGCGTGACAATGACGATAAATAAGCTCCCTAGGAGCCCCCGCGGAGCCCGAGATTTCAGCGGGATCGGGATACTCGATCGGTTCGATGCGCCGCTAATTCCCAAGGCCTTTGTTTTTTTTAGCTTTTTTCTTTTCTTTTCTCCCTCTTCCTCTGCCTCTCCTTCGCCGCTTCCTCTTACCCGGGACGCACGCCGGCTCCGAGGAGCCCGGGCAAAAACGATCGGTCTTAAGGTTACTCGAGCCGTCTAATGAAAAGGTAAGCCCGGGTGTTAAGCGGCGGCCCTTGGGACAAGATTTGGCCAAGATGCCGCGATAAATTGCTCTCGGCAAAGGAGCCGCGTCGCGCGCCTCTACCCTCCGCCCGAGTTTGGCTTTCGGCCGAGGGATTGGCCCGAGGGGCAGGAGGAGGCTAATCGGGATAATGCATCGCGCCTCTGCTATTAGTGCCACGAAGCCCGAGTCCCCGCTCCCGGGGTCCTCCAAGAGTAGAGGACCGAGCACCAGCCGAGAGGCAGCGGCTCTTCTTCTTTTTTCTTTTGTTCGGGACCAGTCGGGAGGTTAGCCTCGTTGCGGGCCGCTCTAAATCCCTTTGCCAAGGGAAGAAGAGCGCGAATTTTCCTCTCGCGGAAAGTTACCGGCAGCGGCGAGTCGAGAGAGGAACGCCAGGCCGGATCCGTTAGAAGGCTCGCGTATAAATTGCTAGACCATTATGAGCGAGATGGAACGGAGATACGTACATTATGCACCCGCGATGGCGACCAACTTTATACTTCATTCGAGATTTTAGTATTAATTACACTTCGCTGCTTAATGCCATGGAAGAAGCGGACCTGGGACAAATTACTGGATCCCGCTCTCGGGGACATGATGCCTAATGTCAAATTATAAATTAAATTTTTTAAACGGGCTTTTAAATTCGAAAGAGATAAATTGCCCGGGATAAAAAGCCGCGTTATTAATATTGATAACGCCGTTAATGTTCTTGGGAGAATCCTTTTCAAATAATCACTACCGACGCTTTTAATTCGCGTTTAACCTTTTGGTAATTGCGGAAAATAAAAGTAAGGCCATTTAATTACGTAAATTCTCATTTTTTTTTTTTTACTTTTTTCCTTTTTTCCTTTTTTCTTTCTTTCTTTTCTTCAGAAAATTGTTTACGATGCCTTTTTTTTATGAAATAATGGACTGCTAAAGAGTTTTGTAAAAGCTGTAATTATGGTGCGTGCGATATAGAAGAAGATATAATTCTAAGGCGTATTATTCAACTAAATATTCGACAATTAAATAACGATGAAAAAAAAATCTATACCATAATATAATAATGTATCATTAGGCTTGATCTAGTAATGACTTACGCGAATGCTTTAAAATTAAGTATTATTATAATTGAACGAGTTTTTTTCACGCAAAACAATGAAGTAAGAAATTTATAGTAATCGTTGTATGAAATCGAAATACACGCTTTTGATAAAAGATCACTCGTAATCTTCTTTTCTTTTGACCAGCCTCTTGTACTTTTTTTTCTTCATTCCAATGTTAAGGTACGACAATACAACTATAATGTAGAATTCAAATGGAAATATAACATAACTAAGGAAGGTACTTACTACACTGGCTACAAGGTTCGTTCCGAATTTGAGGAGTCCGTTAAGGAATCATAAATCGACCGTATAACGCCCACAATGGCATAAAGTATTCGTATAAAAATGCTATTCGTATTGCCAATTGCATAAATAACGACGAAGTAGAGAGTCGCGATTGGCGCCACTGAAGATAAACCAAATCGGAGTCGGCGTTGCCGATGGATAAACAAAAATTATCAACTATCGGCCCCATTAGCAATTATAAATTATCGCGTTGGGCGTCGATGGCGATACTTATTTTAGCGGAGTATTGAAATATTATTCGATGATAGGCCGTATAAGCGAGCGTGGGGGCGATACCGCGTCGTCACCTCCTCATTCAAACGCATTATTATTGTCGGTCGCGGCGCGTTATCCCATAAAAGAGCTTGAATGCCGCTGATTACGGAAACCCGTTCGTCCTGGCTGATTGGCGCCATTGTCGCGTCCCGCATTGGTTTTTGATTCGTATTCTTCGAGAGCGATCCGAGCCTCGGAGTCCCCGTTAAGTCGCAATTGATGCGCGAATGTCCGAAGGCGGTGGGGGGGGGGCTCAATTTTAGAAAGAGCTCGGAGAAAAATGTGCCCGAATCGATTAGAATGGGGGGAAAAAATGCAGTCCGTTGAGAAACTCGCGCAGCGTCTCGGTGAATATCAGGGAGTCGTATTAATCATGGGCTTAGCCGTTGTATCAACTACTCATTGTGTCGACTCCTTATTACGTTAACGAGCCTGTAATTCTCCAGCGGGTAACCAACGAGAGCTTGCTAATTTGTAATAGCCTTTACAAATGATGGCTAATATATCTTGGGATTTCTTCTCGGAGGGGAGGAGAAGAGCTTAGCCGAAGCTTTCAGAGAGGAATTCCGAATGAAGGTCGTGAGGGAGATTCGCCACCGGAGGACGATTAAAGAACCTCGGCGGAACGGTTAAGGATCAGAGTCAAGGAACGAGCGCGTGTCACCCTGGAGGAGGAGGATCGACAGGACACTCGAGCGGATGATCGCCCTCGCGGTCGAGTCCCGAGCTCGACGCGAGACGAGGGACAATAACAACGAGCGGTCGACGTCTGTCGTCTCCTGCGGTGGTCAGCAGGAGGGGCAAGCGGAAGAATAAAGGAGGGAGCTTATGGTTATAATGGGCCTGGAGAAAAAGCGAGGCGCACGTGCTCGCAGGAGGCCTGGCCTAAGCGATGCGGAAGCGCGGGCAGCGCGGGAAAAAAAAGCCTCGCCGAGCCAAGTGTCCGGGGCGGGAGGGGACGAGGACGGCCGGCGCTTGTTGGAAGTGGGCGGCGAGGGATGGCCCAAGGGCACCGCCGGGGAAAAAAGCGGCGGCGGGAGGCGCGCGCCGGGCCAAGGCCGAGAGGATCGAACGAGCCGAGAGGAGGGAGGATCTATCGGGATGGCATTCCTCCAGAGAGAGAGAGAGAGAGAGAGAGAGGGCGGGCGGGCGGTAGCGCAGATAGATAACCTCGGCGCGCTTTTCCTCGCGCGCATTTACAGTTAGCGCGAGCGGCTTCCCCACCCGAGAGCCTCCCGAGCCTCCCGCTGCAGTGGCCTCCGGCCTTCGAGGAGGCCTCTTTGTCGCGACTTCTCGCTCTCCTCCCGGGGCCCGGTCTCCCCGCGGATTACGCGGATCGACAGCTGATCGATCGGAGAGGCGCGGCCCCTAGAGACCAGTGTCTTGCTTCCCCTCCCCCCCATCCAGCCCCCCCGTAACTGTACCCATCCACTACTGGGTCACCTCCCCGTTTGGGCTTGTCCGCGTTGGGGAGCCGGGGGGTAGAGCAGCTCGCCCAGTGCGAGTGACGCGGTAGGGAGGAGGAGGAGGAGGAGGTCGAAATCGAGGAAAGTCGCTCGCGTCCCGGGCGATCGGTGACATCGACCCTCGCCTCGGCAGTGCCGATCGTGTAGGAGAGCCGAGGCACTGCTGGCGTCAGTTGCCGCGAACCGGTTATCCTCCGTAGCGATCCGCGGCCCGGGGACAGGGCCGTCATCGGTAGCCGCGGATACGGAAGTGCCGCTTCCCGAGGAATGGGGAAGCCGCCTGGCCAATGCCTCGTCGCACTTTTCCCTCCGCCCGCAGCTCTCCGTCGATCGCCGATGAGGGCGACTCTCCCCTGCCTTTGCGCAAGCCCTTGGCTTTTAAAGAATCCTCGGTTGGCCGGGCCAACCTGATATTTTAACAATTGGCGCATTAGTCGCCTCAGTCCGCGGAGCTTTTAACGGTTGGCCTCGATAAGCCAATTGCAAATCGGACACTGTTCCCTCTATTGGAGGCCTCCGTTACATTTATGGCCGAACAATTACGCGGAACTATCGGCTTTGTCCTCGTTACGATTGAATCCTCCTCGCGGTGACTATTATACCTCTGGCTTATCGGTATCGGCCGCATGAGCGAGCCCCAATCCTTTGGATCCCCGGCTGGACTGTACATTATCCCTGGCGCTTTTGCGAGGGCCCCTTGCACGGGATATTATTAATTTAACGAGCCTCCTATCGATCGACAAGAGCGAAAAGAAAAATCGAGGAGATGAATAATATCGTAGAGCCGAGCGGAATCCCGGCTGAGCATCGCCAAGCGACAATGGCGGCGCGCGCGCATTTTTCCCCGCTCTTGCGGTTCGCCGCGAGGCGAACAATGCCGAGCGCCCTCGAGAGCAGCGAGTAAATCCATCGGGAGAGTGCGTACGTACGAGGAGGAGGTTCGAGCGCGGGGCCCGAGTCTTCGCGGAAGCTCCAACTTTCCGCGGCGCGCCTCCGAGTTCTTCTCTCCTCCGTGGCACGGCCGTGAGAGAGAGAGAGAGAGGGGCGGGGGAGGAGGGCCGAGGACGACGACGAGGAAGGAGCCGAGAGAAGCGCGCCCAACTCGCTCGGTCGCATACCGAGTGGACGCGAGGAAGTCGGTCACTCACGTGGGGGAAGCCGCCTCGAGCGAGGAGCCAAGCCCGACCGGGGGGCCAGAGCCCGGAGTGCCCTCCCCTAAGGGGAAGCCTCGCCTACCCCGCTGGAGAGCGACGCAGAGGGGGGCCGGAGGGAGAGCGCGCCAGGTGCAGGTTTCTCGCAGACACGGGGTATAGGGAACGGCGCAGACTCGCGACTCTTCCGCCCCGCGACCGCGACGTGCCTTGACGCGCGAGCCAACGCGGCTCTCGTCTGGAGCATCGGCGTCGAATCGGTGCCGAGGCCTCCTCTGGATATTAACTACTCGGGGCCTGTAGCCGGGCCCCCTCGGGGAGGCCGCGCGGCGCTTTCCCATCCGGACTCCCGGCCCATTCTGCCCGACTCTTCTTGAGCTCTCCTCCGCTCTCTCGGTGGCTCGACTCCTGGGCACGTGTGTGTCTAAATTCTCCGAGCGTCAATTATTACGAGAAAAGAGATCAATTTCGCAAACTCCGCGCCAATCATTTGCATTAATTTCCTCGGAGGCCGCAATTATATTTATGATGAGGATGCAGATCGTGCTGGACCTCGAATCACTTTTGACTCTTTTGCAATTCCAAGGCTATCCTTCCTTGTCCTTCTTTGCTCGCTTCTTCCTTTGCCCCCAACCCCCCCCCTCTCTCTCTCGCTCTCTAGCCTTATAACAAATTTTCAAATCCACCGACTGTATACGCACAAAATTGTCGGCTCTAGAATTAATAAAAGTAAGTTTCTTCGGATGACTTCTCTTAATGGACAGGTCACAAGCTCCAGAGTACAAACTCTTGTACATCATACCGTATAATTTATTATTATTCCTTTGCTGTTTCGTTGGCTCGTCATTGATATTATTATCGTTATTATTATCGTTATTATTATTATTATCATTATCATTATTATTATTATTGTCGTCGTCGTCGTTGTTGTTGTAATTATTGTTGATATAATAATAATAATTATTATTACTACTATTATTTATTAAAAATGATTATTACGGCTGTAATTAATTGCGAACCAAAGCTCATACACGACGCAATAAACAAGACGTAATAAATTTAAATGCAAGTAAAGCAGAGATAAAGATTTCAGCGCGTTGTAAGCTGGAGTTGAAAGAAAAATGAATGCGCAGGATAATGTTACGGAATTCACTTGGTCTGTACTTGGCAGTGCTGCAGTGCATTGATGAATGATTTATAGGGCGAGTAGGGTAGGAGGGGGAATAAAAAATAGAGCGGAACAGACAACTGATTGTCTCGGCTAGAGGCCCGCGGACTTTTTATCCCTGCGAGAGTCACGTATAAAATGTGGGGGGGGGGCAGGGGCAGGGAGCCTCGGCAAAATCCAATTCGCCGGAGGGGCGCGGGTAGAAAAGTATCGAGCGACCGCCAGGGCCGGAGAGTCGAGCGCGCATCGCGTGTCTATGGCTTTCGGTTAAAAACGGAGGGCAGGGCGCTACCGGCCCTCGGCCTCTGGCGCGACTCATTTTCTCCCCGGAGTCGGGAAAACGGGGCTCGATACTCCCTGGGTAGTCCCGGAGGGCGGGGCGAGTCCGAAACCTTCAGCAGCCCCCCGTCCGCACGGAGCTCGCGGGCCCCTGAATAACGCCCCTCGTCCCTGTCGTCGCGCCGACACCTGCTCGGGCTCTCCGTCCGGTGTTCGAAAGCCTTCCAGGAAATAAAAGTGTCCGCGGCGCAGCTCGCATCGAGTCGCACCGCCGAGTGCGCTTCAATTTATGCAAGGTAATGGACTGCGGTCGAGCAGGCCTAGAGCTGAAGTTCACGTTTTTGCGCTTGGCATTTAGTGTGCCCTATAAATGCTATCGCCTTACATTCTTGTTGCGGTGAGCTTCATGAATCTTACATTAAACATTAAATTCGCGCAATTATGGGGCACACGACGTTACTTAATAGTCCAGGTTATACAATACCGGCATGGTTTTACTTCGTATCCATCTTACAAAGATTAGCCTACGGATTAAGGTACTTTGTGCACCTCGATGCTTAACTATTTATTTATTAAGCTCGTAAAAAGAATCCCTCTAATCGCAACATCCAACCGGCGCCTCGTGAATTTTAATTACATATATATATATATATATAAAGCTTTCGTGGTGCGCGAGGGGAATCGTGTGTAATTCTTTCCAACGTTAAACTGGATAATGTACCGCGAGGCGCCGATCGACGTCCATCGATCTCCTATCGTGATTCCCGATGCGAGATGCAAGAGATTCGAGGCCGAATCTAGAAATCGAGTTCAGTTCTTTAGAGGTAATTTAAAACGAGTCCTCGCCAATCCCGACAATTAATGGACTGTTTTGATAAACCGCGAATTGTCGCAACGCTATTTGCACTCGAGTCTGCAATTTATGACGGATCGGCAGGCCCTCGTTTTTAGGCACCGATCAACGGCCCGAGAGCCAACCCCCCGTTTCCCGTTAGCGAGATTGCCGATTTACCATCTCGCGAGGCTACGCGATGAGCATCGGGTGCGTGAGCTGCCCGTTGAGGATCCGAGCGCCGAGGCCATTTTTCCGATTGTCCTCGCGGCTTTAACTTAACACTGGAAACGGAGAAAACTTGGAGGCGCCTCGCGCCTACGTATATATATATATATACATGTGTGCGCGCGTGTGCGTTGGCGTGTAAGAGCGCGGGTGCGCGCGCAGGCGAATCGTGCGTCGCTCCGAGAGATTAGCGTAAGAGACCGTTGGCGAAGTTGCTAAGACCATTAACGCGTCGCCGGCGACTCGTTCTCTTAGCGAATCTCGAGATCTCCCGATGCCAATAGCAGCATTACGGTAACTCCTGTCCGTATGTCGGTCGTCACTCAGGCAGTTCAATATCCTGCGGCGATGGTTAATTGCCTCGGAAAAATCGGTTATAAGGCGAAGGAAGAGTATCGGCTTTAATTGCGAGCGACGAGATAAGGACGGATAGGGCGAAGGTTCGGGGCTCCTCGTTAGCGCCCGATGAGTCCCCGGTTAGCCGATAAGCGAGCGCGCGGGGAGGCGGGGCAGAGGGCCCAGGAGGGGCGACGAGAGGACTCGGGGGCTCGTCGGTATCGCGCGCCTCCGTCGGGACGCGGGAGCGGGCCCCGGAGATCGGATCTCCTGGGGGACGAGCCCCGGGAGGACAGCCGTCGCTCGTTGCGATACCCGCTCGGCGATTCCTGGTCGGCGATTGCTAGCCGACTTCTGAGGCCGCGGCGGCCTTCGCTCGCGAAATTGACGCGCGAGCGCGAATCCCGTTAGCGGCGAATCTCCGAGTGTAATGTTTCCCGAGCTCGGCCAAGTCGGCGCTACGAAGGAATCGATCTTGCCCCTTTGTTTTCGAGGTGGCTCGGCTACGAGCGGGAGGCACTCTTGGCTCCGCCGAGCCTAATAAAGGAAGGCCGAGGCCTTCTCCTGGCTCTTCTCCTCTCCCACCCCCCGCCGGATGAAAGGAACGCCACCACGCAGGCCTCGGCGAGCTTCCTCGGGGTCTCGGGAGAACTCCGGGCCGAGGCCAGGAGCCCCAGCCGCCCCCGCCTTCTGTAGACTGGATCCCCGGAGCCCAGGAGGGAGCGCCTCGGCCGGGGACCTCCTCTCGGGACGAGTCCGCCCGCGAGGTTAAGAGGTCGCGAGGCCCGCTCGCGGCTGCATAACGGTGCTGTTTATCCTGCGACGACGGCCGGCCGTGTGCCGGTGCCCCGAGTGACCGCGGAGGAGGAAGATTTCGTGGCTGCGACCCGGAGCTCGATTCCGCTACGCAGGAGGCCCGTCGGGGCCCGAGTCGCTATGCTAAAGCAAACAGTAACTGCGTGCGCCAATCGGAAGCCGAAAGCACTGCTTCGTACCCGCACGCACACACATATATATATATACGTGTGCGTATATCCTTTTTCACAGGGTGGAATTGCCTTGCCGAGCGCTGGTATTTAATCGATTGTTGATACCTGCCCAATGGCTATCGCTCAAATATTTTACCTTAATTGGTTTTAACGAGAGAGGCAAGACAAAATATTAACCGCTTCCCGACGATTCCTTCGGTTCTGACCGATGAGCCTGTGCTCGGGAGCGCGGGGGCAGGGGGGGGGGAAAAGAGAGTTAAAGTAAATTTATTAAAAGGTGTTTACTAGCGTATAATTTTAAAGTTGGTATTGGAATAAGATTGTAAATATGGTTAATAGTAGAACCGTATTTTCCAACATCAAACAGCCAATCGCATTAACGTTATCGATATCGTAAATATGATATTTTAATTAGCAGCATTATATTGACGGAAAACTAATTGGATTTATTCGTCAAATTAAATACTATACAGGAATTAATGAATATTTTATTCCCCTCCCTCTTAGTTCGACTGTAATTAATGCAGCCCGTAATATTGTTTTTCACTATCATTGTCATAAATAAGATTTTAAGGTGGTTTTATATCTGCTTGAATGAATTTATATACATATGGATACACACACACGCCCACACAGCCATATCTATATATATATCTACATCTATTTATGTATATATATGTGTGTGTGTGTGTGTGTGCGCGTGTAGGTACATATACACATACGCGTGCGCGTCTATAATAAATTGCTTTATTTATTATTGAAGATCCATTAAAAGAAAAGTTTTCGACTTTATGAAATTCCAATTATGCTTTAGCACGGATAAAAATATTTAAATTTACGTTTTCAATGAGTGTAATAAAATATTTATCTTCTCATAATATAATCTCGGACAAGTAATTGTTAATAAATCTTCTCAAACGGAATAACGCATCCTCTTCCTTGTGCGCTGGAAAAGTTGGCGCTGAGATTCTTACATTCATGAATAGGCGATGATTTTTCCTCGATTAACGTTTTTCATTTTTTTTTTTTTCCTTCTCAACGTTTCGCTTATTGTTTTATGCCGTTTTAAGTCCCCTCAAAGTTTCCGAACGATCGATGAAATCGTCGAGTTAATTTTTTCGTCCAAGACTCAGGGCTTCCGTTAAGCGGAAGCATTTATTCCCCTTAAGCTGCGATCCTCGATAAGAATGATTATAGCTGCATGCGTAAGAACAACGGAGCTATAGAGGTGGGGGGGGCGGGTGGTAGGGGATGCAAAGATCGCGAAAAAATCGAGGGAAACGTTATTAGACACGACAGGAGGGCTTTACAGATGGCAGGAGGGCACCGTTGGGCATTCACGTGGTAAAAATAGAAAACTCCCGAGTAAAATGCTAAAAAGCCCATTTCCACGGAGCTGGGAAGGATTGGGAGGTGGGAAATCCAGAGTCGGTGTCCCAGTAGGTAAGAGCGTCTCGCGTCTCCGGAGCTGATAAAAAGAGCCCCGAGCAAGTTCGAGGTCCTTCCCTTCGAGGCGCAGCGAGGAGCTCGGGGCGCGTCCACCAAAAGCCGCGATCCCACCAGAGGAGTCCTCGATCGGGAGCTCCTTCGCGGCGGAGTGCGGTGCGGCTTATGGAGGGCCCGATCGCGTCCCCGGCATTGTTCTGCCCCCGGATAAAAACGCCCGCGCCTAATGCACAATAGGCATCGCGACGTGGCTCGACTCGGAGTCCCCCGAGTCGTGCCGTGCCTGCCCCCCCCCCCCCGGCCACCTTCGTTTCGGTTCGAGTCGCGGAGCGGTGGGCGTCGAGGTCGAGGGCCGGCACGTAAGGAGCCCTCGACGAGGGTCGCTCCGCTACCGGGGAGCCTCGCGCCGTCGTCCTTGGCTGCGAATACCTCCCGGACGGTGGCGAGTCCGCCGTTGGCTCTCGGGGTGAGTCGCCCACGGGCACGGCCTCGGCCTGTCGACGCGTCCGGCCGGCGTCCGATTAGATTAGCGCCCGGCATCGCTCTCGAATAATCGGGACGCTCTCCTGGCATTCCTCGGGCTGCAGCAGCCCCCCGCCGACTCCCCGGCCCGGCAGTCCGTTCAATTTTACCCGACCCCACCAAGAATCGAACGAGCGCCCGTCGCATTTATTTAATTTTCCATCCTTCTGCCCCCGACGATTAAACCATTTAAGCCCTCGTCCCCGGGGGCGATCGAACTCGCGCATTCGACTTTACCAGCTGGAGTGCCACTTTTTTTCTGGAATCGCTTAAGCCCTGCGTGCCCTGGCGCTCGCGTCCGCCGCCACGATCGGACACTTCTAGACGCTCTCAATTGCTCCCTTAACGTTGGCAAAATAATTTGCGGCCTCGGAGAGCCTCCTAAAATAATTCGGCAACATTCGCAAATGCCGGCCACTTCTCTACGTGTATTAAACCTCGATGCTACACTCCCCTGTCGGCTGTACTTCTTTACACATGAACTCCAAGCTATTTATTAAGTGCAATTAAAATATTTCAGCGAATTACCCATCCGTTTCATATGCCTTTGAATTATATGTAAATTATCCTTAAAATAAAAGGACTCACTCGAGGCAGAAGAGTATATACTGCATGTACGTGTGATTAAATATCAATTAAATGTTATAAAGTTTGTTGCAACTGAATTGAATTATTCCCGTCCAATTGATAATTATTGCCACAGCCGACTAAATAATACTTTTCGATAATTCCATTGAATTATTAAAATTGCCTTATAACGTATTCAGATTACATTTTATTTTAACCTTCAAATTGATTTCTCGGCTATCCGTTTTCATTCCCTTACAACCGATTTTCCATATATAATGACGTTACCGCTTAGAAATATACTTTTACGCACCTTGGGGAAAGATTTATCGTACATATTTGTCTTTCTACTTTTTTTTTTTTTTTTTTTTTTTTTTCAAGAATTTTGATTTAAAAGATAAAACCTAATGCTCGCGTATCTTCTTAGGGAATCATCCTCCTATTTTGACTTGCGCTGATCGTCGTCGTCATCGATATTGAATAATTTTGAGAAAAGACATCAAAGTAGTCGCTCTTTGGTTGAAGTTAAAAGTAAAGCAACGATTCGGGTTAAATTCTCGAGTCTCGATCTCGATTATTTTAAACGCTTTATAAATATCCAGCAGCACAATACATTATATTGGCTTTTTTTTTTTGTTTTTTTTTATTTAATTATTTTATTAATATAGTGTGTATTAATATTAATCGGCATTATTTAAGCGAATGAAGATTAAACACGGAGTTAGGTAAGTGTTTTTTGTAAAATATTTTACGAAAATAATTATTCATTAATATGTAAATTGTACATCGATAAATCATTCAAATCCATATGTTATTTGAGTTCAAAGTAAAATAGCAAATTGCAGGTGATACATTTAATGTAGATTTAAAATATATAAAACATAAATTTACTTATCATTGAAATATAGCTTAAATAATTAATCAACGAGATCAACCTGTTTTTTTAATTAATGTATCAATTTTCTGTGTTTGAAAATTTGTATCGTTTGCTAATACGTGGAGTTGCGATATATTATCTTATAATGAAAATACAGATTCTTAATATGATTGATTACAAAAGTACAACAATTTGTTATTTATGAAAATGAAAGCCATTTAAGTTTTAAAAATAAGCATGTTACAAAGCCCCTACACTTTTTCTAATTGTAGAGAATATGGAAAGCTTAATTTTTCCTGGAATTTCAATGTAATAAATAAGTGTTTAACTAAATACGTATGCAGGAACAATTTTAAATAAATTACTGGCCAAGAAAGGCTGTAATTTATATCACTTTTTGCACAAATATTATTATTGGGTAAAAGAATTTAACAATCTACATGTTGGTTTAAACTGTTGAACATAATAAACACGCGTAATTAATATTGTGTACAAATGTAGAGATTTCCATATAAATAATATGAAGTGCAAAATGACTTTTCGGACTATTTGTATCTAATATTTAAATTATTCGCTTAAATTGGACGTCAAGGTTTTATTGAAACTATTTATTATAGATGATATTATTCTTAATACGCTATTACCTTGGAAGAAATGCACGATAGTTTAGTCACCGAGAATTAAACGTGTGCATGTGCGTGTGCACGCGAGTTTGCGCAAAAAACCGAAATACAAAAGCAATGAAATATTGTTTTACCTATATTGTAGTGAGCGATAGCAAAATGGTTAGAGACTTATTCGTTGCGAGACGTCAAATTATTGATACAGACGTAAGGCAATCTTAGTAATTAACTGCCGTAATTATGATTAAAAATGATGCAGCTCTTAATTTAGTGTACAGGCGCACGTATGCGGCTGCGAGCAAGTGGAATTTTTAATAAATTAACAAGATTTTTAAGCAGAGAGAGAGAGAGAGAGAGAGAGAGAGAGAGAGAATTCGCCAAAAAAAAATAAAAGAGCATGGAAAATTCCATCCGGGGATGAAAATTAAGCAATAAACGGTGAATACTGCACTTCACGTGTACATAAATTACGAGTCGAAAGGAAAAAGGAATTATATTATTCAAGTACTTAATACATCGGTAATTGGATCCCGTAACATGGAGATAATAAAATAAGTAATAAAAATTAGGAGTGAGGAGTACAAGTGTATTTAAAAAGATAATTCTTGCAAATTGCAGGCGAGTTTGCATTATTACAATCCTGACGTGAAAAACAGGCCAGCTTCGCTGGGTGGGGGCGAGCGACGAATGCGAGTGAGATAGAGGTAGAGGTAGAGAGAGAGAGAGAGAAGAGAGAGAGAGCCGAGCCGAGTCGAGGTTGAAAAGGGCCGAGGAGCCCGGTCGGCTCGCTTATCCTTCCACCCCGGAGAGACAATCGAAAGAAAGTGGCGGGAAGCGAGGGGCGCCGGAGAAGCGGAGGGTCGGGGGAGAAGGTCGGAGCCGAGGAGCGGCCGGCACGCGGACGCGGGCCCGACACTCACCTGAGAGTCTCGCGCCTCATGCTCCCGGTCGTCATCTTCGGCTCCTCCTCGCGGGAACTTAGAGCTGCTGCTGCTGCTGCTGGGGTGCGTCGCGTCTCGGGGAGCGCGGCTCGAGTACTGGCGCTGGCGGAGAGTCGGGCTCTCCTGGCCGGGCCGCGAGCCGCGCGAAAGCTCCTCCGCCGCGCTCCACGTCGAGCCTCGGTCGCGAGCCGCGGGTGGGGCTCGGCCCCGGTACCGGGATTGGCCGGGCTCCGGCTCCCCGGGCCTCCCATTGGCGGGCCGGCCTTGGAGCGCGGCCCGCACGAAAAGACCCGCGACGGGGTCCGCGACCGCGAGCTCGGCTCCATCCCCTTCGGCCCGCCGCTGGGCGCTTTTTCGGGGGACCCCCCCGGCCCTCTCCGCGACAACCCTATCTCTCGGAGGGACTCGGAGCTCCGGTCGCGTGTCCCGCGAGCCCATCCCCGGCCGACCATTAGGCTCTTCTGCTCGACTCGTCTCTCCCTCCCCGCTCCCTCCAAGGCTCTCTCGGCTCTTTATCTCGAGCCACCGGCATTGCCCGGCTAACCGCTGAGCAATGATCGGTCCCTGAAATTCGAAAGCAATCCTGCCCGCGCCTCCGACTCTTGGCCCAAGACCCCCGAATCGCTCCCCTTGTTTCCGTTCTATCCGCGACCGAGGCTCAACTTCGCTATTTAGAAAGCTTGGGCGTGCAAAAGATGAAACCCGGCTACCGCCGTGATTTTTCAATTTACTTTCTTTGCAAAATGTCAAGCGCTACCTTATCTAGCGCACGTAAACTACTGGCTCTTAATTATGCTGATTAGCTTTAAGAAATCGTTGCGATGGATGGAGCAGTACAATTTTGATCGATGCCTCTCCTACCATTGCACGCTTACGCACTTAAAGATACTTTTAAAAGGCACTTGAGCTACATTTCATGCTCTACATTTTTCAAAGTAACTTATAAAATTGGATCGGCATCGCATGCTCAACAAAATTCGTTATCAACCATTAAAATTCTTCCTCTTCTCCTTCTTCTTCTTCTTCTTCTTCTTCTTTTGTTTGTAACTTCATCGATTCTCATCGAATGCAATTACGAATGAAGGGATTATGATGAATATTTACAAGATTCTCACTTGCTAATATAATACCGATCTCTTTGATCGATCAACGAGCAAACTTTTATTTTACCGAACTGCCGGTATTGCCAGGGAAGTTAGATTTCGAGGCTTGTGAAGAATTCGCGTTAGTTTTTGTTGGGCGGACCAAAAAAAAAGAGAGAGAGAAGGGCATTCGGGGGAAGGCCTGAAAACGAGACAATTGTTGCAAGGCAGCAGTCGGCGATTGAGGAGTATCACCGCCCCCCGCCCCCAGGGTACCGGGCCAGCCCTGATAAAAATGCAGCGATCCATGTGGGATAAAGGGACGAGCTTGCAAAGGGGGCAAAGCGAGACTGGAAACAATTCCAATGAGAGCAAACGAACAGCCGCGTAATACTGCCTACGAAATGACACGTGTGAAATGATATATAAGTACTCGCGTAAGGTAGAAGCAAACGCCTTGCTGGAATAAGAGGAGCGTCCCGGAGAGCCCGAGCCTGAGCGACTAACGTGTGCCCGTGTGTGCGCGGGGGAGGGGGGAGCCTGGCGCGGAGAGAGTGGGTGGGGGGGGGGCGGGAGAGGTACAAGGTGAGAGGGAGACGAAGGTGAGAAGATAGGAAGTACTACAGAGAAATGAAAAAGATACACGTGTGCACGGTGCATACCGCGTATAGCCGAAGATTCTAGAAGATTCCTTCTCCTAATTAACGGAATTACTTCCGCTTTTTATGAACGGTAATTTTTTTTTTTTCCTTTCTTTCCCTCCTCTGCCCATTATACTTTACCACGATTGGTCAAAGATACAACGAACAGCGAGCTGCTCATTCTTTTGTCCAACTGTATCATTTTTCAGTCGGTTGTTGCTTATCTATTAGCTGAATCTAACTTTTTTGTTTAAAAAAAAAAAAAAAAAAACTAACGACTTAAAAGAGATTTATCAAGTCGAGTCTTAATAGACTCTGACTGTTTGGCTGTGTTTACTACTTCCGAACATTAGTTTCGGTCTAATGTACATTTTAATCGTGTATCAGCTGTGTTGTAGATGTTTACTTTATAATATTAATGATACTCGCGCGTAATTTAAAGCTATCGCAAAATAATATCTCCATCTTTGATTGCGGAGTGCCCCGCACTCCGGCTTTACATTCTGATAACATTTTAGACGCTTACCAATTACCACAGTTACACTCCTGACTCTTCAATATTATTTTACGAAAGCCAAGGAGTTAATCGCGTTTTTTTTCGGCTGAACCCCCAGTAGAATATCGATGCTCGGACGTGGCTAATGCCAAGGCGACCTCGTATTATTGAGTTTGATGTCGCGCCGATAAAGGATACATTTACCATAAAATAAAAACGGCGCCTTTACGGACAATTTCACCGCAAAAAAAAATTCTGCCTACTTATGATCGAAACATTACTTTTTTTTAAAAAAAAAGATATCTAGAAATAAAACTTCTCTTTTAAATATATTGCAGTCGTCCTTCTATCTAATTTGAAATTGTACAACTTGTAGCACTGCATTTTAAAGTCAGCCCCGGCATTTCATTAGTTTGCCGATCGCAGGTATAATACGTCCTCTTCTAAATAATAAGTATTATAAGCGCCTGATACTTAGATTATAAATAGAACCGATTCGTAAGACGGCATCGATTCCACCGATGACGACCAAATAAGCGATATCGATTTATACAATAAAACTTTGAATTCGTTCACCTTTCGACCCAAAATCAAGGTTCCCTTTGTCGGCTCAACGAGATCAGTATGACTATACCCTGTACAGCATCTTTACGAGTGCATCCCATCTATTAAGATTTTTGAACGACCTCGGCTCGAGGCGAATCAATCGATATTAGAATAGATAATATTTAAATTAATATATATATATATATATATATATATATATATTATATTGTAACTTAATGTCGATTGTAGCGCGTTATGTTCAAGCTTTTTGTCTAATTATTAGCATTCTAAGTTTTAGAAAAAGACGCCAATTGATGCTGATCCACAGGAAAACTGTTGTCCAATAAGCTTTGCTCCTTCATGAGTAAACACTCCGATCAATGAAAATTAAAGAAAATATATATCGACAATTTACAACGAGGAATCATCAATTATTCATGTGCCTTAGCTCAATTAAAACCTTACCACTCAATTTCATTGGGAGATATATAAAATTTACATCATCAATTTACTTCACGAACTTAATAAATGCCAGTAGATTCTCGATTATGCAAATTTCCATAAAATGAGCACATTATCGAAAGGTAGGGCTGTATTGGAAAAAAAATATATATCTATATATAAGAAAAACTCTTGTAAAATGTACTATGAGAACATCAATTAACTTATTAATGATAGAAAATATTTTTACAATGTACATTATTAAGAAAGCTCCTTCTTAACAACTCGGCAGACTTTGTAGCCACGTGCCAATTTGCAATTCTCTTTATCTTTCTCCCAACCTCCTTCTCTCCATCTCCCTTTATATTAAATCTCTTTTTCGCCCCTTTATCACTCCATTTCTATTTCACTGCTTTTCCCGCTACCTCCCCAATGCGTCTTCTCCTTCTCCTTCTGCTCCCAGGATATCGTTTTTTGTCACCCTCTTGTTTCTCTTTATTTGGTTTTTTTTTTTATTATTTTATCTTCAATACGGACTCCTTTCATCCTGTCTTTTTCTCTTTTATATCAGCGCCTTTTTAAACTTCTCTCGATAATATTCTCTGTCGTGGATAAACAATTTGCCCTGTCTCTTTATAAAGAACACCTAAAAAATGCCAGTAATAAAGAAATTAAATTTATAAAAAATAAATAAACCCAGATCCTATTCCATCGATTTAAAGTATACACACACATATGTATATATATATAATTGAGTGCTTAAGTTTTTAATAATTTTATATTTTGCAAATCTCTGATGACTAATCGTTATGGGTCGTGACGTATTTTTATTAAAATAGTATTGTTTTAGTTTTGATTGCGTCGGATTGATTATCAATAACTTCTTGAACTATTTTTTAATAAAAACTTGATAAAAAAATTAGAGAAAATTTTTTTACATCCGGCATCGTCGTATTGTACAATCTTTGTTCTTAACGGCTCTATGTAAAATTATGCACAATGAGAAGTCTTGATTAACTTCGTTTAGCTTAAAAAACGCAAATGTACAAATTGTTTGACCCCCCACCGATGTAAGAGTATATTTTTGAAGAATTACTGTAATACGTCTGGAAAATGGAATTAATGGAATACGTAAAGATAATTTCAATACGAATAATAATATATAGAAGAAAAAAATTGATGGAAAAAATAATAAAAATTATGTGCCAACGATAATTTTGAAAGCCAAGAAATTAAAGAGTAAATAATATTTAACGAGGACTTATTTGCATATTTAGTAAATTATATATTAAATGTATATTATAGACTAGAGAATAAATGTTTATTTATTTAATCGAGTAAGATTATTAATTATCCCTTGGAGAAAAATGTGTATGAATTATACGAGTAGAGAATTCTACGATTGGAAAGTATATTTAACAGGATAAAATGTTTAGCTTTTATTGTAAATAAAAAGACTGTTTCGAGTCTCGATTGAAAATTCGTGCGCAGAGGAAACAGAAACTGCTTACCCTGAGGTACAAATTTTGCGAATACATATTGATTTTCTGTCACGGGCGAACTGTCGTACAATTTCACGCTTATTCGGCATCTTAAAGCATTTGGCATCGCAATTTCGATGGATTATTTATAGTCAAGAAAGCATTAAATTTTGCCATTGGGAGTAAATTTGACGAAAGTGGAGCTCAATTTTGGCCGTTGGCTTATTTTATCAGCTAAGGTCGGACGGCCAGAGGGCCGAGGCGTCCTCCTTTATCCCATTGTTCTGGTAGCGGCGAGGGGCGAGGGGGGAGAGAGAGAGAGAGAGAGAGAGAGAGAGAGCCCGGACTCGAGTCAATATTGAAATACAAGAGCCGGCATTGTCCAATCCTGTCCCGCGACGGGGTCTCGAAGAGCCGGGCATCGCCGGGGCCAAGGCCATATCCCCGCGCTTGAAACACTTGGATCGCGGAGCGCTCAGGTCGCGGAGAAGCCGCTCGACGATGGGAAATTGATTATTCGCCCCCTGCGCGTTCGCTCCCTCGCTGTAAGAGCCCCCAAGGGCAAAAGTGACTCGAGTGCCTGTAAGGCGATACGCGGGCGGGGCCGGAGCCGAGCTCGACTCCCGGCTTTCGACGGAAGCAGGAGGCCTCGGTACCGCGGCCTACTCCTCCCGCTCGTCCCGAGCAACGATTCCTTCCTTTGGCGCGACTCCGTAGCCCTGAGCCTGCCCGGACGCCGAGAGACCGATGATACTCTTAATCCTCGACAGGCGGAAGAATCTCGCCGGGGCACCGGGAAGCGCCGAACCCGGAAGGGCCACCGGGATATCATTCGATAGCGAGGGCCGCCTGTCGGCTTCCGCTCGCGGAGCCTCTTAAAAGCCACGCCTGGGAGTCTTGCGATCTGCTCCGAATAATCCTAAGAAGCTTCGGTCCTCGCAGGGCAACTTGAGTCTTGAGTCCGTTAATTTGCCCACGGAGCGTATCCTCGAGGAGAGACGGGAGAAAAGGAACTCTTGGCCCCCAGTAGGCAAGCAATCTTGATGCGAAGTATTAATACTCGAACGTTAAGATGGAGGGTGACTTTTGCTCTCCCACTGCAAAGGCCCGTCGTCGATGAAACTTCGAATCGCAGTGGAGATACGCAGGTAGGCCGTCGTTAGGGGCGCCGAGGAAAACACTAGGAAAGCACTAAGGTCGGGGAGTGGAGGGGGCCCGAGGGGGAAAGGAAGGCGAGGCCAGGGCCGGGACCGAAGGAGCGGCAGAGGCGAGCACCTCCTGGAAGAGCGGCGCGCCTCCCCCCGAGAGGAGCTTTGGAAATCGTGCCGGGGCTCGGCCCGACCGCAGCAGCAGCAGCAGCAGCGATCGAGTTTGTCTCGGGGACATGCGTTGCAACGGGTTTCCGAGGGGCCGGGGGCAATTTATCACCGGCCGGTCTAGGCCCGCGCCCATCAGCGGGAGGACGCGGGGCCGCACCGGAATGCCGAGGAGACGCCGAGGCGTCCCATTAACGGAGCCGACCTAGTGAGCCTTCTAGACCGAGGATCCTATCCCCGAGCGGCCGATACCTAACCCGTCCTCTTCGCCGTCGCCATTAGTGGCCAAAGGGGATTCCAATGAACTCGTGGGGGGGGGGGGCCCGATGCCACTCGGGCGCTTCGATCGAGCCAGCTCCATTATTCCCCGGCGCGCTCCTGCTCGAGAAAGCCCGAGCTCTAAGGTTAACCGGTGCACTGCGCATCGTTGCCAACGATTGAATCCTCTGGGCGCTCCTCTTTTTACCCGGCCGTCGTGTCTTCTTCCTTATTGGCAACTTTTGTCATGCGTGCCCTCCTAGCGCACGGCAGTAGTCCCCTGCTCGGATGGCTTTTCTCTCTTTTTTGTTAAAGGCAAATGCGTTGCACGGCAGCATTTCATAAGCTTCTAAATTGCCTTCAGCCACGGGGATTGATGATTTTTCTCAACCGAAGCAAGAACTCCATTACCGAGGGCGATTAGAGCTCCATACTCCACACTTCCTAGGGTAATCTGCCTCGGTCTTGCCAATTGGCCTCTTTACTTGATTCCGCTTATCCCCGTGTCACCGAAGCCGTTCAGCAATCTGGACCGCGGATAGAAGCTACAGGGGCCTACCTTTATTATCTAGCGATCTCCGTCCAGTTTCTTACTGCGTCTCGTATAATTTTGCCACTGCTTTAATTGCACCCGATGCTAAATTTAATTAACAATTAAATAATACAACGAAACTTAACTCATTCTTATTAACCTATATACAGCTCGACACATCTATTATTTTTCTATACAATGTAAACAATTTATATACATATATATAAATACAGACATATATATTTATGGCATTATCCAGCACATTTCTCTTTATCCTCAAAGGCACATCATTTTATAGCTAATTATCTAAATACAATTACTTAATGAAATCCTTATCGTTTATCGACGATCGTCATCGATAAGTAATTCTTGCATAAGCTTAACTATTTATTAAAGCATCGAGAAGGTATTAAAATGTTTCGTCAACCTTTATTTGAAATTTTAATGCAAAACCAAGTTATAAAACTTTGTTAGTAAATGGAAAATTGTATTTGGAATCATTAGCCCTAGTATAGTTATGCACTCTGAACTAGTTGAATTAAACTGTTTATTTATAGATACGTAGCATATTATTAATTATAGCGTAAAACAATTCTGTATTGTAATTTCATTTTTTTTTTTTTTTAATCTTTAGAATTTACATTCGTAGTTAATTATCTTATAAATGAATGTATGAGGGAATTTTTTAACTCCATTCATTATCGTCTAATGATATAAATGCTAATTGTCTATCTCGATCTAATTAGTTAGCTAGATTTTGAGCTTTGGAGAACGATTCTTACTTCACTGTCCTTGTTTGTTAATAAATTCAAATGCCAATTGAATTTTCGTTTTTAATCGATCGCCGATACATGGGAGATATTGCAAGGATTTTCATTGGGCAAATTAAGGAGGGCTTTTGTTTTAAACTTTGAATATTAACTCAAGTTAGTTAGGGCTATTAAAAATTCTTTTGTTTAAAATTGACGATAAACATATACAAGCTTAGGAAAAACTCGATATTCTTATTAAATGTAACGTAATAATTTTATAGCAGCTGTGTGAGATTTACACCTAAAATCGTTTTCTTTTTTTCTTTTTTCTTAAAAACGATTGAAAAAGAGCAATAAGAGTTATTCTTTGAACAGGAAATATTTTTTTTCTAAAAATTACGTTATTGAAATACTCCGTGTACTTTCAATGTGTATTATTTTTATTTTTGCGGTGAAAAATATTGTATTTCAGGTAAGTCACACCATTGGCGTACATACCGCAACAAGTTCTTCGCATTTGATCATTTTACACGTACAATCGTGCAAACACGAAGCAACAGTTTTCCCTTGTCAATATCTATTTTTGTACTTTACTTGTAAATAAAGAGGAAAAAGAAAAAATCATTCATTGTTTAAAAGACATTCGTTAACGTAAATTGGGTTTTTTTTTCCTTTAATTTTTTGTATTCGTGCTTTTCAAGCATGTGGATATTTTTATCATCAATGCGCTTGGAAATCTTGCGATATTAAATAATTGATCGAGAGCTTATCTTTACATATTGACATTAGAAGCATTAGCCGTCTTGATTGTTAAATTAGCGCCTCAAGGATAACACGTTCGAAGTACTGTTAAAAAAAAAAAAAAAAAAAAAAATACGACCACTTTGTATTTAATTTGAAATTTTTTTTTTATCAACAAACCCGTAAAGGAAAAAACGTGTAATTTGAGTTATTGCCACGGCACGATCTAATCTCGGAACTTTTTCTACCCATGCCACATCTATTTTATTATGAATGCTCGCAGAGATATTAACCACATTGTGCATTATATAACTATATTGTAGCTATATTATATTATGTAACGTTTTAATAAAATTTTGCAATTACAATGATCTATCCTCGCGTATCTTTATCTTTACAGACGCCGCATTTCCCTTTTGTCAAATGGAAAATCATTGCAATAGCGGCCTTTGCCTCCTGGCCGTGAATATTCCGCATGAAAAATCCGCGGTGGCCGCTTCAATTGAAAATTACAGGGTCGTCTCTCCCGCCTATTTGACAAACGAAAAATCTCAGCCGTGCTCGCAGTGTCGCGGGAATTAACACGGCTCCATTACGGTCCCGCAAGCAAGTAACTCTCGCTTATGCCGCTTTCTTAATATCGACTAAGCGCGTGAAAAAAGTTAATTTGCCGATCTCCGATGCTAAGCCTACTAAAGGCCACGAGCCATTGGTCGAGTTGTGCGCTCTTGGGAATAAGGTCGGCTTCCAGCGGGCAAAGCCAAGCTTAGGAAACTTGCTCGCTCCCTGTTAATGACAAATGGAGGTACCCTTAGGTTGAGACTGTGGCCAGTCGATGAAGACACAGGCTCGCTCTAAATATTCACCTGTAAACTATCGGATCATTTGTGGTGGTCGTAGGCGAATTGCACACAATTCAGCTGCTGACAGCCAGGCTTTGTTATAAAAGCACCCGTTATTTTTAGCCTTTGGCTCGCCCTTCAATTTGAATCATCCGATAAATCATTTGGCGTACGAACGTTATTATAACTCTTAGGCCTTTAATTGGGACTTTAATTTGAGAGATCTGCAGAAACCTAAGTCGATTGCGGAAAAAATTGCAAGAGGTATTTTTGTATCCAGAATGAGTAACCAAGCGCACTTTCGCGTTCTTCCCCATGAATTACTTTTTCCCATAAAGACTGATTTATGGACTTTGCATTTTAAATTGATGATTAGTTTAAGGGAGAAGATTGTATCGTAACTAATATATATATATATATATATATAAAAAATCAGCAAAGATTATTCTAATAAAAATTTTCGCTAAATAAGGTACTAGATGTTTTTATTATCAAGATTAAATGCATTAATACTTTCTGAATACATCCTATTTATCCTTTTTTTTAATAAGTAAAAAAAAAAAAAAAAAAACAGATACCAAATTTTATACTTAATAAAAATTTTATATTTTATAGATGGTAATTAATCATTTGGATGAATTAAATTTATCGCAATGCCATATTTTTTTAATCACCTTGCATAAAATATTTTACTTAGAAAATTCATTGTTCATGACAATCCGTTTAATCAAATTTCAGCGTATAACTTTCATTATTTTGCGATTATTGATTCCTACTTTTATTTAAAACATTTACGCGCTACACATTTATCATTGTCTTTATTACTCTTCAATTTTAAAATATATATATATAAATGCGGTATCTTGACCGCAAAACATAAGTAGCAACACAAAAAGTCTGTTTTCGATTAGTTCTCTGATAAGTCGCCATTGCCATTATTAGAGGTGCATTGTTCCCGCAATAAATAGCATCTAAGCCAATGCAATACTTAAGACTCGTTATATCAGTAACTGCATAAAGGCTTTAAAATATATTTCTGTGCTGTTATAACTCAGTTAAGGGCATATACTACTGTCAAATTCAGTTTTGAATTTCGGAAAAATTTAATTGCAATTTGAAAGATAAGGAATTTCTTTGAGCAATGCGTTTATCGCATCTGAAAAATAAACATTAAAAATAAATGAAACGTGCACTGGAATTATAAAAAACCGCACGGAGCATCATGATTAAAAATATTTTTCTCCCAATGATTCAAGATTTTCAACATTGATTCAATCAACAATTAGTATGTATAAAACATGTATATAAAGCATTCAAATAAAACACAATTGAGATTACTTATGTAATTTGAAAATCAGTTATCAGATAAAACAAGATTAAATTGCACTATACATTAATTAAAATGTAATATGCCGATATGCTTAATCTCATCTTATTATAATAGGTATTCGCATTTTCTGCAAAATCTTACACTTTCAGAGGTTGCTTTACATTCCTCTTTATGTCCAATTATAAAAATCTAATCTCTTTCACTTCACTTTATGCTAAATAATCCAATTTCTTATCAATGCATTTTTAATTAAGTCGGCTATTAATTATATTCAATTAATTTATTTCTGAAGATTTATGAGATTTTGAATGTGATTCATCTGGTAAAATTTTGCGTTCATTTTTCAAAATCAAAAAAAAAAAAAAAAAAGAAGAAGAAGAAGAATTTAGTTTAAATTATTAAGAATCGAATGAAAAAGCTAATTTAAGGTTGACTTACTTCATATGTAATTGGGCGTTGAGTCAAATTACAAAAATAGAAGTTATTTTACATTATACGGAATCTTGCTTTTTTAATAAGTTTTAAAGTGATTATTCGTATATTTTCGTTCTGAAATCACTATTATTCTTCACCAATCGTAAACGAAATCAATAAGAATTACTTAAAAAATCAATGTGTTAAAAATTACATAGGAAAAATCCTCGTGCTATTATATCAATTGCATTATTTTTAGAATGGATAAATTTATAATTCCATTACGACTCGTGCTTGTGGCATCATGTTTTCAAAAAAAGTACTTATTCCGTTTAAAATTTAAAATTATCGAGTTTTATACTTTGATGTATAAGTCGGTAGTTGTAATAATGCATAAGCGGTCATTAGATCTGGTTTTATTATAGTTTAGTCCGCAGGAATCCGATTTGTTGTTTATTATTTTTTTAATTTTTTTTTTTAAATTAAACACATTATTAGCACGGCTAATATATATATTTAGTTATTTATCGATTAAATAAAAATTTTCGTAAGTTTTGAATAATCTGAGATTTTTTAAGCAAACTGATTTATAATAAAATTATTTTCTATACCTAATGATAAATTTTTACTCAACTGATAAAGTATGAATATAACATATGAAAATAATTTATACAGAATGCATTCATTTAATCAGAAAGACTTGGTCAAATTAATTTTATTCATGCATTTATTAATCATGCATTAAAATCACACACAATGAGCAATCATTTTAAAATACAACCTCAATCATCTAGTCAATATGTAAAAAGATACAGTTTTATTTCAATTATTAAGAATAAATTCTTATTTTAGTTTAATCATTGTAAATTAGGTGTTATTTGACAATAGCATATCTAATTATACAAAAGTGCCTGCAGACAAAATTTATATAAAGAAAAATAATTTAGTCGTAAAAATATCTATCTTATAATCATCAAATACATAGTAATAATAATAATAATAATAATAATAATAATAATAATAATAATAATAATAATGACAATGATGATGATGATGATAATGATGATAATAATAATAATAATAATAATAATAATAATAATAATAATAATAATGATCTATTTGAACCTTAACTTCAATACTTAATAATTTTATTACTAATCTATTAGTTCTCTTGTTTGTATTAATTCACTTACGCATGTATATACTTGCTGTATATCCGTCGTCGATATGTTGAGGAATAAATATAATGGATTCTTCAATTTTTGTATAAATAGGCTTTAAAATAACTTAACGTATTTTTAAAATCATAACGAAGCTTTGATAAGAAATAGGTGTATTCGAGATTAATTATCGAAGCATCTCAGTAAAAATGGTAAATTCTAAAAGTTCAGCTTTATAAGTTTATTAGAGAAACGATAAATTCGCAGGCCTGTCGTGAACAGTTTTTTTCATTTTTCTTCAATCATTATTATAAAACGTAGAACGAAATGCTTTAACAGGCATAGTTTCATAATTTATACGGCGTGTAATTCGTAAATTTGATAAAATAGATTAATTTTTGAAGGAGAATCCTGTCCTTTTTAAAAATTGTACATTGTTTTTGTTGTGTTTATATTTATAAACGGCGCATCCAATCGCAGCTTAAGTTGTTTAGTAATCACACATCTCACATACACGTAATTAGCCGTTTTTTTTTTTTTAAAGGTTTTGCGTAATAGCGCTCAACCTCTGTCCGTCTGAGCTTTACGAGCCCTGCCCTAGGTTTTCTTCCATGAATAGTACATCTCCAATGGCCGATTAACCCGCCAAAACTTATCGTTTACTTGGCGAAGGGTTTGCGAGCCACTTAAAACCACTAGTTGGCCCGGCGTTGGTGCAATGTAAATGCAAAAGTTCAGTAGTCTATCGGATTCGGAAAGTAATTCTGTATCTAAGTCCAGTGTCAGTCTCATTGCCAAATATTTACTTAAATGGTCCACTGAAAGTCATTTAATTATACGCTGTAGTTTTTTTGCTTTTACCAACTTTCAATTGTTTTTTTTTTTTTTTTTTTTTATTCCAACAGATTAGATAACAACTTTACTACTCGCAAGTGTCTCGCTTAGTTTAGGAGAATGCAAGTGCTTTTTTTTTTTTTTTTTTTTTAATACTCTTTGAATGTCTTTTAAATAAAAATTTACCTGTAGCGTTTGCCGTAGTTTTTATATATCTAATGCTATTCTCCTTAAGTGCTTTGATTAAAGAATTATCACCAGCCATCTCCGTAGGATGAGGTTTGAATACTAATTCTATTTCATTCAGCATCAAGGGTTCGCTGGATCCTTCGCCCTCGGTGTCTACCATGGAGTCGTTGCCACCGGTTTCAGCCTCCGCGCTAGACGAATCATTTTCTGAATTCTGAAGGCTCTTCTGCCTCTTTGGTGGCTTAGGATTCAAGGGGACCGGCGAAGGCGTCGTTGAGTTTCTTGACGTCGTGCCTATTTCATAATAATCAATTGTTAATATTAGCCGTAACGTCTCGATTGACAAAATCATTTTATCAAAATAGTTACTAATTTATTAATTATTAAATTCTAATTGCAAAATCATGTCCAGTCTGTACGCTTATTTATTTATATAATTTGGTAGTTTCATGCGAAACATAAAAACCCTGTTTTAGAAATAATATCATTATTATTTTACTTAATTAAGTTGAGCAAATATGTGTGTGTGTATATATATATATATATATATATTAATCTACACAGATATTTATACATATATATTTATTTAATAAGGTTATGCATATATATATATATATGTGTGTGTGTGTATGCATTTATAGCATCCAGACTTGAAATAATAAATGCTAATGGCTAATAAATAATAATTCTAAAAAAACACATTTAAATTTCTGCGATACTATTATAATATATTATAATTTTATATTTTTATCATTGTATACACGTATAACATTTTTGAGTATCCATTTACTAATTTTCCTAATGTTTATTGTAATATATTATTTCCAGTGCTTTTCAAGTTAATACTATTTGTTTTTTTATTGTTATTAATGCGTTAATATAATATATAACATATGCCATTACAAGACATAGTGTATGATGTAAGTGATTATAGAGGACGTTTACGGTAAATTAGATTGTAATTAATATTTTACTCAATATTTACCAGAGACTGCAGGGCTGATCGAAGGCTGCGGCACACCATTTGAATTCGTCGAATGATTTTCCCTGCTCCCACCATTGCTCGACTGACCAATTGCACTTTGGGAAGAGTCACTTTGATTAGCAGCTGTAATAGCAGGATTTGGCGTCGTCGGCGCACTGACATTTGGTGTATTATTGTAGGACGCTGTATTATTAGCATTTTCAAGTTCATTGGCATTTTTCCTTGAACGCTGAGGCCTATTTTGACTTTGAAGCTTGATTCCTTCGGTAATGGAATTCACAAGAGCAGCTTGCGAATGCGAATTATTTAGTTTTGCTAAAACACGTTCCTGATGAGCTTCGTATTCATCCCGACTTGGATAAATTTTAGAAATCAGCAGGTCAAAATTTGGATCCGGCCTCAAGGAGCGTTTTGACACAAGCTTCTTTCTGCACGTTGGGCATTCCTGAAAATGTAGTAAAAGCCTTGAGAAAGTTTATAAGATTGAACAATAATGTTACGCGACTGTGCTAAATATTTAACGATGCTCAAAGCAAACTGTTGTAACAGGAATGCAGCTCAACTTCTTAAGGGAAGTTGCAAAGATCAGTTTAGTTTAGGAATAAACGACAAGGTGCAACGAAAAAGATTTAATAATAAAACATCGCAACGATGCTTTCATAATATTCGATGAGAATTGGTAATTATTAAAATCAGAATCAATTACGTTCGACGGTTGTGGAGGATGACAGAAGGTTGAGCAGGGGTGCCTTCTTCTAAGGGATGCTCCCCGTGAGGGTCGCGTAAACAAGCCTGCGTAGTAGAGAGAGAGAGAAGCAGCAGCAGCAGCAGCAGCAGGAGCCGCGAATGGAGCCTCGCAAGGCCGGAGGGAAAAGACAGAGTCGAGGGTGGACCGAGGCACAGCGAGTGGGAAAGGAGGGCCTTGGCGTGGGGAAAGAGGAGGGCGAGGGGCCGGGGGCGGCGCGACACCAGTAAACAAACAAGGGAGAGGGCGGCGGAGAGCCTCGCGAGAGCTAACCTAAAAGCGCGCGAGCCCCGTCCCCGGCGAGGGGCCGATCGATGGTAGGAGAAACTCGGGAGGGCACCTTGTTCCCGCTCCTGAGGGCCGTGATGATGCAGTCCGAGCAGAAGCGGTGAAGGCACTCCTTAGTCGTCATCGTCTTCTTGAGCATGTCCAGGCATATCGGGCACATGAGCTCGCTGTGGAGGCTCCTCGGGCTGACCGCGATCTCCGTGTTGTCCGTAATCGCGTCCTGGGGCGTGCGGTGGAGCTCGTAGAGGGACAGCTCCCAGGTCTTGTTGAGGCCGACCTGCTCGGTCGACGCCATGTTGCCCAGAGCAGAGCAGCTCCAACTCCGACCCTTGCCGAGGCGACCGCTCCCGGGGCAGCCGCAGCCAGGCTCGCCGAGTTCTCGGACTCGGAGTCGCGCGACTCCGCCGCCAGCAGCACAGCACCAGCCGCTCAACGGCGTCCGCGGCGGTCGGGCCATCCCCGCGCATGCGCCCCGGCTCGGGCCAATCCCAGCCGAGAGGCGGGCGCCTTCCCCGACTGGCCCCGAGGCTCGCCGCACTTGCCCGGCAAAGGGCTCCCAAGGACGCGCCGGGGATCGGCGCCTCTCGGAGCCCTCCTAGGAGTAGGAGGAACCGATGGAAGGACTTGCAGCCGCCGACTACTCTTCCGGCTCCCGAGGACTCCCTGGCTTCGTTTATTCCCTTCAACCTTTATCCGAATCGCCCCCCTGCTCTGAAAATCTTTAGCTCAACCCTTGCATCGGCTCCCAAAGATAAATTGCTCCCGCCCACGCCTAATACTGTTTCCCTCGCCTGCATATGACTGCAGCGATAGGCGCATTCTGGGTCAAGTTTCAGAAATCAATTGCATCCTAAATTGACCGAACGTACCGCCGAGGCCGCGTGGGACGCATCCATAAAGCGCGAATCTTATTACCCTCGCGCAATTTACCTCCAACCGACGCTTTAGTACTTAAAACCCCCTCGTGTTCCCTTTACCCTCCCGGGCTCGGAAGGCTGCTACTAGCTAATGCAGCCTACTTTTTACCCTAGATCTTCTTATCCTGCGACGGTCGTTCCTTATTGTTCCTTGATTGGTTTGCTTATGTACTTAATTAGCCGTGTATACAAATCAATGGGAATGCTTACCAATGAAACGCAGTACAGATCACTTACACGCTTGACTTTTATTATTTGCTTTCGTGGAATGTTCCAGATAAATAATACACAATAATACTGTGCAATTTTTACAGATATTTTAACATACTTAATATTTGTACTTTATCTACATGTAGATTATACAGAGTTGTACCTGATACTTGAACCATTGCTACGAAGTCAAATTTTTTTCACGTTTTAGATTTTAGTTACCTAAAGTACTTAAAACTGCTTTTTGAGAAATAATTTCAAAATAAATCGACACAAGCCTCAAATTAGTTATGTTAAAAAGTCTTAAATTTCAATCCTGAAATTAGACAATATCGTGTATTGCGACGCTATGTAACGTGAAATATAATCTCTTGTACGCAAGGGCTCAAACTCATATTGGCGTGACAATAAATTTTCACTGCATAAATAACTTAAAGTATATACTTGCACTAAAATTATGTCCTTCGTCAATGTTAAAAGGCCTATTAATATAAAAAATGTCTTTGTTGGTTATATTTAGCCTGTACATAATTGTAAAATGGTAAATATCGAGTAAAATTTTGTATTAATATGTTTTAAAATATATAATATACGGATCTAAAACTTTTTGGACTTTCGAGTTTTGACAGTTTTTGCTTACATCGACAAACTTTAAAATATACACGAATATTAAAAATAATTTGAAAGCATCAAAGCTTAAAGGTCGTTAAGGTACAATTTATTACGTTAATTTTTAAGTTTAATATTCGTTTTCCTGAAATACATCATTATTTGATCCTTAATTAATTCATATGTAGTAATATTTTACTTATTCTCAGCTAATACAAAAAAAAAAAAATTACCTTAAACGTAAACCAAGAAATAACTAAACCCTTTTAACATATAAAAAAAATACGAATTTATAGGAACTTAATTACATCGTAAATCTTTTCTGTTAGCAATTTTGAGTAATATTTAATATGAACGCATGTTATTTAATGTTACCGATAAATCTTCGTTTTCTAGACCTTATCTTTTGTATAATTTCTCAAGAAATGAATCCTCGTAACTGTGACATGAACATTATAAAATGTATTTTAATAAATTTAAAAATTAGTAAAAAAAAAAATTTAAATACAACCCAAAGGCGTTGGAAAAATATCCAAAACTCTGAATGACCAAGATTACTTGGGAATAATTTAACTGTAAAATAATTCTTCATAATAATTGAAGTTATTACTGAAATAGTAAGTTGCACTAGTCATGAGAGGGTATCGATAAAAAATAAAATGGTAATTTTAAGGAGAAAATGGAGAAAATTAATTTTAGCATCATTCAAGAAATACTTTCGATAAATAATTTTTCTAATTAATAGTTAATACGCAAAACGTTAAATGGATTTAATATTAAGGTCAACTTTTGAAATATAGCAATAAGTGCTTGTCTCATTTAAAAATTGCCCAATGGCAAGATTATTTCGAATGTCGGTTAATTTTGTATTTAAGGGCGATTCAAACAATATGGAAAAAGACCTTAAAAAATAAAGCTATAATTGCTAAAGAAACCTAATTAATATAACGAATTCAATTCTATCCGTGGAAAAAGTACAGCAAAAACGATGAAAGTTTACTTAAAAAGAAACCCTTTACAGACAGGTTCTAACATTTCTTCCATATAATACGGCCATAAGATTTTACCGGTCTTTCGCTCAGCTTTTTCTTAGTCAAAATGAGCCGATTCGCTTACAGTTGTTGTGGAAATAAGAGTACAAGCTGTTTGTCAGTTGTACTGTTACATTGCAGTGTCTCGTTTATCGGCATTTTTTTTAAGCGATCGATTTTATTTTATTTCTAATTAAAATTCTTAATGAAAATTCTTATTGTTGTATTTATGGTATGATGAATCAAGTGTTAATAAAAAAAAAAACTTTCACTGCTTACTTCATTGGAATTAAGGGTCGTTTAAACATTAATATCTAGTAAAATTTTTCCATTATAGCTTGGATCAATTTATTATTTGTTTAATGCCGATATTACTAATTGTAAATGCAATTCCAAATGCATTGAGCATATCTTGGTTTTGTCGCAGGAAAAATCAATGATGCTCTTCGCTTAAAATTGTTCTTTGCATTTCTTTAGTACAGATGATTTACCTTCTGTGTTGAATTGCAGTATCGATAAATTGTTCCTTAACAGGAGAAATGCAAGTTTATCATTTACTTAGACGCGTTACGATCGATTATTTTACGATTAAAATAATAGAGGATGTAAAATACCTGCAACTTTGTTATTCAATACTCATAGGCGCGCGCGCGGCAAGGATTATGATAAATGACAGCGAAGCATTGAAAAAACAATTACCGGCAGCTGCTTGAAATAATAACAAATTTCGCATAATACATAATATCACTACTGTAATGAAGTAATGAAACGGGCAATGGCCAATAAAGGGACATTGGAAAGAAATTTATAACTTGACAGCTGACTAAGCGAGCGACAATTTTAGAAACCAATTGCAGAGAAAACGCCACGCCGTCGACTTTCTAAAAGAGAAAGAAATTTATTTTCAAATCAGCCCGCTATCATTTATATAAATAGCTCGTCTCCGCGATGAATACAATATTCCCCGGGAACAATGTGCATTATTTGCAATCCTAAAAAGTGGCTTCCATCACTTCTAGCTGAAAATCGGTAAGAGCCCCGACGGGCGGCCATTTAAATCAAGGATCCACCGTTAATAAGCTTACACCTTGTTGGCCAACTATCGAAGAGAAACCCGCCGGTAGAGCGACAGAAGCAGCGACGAAATAAAAGAAAAATGAGTCAGGTGATATGTGAAATGTAGACCGGCTACGACGAGTATCTCTCGTGAAGAAACTCTTGTCGCGTAACTGTTCATTGTGGCAGTCGAGACAATGCACGAGACTCTTACCGACAGCCGAAGAAAAATCATAGACAATTTTTCATCGGCTTCTTTATTATTAAAAAACACCTTGTGTAGGTGCATTTTAGATAATGAAGATCTTTTTTTGTCCCTCTGGCACTTTCTTGGTCGGCTTTATCGAGGATGAAAGCGACACCATTGAGAATTACTGCAAAAGTCAGCAGAAATATTTCTTAAGTTATGCGTTGGCGATAAAATTTTCAATCTTCGTGCTCACGATTACCGTATAGTTTTATTAGGAAAACTTTTATAAAGCTATAATTAAGTTAAGGGCCGTTTGATGTAAATATAATTCCAAATAAACAATGACAAATACCATATTATCAATGATTTAACATTTCAATCGGGCAATTTTTAACGAACCTTCATCGAATAAGCCTCCGCTTTGGATTTACGGAAATAAATCTGATTTAATGCTCAATTACGTTGATATTTATTCATGCATGCATATATATATACGTATATATATGTGTGTGTGTATACGTATATATTTATATGTATATATATGTATATATGCATGCATACTTTTATAATAGCAGTACGAGCATATCATGTGCGTCGAAACAGTCAAGAATGTAGGAAGCGCGGAATATCCTCTCAACCGATTTAATTACATCAATTTTTATCGGGAGAAAAGTCAGGAAATACAAATCTAGTCAAAGTACGAAATGTATCATATCGGAAACCTGAAATACAATTGTCATAAATTATTCCCCTATAAATGCAAACTTGTACGCCGTACGCTAAAATGCTTAAATTTATACAACCACAGTAATGCATGGTTTTCACGGAGCAGCTTCACATCATATGACGAAAGAATTATATACAATTAAGATAAAGAAATTTCATTCGAAATCGAAGCTCTCTTATTTGATGATTTTTCTGAACGTATATTGAGAGAGACGACGTCATTCGCCAATTAAAAAGCTCAATTCAGTTGTTCTTCTATTGATTTTTTTTTTCTAAACATTCTATTGATTTTTAGAATTAGTTTAGTACACGTCAATTCATTGAATGCGACAAAAAACTAGCACTTATTATATATTTCATCATTGGAAACAAAAATTTCCGATTAATTGTTCGTCAATAATTTTTAGCGAAATCAATCTTAGATTATTGGCATTAATATACACATATATACATATATATATATATACATACATACATATATATATATATATATATATATATATATATATGTATAAGGCGATATGTAATTATAGCAATGTAACGTGGTAAGGTGCCGGTAGTAAAGTAACAGTCACAGACCGACGAGGCCAGCAATGGCTGTCAAGACGTCACAATAAAATAAAAGCTACATTGTATATGACCTTTCCAAGCCAGATACATCGATAAAGTACTAACGTATTTAATAAATTATAATTGAGTAAGTATAGCTTTTGCAGCTTCCTCCAAGCCCGTCTTTGGATAAAAATACTTATTATTGTCGGGATTATTAATCGATGCTTAGACGCCTAAGACCTTTTCGAATCGGTTGCTCGATGCAGAATCCATTAAATCCAGTGCCTTGTGACTTTCTTTCTTTTCTTAAATTATCTATCTCATTATATGTTATTGTAACTGGTATTTTTTAAGTAGTTCGTTTTGCTTTTGTAATAATTTTACCCCGAAGTCATCGCAATGCTCTTACCTCGCACGGCATGAAAAAAAAAAAAAAAAAAAAATGAATATGTAATTCCATCACTCGTCATGGCGATATTGGAATTTTCGCTATACTTTATACAAATCTGTTATTCGTGCCACTTGTAGCTTTTCAGGCAAGCATACAAGAGAATTCGCTTATTTCAAATGATATACATTAAAACGGATGTTCAAGGATATGATACTTCGCTCTTTATGTTAATGGTATTCCTATATAATTAAATGGAAATCCTTAAATAGAAGATTTTAAAAGCTGTAGATTTGTTGTTGCGGTAAGGTCGTTTTGAAAATCTGGGGAAAATGTTAGCAATTATTAGTTGACTGATCGTTTCGCTGTTTCACGTTTATTATTGCATCATCATTGAAATTTGTATCTTTAACCTTATTCGTAGGTAAATAGTTGTGTTACGCTGCTAATGGCTATGGGGTTTTTACAGTTTTTAAGTCTATTTGCACGAACGAACGTAAGGCCGGAAAAGGCGCGTTAACCGATTGACCTAAACGAGACGCGGACTGAAACTTCATATTACGCGATGTGAATAAAAAAAAACCTCGTTAGATTTAGAAGTGCGTGCATAGTAAGAAAAGATTTTTAAAATATGCGAAAATAACAAAAAACTTTTATTTCTTATAAAATTTACCAAGAAATTTTCAACTTTGCTCCAAAGATGCTTTAGTATTTTTACATAAAAATGAGAGCTCGGCTACTTAGCCATTTAAATGATTTTTACGCATTATTATGTTCTTTGTTTACAGTTACATAATGGAGAATAATTTTTTTTTCTCCTATTTGTCTATATCATAGAGAAAACTGAAAAGCTGTTTAAATCAGAGTCTTTAAAAACGATATGTAATAATACAGATATAAATGTAAACAAATTAAAGCATGTATTAAGTTTTAAGTTATTCATAATTATGGTATGGTAATTTTTTATAAATAAAAACTTATTACGAAATCAAAAGCATGATTTGGCAAATGCACGATACGGAACAGTTTTTAAATTTATTTAATTTCATTATAGATAGTCGTTCGAGTAAATAAAGCATTTACATTATATTCTTAGATGATAAGAATGATCTACATTTTAGTGCTGTAGATTTTACTTTTAATAAAAAATTTAACGTAAAAAAAAACAAGATAAATCAATTTGATGCATTATTAGTATAAAAATTCAAGTATCGCGCAAAAAGTATTAATACAATTCTCGCTTTATCCGTTTTACGTTTTAAATATTACAGGGATTTGTTTATTAAATCTACAATTATTGTTTTATAGATGTATATATCGTAATTTAGCTAATATTTCTATAAGCAATATTTATTGGAATATTATAAACATTTTAAGCATGATATATAAATATCAAAAATGGATAAGCACAAATAATGTAAAATACAATCTTTCATAGCTGAACAGGAATGTACAAAAATTCCTTTCGAAGATAATTTAGTTTGAAAATTCGAGCATTAATCGACGTATTGTATTGAATAATACAAAAAAAAAAAAAAAAAAATAATAAAATTGCTAAATCAAATGCAGTAATTGACATTTAATAATTGTTATATTATTTACAAAATTGCGTTTACTGTAGGAGTTGTACAGTTGTGCAAAGTTTTTTCTGACATAACTGTGTTAGATGCGCATACAATATTGCGTTAAAATTTTTTTACCCAAAAGAAATTAAAAGCAGTATCATAAGAGAAAAAGAGATGGATATGGAGCTGAGAAGAGAGGCTTTAAAGATAACTTTTCTCGATAAGATCGCCGTACAAAAAACAACGATATTGTTGGGAGACGGTCATGAACAAATGCTTTAAATAGTAATAATCGGCCTTGGTAAGGTTGTGAAACGGCCTCTTTGATTTTTAAATATCATTATTGGTTAATGTAGAGCTCTAAAAGAATAAAGCGCAATGCAACGATCGAGTATTACCATTGGTATTGGAACAATGAGCGAGATGCCCTTTACGCGCGTCGGGCGTATGGCCGTCATTGATGGCTCTTTTTGAGCAATCGTTACAATAAATTGTGAAAAATCCATCGACCAATTAGCAGCGAATCAGCTTACTTGTCGTTTCTCTTTGCTACGATAAGGCAAAGCGAGACTCTTGCCAGGAGCGTTGCTTTATGTCAGAGGACTCGTGCATAGAGAGGAGAAACAATCCCCGAGACCGGAATAATTTCAATCGACGGAGAGCTTTTTTATCAACGGCGGCTTCGGCTTTTAACTATTGCATCCGCTCGGCGCGCAAAGGGCCCTTAGAGCCCGTCAGAAGAGCAAATATTGATTTCCACATCCTTTTTACGCCATTAACGTGGCTCAAAGCGTGAAGTCCTCGCTAACGATGCGCTTACACGAACGATTTCACCTTCGCGCGTAGTCCACGCAATGCCTCCATTATTGCCGGTTAGTAATACCGCGCACAGGGACGGACACGCGCTACTCCGGTCTTCGATTTTCAACGGGCTTGGCGCCTATGCCATTCATTTTGCTCGCGGTGACTCGGTAAAAAGATCGCACCCGGCAGGGGAGGGCTCTGCTGCCCCCGAAATTTCAATTCCAAGGCAGCGTTGCGCCCCCTCTGGAATATTGATGCGATCGAGCCTAGAGCAGTGAGTAAAAGAAAAAGTAAAAGAAAAAGAAAAACAAGTAGAATAACCGGAGTAGGCAGTTAAGATCCGCGGAAGGGAGAGAAGCGCCGCGAGGAGGAGCAGGGCAGCAATTGTGTCCGCGAGGAGAGCCGAGGGAAACGAGAGCATCGATCCTCCCGTGTCAAATGCGTACCGATCTGCGTCGACAAGGAGAGCTCGGCAGGCTCCCTAGCAAAGAGTCACCTTCGCCAGGCCGATGCTCATCCTTTTCCCGACGAAATGGGAAACCGGTTGCAGCGGGTCAATGGCGCAAAAAGGCCTCCTCCGCCGCCTCCTCCTCCTCCTCCAGCCGCGGCGGCCGCGGCTCGTTCCCGCGGGTCAACGTCTCGCGAGCCATCGCGTGGAAAATCTGGGCCACGGGAGGACCCCTTTCCGGTAGTTTTCCTGCCGAGGCTCGCTTCTCTCGCGCTTCTCTTCTCCGCGCTTTGGAAAAAGGGACCCGGCGCGAAGCCTCGGTAAATTATTCCTCGTGAGACAAGTTTCACGAGGGACCCTTTTGGGCGACTCTCTTGCCTCGCTTGATTTTCCCCCCGGGCGCTCGCTTCTCCTTGTCGAAGACCAATGATGAATGCAGGATGATTTTCGACAGTCGGAGGAACGGAGCTCTCAGGATCGCCAAGTTTCCGACAGTTCTTTTCGTTATAAGCCGCGAGCGACCGGTGAATGTTAAATTATCGTACGAGCCCAATAAGCCCGTACTTGTGGACACCTTTTAGTTTATCCTATAGTCATTTCTAGATTCAAAATTCAAATACGATAAATCACTTGATATTTACGATTATAACGCAAACTTAATATTCGCGCGAGTAAAATCCTAGATGTAATAAAAATTTTAATATTAACGTTATCATTATACAGCCAAGCGCCGTACCTTTAAATATAAAAGACATTTTGTTTTAATTCGTTTTATGAGTAATAATTTATATATATATATATATATATATGTATAATTTCAACTCATGCTTCACAGAAAATAGAATGTTATTAAAACTGTTCAGCTGTTTTATTAAAAATTAAAATTAAAAGAAAGTACTAGATTTATTAATCGCTATAAATTGGCAAATGAAGTAAAGGTTAACTACGGAATAACTAGTGATTTGAATTCTTAAATATTATAACCAAGTCCTTAACATACTAAGTATTTCAGATAGATTTTACGACAGAATAAGAAATTTTACCGCTACTCCGTAATACACATGTAATTCGAAACTGTTGACGATTTACAAATTGAACGACTAGTATAAGTTGCGCTTGTAAAAGGTGCAAACAAATTTAAAATGTAGAAAATGCATTTTTAGCCAATATTTTAATTAATTGTTTAACCTTTGACGATAAAATTCGTGTCGCATTTTTTAAAATCTACAAAGAATCTGTGGTCATATCAATAACTCATTTCGTTAAAAAGATAAAAGCAATTATTATTATCCTAATAGATTAATTTAAAGTCTTTGTTTATTTACACAATAAAAGCAAATTGTAATGGTAAGATTTTGAATTATGATATAATTTATAAAATTTCTAAACTTTATTCATAATAAAAGCATTGAAAGTTTAATATAATAGAAGCAATCGGTATAATGGGAAGACAAAGTTATAATAATTATATTTTCAGCAATTTAGTACAAGGTTATTTTCGTTGTCATAAAAACAACGAATAATAAAAAAGCGTATAAAATAACACAACTTTCTACCCATACGAGCAATTTTTAAAAGCACATATTCTTAAAATTTTAATGCACTTTGAAAAGAAAGTGATGTCTAGCTCATAAATACAACATATAAATGCTCTTGTAAGCACTTTAAAATTTCAATGTTTTTTTCTTTATTTTTCAATATACTCTACAAAACTTCATACTACATAGACAAATATAATTTTACCATTTATGAGAAAGCGGAGTGTTCGTAAATATTGTTATGGATTTTGTATTCTTATCATTAAATTTGATCAAAGAATGTAAAGAAAAGCTATTAAATATTATAAGTTACATAATTCTTAAAGAGAATTACACGAAATTCCGTTTTTATGCGACGCGTAATAACAAAAAATGTCCAAATGTAATCATTTTCTTTTTAGTTTACAAAATTTGTTCGTGGTATTATAGATAAAAAATTCTAATATTTATATTCAATTTTCATAATATTACCAATGACTGCAAATATCGTTCATTTTTCTTGACTAATTTAATTATAATCTCTAAGTATATATTACTTTAATGTATCGAATGTATTTTATTGTAACATGATTTAATCGTAATTAATTTGAAAATTATACCATAATTATTTTTATCCAATTAACAACAATTTAAAATTGTCTCACAACATTTTTTATTATAATTATTCAATTATTATAAGCGAACGATGTAAAAATATTTATCTTGCGTTGATTGTTATAATAATTATGATTTAAAGAAGTTAATAAACTTTAAAGCCTATTAAATCTAGCCGTTTTAGAACAAAAATGAAATATTATGTCTAAACTGTTCGTATAAATTATCGTGCTTAGAATGAGCCTACATAATATATAAATAAGGTTAATAACAATCATAAAAAATGTTATGCCTTGATAAAGGTAAACGTAAAACCCTTTATATAAATCATCCTCGAGATCTACCCTCGGATATCTTGGCAGTGGTCATTGATTTATAGTTTTGCAGCGAGATTCAACGATTGGCTCGAATTACAATGTTTCGCAGCAAGTGAATGCGTAATAAAAATCTGATTATTTAGCGGATAGAACTCTTTCATTACTGCTGCTGATCGAGGTAAATAATCTTATTTATATACGACGATCGGAGCTTCGAAAGGTTAAAAAGAAACCTTAGTACGAGCCTTGAAACTATTGTTTAATAAATGCTAATAACACGTGCTAATAAAATCTATAATGGAGAATAATATTAGAATATACAGAATATATATATAATCAACAACTAGAAAGTGTAAATAATCTTCGAGAGGTCTTAAGCGGATTCAAATCGGTAGTATCGATCGCTATAAAAAATGTACCAGAAAGCACGTTATCGATATTAGCGCCGAGAAGTTATGCAGTCGTCATTTCTCAAGCGCGTCCTTATGGATGGAAAAGAATCCTTCGGTGATTTTCCGAACAGCGCCAGACGTTGCAATAGAGTACCTCGAAACGCGGAACTCTTTGGCAGCGCTCGATAGAAGCCTACGTCACAATTTCGATATCTCAATTGCAAAATGCAGATGAGACGCGGCCTCGCATCGCGAGATCTCCAATTGCCAGGAGATACGAGACTTGGCAGGGTCGATCGACGAACCGTTGGACCTTGCGGTTACTGCGGGACGGCTCGAAACGATTTGTCCGGCTCGAGTTAAGAGGGCCATGGCACAAGCGTTAAGCCTTCCCCGTAAAGAGGTTGGATCATCGTTGGGTCGCAGGGCTGGAAGAGGAAAATCCAAGAGCCGCTCGTTGCGATGGATCTTTAGAGGTCGGAAGATCGGGGAAGGTCGGAAACGCGGGCCATTCGTGGCTCCTGGGCTCCGGACTCTAGGGTTAAGCGAGCGAAGGGGGCCCGAGGTAGGCACGAGATCCGCTTATCGCGGCCAGGTTGGCTCGCGTTTCGCGATGATCGACTCGTCGTGATCGGCCGTCCCGGCCAACGTAATCGCAATTGCTTTGGGAATTCGGTCGGCCGGCGGATGGATTTTACGAGGAGCCCGAGAGCCGTTCGTTGGTCGAGTTTACCTCCTACATTAGCCCTTCAAGGTCAACGCGTTGCGCGAGCGGCTGAGCCACGGGCCGCTCATTTTGACCCGGAACTTTCATTTATCCGGGAAGGAGGAAAGCCGACCGGCTGTCGCCCATTGGCCTCCCGCTCGGCCACCGCAATAGATCCAATTCAAGAGGGAGAGGAGAAAGATCGAATTCACTCCCCCCGGAAGGGCCGATCGGCTTGAATCCTCGATCGAGCCTCAGCGTGGGACAAACGGCCTTGGAGGCACCTCCGGTGCCGATTGACCTCCAGCGAGGAGAGCCTCGTCGGACGCGGATCAGAGGAGCGAGTGCCTACTCGGGAGGAGCCTTATCAGGATTATCAGGGACTCGTTGCTGTTGTTCGCGCGCGTGGTAGGAGCGCGATTATCGGATAAAATGGCCGATAGCGGGGGCTCGTGGTAAATAGGCGACAGGAGGGGCTCGAGTCGCGGCGAACAGAAGAGCCGAGGCCGGTGCCTTGTAAGCTTCCTCCCGGAAGTGGCAGGGGTTGAGCAGAGAAAGCGAGGTCCGCTCGCGTGTAAGCCGAGAGCCTCTGCCTCGGCGAGCGCGATTTTCCCGATCGTGTTTCGCGGGTGCTGGACAGGGGGCGCGGGGGGGGTGGGTGGGAGAGCTAGCAGGAGCGGGCCCCATCGGAGTGCGAATCGCAGCTGACGGTGCGCTGCAGGAGTCGTCGGCGGGGAGGCCGAGGCGGCGGAGGTGGCGTTGCACCGGTAGCTGCTCCGGGGGGAGCCCGGAGGAGGAGGAGGAGGACGTCGGGCCAGAGGAGCGTCCGCGGAGGCAGAGGGAGCGGGCGCGACAGATGGATGGAGGGAGAAGGAGAGAAAGGAGGCCCCGAGCGGCTGGTGGCCGGCCCCACGTGTGCACTCTCGGCCCCAGTATCCGGAGGAGGCCCGAGGTTGGCGAGATACCGCCGTGGAAAAACAGTCGGCGTCCCGAGTCTCGGCGGTGGCGTGCCTCTGCTTAATCCATGGCGTAGCGTCGGGGCGCAGGGCCCGGGCAGGCTCGTATCCTCTAGGCCTAGCAGGACCCCGGGGCACTCGGGCTCCGGATGGCCCTCGCGGCATCCCGAGGGCAACCGACGGGAGGGCCTCGCGGCCTCCCCAACCCCCGTACCGCGCGATTGTGCAACGAGAAAGTGGGTTAATGAGTGAACCGCTCCTCCCTTCTTGCGGCGGCTGCGACTCGCTTCCGCCCGATAGAGTCTCGCGGGAGGGGCCGCGGCTCCAGGGAGCGACGCCAGATTTCGGCCTCGTGGCTCGCGCCCCTGCCCCCTGCCTGCCAGGAGGGGGACTCCTCGCGGCCAGCGATCGGGAGGAGGAGGAGGAGGAAGGGACGCACCGGCAATGCCGCAATTGATAACGTCGCTGGGATTTGATCGGCCCTACGAGTGCCATTTTACGAGATGCCCCTGCCGATCCGCCCCCGACTCCGGGCTCGTCTCCCCCCGCAGCCAGTCCTAACTTCGCGGCCTCTCCGTCCACGTTAGTAGATAAGCATCCTTTTAATTACAATTGTGCCATGGGAACCATTTACCTTAATTATACGCTTCCAATTGATCTTCTCTTTGCCGGCAGCGTCCGTGAACCCCATTCAAAGTTAAGTATTCTGTTACCGTTTTTATAACCTGCGTTCTATATTTATAAAACACAATGCATGGCAAACCGCATACGAAATACGGAACAAGTATCACCTTTTGTTTCGCCCAAACACTTTTTCATTAAATGCTAAATATATATGTATATATATATATATAGTTTCACTCGGAATTACACGCATAAATAGTACTGCGCTATAAGGAGATAATTTATAACGAGCACTGCTTATTCCTTATTAACAGTACTGTTGTTAACAGTGGACCGAGCATAGGGCGCTAGTGAAATACCGATTGATTTTTCCGAGCGCGAATCTATAATTATAATAGAATAATAACGATGATTATATCGCTTAACGGAATAATAATTGCACGGTAATTTGTGCATTTTTGTTTAAATCGGCATTCTTAAATTTATTACGCTACGACGGATAAATTGAGCGGCTATTTACAAGTGCAAGGGGGAATCGCAAAAAGAAATGAAAAAAAAAAAACCTCCCAATACAAACTGTTCGTAATTTTAGAAGATAATTATAATAATACACTGCTAAAGCACTCTCTTACACTCCGGCAATTAAAATAATTTTTCTTTAAGCTCCTGCCCTGGAAATAATCATCAGAAGGCTTTCATTCGTCGAGATAATTGCAGGCAATAAAATATAAAAGATTAAAAGACACGTAAAGGTTGTAAGTAATTTCCTAATATAAGGAAATCGCGTGGGTTGAGGCCGCGGCGGCGAAGGCCTGCCCGAAAAGTGTCTATTTATTTCTGTAGCTCTTCCCCGCCCGCCCCCTCTGCGCCCTTCCAGGCCAGGGCGATTAAACGAATCTCCCTCTGTAGGCATCGTGGGCGTGCGAGAGCTCGGCTCGTGCGCTTCGAGTCGGTTCGACTTCCGGGGCAAGGGCGAGGCCGGGCATTAGCAGCCAATTGGCAGGAGGCACAAGCCCTTCCCGAAGGGACGAGCCAGAGTCGGAAGGTCGACCCGTATTCCTGGCACCGGGTGAAAACTAGTCCGGAGCTATTCGTGGGCCTCGGAGTCTTGACGACGAATTGCCCGAGGGAGAAAAAACCTTTGGCGAGCCCTTGTACCTCTATTGGCGCGCGCCAACCGTGGAAGCTTTCGCGCATTGATCCTTGGTCCTGGAGTCTTTCGAGCCGCGCTCTACGCTGCAGGATTTCGATGCAAGGTCAAATGACTTGCGAAGGAAGGAGATCTTCCGATCGAGCATTGGCCGTCCCCTCCAAGCCAACGGCTCCAGTGCTGGCTAATGAATCATGCGTCGAATGCGAGCAAGATTCAAGCTCTCGTCGTCGGCGAATTTCGACAATGGGAGAAATACTGAGTTTTTCCAAGGGATCCCCATCCTCGTGATCGCTCTGTGCCAAGCAGATCAATATCCTAAAGTTCACTCTACGCTTAGTCCAGCTTTTCTCGGCCTAGCAATAATTGTAAAGCAAGCAAATTTCCCAAAGAAGGAAACGGATTTGCTCCGGAAAAATGGAGCATTGAGGAAAAGTTTTAATATTCTCGTATATAGGGCTCGAAGGATGTCTGTATACTAGAATTTTCGGAGGCAGCATAATAATTGATAAATTAATTTCGAGCAAATCGTACAAAATCTTTATCATTGTATGTATAAATACTGATAACGATTTTTGTCGAGCTAGAATTTGTCGTAACTCTCTCTCTCTCTCTCTCTTATGTTCTTTATATTTTCTATTACTTCATTGATTAAACTTATGTTATAATAATAGTTAGTTTTTCCCGAATTATCTCCGAGTAATCTTGATATTACCAGTGCATCAATTATTTTTTAATTTTCACGTACACAAAGTTTAAATAAATTATTATTGCATTGTACTAGATTGCAATATATATATATATTGCCTTATAATATCAACATTTAAGAAATTTACAAGTTTTCACATTACGCATTTGTCGTTGAACAAATTAAGAATTACATCACAAATTACAAAGATTTTGCGATTTAAAAAGAAAATCGAATTCCCATGGTTCATTAATTTTTCATCGAATGCAACAAATTTTAGAATTCCAGGATTTCACATATTAAAATCACCGTATCGTTTATTCGCGATTAATAAGCAAATGTTTACAATCGAGCGATAAAAAAAAAACACGAGGGTAAAATTTTGGGCAAAGAAGTCCGCTCACCAAGAGAATCGAGTTCGCAGGTTTTCGGGGAAGGTTTACTTACGGATACGACAATGATGCTTAGCTCTGGACCGGTAGCAAATAAGTACAATGTAAATTTAAAGGATCGCTAGTGTTAAGGATAGGAGGGCATCGAAGCGTAATCCACGTGTGAAAGTATTAGAGTTGGACAAATGAGCAGAGGAGCGGAAAAAGAAAATCGATAAGCTGCTGAACGGGTAAGCAGGAATTGTCCGCTACGGACTGGAAGGGAGGTACAAAGTGCGGGCGAGAGGCGCTGAAGGAAACCGCAATGGGAGGTCATTATTAATGGACGCGGTCAGAGTCAGGATTTCGCGAGAGCAGTCCCAAGACCAGGAGCCGGGCAAACGAGATAATACGCCGCGGTGGTTTTAACGCGGCCCCGGAAGACCGAGCTCGGGCCATCGGCTATTGGAATTCCCGTTAAATCGGCGGTACGCGTTTCATTATTTGTCGGCGGAAGGGCCATAATTTGCGGCGGGTCTAGAGAAGTCCCCGGAGAAGCCGCCGAGGGACCGGGCGAGTGTGTCCGAACTCCTCGCCGATGTCCAAGTGTCGAGGGGACAAAAAGGCGAGCCTCTTCCCGCCGTACTCCTCGGGCTCCTTGGCGGTAGGCGCACCGCTCGGGATTTCACCGGGGCGATAGTGTCGAGGCCGAGGACAAGGGACTCGTGCACGAGCCGTGGCCGGTCGGAGCGGGTTCGATGGCCTCGCCCCCGAGGACGAGGACGGATTTCTGGCAACTTTTCGCGAGTGGTCCCCCAACTGCCAGGGCCCGCATTGCCTGCACGCGAGGCCGACGAGGCCGAGGCGCCCAGTTCAGCGTTGCCCGGATGGAGAGGGGGGAGGGACTTACCTCCTTTCGCCGCGGAGCCCCCCGGAGGGACTCGTGGGGATTACGAGGAAGGAGTCGCTCCGACCGGAGGGGGAGAACAGTTGGCTTCGCCGAAACGCGAGCGGCGTTGGGGGGGGGGCCTCCTCGAGCTCGCGCCCCGGAGGCTCCTCGCATTAGCCTGGATTAGCTCACTGGGGCTCCGCAGGGTCAACTCCGCGGTCGAGGCGGGGTCGTCCTCTGCTTGGAGGGGGGCGCCCCCCTCGCTTCCGGCTCGTTGAAAACGGGCCCAACGCGCAAAGTCGCTCGACGATGATAAATCCGCGAGAAGTCTTCCGCCGGCCCGAGTTAGCGGATGGCTTATGATGTAGCGCATCGGCCACGGGCGTGTGCGATAATTGCACCTGGCACCGCGGCTCTAACCTGCTCCGCTGGACAGGAAGACCGGCGCGAACGAACCTTACCGAGGAGCCTCTCCCACCCGATGGCCCCATTACTTTTGTCCTCCACGCCCCCTCTCCCCTTTTATCTCGCGTCCCCGGCTCCCATCGGTGCGCGAGGCTCTCCGCCGATCTTCTCTACGACCCTCGGTCCCAACTGACGACTAATCCAACTGTGCCGAGTCTCCCATTGGTTAGCCGGAGGATGCCTTCTACCCTGGCCCTCGTCCTCCGCTGCTCCTGCTGCATCGCTCGGGCTGCGTTTGCCTTGCGCCGTCGCGACGCCTCCCATCGAAACTTTAATCAATTTACCAGCAGTTTTAGGTCACTCCAATCCTCCTAGAATTCCTTCCCCTTCTCATCGTTGACGTCTCGCGGGCTAACACTTTGCTCCCTCCACCTTCTTTCATTGCCAATCTTTCGATCCTGCACACCCTATTGGCACGTGCTACTGCACGCTGATAAACAATTTTTCATTTGCTAATTCTTCCTTTTCTATCTTATTATTATTAGTACTATTATTATTGCTATCATTGCTATAATCCTCATTATTATTATTTATTATTATTTATTCTTTTATCTCGATCGGTAATTTAAGTGCCAAGATTATTCGTTTTGATTTAACCAATTTTTTCACAATCGGTACGCGTATTATTATTATTATTATTATTATTATTATTATTATTATTATTACAGTGAATTCAAAGCAAACAGAAAAAATTATTTGTACTATTTTCAAATTACGTGCCTTCAGTTTCCAACCGTAGCAGTGTAGCAGTTGTATGTGTGCCAACAAAATAGATATAATAAGAGAAAGCAGATTTAATAAGAGCTCAATTATACAGAACTTTTAATCTTTCCGTTACACATAATATTACAAGTATAATTCATAAATATTCTAATATTGCCCAATATACTTTTAAACGAGTCTTTATGGAGTTAAGTAATACACCATTGTTATTTGTATTGCGCATATATTAACCCATATTTTTTTTTATTATAGATTATTTTATAATAAAAATATATTTCGTCCCAAAGAATAACATACATCAAACTTCAAGCATACGAATGTTTGCATTTCTTACAATGTTAATAATTAATTTTTGTTTTTGCAAGAATTATTATATTTAAGATTATTCAATATAAAATCGAATTTTTGCTATTATTGAACGTAATACCATATTGAAGGCACTTTTTTAATTGCCGATCCTGAATACTCGAAAAATTAATTTATTTGGTCCATTACACATTCGTGCAACATTGCGTAATGAAAATCCTATAAATTCAATTCAGGACTAAATTGTCAATCCACTAATTTTAGATATTTAATTTTATTATATTTAATTTTCCATTGCAATTTAAAATATTAACAATATACATATGCCGAAAAATACATAGATAAGAGACTCCTGATCGAGTACGTATAATTGCGTTATAAAATTATATTTGATTTCACCAGATTTTTATAAGATTTATGAATAATTAAAATCATTACAAATTTTTAGTCACAGTAGTGATACAAAAATTAACGAAGTCTAATGCGATGCAAAAAAACCTATTATGCATGTGCATACGTGTGAAACAAATTAAGTATTCATGAAGCGATTCACTAAATATTTCATTAAAATAATACATACATTATACGAATATTGAAATAATACGTATAATACGAACGTTCTTTTTTATTGGTTTGTTTCCTAACATTTCGTAAAATTGTTTTTATTAATAGATCTGCGTAAGCAGACAAGAAAAGTTACGCTACAATAATAATAAAATGAACTCACTCGAACATTTAAGGCAATAAACGTTACACTGCGAATAATTTCTACGGAAATTAAGATACAAAATTTATTATTCAAATCAATGCATGTATCGTGGGACACGTAAGATTAATAACATAAATAATTATTTGATTTGCATTGCATTCTTTTAATTACATTAAATCTTATTAACGATTTACAAACCAACTTTTGCTCGACTCGATTATTTATGTAATATCTTTCATGAATTGCGACTTTCATCGCGACAATCATAAAGAAGGCATTGCTCTATTGGAATTACATAAAAAAAAAATAAAAATTGACTGCTACGGCCTTAAGTATGGTTAAACTCATTGCTAAAGTGATTTTACAAACTTTTTTGAACGGTGCAATTCTTGGAATCATCGATTAGTTAAGACTTAGATTGAGCTGTTAGAAAATTATTTTTCGGTCGATGCTACCGTTTACCAATTAAATTGCTCCTTAAGAAATTACAATTCAATCCCGATAGTTTTACGATTTATTCCTAACAGTAGGATAGATTTCAAATAAGTTATAGCCCAAGATAGAGTACACAATACAAAAGATTTTAGTATTCATTGTTCGAAATTATTATGTATGGAAGATATAGGAGGGAAACGCATGATAACGACAGAGGGTCATTATCTTTAATGAAACTTTGCGAAACTATTATGGTGGTTAAGCGATTAAAACAGTTGTAAGAAATGTCGTTAAATGAATTAATGCTCTTGTAGGCAATAGGCAGAGAATAGAAAATTTTCTTGACTTTCGTAAGCAATCTTTGAGAACGTAACTCCATTCATTTGGATTCTAACGACTCCAACAATGAAAGGAGTCGAACCACGCGACTAAGAATTACACTTTCTATGCGATATATCGACTCGACGGCGCTGTTAAGGATTTTGCAAATTATTTTCCCCCGGTCCCCGGATAAATCTTACCCTCCCTACCGACAATAGATCGAATTTAGCCGGTCGATTATTTACGCCTCGGCTAAGGCCCGTACGCCAAGGACAATAACGGCGTTCGTCGGGTCAACTGCGATTCTTGTCATCCGGACACGATAGCCAAGGACGGTCAAAAGTGCCGCGACAATCGTAAGCTCCTGCTCGTCGTCATGCGCAAAGGCAGGAGGAGTCGGCGGCTTTGCTGATTTAAAATACAAGGATATCGCAATATTGAAAGAGACCGAGTGTCGATGGGTTGCGCCTTAGTGCGTGTTCGTGCATGCAAGAGCGCGGATCAATTATGGAAAAGGCGAGGGCTTTCCGCGGGCGGTCGGAGCTTTTCCCCCAAGGCAGTTGTCGGTTAGCATTAGCGCCGAGGTGTGCCCCGACACGCCCCTTAAAATCTACAACCGTTATTAAATGGGTCGTGTGCGCCTTATCGGAAAGGATTCCTGCGCTAGATCATTAATCGAGATCTAGCGCGCAGCGCCAACGGCCAGCCGGGCATTAAAGGACGAGGCGACATCTCGCTGACCCTTAACAACCTCGCCGATCGAACTGATGAATCTAAGAAAATTATCCCCCCGCTCGCGGACGGACGGACGGATTGGCTCGGCTCGCGACCAAATGCTAGTCCGGCTCTTGTAACACTTCGTTTAAATCAATAGGTCTTTTTTTTTTTAAATATGTTGAGCGTACGCGGCGATTCTTAGCCTATAAATTGCAGACAATAAGCCAATAATTCAAACGCGGAAATTGTACAATTTGCCGGTTGCGTATGGGAAAAAAAAAAGAAAAAAGAAGAAGAAAAAAATATCCTGAAATATGTGAAAGCTATTTCATTACGCGCGAATGGTCGTTTGTTATTCAATTTATTAATATATTCGAATTGACTTCGTAAAGCACGCTATGCGAACACTATAATTTATAAATACCTCGAGTGCGTGAAAAGTTAATTCGGAATCGAATATCGCTACTTTTTATTTAACTCAGCGTTATTGCTAATGTCTCGTTGCCTTGGCTCGATTCTCCGTACTAGCATTATTAACGCTATTATTCGAGCACTGACTTTTTAATACCGAGGGGTAAAATTGTTTTGGAAATTTTTCTTTTTTCACCCAATACTCCCGCTGACTGTAAAGGCAATTCTTCGCGTGTGTGTGTGTGTTTTTTTTAATAAAGCTCCCTGTACAATCACGTAAATTTGGCCATGTGATTTTGCGTGCCTAGTAATTGAAAAATAATTTCAACCTAATCCAAATTTAATTGTAAAGTCCTTTCAACAGAGCTTTCGGTAAAAGTTTCGTTCTTGCATTGTTACGATAAATTGATCTGTATAGATTTAAAACCAAGGTATATTATTATCAAACGTACGTGTATCTTTATTTATTTTGTGCCGCGCTTAAAGCATAAGTTGGAGAACAGTTTAAAAGAACGTAATCGAAAGTATCATATTTTCGAAATGACTATTCCATCTGTTATTAAATGAGATAAGTCAAGTAGCATCTCCGTATTCCTTTAATGCCTATAAATTATAATATTACCGTTCTCCTTAATAGAAATTTAATCGATTATTTTTTGCTTCTTTGTTTTTTTTCTTCTTCTCATTATAAATAACGTTAGATATAATAGATAGATTATCTTTATAGAAGTCATTGGAATCCAGTGTATTGGTATTCTAATAAGCCTTAATCAGGTATCGATAATTTTAATCTCTCGTGGTAACTTGTTATACGTTGGTGAAGGGCAAAAGAAATTATTCACTTTATATCTGAAATACATTTCTTCAACTTAATTGCCATTTCTTCTTTCGAGCCATTCGGATTAACGGTTACGTTTCTAAAATAGCGCACATGGACTATCCGTAGGTAATAACGAGGCTCGCGCAAAAAACAGTAACAATCAGGGCTTAAAGAATAAAATAGTCAACGGGAATAAACGAATCCCAGAATTTCGTTATCGGGCAAATATTTTATTTCCTTGCCGCGGGTTTTTCTCCCGTAGTTTTACGACACCTTTAATAGTACCGCGTAGTCTTCGCGAGTTGCAGTTACTATTTAGCGGAATTTAAGCACCTTTCTAAAAACCATCCACATACCCGCTGCGTTTGGATTTCTTTTTAACATTTTTCGATTGAAATTTATAACCAAACGGTTGCACCGCGGAAGTAAAAAGAAAAAAGAAAAGAAACAAGAAACGCACGCGCTCGCGCGCATTTTTTTTGCACGTAATTACATTACCTTTCACTAATTCTTTAATTTGTTTTGCAAAGCTGCGCAGCCCACGGTTCGTTGTAATGTAATTCATCGTTTGGCAATAAAAGTGAAGTAAAAGGAAAAAAAAAAAGAAAAGAAAAGAAAGGAAAGAGAGAAGAAGAAAAAAAAGGCAGTCGTTTCGCTGATTATCCTCCAGAGGCATTGCGTTAGAGCTCGTCCGTCTCATTTGTTAATTAAGCATCATCCCAACGAGGACAATGCGCCTCGGCGATTACCGAAAGGGCGTGAATTATGGTAGGGCAATTAATAAGCCCCGGGAATTCCCGTGGGTGGGAAGCCTCAGCCTCTAGAGGCGCAAACATATCGTCGACGCTCGAAGAACAAAAGGAGTTTTTTTTTTTTTTTTCCCCCCTTATGCCATTTCAGGGTGCCGTTATTCTCTCTGGTCGCGGCCCCCGTTTCGCGGAACGGCAGAGTCTCGCACGAGGAGAGCTCAGGATTCCCGACTACTGATTATCCTGGAATTATTAGCCCGGTGCCCATTGGCTCCGATCGGTGCTCCATCGACTGGCTAATTATCAAAGCCCATTGGGCAGCCGGTCGAAGAGTGCAACGAGACTTCGTCCAGAGGCGTTGCCTTTTGCTCCAAGATAACTTTGCGATGCGCTTGGCAAAAAAGGCCCTTTGTTACCTCAACATTTCGCCCGCGCCAGTCGAGCAAGATTCTCTAATTATGAGAATACAAAGGCCACTGACGTTCATTGAATTAGATTTTTTTTTTAACGTGGGTGCGTTCTCTTGCGAAGCTCTGAGTCGAGCAGCACGGCACGTGGGTCCTTGTTTCCTTTTTTAGAAAATAAATGGCATTTTGGTAGTCGGTGAGATGCACACGCAAGCCTCGGCAATACCGAGCAGTAACGCGCAATACTCAAAGGTACAATTTTATCAATGATCACGGTATCCCATGGTAGTGTTACCTGAATAATACGGCATTGCGCAAATAATACATTGTACAACCATTCAAGGTCAATTGGTAACTATTATTTAATTGGCGGTGCATTGCATCGAGCCATTACGAGATTCGTTATAATCGACTTCGTCGATCAAAGTCTCGGGCCTTGTCGAAGGGACTCTTCTTGTATTTAAGACGTGCAGCATAAGTACTTCTCAATCGTTTTAAAGTTTAAGAGCATTCAAACTTAAGCGAGCGACGCAAAGGGAGCCAAGAGTTGTGAATACTTTTATCAATATTAGACCTTGAATAGGATTTTTCCCCCATTGGGCGAACGTAGGCTTCTTGCCTCGTTAAAGGCATTTAAAATTTACTTTCGCAACAGGTCAAATTTTCGGAAACGGAGGAAACTTTGCTACTTGCGCCTCTATGCCAGAATAATAACAGCGTAATTTGATAGGTTTTTTACTCCCGTGGCTCGTTTCTTATTTCCCCCTTTCACTTTTGATTTAATATCAATATAATTTGTTTATGCTCTTGGTAATTACTGTTAGCTGGAAAAATCACCTGTCCATTACCAGTACGATTGGAGGGTACGCCATAAAAATAATATATTTCTTCCTGCGTTATCTCAAACCCGTTGAGCATACAGACGCGAGTGTTTATTTAGGATATTTTTTTTTTTTTTGAATTTCAGTTATAATTTTCCAGCGAATAAAGCACCAAGGATAAAATGGAATGGTGAGAAAACTTTTTTCCGCGTGCAACGATTGCATTTTCGACTCGAGAGTGTCGAAACGCGACTAGCGCAAAGATAATCCGAGTTATCGGGTAGTGGGTATAGACCGGAGCCAATGTAATCAGCGACAGTGAATCGAAGCTCCCTTAGGCCTTTCGCGCGCGTCCCTCCATCGATTGCATTGCTTACGAATAAGCCTTGCTCAGCAATGCCAGCCGGAAAATCTCCCGACCTAAATTAGCCCCCGATCGCACCAAAAAAAAAAAAAAAAAATCCCAGGCCTCTGCCACGTAAAGCCCAAATAAATCCCCTGGTGAAACGTTGCAGGTGGTGCCGAGGCGCCGAGGGACTAATTAAATCGAGGTTCACCGGTGAGGTCTCAGGACGACCGCGTAGCCGAAGAAGTCGAAGGGCCCGAAGTAATAAACAAAAAAAAAAAAGAGGAGCAAAAGAGAAATAAATAAAAATGGGCAACGCCCGCTCGCAGGGCCCTAACAAGCCCCTGTGCTTCCTTCAGCTGCTACGGCGCTCCTGGAAGATTATAGCCAACCCCGACGGGGGCCTGAAACGCCCCGAGGACGTCGAGGATTGCGCCACCGATTTGTCCACGGCGTCGCACTGCAGCGGATGCAAGGGATGTGCCTTCGATCGGGAGCTCAATTTTGATAGGTAAGTCCGATCTGTTTTATCGAGGGAAATCATTATACCGACATTGCCATTGCGTCTTCTCTTAAGCGGCATTGGCCATTTCCAAGGAATGTTACCGACTGAGCCATCGGCGCTACTGCAGTATCGCAATTAGTTGATGGATAATTTGGATAATGGATAATAATGGATATTATGAATAATCGCTAAGTTTTAATCTTTAGATAATCGCGCGTGCCTAGGTATGGAAATTTGATAAACGTTAAAAAAGGTCCATCGGTAACTTCAAAAATTAGAAAATTCATAAAATTTGTACTTTGCAAGTTATGACACATCATTTTAAAAAACATACGGAATAAAGAGAAATAGTGAAATAATTTTATCGATGAGCCATTGTATCGCTTAAGCAACCAGACCCATTATTTCGTAGCTTAGGCTTCTGATATTTCAATTATTCCAATTACTTCAATTTTTATTGACCCCTCCCCCCTCCCTCCAACTTTTAGCGTCTTCGCTATTTATTCAAGCGTGACTGCGATATAAGTATTTAAGGGAATTTCAATCACTGCGTAGAAATATGCTCGAAAGATTTTACGTTACCGACCGTAAATAACATTCATTGCATGCATGGATAATGTGCGTACTACTCCTCTTAGATTGGGAATAATGGAATTTTAAGCAATCTAGTTAAAGCAATTGTACCTATTTGCCTCTATATGATCATGAAGATAAGTAATTGCCATTAAGGGCAGTTATAAAAATCCGTCGTTAAATAAGTAAACAGTTATTTTCAAATCAAATATCCGTGCACAAAATTGTACGCCTGTTTTAGCAAGTGTTGAGAACAGGTTTTATCGAGAAGCCAATAGATGTCAGGAGAACACTCGAGGGTTTATTTTGTGCGTAGTAACAACAAAGCGATTAAAAAATTGATACATCGTGCGATTTACCTTGTGTACTTGTGTAATTTGACATAAAAAGAAACTTTATAAGAAAACTTATTCGTGCCAGGAAAAAATAGATCAAATCGATGAAGTAACGTAAAGTTCTTTGCGTTACGTGTTACTTGCGTTAAAAATATAAAAATAGACTGAAATTATGTTCGAACAATTTTTAAAGTAAATCCAACCATACTTATGAACAATTTATAAATATTTGAATAATACGCTTTAGCTTATAGGGCACCTATTAAGCACTAGGATATCAAGACCAAAAATATTTAGACTGTCGCGCTTCATTACGCATACTTACAACACGGAGAGAAAACCTGCCATAATAATTTAGCACGACGCTGACCCGTTTCATTATTTACAAGTACTATTAAGAACACAATATTGTTATCTAGGATAACATCAGGGTGCAATAATTATTCTCCGTTTTATTATTCAATACGCTTTACATAATGAGCAAATTTATACATTAATATGCTATAATAGATGCATGTCCAATTTAGCACATTTCAATTAATTTTGAATTAGAGAACTCCATTATTGCAAATGAAAGTCTTGCGCATTACTATTCATTAGATTTTATTTATTTATGTATTATACTACATGGATATACTAGCGGACCTCTTAACTATTATAATCTTTACATATTTACCAAGCAAAGGATTAGAGTAGTCGTATTATATATAAGTATTCTATATATATAAGTATTCTGACGGCAAATTTTTGATAAGGGCTGTGTCTACATCAAAATTTAATTACGTTGGCAAATGCAAAAAATTATCGTCTATCTTGGTATTACATGCACTATGACGTTCATATTCTAATAGCATAATTTTACAATTAGGATAATAATATTTAAGCTCCTCTGAGCCTTATCAATTACTTATCGCTATATACTTTTATACAATAATTAAATATGACGTTGTAAGGATAATACAAATAAGCCACTATAATGTATTTTAACAAACATTTACATCAAAATCAGACGTTGAGAATATATTTAATCATTATTAACAAATAATCTTCTATACATTCTTTCTAATGTCGCTGTCGCGAAGAAAAATGTTTTGCTATTGTTTTTCTCCATTTCAATGAATATTTATTAAAAACTAAAAGCAATTTAGAATAAGTTTGGTATTTTAAGAATTCGACTTGCAAAGCAATTTTAGACACAGTTTTTTTCAATACAAACTACAACAATTGTTGTATAGGTTAAAAAAAAAAATAGTCGACTTATATTCTTTCTTTACAACGTATACAATAAATTAATATGATTAATATGAAACTGCTCATTTCTGCAGAAAAAACTTTCAAATCGTAACAGTAATTAGACAGTGAGGAAGATGTTTATTATTAAAAATTGTCAATGATATTCGTTATGTATTTTACAATAATTCTCTACATAACGGTAAAACAAGTCATATTGCTCTCTAAGTAGATTATTTTTAACGCATCATCCGCTAAACTTTGAAATATAAAATAACCTTATGAAAAAACAATAGCACTACAAAACGATAGAATGCACAACGTGAAATTCGAGTTCCTAATATTAAGGATAAACTTTAAACTCTCCTTATTGACTAATTATTATTGACTAATGTTATTTTTCAACTTATCTGCGACAACATAAGATGCCATTTAAATCGCGCACTGAAAATATTATTTAAATCGATAAATCATAAATATTGTGAATCGCAGAAATATAATATAATATAATAATATATTGCCACATGGACAGCTCCATTATGTGTTATTATATCTTATAGATATTATTGTATATTGCATTAGGTGCAATTAAAAATAGACATAAGCGATTGAGATTAAAGTTTATAAAACTTATCATCGTGTATACAAACTTGGCTTTTCAAGTAAAAATTTATAGTTATACAACGGACATGGATTTAAATGAAATTAATGCTAATATTTTTTTAAATATTTACTTAATTAGTAGGACAGTTCGTCTTCAATCTACCTACCATAGCCTTAGAATATCGTTTAACTGATGAGTGGTTTCGAATTATCAATTTCATAAGTACGTCTATTTATTATGCATGAAGAATAAATATTCTATAATATATGATATAATAAATATTGCTTTGAAAGAAATTGAGCTCCTAGTTAATAATTTTAGAGACAGTTTTATTAGTGAAAAAAAGTGTCTCGACAGATCATAATCAATTTAATGGTAGCTTCTGAATCACGTTCGTAATAAAATCCGATTTTCTATTAAAAAAAAAAAAAAAAAAAAAAACGCAGCAAAAGACGTATCTATATTTAGAAGATATTATCTCGTTAACATTGGAAAATAAGATCAGTAAGAAAAAAATTGACAGCGGCTGTTTAATTAATACCGATTCGTTTAAAAACGTTGAAGAAAAATGATGCATTTCTTTTTACCGATGTTATAGATTTAATTTTATTTCACATATTAATTTAGGAGAAAGATACTTGGAGAATTTTACTGGCTAAATATCGATTAATTATTATGGAATATTTTGAAATAAACCAGAATTGCAGCGCTCCCTTGCGCACAATTATTCACATTCATAAAAATGCTCGACACATAAAGAATTGGCTTATCGATGCTTTCGTATCTTTTCTCAATTCTAAAAATGCCAATTCAAGCTTCCATCTATGATAGTACTTTAAAAAGAGAGACGAGGTCAGGTGCGATTCTCGATGTGAAAAAAAAAAAAAAAAATTGATTGCAAAAAACGCTACTAGTGAGAGATCAAACTTTTAATGTTTCATTCTCAATTTAAAATGATGAAATAATCATAGTTCAATTAACTTTTTACAGTTCCGTCTTCTTTTTGTCAAAAACTATGCATTTAAATGGATTTTTGTGTCGAGCACTTTCATGATAAAGAGCTTGTTTTTTGTTTCTACTTTTAAAATAACTTTGCAAAATCGTTCCACTCGGGAGACAAAAAGGAAGAAAACAAAAAAAAAAAAAAAAAAAAGAAAGAAAAAGAAAAATCCTTAAATTATCAAGCCTTTTTTCTCGTGGGCATTCGCGTACTTTTTCATATTATCAAAGTTGTGCCAAATAAAATGTATCTAGAATTTTTAATCGACTTATAAACTGTACCAGTAAAATGACTCGAACCTCCACTTTCACGACCTGCAAAAAACCATTATTACCGCTGTAATTATAATATAAAAGTCCTGACTTTCCTATATAACCTACATAAGCTCTAATTCTTTAAAAGAACTAACAATTTTCAATTCTGTACAAACAAAGTATAAAGTAAGAAACTTTAGTAGTGCTGCTATAGTAAGGCGAATACCTTTTTGTAAGAAACTCTTCGAAAGGAACTAAAATATTCTTTACACTTCCGCTACTGGTGAAAGAAGCCTTTGCGAGCAGTATATGCTTTCGCGAAAAGGATGAAAAATGAATTGATCGATCAGCGTCGTTCGGACGATTAATGAAAATATGTAAGCCACGTGTGTGACATACAATACTTCGTATCGTGTCGCCATGTGTTATTAGAATATTATGATTATTCGCGATAAAGCAATGACGATCAAAACAGTAAGAGTCCAAGTTTTTAGAAGGTTGAATTTTACATCTTTCGTAAGCAGAAATTTTTGGTTTTTTTTTTTTTTTTTAACTACAATAACATTTAAGATTAATAATGATTTTGCGATACCCAAAGGAGCACATCACAATTATACCACTACCAATGTATTAATAATAAGTATTTTCAATTCTTTTTCTTCAATCCTTATTTCGAAACTCTGAAGCTATATCTCAATAATATGTTTTCGTAAAGAAAGAAGATGCATCGATGCCATATGATAAAGTGTTGTCATTTTTTTTTTGTATAAATTACGTCAAATTTTAAATATAAGTATAACAATTTTTTAGCAAAAATTTGTCTTAAATAATAATTTAATTTTGAGGATTTTATAAGTTTTTAAAATAAGCATATTTTGTAAAAATAACTTCAGTGGCTTGGAAAGATGTTTCCTACCACAAGGACTTTGTTCGAGAGATAGCATTTTAATATCATTACAATCTAATTAAAGCGATAACAATTTTTATATTAACAATAACAATTTTAACAGTTTTTTTTTATACTCTTTGACGTATTCAAAGATGCCTGCATTCTTGAACTTTAAAATTATAAATTAGCTTTTCAATTAATTTATTCCTAAAACTTGTTCATACAAAGTTATGTATATTACGATGAAAGTTTTTCTTACTACTACAAATTTTTCATCAATTGGTTACTAAGACTCTAATATGCAATGATGAGCACGAGCATAACAATTTTATACTCGAGTGCTTATTTGTCATTAATAATATAATGATTAGATTTTAAAAGACAATTTTAGTTTTGTTTGAAAATATTCTTGTTGTTATTATAATGGAGTGTAATAATTCTAACAGCTTGTCCATTTAAAGTAATAAAAATAATTAATGTCTTTTCCTTATTAAAGTAGCTGTAATATTTACCAACCTATTTGTCATCCAAAAATATTACTCGCTATAATAATTTGCATTAAATGTATATTTCTATTATAAATATCGAGCCTTCATTTTTTTTTTTTTTTTTAAAAAAACATTCAATTTAAATAATGCAAAACAATGATCTTCATGAAAAATAATTTAATTTTAAGATACAATTGATTATACATTATTACTCTTATTTTTTGTAACATTATTTGTAACATTAATTGTGTGCTTTGGATGAGCGTAAAAGAGTATTTTACTCGATCCGCGGACAATATGTTGATTATTTAGTAAATTGAAACGAGTACAGAGTAATAAAGTTCGATGACTTGAAAAATATTTTAACTTGTGCACAAATGCATTTTAAAGGGTACGGCTGAATTTTCGAATACATTAACTTGTTAATTTAGAAACAGCATTGGTAACAAATTATTCTAATTCATAGCAATTCGCTGTTTATCGATCGATCAATAATATCAAAAATATCCATCTTTGAAATCAATTTATTTTTCCAGCAGACTCTCGAATCCATCGAAGAGCGCATTTGTACTACTAGGAATATAATACGGCTTGTAAAAAGTCTGCTACTACCAAAATAAATAAGAAAAATGCGCAAGACTGTCCGATATTAAAATTATTTATTAAAATAAGAAAAGCAAATATTTTTTAATTTAGATTCATAGCGCATGTTAAATATTTACATTTTAATTTACAAAATATTATTTAACGTACTTCAGCATAAGATATAAATTTAAATTAACATTTGCCGATTGAGTTAATCAAAATAAAGATAAATCAACATAAAGAAAAGAAGCATAATTACTAAATTAATGCTCGATGCGTAATCTAAATTTCGTTTTTATATAATTACGACATTTCTCTCACTAAAAATTATCCTTTTTAGTATTTTCTTTTTCAATGCGAATTCATTAGAAAGTATATTTTTCGAATCAACGTAAAATCAGCTGCCCAATTAAAACGAGTTTTATAATATTAACCGTTTAATTTCAATAATAAAAGAGAAACCAATACCCCAGAAAAGTATCTTATAATATCATAATAATAAAACAAAAATATCATTGAACACAAGCATCCTCTTGGAATGATAATTCAAATGGTTGACTTGTCCTTGTCCGAAGTAGTTGTCATTAAAATGAATTTATATAAAAATTAATTATTTTGTAAACTATTGTCTCGGTCGAAAACTCTTGCGATGCGCGATTATTCTCAACAACCTCAAGAATACGAAATCATAACTTTGAAAAACTTTAAGACATGATTCATTAATTGCTTACTGCATTAATTATGAACGAAAGAAATATATGTGTGTGTGTGTGTGCGTTAGCTATTATTTCCAATGAATAAAATCACGCATCGTTTTTGAAAATTATTTTTAGCATTTGATCAATCGATAAGTAATCGTAAGTAATTATGTTAGATATTTCAATGATTATTCTAATGATGACGGCGGTATTTTTTTGTTATAAAAAAAGAAAAAGAAGAAGAAGAAGAAGAAGAAGCAGAAATCATCATTAGTAAATAATAATGTTTTTGTTGGCATCGGTCGATTGATTTAAATTTAAAAGCACTTATTGTATTTTAATAAATACGCACGCGGCAAGTGTAAATTATGCCCGTGCCATTAACCAGGAGGATTTTTGATTTTGTTTTAAATATTTTAACTCACAGTTGGATTGGATAATAAATAATCCGCACACTCATCATAGTCGAGGTGTAGTGTATAGTAAATACTCGAGGCCCCGCTAAATGGAAAATAATTAAAAGTGTCTTATTTTCATTCGGAGGTGTTATTAAATTTTTAATAATAATTCGCAAAAATGAAAAATGCAATTAAAAATATCCGCGCTGGCCATTCATCCCTTAATTATTGGCGTGGCATTTTATTAAATTATTTAAGTTTTATTAATCGCGCATTTAAATTGGAGAAATTATAGAGGAACTCGGGCGGACGGGGCTACAGATGGATCGAGGCCGCTTTACATATTTGAGAGAAAAATAAGCGCACCGAATATTAATATTTATTTATTAATATTTGTAATGGCCGCGATTAATTATCGGCGTGCGCGTGGATCGTTTATTTATTTTTCGATATATTCAGTGTTATTTATCCAGGCGGGTATTGGCTCTCGAAGCTCGCCGCCGAAGCGTTGAGAGACAGAGACGGAGAGAGACGGAGGGATTATTTTTCCCGGTGGCCCGGAGTCGGAGCCTCCTCTCCGGGGGGCTTTCGGAGGGAGCCGATAAGGAGCTCGGCCCGAAGATAAGAGCCGTGGACGCGAAGAGGGGTCAGGAAGGCGCGGACGTCGTCGCCGGGAGGAGTAGGAGGAGGAGGAGTAGGAGGAGGAGGAGAAAGAAGGAAGAGGCTCGAACGGAAGCGCGTCTCGGGGCCAGATGGAGTGCAGGCAAGTGGCCCCGAGCGGCTGATGCGCCTCGTGCGGCGAGGAGCGCGCGGGCGGCCGAGAGGGCCCCGAGAGGGAGGAGAGGCGCGGAGATGCCGGGAGGTGGCCCGCGTACGGTACCCGGGGAGCGAGACGCCGCCGTGGCTCTCGTCAGTCGCGCGACCGGCGCGCTAACGGCTCGACCTTCGGAGCGAGCAGCCGCGGCTCGGCTATCGGCGATCGGCCGAGGTTCCACAGCCGGGGCCGAGACCTCGGCTCCCTCGGCACCGGGCCCGCCCCCGCACCCTGCTGGGAGGAGAGCCCCGGGCCTCCGCGACTCCACGACCACCAGTGCGCCGCTCTGACTCCGGGCCTTCCTGCTCGCCACTGCGCTCCCCGAGAACCAAGGTAGGGCCCCCGACCCCTCGTGGGAGCACCCTCTCCTCTCCTCGCCACCCCCTCGATTTCGGGATAAGGTCCGTCGAGATATCGCTGGCGATGGATAAATCCATCCAATTACAAGCTAGGACGGAGCTGAGAACAGGAGGCACATCCCGGAAATCGGAAGGTGCTCGAGCCGCTCGATCCTACCGGATTGTCGCGAGCCGCGGCTTATCGAGACGAGGAACGGGAGATAAAAGCCGACTTCGGCTTTTTTCCCCCAAGAGGGGGGGGGCGGGAAAGCTCTCGTCATTCATCGAGCCCGACGATATCCGGGCGCTCGTTAGGCCTCCGGAGAGATTAGCCTCCGCTCGGGAGAGAGGCTCTTCCCCGAGGGCTCCGGTCGAGGTCGCCGATCAGGTGGAGGTGGAGGAGCCCCCGGCTAGAGGACCGAGTCGAGAGGAGGCATCGGTCGAACTCGAGCCTTTGTCATTAGCATAGGCATTCCGGCCTGTGGGACGAGCCTCGGCCGTTAGATCCCCGAGTGGGTTGGCCTCGCTATTAATTCTATTCTCTCCGAGCCGGAGGATCAGAGTCCCCGCTAAACCCACGAATAAGCTCAGCTTTACCTCCGGGCGCAAGCTGACGATTCGGTGGACTCGGTCCTCTCGCCGCCGCCCCCACCCCCGATCACAATAGCTGCCCGTCCTTGAACGGGAGTCGCGACGCGAGCCGCGTACCGAAGCTCCTCCGTTGTCCTTCAACGACCAATCGAGATTTTCAATAAGCGCACGTGGAGCCGAGCTCCCGGCAAGAGGAAAATTTCTTCGGCTCGGCTCTGCCCAGGCGCACCCCGAGTTTTGCTTTAGAATTTCGCTAAGGTGTCGCTCGGCTCCAAACCGAGAGATGGATGATCTCCTAGAGTCTAGTCGTGAATTTGCACGCCTCTACCGGGAACTCGAATCCTTCGGGGTGGACAAAGCCGATGAGCAGCCGGGCATTTGGCTCTCATCGGTATCTCGTCGCGAGAGTGCGGGTAACTTAACGGCCGGGCCACTAGTTTCCCAACCCGATCATCGAGATCGGAGCCAATTGTATCGCGTTCTAGCTTTGGGACGAAAGAAGGCTGCGGCAGGAGTCGAGGGGGGAGGCAATGGATCGCGCTTCGATGAATTGGCCGACGCGCGGGAGCGGGAATCGGGGGGTGGGGCGGATAATTAGGGCAATTGCTTCCCCCAAATGGCCAATGGCATGCCGCCAGGCCCGGGAAGTAAGAGCGAGTCTCATCGTCCTCGGCTCCCATCCGAATTCTGACCGCGAGCCGGTGGTTTTCGCTCCGCGGGCGCGCCAACGGAAGCCCACCGGGAATCGAATGCGAAAAATCCAAAATTCGCCTTACCTGGGAAACTCGGCCTCTGCTCCCCTGCGAGCCCGAAAAACCGCGACGCGAGCTTAACGCGAGCCTCGCCAGCTTATCTCGACTTTCTTCGCTTTTTCTCCGGTGCTCGGGCCCCGGCTACAATCGCACCTCGAGTGTGTGTCGCGCGTATCTCGAGGAAACGTCCCTCCGGGCCTTCTGAGCCCTATGCCATTTTCATTTCCTTTCCTATCGAGGCGCGAGGTATATATACACATATATATTTATATATATAGAAAATATAATATCGAGCTTAATTTTCCACGTATTGAGACACGAAGGGGGACGACAGTCGTTTAATGATGGAAATTGCCAGTCCCGCTAGAAATACGATCACTTCCTGGCCTGTTAAAATTTGTATTGTGTATTGAATCCGAGGATGCGCGATTTACAAAAGGCATAAACTAATTAGACGAGGGCAAAAAGAGCGCAAAGAGAAACCTGCCCAAGAATGAAAATAAAGTCGCATGAATAATTAATTTATGTCTTTGTCTGTTAGACGAATGTCCTTTGCTCTACTTAAGCGTGTGCTCGCTGTTAAATTATTAAAATTCTTCTCGTCATTTATGAAGTTCACATGAAAATGACCGATTTTTACCGAGGTCTAATTGATTTTCGACTTTTAATGGTATGTAATAAATCAGTTTACGGTACTTTGAGCAAATAATATATATATATGTACGTATGTATAGATGCTGCTTATTAATGGAAAGAATTTGTTTTATGAAATTTTTTCCCCCCTTATTAACGCAGCTTGTAAATAAGAAAGTAGAATAGTCCGATGTAATTTTAATGGATTTTTACATTGTGTGATTTAAAGTCTCCGATTAACGATAAATTTATTATTTTATTTTATAAACGTGCTAAGTGCTGCTTTTTTGTGTACGTGCGCTCAATTTATTTTATACGCATACGCGAAGTGTAAAAAAAAAAGTTTAAGCCATTAGCAATGATAATGATAATGAACAATAATGATAAAATATAATAATAAGGAATAATAATAATGAAAATCTTGACGAGGACGACGACTGCGACGCTAGAATAATACTCGGCGCTTACGAATAGATATTTAAGGTGATTTCTAGTCCGAGAATGAGACCATGTCGATGGAAAAGCCTAAAAAGAAGCTCAAGCACAAATTCCTCGTAAGATTCCGAATGCGTAACTAAAGTATTAGTATGGGTTTCTTTAAATAGAGATTGGAATAAAGCGAGGTAAAATAAAAATGCTTTCCCGCAAGGCAGCGCTCCAAAGGAATCCTCCGCCGGAACCAGATTGTAAAATGCAGAGTATTTTATTCAGAGGAATTCAAAGCGCGATTAAATATTCAGAATTCTGTGGAAAGTAATGTAATGGAAAGCACTTTGCGCATTGGAGAGTTTTCAAACAAATGGAGGTCCACTGCTGCGTGTTTTTCGGCCCGTGGCCCTCCCCTCGACACCCGAGGATCGCCGCCGGGGAGGACCGTCGAGGAGGCGACGCTGGGCGCGGAAAAGGGCCGAACAAAGGAGGAGGCAGCCGGCCCGATGTTCGGGCCCGGGGTAGCGACAGTCGCGGGTATCGGCCCGAAGATCGCCGCCTCCGCGGCCGCACGTGCATCCTCGTGGCCGGGGATCAGCAGGCCTCGGTGAGCTATCGGCCGGCTGATCGCCATTGGGCACACGTGTGCGGGCCCCGGGGGCCCGTTATCTCGGGAGGCTCTCCTTCGCCTTGGCGACCGACGCAGCGCGAGGCTCGGAAAAGCGCGGAAAGCCTTCTCTCGGCAGCCGGGGGAACTTGGTCTGCGCGGTGGAGAGGCTGGAAGGCCCTCGGCCACCGGGACCCATTAGCCGCGGACACGGGGGGGGGGGAGGGGCCTCGGAGGATCGCTCGGTCGCCGCCGATAAATGGGACTCTGCTTTGCACTCTCGCCTACGCTAATTGCGCGCGTGGCTCGTAAAGGTTAATGGTCCGGAATGGCGGGGAGCCGCCGCGTGCTCCGCTCCGCGAGGGGCCCAAGGCCCGCGAGAGCGCAGCCATCTGGAGCGTGACCGGGCTCGGCAGCGCGACAGAGTCACGCCAGCCTCGGGGGCTCTTGGCCTCCCGCTTCCGGACTCCCGGGGGAGCGATCGACCGATGCCTCGGGACTCGGAGCGTCTCCCCCCCTATCCTCCCCGCCCCCACCCCCCGACCGAGCCCAGGCGCGCGCGAAATCCCATTCGACTCGCGCTAGTTTTCAATTTCAGGGCTCGCGATCAGAGTAATCCTCCGGCTTGCAGTTTCACTTTGTCCATTATTTCCTCTGGGCTCGCTCGCGGCCTTGAAAAACTTAATTGAAACTTGATTAAATTTGGAGCGCAATTTTCACGCCACTTGTTAAATGACTTTCGTTGGGATCGATCATCGAGCCGAGGGAACAGGTGGGGTTTTAATGGCCCTCCGCTGTCTCGGCTGATGCGCGACCTCGAAAAGCTAATACTGATTGTTCTTGGATTGGAGTACGGGCTCTGCCTTTATTTATATACATATATATATATTCAATTTTTCGTGTACGTAATTCAATGGCTCGCCTTGTGAAACAATTTTTATTCTAGTAGCCACAATTGAGAAATGATTGTTCGGTTTGTATTTTGCTAAATACCGTCCGACACATTCCGGATTTGTACGAGTCCGGGCTTCTGAAGTCTTAAGCTTCGAATTTCTTATAATGTTGAAAGGCCTTTTATTTTTGCTCGGGCGCTCGACGAATCGTGGTGAATTTTTAAGTTTTTTCGAAAAAACAAATTAATCGCATGCCTTATCGTGTTAAATATGTAGTAGATATCGGAATTATGACCCAATTTACTGCATAATTCAAGGTCGTAAAAATTGTGCATCACTATTATTAGGATCATTTAAATACATAATAAGAATCGGTAAAAATCTTATTATTGAGAAGTATATCGTATCGAACAAGATCTGCTCTAGAGCACAAGCGAATAAAAAATAATCAACACAATCCAGATTTCTTTTTATAAAACTTTCATAAATACGGAATGCATAATTTACTTATAGAGAGTTCCTCAATATGCTACGTAATTTTAAACGCTTTAAAATTAAGAAAATTGAATAAATTTCTTTTTGAGCACTAATAAAAAGCTCCTGAAAAACATTGTAATTTTAATTGAAAACAGCACATTATAAAATACAATTATTTTAGTGGAATGAAATTGATTTTTTTCAAATAGCTCTTTAGTTGCGCTCTTTTTAAAATAAACACTGCCATCGTTATTAAAAGTTTCAAATAACACAGTGTGAGCTTGTTTTTTATATCTCCGACGTAAAACGGTTTCGTCAAAAAAACAAAAAAAAATGAATATTTCCATACTTTCGTACTTTTTCGCCGCGAAGCAGTGGTACGAATGATTATTATATTCGCTGATTAGAAATTTGCGTCAATTACAGATAGGTTGTATAAATGCCTACTAATCGATCTCATTGAAATTATCAAGGAAATTCGTTTGCTTATTTTCATTGGTGAAAATAAAAGTCTTGTAATTTTTTTTTTTTTATAAGGCGTAGTTCATTCGGATCCCATGGTGGAAGCGACCCGTGCCAGACATGCAGCATGTTACATAATTCGAATATAGTGCATAATATATATATTATTATTATTAAAAGGGAGGGAACGTTATGGCTAATCGACGACATAAAACAAATGAGAGAACGACTCAAAGTTCGGTGCGGCTAATATCGATGCAATGCGACACACCATACCGATTGCAGAAAGAAATTACAGAAATTACAGAAAGCCACGGCGATAATAACTTAAAATACTGCCTTTGGTCTGCAAGTAGTTTTTTTTCCAGCTATTATTGGGTTGCCTTCTTGTCTTAGAAATTTATAAGGGCGTCAGTTTCTTTCATACTCAACATGCTTTTGTCTAAACGCGTACGTTTTTTGGTCTTATAAACATTATTTCTATACAGTTTGAGTTAAACACGTTTGAGTGCTTTGAAAGAAATAAGAAAAGTTTAAATTCTTGGTTGTTAGTAAATAATTAATAAAAATAAAATTGATCAAATGTACTGTTTTCGCATGTCTCCATATATATCTTATATAACTAATATATCTGTAGGCCTCTTTAATATTACCTTGATCTTTTCATACGTATGTACAAATGTGCAGTTTATTATGTTCGCAAATATTTCGCCGATAGTTAATGTTCAAGTAAACTGCTTAATTTTAAATACGTTAAGATTTTTCGTGTGCTCATTGTTAATATAAATTTATAGACATTCATACATTGATCCACACACTTGAATGCATAGACAGATTTCTTTTACGCAAACAGTTTTCCAATCAATGTTAGCGGTTATTTTATCGACGTGGAAGTAATTTAATAATAATAAAAAAAAAACAAAAATACGAACAAATTTTAATCGTCAACTTTGCACTCGTAACGTTTTCTCCACAATTATCTTCGATACACTGAAGTGCCAGTTCAATGAAAAAAGAAGTTATGGAAAATATTGATCCCTCGAGCCTGAAAATTCAGTCGATGCGTTATCTACGGCAGAGGCAAAAAAAAAAACGATGCAATATCGAAGAGCCGTTTATTGGGGGAAAAAAAAAAAAAAAAAAATTGCCAAACGTAATAAAGTTTATAATTATTGTTCGCATCGCGTAATAACTTAATGACATAAGTAATGTCAGGGCAGGTTAAGCCGGAGAGGCATCGTAAAGCCGTACTCTTCAATAGGGGCTAAGTACTGGCAACGGAATACGTAAGATTCCTCGTAAGCGCGAGGGCCTTAATTTGCCGTGAATATAAATAAGCCCAGTAGAGCGCAGCTGGAGCAGAAGAACGGGAATAACGGCGGAGCAGAAGGACGGCGGGAGGGTCGCCAAGAAGGATCTCCTCGTGACAGGTGGAAAGGAAGCGAGATTCAGAGTCCGTCGGATCGGGAGCCATTGATATATATATATATATATATCCCCTTGGCTGAAAGATCGTTCCCATTGTTGAGTTAGCCTATCGTAGATCTGGAATAGGACGGACGGCAGGTGAAGGGAAAGGTAAGCTTCCGGGGTCGGGACGAAGTCCTCGAGAGAGGCAGTCGTCGGCCAACGAGGCCCTTGGCCGACTAAAGTCGGCTCGGAGCTCTCCTCTCTGTCCCGGTTCGAACAGGGCTGTCCCAAGGATCGGCCCCTGCCGGCGATTCAACGCGATGCCGATAGTCCTTATCAGTGTCATCTGGCTCGAGGAGTCCACGAGGAAGCGAGGTGGAGACGGAATTCGGGAGAGCGCCGTCGCTTTAGCTGAGGAATCGCACAGGCATTACGATTCCACTGATGTAAGGGAGGATAGAGAGAGGGAGGGGAGGGAGGGAGCACAGTCGACGGGCCGGTAATTAAAACGTCGGAGTTCGAGGCAGTGGACGAGGAGACCGAGCCACCGATGGGAAGGTGCCCCTATTGTCTTACGTAATTACGCGGTAATGGAATATCGCGGTGACTTATGGCTCGTTGGCGGGAAGGAGTCCGAGAAGTCCTTTTTCTCCGATGGCCTTGGATCCTCGGCTCCCTGTGGACTTGCCTACGGATGGCTTCCAATCTCGAGGTGGCGGGAGCATACGAGTGAGCGTACCCTGGCCGAGCTGGAAGAGGATCGGGCCCCGGTGAAATCGTACCCGAAGAGCCGGGCCTTCGACCCCGTGCCTTGCCGGGGGAATACGCGTTCCATCGGAGTGCTTCCCCCTTCCCCGGCTCGGCCCTCAATCGACGAGTTACTTGGCCATTGAAAAAGACCCACAACAAACCACAATCGCTCCCCGCGTATCCCTACTGTGCCGATCTTGGGAGCAATTCGCTCGCGAGATCAGCCCCGATAAATGCGTACGCGCTCTCGGATCCCGTGGATTTTTCCCTCGATCTAGTAGCATGGCTTTTTACATCGCCCATCGCGCGGAAGAAGTCGGAATTCCGATGCCAGCCACAACCGCTGCGGTACTTTCTCCGCGCTTTGGACCGAGCCGTGTTTCCGAGCTTTTTGCGTATTTTTTACACTTTATCGAGATGATCGACAGCGACCGAGTGCGCATTGCATCCTCGCGCCTTTGAGCTTTAGGCGGAGAATTGCCGCTCTCGCGCTAATTATGACGAAGGGAAAGAATAAAAAAATAATAATTTCTCCTCTACATTCGATGCACAGCCAAGATCTCGAATGCAATTATAATTAACAGCAAAGCAGAGTGAATTAAAGTCACATATAAATGAAGAAGCAGTCGACTGTGTTGTATCTTGATACGTTGAGAAACTCGACTTAAGTAAAGAATCTAAAATTTCGAATGTGTGAAAGAGATGTTTTCTTAAGACTAAGCATAAATTAAAAGCATCGGTAGCGAGCCTCGAAAGGCAATTAAGCGGCTTGGCTCTGGCGCTTCAGTATTGAAGAAGTCATAAGTCGTCGCTCGTCCGGGATTAGTAAGAAAACCTCCCGGTGACGTAGAGCTCGGTGCAAAGTTATTCCGATCCCGTAGAACTTGGGTTGGCGCGAGCACGAGGCAGTTCCAAGGCTTCTCGTGCTCTGGCAGGCATCGAGCGTAGAGCTCCGGTATCCAGAGGAATACAACGTCCCTGGGATATTGACCGGAGGATATTGACGAGTAGGGGGAGCTCCGAGCCTGGCCACGGGTCTTACTAGCCTTGGACGAGGGAGGCACCACTCGACCTTAGGGCCGGGGATAACACCGTAGGGGCCTTTGGGCTTCCCCGGGGACGAGGACCAACCGCGGCCCGTCGATTTTGCCCCGCGGGCGATCGCGTGCCTCCTTCCGAGCTCGAGGCTCGCTTCCCACGCGACCGCCTCCGGCCGCCGCCCCCCGATCCCCCGTCGATGCGTGAGAAGTCGGCGTTTCGACGCGGGAAATGCCATCGCGGGGATTTTTCATCCGCGGGAAGGAAAGTCGAGCGCCGCCGAGTCTCGAGGCTTTCTTCGGGAGGAGTCGCCCCCCGTCCGAGCCCCCGAATGGGCGACTTTCCACCAGCGTCGGAGTCGCTCTTCCCCGATTCCCCTGCCAACCCCTCCGGTGCGCCCGCCCCCTTCGCCAAACGCCTCTGGATAAGAAATCCAGGAGGCCATCGATTGCCGCTGAAATTGAAGCTCCCTAGCGTGAGCCGCTCGAGGCTAATTCAGGATTACGGAACAATTGCGTTCCCTCGGCGATGACGACGATACATCGGACTTTGCCAGGCTTGTTGCTTCGCCTGAATTCGCAATGCCAATTGTGTTACAATGTGAAATTTACCTTGCTCTGATTTATGATTGTTGTTATTGTTATTGTTATTATTATTATTGTTATCGTTGTTGTTATTGCACAAGGTGCACTTTACTTCTTTTACCCGTTACCGACAATTTCTAATCTGCTTTCGTCGCGAATTAACGCTACGAGCAAGATTGTATAAGAAAATAGCGAGCAATTGGCTTCGTGAGTTTTTCCCTTGACTCTCGTATTACAATATGAGTGGCTTGGTATAAAAAAAAAAAAAAAAAAAAAAAAAACAAGAAGAAGAAGAAAAACGACGGATCATTTTCAAATCTAATCTCTCGGCTAATCTAAATCAATATGCTAATTGGAATTGCGTATTTAATGATAATATGGATATAAGGCTGTGGCGTTTGGTGCTTGTACAATGGCGTCGCCGTTATTGCAAAAGCAAATGTAACGATAAGTCTCGCGGAGAACTTTTTGTACGAAATTACACTCGGGCTGTAACAATTGTCCTGCGAGTCGTGCTGCAACTCTCGAACCCTGCCGCAATCCTTGGCCGCGCGACATCACCGGCTGGCGTTAAAAAGGGTCGGAGGAACTGAAATAAGATCAAATCACGCGCGTCGGCGGATTATGCAAAGCTGGAAATTTCCCAGGAGAGGTTCTCGATCCGCTGACAATGGGACTCCCGTCTTTGGGCAATAACATTCGTAATTCCTCTTGCTTCTTGATCGTGGCGTTGCCGTAAGACATTAACACGCGCTCCGGGAGCTTCGCCGTTACACGCAGCCGACCGTCGTAAAATTGCTCTCCCTCCCTCCCTCCCTCTCTCTCTTTCCCTACCGCTCGATCGTTCTCTCTCTCTCTCTCTCTCTCTCTCCTCCATCTAAGCTGGCATTTCCGCAGAGGAAAAGCAAGGGAGAAGGAGAGAACACTCGTGGTTGTCGTCGACGCGGCAAGGCATAACTGTACACTCCATCTCCTCCTCCTCCTCCTCCTCCTCCTCTTCCGCTTCTTCCTCCTCTTCCATCTACTTCGTCTTCTTTTTCTACTTCTTCGGCCTGGCATCGTTCTGCGCGTGTGCCATCGCGCTGGCAAAACAAATAGCGAGGAGCGAAAAGGGAAGTGACGAGAAATCCCGGCCGCGCCAATAAAACCCGCCCTAACGGTACACCCGCTTCACTCCCGGGCTACGAGTGGCGATTTCTCTTCCCAAAGCCAACGAGTAATCTCAATGCGAAGGCTGCGTTGGTATTAGTTTTGAGCCGCGGGATCGGTTTTTCGCCCCTCTTCCTTCCTTCCTTCCTTGCCCGTGCGGGAACGCTAAGCATTTTTCAAAAGAAAATCATCCCCGTCCATTCTTTAAAATCGAGAATGGGTTATTACCTCGGCCCGAGCGAAGCTGCCCGGCTTTAATCACGGTTCTCCCATAACCGAGTGCTCCTAATTAAGCCCACTGACACCTCGAAGCAAATCGCGAGAGTCGTCCGGGATTCTCGGACGGAGGCGAGAGCAAAATATCCCAATGGCCTCTGGGGTATTTTAATAAAGTTATAAAACTCGCGTCACGTGTTGATACATCGTAAGAAATTGCGCTGGGCATCGATTTAACGATCGGCGCGGAGATTACAGAATAATATAATACAGCCCCCTGAAATATACACGGGGAGAGGGAGGCCATTCGAATTGGCGAGCCCCGGCTGGGCCTTTTCAGCATCGGAATGTCGCCGTCACGTGTCGCCGGTGTTTGTTGCGAGCGGGACGTGGATTTTCTTATTTCGCATTCAAATTATAGGTTGCGACCGCGCCGCCGGTATGGAAATAAGCCCGTCAAACAAAGACGCGAAGCAAAAACAAGGCGCTCCCCGCCGACCCCCCGGCCGCGTTCGGCTCCCGAGGAGCCCATTTTTTTAGGAGGCGTTTCCTCTTCCAAGAGCCACCGGCCGTGTTTTTTTTGCGCGAGCGCTCCTCGAGTGCGTTTTCACTTTTGGTGCGCGGCTTCGAAAATAAATTACCGGAGCGGCCGAGGAATGCTCGCTCTCTCTCTCTCTCTCTCTCTCTCTCTAATGCGTCTCTCCTCGAAAACACGAGGACGAGGTAATCGATGCGTTGACCGCAGCTGCGAGAGCCCAGCCTCGAGCCGAGCTTTAATTTTACAATCGCTTGCGCTCTATATCGCTCGGGAGCGGACGGAACCTTCCCAAGTCGAGGACTCCTGGCGCGTAAGAAAATTCCGAACAAGATTCCGAATTTCCCTCGTCGGATTATTTTTTAAGCTATTGAAATTGAAGCCGTGCCGTAATTGAAGCCGATTGCAACCGATGCGAGTAGCCCTAGACGCGAGGCGAAATACAGTTTTGCAAGGATATAATGGCCGATGAGGCTGCACAGTTCCCGTGTCTAAAAGAAATTTGAAAGAAAGGACTCATGGTTCAATAGCGGCATTTGACTCGATTAATTTGTATTGAAACCACAAAGAGCAAGCGAACAAAACGTTGACCGGCTCTCGAACAATCGAACGTAATAAAAGAGCTATAAATATAGATCCGAGCGTTATTATCGAGGCAGAATATTCTAAATTCTCGTCTAACCAAATTTAACATATTTATTATAATTACCGGCCGAGGATGGGAGTCTCTCGGATTCTTAAGCTCCAGCGAATAACTATACTTTTTCAGCGATAAGGAGCCCGGCCGTCCTTGTTGGAGAGCGTTAAGGACGGAGTCGCGATAATATTGAAGGCCCAAGCGGGAATAAGAGCCGAGTTGAAATACGGCCGAGCGCGATGAATGCGTCGGGGCCGGCGACTGCGAATGCAGATCCATTCAATTATTTTGAAAATCTCCGGCCTCGGCGTAATTAGCCCCGGTGGCCTTTATCAGTCCCGCAGGAGGGGCGAAATTCCTCTGGCTCCGCTCCGGGAGCTATGAAAAACGACTGGTCCCGTTTAAAAAATTCCCCACCGAGACTGGCCAAGTGGCAGTCCGTCAAGTTGTAAAATTTTCCCAACCCTTGGGGGGGCCTCCACACCACCCGCCCCCCCCCCCGACCACTGCCAAGCACAGGCGTGCAATAACAATGCTACGAGTTTTCGCCTCCTCGTTGCCGATGCGCCCGCTCGTAAACCGCGGGCCCTCTTGGCAATTATACACGGGCATTCTAAGGCCGGGGCATTAAACCGCGAGGAAGAGTCCGGCCAGGCGCGCAGACTCTTGCGGCAGCCCCTGCTTTTGTCAACTAAATCAGTGACCAAGATTTTTACCCCCTCGCTTCGAGAGCCTTGCGTCGAAGTTGATGCGTTCGGGCCCTTGGCGACGAACTCGACGATGCAAAAGACGACTTTAGCCTTTTTCAAGATACCCGCTCAGAGTATTAGGAATGTAACTTCGTTACTTCGTAACTCACTGCAATTCCTTAACATTACTATTATGGGAATTTACAGAGAGTGTGAGAGAGAGAGAGAATATTAGGGAAAATATTTGAGCCCGTAAAATATCAAAGAAATAAACTGTAAGCTTATCATCTAATTACTCATCTTGTCGATCGACTATTGCAAATAGCATAATTGCACAATTTATTTTAAAACCCTTTTAACACTTTACGAGATAGAGGCAAAAAACTTACCTGCGTAAGTTCCACAGTATAACCGTAATTGTAGAGGAAAGGAAGATCGATAATTTTAAATTTTAAACACACAAAAAGCTAATTTCTGATAAATGCCAATAAGGTTGGAAAAACCTCCGAGAGCCACCGAAACAATTGATAGAATATTTCGCACAGGAGTCAATTGAATATATATATATATATATTCTTAAAAGCGACTTGCTCCATTGCAACTGAATTCCCTGAATAGTCTTTTTTAATGGAAACTTTTTACAAGCTTTAGCCGATCGAGGCCTTTCAATGCCCTTACATATTTATACATATACATATACATATACATATATATATATATATATATCATATCATATACGCGCAAGATATAATTAATATAAAATGAGGTACTTGAGCTCGCCTCAATATGCAAGTACTCGCTAAGATACTTTGTCGTAATTTCTGCGATAAATTGATTATAAGCAGCCATCCCAATTTACATTTTTTACAATTTAAGTATTCTTTTACGTCTTGTGCATTATTAAATTTTAATTAAAAAAAAAATTAAAATTAAATATTAATCGAAAGCAATCGATATTTATTGTTCGATAATTCAGATGAGCTTCTCCTCATTATTTGTATTATCTACATAATAATGCACGGGATAGGAAGTGCGTGGAAATGTATTATATCGATGCATCGCTGATTAATCGATTATTAATTTTATTTTATTAATTATATTTATTGAACGAATAAGCATTTTGCATATTCGAGGGCAACATTAGATTCGCCATTTGCTATTATTATTTATCATCGACCGAGGTGATGAAATAGTTAAAAAAAAAAAAAAACCTTTGATTTACAAAATTCTTTTTACAGCTGATCCTTTTTTGATTTAAAGATTTAAAGATACTGAAAATATTATCTATTAATAATAGGCTAAATTAGGTTTTGTACCATTGATCATGGAAAATGTGTTTCCATCGTGGATAGAAACTTGGTAGAATAATAATACGTAAGGAGTATCGCATTAAAATAAAATTGTAGTTTAGTACCTCCTTTATTTCAAAATTTTATCCATTATTGTGCATAAATTTTAAGCATTGATTGTTTAAAAATTGCCATTCATGTCGCGGTATTAAAATTCCTACATAAATTTGTATTTTGCATGTATAATTTGATGATTTAATTTTAGCGCGAACCCCTGGGTGCTTTCGCAGGGAATTTATAACCGGGATAGAAATGAATTTTCGCAAATGCGGGTAATAAAAAGGAATTTGTAAGGTATCGCTAATTATGACTTTACTCAAATACACGAGTAGTTAAATTTGACGATTCGAAGCGAGGCGCTTATCCATTTGGTGGCTTTGTTTATTTATCCCCCCGAGGAGAGGGGGGATCGCGCACGGGGTCACGAAATGGGTCAGCGAATGAAGTAGAGATGGGAGGGATGAATAGACAATAAAAGGCGCTCAGGGCGAATAGGACCTTAAGGGCCCAGGGAGGACTCAACGGAGTCGCATTCCTTCTCGATGGGCTCTCGACCTCGGGCCCGGCCGAAAATGGAGGGTTCGGGCGAGCCCTTAAGCGCAGAGAGCGCGGGGGACATCGCGTGAGAAACAATGCCGGCGGATAAATTCAAGGTCCGCGGGAGGGGGGGGGGTGGGTCGGGGATGCGTGCGGCTAATGGCAGCCGTTGGCGGAGAGCCGCGCTCCCGTTCCCATTTACGGTCAAGTCGAGGCGCGACGCCGGCCCGAGCCGAGGAACTCGTCGATGGCCAGTCATCGAGGGCCGGACTCCGAAAGTCCGTCCCCGCCGCCGGGGGCTCGGACAATGGCCGGCCGATCGATCGGGGCCTCCTGCTGATCGGGGGGCCCGACGAGGCTCCCCGGGCATTTGTATTCCCTGCGCCGCTTTCCCCGAGGCCTCGGTAAAAAGCCGAGGGTCCGCGCCCGGGGGACGGGCCCAGGCCTCCGCGAGCATATCGGCTGCGAGTCGAGGGAGGCATTGACCTTAGGCGCCGAGGATGACGGCGACGAGGACGAGCGTAGGGGCCCCGTCGCCCGGGCGCATGCGCACCTGCGCAACAGTACCTGTACCGCTAGGCGCCAAGAGGACGAGGAGGCTCTCCTTGTTCAGCCCAGGGATGGGACTCGGGAAAAACGCGCCCGCCTCGCCTCGCCTGCTCCACTCTCTCTCTCTCTCTCTCTACGCCTCCCTCCCCGACCCACTCCTCGCCGACCGATCGCTCCGATACGTTTCCGGTCCGTTGTCACACCTCCTCGTCCTTTCCTCCTGCTTCCGCTACGGGACGTCACTCCGACGCTCAAGATCTGATATTAACTTTCCTAAAAGTCAGTCGCCAACTAAAGCTAATGATTATTCATCCTAGCTCGTACAAATTTAAATTACACAAATGATATATAATGTATGTATGGAAAAGCATTTATTAAATCGCTATAAATTTTATGTTAACCATATCGATACTACAACTCGTACTAAAGATAACTAATGATCAATTTAAAAGCTGAGTTATAAAAAAGTAAATATATATATATATATACATTATACATTGATCGTTAAGCTTTAATGTATTGTAATAAAGGAAAAGGCACCTTACTACCTGTAATTAAAATATTTCCTTCATTACGCATAAGCAAATCATTCGTAAGCTCCTACTTCCTATGGACGCTCTTCCATAGTAATAAAAAATCTAATTTCAATTTTCAAAGACTCTTCAATCCCCCTTCTTTAAGGCAATCGTTATGGCTCTTAAAGTTACAATGTAGCTAATCGCTAATTCATTTTAAAATATTAACAACCAATCATTCGCATTCGAATATTCGGATAGCGAATATTCTCAATCGCTCTCCCGCGTAACAAATTTTTATATTAATGCTGCTCTTAAATTTGACCAATTTCTTTGATATCATTGTACTTTTAACTTTTTTCCGTTGAGAAATCGAATGATTTCTAATTTATGCGAATCAATGAACTAAGAATTCTCATCTTCAGCTTTCCAATTTCAAATTTCAAATAAAATTGTGGTACTTTGTTGATTTTCTTGTGTATTCCGAAGAATTAGACTGATCAATGGCTATTATTTACATAATTATCATAATTTATAAATACCGTTAATACTAGTTATTCCGCATTTCCAACATGATAGTACGATATGATATACGGCTTATTGAAAATATTCAAAATATTGATGAATGACGCGGTCAATGAAATTATTAAGTTAAAGGGAAACTTTTAAGTCAAGGACGATTAATACAAAAAAAAACGCCTTTTAGTTGTATAATTTCCTTTTATTAAAAATAATAAAGCATCTGATTTCTATGCACTTAATAGTAAACTAAAACATTATATCCGAAAGACTCAAAAATGCCACTACTATTTATGTAAAATTATATTTCATAAGCATTAATGCGTCAATTTTATGTACATTATTTATGAGATCGATCTGGAATTCTTTGCATATTGTTAGAAAAATTCCTTCTCACATTAAAAACTTTCTTCTTTGCTTTTTCTTATCTCCTAATTATGAATACATTTACCGTCGATTCGACCGCGCCCTGACAAACTTGTTTTTCAAACCTTAGACTAAGGATATTCTATCGATCGCTCAAATATTTTATCAATCAATTTATCTGTCGTTAGAATAATTATATTCGAATGCTAATTTATATTACTTTATATTTTTAACGATCTAAGCCTCCATAGTTTTATCATATTTATGTTTGAATATTTAAAAAAATCTATGCAATAAACTTGGTTACCATTTTAAAAAGGAAAATTATGTTACGGTACTTTGGAAACTTTGAAACTTAGGCAATAGTCGGTCATCGTTTGTCATCTAGGCTTGCAGATTTCTCAATTACAGGACCAAAACAAATATAAATGCCCAAACAATATGCTTTATTTGTTACCGAGTAATGTTAATTTGCAGAATGCTCTCGATGATGAAAGGCTGGGAGGAAAGTCGGCAATACTCTCTTTTATATAGAAATATGCTGATTGTATTTCAATCAAATAACGTTCCTTCGAGCGATCTGCTTTCTCGTTTTAATGCTATCGCCTAAAACGAAAGCTCAAATGAAATAGAAATTAATCATTCAAGGACGGCAGATTGTTGGCGCGGAGTCACTTACATCTTGGATCTTTGTTGCGATGAATAAAGCAACGAAATCGCAATGGTAATCCTTTGGAAGGCTATGCTTGGCTAAAATTACGCTCGCTGTTAATACAAATACGAGGCAAGAGCCTAGAAAAGTCGGTGCACAAGCGGGCTTCCCGTGTGCATTAGAAATGGATGCGACTCGCTGGCTCGACCACGTCAGGAAAATAAGATTCCCGTGGTTAACGGAACGCGGCAAATAATCAGATGGAACGCACAATAATAATTGGAACTCGATCCAGAGACAAGCCTGCAACCAAGATTATTGGAAACGGATGCGAGCGGCGCTGCAATTTAAGTCCATTAGACTCGGAGCAACGTCTTTATTTAGAGCCCAGCTCGTGGCTTCTCCATTCTTTCCCTTTCCTCTCCACTTTAGCCAATGTTAAATAAGACTCGACCGGCATGGAAATTTCATTTCATATTGTTTGCTCTTGCTCCGTGATCCCTTGACCGTAATACATTGATGGCTCAATCCCGATGCGTTTGGATAATCCTTATAATGCGGCCGATTGTTTTAACGTTAGCAGCTCACTTTAATAAAGGTTCGATGCTCTCGGTTGAATGAGTAAATTGAACCCAAGAAATCCAAGCCGTGAATTATAAGCACTTCGAGAGATGCGCGATAATTGTCAAAGGGTCAGATATATCAGCGTTGATTCTCAAAGCATAACGGTCGGATAAAATCGTCAAAAACGATGACAAGAATGTCCTGGGCGATTGTAAAAATCGAACAACAAACGATCTTTTTTACGTTCTATTGTATTGCGTTGCCAGCAACCGCGTATGGGAAATAATCCTTATCGAAATAAGCGTTTCGCATTAACCGTGGATAAAGATGGTGGGAAAAAATAATTAATTTAGCTGTAAGAAATATATAATTGACGGCCAGCTTTGTGTTGTTAAGCGTTAGAAATGATAAAAAATAGTTGAAATTTTTCCTTTTACGTTGCAGTGACTCGGACATGGCGCCAAATGCAGAAGATGATCTACTGGTCACGATGTCACGCGGTCCACACTCCGGCAAGGTAATGCGAAGCCCTCCGCCCGCCCGCAGCCGCGTTTCTAATTGCCCCTCGGGGAATTTCGTTTCGATGGCTCGAGAACTTTTAAAGCTCGGCAATGTTCGATCCGATCGAACGGATTCAATTTGCGCGAAAGGCCGAGACACTCGAGGCACTTCTCAGGCTACACCCAACCATTACTTGCGCTTCACATTCGAACGGCGCTCGAGGGATTTTACGGCCACTTTCCATCGTTTAAAAATGGAAACCGATGTCGTCGTTCGTCATCGGGAAAGTATAATGAAAATTTCTTATTTGCCTATTCGAGTTTCTCCCGATGCCGGTCATTTTAAATCAACGATCATTTATATTACCGAGAAGCCTTCGATATCGCTCTTTCGTTAAAATTGAGCTATTAATCGATAACAGCGCGATATTCCGATATTAGTTTGTATCCGTCGCCGATATTTGGTAAGGTAAAAGTCGATTAAGAAATGCCTTTTAAGAGTAAATTCGAAAGGGGCAAGAACTCGCAGCGTGCGATGGTTTTAGGCCTCGCGCCCCGCCGATGTCCGCATCTCAAAAGATATCAATAAAGCGATAGCACTCGGCATTTGATATCGCACCGAGCAGTGGGGGCATCTGCCGGGGCTTACACTTGTAACGTAACCCCCCCCAGCCCCCGAGACCCGCGAGATCGCGGACGGATTGGAGCCGTTGGCCGCGAGCGAGGCGCAGAAACGTTCGTAAACTTAGTTGTTTACATAACTTTCATGCGCCATAAAGGCCTGGTGTAAATGCCAATGACTCGGCTTTGATTCGCGGGGGGAATCCGAGTCGGCCGCCACTGTACTTAAGCTGCATCGGCGGAAGCGGGGCAATTACGCGCAATTAAATCCTCAGAGGAGTACGGTGAGAAGATGCTCCTTGGCCGGGGGGGAGGACGACATGCAAAGCACAAAGTTGGAAAGAGCGTCGGGCCGGGTCGGGGCTTCCGGGCCAGTCATTCAGCCGGTTGCGTCGATACCGGTTCCATTGGGTTCTTGGGCTCCTCCTGTTTCGTAGGGGCAGAGGGGCGGGGGCTGGCAGGGCAGCAGCGGGCCCCGGAAAAAGCCCGGGAAGCTCCCCATTACCATATCTGGGACGGCGCACGGCTCCTCTGCCCCGTCAAGACGTCGCTCTCGTCCTCGGGCCGACGGCGATCGGAGGAGAGGCGAAAGTTCCGGTGGCCGAGGTCGCGATCGATAAGCCCGAGGGGAGCAGCTCTTCTCCGCCGCGGTCGCTCCCAAAGGAATTTTAACGATCGGCGTCCCACGGCTCGGGCCGTAGAGTCGGTCAGCGGCCAGGATTCCTCCTCGGCGACTGCGTTTTGTCAACTGCGCGCATCGGAATGCAAGACCGTATGCCCGGCGACGCTTTTAACGATTCCGGCGTAGACAAGCGCCCTCGGCTCTGCGCCTCGTCCCCCGCTCGGAAAGCTCCGGTGGCTCGAGCCCTCGACTCTATCGGGCCAATGCCATCCCATCTGCTTGACTACCATCTCCCGCGATAAGATCGACCGCTCGAATTTTCATTCGGCTCCTTTATCCGTAAAGTCCGTTGCCGAGCGACTCTGGCCAAGAGCCATTCCATCCTCGACCTTACGAAGTGCGCGAACTCCGCTCGTTCGCTCGCCAAGAGCCTCCCCCCGACTTTTAACGCGCCTCCGCGTGTTCAGCGCGACCGCAGGTGTCCCGTCATTTCGAGGGGAGTAGGCAAAGGGCTTCTAATTGTATATTGTTGCAGAGCTAATGCCTGAGCCTCGGGAACAGCCAATCGGGCCCTTCGGTTTTAATGCATTAGAATTAGCTCGCGTGCCCGTCAAAGTATTGAGAATGTCGCTAAAATTGTAACTTACTTGATCTCGAGAGTACCTCGTGCCGTTAGGGAAATCATTTGTGCTTTAAATATCGTAACTCAAGTGGGAAAGATCTTCTCGCGCGAACGAAAATTTAATAATAAAAAGGTTGGAATAATTAACCGTGCACTAAATATTTCGGTGTAGTTTTACGCTCCTCCGGAACTTAAGTGTATCGTAAATTGCATCGAGAATATGGGCGAGTGCGTGCATTCGACTATTCGGCGCACAACTGAATCTTGCCTTTTCTTTCTCCGTGAAATATTGAATATAAATTATGCGCACAGCTGCGCGCACCGATTTCAACGTTTTATTTGCATTTCTTTTGTTTAGCATTAAGCGGTAAGCGCCAACCGATCGATTTCACTGCTGTATATTTTTTCAAAACGTAAGTCCGCGAGTTGCACTCGCTTGACTATTTTCAGTAGGGCATGTCGAATTCGGTATCGTCTTTTACTAACTGCGCTCTTGGCTCCTCTCGTTGAGAGCCATCGCAATAGTAGCTATCGGTTGCACGAAGATTAATTGCGCGCTAAATGTTATCAACGTCGTGCATTTCTCCAAACTTTCCAGGCGGCGGCGTTCGAGGTTCCTTTTCGTGAAATTTTCACTCGCTCGCTCGTCTCGACCCGAGCTTAATTTCGTTCTATTAGCATAGATCGGGATTTTAAACGAGAGGCATTTTTTTTCATAAGCGCAGCTCTCGACAAATCATAGACAGAGATAATTTGTAACAATTTGTAATTCTGAATCGAAGAAACGGGACGCATGAAATCAAGGCTAGAAAATTTATTAGCGATTGAAATTGAAGGTGTTTCTTATTAATGAATTTACGACCGACAGATTTATCTTGGTATTAAATTAACACCCTCAACAATTTGTACGAGCAGTAAACAAATCGTCGAGACCTCGTAATTTTACAGAGCGAGCAAAAGAAAGCTGAATAATAATAAATATAGCGCAGGAATATTTGAGGCTTATCTTATAATTGTGGTCGCGATGATGATATTTCCCTGCGCTTGAAAAGGAAAGATCGATCATATTTAGGAGACTGCGGCTCTGTTGGAATTCCACTCGACGAAACGAATACATCTTGATGGATAATGAATAATTTCCTCGAATAATTGATTTATATTGCGCCTGTGTATTACCGACGAAACAAACATCCCCGGTTCATTGATAAAGCTAAAAAATGGAGGCGCATTAAAGAACAGGATGTATCGAGTTAAATGCAAGGAAGTCGTTTTATCTCAATCGGGCGGTGCTTTATTTTTTATTACGGAGGAAATACCGGTTTTTCTTTTTTTTTTTTTTTTTAAAGCGCTTTTTAATTTGCGCCCGTTTTTGGCGACGGTGAATTCCACGCAATAACACACGATGCGCGTGACGCATTGGAACGATTAGCACTATCAGAAACTAAACATGTACTTAGATAGTCATCGACTTGATTTTGACCAACTGCTCCAAGTACCGATTGTTAAATGATTTATTATTCGAACGAATAAACAACTGATTATATGGACGCAATCGTTGCATTTCCGATAAATTTTTTCTAATTATAAGAAACCAGAGATTTATAAAACGAATGTAGCGACTCATTACAATTTTCTATAAAAAGTATTTTGGATTTTTTACGTACACGATATTGATCGATTATTCCTTAATTATGCAACTGGAGGTCATTCGTTACAGTCCCTCCAGTATATTTCACAATCGCTTCGAACTTTGAAATCAATCAACGTGGGCTTATTGTCGAGATCGCGCAACTGGTTTTTTTTTTAATCTCCATCATTACATAAAACTTATAAGAAACCTCAGATTTTTGTTTCAAAGTGATTTAGTAACTATATGTATTTGCAAACAAAAATGTAAGACCACGTTTGAGCATGAACGATTGTTCTCTTCGATGCATTATTATTCCGTATACGACTGGTAGAGTTACGCTCGCCTTGCAAATATAGGCTTAAAAATATTCACCGTGAAACAACTGCGCGTGCATTTAAAGGCGACTGGAGAATTTTCTATATTAAAATACTAATGCTACTGCTCTACCGAGGAAGCGTAATATGTTCTCGTATCCGATGAAGAAATTATTTTAAACGAAGTCTTTAATCTCTACCAAGTAATACTCGGCAATATTTTATTTCCAAAGTCTTTTCGAGGATAAATAAACTTTCCAATCGATTCAAAAAGAAAAATACCACTCGATCATTTTTTGTACGATTTTTACCAGCGTAATTGTACTGTTAAAAACTTGCTTTACGAAGAGTACGTTTTAGGTGGACTTTTTAATAATAAAAAAAAAAAAAATAGCTTTGGGCATCTTAACTGCCACACTCGAAATTCAGATAATCAGAAAGTATCCTATTTATAAAATGAAAGATATTCTTCCGCGTAAAATAAATCGTATGCCAGAGGATATTTGAACGAGATTACAAACGCATGCGTATTCTTCTGTAAAAAGGAAAAAAAAAAAAAAAAGAAGAAGAAGAAATTTCGTACAAACGTTCTTTTAGTTGGGAAATCCGTATAATTTCCGATTGAAAGCCCCGTGCCGTGAGCTTGAAGGGACTTTATTCTTTACGTAATTTAATGTCTATTTTACGAGCTACTACTGTACAAAGGTAAGTGCTCGGCCCGTGTAACTTCGATATTGCATAACGGGACTCGCGCTACGCAAAAGAAGAAAAAAACGCTCAAGACATCAAAAGAAACGTGAGCGTTTTTTTCAGAAAACTTCTCATATATATATATGTATGCACGAGGGACCGAGTGTACAGGATGAGGAGGAGGAGGAGGATGAGGAGGAAGTCGCAAAACCGCAAGTCTCTATAAGTATCCCAGTCGGTTTTGTAAGTGCAGGTGTGACATCCTGTTGACAGGGTAGCGGAATACTCGGTAGGGGCGATGATAAAAAATGGCCGAGCTCTACAATGTTAACATAACGGCGGGCTATTACAATCTTCTCTCGCAGAGCTATAAATCATTTGGACGGAATCTCGTGGCCGATGATTGCTGGCCAATGGCCTAATGATAGGACAGCCTCGAAATAACAATGTACGCGATCGGCGAGAAGGGGGGTTGGGGGGGGGGACATTATAAATCAGCTGCACTGCCATTAAGGGTCTGGGGCAGTGCCGAGTCGACGAGGAAGCGGCCCTCGATGCGAGTGTCGCATAGATTATAATTGGCCTTTCGAAAAAAAGAGGAGGTAACGGAGGGGAGTCGGGCCCCCCCCCTCCCTGTCCTAGCCCTCGCCTCGTGGGGAGCTGGAAAGAGCTCCTGCAATTTTCGGGTCAATCGGAGGCTGATAGGCCTTGGCTCGGGCCAACCGCGGAGCCTCCCCGCGAATCTGCCGCGACTATGAAAAATTCGCAAGCGCGCGCCTCGCTCCCGGGATAAGAAAGAGGCCACGGGGATGGCGCGCTCGCTCGTATCGATATCATCGCCCGCTGCTCGACCGTCGGGCTCCCTCGTGGACGCGGGGGGAGGGTGTGGCTACCTTACTCGCACCGACTGCCGGCTACGCGTCCGGGAGATCGATTCGTCCCACGCGTCGTCGCGTACCTTTCGACTTTCCTCCTCGACGACCGATTATGCGCCTACTAGGTATTTTTGCATCAATCGGATACTTTTAACCCTTGGGGCTTTTTCATCCCCTAACTGGGCATTACTCTGTACGTTCGAATGGCCCGTGGGTACCTGTAAAAAAAGGGTGCGCCCGCGGCTAAGAATTTTTCGGCGGTGAGTAATATACGCGAGGATTGGAATTGCCGAGTCCTCGTCAATGCAACCGAATTAATTTAATTTCCATTCAAGAGGAAACGATCAATTTGTGTAACCGCTGCAATTTCATTTCAGCAGAAGCAGTGTTTGATAACCTGTTGGCTAATTTACCCAACGGTCTCTCGAGCACTTATAAAATAACATGGCCAAGAGTAGTAGTTATGGGACCTATTCAAAAAATCTTACCCCTTAATAATAGATTCCTTAGAAAGATCGTAGAGCAGAAAATATAATCAGGTTCGTTACTTTTCTTTCGCGATGCATCAGTCCAAGTATCGATAAGTTCTACAACGCTGAGATAACGCAAAAAACCATCGAGAATAATTAAGATGCCCAATTGTCGTTTGCAAACATAAAGTATCGGTGGCTTGGGTTTATTTGGTAATAGAAGCTAAGCAATACGGATTAACAGAATGAGCTACGAATTGTAATTTAAAAATCATCCGCGCACCAACGAAAGTGCGTTAAAGGATTACACGGCGATGACTAAAGAATTGTACACAATGGCAATTTTTATTTTATCAAAATTCCCTACCGATGCTCCCCGACCGAAAACGAAACAATACGAATTGTTGCCGATTTCGTTTGTAATAGCGTTGCTAAGGATAAGCAAAACAGGTTCGTAATAACCGAGGGTGAAACATTTTATTCAGCTCCGGGTGCATTTAGACCGATTAAGCGCACCGGAGGACTAATCGGGATCGAGCCTCAGCGGCTGTTGCCGAAGCTTAGTTACGAACCTGTCGGGCTCCCCGGATTACGGTGACACCGAGGCGTCCCTTGGACCTTACCCCAACATCAAGCTCGAGCAACGTTGATTGGCTTTTTCAGGAGCGCCTCCGGCCGCCGACTTACAACGCCGAGGACTACGCGATGGCCCTTCGACGGTGGGGTCGTCGAGCCTTCGGTGCCCAGCCGGACAACGGCCAGGGCACGCTGCCCTCGACCTGTACGAGCTCGAGCTCCGGCTACGCTTCCGGCAACGCCGGTGAGATGACCCTAAGGCAATTCACCTCCGTCAGCGAGCTGCTCAACAAGCTCAAGGCCGACCTGCGCCTGGCCTTTCCCAGGTTCGTCCCCATCTCCTAACCGATACATTGTCCTTTTCTTCTACCGGGGCTTTTAGGGAAAGGGCCGGCTCTGGCTACTCCTGACTTTGTACGGCTGGTCGATCAAGGGAGGACGAACCGCCTATTTTCTACGGCCTTTAACATTTCAAGGCGATTTGGAATCGATATAACATTTGCTACGACACAGGCTCACCTTCGATCGATTGTGTCGCATTTTCACTTTATGAAAATTGTCCCTCGGCCCCTAAATTAAAGCTATAAAATGTTTTGAGAGGTACTTGATATATCTCGCGCGCGCGTATATATACACATATATAGATATATATGTATCGTTATGATTACATTAGTACGCGAAACGAAAGTCACCGTTTAATTACATCTATAGGTGTACTTGTGCGTCGATACTTGTGGACAAATGGATTTTACTCCTGTCATTTACGATGAGTAAGCAAAAAGTGTATTAATAGCTAAGCTTTCCATTGGAATTATTGTCATCGCATTTCCAACATGTCGATGTAGCACGTTGCTATTGTGTATTTTTTTTTATTTAATTAACGTCCCTTTCATTTTTTTTTTTTTTTGGCTCAACGCAACAATATCCGACCAAGTGGAATCAGATTTGAATACGAGATAAGCTAGAGTTCATTAATTTTCACTGATTACTTTCGCATTATCGTCACTATATCAATGATTCTCTTACGCGATTCCTTCTCAATGGTAAAAATATCGAAAACGAATGAATTTTATTCCTTTTTTTTTTGTTGCTGTATAACACTTCTTAGATCTGCATTTTGTTTAAATTTAACAGCTGGAAAGTAACTCACGATCGTTCTACGTCGTGTGGGGAAATACCAACGAAAACACAAAGTGGCTCTTTTCATGTATTAGACGCTTTTGATTTTATTAGACATCGGCTGCAATTAATATTGTAGTTGTAATCGAGGAGAAGCGATGCCCGCGCTAAGACAATCGCAATTTCTTTTCCCCCTTTAGCTGCTCGTGCTCGAATTTCACGTTGCATTGGATTTGCTATGATAACAGATATTGACCGGCTCTTCTATTATACACACATATATATTGCGGTTGTGTAGAGAGTGAGAGAGGGAGAGCAACACACACACACACATATGCACACAGGCATGCGGGCGCGAGTAAAAAAACGCCGGGTCGGGCTCGAAAGCGCCTCCAAATAAATATTAAGGCATTGGAAAATCGAACGGTCCCCATCGTCGGGCAGGGCCCGTTAACCGATCGCTTTTCATCGAGGCCCCCCGAAGAAGAGGGCGACGCAAAGAAAACGTCCCCGATGACAGGACCAGTGTGCACCAGAGGGCCGAAAAGCGAATTCGGCTCGGGCCCGTCCGTGGCTTTGGATAAGAAGACTCGGATAGATCGGAGCCATTCGGGAAGCGTCCGCGGTAGCGCTCGGCTTCTCCCGGCCCCGGAGGCGAGAGCCTCGCCGTCGGGCTCCGAGACAAGAGGTGGCTCGGGATCGGCCGCGCGCCGGGTTGACAACTGTCGGAAGCTTTCACCGGCTGGGGGCGGGGCGGGGGAAAAGCAGCAGGAGAGAAGGGAAAAGGGGGGGGGAGGCACCGCTGGGACTCGGCATCGAAGTGGCACACGCGATCGTAAAAGTTCGAGCCGCTCGATTTCGAATGCATCTCCGGGCTGGAGAGGCGGACCGTTATTAAGCCCGTGATCGCGTACGCGCTCCACCGCGGGGATTAACGCGCGCGGCACTTTTTTTCCTCCTCGCTCGCTAATGGCTCGTGCCTCCACCTCCTGCTCCTCGCTCCCTCTCTGCTTTTGCCTTCCTTTTCCCCTTTTATTACTTCTGCTGCTTTTTCATTTATGCCGTTTGGGTTAATGAACCCCACCGATAACTGGATTATCGGGATCCTTCTATTCCTTCGGTGCTCCTCGCCCGAGCGTTTATTTAGGTCTTTATCGCGTTACGGCCTTCGTCTTGAGCCGATAGTACTATTTCGTAACCGGGAATTCGTTTGGCAAACGCCTTATTTTTCTTTCAAACCTCTCAATATATTCTATTCCTTTTTTTATTTCTTCCTTCTTCTTTTTTCTTTTTTTTTTCTTTTAATGCGACGCAGAACCGTCTTACCTCCTCTTGGTCGACGTGGGACAGCAACGTTACCGATATAAAGTACCATTATCGTGATAAAAGATCGTCCTACTTTGCTTATCAATGGGTACAATGTATAACCAGTTGGAGGCCTTACATTCGACTATTTATAAATTTGTTCTTTATTCATGCGAACCTTTTTTTATGGCACATTCTTAACTCAAGCGCATAAATTTTGCTTCTTTACGCGCCAACATATTAATTAATCGCTGTGGAAATTCACACGGCCGGCTCGTTCGCCGCTAAAAACCATGGCTTATGTTTATTATTTATCCTCCTCTATTTTCTCTTCTTTTAACCGATGAATGCTTTTCGTTAAGTTTTCCATACGAATAAATGCCACCTTCGTTCGTTGAGCTTCTGCGAGTCTTCGAGACATGTAATTTTTTAAACTATTTTTCCGACTTGTGCGAATTTCTGCAAACGTGTTATTTTGTTTTTTTGATAAATTTCCAATGATAAAAATTGCTTACGGATTATCCTTAACTTCTCAGAATATTACTCTGTTTAGCCACTTTGTCTTTTTTTTTCCTTGTTTTAGGAAATAAGCAGATATGGAATGTCTTACTTACTTCTCGAGGAGACGTCAAATTAATAATCTTATACGTAGTTCTTACGCAATCCAAATAAAATAACTATTGTTTCTATATCTGTGTTATTATAAGTCTCTTGAATTAATTGTAGCTTTAAAAAAAAAATTGAAAAAAAAATTTTTTCAAGAACTCATCTCATTAACTCAGGTGCAATTTTTTTAACTGCTTATGTTATTTTTTTACAGAAGATTTAAAAAAAAAACAATGAATTTTATTTCATGGTGTTGAGATATTTGTAGATATTAATATTTACTAAAAATAGTAAATATTGACTGTTAATATTGTTAGTTTCATGAATCACAATTCAGACTTAGACAAATACTATATTTTATCAATAATGTAAGGATAAATATGAAATATTAATTACATTTAATCTTACTTTTTTTACATAGGATTTGTACATAGGATATATATTCGCATATTTTTGGAATAATTTATTGGAATTGGCATATTTTATTCTTAATAATAATGAGTTTTTAATGACAATTACATAAAAAAATGTTTAAAAAATGAAAAAATTTACTCAGAATCATTGCGAACGTACGCTTTTTTTAATTATTTTGATTTTGTTGCCTGAAAAGTGTAATTTTCCTTTCTCTTCGGTTGTCTCACATTTGCAATTATTAATTATACAGATACAAAACTCATTAATCAATGTACATGCACCACTCGTTAGAATAAAACTACTCAAATAATAATATTCAATCATAAATCGACGTTGATCTTAATGTTTCTAATTGCTTAGATAAAAGTAATATTTGACGGCATAAAAATTCTTTCTAATTTAATGTCCGCGTTTCGTCTACGGCTGTTTAACCGTATTACATGTCGCGTCGAATTTATGTTAACGAACAACAAAACCTGTAGTCGAGGGAAGACTTCCAAGTAAATTTTACAAACTGCAACAATAGTTTAATATTACTCTATTTTCTATCCGCACGCGCGCAAATGTAATCCGGCCTGTATCGTATGTCGCCTAGACGTTTTACGTATCGTTGCTTTGTTCTTCGTCGGCTTACTACGTCCACTACGCTTACGCATTTATAGACGACGGCGCCTTAATAATAATTATTAGAACAACTGAATTTCGATTATCATGAATACGAGGAATGTGCGCGACAAGAGTCAATTCCACCGTGGAAGTCCAATAAAGCACACTTGGTTAAAATAAGTTTACAAGTACATTTATTACTATGCCATTAAAACCGGATCTCCTTGCCGATTACAACGAGGTCGATACGTAACCAATATAACAGCATCTTTATATTTGCTTCGCATCTCACACGCGAATTTACAAATAATTATCCACGGTGTATTAACTGTGGCTTAGCGACGGAGCACCAATACCTTTCTAAAAACATTTAAAAATGTACGCGTGTAGAATATACAAACGCGAGTATAGAATGCGTATGCAAATGGGGAAGGGAAGGAATTTCTAAGAGGCTTTACGACAACAATGCATTTAGAAGAGGTTAAAGTGACATGTCAATCAGAACGTAGAGGAGTTGTAGGAAAAACTCCGGCAGGTCTTTTAAAAAATAATCGATATTCGGGCTTTGGCCGCTTTCGAAAGGGACGCGCAGATCGCGGACCAGAGCCTCCGGATGGAATAGCACTTGAATTAGAAAAGCCAAGTAAAGAGAAGCAAGGATAGTCATTAGGTAGCCAGTAGAGAGTGAGGGAGTCGTAGAATCGACCAAAAGGACGCCTATATTGGTTTCAGCTTCGTCCAAGAGTTCGCCTCGACGCCGGCGGAAGGCATCTCCCTCCTCCTGGAGACCCTGCGAGGCATTCAGCTGTCGCAGTCGACGCCGCCCTCGAGCCAGACCGGGCCCCGGCGGCCCCGGGCCCGGAGGGCCGCCCTCGACGAGCTCGGCTGCGTGGAGTGTCCTCGGGGCCTGCGCCGAGCGTTGCCCCGACGCGGCGCGGCTCCTGGCCCAGGCCCAGCCGGGACTCCTGGCCCTGGCGGTCTGCCTCACCAGCAGCCTCAACCGGTCGCGGGTCCTCGCCCTCCAGGTCGGTACTTTGCACTGCTCGCCCATTAACACCCGGACAGGGCGGACCGGCGCCTTCCCCCCTTAACCTCACCTATGCTCGGGATCTCTTTCGGAGGTTCCGCTCTCCGAGGAGACTTACCGAGTCGAATACCCATTTTATAGCAAGTTTGTGGCTGGAGCTCCTCTCGTGTGTCCGCCCCAGGTAGAGTTCAAATTTTTACACGGACACGCTGTGGTAGCTCGAATTTAGTCGAGAACTCCCGTGGATTGTTAAATTAGAGGCGAGCCATCCCGAATCCGAGAATCCGAGTCACAGTACACTCGGCCCGCGTAAAGCCTTCCGAAGCTATTAAACCTAAGCTTGCGAGGTTCAAATTGACGCAAAGCAGAATCTATATTCGCCCTCCACTTTTGCAGATTTATATTGTCCCGCAACCGATACGATTTTCATCAAATGAATATTCCCCGGCAAAGTGGCTCGGGATTATTTTAGCAAACAAAAGAATTTCGCAGGGGGTTAAGTATCGTTAAGTCGTGAAGTACGCAAGAGGACAGCCCGAGACGAGCCCCGGCACGGCATTGGAATTTTATGAGGAATGCAAAAGTCGGTACGCGCATTTAGCGTAACGAGCCCTCTTTTAGCAATTTACCAAGTGCGCGATTTACGTGTGGCAAATCGCTAAAGCCAGATGCCTGAGCGACACTGGATCGGAGCATCGTTTCGCGCGCTAATCTAAAAAAATTGCGCGCAACTATGGTGTCGAGGCGTTTATTTGAAATTTAGCAGGGCTGGCGCCCGAGAAAAATGAAGATAGGCGACATGAAATTCAGCGACTCGGCGAAGGCTACGAACAACAACAGCGCTCGACTTTTCCCAACGTCTCCGGTCTAACATAATCTGTCCGTATACCGTTCCCCATTACCGGATCCGTTTGCGAGCCCGACGCCATAAATGACATTGCACTTGCCCCCGAGCGGCCTTTTACTACGCGCAAAAAGTCATTAACCCATTTTACTTGTGCTGGGAGAAACGAGAGAACGTTTATTTTAAATCTCATTGGCTAAATGTTGTGTCGGTCAGGTGTCAAGTGTGCCCGCGGCTGAAAAATCGCTTCGAGTATTCTTGAATTTTACGCTCTCTTATTCCCTTCGTCGGCAAAAAGCCACGGTTGCAAAAAAAAAAAATTGAGACTCCAGCAGCGTTTCTTTGCAAACTCCATCCGATAAAAATGTCGACGAGTAATCAAATCGACTCTGGGTGTCCGTAGGACTTTTACCAAATAAAACAAAATTAAGGAATTTCTTTGGAGGAAACTTTATTCAAAATTCATCCCGCACCAATGGGTAAGACACGATGTCGTGCGTGTGCAATTTCTTGAAATTGGTTCTAAAATTGAAGCGACGCAAAAAAAACTGAATCGAAACTGCACGACTGTAGAATGGAGGTAAAAAGTGAAATGGTTGACAAAGTTTACCGAGTGTGTATAAAGTTAACATCCGACGATTATACGCCCAAAAGTGCGCATTATACCTGCAAAGTGATACAGAATGTACATTCCTTAACATGGGAAAAAACGATATGTAAAGGTATTATTTACAGTGCTAAGCAAACAAAAGGATGAAATACAATTATTATGATTTGTAAAATTAAAATATATATATAGCGTATAATTATGCGTGTTATTTTTTTTTTGGCAAATAATTAATTTTTAATATAAATTGTACCATTAGGATCTCGATTGCTATTTATATAGGAAAAATTTCTGGATTAGGAAATGTACGGCAAATATTACTGGGCGAATATTAAATGTAGAACTCAGTGTCACTTTTAAGATACGCCACGAGTGACTTGTAATTTTTATTCTATTGTACAATAAAGCGAGCTCCTTGTTGAACAGGATTATTCGTGTTTTTTTTTTTCAAGCTTGAGTTTAAAAAGAATCAAACACTTATGCTAGAAGATTCGCGTGAGAAACAAAGTCTTTCATCGTCGCTCAATTCTTCAGAATGCATGCAGTTTTGTGACTAATGCGCATACCGACCAACGCACGCGTACTTGGGAAGTTGATATAGGTATTTTTCAGCGATGCTTCGAGAGTGGAATAATAATTCTTTGTAAAATTAAAGGAAAATTTAGTCAAGAAGCGAGTCACGTCTGAGGATTATTACAAATGCCACTTTAATGACAAATATCGATGATATCTTGCACAACGGAACACTTTGGCAGTGCACAAGGCTCGTAAGGAGCGCATATTAGAAATTCATGTTGCATTAGTACCTCTGGCCTTTTATTTCCATGCTCGGCCGCGGAAAATCTCATTATGCAAATGCTGCGTTTGGCGAATACACACACACATATATATATATGTATGAGCAGCGGAAGTGGTAGCTTTGAGCAATAAGCATGGCCAAGTCGTGGAAAATACGACTCTCGTGTACGAGATTTATCACCGCGACGTTAATATCGGCGGCCGTGCCTACTCGATGAAAGCCGGGCCCCGGAGTTAAGCGATATGGAAATTAAGGAATGTCGCTTACTTATTTCAATATCGAATGGAGCCTCGGGTCACGGATGCGCGTTGCAAAATTATATGTATTTGTACCCAGTGGCTCGCGACCGAGTTGCGCTTTAGCTTGGACGCAGTCTCTCCGCGGATCTCTAGGGATCCTCGAAATTTCCCCGCGCAAAGGGGAAGGGGCGCAGGAAGACAATCGGGGCTAAAAAAAAAGAGAAAAAGAAAAACAGAGCCGAGGAATAGAAAAACTCCAACGGCACGGACAGTGGATCGCGTGCGGTACGCGCGCCAACGCGAGCTCGTGCTTTATCGGGGCCCATAAATCAGCAATACATGATCGGCATATATAATTAAGTACGGTGTTGCGCATACTTGAGAACGAGTTTTAAATTTCGAGCGGCTGGCCAATGTTAAGCGTACTTCTCCCGGCGATAAAGCATCGCAGGGATCGAATGCATCTCCGGAGCCGCGATAGCAATAATCTCCCGGATTAGAGGGCGATAAACACTGGTGCAAGTCTCGATGACTCCGGCCGCGGCGCGCTGCAAGAGCAAAGAGCGGAGCTCGGAGTAGGCACGGGAGCCGTCGGAGCCGGGAGTTTCGGGAGGAGGAGCTCGGGAAGCGGCCGAGGTTAGCCCGGTTACCAACGGCTCGCCTCGAGGGACATTAGCCCGGGGAGCGGCGTTTGTTTTCAGCCTCCTCTCCTAGCGGGAGGAATCGCGGCTGCCGCAGCCCGCGTAATTGAGCCATCGAGCGGGGGGGGGGGGCCCGGACCGATAAGCCAAAGAGTCGCCAAGGCTTATTATCGCGCGGCTCTAATCGTCAGGGGCCGCGCTTAGCCGAGCCGGAGAGGCGAAAAATGCGGTCGAGAGGTGGACGGATTCGTGCGCTCTGCCGAGATAAGCCCCTGGCGCCGTTACTCCGCTGCTGCTGCTGCTGCTGGTGGGGCGGGTGTTGGCGGGTGTTTGTTGGGGGGAGGGGAAGCCCCGGGCATGCGCGCTCTTAGCGGCTGCCCCGTTCGGGTCCTCTCCTACGGCCGCGCCTTCTCCGCGGCACTGGTGGCCAGTGCTCGGCGCGTAGCTCGGACTCGCCAGAGACGACATGAGGCTCCTGGTGATCGGGACTTGGCTCCTCTTGGGCGCTCGCGCAGGCAAGTACCCGTTGGCTGCGGCTACCCTTGCCCCGGGGGATCGGCCGGGACTCCCGCTAATATCTCTCCCATCTTTGTAGAGGTCCAGCTCGGCGAGTCGAGCCCCGGTTGCGGGCGTTTCGTACAAAATAAATTCCTCATAGGCAATCGGACCGAGCCCGACGACTTTCCCTGGCTCGTCCTTCTCGAATATAACACGCGTAAGTATTTGCTTCGGGCAGCCGCCGGAAGTTCGCATTTGAATCGCCGACCGCCCCCCGATGCTAATCCACTCTCACCCGGAGTCGCTGAGGCCATTCGATTTTTGTTAGCGCCCGCGATTTATTCCTCCTCCTCGTGGTGAGCAGCGCCGGAACACTCTACATTTTCAAACGCGCTTCATCTTCGTTCTTTTATTCTCCCACGACGACAGAAGCCGATCGGCGGGGCCGCGAAGAGTTTCCAAGCTAGAGGCCAGAGGTGCATCAGACGCCACTTGGACTCTAAATTGCAATTGCTCTACGATTCTCCTAGACTTTGGAAGCCCTTCGCGTACACTCGGAGCATCGCGAGTATCCTTTAAGTTTGCCGGATAACGAAGTTCGAAGTAGCCATAACGTTACTTTTGCATCGGTATCGCGGCTTCTTACGATTGAAGTGCTCCATTATTTACGAGAACGCGCGAAAGACGTAAGCCGGGTAAAACCGAGAGAATCGAGAAAGGCACCGAGGCCGCCCTCCTCTCCATTTATAAGGGCCGACTCTCCCGCGGGTGAGAACTTTTATTGCAAAATGTGATTTTTCAATGACCTCGTCGCTCTTTTATCTGCCGAACTATTGTACGGGAGAAGCGCCGCCGTAACCGCATTTATCCTCGGCTCGCGTCCATTGCTTACCTCGCGTTCAGGGCTCAGAAGGAGGTTTAGAGAGAGAGAGAGAGACGGAGGTAGGCGAGGAGCGAGTAGGACGGGAGGGGAGGAGTCCGCGCAACAGGGAGGAACGGGGGGAGGCGCATTAAAAGTAAGCTGTTGTCGAGATCAGCCCGAGGCCCGAGGGACGCCTGCGGCGGGGCCCTGATAAGCGACCGGCACGTCCTGACGGCGGCCCATTGCGTCTCCAACCTCCCGGGTAACTGGAGCCTGGCTAGAGCTAGGCTCGGCGAGTACGACACCGGTAGGGAGATCGACTGCCTCGAGGAGGGCGACGCCGAGAACAGCAGCCTCTGCCTGCCCGAGGCGAGCTCCGTCCCCGTGGAGGCGGTCTTCCCGCACGAGGGCTTCGGCAGGGGCCCGGGGAACGACCTGGCGGTCCTCCGGCTGGCCGGGCCCGTGAACGCGACCCCGGTCTGCCTGCCCAGCCGCGCGGCCCAGCCCCAGAGGTTCCACGCCGCCGGCTGGGGCCGGATGAGCGGCAGGTACGGGAGCAGCCTCAAGCTCCGCTCCCTGGTGAGCCTCGTCGACGACGCCAGCTGCCGGCCCATCTACGGCCGGTACGAGGTCGAGCTCGGCCCCGACCAGTTCTGCGCCGGCGCCAAGGCCCTGGAGCACCCCTGCTTCGGGGACTCGGGCGGGCCCCTCGTCGGGGTCGAGCGGATGCCCGACGGCGGCGTCAGGGCCGTGGCCTACGGCCTCCTCACCACCTACCCGAGCTTCTGCGACCTCGACGGCTGGCCCGCCATTTACACCAGGGTCCTCGACCACCTCGATTGGATAAAGGCCCGCATCCTCTGACCGGGCGCTCCTCCTCCTCCTCCTCCTGAAGAATTTATCACCTCTTCTACCGGGACTCCTACCCACGTATACTTTTATACATCGCATAAAATGCGTAGCTAATCGATTAACTTGCGCATCCGCTGCTCGGCCAATTGTCGGCCCGATGGTAGCGACCTTTATTGTAAAAACTTTGTCAAAGCTGCCGTAGCTGCGTGCACTTGCCGATTGGCGGGAGATTAATTTACCCAACTGTAAGAGATAATCAATAATATGAGTTTAAAGATTGGAGTAACTTTATTATTCGACAATGACATTTACCTTAATGAAGACAATGATGAGCCTTGGCTGCGAATGCCGTTAGGCCCCGGCTGCAGTGGCCGATTGTCAATTCCAAGACGAAAGCGAGACAGGACGCCGTGTATCCTATTATAAGGATTAGGACAATCTTCTTGTTGAGCGAGACCTTGTTACTCTTCAGGAAGTGGCTCTTGTGGAAGAGCTCGCTGTTGTCGTGGCTGAGCTGCTCGGTGCCAAAGAAGTCCTTGTGCATGCGCGAGAAGTTCTTTAAGGAGTTCTGGTACCAGTGGGATATCAATCCCGATTCGAGGAATATCCGCAGGATGTAGTTGAATCTGATGACGTAGGGGGAGGTTTTCATCAACAGCATGGCTGTCCAGCAAGGCTGAACCAGTGGCTCGTTGACCAGGGTTATTATCCAGCCGCGCTCCTTGTCCGCGAAGCTCCTCGATAGCAATCTACCCAAAATACTGTCCACCTGCCTCCCCGCAAATATTACACATGAGCTTTGTATTGGACGTTTTGCGCGGCTGGATCTTGTTTAAATATTGTCCCTTCTGTTCGACTCGGCCTCCCCCGAATGACATTAATGGACTTACTCGTCCTTCCTACCAATTATTTTCTCTTCCTGACTACTCGCGCTTAAGCGGATTGCCAGCTACAACGTCGTTAAATTGTTTACCACGATATTCAGATACACACACACATATATATATATATACCTATTCGATTATAATAATAATACTTTTATCAATACTTTACTATTTAGAAATTTCACCGTTTGGCAAACGATAAAAATGATCAAAGATTTCATCAGTAAAATAGCAGTAAAAGTAATAATAATTGTTATTTTTTTTATTATTGTTGTTGTTGTTGTAATTTTTTATTGTTATTATTTTTTTTTTCGTAATTTTATGAATTTTCACGAATTTCTAGAATTACGTACTTAACTTACAACACAAGTAAAGATAATTTTCAACGATTTTTATTCCTTTAATGTATTCTGTACTTTATTTGAATTGCAAATGCAAATCGAATGGCAAAAATGACAACAAAATCAATCGTTCTTAATATTGAAATCAATTCTGATGAGTAAGAGCATTAACGTATAAACTATTGTGTCTCCATTGCATTTTATGAAATTTAGAGGTTCGGATGCAACGATGAAATCGACCATCAGCCACGTGGGCGTGGAAAAAAATAATCCTTGGCCATGTCTTACGGCTTAAAGTCAGATATTGTCGTTCGATCCAGTAGACTAATATATACAGTAATGGACTATCGGGTTGAGGCATATCAAAATCAGTGCGAATTATTGTTTTTTTTTATTTTTTTTCAAAGATGAATCGAAGAAGAAATGCCAGATTTGCCGACTATCGGATCGAGCATTTGTGATTCCTGTTTACTTCTGCATTAAGCACTGGGAAGAGAAAATCAAGCAAATCGATTGGAATGATTCATATCATGACTGCATGTGGAAAATCTCTCTCCGAGACTGCAATATCATAATCGATTGACCAGCGCTAATGCGTCCTAACCCCCCACCCCACCCCCGCCGCCTCCCTCCTTGTCCTAATCATCCACCAGCCAGGCTATTAAACGCAATCACGCGTAATAAAGCAAAACTTGATGACCCAGAGAGAAAAACTTCTGTGTAGTTTAATATGTAAATTTATACCGTAACCTGCTGATATTTAAACTTGGTCTGATCGCTCCTCATCTTCGTATTAAAAGCTTTGATTAAACGCATGTCTTGCAATTATAATGGACTCGAGTAAGCGAGAAAAACAATAGAGAAAAACGAAACCAATTTTAAAATCCTTTTTAAAAAATTTCATATTGTTCGTTAAAAAAACATTCATAATAATCTGAACGCGCTTACTTGTACATTTCTGAGAACTGGGCATGTATTAAGAAAGAAAAAAAATCAAAAAAATTATCCCCAATTATACTTTCCTTCGTCGAGTCATACTAGCCCAAAGTCAAATTACTTAGAGTGCATTTATTATATGTGGTTAAATTTAATAATTAATTGTATTGCGGAATGTGTCTCTTATTGAAAATTGAAGCTTATCGGTACTGATACACACACACACACACACGCGCGCGAACGCTCTTGGTTTTGTCCAAGAGCGATTGAAATCTTTTAAACTGAGAAAATACATTGAATTCTTAAACGAGTTGATCAATCGCGGTTATCGTGACGATCCTTTTTCTTAACTACGCGCAAGAATTTCGCATTCAAGATTATGTAAAATATTTTCGAGTGGTCATTAGTATTACGTTATTTGGTAGACCAATACAGTTTTATAAGTAGGCCGTGCCAGTGTATAGTCATTAATAAGCATGTGCAAATGCGAGGGTAATCCAAATACGTGTTTTGTGCTCTGCAAAATTGATAATTTACTCTTTCACTCGTATTAGGTACGTAACAACGACACGCTGACTAATTGGGTAATATCAGGTTTATTCACATTGAAAATTGATCGTCATTTTTTCGAAGCACGCACAGTGAGAAAAATTGTAATAAACTATTTTCTTGGCGAACATCTTGACAATAATACGCGGATACATACTCAAATTTTAAATGGACAACAAACCTATTGATCAGTACATTGATTATTTTAAGAGTTAAAGGGGTTGGATTTTTAACTCGAGTCTTTATTTATTTTGTCACTTTAAGTCACGCGTAATAAATTCCTATTCATTTATTGATAATGCTATGCAAATACACTTTTCTAACACTGCTGGCTTTGCCTTTGAAAATAAAATGCGATATCGAAGGCTGGCATTTATGAGTATCAACATTATTTCATAATGTCTCGGTCATTTTTACACCAATTAATTTTTCCTCGTTCTAAAGCATTAAAAATCTTGGAAATTGAACGCTTTTTTTTCTTTCGTCCTCCGATATTGCTGACATTTAGATTACATTGCAGATTAAAATTTTTTTTACATTGTCTCATAACACATATTACCGTTATTATAACATTCGATAGTTCTCTGCTGCCCGGCTTATCTCGAATACTCGCGAGCTGCAGCAAAAGCTAAATGTTATTCCTCGGCGAAGAAGGTTTTTTTTTTAATCGAGATATTAATATAATTAGAGGAAAGGGCCCTCAAATGCATATTGGGCTTACTTTGTACTTATATTGCAGGAATAATACGAGACACTCTTGTACCGTCCATTCTGGAATATTATCATTCGCAAATTAGGTATACCTCGAACCATATTTACTTTAGCGTATGGAAAATACGATCAATAACAAAATTTGTATCGGACGAAGCACCAGGTCTGATTTAAACGATGGAAAAAGTTTCAAAAAAATAAAAAAAAAGCAAAACAAAACACAATGAAAAAAACGATAAAACAAAGTTAATTATTAAAAGACGAACTACGTGTATGTTAATATGCCTAAAAAATACCGTAATAAGGAAAAGAAATTTTTTTAGTGTATATAATACTCATTGCATTTATTTCAAATATTTGGTTGCAAATAATAACGTTAATGAAAATTTAATAAACGACCGAAATATGAAGTAACGAATTCGATTCGTTATTAATGCAAAATGTCTCGGAGGATTTTAATAGGCCATTAATAAGATAATTTCAGTTTAAATTGTTTTCGGTCAATAGGAGTCTTTGTTAATAATTACATCTAGAAATCAGATGTTTTTCGAAGAGTTGGCATTTTTATTTGGATTCTTGTATTTCTACTAGTAAAATAAAATGTTCGCAGCCAGTATGGAATAACGACTGGGAAAGAGGATGAAGTATAAAATTAAACAAGAAACAGTGTTTGTTTGTCAGGGGAGATGATAGAAGCAGTCAAATAGTTGATTGTAATATAAATAGTACGATAAATATTAATGAAGCCGCAATTTGCCTTAGTTCCCCATCAAGCTGCAACACGAGGGGAGTCTTATTTTAAAGAAGGCAAGCCAGCGATCGAGTACCGAAATCATTATAAGATTAAACGCTCCTCAAATGTGCAGCATCATGCAAAATAATGAATATTTTAATCAAAGACCTGTAGCTCTGGCTTATTTTAAAAATCAACGGCAAAAGTCTCGAGACTCCGCTACGGAAAATTCGCTACGGAGGCTCGCTTCGCGATCGATATAACTTTTAATAAGCACTCGCCCACTCGAGCTACCGTCGCCATCCTCGGCCGGGGTTGCACTTACTTTTATTGGCCTCCGTCCTCTCCGACCGCGGGGGCCGAGTGCACGATGACGCCGTGGCTTTCTCCTCTCCCCGGCCGGGCCCTCCTCGTGGGAGTCGCGCACCCACGCCAACGAAGCCACAAGTCCTAGCCGAGGGCCGAGGAGCCCAACTAGAACGAGCCATTAATTGCAACGCCGTGCCCCACTCGATCGACAACCTCGAAAACCTACTCGTTCGCTTCCTAAACCCCCCCCCGCCCCAGGCCAACCCTCAACCAAGCGCAGCGGCCTTTCGCCATTGTCCTCTACCTCGGGGACTTGTTTTCGTTCAACCGGGGGCGCAAAATAACAACAGCGGTCGGCTCATGGCAACTTAGTTGGCTAAGTATCGCGCGCCTTCAGGAAAAATCCTACCCTCGTCTTTTCGGTTGCTGGGAGGGGACTTTACAATCGACGCCTACTTACCGGGGGATTTTCAAGCTAGAGTTGTTTTTACGAAGCTGGATGATAATCGCAGTTGCGTCGCCAGCTGGAAGGTAAAAATGAGGGCTACGACCGCTTGCTCACCTCGCAGCCACTGATGTTGTTGTGGTTGATGAGGGTGTCGATGCACCAGGAGACCCTCTCCTCCTCTATGAGAATCGAGGTCTCGAGGACCCTCTGGAGGGCCGAGTGGTTGTTGGAAGAGATCATTCGCTTGGTGCTCTCGGTGATGGTGGGCACGATGCCCGCGTCGAGGACGTCCTGCAGGGTGTGGAGGTCGAGGAAGGCCTCGCGCCACAGGTAGACGTCCAGGAGCTGCTCGAGGATATTGACGGAGAGGGCCGCGGATATGAGGGCCAGGGTCAGGAATATTATCCGCTCGTAGACCTTCCGGAGCTCCGCGGAGATCGAGAGCCCAACCATGACCTTGGCTACGTTGAAGGTCGTCCAGATCTTCGTGTCGAGCCGCAGCAGCCTGATCACCACGGAGAAGGCGACCAGCGTGCTCCCGATGACCAGGGTCACGATCATCAGGTTGAGGGATAGCTCGATTGAAAGCGAAGGTTACACAGATTTTGGTCTCTGCTGCGACCTAAGCTCCCTAATCTTAAGCCCAATCCTGAGCCGCCCTCTGCGGGCGTGTAAGGTTTAGGATACTCGCGATAATCCCGGCCCATCGCGCTTGTGGAAGAAAGCCCCGCAAAAACTAATTGAAATTTATCACGATCAAGGGATAAAAACACGCTTGTAGGCCCTGTCGCGTATTATCCCGATGCCAATTGGACTCGGGAGATTATTTTTGCGCATCGCCGCGATAGAGTGGCGCCGATGGGAGCCTATGGTTTTCTACGCTGAACGATTGGATGCTGCCGCCGACGATCGAGTTTTAATATATGCAAAATACCTTTGTCACGGACTTGCTGTACTGCTTAATGATAAGATTGCTCGAGAACGTGTAAAGAAAGATGCTGGACTCGAAGATCATATCCTCCAGGGGCTTAGAAATGATCATGCCGCAAAAATTGACGACAAAGTCGATGCTCTCGTTTTCCAAAGCACTTTCCATGTACTCCTTGCTGACGTTGAAGCGCTTTATGTTCGGGTTCTCGGTGTTTATTATGTTAAGCTGGGCGGTGAAATTCATCGTCTCGGCCAAGGTCCGGGTTATCATGACGTCCATGCCCTGAGCCAGGCCCCAAACGTCGTCGCCCGTGTAATTTCGCTCTATCATGACCAAGGGGATGTCGTCGAAGATCCCCGTGCGCAAAGTGTGGCCGTGCATGTTGTTCAATTTCTTGATGAACATCTTGTGGGTCTTGTCGAGGAAGCTCTTCACGTGGTAGGTCTTATCGAACGGATTGAATTGGTGCATGAGTATCGAGAATCTGTCGGCTGACGGGAGGAAGAGATTCCTCGAGGTCGCCGACTTGGCTATTTCGATAAGAACAATGTCGAGAAACTTGTGCCTCCAGGTGAAGTCGAAGAACTCTCGGAGGTCTATCGCCCTCGCGGAATTCACGACGAACAGCAGGCAATGCGGTCGAGTGTCCCACACGGTGAAGTTGGCGATTAAGGAGATGCGATCCATGAGAGCCCTATTGACATTATCCTCGTACTCGTTGTCGATAAATAATAAGCTCAGTGATTTCCTTTGGAAGTGAAATTTCAACCATTGCCTGACGCTCTGGAGGCGCGAGTCGCTCGACGGGGCCTCGACCAGTTCCCTCATATCGACCGATATGGTTGAAAATCTATTGCCTATACTCTGGATTAGCCTCATCGACGTGGAGGAAAGCTTCCGCGGTATTCTCGGGTAGGCGGTTATTACTCGGATTCGTTGGCTGCGCTCTATATAGTTGGCGAAGTAATTTATTATATCGCTCTCCGTAAAATCACTAATACTGTTGCACATAGTAATTGAAAAGAGAATTATCAATGCCTTTACCATTAAAAGCATAACTTTATCGACAAGTATTGTATGTTATGTTAACTCGGGTGCCGGAGCTCGATAATTTTAAATTACTCGCAAGCTCACGATTGCGAACTCATAGACTTATTGATCAGTCAATTAAAACTTAAGTGCTCGGCATTTCTCCGGAGTCCTCGATTGATTTTATCGAGTTAAGAGACATATTTACACGGAATCGATGTTATCGTTTGGCCTGCTTAAATCAATATCGCAAATTGAAGTAACAAGGAGCGCAAATAAATAAACACCGCAAATTGAATTTCGGTACGCCGTTGATATAATTTCATTTCTGATGGTCGTTAAATTAATGAACGATTCGTGGGCATTCTTGTTTGAAAATTACGTACTTTTTTTTAACGAGTTTTCTTCCTCCCCTTGGTAATAATTGCACGCCTATGAAGAGAGAACAAAAAAAAAAAAAAACAAAAAAAAGAAGCGATCGCAGTTATCAAGGATTCGCAAACGGTAGGGGAAAAATCCATCCTAAATCCGTGGATAATTTATGGGGCGCTCGATGGACCGAGCCGCAGGAGGCCTCGTCGCTAGGACGAGGAGGAAGGAGAGCCGAAGGGGAAGCCTTCAGGCGTTAGCTTTGCGCAGCCCCGCCCCAAGAGGAGTCCCGAGAGGAGTTCGGCCAGGAAGACGGCGGAGGCCACGAGCTGGCCGAGGACGAGCATCGGCAGGATCCGGGTGAGCGAGAGCATCCTCGACCTGGTGAGCCGCAGGTGGTCCACGACCCCGGGGCCGGCCGCGGCGGGCTTGGACCTCCAGCCCTCGATCCGGCGGAGGAAGAGCCGCAGGTTCCTCGCGGTCCAGAGGTCCACGAGACCGGACTCGAGGAGTCGCCTGAGCACGGGGTCGAAGCCCCCCACGTAGGGCGTGGTCTTGGCCAGGACGAGGGAGGACCAGCAGCTCGGGACCAGGGGCTCCTTCACGAAGGTCAGGATCCAGTCGCTCTCCCCGCGGGAGTAGCTCCTGGCGATGAGCCGGCCGAGGACGTCGTCGACCTCGCAGCCGTTGACCGAGCGAGCCTCGCTTATGAGGGACCTCAGGCAGTCGATTACCTCGTTGTCCGAGCTAATTGGAATTGGAGCACTGGCATTATTCCCGAGGGATTATCCTCGTAAGATTCGGATTCGTTAGGGCTGACCGGACAGGAAGCCAAAAGGCGGCCGCTGATTGATAATAGCCAGACAAATAGGGGACGGCAATGGTATTGAGCTCGCGGGGGCGCCTCTCGGAATTCGAGACTCGACCGGAGGAGCGGCGGCTAAATTCCGTACCTGATGGTCGTCGACTGGCTGTAGAGCTTCTGGAGGACGCTGACGTTGTGGGTGTTGAGGTACTTGGTGTCGTTGGTTATTGAGGGAACTATGCCGTAGTCGAGCAAGTGCTGGAGCCTCTTGATTTTGAAAAAAGACTCGTCCCAGAAGCAGGTGGTGAGCATGCGCTCGAGGACTTGGAGCGATTGGGTCGAGGAGACGAAAACGAAGCAGAGGAATATGATCCTTTGGTAAATACGCCGGGGCTCCGGCCTCACCGAGCTATTCATTAGCATCATCGTTATGTTGTAGGTCGTCCAGATCCTGCTGTCTAATTTCAGCAGCCAAATCACCAAGGCTATCGATATGATTACGGTGATCGCTGCGCTTGCCATTATTCCCAAATTATAGGACATTTTGAAGGCCGAGTTGCCGTACTGCTTGATTATCAGGTGACCCGCAAACGGCCGCACTACAATGCTGATTTATCCCTCCATGTTATTCATCTTCTTTTGGCCTTACGCGCATTCTCGCAAATTAAATCATTGGATTACCGGGGAAGTCGACCCTTTTTACTTCTATTTTTCGCGAAAGCCGGACGAACGAACCTCGACCGAATCTTGCGCTGTCGTTACTTTTGTTTTCTTCTCCGAAAAACAACAACAACAACAACAACAACAACAACAAGGGACACGTCTCGATAAAGCTCCTTTACAATAATAATAATCATAATAAAAAGTTTAAAAAAAAATAACAAACAACAAGTAGGAATTCTTGCTCCAAAGCTATTTATACATTAAGAAAATAGTATCTCATTATCCCTTCTGCCTTAATAGATCTCATATTAAATTATACGTCATTAATTTTGATAAAGCACGAGCTTAAATTGCCGAACGCAAAAATTGAATATAAATAAAACTTTTTACATTATTGAAGTTAGCGATCATTGATAATAGCCCTGCGTATGCCGGCTTGAAAATAATCCCACGTAAAGCCTGGCGCGTATCGAAAAAAAAAAAAAATAAAATATCCATACTTATAAAGTTATGTAATTAATGAAGGTATTTTACCGCGTTACTTTGCGCGATTTTTTTTCACGATAAGCCAGAAGAAACATTCTTATATCTAAGCTAAATTATAACACTTAAAATGTATGTTAAGCGGCTGAGGAGAAAGGAAGAGCATTCCGATACTCGACATGCTTTTTTCATTTCAACACTTGTAACCATTCGTTTCTAGTATAAAAAGTTTTAAATAATAATAATTTCAACAGCAGCAGGCATTATAAAATAGAGTTAATGATACATTACGGCGATGTTATTTTTGATGCTCGGTTAAGAATTTCACCGTAACCTTGGCCAACGAAAATCCATTTAACTGCCGTTTCCTCGTTGTGTTGCAATTAAAATTATGTGTTTTTTTTTTGGTTTACTATACAAGAGCGTGCGTATCAAAGCTAAAGCCGGCCTTCGAAATAATAATATTGGATAATAATCGTACCTGGGCTCGAAGAACAAGTCCTCGATGAAGGAGGAACCAACGATTCCGTATAAGTTGACGGCCATGTCGATGTGCTCATTCTTAATGGCGTCGTCGATGAATTCGTTGCTTATGTTAAATCTCCGCCAGAACGGATTGTCCGAATCGACGACCCTGACGATGGAGGAAAAATTTAAGGCCCGAGCTAAGGTTTTGGTGATTGAAACGTCGACGCCGTGAATGGCGTCCCATACGTCGTTCGAGGATGACTCTAAATTGACGGTGACCCTGGGAGTGTCGTCGAAAATCCCGACCTTTATAGGGAAGCCGTTCAAGTTTCTAAGCTTGTTGCCGAACAGTATAGATTTGCCGGAGTACAGGACTCGTTTGTAATCGCGGGTAAACGGATTGTAATGGTGGAGAGTCGCCAGAAGGAGGCTAGCAGAGCCGGTAGAAAAAATGCCCCGGTAATCGAAAGGTGCCCCTTGGATGAGCTCTACGACGACGACGTTCAAGAACTTCTTGGTCCAGGCGTACTCGAAGAACTGCCTAGTGTCCAAGGCTCCTCCCCGGTGAGCGAGGACGGCTATGCACTTGGCCCTCGTCGTTTTGGGCGAGAAGTCGACCAGGAAGGTGAGACGCCGCATAAGGGCCTGCATCCCCTCGGCTCCGTCCTCTTCATCGACCAGGACAATGTTTAGGGCTGCTCGCTGGGAGCGCGAGCGCAGAAGCCCCGACAGGCGTCCGAGGCTCTCGCTCCCGGGCCCCGAGGATGCCAAATGGCTCGCGTTTATCACGAGGGTTGGGAAACGGCTGGAGATCTCGGCCAAGAGAAGCCCGTGGATCGAGCTCGGGTACTCGGGGCCCTCGTCGCCCATCACTACGGCAGTGTAAAAGCCGAGCTGCTTGCCTATGCCCTCGGCCAGGGAGTTCGCGAACTCTTCGCTCCCCAGGCCATTGGCTATGGAGCAGGTGACCATCGCGACCAAGGCCCGGAGCCTGACCTTTGACATTTTTCTCGACGAGCGCTCCTCTTCCTACCTGCCAAAAGCCCAGACTTATCCTTTCGTCGGCCCTAGACCACCGACTAGCCTCTCGGCACTCAACCGACTGGATTACTAATATGCCGAGAAATCACAGCATTGAGATATCCTCTGTTTGCCTTCCACTCGTCCTCGTAGCTAAAGCAATTTACCAATCGATGGAGTCGAGCCGCTACCAACGCTAATATTCTCCGATTGAACAGACCATTCAATGTGGAGTCGCACGCCTAGATTATTTCCTACGTCTCGCAAGTTGGCCCAATAATAGCCGAACAATGAGTCCCATTGTCGAGGGGGGTTTTTTTTTTTTTTTTTAAGAAAATTTCATAACAGGCGTGTAAATTAGTAGATCGCAGGATAAATATTTCTCATCTGGCAAGGACTGGCAAGTCATCGCCGCTGCTCCGTGAATTACTGAGTACTAAGAGAGAGAGGGGGGGAGGGAGCGGAAAAGTCCCCGTCTATCGAGGAAGCTCTTACCTTTTTTACGCTTAAAGTCGAAGCCTCGTCTCGGATGGGAGCAGCTCGAGTCGGGCTGCCGCGCGCGCCATAATTTCAGGAGCTCCCGAGGAATTGTTACTCAATAAGGGCCGGGAAGCCGATGGGGCGTCGTTGGGATTTTTCAAAGCCCGAGCCGCGATCGGTCGCGGGCCCTCGTCTCGACGGGAGTCTAGCCGCGCGAAGGGCCGCGTGTGGGCCCTCATGAATTTTAATAGAACTCGCGGGGCCGCCGTTGGCTCATCTATTTTAATGAGTCCTCGCGGCCCCGCGAGGTGCTCGAACCCACTGTGATATTTATGTCCGGCCGGCCGGGGACGGGGGGGGGGAGTTGGGGATTTTTATCCGCCGGCGTTCTTACGCCGCCTCGGCCTTTTTACCCGGTCTCCCCGTTAAAGGCACTCCTCCGGGAGCGGGAGTCCTTTGCGTCTAGCGCCCGTTAATTAATCCTCCCGGATTCCACCTGCCGCGCGACTTACTCCGCTTTCGATTGAGCATCCGATCGGCTAATTTCTTTGGCCGCGCACCTGCTCCCCCACCCCCCTTGCCCTACCACGGCTCGGATCATCCAAGGCAGGCGGCCCATGCCCCCCCCGATAGAGCCTCGGCAAGAGCTTCGACAGGTGCAGGGGGGGGCCCGACCTCGGGGCTGAGGGTAAAGCCGCGGATGATGACAATAACAATAATGCAAACAAGCGCCCGCCAATGAATCCCTACTGATCGAGCGCCCGGGGCTGCATTACAGCTGCTGACGAGAGTGTGCCAGAGTACGGGCGGCCACGCGGCCGTTTCCGAGGCTGTCTCGACCTTGAGGCTGCGCTACGGTGAGGGCGGCCGGTTCCGGTTCCTCGCGGGGGCGCTCCTCGCGGCCAAGGCCGCGCTCGCCCTCCGGGTCGCGGGCGTCTCCTTCCTCAACGCCTTCCTCGGCTCGGCGCCCCGGGCCCAGGCCAGGCTCTACATCCAGGTGAGTGTCCCGAGCTCGGCTCCCCCCCCGTCGGCCTCTCTTACCCAGGACTCTTCCTCTTCTCCGACCCCCCCCGCAGGCGGAGGCGTGCGAGGCCGGTCTCGAGCCCCGGGTCCTCCAGGAGTGGCTCAAGTACGCCGACGACGAGGAGCCCCTCACGGAGCTCCTGAGGGAGGAGGTGCGCAAGTGGTCCCGGCACTGCGTGGACGTGGACGCCCTCCAGGGCAGGGCCAAGCGGGCCGAGGAGACCTGCCGGATCCTCAGCAAGAAGGTCCTCGCCCTCCAGCGCCAGCTCCAGATCATACAACTCGAGCGGCTCAACGAGTACAACAGCGGCCCTCCGGCCTTGGACCCTATCAAGCCCGGCATCCCCAAGGACGAGGCGCGGGAGGTCGGTTTACTTTTACTTTACTTCCTTATTTACTCCCTGTTACTGTTGCCACTCGTCGGCGGGGAGATCCTTACGGTCGCTTTCACGAGGAATCCTTGGCTCGCGCAGAGTCCGAGGACCGGGGTGGAGAAGAAGATGTCCTCGAGCGCCGAGGACGAGGGCATCAGCTTTTCGGAGAGATCGAGCAGCCCGGAGGTCCAGCCGCCGAGGCCGGCGATCGCCAACGGGCCCGACAACGACCAGGAGACCACCATAGACGACGTCATCGAGGAGCTGCGCATCATAGTGAAGGACGCGGAGGAGGAGCTTCACGATTGGAACGCCGTGCAGGAGACGAGCCCGAGGGTCCAAAAGGCCGAGTTCGGCAAGGCGGCCCCCCTGGCCAATCCAGCGGCTAAGAGCCCCAAGGTATCGCCGCCAAGCAAGGCTCGGGAGTGCCTGAGGAACTCGGAGGAGAGCGCCAGGATCGATCGCGGCCTCAACTCCGGGGACAGCTTGAAAATCGTCGTTCCTGGTCCTCAGTCGCAGATCAGGTGAGAGCGTTGATCGGGGGAGAGGGAGGTAGGGGCCAACCCAGGCGTCGCAAGGCCAGAACCGAAAATCTCCGGCTTCCAGATGCGCGAGCCTCAACGACGAAGAGGACAGGGAATCGATGATAGTGCCGGCGATAATCCACCCGCAGCCGCCCCGTCGGACCCACCCTTGCATGGTCGAGAGCTCGCTCTACCTCCAGCAGCAGCTCCTTCCGAGCGGGTGCGAGCTCGTGCTCGAGCAGGAGGTGGCGCTGAGCCGTCATCGGGGCCTGGAGGTCTGCGGGGACTCGGACCAGGAGGACGAGCTCCTGCTCCTCGAGGACGACGGGAGCGACTCCCTGCTGAGCACCTCCCGGCTGAACTACCGGGGCCCCGGTCAGTTGGCGGGGGCCAGGGGGGAGGGCCCCTCGCAGCGGGGCCTCCGCGGCCCGGAGCCGAAGCTCGAGTCGAGTGCCTGGCCGACTTCGAGATCTCGGAGACGGTCCTCGAGGAGAGGGTCGCCCGCAAGCGGTCCGAGGGGCCCAAGCAGTACGGCAAGTGCGGGGGCGGCAACACGGCCCAGCGCCGGACCGAGAGGCGGAAGTACCTGCGCCGCTGCCAGAGCCAGGAGGAGGTCGAGGGCGAGGAGCCCAGGGCCCGGGGCGTGATCGAGCAGATAAGGAAGTTCGAGAGCCTGAACGGTATCGAGGAGCGCAGGTACTCCTCCCCGGAGGAGCCCTGCTCGCGGCTCAGGCGCTCCGAGTCCTTCCACCAGACGCGGCTCAGCCTCAAGGGCTCGTCCTCGCGGGGCGGCAGCGACAGCGGCCTCGCCTACGGGGCCCTCGAGCTCGACGCGGCGAGCTGCGGGCCCAAGCGACCGCGCTCGATGACCAAGAGCCTCGACAGGATCGACGAGGGCCTCGACGCGGCGGTCGAGGTGGTCGAGGGCCGCAGGGCCCAACTCTGCCGGAGGCTCTCGGCCGAGGGGAGAGCCGAGCCCCGGGCCCACCGGCCGAGGGACCGACGCCGCCAGGAGCCCGACGACAGGCGGACGGAGATCAGCGACGGGCGCAAGTACACGTCCTTCCTCGAGAACAGGCACAGGCCGGTGAGCGACGGCAGGCAGCAGCAGCAGCAGCAGCAGACCAGCGACTCGAGGATCTTCGCCGGCAGGCCCCACGACATCCTGAGCTTCGGCAAGAACCGCTTCAACGCCGGCAAGTATTCCGGTAGCGGCCACCACCAGCAGCTCCATCACCATCACCATCACCATCAGCAGCAGCAGCAGCAGCAGCAGCAGCAGCAGTACCCTGGAAAAGGCGCCCACAGACAAGGGAACGGATCCGCCGGGAACAAACAGCGCGGCAAAGTTACCGATATGGTCTCCGGCCTTTACTGATTATCCTCTCCGCGCCTCACCGGCCGGGGGAACGACAAACGGGACTCCCCCGATGCTCTCGATGCCTTTTGTGCCCTTGGCCCTAAGATTTACGGCCGTGAATTATAACCGACCCCTGCGATCGAGGGACGGCCGACGTTTTGTTATCTAACGATTACATTGTTCGGTCCCGAGGCCAAGATTCTGCACTACCTGTAACAAGACCTCCGCCGAATACCTGCAAGCGCAAGCCCTTCGTTGAGCGCTGGCTATTTATCCAAAAATCTCACACCCACTTGTGCTCCTCCTACCTAAGGTTGTCTCCACTTTCTGCCTCGATCTGCTCGAGTGCAAAAGCGCCCGTCTTTTTAAATCTTTTTAAAAGCCACTGAAAATCAAACCCTGCCGAGGGGTTTCAAAATTTACTTAGCCGGCCCCTTTGGAATTTGTGCGGAGCATTTCGCGGGGTCAATAATTTCTCTCGACTCTTTTTGCAATTCTCCGACACCGATCGACGAGATTTCTCGTTCTTGCAATGCAGCTTTTAGCCGATCGGTCAAATTGCCATCAGCTGTGGCATCGGTCGGCCTTTTCGCCTTATCGGAGCCTTGCAAGTCTTCGGCTACGGGCACCTCATGCCCGTCGTGCGCGAGTAAAAATCCTCCGGCTTCTCTCGACTTAACAGTCCGGCTCGCGTTGAGAGCCGCGATTTCGTTTTCTCCAATTAGCGAAATCAACTCGATCCTCAACCGCAAGGTTCCGATCTAACGCGCGTCTGCTCGCTTAAAAAAAAATAAAGCCTTCGCATCGCTTGAAATGCCCGCCGAGTCGTTGTACGACCATTGCCTCTCTCTTGATCGATGCCCGGGATTCTTTTCCCTGCTGGGGCGTCTCCTGGCGGAGTACCGAATCCATGTGTCCAGCTAATATTACGGGGAAGGTCGCTGCATCGAGTGCAGTGGGACAAGGCAAGAATGCCAAAGATAATATTCTCAATAATATTATCTTCCATTATTGCTCTTTCGTCGGCGTATGCAATTACCACTATCCAAAGGGTCTTTTTTGAAAATTCTCCCCCCTCCCCCCAAACTTCTCTCGCGTCTCAAAAATAGTAGGCGCTTTCATAGAAACTCTTTACCTCTTTGCGCGTCGTCCATTAACTGAAAATCTAAGCTAGACTCGTGATTTGAAACCAATCCAGGCCATCGGACTCTTTTGGCTGTGTGCTCAAGGCTCCGTGCCAATATCAGAAGTCTGGGAATTAGTTAACAGCTGTAAGAAAATTCCTTAACATTAACCTAATTTCAAAATGCGAGGGCAGACAATTTTTGCACGCCCTGCATCGTCCACTGCCTTGGAATCGGATGCGAATCTCGCGTTCGCGGTCCAGGTCGAGTGCAAAGGACTCCCAACTGCGTACAGGAGAAAATAAGAACGGATAAGGGAAATAGGAGTCCTTTACTCCGATATCTTCTCCTTATCTCATCGCAATCCTTCGAGCTCACCTGATGGCACTCTTTCAAAGCTGTACATCCAATCTAGGAGCGCGACGTCGTGTGTCCAGTTGGCCAACGAGCTGAAATCGTAGCACAACGATAGAAGTCCTGGGCTTGCGAGGCTCACGCCCCGCGTCAGAGCTAAAATTCAGAGGGGGACGCATAGGATTGCCGCGACCATTTTCACCCAGCTCGCAATCGAGGAGCCGTAATTCGGACAAGGCAACGAGGCTCGAGCCCGAGGTCTTCGATGACCGTCGATCGCTGGCCGAGGTGCCGGAGCTGCGAGAGCAACGCCCCCCCCCCGGCCAGAGTGGGCCTCTAAGTCCCTATCGGTCCGATACAGCGACTCCGGTCCCGGCTCGGCCTCGCGAACCCGTAACTGGCCTTTCGGGCCTGCTTAGAAACGCGGGGAACTTTCGTAAGCACCGGCCGCCGCTGCTCGGCTGCCCTCGCAGAAAGTGAGCTCCTGCTCACTCACCGTGTGCGACCTTTGCCAAAACTTTCGTCGCTCAAGCAGCCTTTTGTGTGTGTATATATATATATACATACATACATATCTGGCTCTTGGCTCGGCGCCCGGATTCTCAATTAACCACCGAGCACCGGGATCTAGTGGTTGTTTCGGGAGTTTAGAGTCTGATCTGTGTCGCCGGATGAAATGTTAACAAAATCTTCGAGGCAGGAGGGAAATTTTCCCCCGAGGACTTGGCCTCGACCCCAGCAATGGCTTCGTATCCAAGTTCTTCTCGTGCTCGTTCGATTATTCATTTGAATTAACAATTGTACTTTATTTGCATTGGGCTCCTTAATTTTGCGGAACAAAAACAAAAAAAACGTTCGTTCCGTGTGCTCGCAAATGTAAACGTCAGTAATTTCGAAGTTAAAAACCAAATATAATATATATATATATATATATATATATATATATATATACATGACTACGTATAAGAATATGCATTTTTATTTTGTCATTAATCCATGTACAATATCGACGATTTAATAATACGACTTTATATGAATCTAATTGAACGCGGAAATTTCAATTGGACAAAATCAGCGCATTACTACAGCTACGACGTATCGATAATGAGTATTTCCATTGCCCTTTGTATATAATATATATTTGCGGATATTTAAAACGGTAAATGAAAAAAAATGAACAATATTTATCTTAACATTTTGTTTTGAAATAATTTATAGCCACGTCCTTATTAGTATTAAACACTCTTCTACTCAATACGATGTTTTTTTTTCCTCTCTTTGTACAATCTTTTTAGAATCACTAATTGACGTTGAATCAATACAAGTTGCGTTCTCAGGGTCGATATTTTACTTTCTTAAGCATTCCCCCTTTCATAGTTACATACACAATGGCAATGCTTTAATTGAGACTACAATTGTCCGCGAGCTCTTTAATACCAAAAATGGTGTATTATAATTATTGTAACTGGAGTCATATTTTATCGATGAATGAGTTATGTAACGATACGCAGGGACTAGAATGCAATATCATCTCTCGTGTATTATTAAATAAAAACGCGTGTACGTCTAGGGAGCGTACCAATGATTAATTACTTATTGTAATGATCTTGATGTACCTTTTAATTTTCAAAATTTAAATCAAGGTGACGGATAACCAAGTGAATTTTAACTTTTTCTTTCTTTCTATCGCATAAAAATTACTTTTACGATAACTTAATCAAAAACCTTACTTTATAAACAAAAATATACTATATTATATTACGCGTATGTAAAGACAATGTTATTTAACAGTGTTAAGAACTTCATGTTTATAAATAAAGACACAGCTATTATTTTATTGTTTTGTAATTTATGTTTTATGTACTGTTTATTGTATACATTATTGAAGAAAAAAAAAGTGAGCGCAAGCGCGGCCATGTATCTGTAATTGGCACAATCTCCGAGCAAACATGTTTCATTGAAATTAAATAGAATAATTATTATACGACTTATTCTATCATTTACTATCCCGTTCGAAGTTCCTTGCACCATAATAATAAAAACAAACTTATTCATTATGCGAAATTTGCTTTACACGGAATCGATAAGCCGTGCATCAAAGCTTTATAGTAAATTCTATTTTAACTAAAATGCGTTGTCGTGTTCAATATATCTTATATCTGACACTCGAAGCTACTTTTGTCAATTTAGATTCGGTCTACGAATGAATAACAATATTTCACGACGAAATATTTAACGTCGGCAATGATTTCCTTGCACCTATCGTTAACAAAAAAGTATTAAATTATCGACAATGTAATCAATTGAGCGTTGGTAAATAAATGTAAGAAGGTAGTAATTGCATAATTATTTTAAAAGCTCATAGCAGTGCGGATGATGCGCGGGTCGGGTTTATGTACAAGAGAAATAACAAGCGCATATGTAAGAAGTAGATATATTTTCAAATGTTTAAACAATAAAACGTAGGTACATATATTATACAAATATAAATGTGCGCACATAAAAAAGTGATAATCGTTACGTAATTACAAAAAAAAGGGCTTCAAAAAGATATTTGAAATTAACAAACGCAGTAATCGCAAAGAATTAAGAATGTGAAAAGTTTTTGTTAAGATAGCCTAGGAAAAAAATACAATGCCTTACAGTTACAAAGTAAAAGTGTTAATAAAGTGGAGAAATAAATAAGCTGTAGAAAGGAATACGCCGACGAGAACAGTCGAGGAATAACGAAGAAACTCAGCAGATCACACTCCGAGTCCGCGGAGGAACGCAAGTAGTATTTGAATTTCATTCGATTGTCTGCTACTCGTGCGCGCAAAATAGCAGAGGCCCCCCCCCCCAAAGACGTCGTAACTTAATGAAATATTTTATAAGCGGCAACGCTCTTTTCCCTTGGACTCCCGTTGGAGCAAAACTCGAGGACTGCGAGTTCGTCATTTCTTTGTCGCGCGAGGACCGAGTATTTTACGGGAATTGGCATCGAGGCATCCGACGTACTCTGCCTTTCCACAGTCAGGCGGCATTAATGCACAAAATCACGACTCCTGAGCCGATTGTCCGATTGGCATTCGGCCATCGGTTTGAATCAGATTTCAACGCTCGTTGCTTGCTCGGTCGGAAGTACATCAGTTGTCGTCGTCTGGAGCAAAACTGCGGACAAGAACAACGAATCCGCTCCAGCAGTGAGCTCGCGTTCGGTACGTTCATGTATATCGAGTGGGCGCACGGCACAATAACTTAATGGCGAGCGAATTTTTTATTGGGGATCGAATAAATTAACAACGACGCGGGGAAACAGCCTATGAACTCAATGCTCCATTCTGAGACGAATTCGAGAAGAAAACGTAAAACCTGTTATGAGGGGATCCCTTCAATGGGGGGGGGGGGCAATAAAAAATTTAATTGAAAATTCATGGCGGCCGCATGGGGCTTTGTTAGGCGATCGTTAACATATTTTTCGGTCAAAGACCCGATATGGAGGGTCGACAAAAGGAAATCATCCTCCGTAAGATTGCATCTCGATCCTCTGGCGTAGCGTAGTTGGAATCCGAGGACACTTGCTTTATCCTAAGGTCTTATGAAACATTCATTGGGCGTCTCGGGGGAGACCGATAGAGGAACAAAAGATACGTATGAATGAGTAATCCCGATGGCCGGTGCCGAGGACAGGATCGTAGGGGTCCACGTAAGCCACGTCCTAGTTTTCAAATAAATTAACGAGGAGCTCCGGAAAAGCTTGAGCCTCGCCTTCGAGCAAAGGCTTTATTCCGCGGCAGTGGTTTGGCCCTTTCAGTCGAACAAAGTATCATTCGAAAACAACAAAATCGTTTGTTTTCACAACAATATCCCCGCAGATGGGGACCCGGTGAATGGGCCGCTCCCCGTTGTCATTCAATGGCATTCCTCCGTATAACGAATATATAACACTGTACATTATTGCTGCTTTGTAAAGGACGGCGGGCGGACCGCGGGATGGTTTTATAATGCCAGGGCCGATCTAAAGGCGCGTACATAAGTACTCGCGTTGGGCGTCAAGCTCCAAATGGAACAAAGCGAGCCTCCTTTCGATGCAGCCTCTCCTCGTTACGTAAATAAAATCCGTGCAGCGCGCGCGCGAATGCCCCTGGATCACCTCCGTCTTCCCCAAGCTCGAACGCCCGACGCCCCCGAAGGAGGGTTAAAGGAGGCCAACGACTGGCGAGTTCGCAACTTTGGCCTTTGGAAATGTCTCGTCCAACACCGGGGCCCGGCTCCGGCACCCGAGCGAGCCTCGCACGGGGGGCGAAACGAACCACCACCGGCGGGGGCTCGGGGGCAGGACGGTGCTCGGGGGGACGGAGTTGGAATCGTCGTCGGCGAGCCGAGGATCCAGGCTCGATCGCAAGCCGCAGTCGAGGTCGAGCTCCTCGAGGGACGAGCGAATGCACCGGGCGGCATCTTGCCCAATCACCGGTGCCGCGATAAGAGAATACTGATTTCCACAAGGTTCCGATCTACGGGAGCTCTCCCCGTTCCGAGGGGGCTTGGGAGCCGAGGCCCGGGTCTAGTCGGCCGCCAGGTGAGCCGCGGCCGAGCTCGCGGGGCTCGATCAGCTGCCGCTGGCCTGGAGGAGGGTCGTCTTGACCTCTATGAGCTCCTGGCAGGAGGTGTGGACGCTCCGGTGGGTGAGCTCCGGGCCGCTGGTCGGGCCCTCGGCCCGGTCTCGCTGGACCTCCAGCAGCAGCTGGTGGGAGGACTTTCCTGCAAGCACGTGCCCGACCATCAGACGGGAGTCCTCTGCTAATGGCCCCGGGTCCAAGGCCCCAAGCTTACCGCTCGTGTTGTGCAGCAGGTAGGAGAGCTCCTCTCTGGTGGAGACGTACTGGAAGTCCTCGCCGCAGGCTCCCCTCAGGACCGCGACGACGTCCGACCTCGGGTTGTAGAAGTACAGGCCCTGCTTGCGGCTGTTGAATTCGCTTATCAGAGCCGCGATTCCCTGCAAGGATTCATCGGGCTCAGTCGCTTTGGCTCGGGCAGCCTTACCAGTAGCGGAGCAGCCCCCCCCCCCCCCCCCCCCCCCCCCCCCCCCCCCCCCCCCCCCCCACCCCCCCCCCCCCCCCCCCCCCCCCCCCCCCCCCCCCCCCCCCCCCCCCCCCCCCCCCCCCCCCCCCCCCCCCCCCCCCCCCCCCCCCCCCCCCCCCCCCCCCCCCCCCCCCCCCCCCCCCCCCCCACCCCCCCCCCCCCCCCCCCCCCCCCCCCCCCCCCCCCCCCCCCCCCCCCCCCCCCCCCCCCCCCCCCCCCCCCCCCCCCCCCCCCCCCCCCCCCCCCCCCCCCCCCCCCCCCCCCCCCCCCCCCCCCCCCCCCCCCCCCCCCCCCCCCCCCCCCCCCCCCCCCCACCCCCCCCCCCCCCCCCCCCCCCCCCCCCCCCCCCCCCCCCCCCCCCCCCCCCCCCCCCCCCCCCCCCCCCCCCCCTCTTTCCCCTTCCTCCTTTCTCTTTTCCTCCCTCCCCATCCTCTTCTCCCTTTTCCTCTCTTCCTTATTTTCGTTTAGACTCTATGAAGTCGGCTCCGAGGACGTATCTGCAGTCGACGACGACCGGGACCTGGCTCGATCCCTCGGTTATGCCTGCGTTGCCGACCGACTGCTTTATGAAGTCCACTGCCGGGAAGTAGAGGCTGTTTCCGGGCGTCACCATGAGATACTCCCCGCCGGAATCGCTCTGCAATGGCCAATCGACGTTACAAGGTCGTAGGGACAATGGCGCGCGAGCCCTCGAGCTGCGTTTTCGAGAACGACCTTCGCGGAGGTAAGACTCCAAGGGTGTGCGTCCTCACTTTTGAGAAAGCCACTCTACCCATAGATTCGAGTATTTACTTTTTTTTCTTTCGCTTACAAAAGTCGCAATAATTGCCACTAAGTATGTTGGAAGCGTTGAAGCTAACTCATAGTCTCGTAGACTCCTAATCGAATAATGTAAAGGCTAGGCAAAAGATGCAAGTAAGCCGATGGGAATGCTTTTAATCGGGGTCCCAAAAGGGTCGGGAGTACGGTCCTTATCGGAGTAAGAAGCGATCGGTCGGTGGGACTTACGAAGTACTTCTCGACTTGCACCTGCGGTCGAGCCGAGGGGTAGAGCAAAAATACGAGATTGATCCCAACTCCGGCGACGATCCCGTACTCGACGCCTATGAAGAGGCAGAGGAGAAAAGTGGCGAACATCGGTATGAGGTCCTTCTTGCTCGACTTCCACATGAGCTTAACGACCTCGTACTCGATCATGTAGATAACGGCGCATATTATCACAGCTGCCAAGGAGGCTGCAACATCGTAAGAATGGATCGATCGCTCCGGCGATTGCGGAGGAAGGAGATTGGCCCAGAGGCGCCTCGCCGCCGCCTTACCCTTGGGTATGAAGTAGAAGTAGGGCGTGAGGAGGGTGAGCGCGAGGAGTATGAGGAGGCCGGTGTAGAGTCCGCTCATGGGGGTCCTGACGCCGCTCGCGTGGTTGACGGCCGAGCGGCTGAAGGAGCCCGTGACGGGCATCGAGCTCGCGCACGAGCCGAGGACGTTGCATATGCCGAGGGTCACGAGCTCTTGGGTCGCGTCGACCTGGCTCCCGGCGGCGAAGGCCTTGGCGATGGCCACGTTGCCGAGGACGCCGATTATCGGCACGAGGACTATCGAGAGCCCGAGCTCGGTGCACATCTCCGTGAAGCCCAGGGTCCGGTTGTTGAGCTGTGGGTGCGAATTATATATGGAGGCTCATTCAATAGGGCCCCGAGGAAGGGCAAGCCCTCGACTCACCTGAGTGGAGAAGGGCGGGGGCCCGAAATCGGGCAGTCCGGGCCTCACCGGGCCCGTGAGCACGAACGGCGAGCCGGACTCCGAGCTCTCCAGCTTGTAGGCTATGCTGGAGCAAATGACGACGACTATGGCGTTCCTCGCCGTGGAGAAGAGCCAGAGGGCCTTGGTCAGGATCCACTGGCGACGGGTCGGCTTCTCCCCGGCCCGGCAGAGGCTCACGTCCTTCAGCCTCTGAAAGTTTTAGCAGGGCTTCTCTTAAAAGTCGGCCCCCTCCCCCACGGGTCTTGGTTCCTTCCGGATCGTCGCGGTGCAGCGGGCCGTTAAGGCCGTTGGCAAGGCTCTCTTGTCGTTGCCTTGCCAGGGGCCGCCAGCAATTGTCGGGGCAAGCCGAGCGCGGCAAAAGGCACCGCGACGAGTTTCCGAGACCGATCGCCCAGGGGCCAAGAGGCCGCCCGGAGCTCGGGGCCCATACGATCGAAGGGGGACGAAGGGAGTCTCTCACCCTGAAGAGCAGCAGGACGGCGATGCAGAGGATGCTCATGCTGGCGTCCCAGGGGCTCGTCTGGTCTATGTGGCCCACCACCTGCTTCAGGGTGTCCATGAAGCCCGAGGGCGAGATCCGCAGTCCGAGGAGGCCCTTCAGCTGGGAGGCCACGATTATGACGGAGGTGGCCGAGGTGAAGCCGACCGTCACCGGTATAGAGATGAAGTCCACCAGCACACCTTTTGTCAATAAACAAGTTGCGTGAGCTTAGTCCAGGTCGGTGAGAGTGAAAGCCCCGAGGCGGCTAGAGCTCGGAGGTAGAACGCGAATTTTCTGGGCTCTTCCGGGGAATGGGCGCGGGAGGCTGAGAGGACCGATGGGAAATCGCCCGAGGGCGCGGCGGCGTTGGGACCCACCTAGTCTGAGGCCGGCCATGAGGAGCTGCATGCAGCCCGTCAGGAAGGTCAGCAGCACCGCGAAGTCGACGCTCCGGCCCTGGACGTACTGGTGGGTCATGAGGGCCATCAGGGCTGTCGGCCCTATGGTGATGTCCTTGCACGAGCCGAAGAGGACGTAGATCAGGGCCCCGACGAAGGCCGAGTATAGTCCGTACTGTGGGCACGTGGTTGGTCTTTGGTTACATCATTGGCATTGGCTTGCCTACTCTGCCCTCCCCCCGCTGGAGAGGCAGGCCGGGGAAAGGGAGGCGCGCGCCCAAGTTCGCTTGGGCAATGCCAGGGTTGAACAACAAAATGGGAGGAGGGAGGAAGGAGAGCGGCTCGACGAGGAGGCCTCGGCCCTTGGGCCAAACGCTTTCCCAAAGAGATTCGCCAGGCCCAAGGGATGCCGCGATCCGCGACTCCTCTACCCTCTGGAATAATCGAGATTGCGTTGGCAGAGTCCGGGAAGTACCGAGGCGGGGACAAATGGGACGAGTGGATTCCTCGAGGGGTAAGCCGGGCACCTGGGGCTCGAGTCCGGCCAGTGTGGCGTAGGCCAGTCCCTGGGGCATGACGGTGAGGCCGACGGTGATGCCGGCTATGGCGTCCCCGAGGAACTTCTGGCTGTCGTACTCCGGTAGCCAGGCGAGGATCGGCAACCGGCGCCTGAGCAGAGCCGCCGCGGAGTCGAGCGCCCGTCGGCGTCTTCCCTCCTTCTGCGCCTGCGCCATGGCCCTCCTCTCCTCAGCCCTGCAATCAAAACCAATGGCCCGTGTGAGGCGCCTCCAAGTGCCTCCTCGTCCTTACTGCTCCCCCCCGCGCGCGCTCTTGGCCCGTCCTAGGGGTGCAAGGGGCCGACGAGCTCTATAAAGCTCAACAGCTGGCTCGAGAGGCTATTTTTAAAGCCCGGCCAATTGATGACCGAGCGCTCGCTCGAAATAATATCCCCGATCGAGAGAACCTCCCTCGTTGATCCTCGTTTATCCCTACCCCATCCGTCCATCCGTTCGTTCGTTCGGCAATTAACGCAACGATTTTGAAAGAGCGACAGTCGACGCGCGCAACTACTCGCGCCGTCGCCAACGCAGATCATCTCCCCTCTAGAATCGTTGCCCCGTAAGCATCCGAAGACTCGATCCTTCCTTCCGATCTCCCGATCAATGTTGCAATTGATTTCTCATAGTGGTCGGTATACGACCTCGATGCCGTCAGAAGGAGCTCATCGAGAAAACAAACTGAAAGCTCATAATTACGGAATCGATCATTAGCTCGTATTTGAATTGACAATGCGAAAACCTCGTTTCCAAGCCCAGAGTGAAAAGATCTATTTAAATAAACAGGCGATTTTAAGCAAAGTATAGCTCTCGGAATCTCTAGCCTAAGAATAATTTTGCTCGCCGGGTAATATATGTTCCTTATCGAAAAACCATAATCGCAATTAATCGCAATTAATCGCATTATAATTTGAGAACATTCGAAATTGAATCGATGTGCCCGCAAACAAAATAAAAACACCAAAGCAAGGAAAAAAACAAGCAAGAGTGGTATCAGTATTATTAAAAACTAATCACGAGAATGTCTCATCGCAATTTAGCTTCTTATTAATGATTCGTCGGCGGGACCCTTTTTTAAAAGATTCAGTTAAATTTTTGTCGAGGCCGATAACTCAATATTGAATACTTTTATAATGTCATTGATTTCTTATCTGTATTAATAGGGGAACCTGACTCAATAATAATAAATCAATAATATTTAATATCGCGAGATATTCGAGACGCGCCACAATAATATTAAAATTAAATCCCCGCATTATTTACGAAATTAACGAAGATGAAGGTGTATCGAATGCGAATTAACTCGGTATTGATAAGCGTGTCTTCTGTCTGAAGACGAAAACAAAAGTACGCGTAAAATATTAGGACAGTTGAATTATTCTGCGTGTGCGCGTATTCGCAAATTGGGCGCAGAAATTAACGAGTCTCCTCTTGCTCACGATTGCATGTAATATATACTGTATTTTCGTCTGCGTTTCCACTCAGCTTACGGAATTGATAATAATAATAAGCAATAATAAATAAAACACAATAAAAAAATAATAAAACAAAAACATAATAAATGAGAATGGTCGTGCGTTTTAGAATATTTTATTATTATTATTTATTTATTTATTTATTTTTTTTTTTTTGAAACGAAAGCCGCTTAAAAAATTACTTACAACTACTGGGACAATGGCCGATCTGAAAACAACAAAACAACTTTTTGTAATTTTCGATAACGATTTATATTGGTCATAAGTTTTGATATCGTAGCATTCGAAATGCTTTGGCTTAGTATCGAGTGCTTAAAATAGGCTTTTCGTATTAAATGGAAAAATAAAATTTAAGTAACGAGATACGAGGAGGCTCGGACGCCCATAAATGTGATTGAATTTTCGGATCGTTAAAGTCGTCGTAAGGGAGATCGGGGAGAGGCGGAGGGTGGGCTCAGGTGCCGAAAGATGTTCTTGGAGAGAGAGAGGGGGGGAGGGGAGGGAAGTTGGTGGGTTCTGTACGGGCGACGAGAGAGCTTACGACTTAACTGCTTACTCGGCTAGAGCGGATGAAAACTACTCGACGCGTCGCAGCGTAGGCTCGCGACTAGGAAAGGACATTCTTGTGTAATAGACGCGCGGGCTCGGCAAATAAAGCCTAAGACTAATTGCAGGATAGGCTCCATGTCGGGGGATTAATCGCATGGTCATCCGCGCGGGCAATAATCAAGTGGCTTAGCATTGGGAATTAATGATCCGGCAGCAGAGGCTGCCGCTGCCGCGAGGATCGAGACCTCGAGACGGACCTCGTCAAGCCTCGATGCGCGTCAATTTTTTTCACAATTAATACAACGTTGGGAAAGGAGAGGCCAGTCGTCGGAAGCCGTGCGTAACCACACTACTCGTCTACGATATATATTCATAATATGGGTATTTTACATACGTGTATGCGTACGCGTATGTATGTATAATAGGCACTGGTATTAGATTAAAAGTGTAACGAAAAAGGCGTGAAAATGCGAAGAGAGGAGGGCGGCAATCAGGAGGTGGGGCAAGAAGTAGATCCAGGCTCCTCGAATTCTCAGCCGCTTCCGGGAGGTGGTTTTCACGGCCGAGGAGAAGGGCTCGACGATCTTAGCTGCTCCCGAGTAAAAAGCTCCTCGGCAGGGCAATAATACTTACTTGGTAGGTAGGGGGGATCAGCAGCGGAAGACCCCGGGGAACGAGAGGAAGCCCAGCGGGCGCATCGGAGGACAATCTGCCCGGGAGGCCGAGGTGAGAGCGGGCCGAGGGTAGAGCAATGGGCGCCCTCGCGAGGGGAGGCTCCGCCCGGTGATCGAGCCTCGGCCACGTGCCCGTCCGAGTCCCCTACTAAAGCCGGGCCGCGTACCGAGCGGCCGATACCCGGGATCCCTGAGCACTGCGGAGACCGACGGCGGGGGCTCACCGAGGAGTTGCCGAAGGAGCGACCGAGCGACCGAGCGACCGACCGACCGACTGACTGAGGCCGAGCGCCGCCGCGCCCGATTCTTTATACGGGGCGCGGCGGAGGGCCGGCGGCTGCACCGGTGGCCGGGATGGGGGGCGGGTGGGGAGAGTCGGCCGGCGAGGGATTTTCGCGCGCGGCCCCGACGCCGCTCTCGGTCGCGCATGAGCACCGGGTCGCGAGGCCGGGGGGAGAAAACCGCGGGAAAGGCCGACATCGTCCCCCTGGTGATAAGGGGCCGAGGCCCCGTCCTTATACCCGGTGGCAGACTCGGTTTTTAAGGCTCCGCAACACCGCGGCTCGGCTCTCTTCTCTTCCTCCTCTGGCAGTGGCCGAACGTCCGGGCACCGCGATTCTCCGACCCCGTGGAGGACACGAGTGTCGCCTCGACCGGGGCGAGCTTCGGACCTCGACCCCTCGATTCTCTCCGACTCTCTGCTCTGCGCTCGATGTCTCGCGGCTGTACCCAAGGTGTATCCTATCGGTGTCCTATTGCGCTCGACATCCGACAAAGGATTTTACATTGACAAACGAGACGGCTTTGAGGTCCTTTTAAATTTCTACAAGGGTTTTACCGGGAGGCAGTCTTTGCCACGGGCAGGGCTCGAGGTGCCCGAATGAATATCGAGAAATTAATAGCCTATAGCTCGCGAGCTACTCCTCCGCCTTCCGATGCGGCTACCTGGCCGAATTGGATTTTTTTTGGAGGAGGAGGAGGAGGAGGAGGAGGAGGAACGGCTTCCCGATTCAATCGACCCAACAGTTTCCTTAACGAAAAGAAACAAGTACGGCTGGTGGCGTTGGCCGCGCTCTACTTTAACGCATTCCTTCAAAGAAGAGGCATCGCGTGAACCTTAAAAAATTGTCTTCGCTAGTCGAATTTGATACACGGCTTCGCTTGGATTTCTCCGTATGTTCCAAGGCATGTATCAAATTTTATTCCGATTAAGTCTACACCCCGATCGCTTTAAAAATCAAGGATGCCTGCGTAAGAATTCATGCGTGTTTTTCTCTAGCGTCGGAAGATCAATTGTTGCTTGTGTCGTTAACAACGAGTGAGAGGGGGACAAAAGTACTCTTACTTTTCGGAATTACAAATGACAATTGGGCTTACAATTTAATTACGTAAATTCGTCAACCGTACATGGCCATCGTACGACCAGTACATTGTGTTTTATTTTCGCGATAAAGTAAAATCATTGAACTTGTTTATATCGCTCCGAATATGAGAATTTAAATTGAAAATTAATTAACCAATTCACGACCTCGAACAAATTTTTAATTCTTATTAATCAACTGGGCTTTATACGGCCTTAAATGCTCAAAGCTCTCTTCAATGTTCGCCTGAGATTTATTAAAAATGTGCACGTTTGTTACTCGATTTTTTCGAGTGTAATATTCAGATATATATATATTATGTTTGATATTAATATTTAATAGCTCCATAACATTATAATCGTTTGACATATCGAAAAGTTTGTCATAATATTCTTAAAGAATTTTTTTCAGGACTTCGTTTGCAATTTATGCATGCGTTTTCGACCTCGTTTATAATCGATAGATCAATCTGTAATTAGCATTTGATTACATATATATATTTAAATAAAAAAAAAAGCTCAACGCCCACCCATCCACCCACACCGACACATGAATTTTCAATTTTTAAAAAATCAAACCCGATAAACTTTTCAATAACTACAATTAATAACACCAGCTAATACAAAGATAATTGCATAATATGGCAATATAATGTTACGTGCAATATTAATTAATCACAAGGCGCAAATAAATATAACGATCTGTTGAGATTATTTTGTTTAAATATTATTCAATACCTTAAAACAAATAAATGGCCTATCGATTTAATAAACTAATGCAGGAAATTTAAAAAAAAAAAAAGTTTTGCATTCTAGATAAACGAGACCGGAACGAGTGTATACGAAATTCATGCGATTATAGTACACGAATACTCGCTTGCGGTGAAAATATTTTCTCGACGTCGGGGGACAACCGGAATCGCAATGCACGAAAAGCTCGTACTTCAAACTGGACGTGAAATTTTCAAACTAAAATATACGCATAATATTGGGCAGTAATGCAAAGGGTTATTACCTCATCAGGGAGTCGATTCGTGTAAAACCTGCTCATGTGTAATGGAAAAAAGATTTTGAAATCTCTTCATGCGTGTAGAATAAAATATTGCGCCTCGTTAAAGACAGTGCGTAACGAGCTATAATTTTTTTTTTTTCCTTTCATTTCCCTATATACAGTCCACCGCACTCGAATACACACAGCCTATGTCGGATAGAGTATAAAGCAAGGAATGAAAATAATAGGATAACGTCAATGATAATGACGATTGTGACTTGAAAAAATTTAGGCCTCGAATTAGTAACGGCGAGGTAAAAATAAGCGCGGATATAATAGTGAAAAAGCGTTGTAAAAAGTAACGCTAAACAATGGGAACTGCAAACCGATACAGTGGCGGCTTGCAATGACCCATAATAGAAGTCTAGATTCTCTCCTTAATATCGGTTTATTTTTTCGTCTTCTGGCGAAACGGGAATAGATAAACACGCGGCGGCTACCGACGATTCGGACGCCCACGAGGTCGATTGTGGAATTCCGCCCTTTCCCGGCCCGTGCCCAACCATGGAAGGAGGGGGGACATTTGCCTTCTCGACAGCCAAAAAAAACTCATCCCTTCGGTAACACCTGGCACGTACGTTTTTTTTTTTTTTTTTTTAAAAGCCAACTCCTAATCCCTCCTGGCTACTTTAACGTTTAAAACGCCATCCCATAGAAAAGGACGGGGTTTTATTTTTATCGTTGCAACGCATCCGTTTCACTTATTCGCCTCCGATTTCGCGCATCTTGCTCGCAGTCTTTCTAATATCGTAAAAGAGCTGTAAAGTCGCCTTGTGTCGCGCATTCAATTATTATACATGCACTTCTTACTTGACGGATTGATTGGCTATTTAATCTGGAAATATAATGATTAATGTATGTCACTTGTAATGAAACTGCAATAAGTGAATATTATGAAAGGTGATCTGGCGGTGTAATCAATAATTAAAAACTTAATAACCTTATCAATGATTTTCACTATTAAGTAAAAGTAATAACCTACAAAGGATTTCATTTATGAGGCCGTACAAATGGTATATCGATTTATTCCAAGGTTACATATATTTGAAATTAACTAGAAAATGCAGCTGTTAAGTCTATTTAAATTGAGAAAAATATTCGAATGACTCTTTTAATATGCAAGGCATATTTTAATCAATCTCACATTGAATAATCACTTATATAAACAGATAAATATATATAAATGTTGTATATTTCCATGCAATGCATTTTTAAATAGTTTATTGCAATTAGTAAATCATATTATGCATTACATCAATATCATGATTTTCACGAGCGGATCATTTTTCGTGTATATTGTAAGCTTTATTCGTTAAAAATGTAAGCTAAAAGGGAATGCGTAAGTACGAGGGCTTTTGATCTCGTACATCGGAAAACTATTTATCACTTATGGCTCTCTATGCAGAGAGTTTCTAATTAAACTACCATAGGGCTCATTTTAATTATCAGTCCCGAAAATAAATTGTAATTTTTTCCCATAAAAGCTCACTCTCTAACAAAGGGAAAGTAGGTTCTAAAATTTTTTAAGGAAAAGCGCCTTTCGAATTTCATCTCAATACGCCTAAACGTACATATTTTAGTCACTTCAAGATGTCAATAGAAAAATGCATGAATTATTGAACAGTGTTGAATCAAAAGCGTTAAAGTAAGTACAAATGTTCGGAGATGTATGTAAATTTGTATTTAAATTATAATTCATTTGAATGAAAATGACGAAATGCTATGTAGAAAAAAAGGGGGGGGGGTGGCAGAGGGGAGGAGAATTGCAAAACAAAGCCAGACTATTTTATACAATGCGAAACGAATACAGTAGTTTTGAAATTGTTTTTAATATTAGTATTGTTTATGTAAATTAAATAATCAGCAAGTTTGATATTCTTCTAGACGGCAAAATGTTTATTATTATTAATGACATACATTTGATAAAATACAGATGAGCTGCTATTTTTCAAAGAGACTAAATTGATCATTGGATAATGAAAACGCTAAGGATTAAAAATTGTTTGCGCAACGAAAGGCTCCAGGCTCCACCCAAAGAGGAATTTCCAATACAGTTAATAGATAGCTGATTATCATAATAACGAAGCTTAAAGCATACCTAAGCTCGTGATCGGAGAAAATTTACGCTTAACGAAACTTGAGACCGTCCTAAAAAGCGCCAGGAAGCATAAAATTCCCGACAGTATAATAATCGATGTAGAGTAAAATGCGATTCCGATTATATATTATACATTTGAAAGACGCTGCTTTAAAGTCCTTGGGTCCGATAAGATGCCGAAAAAAAAATTAAAAATAAGAGAGAGAGAGAGAGAGAGAGAGAGGAGTTTGGTCTAACCTAAAAGGTCAACAAACCCCCGGGAGCATCGCGCACAGAGGAGAGCGATTGCGGTAAAAGTGAAAAGCGGCGAATAGAGGGATAAAAGGGGGGGGAAGGAACCGGACGCAGAGGTAAAAAAGCCCGAGAAACGGTGGAGGTCCCTCCTCCGAGGGGGGGTGGGGCCAGAGCGAGGGGAGAGGGCGAAGGGAACATGCGTGCGAGTTGGCGTGCGTGCGTGTATTGAAATCGTACAGAGGATCCTTACAATCCTTGCTCGAGCGATCTCCTCGGAGGTGGAGCGAGTCGAGCCGCCGGCTCTATCAGGGTGTCCTTAAGCGCGTTCCCATCTTAACGAAGCCGCGTAGCCGAGCCACTGGGAGCATAATGACAATAATACTATTGGTCCTCGTCGTCCGGGGCGTCGCGCCGCGCGCACCACAATTCATCGCCGTACTGGCGAACCGCTCGCTCGCTCGCTCGCTCTGCACGCGAAACTAGGCGAAATCGAAGAACAAATTGCGTACGCAGCTACCGCCGGAGGGCCGGAGACGCTCTCATTCCCTCGGCTACTGGCCGTCCTCTCCTTTTACCGCCTGCGCACATTCCCGAGCTTTCTCTCCGTCCGTCCCTTCCTCCCTCCGTCCGTCCGTCCTCGGGCCGTCGATACTCGGCCGCCCCTCCCAATAGCCAAGCGCGGCCAACCCGCCCGAGCCTCCGCGGGCCCTCCCCGATCGTGCACCGCGCAAAATGCGAGTCCACGATGGTGCACGCGCCAAAGCCCCCGCGACGCTCTCTGAGCGTACCCGTGGCTCCTTACCCCCCCGGGCTCCCTCCGGCTTCGATCAGGCTGGCATCCTACCACCAATTTCACGCGCAGCGATCGATAGCTCGCTCCGTTGATCTCGTGGGCGTCGAGGCGCCCCATTTTTTTTTCTCTCTCTCCTCTTTCTCTTCCTCGACACGAGACACGTCGACCATGCGCGCACGTGACTCGGCTCGCTAATTCTCGAATGAGCCCCGCATAACCTCAAAACTTGTATTTACAGAGTACTCCTGAGCCATTGATTCGGCTCGCGGATCGCGCAGCATCTTCGTACTAAAAGGTGAGTTGCTCAAGCCACGGCTCCTCGTCGCACTTTCCTTCGATCCTCCGAATCCTTTCTCCCTCCCCCTCTCCCTCTCCCAGCGTAACATTGCATCTTCCCCATTCCTCCGCGTGCCGAAGACATCGTCCATCTTCGTATCGCTACTGCTCGGTAAAAACAAAAACTCCCAATCAGCCATTGTATCGCGCTCTACTTATTTTCAATGCAACAAAATAAAGACGGACGATGACACAGTAATCGTCGTTGGCAGCTTTCGACGTACGGACTCTGCCCGCGGAGCAGCGCGGCCATAATATGCCATTCCCCCCCCAGTCCCACCTCTTTATTTCCCCGTAATCGCTCGTTATTATCTCTCGCTCGCTCCGCCGCCGCCGCCGGGATATTTATTTATAAACTCGACATTTTTATGGCTCTCGAGCCGCCAAAAGTAAACCCCCTGTCGATAGTCTTTATAGCGTGGGCTTAGCCAATGCACGGTCAACGATCATCGACCATTGGTGGACCGTCGAGGCTCGCTCCTCATTAATTGTTATTAATCGGCAATATTTTCTTGAACAATGGTCAGCTCGTCAAACGTGGCGCCAAATGTAATTTTAGCCCCGATTGGCCGACTTTTCGTCCAATGCTCGAACAAGTGCACACATCCTAGATTTTCAGCTCGTTGAAATTCTAAGAAAGCAAACCGGCCAAGTTTGAAAAAGTGTGTTGTTATCAGTGAGCGATCTTATTCATCAAGAACAGTTTACCGAGTTCGCTAAAGATCTTTTCTTGCTAAGGTAAAGGAATTAAAATTAAAATAAAACGCAAGTTAGGTTCGTCGTTTAATTGTATTGTTACGAACTACAGTCCTTCCGAGGAAGGCTACGGACATTTTCTATTTCGTTTCTGTTTTGTTAATTTTCAAGGATAATCGTGAAGGGCAATGGCATACTTTATCTGCTAAAGAAAATCCATTACGTTAATCTATCAAAACATTCATTTACTGCGCATTACGCATGAGTAAAAATAACCGTATTAGACAATCCATTCTCTTGGTTTATAATTCCTTTCTAAATCTTTCATATTTAAAAATGTGTCATTAATAATTAAATCAATAGATTCCTATAATATTATACCAAGAAAAATAAATGCTTACATACCTATATATATATATTTGTATGTATAAAATTTTCTATGAAAACTTCTTGTTTATGTTTAATTTTAAGAGATTCCATGCAATTTTTTTTAGTAATATCTTTTCTATCCTTTACTGTTGCTTACAAAAGTTCAATTTCTTTTAATTAAAATTACCAAAAATCTTTGAAAATCAATAATTCTAGTTTTATTATAATTATTGGCACTTCACAATAGGAAACTGATAAAAATATTTATTAAGAAGTATTAAATTTACATTAAGTATTGATTTATATTCAAAAGTATTTTTATTAATTATAAAGTTTGCATTAATTATTTAATAGTATATTAATCATACAGTACGAAAACTATTTTAGACTTAAATATGTTGTGCAAAAAAAAATATTAAATAAATAATAAGGATAAATTATAGACAAAAAAATTAGTAAAATCAAAGATTCAGTTATTTTATAGAATAAAAGTTTCATAAATACATAAATACATAAATATTGCTCATTTGTACATTAATTCTTTTCAAAACTTTATCATTAAATAACAAAGCAGCATTTATACAAATTAAAAAAGATTAATAATAGAATAGACATTTCAATGATCAACTTATATAAATATAGAAATAAATTATCATTTATTATTAAGGATTATTACTTATATATAAAATTACAAATTTTTCAGAACTTAAGTCAACATATATAGGCAACGAAGCTGAAGCTCAATTGTAAAATATTAAGTTAACCATGTTTAAAGCTAAAAAGCTATTAGACATTGAATCAAATTTGGAGCATAAGAATATATTGCAAATTAATGACAACCAATTGTCAATAAATGCTAAAACAAACAATTTTAGCGATGAAAGAATTTTAGAAATTACAAAAACTCTTAAAGATAGAGATGATTATCTATATGAACATATATTTTTGAGCAATGAGGAAGATGAAATGTCAGAAATTGAGCAGAAAAATACAGATCGTTCCAGTTCGTCAAATAATAATCAGTTAAATATAAAAAATGCTATAGCTGTATGCAATGATGGTAAAATATTGAATGATAAAACAGCATTAAAGGAATATACAACAAATATATCAAATACTGCATCACTTAAGACAAGGCTTATCAATAGCCTTGATGACAAAAATAACGAAAGTATTAGGGATTCACTTATCGGTGTAAGTAATGAAAATTACAATACAGAAACGTCAAAAATTGAATTTAGTAGTGAAGATACTTTACCAAATTCAGCAGTATGTATTAATTCAGATAATAATACCATAATAGCAGATCAAGATAATGTAAGTAGCAATGAAAAATTGCTAGAATATAACAATTCTGAAAAATATAATACTAATGGAATGTTAGTAAATACTGATTTTGAAAATATTAACAATAAGGCAACGGCCTTAGAAGCTGTGGATAAAAGTATTTCAGATAAAGAACCAAATATTATTAGCAAGCTGCAGAACATGAATTGGCTTAAGACTCGCCCATCTTTAGAGTACGTATATAAATTTGATGTTTTTTTTTATTATAATATATTTAAAGTATATGTTCTTTATATTTAGATAAGACTTGCACTAATTGGTATCACTCCATAAAAATATTAATTAGATAGAAAAATTTTTTAATTTGTGCTTTTTGTAGTCGACTTCAAAGTGTCGTTGTTATAAATCTTTACCTATTGTGTTTTACTTAAATATATAATTGCATGTATTAATATTTCTGTCAAATTACTTATACCTATTTACTGATTAAACTTTTTTTTTAGTATTATAAGCATGACTGTTACTCCAAAACTTACATTAAAAAGTTTGCCTAAGAAAAATGAACGTAACAAAGATTATATTTCTAAACTTGAAACAATCAACATTAAGAAAAATAAATCTAATGTACAAAATAGAAATTCTAATGAAATATCTGATTCTAATAAGCAGAATAATACGGATCAGCAGAAGAATATGCAACATGCAAACGTTGGAGCATCGAGAACTGCTTGGAATAGTAATAATACAACGAAAGAACTTTTCCCGGGAGCTCAATCGTTGGTAATTGGTACAGAAAAAGAGGAAGAAGAATTAAGCATTGCGTTAGCTGAAAGTATTTGTACAGCTCAACAAGAAAATGAAAAACGTAATATGTGTTTAAAAATGGAGAAAATGAACAGTCAAGATGATTATGATGATAATTATTGGTTTGTATAACGATTTATAATTTGCATAAATTTATATAAATAGAATCTACCGCCATCTATATCAAATTAGTTATATTTTTATATTTACTCTTTATATATTATTTAATAAAGACGTTAATTTTTAGGGGAACAGTTCAAAAAAATCTACCTGACAGTATATCAACAGACGATACCAATTTAAGTAAAAGTAATCAAAATCAAGGAATAGGTTTTGTTGACAAATTTGGTCGAGTGGATGGATATTCAGAAAAACGTTTATTTATGGGCAAAGGTGCGAGAAGAAAAGAGCAAGATTTATTAAAAACTCATACCGAGAATAAGTCCGAACCACAAAATAAAACATTTCTTCAGTCTCAAACATTAACCAAAAATACAGTTACGGAACAAAAACAAAATGAAACCACTAATGAGAACAAGGATAATATTGAAAAGCAACCAGAAATAATATTACCAAATAGAAATCAAGAAAAATCTGTACATGGAAAATCTTTTAAGGAAAACAATTTTCCTGAGTCTGATTTGTCAATAAATTCAAATGATAAAAAAACATGTCATAATGAAACATTATCGAAAGATCTTAATCAAAGTCGCAACGATACTTTAAAATCCAACCAAGAGCATGTTTATAAAACTCAAGCTCAAATGCAAACGCAAATTTATCAAAATCAAGGATTGCCATCCAGAAATCAAGAATATAACAAATATCATGAGTATGGCACAAAGTATCAAAACTACTACGATAAACAAGAATATTTTAATAATCAGCAAAGTTACATAGATCAAAATTATGATAATGGCCATAAAAATCAGGATTATTTTAATAGAAAAACAAATTATTACGATAGAAATAAATATTATTACGATAGAAATACAAATTATCACGATAGAAATAAAAATTATCACGATAGAAATACAAATTATTACGATAGAAATCAAGAGTATTATAGAAATCAAAATTATCCTGAAAACTTTAATATAAATCAAACTTACTACAATAGAAGCCAAGACTACGCAAATACAATTCAACGTCGCTTAAATCAATACCAAAAAGACGAATGCTTGGAAAATGACGAGCAGGCAAAATTCAACACGCCGCATCAAAAGTATTTCGATAGTAACAAGTTAGATAGTCAACAAGCGCATCATCAGAGAAAAGCAAAACCTGAAATCCAAGAAGTTATGTATCCACATTGTTTCGAACAGCGTATAAACTTTAACAAGGAGGAGAAAAAGCCGAACGCAGAAGAAAGAACTGACTCACCTGTACGGGTGAATGTTAAACAGGAGAAGCACAATGCGAATTCTTCCAACGATGGGCATCCCCCAAATCGAAATTGGAAAAATGAATTGGAAAGGTCAAACTCCTATAGACAGCAGGACAAATCCAATACTTCGAATACGGAAAGTCGTACAAATAAAACAACATCGGCAGGATCCGAAACAAAATCAAAAGGCGATACGAGATCCGAGGCACCGCCAGCATCGACAACTTGTTCAACCGTCGTCAATGTCCAGGGAACTGTGAATTCAGAATCAAAGCCGAACGTTGTAATGGCGTTCGAGGGCAATCGAAATGTTCAGCGCGCCTTGGGTTCGTATCTTATTAAAAATTTCAATCCACCATTAGGGGCAAGAATTTGCCGTGATAAATAATCTTCCAATTGTCAAAATCGCGATCAAAGAAATTCTTATCCGAGTAGAGCGAGCCTATTACATCCGCCCGCAAAGCTTCTTCTCGTGGCTCGTATAAAAAAGGCTTCGGTGGCGTTGCCTAAGCGTTAATTAAAAATCAAATCAGCGACCCTCCCGAGCAACGTGACTCCGATAGTCCGTGTGAAACCGTAGGCTTGAACCCGAGCGGCTCCGGGCCGGAGCAGAGCCCGCATCGAGCCAAGCCCGAGGACGGCGAGGACCGGGCCCAGCTGGCCCAGGAGACGGTCCCCCCCGTCAGGAAGATGAACGTCAACGCGGCGCCCTTCGCCGCTCCGGGCGGCCACGCCATGGGCCCGGCCGCCTGCCAGGAGACCGAGCCCCGGCTGATGCCCAACAACGAGATATCCAACTGGTCCCACAAGCTCCTCGGCCTCCACAACACCGTCTGCAGCCTCTCGAAGCAGCTGGCCACCGCCCAAGCGAACCTGATCGCGGCCCAGGTAGGCCCTTCCTAGCCCCCCTTCTCGGGGGCTTCTTGGCCCTTGGTTAGGATCTGTCGAGAGCAGCCCCGAATCTCCCTCGACTGTCTTATCCATTGCCGTCGAGCGACTTGGATCAAGCCGCTTCTTCGCGCGCCTTTCGTTGTTTTCTCCTCGGCTGCTCGAGTCCGCGAGGGCTCAGTTGGACAGAGTTCAAAAGTTCGATTGCCGAGGAATCCTAGGGGAAATCTCTCGGAGAAAGTTTCTCGAATCTCGGAAAGAAGCCACAGGGGCGACGGTCGAGAATTTCCATAATGTCATATATGTATATATATATATATACATGTGTATATAATTGTAGGAGATTCACGAGTCGGAGGAAACAGCTTGAGGAATAAATTAAAGGTCTTCGCCCCGCGTAAATTATATCGACAAGATCGCGCTTACTCGGCTTAGCTCAAGGATTTCTCAATGAGCGCTCGACGACTAATGCTCCTCCTCTCGTTCCTCAACGTTTCAGATGAAATTTTACGAGGACACGGTGTCATTCTCATCGGCGAACGGCCACAACCAATTGCCGATGCCGAGTCAGCCTCTGCCCTTGAATTGCGCCCCAGTCGGGTATCAAAATTATCCGGGATTCCCGAGCCCGATGGCCAATTTAAAGAACGGGCCCCCCGATCCTTTGGAATTGGCCAAGAGCTTCCCACCGGTCAACCTGCAAAACTTTGCCCCGGAACCTTATCATCCGATGGACCCAAGGCTCAGCCATCAGCCTATGTACATTCCACCGAGCAACGTCTACCAACGGCACCCTGCTAATTTTCAGCCGTACTTCGTGAGACCGCAACAGCAGATAAGAGGCCAAGAGCGAGATTGATTCAGCTAAATAGCCAAGACCGAGGACCGCAAAACTGTCAAAGGCCATTTTATTATAATTAGAACAATCGAGAAACCCCCCCCCCTCCTGGTCGTTCGTTTCATTACTACGCTACAACTTTTATAAATACATTTATCCATCATAAGCTTTGCTTTAAGATTAAAGCTTTACTTTAGTTTATTTTTAGTATAAAAATACTATTTGTGTTTGGCATTATTGTTGGTAAAATTATACGGTAATATATATATATATTGATTATAATATTACTTTTTTTTTACCCAATGCAACTTACGTTATAATTTTTATGTGTATTTCATTAAGAAAATGTACATGATATATAAAATTTATGATAATATTTTTATTTAAAATATTACTCCTAATATATATAAGAAAAGTGTTTATTTTTATACAATGCAGATGAAACAAAAAGTTATTGATAATTATAATATTTGTTAAGATGACTATTTATAAGTTTTATTTGAAATTATAATAAAACTATATAATAAATACAAGTAGCTCTTATTTATTATTGTATTTTCATCTGTTTTTCGATTCATTTTGTTATCTTGTAAGTATTTATTTCGTACATTAAAATACATTTAAAGCATTCAAGGTTGTGCAATGCGTTTAGCCAAAAGATTACATAGTTCTTAAACGAAAACCTTCACCATTAAACATTCGTTTTCTTATATTAATAATTTATGCCCGTAATTTGTTTATTGTATAACTAGCATTTTCATAATCGTTCTTAAAAACTTAATCAAAAAAAAATTCAATAACCCATTTTTGACATACGTTACCCATATCAAAAATCAAACAAATTTTCAAACTATCTTCATGCTACCCTAAAATGTTTAAATCGTTACATTTATAACAAAAAATACGCGCCTCTATTATTTTTTTTTATCATTGAAATTAAACCATAAAAGTTAATCAGCCCATACTGTTTAATAAGAAAACTTCTTAATTCCAGTATTACAGGTCACTGCTTCTTGTACCATTAGCCTTTTAAGTTACGCGAAAAAATGTATTTTTAAATGTAAAGATTAAAAATCTTGAATAATTGATCGGTTGATAAAAATGATTGTACGTAATTCATATAGAAACACTCACCATCGCAAATTAAAATTTTATTGACTCATTGTTATTGGTTATATCGTTGCTTTAAAAGAATAATAATTTTGATTGTAAATTAGTAAATATAAGTGATCGCATTTTGTTGATTTCTTATTCGAATGCTTTATTATACATTATCCGAATATGAAATATATGAAATATGCATCTGTTTCCTGTGAAATTACCTTAGAAAAAATAAAATAGTTATTTTGTATGGTTAACGTACGCATGGACGTTCACAAGTTTATCTGTTTTTTTTTTTAATCATTGAAATAATTATAACTAATAAGAAACTTGCTGATCATAAAATCGTTGATACGTGTGTTGCTTCTGTTGTAGAACGCAGTGCAACAACTGAGCATTTCCCTCTCTAAAGTGTACATATATATGTGTGTGTGTGTGTGTGTGTGTGTGTGTACGTATATGTACATATACATTTACCTATTTTTGGGATTGAAAAATATTTAACGTTACATAATCAGTATAAGCCAAGAACAATAATAAGAGGTCGTGAGGGCGCGGCATGGTATGTCTAAAATGAAAATTTGCGACAGACGCCAGAGCTAATGAGCTTTGTAAACAAAACATCGAAGTTCTCGAGCGCTTACGCTCCTGCCCATTTTAAGCATTAGTTATTAATCTTGTATAGCTTACTTGGACAAATAAAAACAAATTGGATCTGAGAAAATATACTTTGGCAATTGGAAAACGGGAGGAATCCTTCGAGCCGTAATTGAGAACCAGGACACGAAGTATGTATCGATAAAAATATTACAGGGTTTCAGAAGTAAATACGAAGATAGAAACATTCTTTATAATAACAGTACTGCTATACAGTAATACGAAAAGTAGATTATAATAGTGAGGCAATCGTTGGAGTAAACAATGGACTAATGTCAGGTTGATTAAAGAGGGTTTCGATGTTTTAGAAATGGCGCGCGACCGATGGGCAAATAATTTTGAACGAAGTGGAAATCACTACCGAAACTTTTTAACAAAATTTACGGAATTTCCGAATTTCGATGACAATTCCATTGGCATTTCCTTGCAACACGCTTACAATATATCCGTGAAAAAGGATCGGCCTTTGCAAGATTCCACGAAAGTGATGCTAACGGAGTCTATTTTGAAGAACAAGAAAAAGGTCTTGGAAGACCTCGAAACCATTAAGGTTTATCCAAGGACGGTCTTCAAGCCTCCGCCGCTCGACGCCTCGCTGTCGAATTTCAAAAACGTCACCAACTATTGCACGCTCCCCGATGATAAAAAGCGGCTCATCGATAGCGACTCGACGAATGCTTCCAAGAAGCCGAAGCTAAACAATGCACCGGGTAGAGCCGAGGGCAGAGGCGGAAGCGACGACAAGTGGAAGGTAAGCCCGTATGGTCGCGACCCGTTAACCCTCGCGACGGTCCAGCGAAAGGGACGTGCCGGCTAAGCGATACCTTTTACAGGAGAGGCATTGGCTGCGCAGGAGTTGCAAGAGCGAGCTCGATAACAGGCCGGTAAGGAAGTTCCCCAAAATCGTCAAGCTCCGAGGTAGACGCAAAGGAATCCCGTGCGCAGAGGAGGGCAGAGTACCGATAGTCGTCCTGGAGAATAGCGAAAGCTTGCAGGAACTGATGAGGAGCCTCGGCGAAAGGAAGAGGGCGAGTAAGCAGAGCGAGGGCAAAGCCAAGGAGCGAGTAAAGAGCGAGGCGGAGGAGATTGACGAGGGCGGGAAGGTTTACGGGGAGGCGCGGGTGCCGCTGGACGAAAGTGCGACGGGAATAAGCCACCCAAGGCTGGAAAACGAAACGACCCTCCAGCAGCAGTGGAGCTTCGGTCCGATGGAGGGGAGCGAGTGGGAGGAGAGCCGGATCCAGGCGAAGGATCCCCTCGAGGGGCCGGGTTGCCTTGGGTTGGAGGGGAGCGGCGGGGTTTGCGTGAAGCCGGAGGTGCCCCTCTTGGGAGGGGACTGGCAGCAGGGGGAGGCATATAGCGAGTACAGCGAGTACCGAGCCGTGCCCGATTACCAGCTGCTGCGAGAGAGCCCGAGGCCCGGCCCTGGGCAGCGTTGCCTCGAGGGCGGCTCCGCGCTAGAGCCCTACCCGAGCCCCGTCGAGCAGCAATCCGTGCTCTACGATCTCGTCGATCGGCCCCCGGAGGCAAGCCTCCCCCCGAGTACCCCGGCGCTCGGCCCGCTCCCGCAGTGCAACCCGAGCGCCGCGGCCTTGGCCCAGGTTAACAACGGCCTGGCCGGCTACTACAGCGTCTGCAACCAGCTCGGGTTCAATCCGCTCTTTCAGAGCCCCGTTTATCCCCCGGCCGCGGGCTTCGCCAACCCCGAGCTGCAGATTTACCCGGGCTTCGATCCGGTCCAGGAGATCGCCAAGCTCCAAACCTCGATATTCAATCTCCACTCGCAGGTCTCTCGTTTGGGCAACTTGTTCATCCAGTCGCCCCATTTGACCGGGAACTTTTGATCCCCGATACACCGATTCCACCCTCCGCCTACGCTTGGCGCCCTCGACGAATGCTTTTCCATCCGGCAACCGTCAAAGCGAACTGCGATTGCTCCGACGGGACACCGATACCGCCAAGGCCTCCATAGCTTTATCCAACGTAGCACCTGGACTTTTAGCTACAGACCATTTCATTTGTTTTTAACATTATTATTATTATTAACGATTAAATCTATGATAAAACTATTTATGAGGTTTGTGCGCGTTTTTAAACAAGCGGAATGTTTTTAATTTATACGATGCGTTGAAAGATTATTCGAATAATTGTAAATTCTTAGGCTCCTTGAATTGCATTGGGCGTAAAGGAAAAATGACGCAAACGAAGCGAGACTTACGATGCCCCCAACAATCTTGCCGCTTTATATGCAAGAGGTATAAAGACATATATATGTATATATAAAAGCATGTATGAATTCTTTGCTTAGAAAGGACACAATATATATATATATATATATATATATATATATATTATTTCATACGTGTAGCGAGCGACATTTTGACATGTTTTGTTTTTCTATTTCCATAATAAATAAATGCGTGCCATTGAAAACTTTTGAATGTTATTTATTTACTCAATAGATGTGGGTGTATTTTTCAAGGTTTCGAAAGAGCGGAGTTATTTAATTATTTATTTTCTACGCTAGCCATAAGGATGAATAAATTTACAAAGGTTCGAGCTGTAGTTTATTATAAAAGCGTCATTTAAGTTCTAGAAGCGCACGACTAACTTCTACCTCGAATACATAAGATTGGAAGGATCTCGCTGATATTCAACGAAACATTGCGTTGTCTCGATACTTCTCTTAATAAAAGACGACTGAAGGGAAGATTAAGAAGGAGCAGATGAAAACGAATGGCATCCTTCAATTTTTTCAACGCGTACGGTGCGTAAGCCTTTCTTAATTTCATAATCGTTCTCGCAAAGGTGTTGGCGATCATTTTCCTTCCAAGCACGCTTTAAGATCCAAGGTAGGATCGGAAAACTTGCGATTGCCCAGCTATCGTTAGGTCAAACAACGGCGCAGCGCTGCGAACGAAGCTAAAATTGTCGCGAGTCGCTCAATCAAATCTGGAGGCTCGAGGGTTGAAGGGAATCGGTGATCGGTTACGAAAAAGCCAGGCTCCTAATGGTAGTCGCGGAGAGGGCTTACAAGCACTGGCCCTCGTTTTGCTTGCACCATTCCGGGGCAATGGCCTCGGGCTTGACCTTCCTCAGCTGCAGCCTGTCGATGTGCGCCTGGAGCCTGGGCTCGGCCTCGGTCGTGTTGATCTTCGCGGGGTCGCTCCAGAGCCTCTCGGCCACGGCTGCGGTTCTCGGCCAGACCCGGGAGTCGAGGCTCTCGCTGAAGACGTACTCGCTCCAGATGCAGGCCTCGCCGCCGAGGACCCCGGGCTGAGGGCAGAGCAACGAGGATCGGGATATCATCCTGGATCAGGGGGGGAAAGGACGGCCACGGGCTACTCACGTGCTGGGGTATGCGGTTGTTGAAGGCCTCCCGCCAGTTGTGGTACCTCGTGGAGCCCCAGAAGCCGTGGTCCAAGTACCAAGCGTCCTTGGTAGATATGACGAGCTTGTAGCCGAGCTCGAGGAGCTGCTCAACGAGGCTCGACTCGGCGTCAACCCACGTCTGGACGATGAAGCTCCCGCTGCTCAGGTATCGGCTTATGTACTCCGGGGAGGTGAGCAGCGAGCTCCAGACTATGGCCCCGCTCGTGCCCTTGTCCTCGGCCTCGGAGTTGAGCAGCTCCAGCTGCTTATTGTGGACGCCAGCCCAGAGCTTGAGGAAGTCCTCGGTCGAGCGGCCGAGGCCGAGCCTCCTCATGCCCTCGGTCACCTCCTCCGAGGCGTTCCAGCAATTGATGTGGAGCTTCAGCGTAGGGAACAAGAGCCAAACATGAGTCCTCGGCCGTCGAGGGCCGCTTTTAAAAGACTGACCTCGTCGCCCCCGAGGTGCATAACTCCGCTCCGGCCGAAGGTCTGCATTAGGTCCTTGTAGACGTTCCTCAGGACCTCGAAGGTCCTCGGATTGACGGGGTTGAGCTGCCCGCAGGGGGGCTGGACGCAGTACTGGCGCCAGGGCTGCTGGTTGACGCAGACCGCCAGGTTGCCGAGGCCCTTGCTCGGGCCCCATTCCCAGCCGGCGCCCGCGTGCGAGGGCGAGTCGATTTCCAGGATGATCCTCACCCCTCTCAGCCGGGCGTACTTGTTGATCTTCTGCATGTCCTTGACCGTGTACACCTTGTCGGACTCGTAGGCCCCGTAGCTGGAATCGGGAGGGCCTCCTTATTATTGACTTAAGAATCAAAGATCCTTGCCCCCGATGCTCAGGAGCCGCTTTTGTTGATAAGAGCGAGGATTGTCGGATCGGTCGACTGAGCTGAGCAGTGGAGGAGGGAGGAGGAAGGAGCGTCGAGGAGGCTTAGCTCGGGCCCAGGGACTTACAAGGCCATAAGCGGCTCGCTCGGGATCTCGAGGGGGAAGCTCTGGGTGTCGGTGGCGTGCCAGTGGAGGACGTTCATCTTGACGGAGGCGAGGGCGTCGATGGTCCGCAGGATGTCCGGCACGGGCATGAAGTGCCTCGCCGTGTCGACCAGGAGGCCCCGGTGCTGGAACACGGGCTTGTCGCGGAGCAGGACCGAGTCGAGGATGACCAGCTGCTCGAGGTCCTTCACGGGCGCCACCAGTTGGGACAGGGTCTCGAGGCCGTGGCGCGCCCCGAAAACCGTGGCCGCCGAGACGAGGACCGACACCTTCGAGCCTGTTCGCACAAGGAATGCCGGCTTTAAAGCGATAACCTCCTTGCCCCTGTTCGCCCCCTCGGTCCGAGTCGGTCGATCGCCTCGAGGGAGGCTACCGCCAACTGAGCCGAGGAGCTCCACCTCTCGGTGTCTCTGACCCTCCTCGGACCCCGTCCTACTCGCTGCTCTACACCCAAAGTACTCGGGCTGGCTCGCTTCCGCGAGAAAGCCGCGCTCATCTACCTGTGGTCGAGATCTCCAAGTCGTATCCCTCGTTCGTGTCCCAGTCGAGATTAAGATTCGAGGACTCGATCCTCAGGAGAACGAGAACTTTGCTCTCGACTTGCCGGCACTCCGACTCGCAGTTGGATCGAATGTTCTTCATAAAGACCTCGATCATGTTGGAAACGAAGGTCCGCGCCGTCTCCGTGAGGCCCTCGACGCTCGGAAAGTGAAAGTTCTCAGGGTGGACGGTGATGTACTGAAACGAGGAAAGGGAAGAAGAAATGAAAGCTTCCCAAGCTTGGGCGCGTGCGCGTCTCTGCTTTTGAAGCTAGGATAGACAACAGAAGCCGAGGATCGCTCCTGCTCCCAGTCGACTCACGTTGCTCCCGGTGTAGATGGGCCCCGTGGGTAAGGGCCAGAGGCCGGCCGCGAACTCGCAGACTAGTCTGCAGGCTTGGAGGCTCGCGTGCTGGAACAACTCGTCGGCATCCTCGAGAGGCCGGGGATTGCGCCGGCATTTGTTCCCGTTCACGCATTCGTAGGTCCTCGGGAATCTGCTCCGCAAAATGTCATTATGAATCCAAGCCCTTCGACGAATGCTCCAACAAAAGCACTCCACCGCTTCGCGACCGAGAGCTCGGTTCGATCGTTTAAACGCTTCTTATTTAACGCAAGCATTAATTTTCTCGCAGGCTACAGGATCTTACAATATTTACGCGGATTGCGCAATCGATTTTGATTCGTTGCCATTGTTTTTTTAATCGTAGCGTCGCGCGAGACTAAGTTCGTATGAAATTCCATTTGGGAATACTCGGCTACTGAAATAATATTAGATTTTTGATGCACGATGGATGATAACCAAGCTAAACGTATACTCACAAACTCTTGTGCGCATCAGCGTGAATCAGGAGCACAAGAGCTAATAGAAAATTGAGAGGTCGCATCTTTTGATGTCCATTCATCTGAAACAAAGTACAATAGTTCTGATTGTCCGTAAGAAGATTTATCCATTACTCGAATCGATTGCTACCGGTGGTAAGGGAACAGTAATTCAAATTCTCCCTCGTACCCTAAAGATCCCGATGCAATATTAAGACACGGATTTAAATCGGCCACCGATGCCAATGTTGAAAGAGTAGAATTCGGCCTTGGCGACGTATCTCGATAACGAGCAACGACCCTCACCGAGCTCAGGACTTCGTTGGAAGTTAACCGGGAGCGGACGGAGGCGGGAACCTCGGGGTAACCTCGGACCGGTACTTCCGCACAACAGTCGCGAAGGAGGGACGGCCTTGGACGAGTCGGAGGGGCCGCGGCGAGCTCGGGCACGCGTCTCCGGACGGAGGCCGGGGAGGCCCCCGGTGCGGCTGCGAGCGACGCGGAGGGGCCGAGGCCACGTGGGAGCGCCCGACCGGCGGGGCGGGGGAGGGAGCGTCCCGGGGGGTCCGGGCGCGCCTCCGCTGCGAAGTCCCGGGGATCGCGACCGCGAGCGACGACTCCGGGCTCCCCGAGCGCTCGGCCGTCCGGGGGGTCGCGACCGATAGCCGGGATCGAGCCCTCGGCCCCGGGGAGCCTTGGCCGAGGGGACCAACTGCCCGAGGCCCGTTGTAATATATCGATCGGAAGATCGATGCAAGATCCGAGCTCCTCGAGCCTCCATCGTCGAACCCTCGCTCGTAAGACGATTGTAGCGCCCGTCTCGAGCTTACTTTTGTCATTCGATAAAACTCGTTGCTCCGAGCCCACTCGGGATGATCACTTCTCTCCGTGGCGACTAACGCGAGGACCTTGACGCTCTACCTTAACGGGCTGCTCTTACCGGGATAGGGGCTGCACCGGGCCTCGAGTCGTCGTTAAGCCTACTACGTAGATAACCGGCAGCGAATCAACGGGTCCGCCGATAGGAGGCCCGACCGTTACGTACGCGAGCCCGCAGTTGTCGAGCTAAGCCCACAGCGAGGAAGAAGTGAGCCGGTGCCGCGTTTCTTTTTTTTTCATACGTTGCCCATTCGTTTGTTGGCGCTATTCGCTTTAACCTACTCTTGAGCCGGGCCTCGATCCTTCGCCTGCGGGAAACTTATTGGCTAACTCAAATTGTCGACAGGCCGAATAGCGGGACAGCCTTTATCTCTCGAAGGCAACTTTTAACGTTTTTAATAACGAAGACGCACCATTCGTTATACCCTACCGATCTTACACAACCCAATGTGCATTCGCGAGTACGCTTACTGCATCTTATACGTTAAAATACTTGCGAGTTGTTTGTCATAAAACGGATTTTTCAAATAGCTTACAAAACTGAAAAACAAATTAAAGCCACAACTAAGCTGAAACATAGAGTCGCTTAAGTATTGCAGCCTCGGAAAATTAGGAAACGACACCTATGGTGTTCGTAAATATCCGCGATAAACGAAGTCGATTCGTATTAGTTTTATTACGAAGTCCGATTTTATATAAAATACAGAATATACGTGTGCGCATTTATTGAAACGCTTCATCGAATAGATAACGCATTAAATTAATCATTATCGTTGATACTTAACAACCAAGTCATTGTAACCTCGTTAGCTACTTTCGATGTATAATTCTCGGGGGGCGATCTCCAATGTGAATCGCGTTCGTTGTCGCTCTTAATCGCGAGAGTAGGGCAGCAGATACGCTAAGCAACTCAAATCTAAAAAAAAATAAAAGACGAATGAAGAGAAGGGGCCTCAGGGCACATCGGAAGTCCCGTCGTTTTGAAAGATCCTCTTCATGCGGTATCGCTCCGTATGTAGGTAATAGATCGCGGTAGGGTCCGGGGGGGGAGGGAAAGAAGGCCCGGCCTGCGTCGCATAAATCTTTGCGCCATTCTCCGGTGTCTCGCGTCTCTGACTCTCCTGTCGCCGCCTCGGCCCCCGACGAAGAGCCTCGCGAAGGGGGAAGAAATCGCAGGAGTGAGGAAACGGCGAGGTTGACTCTACCGGAATCGAGGAGCCGCTCGCCTCGGGATATCGGGGCGCCTCTGGCCGATAGCGACGTCCCGAGTGCTCCTCCTTTCCAACATCCGGCGCGGCCTTGCTCTACGATTATTCGGATTTATTTACTCGCGCGGGGGGGGGGATAATTTTTTCAAGCCGCTGCAAAGAGGCCCAGGGGCTAATACACCAACTTAGGCCTTGTCCCACGCTAGAGTCGCTCGGCGGCCTTGGCTCCTCTACTCTGGTGGACTCTCGCTCGCGAGGGAGCCCTCGAGCCGGCTCGAGCCTCGGCGGAAGGGCTTGGAAGGCGCTCGGGTATTCCTCGACTCCGAGCGCCCAAAGCTCCTTAGCCTCCTCTTAAATTTCCATTCAAGCGCTCGATCAATGGCAGAAAGTGCAAGTCGCATTCACAACGATGGCCCTCTATTGCATAAGCACTTTCTGATTAAATAATCGTTGGACAAAGCTCATAATCGCACTATCGAAGCTGGAAAGCGCTCCTCGATCCATCGCTCCGCAACAAAATCAATCCGACCGAGGCACGACGAATAGGAATCCCCGATAATCCGACGGCTAGGGCCAAGCCATTGGCTTTGGATTCCGAATTATCCGATCGAACCCCTCCCCCGCCCGCAGCAGCAGCAGCATCGGCCAGATTTCATCGAGCATCCGGCGGCCTATTCGCCGTTAGCCAAGCCGCTCCCCGCGGGCCTTCGGGCCCAACCGTTGGGGCTTTCTGCTCTATTGGCCCTGGCGTGCCAAGAGTCGCGCGTAGCCATGGCTATTGAATTCGACAACAAAGCGACTCGTCCACTGGGTTGGGCTCAACAGGTGGCCGATTGGAAAATTTCGAATCTCGCCGAGAGCTTCGCGCTACCCTTGGTGTCCGTCGTCCTCCGGCCAACGGAGCCGAGACCGGCCTCGAGCTCGACGCGGCCCTCCGGTCGGCAGGGGATAATCGAGGGACTCGCGAGGAGTCGCGCGCGTACATCGTCGAGAGTCCTCTGCCTCCTTGGGGGGAGGGGACGATCTCACCGGCAACGGAGAGTACAAAGAGACGGAGGATTATTTACCCAGCGGTGGGACACCTGGACGAGGAGCGGCTTCGGTCCGGGCTCCGAGTTCTCCAACGGGCAAAAGCTCCTCGAGCGATTGGTCCGCAGGCCTGGCGCGAACTGAGCCGCTCTGCACGCGATAACGCGATGTCACTCCTGCCTTTTCCTACCCCCGCCGGCTGCTGCTGCTGCTGCTGCCGCCGCCGCCGCCGCCGCTCTTCCCCTCTTGCCGCGGAGGCGAGCACGCGACCGTTCGCACGCCCTTAGATCGGCCTTGCGCGATAAGCCCCAGGACGGACATTGGCGGGACTCGGGCGTCCCGGGGAAACCGGGCCACGGCTCGCTCGCCCATTCGCTCGACTCGCCTTCGCGCTCGGGCCATCGCCCTGATGGCGATAATAATACCCCCGTTGTCCTCCTCGGCTGGCTGGCTGCTGCTGCTGCCCCCCGACTCCTGGGCTTATCGCGAGGCCTACATCGGTGGGCGCTTCTCCGCCGCTCGTCCTCTCGATTCTCGGCCTCCCGGTGCTCGCCGAACACTTCCCTCTTAGCTCTGGCCTCCGCCCCTTGCGATCTCGCCTCGGGGATCCAAGCATCTCCGAGGCTCGGCGTTCTTTTCGTCGCCGCTGCTTCGTATTTGACTTAAGTTCTCGGGGAGCTTCTGCCTGGGATACGAGGGGCCCCCTGGGAACGATCCCACGATGTTTGCTCATGCCTTGCACGTAGGCCTCGCAGCTGTAGATATTTTCGAATCCTCCTTCCTTTTTTTTTTTTCTTTTTTTTTTTTTTCTTCTTCTACTCTTCGAGTGCAAACGTCGGGCTACAATCTCCTACTCGCGAACCCGCTTAAGCTGTCAAAGTACTATCACAACAATGATAAGCGGCATTTACATTGATAAACAAACTCAAGTAACTCTTAATTCCCCCGGTACGTTTAATCGGATAAGCGCCTCGGGCATTCATACTCCCATTACGGTATTAACAATAATAATACCCTTACGCCGATCCTCGGTACTTTCTTACGTTAAAATTTTGCCTGCTCTCGTTAATAATTCATTCATTGCCGAAAACGAGAATACCTCCATTTGAGCTGCTCGACGAGACATTAATTTACCCTCTTAATAGCCAACTGCATATTTATGGTGGAATAGCGATTACACGATACTCTGATAAAATTATAACCTCGCTCGCTGACTTTATGCTAACTTCTAACTCTCTGCACTATTGAATTTATATGAGTATTTATTTTACGCGATTATTTCACCTGCATTACAGGCATAGGCGACTGTTTTTTTTTCCCTTTGAATTCGTATATTTAAATTAATGCTGATTTACTATTAATTTTTATCAAATTGAAATGAGCACGATATCAAATACACGAGATACATTTATTCAATATTGACTGGATAAGTTATAATTATTATTTTAACTTGCGAACGGTGTTATATTTCACGCTTACATTTGTTGCGAACGAATTTTAAACAAATTCAAACTAAATACAAGGACTTTAAAATACGATTACCGGTGTTGGGGGGTTTATTTAAAAAACCATTTTCTTTAAATTTAATCCAATAGCTGTCAATAATATAATTGAATTACTTTGCAAGGTAATGAAAATCTTCTTCGATCGATTAATTGCTTGGAATTATATATTTCTATTAATAAGTTTCTTACTGCGTATCTTTTTAAATTTTTACAATTTATATTCTTTGTTATTGTAAAAAAAATTGTACACAATAAACACATCGCTTACCAATTACTTAATATTCATTTAATAAGTTAGTGCTTTGAAATTAAAAGTCAGATTTAAAATTACAAAAGCCTGCTCACTAGACAAACTATTAAGAATAATTAGTGCATTTCTAAATGAATTGAATTCATTAGCACACGCAACAGAAACGTAATACGAAACGAAAAGTATACGAAGCATATTATTGCAATTAAAAATTGACAATATAATTCCTAATATGATTGTTTCGCGCGTTAAATAATTCCGTATTAATCAGCAGTTACTAGATTTCAAGATACTTGGAAAATTTGTTTACAATGTAATCTTCAATTTAAGTGAGATTGAGCTTTACGTGATTATTTTTGATTAAATTTATCACAGATCTTTATGCAGATAACTGCTCATAATTGAATAGTCATGCGAAGCATTGTTTCATTATTAATTTTATAACATTGTAGACTTGACCGATTGGATTTATTGCATTCATTATAAACTTGTTATGAAATCTACATTATATTAATCAATTGACTTATTAATAACCTTATGGTTACGTGTAAACACAAACAAGAAAAGCCGATGAGAAATAAGTTATTAATGTTATTCTGTTACAAAGGCATTAGTAAAAATAATGAAACATCTGGGACATCGAGTAAATACAAGTAAGCTAACATTTTTTTTTTTTTTTTTTTTTTTTTTTTTTTCTTTTTAAATGATGATGTTCAGTATCAACCGGAGCCGTAAGATCTTAAATTACTTACAGTAGGTAAATAAATAAGAAATGAGATTGAGAAAAGCCAACAGCGGTACATTCACAAAATTAAGGTCGCGGTCATTTTATCTGTGGCAATGCTCTATTCACGCGCTTGGACTCATCCGAACTATATTTAAAAGCTATTCGCGTTGTGTATTAGTACACTTTTATAAGTTACCTCAGATGTCGCATGCGTCTCCCCCCAATATTTCAGAGTTATGGCATCCCAATGGTTTGATAACCCAATAAGTATCTATAGAAATAACATTAGAAAGCTAAGCTAAGAATAAAACCATTGAAGTGCTTAATTGTTCTCTCCGCTATTCATGCTACAAAGTGCTTTCAACTTTAAGTTGGCTCTGCTATGAAAATATCACTTTCAGCCCGGAATAGATAAGTGGGCGATAAATAGTCAACTGAATTCGCAGCAAGCCAACTCAATTGTTAATTATATTTCTCGCTGGTGAGAGCATTGTTATAAATTGCCAATGCTATTGTACTACTTCCACTCCGAATTTCGTTAAATACGGATGCTAAAGTAATTAACATTACTTTAATTAATGTCTATTTCAAATTTTTTTTTTTTTTTTTTTTTTTTTTTTTATCATTTGGAGATTTTTTTTCTCAAATATTTTATGCTATAATACAGCCAACCCAACAAAGCAATTGGATTATTACCTGAATATTAAACCCTTGAAATATAGTAATAAAACTTACCTGTTTTATATGATTTAATTAGCGCATAAGGAATATAACATTCGGTGCCTTTTTTATAATCACTTCTTGTGAATTAAGATATTTCCTACCATCTTTTAGAATAAAATCGAAGTAAAAAAAAAATAAAAATAAATCAAAGAAATCCATTTAGCATGCAATAATTACTTCACTTTACTCTTGTAAATTATTATTGTCTTATATCTCGACATAAAGTCATACTTACTTTACTATGATATTTTTGCCATTTAGCTCGACGCTTCATTGCATTTTTAGATACTCAGTTGTCATAGTAAGTCGGTGAATTAGTAATTACACGCGCAATTATTATTATTTTTTTACTACTTTCAGTTGTTTTTGTCTTTAATGCAGTATTCCAAGCTATATATTAAAACGATTCAATCGATCAATAATTTATTTTAAAAAATACCATCAATCATGTCGTCTTTATTTTTCCAACTGCAATATTAACTTTTGAAAAAGTATCTATCAAATGTTAATATCTCGCATGAAATTTGGATTCAATCATTCGCGGCATTAACCATTCCAAACAATAATACAATTTCTCGTTTATGATAATTATCTCGAACTAATTTTCGTATCCAACTTATTTTTAGATGAAACGTGCACTAAAATATTATAGTTAAAAATTTTTTATTATGATTAGATATTCAAAAATTTCATGCGTTCTTTGAAGATTCTTTAGTTATAAATAACAAAACAATAAAGCTGTGAAAAAGTACTACAACCGTTTTAAAAAGTAATTTTCATATATATATATATATACATACCTTAAATATTTTATAATAATGCATTAATGGTCATTTAATAGAAATGTATTCATTAAATATGCGTGTGTGCATAGGAGCGAGAAAGAGAGAGAGAGAGAGAGAGAGTGTGTGTGTGCGTGTGTGTGTGTGCGTGTGCGTGAGTGCGCTCGCTTGTATTTTTGTGTGTGCGTGTAAAAAAATAAATACATTTGTTTGTATTTGTAAGTATATCATAATTAAACGTAAGCTATACATTATCATTAGATGAAAATTTATTATTATACTATTTCTAATTTTATTATTTTTCCTCCTTCAAAATATGATAAAAGTTTAGTGCTTAAATATACGTTACGTAGAAATTTTATCATTTCAATGATAAATATTATAAAATACGGGACTTTAAATGCTGGAATTTTATGTAAAAATAAAAAAGCTGCTCTTTATGTAAATATTACTTCTTTGCTTGGCCAACCAAAGTACTTCGATAAATGGGATTCGCACTATTCATTCATATTTATACGCTGTTGTTTATCTGCAATACAATATATTCTACTTTGTATGTGAGTAATTCATGCATAAAAATGCGAACGCAAGAAACAATAATCATCCCGTATGAATTTATGGTTTATCTAATGAATGATAAAATTATCATAACGAATAAAGTTATTGGCAATCATAAATTCACCAATTTATCGATTATCGATTAGTAAATATTTTTATACATGCTTTCGATAAACTGTGCCTTAAAATTATTCGGTAAGTGCCCTACTTGTCTTTTATTGAAAATTTTAATTATTCGTATCAATTGGAATTAATTTATTATTGCGTCATAAAAGAATTCCAAGCCGGTTTCAATAGGCTGATTCGAGTATATTAAGTACAATTAAAATAAACAAAAGTAAGCATGATAAGCTTGTTAAAACAAAAAGGAACACTTGTGAGATAATGTAATTTTGTATGAGACTTTTCTTTTTTAATTTTTTTTTTTTTTTTTTTGCATTACATTATATTTGTAATATTTTTTTGCGATTTTACAAAATTTATTGTATTCTGAAAAACCGACTGTAAAAAATGACGTAACAGCTCAGGTATTATCATGTGAAAACTAGTCACGAAAACAAAAATTGAATAATTACATTTTCAAATATAGCCAAGGTTCATTATTTAGTACGATTGTAAATGGATTTTGTTGAGCAGTACGCGAATCAAATTATAAGAGTCGACCTAATTTTGAAGAAATAACATAGAACGCAATGGAAATGATGTATGGAAATTCGAGCTCTCCAGTATTTTTGTATATAATTTTCATAGCTACAAAGTAAGGTTTTAAAAGTTAATGTACAATAATTAAAAATTTTTTTAAAAAAGTGAAATAATAAACGCCATGCACTCTATATTTGCACTCAATTTTAGTTCATTAAACATTTTCTAAGATTTTATAAAATAATTAAATGTACGATAGCCTTTTGGTTAAAAGCGAGTACCAATTATTATCAATTTTTTTTTTTTTTTATCGAGATCTCTCGTCTCGATATATTTCATCCCCGTGCCGCAAGTGATTAAATCTAAGAACGATAATTTGAAAGAACACCGATAATCGAAGGAAAAGTTGCTTTTATAATTTTCCTTTTGTATCCTCACAATAGAAAATGGAGGAACATAGAATTTTGTGATTATTTCATCGGCACATTTTATTTATTACCAAAGCTGGACAAACAATTTCGGAAGAGCAAAATATTGATGCCTTGGTACCTGAGCACTTAATTGAATTTCTTCTCGATGTTGTATCCGATTCGGAGTTTGTCCTCGTAATCGTTTCTCGATCAGATCAATAAACACTCGCCGAACGATCACGAAACAATCGAAGATGCCTCGTATCATTTTGATTTTCGGCTGCGCGCTCTTACATTAATACCGTCCATTTATAATTTACGGTCTCGTTGAGAGGAATGCGAGTGTTGTTTTCAAAGCACGAAACTAATTGAGAATCAATTAATTAAGTGGAAATCTGTGTAAATGAGTTTATAATAAAGTTTACATTAGCCTTCTTTTGTCTGATGTATTAAATATGTACAGTTTGGGTAATACAAAATTCATATAATTCCATAAAATGTACGATTATGTTACACATATATAAGGAAAAATTCAACATTTACAAACGCGCAGTGTCAAATTCAATATAATAAGAGCTCCTCTACAGTTTCATGACTAGATTATTATAAACGAAAGCCTCTGCTGTTGCTGTCTCTTATGATATTAAAAATCAGGTATACTAATTTTTTTTAAGATAGAATTATACAAAAATATAAGGAAACTTTCGCAGTCATATATAAATATCTTGATGACATTATACACAAGTGGTTGTTGATCGCTAATTAATTTTATCTTTTATAAACTTACTACAGCTTACAATTATTAACACAGTACGTTTTATTGAAAAAACTTGTAAAAACATCTTCTGACTAGAATTATGCATTTGTCAAATGCGTAAAAATAATGCGAAGAGCTACTAACATTTAATTATTTTACTTGGGCTGTGTGACAATGAAATCGAGTCTTCTGAAAAATAACTAAGGCTATTTTTAAGTATTACTTACAGAGTCAATATTATATTCCATTCCTTTTTTTCAAGTGATTTAAAAATATAATTGAAAATATAATTATAAATATAATTCTCATTTATGTATTTAACAAGTCGAATTACGATGATTTATTCTGATATTTTGATATAAATAAAAATAACATTTTACTTATAGTTTATTCATTTTTCCAAAAACCGCTGTCATTAATATCGATTTCGGTTATTCTTATATATATATATATATATATATTTTAATTTCGAAATGAAATACACCATAATTAAAACCCAATGCTCTCATAAATACAATATCATATCTTAAGATTAAATTTTACAATTACTTATATTGTCTGGAACTCAATTTTTCATCATTAAAGTTACTTATCACATTTGATACAACTTCTCTCTAAGGAATAATTAATTATTGGTGTTGTTTAATTATGATAATAATTTTTTTAAAAATGCTTTCTTTTCATAAAAAGTTGTTGGAAAAATCAGATTTACCCCATTAAATTCGGAATATAAATGCGTAAATATAAGATATTAATAGTAAATATCTAATTTTTTAAAACAATGAATTTACATATAATTATATATTCTTAATAAAATACAATGTAGACAAATTTTTCGAAAGTTAGTGTGCAGCTATTGAATAATTTGATAAACCAATTACATTGTATTATTAATAGAGTTAGCTAAGATTGTCATTTATTAACTAATTAGCTTTTAACGATTTCATAAAAATTTATGCGACCAATGAGAAGTTGTGAAAGTTTTAGTATGAATTGAGTTCCTGTTAATCTACGTTTACTTGAAAACTTTTATTCGTATCTACTTTAAAGTTTATTCGCAAATTTACTTAAGCAACTAATAATAAATAATGTCAATTTTGTTACTTTTGTTTCTCTTTTCGTTATAATAGTTTTTTCTTTCGGAGTTCTAGATATTTATTTATTTTGTCACGAAATAAATAATAATAACCTTTATCGTTCTTTTTTTCATCGATTTTTAATGATTGCACTACGCTCGCGAACCTTCGCCTATTTTCCGTACGCAAAGCAAAATATTTACACTCCGATACAATACCGATGGAGCCCTGTAATAAACAGGACCAAGTAATAATCGTGGCTTCTTTAAAAATTTCATTGATTGCTACCGGCAAAGTCGGGCCAAGGATGAACTTCCGCTACGTATATTTCAAAGCACACCAACGCATTGTTCGAAACTGCCGTATAATTATGTAGAAAAGCTTTGGCTTTGGCCGGGAAGCTTGGAATAATTTAGGTCAAGACCTATAAAAATAACCTGCCCTAGCATTACTTATGCAACAGTGTATCGATTATTATTTTAATTTCAATGCACGTGCGTGAAAGTACAATCGGATAGGATCGAAAGAAAATGATTACTTTGGACGATCGATCAAAAATCGGCCGATTAGACAAGCAGCGATCCGTAGATGCGTCGCAAGCTCCGTGTATGAAACTTTGAACGAAGCTCTTTTGTCAAGTCCATTAAAAATAAGCCAGTATTTTCGCGCGCGGATAAGGTAAGTTACGCCAAGTCATCGTTAACGGCGCGCGTGCCGCGAGCTCTTGAAAAAGGGAGAAACTCTCATCGGAAGACCTTGGAATATGTTGTAAAATCAGGAATTTCAAATTCAAATTTAATTTAATCTAATAATGGATATCAATTAGCGTTAAAGTAAAGTAAGTAAGTCTTTGTTCGGTGTTTTATCGAGCATTATTGCATTGTTTAGCTTCTTATGAGTTCTCGCTTAACGTATGCCTTGAATATATGTGTGTGCGTGTGTGCGTGTGTGCGTGTGTGCGTGCGTGCGTGTGCATACGCATTAGGCATACAATACATTATACAAATTGAACTATATTACAAAAATTAGTACCTCGTTTAAAATAAAGGCAACTATTGCCTTTGTAATAATACAGTTGATAATCGTTAATTTCAGGTTTGACTAGTTTTAATGATGAAGCACTAGAGCCTTCCCCGTTCGACAAGGCGAAGCGCCAAGTATGTTCTTTTCGTCACAAGTATCCTCGTAGGGATTGAATCCGCCGAGGAAGGATCGAGAAGGGAGCTCGAGAGCGCGGGAGAGGTGCGACCTGTCGGGGTGGCGAGGAGGAGGCTCGAGGCGGTTACTTCTTGAGGGCGGCGAGGGTGACGTCGAGGGGCTCCTCCGGGAGGCGAGGGCCGCCGTCGGCCGGCCGCTGGCTCTGCTGCTGCTGCTGCTGCTGCAGGTGGTGCAGGTGGTGGAAGAGGGCCGGCGGCCGCAGCACCGGCGAGGGTCCCTTCATCGTCAGGTCGATCTCGGACTCCTGAGGGGGCCGGGGCTCGGCCTCCGGCGACGAGGAGAGCCCCGACGGGCTGACGGAGCCTCGCGACGGCGAGCCGCAGCCGCACTTCTCCGGGGACTTGTCCCGCGTCATCGTGTACCTGTGCCCAGAGACCAAGACTCGTTAGCCTACAGCCGAGCTCTGGCTGGGGACTGTGGGGGGCCTGGAGCCAAAGGGGGGGGAAGGATCCTCGGAGGGCCAACTGCTCTTGGCCTTGGACAGTCGGGAGAGGGCCGGCGGTCAAGGGCGGAGGGGGGGGGCGGTGCGCACCCGTGGGGCGGCGGCGGCAGGATGCGGTAGTCTCGGCAGACGGGAGGAGGCGCGCCCCCGACGTCGATGGGCTTCTCCTGGGCCGCGAGCTGCTGCATCGGGGACTGCTGGGGCGGGGGCGGCGAGCCCTCGGGCCGCTCCTGCATCCCCGGGGGCGGCGGTCGCAGGAGGAGCGGGGCCGCGTTCCCCAGGCCGAGGCAGCGCATGCGCCAGGCGTCCTGCAGGAGCTGAAGTCGGGCCTGCTTCCGCCACTTGGCTCGCCGGTTCTGGAACCACACCTGCGGGATCCGCGGCTTTAGCCACCGGCACTTAACCAGGGACGAGGGAAAAGTCCCATCGGACATCGATGCTTCCCGTCTCTTACGTTCTAAGATATTGGCAATTAGCCGTTACCACTGGTCCCTTCCTGCTGCTGACTTTGCCCCGAATCTCTTAACCCCAGAGCTTTGCCCTTTGCTTTGGAAACTTTGAGGAATATTTATAAAAATACCACCCCCGATAAAAATCGTTGGGTCTTTCCGAAACCTATTGGAAACATACGTACGCTATTCGGTAAAAATGGCAAATATGACCATCTCCCGGCACAATTTTATCAAGCCTTTGTGGGTAAATCTTTAAATTATAAAAATTAACGCAAAGTAATGCTTATTAACGATTAAAGGATTATTGGTAAAGTTTCGGAATAGATATTTTGACATGTGCTAACTAGATTCAACAAAACAAACCAAAAACGTATTAATCGATAATTGTACGCTTATTGCATTCAAATATCAAGCAAACGATATATTTTTCATTTGGAAAAGAAGAAAAAAAATAAAATTGATCGACAGCTTTTTACGATCAATTTAAATGTCCTTACGAACTTGCGTAGTCGAGCTTATTTGCGTTTGCCTCTTTGGCCTGCGTAGCTTATTGCAGTAGATAATAAAAATTAATTACGGCTTCGTATTTTTATACTTTAACGCGAGTGAGATAATTTGCCTGGAATCAAAGTATCTGCAGCATAAAAACGAGTATGCGCGTCTTTCAAACGATAATGGAATAACTTTGCAATATTCTATTGTATTTTACAAGGTTGTCGGCTGTTTTAAAGAAGCAAACAGACACAATATCCAAGTTACAATGTTTTCCTATTGTCGTCTTATTGAGGACGCGGTGCGTTATTAAGTATAATATTTAAATCGAGGAGCACAACTTTTTATCGGGATGAAAAGTGATTAATGCCACTAATTGAAAGCAATTCATCGGATTTAAAGTAGGCACAATTAGATTATGTAAGGCCGATGAATAAGGCTTCCTAGTCGGGAGATAAAGGTTTTTATGCACCGATAATGTCTCGATGTTAAAATGACGCTGAGAGTTAGTGCCGCGGCTGTACCGGTAGTACTGAAAATAAATAACAATAATTTGCGAGGTAGGAAGTTAACGATGAGCAATAAAGCAAACCTGTATTTTCGTGCTAAAAAAAAATCTTTATCGTTAGCACGCGAAAACGGCCAAAGATTAGAGAGAGAGAGAGAGAGAGAGAGAGACTCCGAGCCGAGAATTTTATTACTTCCAGTGGTCTCGATCGTTAATCTGCTTTGTAAGATTTGAGGATCGAGGGAGGCTAAGGCTGCGCTGGAAGCTAGAGATCATGGCGCGCGTTTAAAAATTTGGGCCAACTGACAGGGGGGCAAATAGTTACTCGTTGGGTGAGAATAATGGGAGTCCGGAGCCGAATGCCTGTAAATATTATCGGAGGACGCGGGGGAAAGGGACGAGGAGCCGGGACTCGGCAACGTACCTGGACACGAGCCTCCGAGAGGGAGATCCGGAGGGCGACCTCCTCCCGCAGGAAGACATCGGGGTAGTGCGTCTTCTGGAAGAGGGACTCGAGCTCCTGCAGCTGCTGGGGCGTGAAGGTGGTCCGGTTCCGTCTCTGCAACCGAGAGAGAGGCTCGTTAGGCTTGGGGGGAGGTCGCGCGCGCGGCGGCGGAAGGAAAGGGGTAAGGAAGCCTCGGAGAGTCGGCGTCGGGGGCCAAGAGTTATCGAGTAAGGGCAACGTACACTAACCTGCCGACGGCGTCCGAACATGTACTCGGTGAGGAGGTCGGCCTGGGGCCCGAGGGGCGACAGGTAGGGTCCAGCCATTGGGGAGCTCTCCGGGTTATCGGCGCCTCATCGCCGGTCCGACGAGGTCGTCGCGCTCCCGCGGTATGGCGCGAGTCACTGAGGGCTCGTCAGCCTTAAACCTCGCTCGCGCCCCACGGGGTGGAGTCGGCTGGGGGCTGCCATTGGTCCGCGCGGCTCCCCGGGGGCGGGAATACATCCCGGCGCGGGGGCGGCTGGTGGGGGCTCGAGCCCCTCGATCCCTCCCTCGACTGCCGCGGCGACGGCACCCCCGGTCCTCGGACCAGGAGCCCCCCTTCGACCGAGCGCCCTCGGACTCCCCCGGCTTTGTCCGCCGCGCGATCCTCGCGACCTCCGGACGCGTCTTCGCGACTCGCGAGCCTGACCGGCCCTCGGTTACCGGCACCCTCCTCGCCAAGGCCGGCACCTTCCTCCCGATAGGCCTGCCTATCAATCCGTCCTGCGACTCGCACGCGACTCCTCCCCTCGTCGCCTCAACCCCTGCGTACCCAAGCGCCGAAATTCCTCTGCCGAGCTTCTCTCGAGCGTCGGGCTATCGTTGCTCCCTCCCGCGCCTCCTCCGTTGCCTGCCGCCTTGCCATTAATCGCTGATTTGTCTTCCCTAGCCTTGCTCTCTCTCTCTCTCTCTCTCTCTTTTTTTTCAAATAATTTCTTCCTTTTTTTTTTTGTTCGAGTAATCGCGCGTGCCTCCGCTTGGTTCTCTCTCTCTCTCTTCGTCAGCGCCACAAATTCACTTTTTCATTTTGCGGTACATCGATCCCCGACAACTGTGATTGACCCTAAATACAATAACATTGTGTATAAATCATCTTTCGTTCGCTGATTATTTTTCACCTTCGCTGCATTGTTAGCCAGCGACACCAGTCTCTTGGTCCAAATCATCCAAACTCTGTACATTTAAAAACAGTACAATATACAATTGAGAACAAATCGATTTCAGTTCTCGTTGCCCTACACGACTTTGGGATTTTCTCCATCAGTTCTTCCATTCTTAATATTCGTTTCACCTCTGAGGCTGATAAGCTTAACATCGGCTTCCGTTATAACTGCGATTAACTGAAAAACTCTGGACTCTAATTACCTTAATTACAATTACGCGGTTTTTGATCAATCGAAGAATGAAAAATTTTAAATTCGTTATATAAAGCTTGGACAATGGCGTACATATTTTAACAGCGCCCGACAATATAATTTCAACTAATATATCCATAAATTTGCAATTCAATAATACAACAGCGGTATTTCCACATTTCACTAATATTCACTAAAGTAGTATGAATTTTTAATCATCGCCTAGCGATCAAACGCTAAATACTGGGTAAAGTTGGATCGATCCTTATGATTCTTTTAATATTCCTAAAGTCAATCCGCGTGTATTATTTCGGATTGCTCTCAGAGATGGATTTCAAACATCATAAATGCGTCGTTCTTCTTCAAAAAATCCTAAATGATGGCTCTAGCAAAATTTACCTCGGCGCAGGCTACGCCCGAGGACATCTGGCATCGGCGTATTTCAACCAAATGAGATTCGATAGACAATAATCAGGCAAATGCAATGGCAAGAGTGTTGAAATTGAATCGATTCCCGAAAGCCGGGCACATTTGTGGGAAAAAATGCGCCTCCTCGGGCAAATGACAAATGCTCGGGCGTACTCGTGATACAATGGCGACACGACTTCATCGGTGAAATTGCTCTCCGGGCTCTGTCACCGGGAGTCACGTGCGGCGCCTCGGCCCCGCGACCGATAAGTCCTGGCTACTACAAGGTTATTCAAAGGCCCTCCCGAGGATCGCCGGGGAGGGGCCCAAGGCGAGTTCGGGCGAGGCGAGCTCCCGGGAGGGGAGTATCGATAGCCGGACACCTCGAGACACCAGTGGTTAAGCGATTGCGCGGCGCCCCTGTCAGGGGCAGGCAGGGGTGGCCGTATCAAAAAGCCAGAAGAAAGCAAGGGGACCCCGCGCGGCTGCCGACTACCTCGAGTCGGGCCCCGACCTGGGTCCGGCCTGATTGAAGGCAGCGGGTGAATCTTACGCTCGTCGGGCTCGGCGGCGGCGGCGACGCCGACGGAAGAGGAGCACGAGGAGGAGAGTAGGTGGCGCGGAGGGGGGGGGGTCGGATGTAGAACCGAGGACGGGGCGACGTGGGTGGAGGGCGGTGCGAACAATGAGGGAGCGAAAATGAAGAATAAGAAGAAGGGGGCAGCGGCGGCGGCGGCGGCGGTATTGGCGTTGGCTGTGGCGTGGGCGGTTGACGAGGGACAGGGGGCGAATGGGGGGTTGGGCGGGTGGAGTAAACGGGGACCAGGGAGGAATATACGCAATCTTTTTAATTATGAAAACGGCGCTTTGTATTTCACGATGTTTTGTTGTCCCCGCGCTCTCTTTCGCCATTCTATTCGGCTCGCTTTTTTCTCTCATATCTCTCTCTCTCTCTCTCTCTCTCTCTCTCGCTCAAGCGGGCGTCCTCCCAAGGCTGCCCCGGCTTTTTTTATATTATAAGGGCAAGGGAGGGACGGACCTGGCTAAAGAGGAGAGGGCCGAGGGGAGCCAGGGTGAGATTGCTTTAGTAATGAATTACATGGCTTCGGGCTACGTGCCTCTGTCTGATCCTGAGCCCAGGCCTGCAACGGTGCAGTGCCTCGCCGCTTACGCTATCCACGCTCTTTCCTTCCTTCCTTCTCCCTCTCTCTCTCTCAACCCCTCGAATATTTTTAACACCGCTCGGGCGTTTCTTTTACTTCCCCTCTCATTTGCTCCCTTTCCTTAAGATAGGGAGAATCTACGCGGTAATGAACTTTTTGGCTCGGACTCGACTGCCCCCCCCCCCGGAGCCCCGAGGCAATTGACGTGCCTCAGCCCCAGTGCGCGCGAAAGGTTGGACCGCGACGGAGGGTGGGAAGCGTCTCGGGTGTTGACAAGTCGGGGACTTGTCGTCGAACGGCCAAGGATCAATCGACGACTCGGCCAAGGGTCCGGGGAAGAAAGTCGCGCATCCTCGACAGGGTCAGGGGCGCAATCTCGCGAGCCCCCAACAATGTATCCGCCCCGGAGTAACGCCCTTATTAATTTAGCCCCTCTGTCCTGTGCCGATGGCCCGTGCTCGTCCCCGCGCTACGCTCCGCCCCCTTGCTCGGGCTCGCTTAATCGAGTAGAGCGCGACTCCTGCCTCCTCGGCCGCCGCTCTTTTACCAAGCTGCGACTAATCGGCCCTCGAGTTCGCCTCCTGCTCCCGGAGCCGCGAACCGCCAGGTGTCGGCGCTTCGCCGGAGGACTCGAGAGCCTCGGACGAATCCGTGGCTATCGAACTCCTTCTTCCTTCCTTCTGGAAAAGCACCCTGACCATCGCACCCTTCGCAATTGAGAAGCGCGCCTCCTTCCCGAGGAATGCCCTTTACCCGACACGAGAACGGCCCTCGGGCTCGCGACTATCCCCTCTCGGTCGACCGCTACCTCCGACGGACCAAGATTCGCCCTACTCGCTGGTCAAGTAGTCGATACGGCAATAAGCGAGCTGCTGCTCTCCTGGCGATCCTGGCCTTCCCTCGACTCTTGAAAGCCCGCATCAGCCCCGTGCGTGCTAACCAAAGCAACCCTTAAAAGGAGGAGCCCTTAAAACTGGACCCGAAGCCCGCGGGGCGAGGATCGAGTTAAGCACCGGTTCTCGGGGTAAGCACCGAGAGGACGCGAGCACCGACAAAGGCCCGACGCGTTGGCATTGAGACTTAGAGAGAGAGCGGGAGGGGGCGGCGGCGGGGGGTGGGGGAGAGGGAGAGGAAAGGTAGGCCGTATGCGAGACCCGAAACAATGATCCGATTCATTCGTCATTTCTCCACTACGAGTCTCGGTGAACCCCGCGCTAATTGATTTTTCCTTCCCTGCCGCCCGGGCCCTCTTTGTCGCCAGGAAGCGCCATTGTGCCGCGTAGCTTTATTCAATCATGAGCAGCGTGCGATCGGCTTGATTTCGAGGAATGGCGCTTTTCAGCAAAGGCGTCTTTGTTCGCCGCTTTTATCAAGCAGAGGGAGAGAGGCGCCACTGTTATTGAAATTTTATGGCCTATCCTCCGGACTAAGCGACTCCGCGACCCTGAGGAAAGTCGTGCATCGTTCAACGTAATCGCTCCTGCGAGGCAACGACTAACCCATCGCAATTGCGGCTTGATCAACTAGTTTGGGGTCCGTTATTTTTTTCAAATTTCCGATGACCCTCTGCTGCTCCCGATTCACCGATATCGATTGGTTCCTCTTTACGCTAATACGAAAAGTATTTTTAATTGATTTTAATTATTATTTCAAATATAATTGAAGCATCCCCCTCTAACAAGTATATATATATATACACATTGTCGTAATAAATATACGTATATTAGCCATATTAAACGCTAAGCCAACTTGTTTCAATTACTTTATTCGTGTAATCTCTAGGATCCATCGTTGATCTGATCTCACGTACATTCAAAATGTGTACATCTGTTTATTTCATTTTTCAGATAACATCGTCGCGACCGAGATTTAATCATCTTCATTACGTTTATAGCCTTCTAAATGTATTAACAATCGCAATGTTACTTCAATAGTCGTTAAAAAATCCGGGTGCGTTCTAAAGTTGCGTGAAAAATTTATCCAATACAGAAAATCCAAATGATCCTCTGCCATTGTTTTTATTTTACGTGGAGCCATTGCTCGAAAGGTCTACTATCGGAACTGGTTAGCGGTTACAAACTTTTACTTGCGTTACGAAATCTAACCGGAATATCACTCGCCTGTCTTGCAGGGAAGCTTTTGAGGCTGATCAATGGAGCTTAGTTTGTGAAAGTTAACGGGTACTGAACTCGACTCTAGAGCTGAAAAGCTTAGGCTTCTCGCTTATTTCGTCTATCCTATACCAGAGGCGTATAAATCCCTCGGCAAAAGTTCATAAATCAACTAATCGATCGCTATAAAAAGTTTTCGTTAACAATATGAAATAGAATTTGATATTATTAGTGGCTTTTAATGAGAATTTTTTAAATAAAAATTAAAAAAGAAAGAAAGAAAAAAGGATAATAAAAATATTACAAAAATCGTGATATTTTTCCACTGATAAGAGATAATAAATCTTTGTGAAACGATACGCAGAAACAATAATATTGCTTATATGAACGCAATAATGAAAGTTGTGTTTTTTATTCGATAATTGAACTCTTATTGAAATTGGTAGCGTACAAATGCATTGAAAACAAACCGTATTTGATATGAAAAATGTCCATGCATGATTAGAAAGATTAAGAATAAATATTTTCCCCTAAAATTTTTTTCATCGAAATTCCTACTCATTGTAAATAGATTTTTGTGTGTTGCTTATCTCGAAGAATTAATTTTAATTAATTTTTGGCAAAACTAAACGACGTAATTATTATCAATAAGAGCATATAATCATCATTGTTAAATAAATATTGTTCAAAGTGATATATATATATATATATAAATAAAGCAGCATGAGGACTTACAGTTATCGGTAATATGGGGGACTGATGAAATAAGCACAGTCAATTTCTTTGTAAATTTAACGATTTCTAGAATTCTTGTATCGTCGAATTAATGTTTAAATTCACAATTGATGACCTTGAGATCCGCGCAAGAGGAGTAAATATAAAAGAAGAGAACAGCTCGCGCTATAAAGAGGCCAAAATGAAATCTCAGTTGCCTGTTTTGAATATCAGTAGACAGAAACGTTTCAGAAGCTTCAACTCTCAAAAAGCTCCTCTTCTGTCGACGAGTACATTACGCGTATTTATTAATGCATGTAGTTGAAAGGTAAGAGAACCGGAGAATGATAGAGAGTGAGAGAGAGAGAGAGAGAGAGAGAGAGCGAGAATAAGGCTTGACGGGCCATTTTAACGTCATCGCAAAGAGAGAAGAGGAGAATCTCATCAGTAGTAGGAGCCAAATGTTGCAGAAACAATGCGGCTGAGCTTCCCATCTCCCTTCTTTGTTGTTTCCACCTTCCGCTCATTGTCTCTTTTTGCTTCCTAGCCCCCCCCCCAACCGACCCCCCCTTCCCCTATCGCTCCCTCGTTCTATCTCCTTCTTCCTCCGCGTAGTTTCTGATTTTCCTTTATGCGCGTAATGAAAATGCAGTTTTTTCTTTCTTTCCGGGGGTGGCTCGCTCTTTGCTTTATTTTGCATGTTTCCCCAACCCCATTGCCCGTCATAACTAGACTTCATTTCTACGCTTACTTCTTCAGAGGAAGGTACTTTCATTGTAACTGCCTCGCGTTTGACGAAGCAGCATAATCATATTGTAGCATTATCACGTTGCAGGCCCTAAGAGGAGCCGAGGCCCGAGCCCGAGCGAGACTCTTTCACGGCAGGGGCTCGCGAGTCCCTTTGAGCCGCGGCGGCCCTCGGGCAAACTCTCCGCTGACTCGTTGAGGCGATTGACTCGAGCCCGCCTCAGTCCCCGACAATGGCAGGCTAGTCCCGACTCGCGGCGGAACTTGGCCGAGGGCCTTTATCGAGCCGCGGGCAGTCGAGATTCTCCGGGCTCTTATCGGTAGGACAGCCTGCCACTCCGGATGTCAGGGAAGCGAGCTTCCCCAAAGCCCAGCCCTCGTTGGCGAGCTCGGGGCCCCACCGAGGGCGTTCCCCTGCCTTGGTCCCGCGAAAGGCCCCTGCCGACCCCGGGCAAGACTCCGCCGGGATCCCCTCCAGGCCCTCCGCGAGTCGGACCCGAGACCGAGAAATGGAGTCTCCGGGCTCGAGGGGTCCAGGCCTCCCTCGACCGAGAGACCCCCGTCCAACGGTCGCCTGCACCCCCGTGAATTCATCCTCCTCCTCTTACGATTATCGGCCGGTCGGCGCTACCTCGATTATCCGAGCCCCAAGCGCATGTCACGTGCGATTCCGATGCACCCCGGTATTAAGCCTTGCGCGTACAAACGGCTCGTAGCGAACAACGGACTTCGCCCCCCCCCCCGAATCTTCCGCTTACCCTCGGAAACGCAAATCGTTGAGTCCGCTTCTTTTCGTTAATGCAAGGCAGCGTATCGTATGAAAAGGAGAGCCTCGGCATTTTCACGTGCTTTAGCGATAAGTCGGGAACTCTGGCGACTGCAACGAGTAAAGCTAAACTAGGTCGCGTTCGAGCTAAAGTAAGTCCTCAAAGCTCGTGCAGCTTAACAAAGTTCATTTGCTTAATTGTAAAATTAAACAGTGGGCTTTGTGTCGAGCTTCGATCGCTTTTAAGCTTCAGCCTAGCTCGCGAGTAAAAAGCCGCCGAATCCGAAGACAACGAGCCTCGCGATGCGAATGCATTTTATGCGACTTAGCTAAAGGCTAATCGTTACTTTATTAACTGCCGGGAGTATAGTACGGGATACTGCCTATGAACATATATGACTTTATTGGATGGATTGTTAAATTATTGGAGCGGGAAGTACAACGAAAGCAACGAACACGAGTCTTAACTTTAAGAATATCGCAACGTTTGTTATGCCACGCGGGTGCGGGAATTCCTAGTCCTCTCAATCTTTTCGGCTGCGTTAAGCACATCAATTTCAATGCTTTATTCGTTAAATATTATCATTCGCATACAGTAGGCTGCCCTCCATTTTGCAAAGCTAATGGATTCGTTCACCGTCCATTCGATATTGAGCGATCAAAGCCGAATTTCGTGCCGATATTCAATGCCGAATTACCGGTTGCATTTCTTCTATTGATAATAGAATATTAAACACATCCCTTCGATCATAATGAAATCTCTATCGTAGGATTGCAATTCAAAACCGCAGGATTCTTATCGCTCGGAGCTAATAAATATTGGTCCCGGATTTTTTAATACAAAGGAGTTGGAATTTTAATCGATCGATACCTTCGATTTTCAGCTATAAAAAGTTGCGCACCGTCTGCATACCTTCTTTTTTATCGTTCTCTCGCTCGCCTGCAAGACGAACGTCGGGACAAAAGTCAGCGAGTGCGTTTGCTCGAGGGCGAGGCACGGCGGCGGCGGGGGGGGTGCGCTTTATTATTATTTTGCAAACGGCACAACAAATGCCCCGCACAATGATACAACAATCAATCCCTAGGAGTCCCGCGAGTGAGATACACCAGGCGGCATTGGCCGGATGGGACAACGAAGAGCTTATAGGCCGGCTCGAAATGTAAATTAAAATGATCTCTCGTGCGATTTGGCGCCGCCCTGACGGCTCCAAGCCATCCAAGAGATCTAATGTAATTAGTTGGGAAACGGCGTTGCCTCGGGAGGGGAGCGAGTCGAGGGGAGCGATAAGCATTTCCCGATTCACCACGGCACGGGCCCATTGTATCTATCCCGATGAATGCGCGATAACGGGGCGGGGGGGAAAGGATGCGAGAGCCGCGTCATCTGGATTCCAGGCGTCTCTTCGCCGAGGCTACGCCGGAAGTGTATTTGCTAATGCGATAGCGCCGAGGAGGGCGCGAGGATGCGACGACAGGCCGCGACCGGCGAATGAGAAAACATTAATCTAGACGCGTTTTGTATTCTCTCTTCGCCTCCCCCCCGGCTTTCTTCCATCCCCCGGCTAGGGCCTCGCGTCTCTCCTTCTCCACTTGCCGCGCGGAGGCGTATAATGGAACGCTGTTATTGCCGCGTTACGGCGTCTGCACAATGCCCCGCGTTCCGACGTCGCGCCGGCGTCTGTCGCGGGCGCGAACCGAGATTAAAATTTTCCGGCGCGCGCGCGAGGGAAAAACAATTATCCCGGACGCCTCGCGCGGGGGATTATTATTAGGTTCCGCTGCCTCTCTTCGGCTGACGGGCCCTGCCCCCCCTCCTCCTCCTCTCGAGGGAGCGCGGCGCGCCCTCCGCTTAATTAGGTGGCTTTGGGGAAGGGGGCAGGGGGGCGGAGGCAACCCAATCCCCGCCGAGCCGGGATTTATCCGATATTGTCGCGGATCTAAGATCGCGCCGGTGGCGGCGGCGGCCGGGGGGGGGGCTTTGACGAATGAAAGGCTTACGTCCGAAGGAGCCGCGCGCAATCAGCGCCTCGCGAATTGTTCCCTCGACAATTTGTCGGCTGCTTCCTTGGGCCCCAGTTGTCACCAGCCACGCTCTCTCTCTCTCTCTCTCTCGTTCTTCCCCCCTCAGCTCGCTTTAGCCGGCAAACGAGTCAGCGTAGCGACGCGAATGAAAGAAGCCGGGGGGGGGCAGGGGGCAGGGAGCTCGGCTATCGGCGCACCCGCCGACGGGACCCTCGCAGCCGAGCTTGGGAGCGCGGGGCGGGGGTAGAATGAAAGGGCCGCGGCTCGGCGCGAATCACCGCTAAGTGTCGGCTGCCGTCGGTGCGACTACTATTCGAGGCGGTATCGTCGCTCCCGCGGAAGGGCTTTCTCTGGGTAATTCATTATTCGCGGGCAGGCTCCGTGAAGCCGGTCCCTTTATTCCCGGAGGCGCGAGTCCGTGAGCTCGCGCCCGGACACCTCCGGGGCTCACCTGGGCTCCTCTACGGCCCTCGGCGGGGCTCTCGGGCGGCCCGGAGGAACCTCCTCCCGGCCCCGTCATTATCGTTATTGCACGGCGAGGGCCATTGTCGGGTAAGCGGCTGAGCGCGAGCTCGCATTGTTCTCCTTACTTCGCACCTCCCGCAGCCCTCATCGAATCGATTTCAACAGCGAATGAAAAAAGGCGGCAGCCGGCTCTTCCTCGACGCGACTCCCTTAACCGGAAGCCATTGTTTTGCCATTTGACACCCTGTCGGCGATATCCGCGATCTCAAGAATTCTCTCTCTCTCTCTCTCGCTCGCTCGTGCTCTTTGTTTCCGTTCGCGTTCACGCGTCTGTCCCGAGCTTGAATGGCAGTTATTTGAAAGATTCGAATTGTGCGCTCCTCAAAATTAGGCCATCCGAAATTTCCATCCTGCTCGAAGGCTGAAAAGTCTCCTCGAGCATCGCTGCATTCCAAAAGCCCTCGATCCGTAGCTCGATGCGCCTTTCCACGGGCACTTCCTCCTTCGAGATTCGGATCTTAATTCCTCCTAATTCCCGCTGAAGATGCCATCTTATCTTATCGGGCTTCTCTCTCGGCGAACCTTAGTGCCTCGCACTTAAGTTCCCCTGAATTGAGCCTCGTTTAAAGGAGGAACTTCCTCTCGTTGCTGGCGATTGGCTTTCCATTATTGTCTGTCAGCCTTTGCCCCACCTTTAATATTATTTAACGTTTTAAACGACAAATTCATGCACGAATGCTTGTTCGGGGACGCTCCGACAAAGAAAAAAAAAAAAAAGAAAAAATGCAACATTGTAAAACTTTCCACAAAATACCGATACGATCGTTGAGATAAGAATTACAAATGCGTGGATCAGAAGTGACTGCGTATCAAAGGTTTGGCCGAAAAGAAAGGAGGCTCCTGCTTTCGGGTAACCTCACCCTACCAAAGCTTTTATTTTATTTGCTTTCGAACTTCGTCGACCGACGATATCGACGTGCTTAACGAGCCTCCGTAGCGCAGCTCCCGATAAGCTAATGCATTAAGCCATTCGATGATCGGATTAGTTGCGTAGGTAAAACGCTCAAAGTAAAGGTAGCAAATGCAGTAAAGAGGTGCGGAGGAGGAGCGACGGGAGGGGACGAGCGGGGAGTGTAGCGCGGGCCTGCATAGGGCGAATGACGAAGGGCGCACGGATTCTCCAGCGATAGTCGAAAGGCAAAGGTCGCGGGCAGCTTTATTGAAACGGGCCTCCTCTCGGCGGGAAGGTTACCCGATAAAAAGGGCAAAGGAGCGGAGCAGCGAGCGAGCGGCCAGGACTCGTCGAGGCCAGGTGCAAGGGATCCGTTGCAGTCGCGGAGTCCTCGGCAGCGAATTAGCCGGCGGCGATCGGAGATCAAACGCGGGCTTTGGCGGGGCGGGAGGGGAGAGGGGAAAGGAGAGGTGCCGAGGGAGGAAGTTCATCGGCCGGCTTTGGCCGTTCGCGAGGAGTCGCGCGTCTCGGGAATTTTCCAAAGCTGCTTGCGGTGTCACACGTGTGTCTGTGTGTGTGTGGGTCTGTGGGTGGGTGGGTGAGCCCGAACTTTGAGGCCTTTGCTAACGCGACAAAATGAATCCGCTTACGGGGTTGGACCTAATGCCGCCGGCTGATTAAAGCCGGCCAGCCCCCCGAGCTCCCCCCCCCCCGACGGATCCTCGGAGTCCTTTTGTCGCGCCTCGGCGCCATCGCTTCGCCTCTCACGGGTCGCCGATCGCCTCCAACGCCGAATACTTGACGCTTGCTTTTGCTCCATCGACGGGGAATTGGCCTCGGACCGGCTCCTCTATCAGCTTCTATCCTTTGCGATAGCCCCGCTTATTTCACGGTTCTAGGCCCGACTCTATCCGCTTCTTTGTGCGTAATCAAAATACTTCCGGCAGAGAGTCAAATTTGCCGCGTTCCGCGTTCTGGATCGTCCCTGAGCAGGTCCCATTGGATTTATATAGAACGACGTTGGATTTTCCATTAGTCGCACTCTAGCGTCCGTACGTTCGGGTAATAAGGACCCAATTAGATTATCGAAATTACGCATTGGCTCTTGTTGCTTCGCCTCAGCCGAAGGCCTCAATTTTTGCTAAGTGCCCCCCCTTTACGGCAATATAGAATTGCTTAATCCCTGTCACCGAGCCATTGAATATTATGATGATATGATAATAAAATTGGATCGAACGAATAACCGACAATCGCACTGATGGTAATAAAAAAAAAACTCGATATCTACTGATCCGTCAATCTTTTAATGTATCTCGCTATTTATTTACAAATGAACGGATGAAAGCAACATTTGCAAACAAATGATCGATCGTAGGGGTCTAAGGAGAGAATTACAAGCCTCGAGAGAGAACATAATTTTATTGTCAATTGTACCGAATTCTTTGGGCCGATGATTCGGATTTTGGCTGCCGCGAGTGCGCGTATTAAAAAAAGAGAAAATTAATGCAGTTAGGATTTGTAAGGGATCGAAAACTCAGGAGAAAAAGTACCTTTTCGGCCTCGCTCGAGCTTCTAACCGAGGTACAGTTTCGCTTTTGGCTCTTTTTGGATTCATTACAACGTTGAATAGGTCCTCCCAACGTAAAATGCCATCGTGACCTGCATCCGATGGCCCTGGATGTTACAATTTTAAAACGAAATTCTGCTCCAGCCAATGAGACACGACAGTTTGTGGAATATTCTGTAATTGAAAACCGGTGCCTCGAAGGAGGGCTCGAGCGCTCTTGGAAAATAAAAAGCCTCCCCTCGGTCCAATTCCATTTGTAATTAAGGTAAGGTAATATTTCAAGGAGTTGAATTAACGCTTCGTTAATGCAGTGGATAAAATTAAGCTAATGGTAGAAAAGCACTTGCAGCTATTTTGGACGATTTGCTCGCTTTCGATAATCGAACCTTTGCAGGGGCCGGAGATAAATATAACTTAAAGGCACTTGATTGAATAGGAGGGCAAAGTGAATTTTACAATTTAGCGAGTAAGTAAAGTGCACGAGTGGGGGCTCGATGCGAATTATCAATTGTGCGTGAAATTCTAGTGCGCTGCTGAATTAGAAGCGGCGCGGGCGTATCGAATGTCCTGGGCAAAGCCTAAGATCAGTGAAAATACCACCGACTACTCGGCTAACTATTGGAAGCAGCGTTACGAGAGGGCGAGAGGGCGAGAGGGAGGGAGGGAGGATTCCAATCGACAAACAAGGAGCTCGGGTAATGTTCCGTGCTCCACGGCATTGTTCCGTATTGTTCCCCATTGCCGATGCGGGAATCGCGTTCTTCGCGCTTTTGTCGCGTGTAGGCTCATGTCCCCGATTCGAAGCATCCCTCCGGTCCATTCGCTTCTAGAATTGCCTCGATATCTCCCTAACTCCTTCCGGTGCTGCTGCGCACTTTTTTAATCATACTAATTGTAATTAGCTTGATTATTCTTTTTCAGTATCAGTGCACCGAGCTTAAGTCGAGCTCGTGGCGAATCTGCGCCTCTATTAATGGATTATGAAAAGGTCTTTCATATTTTCGCAGACGTTATTAGCGCGTGGATTTTATTATCGAGTCGGCATCAAAGGGAGAGGCTCGCGAGAACTTTTGATCGGCAGAATCATAATGATAAGGTTCCCTTTATTCTTGTTTCATCTTCTTTTTTCCTTTGCTCTTTTTTTCTTCTTTTCTTTCTTTCTTTCTTTCTCACTTTTTTTTTTTTTTTAATAATTAGTGGGAGCACTTGTATTATTAATATAATTTTTTTTTCTTTTTTCTTCTTCGAATAACGCATGGCGTCGATGCTCGTTCGTTCCTCACTGATTCATTCGACTTAATTTCGTTGCTTATTAAAACATGTTAGGATACGAAATGAATTAATATTAAAAAAAAAATCAATACTAACGTAAAAGGTTGCCGGTAAATAAATGGAAAATCCGCTTTGTCCGAGTTCCCAATATTGATCCGCAGTCAATAGTACACACAATTCTAGATGATGATAACTGCGATGTAAAGTGTCGCACTGTCAAGAAGTTAAATCAGCGATAAGTTTCCGATGGATTATTATCGGATACCAGAAGAATCGAAGCCTGCCTTTAGATTCGTGCCCCTGCAGCAGCATCAACGACTCGATAACGTAATTGAGATTTGAATCCTGATCGAGTCTTGTTTGGAGTAAGAAGGGAGAGGGGGCGGGAAAGCAGCGTCGCGGAGGGAAAATCAAGCCCGGAGGAGGTCTCAACTCGCGACGGACGTTGGCACGCGGTGAATCGTTCCGGGGACTCGGTCGGAGGCCTTCCTCGCGCTAACCCCGATCTCGACGCCCTGATTGATTCCTGGCGATTGGCTGCGATCGATGACATTAGAAGGGCGGCAGGGAGGGCGAGAGTCCCACGGAGGGACTGGGGGGATGACTTCCGATAGATCGATTTCAGGGCTTGGGAGGAGGAGGAGGAGCCGATTCGCCGGGGCGCGAGGAGCTCGGCGAGGAAGCAAACGGTGGATCGGCGCGGCCTTGAATGGCCGAAGGAACGGAGAGTCAATAGCGGTTTCCGGCTCTTGCCGCCGCCGTGGCTCCTTCCTCGTCGGCCCAACCCCCCTGGCGAAAGCCCTTCGGAGGCGCGCGGCTCTCCCCCAAAGAAAATGCGGTCGCGAGGGGTCGGGGGGGGATGTGTCGACAGAGAGGGAGGAAGAAGCCACCGCGTCTCGGGAGACGCTTCCCCGGGCGTATTGGATGCGCTTAATTACCGGTGAAATATCGTTAATTAGTAAAGGTCGGCGGCGCGGCGCAAGAGAGCCCGGCCAAGAGGAAAGTAGAGGCTCGCCGGCCTACTACGGCGGCTCCCGTCCGCCCATAGGGAGCTCCCGGAAAGTTCCGCCAGCTGGAAGGCCAACTTCATAGACGCGGTTGATTATTTAAGAGAAATTACAGAACCGCTCGAGAATCTGCGTGCGGCCGGGGGGGGGGGGGGTAGGGGGATAGTAGTAGAGGCTCTTTCCGAGTTCGAGCCTTCAATTACTCCGGGGCTCTCTCTCTCTCTCTCTCTCTCTCTCTCCCCCTCGGCTTGGCTGGCGTTTTATTTTCGGTTCTCCGGGCTCTGTTAACCCTAATTAAATTCCAGCGAGCTCGAGCCGGCAAAAGGATCCTACCGGGGGCAGGCCTCGGGTCAGGCTCGCGTTCCTTTGGACCGGAGGCCGCGCCCCGGCGCCCCGAGGTAAGAAGCCACACCTTCGGGCAGGGAGGCTCGGGGCCGATCGCCGATCGGGAAGCGCTTAGCCGCGGAGAGGAGCCTCGGGAGTCCGGGGGCTCGGACGCGCGGCGGCGGCCGGGGAGGGGCCGTGGGGGGGGGTCGGGGAGACCGAGCGTCTAGCTGATTAATTAGAAAGTCGAGTCGAGGGAGAATGGGGTTGGCCGGCCGAGGGGCCGCGGCGGCGACCGGGAAGCCCTCGGCTCAGGAGGGAGGCTCGCTCAGGATTCGCTTAAGCCCGAGCATGTGTGGCAAAGGCGACGACGGCCGACGGACGCCACCCTCGCGCTTCTTCGCGGCAGCGCCGGGGCAATTTCCCTGCCGCGGGGGGACTCCCCGGCTCGAGGAATAACGGAGAGGCGAGCCAAGGCACAAAAAAACCCCCGACCCGACCGACTCGTCATGGAGGAAGAGGGGCAGGGGCTGCGCCAGGCATCGGGGGACCTTACCCCGGGGGCGGCGGGGACAATGGCGAGTCCAACCGCGGCTGAGGCCAAAGGCCGAGAAAATGGATTCATTAGCGGAGCGTTGAGCCGCAGCTGGGACGGCCCTCGTTTTATCGGATGTCGGTTTACGCGTAATTACGGATTTCCGACTGGTCGGAGGCTCCACCTCCGATGCTCCCGGCCGCGATCCCCCGGGGACGACGGTGATTGCAGCCTCCCCGCGCACCTTAACTCTCTTATCGATTTTAACGCGTTATTGTATTTGACGCTCGGCGGGCGCTGCGCAGGCTTGATGAGGCCTCCGGGATGCTCGGCGTCCTTTCCCTTTCATCCGCATCCCATGCGCCATCGCGGATCCATCGTTAATTATACCATATCCGTGCGCGCTGCCTCCCCCCGCCCTCGAGGACGAGCCCGAGCCTCCTTTCCTGCGCGATGCGTCTTCCTCCCTTGGTCTTTTTTCTCCCCCCCCCCTTTGCCGGGGAGTACAGGCACCCCGGCGGCCGATTAATTAAATATCCGCGGATAATTGGGGGGGAAAAAAATGTCTGTGCGTCGCGAGCTTTGCCGGAATCGCTACATTCGTCAAACCGAATAAGCGCGGGAGGGGGGATTTAGCAATTTATCAATACTACGCGGCTAATAAATGCTAATCGGGGAGTCCTTTGTGGGGGCGCGAACCATACGACGATCGAAGAGCTCGAAGGATATCGGGCGGTGCTTGAAGAAAATATGTTCCATAAGAGAGTGGGGGTATTTTTAATAAGAACGCACTCGCGGATTCCAAAAAGAACCGAAGATCCGCGATCAGGGGGTCCCGCTTGTATTGACAGCGGGGTGTGGGAACGGAGATGACCGGCCAAGGAGCGCCGGCGATCGGGGAAAGTGCCGGGGGAGGAGAGCAAAGGAAAGCTCGGTCTCGGTAACGACGGGCCGGTCGTCGTCGGCGGGGGGCCCGAAGGAGGCTGGGCTGCTTCGTCGCCGGCACTTAAAGGCCGGCCGACCGCAGAGAGAGAGAGGAGGCAGCCGGGGTTCGTGGCCCCTGACAATGGCCTGGCCCTGGACACGTGGCCCCAAGCTCCCCGGCGTCTTGTCCTCGGCCCCTCCCGCTCGTTCGCACGACCCGGGGAAACGTGATTTCGCTCGTCATTGTCCTTGGGCAATATTGAAATGCGGCCGGGTGCGCCCCGATCTCGCGTCCTCGAGGCGGCGAAGGGTAAAGTTTTTGGAGCGGGCGTGTGCCTCGCGAGCCCGGTCCCGCATTGTCCCCGGTCCCGCTATTGTTTCCGAATTCTGTGGGCTCGATTCTCGGCCGGCTTAATTGCTTTTGCGACGCAGGCCCTCTCTCTCTCTCTATATACATACATATAGATCAATCGCGAGCCCGAGCGACGACTCTCTCGCTCCGATGGATCCGCCGCCTCCTCCAGGCTCCTCGCGGAAGATCCGGCCTCGGGCCCCTCGACGGGCTCCTGGATGGCTGCCCGCGACGGGGCATCCGGAAATCACTTTGCCAGATTAAACGGATCCCGGGGCCCCGCATTCGTCGGCTCTGATTAGAATCGGGAGCTCGCCACGGCCCTCGACTCGCATTGTGCGGCTCCCGGTCATTATTGCCGACGGGTGTGTGGCTCCGGAGCCCCCGGAGCAAACGAGATCGCGGAGCCCCGGGCCCGGAGCAGGTTCTTGCTCCACCCGAGCGCTCCTACGCCCGAGCCTGCTTTACAGATGCCCGCCATTGATAATGGACCGAGATCCCGCTCGCCGAGGGCTCTTTTTTTTTTATTTACTCGGCGACGGCCCCTACAATGGCCCCCGAGAGCAGCTTTATTTCATCCAATTTGAAACGCTTCGACGTCTATCTATTATTGCTCTGCTGCTGCGCGGGGGAGGGGCCCGCAGGCAGAGGCCGCGTTTAAGTAGTACGCGCCTAAGCGCTTAGGCCCCTCTCTCTCTCTCTCTCTCTCTCTCTATTATTCCATTATGCCGCGCGAACGTATACGATTTCAATTTTCATCGATGCGTTAGCGTCGTCGATTCAAAGTCGAATTGTCCTGCTGCGCGCTCCCTTTTCACGACCTTCTGACTGCAATTTTCTAACAATTAAACGAAACATCCAAATCAATCGCAACCGGATTCCTTAAACGGGCTATTAAACATGGCCACGAGCTCCGGTCAAAGGCTTAAAAACAAACGATCGACATTGGTCAAAGTTATCCCGTGACTATTTGTTTCGAAGAAGCTCGTGGCATTTCTTTGCACTCGCGTTAAAAAATCAGCCCTACGCGTTGACGCCGTCCCGTAATCTAACGCAGCTGGAATCGTCTTCGTTAAAGGAAGACCGTAGATTCGTCAAGGGCTCCGATCCGAGGAATTCATACGGGACTCGGTGGCGGTGGAAGTTCGATTTCACCCCCGAGAATGCGGCCCTAAAGTAAACTACGCGCACTGGAGTCACCAGGTCAGAAGCGTGTCCCAGGACCACATCGTTATGGGCAGGGATTTTCGTACCGCCCTCCCCCATAAATGATTGTTCTCATAGGGGTTAAGGACTACTACGCCCCACCGGGACAACTCCATTATACGAATCCACTCTCCCGAGTGCCTCACTCTTATCTCTCTCTCTCTCTCTTTCTCTCTACGTACTTCCCTTAAAATAACCACGCCAAAAGGATAACATAAAAGAGTCATTTGTAATGCAACGTGTCAATCTTTTGTTTGTTTTTTTTTTCTTCTTTCGATGACTTATCGATGGCTCGAATATTACATTCCCTGCTCTTTGAGCCTCGTGTTTTCGTTAACAAGGGGATGAAGTGTTTAGATCTGTTTACACCCGACATTTCCTCGGACAGCTACTGGATCCTCGAGAGTCGATAGTCACTTGCAGATGCTGCAACCGCTTAACTCTTCTTTTTTCTTTTTTTCTTCTTCTTCTCATTTTCATCACTTTTATAAGAGCAATGGGATAAAAAAAAAGTCCGCGCCAATGGAGTACTTTATAAAAGAATTACGGAAAAATGGATGAAAATACGGGCACACTAGAACCTCATTAATGTACAGTTACAGATATAAGACCGGATATAATCTGCCAAATGTATAGTGCAGATTTTATAAAAGCAGGCTTGAAACTTATGATAAATATCAAGTTGAAAGTTTAATTAATGTAGTCTCTGTGCAGCAGAGCGAAATATGCGGGTATTTCAGAATAACTGAAAGAACTTTCCTTTTAATTTTTCCATCGCTTTAAAATGCACGACAAGCCTATTATTAAGTAAAAAAAAAAAAAAAAAAAAAAAAAAATACTGCGCTTAGCGCTAAAAACATTTTTCTCAATCTTAAAAATGAACTCGTTCGCTTTTATTCGAATTAACAAATGCTCTTACGCGATGTATGTAAGGGGTAAGAAAAATGTTTGGTCGCATTTTTAATAAAAATGGCAGCTCGCGAATACAAAGCAAGGGTAATAGAGGCCTTAAGCATTACGGAGCCCGGCCTAAACTGGTTAACCATTATCAACCAGCGGGGAAATTTGGAGGCGCGTCGATTCTTGGCGAGCCCTCCCCCGGGGAAACAGAATAGAGCCCGAACAATGGGTGCGGATAATATACTAGAGAAATGAACTTACCTCGCCGGATATCGAGAGATCGGGCTTTGAGAAAGGAACACAATGCTTTTGACGCATGTCAAGTGATATATTTTGCGTGCAGTTCGTTCCCTTGTTTTAGCAACGCGGGGCAATGCCGGCCGGGAATAGCTCGATTTCTCTCTTGGCCTCTTCGTCGCCGACCGACTGCTCGGCATTTCTAGTGTACAAGGCCGGGCTCCTCCGACCGACAGGGGCTGTAGCCACGCATAAGGACCTGCTCCTTCGTTGGATCCCCCCTAGCAGGGATGATATGTATATCGAGGACTTGAGATCCTGCGTAAGTCTCGGTTCTTGGTCTCGGGCGGAGGCGCTCGGGGAACCGATTCCCGAGTGCCGATCGATAACCGGTGCCCTTGTCGAGGAGCAGCAAGGACGCGGCTCCACCTCAGAGGTCGGAGGGAGTTGGGCCCGGCCCCCGTTGTACAAGATTAATTCCCCGGGCTCTGGAGGACATCGGTGTCCTCGGGGCGACGCCGGGGCGCGCAGGAAACCCCGGCGAAGGGAGTCCTGGCTCGGAGGGGGCGGGGAGGGTCGAGCGAGCGAGCGAGCGTCTCCCCATTGTAGCGCCAGTATTGGATCGCGAAGGGAGCGGGAAGGGGCGCCGGGCACGGGAGGGACGTCTGAAAGGGACGAGGCCGGCGGGGGTCGAGTCAATGCTCAGGCGGCCGTAAATGGAACAACGCGGTGTAACGCAGGGGGCTTGATTAAAATATTAATTGAGATGGAAATAACGATGATTCGCCCTCGCGCCCCGCTGAACCCCGAGCTTTGCGCCCGCGTTCCCGAAACCGGCCTCCTCCGCGACCATCGGCTCCCGGCTTCGGCCTCGAGCTCTCCTCTCCGCGGATCGCGGCCCCTCCCCCGCGATTATCGGGCCGCTCCCAACCCTTCCCTGCTCCCCACCTTGTTTCGGCTTACCCCGCTCGAGGCTCGTCCTCCAACCGATCCCAGCCGACTCCTCCGCTGGCTCCGCTTATGGAATTACGAAAAGTAGCTCAATTTTTTCATTATCGAGCGCCCGCTACTCCTGCCGATACGGACCGGGAATCCTCTATTTTTTATCCCGCTCCTATTATGCGAGGGAAATTCTTATTTATATACATATTCAAAGCGAAGGCGCAGTTACCTCTCATGTAGATTAATGGAGTTTATAAAGCTAACCATTCCCCCCCCCGTATTATCAACATTAATTTTACAGATACGTTATCGAAAATGTGTCTACAATTTTATTAAAAGCATCCTATGGGCTGCGAACGCGCCCATTTCCAAAATGCGTATATTTATCATGATTATTCTATCCACGGCTAACGCAACTCCACCTCAAACGAATGGGCTATAATTATAATATTATTTCGCAAAAATTTCCTAATTTTCATTTTCATCTCACCCTTTCAATTCTAATTTCCATAAGCATACGTTCGTATTCATATTGCCCATTCATAAACCTTTTTGGAAACTCGATTCATCTGCTTGGAAATTCAAGCTATGTACTATGGCAACAAAGACCGCGGTTATTATTAAAAGACAGAAATAAATAGATTGGATGTCAAAAATGATAAAGAATAATAAGATATCAAAGTGAAAAATTTATACTTCAAGAAAGTTAACGAACGATCGTTTTCAATCTCAAATGTTAACATTTTTAACAATTAACTTCGACTCGAAAACCTTACAGGGTATCCTCGCATCGTTAAACTACGCATGGAAATATTTAATCTAGTCGTATAATGTTCGATAGAAATATAACGCCCGAAAAACATTTGTCTTTTGAATTTACAATTATTCTCTTAAATCAATCGTAGTATATTATTTATTATATAAAAAAACAAAAAACAAACAAAAAACAAAAAACGTGTTGGTAAGTTTATTTGAAATTAGTCTTTTTCATAAACTTTGACGCTAGAAGATAATTTTCCATTACTAAATTTAACTTAACATCTTCCATTACTTAAATGTTATCTATATTAGAAGAAACTTTTTTATTAAAAGGCACAGACTCGAGTCTACTACAAGAGCTGAAAAATTCGGTTAACGATTAAAGATATTCGGTATGGAATTATTGTGCCGAAGCATCGGATATTTTGTTAAATATTGAAAAATGTTGTAGGACACGAGTCACGTCGAATAAAAAATAACCGATAACAAACACAAATAATGGAAAAGGAAAACGCCCGCTTCGACTTTCACCACCACAAGCGTCCGGAGTACAAAGTATATTTATCACCGGGAGCGCATTATATTAAGGTAAATCACTAGCGAATGCCATACAAGACTTCGAACGGGATTCGAATATTTTTCTCTACATTTAAATGTAGGAAAATAATAAAAAATAACAAAAGACCCGAGGCGGGGGAGTATTTCATTTTCCGGAGTGAAGCGGCGCGAGCGCCACGGACCGGCGATATTCATTATTATTCGACTTTTCTTCGGATTCCTTCCGGCTTTTTTCCTTTCCACCAAGACGACTCAAGGCTTCCTGCCAAGTCAAATCACTTAATAGATTGAGTCATTATTTTTTATCCGATCGCTATGGAGGCCCCGTCGTCGCCCTTTTGTTGTATCACAGCCGTACGTATCACTTTTGCGCCAACAAGTTTTACCCCCTCCCTCCCTCTCCCACCCATACATTTTACCCTCCAAAAGTTATATACGTTGCGTAGTAAAAGAAACTTTTCAAATTCTTATAATTTTTTGGTCGACGAGTTGAGCTATTAATTTTACTAAAAGCAAGTGGCGGAATGCAACGTACCCCGAGCTCGTGTGTAATAAATTACGTGCTAATAGTTTTTAAATGGAGTGAAATTACATGCTCTAAAATTGGAGAAATTAATGCGTTTGAAGAGAAGACCTCATACTTTCATGACTGATGCCCTTGAGTGGGTAGCTATTGCTTTTCAATGTATTCGCGTAGCTTCGTCTTTTTTTTTTCAAAACTATCTTCTAATACGAGGGCTTTAGCCCTATAAATGTATTCCTAACGATAGAATTGATAAGTCGAGCGTTCGATGTATAATCAAAATCAAATTTAAGGTGCGATTGAAATTAAATTTAGCCAATGAATAGATGCATCATTTTCCCTTGGCGTTTAGAATGCCGCATTGATGGTATTAAGTGAGCTTTTTCCAAATTTAACCATTCGCGCAGGTCCCGACTCAATATGAATACTCCTCATCAAAACTGTACCGCAGATTTAGAAAAAAAAAAAAAACGTTTAATCAATGGTGCGAATTAGCCCTCAGTCGTGTCCTCTATCAAAGAAGGACGGAGAAAAACATTTCTCGTCGATGGCTTATGAGCTTTAATTTATATCGTATCGAGTAAAAAATTGCTTACTGACTATAGGGCAATGAGTGGAACAAGAAGTACAACAATGCCACAACGTGGCGCGTATAATATGAAAATCTTTTTCTAAAGAAAATTCGACGAGCGAATCGACTTCTGGAAGGGCAGAGATGCGCCCAAAGAAATTCCCAAGCTCGTAAACAACGAGCAGGGGACAGTGAGCTTGTAACAGCAGGGCCAAAGGGCCAGAGGTTGCATCTTCATCTTTTGCGATTTAGTCGGACCGGAGGAGAGGACGAGAGCATAGACGAGCTCGGCAAAAAAAAAAAAAAAACACCGAGAACGAAGAGACGAATAGGAGGAAGGAGCCGCGGAAGTGTCGCCTAACGCATCACAGGCTCGCTGATCAGCGACGGGCTCAAGGCCGGCGAGGGGGGAGGTGAGGTACGAGCCTTCCGGTAGTATCCGAGCTCCCTCCACCCCCGCATTTTCCGCGTCGGCAGGCCCGCGAACGGCAGCGAGAGGCGCTCACTCGTCCGTGGCCTGCGTCCCCGATTAGTAATCGTGACATCCCAGCGGTCGTTAGGTCGGACGTCCGAGGCCCTCGAGGTCGCTCCCCCGGGCCTAATGGAGGCTGGGCCTCTTGGCCTTCCTTTCGCAGTGACGCCTGCTCTCCTCCTCTCCATTTAGCTGAGCAAAGTCGGACTCGAGCTCCGGAGGGAATTTGGTTAATCCTCGGAGCTTTCGAGTACGTCGCCGAATAAAATCCATCAGCCACGCGAGATTTGGCCCCGATTTCAGGCCGCCTGCTCTTATCAGAGAATCTTAATTCACGCCTCCGTTCGCACATTGACCGCTTAATGCGCTGTGCGTTCTTAATTAATATGCCCGAGTCTCGGCTGCTATTGGAGAGCTCCTCCAGAAATGATTTTGATACGAGCTCGGCGTCGCGCTCGGAATATAATTAATGTCCCATCGAGTTCTACGCTTCCGCGCTTGGCGCCTCCTCGAAAAGAGGCCTCCCCCGAGGTCTGAGCTCGACCTTGTTTGGCCTCGACCCTTCGCGTTTTATGCCCCTACCGGGCCGACTACCTTGCGAATACATTTTCCCGGATTTCCAACGCGAGATAGCAATCGGCAAGCCGTACCTCGTTAGATTAAACCGAGCCAAACTACGCGTGGAGGTAATGAATTAACTTGCAGATTACGAGCAATTTTATTACTGCGCCTCGTTTATATCGAGGATTTTTTCCCCTACCTTTTGTTTTTTTGTTCCCTAACTTATTGCCCGGGAGAACGGCGTAGAGTAGCCGCACAATGGCGATAGCGACAATGAAGAGGTCGGTTTACTTTTCCTTCGTAATTCTATACCCATCTTCGAAGAGGCAAAAGCAAATTTGCATCGCCCACTCGGTCGTGTATAGAAATTTATTTATTATAATTGTATTGCATTTAGATTGGCACCGAGCTGAAATTGCCAAATTTCCTCGTCATCTTGATTGGTCCGAAGCTTTCGGTAGGAATAAATTACAAGGAGCAAAGTGGGAAAGAATCGCAGCACACAGACTCAGGCGGATACGTAAGAGCTTCATTCTGTTGAAGTCGTTTAAATTTAAATCCCAATAGTTCTTTGCGGAGCGTGAAAAGATCTTGTCCTTTCCCTTCGGAGCTCTTGAAACCGTAACCAATTTTCACCACTTTCTTTATCTCTTTCGGGGAGGATTATGCCCTTTTGTCGCTGCCTTTGACATTTCATTGCATTCATTACCAACCTCTACCTACATTCCGAGCTTTGCTTTCTCATCATTTGAAGGCCTTCGCAATAACGTTTGTATACGCATATATATGTGTGTGTATGTATGTACGTAGGTGTATAATAATAACAAATTAAGAAGGCAAGGAAAGGAGGATGCGAATTCAAACGGTAATTTAAGGGGGCGCAGGTGCTCGAAGTCACAGGGCACCGACAAATTTCCAGAATATTGAGCTCCAACGGGTTGAATATTATTAGGCTAGTCGCACGCACAAAGTCAACCGCGGAATAAAGAGGCTAACCTGGGAATAAAGATGGGGGAAAAACGAATCGCAGCGGAGGACAAACGAAGGGAATCCGGCGTCATTGAAACAGTGACGGGGCAAAGAAGAGCGAGAGTCTCGGCATAAAGGGGCGGCCATTGTGTCCGTGCATCCCCGAGGAAGAGGAATATTAAAAAATTGTGTCGAATGCCTGAATGATATCGCGAGCGAGCGAGAGACGCTCCCCGTGAAAGAGGGAGAGAAGAGATTGCGAGGGTTGCGCGAGAGGCGGGGATCCGCGAGGATCTCGTCCATTACCATCGCAGCTAATTTTCGACAAAGCACACGCCAAACCTTCTCCTCCTCGTCCTCCGTCGCTCCCACTTTACCGCTTTTTCTCCTCGTACCCTCTCTCTCTCTCTCTCTCTCTCTCTCGGACACATAGAGGAGCGCGCGCGCCACCACATCAACCGAGAATCCATATTTCGCGAGCCGGAGACGAGGCCAACAAAGTAAGGCATTCATTGGCTTGATTACATCCTCCATTCGTGAACTGAGCATCGATTGCCCGAAATCGGGTATAATTATCAGTCCTCGAGCCATTTAGGAAGGTACGCTCGGCGTTTGCGTTCCTAGTCCAACGAAATCCTGTTTCCAGGCGCAGAGCTCGCCCGCGCCTGAAAAAAAAATTGGCCCCTTGCTTGTGCCCACGCATTCGTGCTCATGCAGGTGTGCATAGATATTCCTACTTGGACTGAAATTAAGGGGAATTCGAAGGCCAAAGGATAATCTTTATCAGTTTAACATGCGATTTATTAATCAAGCTTCTGTAAGCCGCAATTTGTATTAAAAAAAAAAAAAGAAGGAGGAGGAGAGGGAGGAGAAAAAAAAGCACCGGACGAGCCCTTGGAACGGAGGCACTCTCCATTTACGTAATAAAGCGAACTTGGCAAAAGCTGAAAAACGTTATCGGATGCAGCGGGGCGGGGGTGTGCGGGGCGCATACCCATGCCGCTTTCCCGATACTTCGGTCAGTCGGGAAGCGGCCAATTGAAAAATAACCGCCCGATAACGAGGGTGAGCCCCGCTCGGCCCCCGAGGAGGACCCCTAAGGAAGGCGGCGGCGGGCCTCGGCGTTTGCCCCCCCCCCGTCGCATCCCTTAGTCGGGGAGCTCCTCGGTCGGCCAATAAGTACGCACCGGCTCAGGGATTCGAGGGCCGAGGCCGAGCTTCGCAGCCGCTAATGGAGTTAGATCGAGGAGTCGCGCGAAGCCGCCCAAGGGCCGAGGCCGAGCAGGTCCGGGCGGACGCACCGGGAGGCGGAGGCCCGAGCGAATCAAAGCCGGGATGAATAAGCCCCGTCGGTTGGCCCGCGGGGAGGGAGCCCGTATCGGCGCGCGCACCGGCGGCTCCCTCCGGGACGGGGGTGCCGGGGGGGGGCGGCGGCGGACGAGTGGAACAACAGGGTATATTACACAATGCTATCTGCCCGCTACAATTGCTCACAGCTCATTGTTTCGCGAACGAGACTCATCCCAGTGGCTGGGCGCCGTTCGGGGGCAGGAGGAACGAAGATGGCGCGGCTCCGCTACTGATATCCGACGGAATGATAATGCACGGGAATCCTCAAACGGAACGTGGCTATCAATTCATTGTCATATCAGGAGCCTTTCTCTTATTGGCTATGGCTCCGAGCGCGGGCGAACACTCGGCTCCTTCTCTCTCTCTCTCTCTCTCTCTCTCTCTCCATCCCTACCGGAGAAATCGCGGAATAACTCTCAAAGTACTCCGAGGCTGCTTTTCATCTCCCGCCGCATGAGCAAGATTGCTAATGAGTCGAATATAGAATTGATCTGGCTGCATTAATTTTTTTACGAATTTGACAAAGGCATGAAAAAAATCGCCGCTTCGACGTGGTCGGGCCGAGTAATTAAAGTTTTTTTCCTCGGCCATTGTTTCACGCACAAAGGCATCCGGGGATTTTTTAGCCTTACCGGAAACGCTTGAACAATCGGCAGAGGATCTTCGAGAGCCCATTGGAAAATGAGAGAGTGACGGGAGCGGCTTTATCGGACTGTTTAGGTTAGCGTGAAGGATTTTGTCGCCGAGCCGTCGCTCCTCGAAATATCATTCGCGTCCCATCCTGATATGCTCGCGCATAAATAGTCGGTATTAATGAATGGCTTTTATATTTGAATAACTATTTTAATCAGAGAAATAATGAACAACACATAATTTTCATCAGCACAATGTACAGCGGCAGGAACAAAGTAATAAACATTCCTATTCTTTCAGCGACGGAGAGCAAAATTGAAAGCTGGTATTAATCCTCATTTTCATAGCTTTTTATTATTCTGAGTTGTTAGGTGTATTATTATTTAGAAAGGAGAGCACTCTTTCTTTTTTTTTCTTTCTTTCTTTTTCTTTTTCCTTTTCTTTTTCGAGGCTGAATCAACAATTGAATGCAGACGAAATTAAATCTAAGCCCGAACGAGGCACGAGGGGGGATGGAACTGCAGGCAGGCAAGGGATAAAGCGGTCGCCCGCGAGCTTTTCGGCAAAAGGGAGATGCGAGGGAGGAGGCAACGAGCGGACGCCTAGAGGATTCCTCGATTGGGGAATCCCAGGAACGGGAGAAATAGATTCCAAACAAATCGGATATTAATTTTCCAAGGGAGCGGCTCCAACGGGGCCTCGAGGAGACGAGGCTGCAAAGGCCGAGCCCCGGGCTTATTATGTATTCCCGGGGGGGAGGGGGCTAACGCCGAATTCCGGGAAATTCTCGGGGACGAATTCGAGAACGCGAGGCTAATCGCTTCAGCGCCGAGCCCGCGGCTTGTAAATTATCCACCCACGCCCATTGGCACCTGCCGTCCTCCTCGGGAGCTCCCCCCCCTCCCCCCGGGCCAGTCGCATATCGCTTACTCGGCCCTCCTCGCCTAGCCGATGATCAACAGCGTCGTAATTTTTCCATCCGATGGGCGGCTCTCGCGTTGTTCCAAACGCTGCATTAGGTTGGCGCTCGCTCTTTTCGCCCCACCCCCCTTGAGAAATAATATCCGCCTAAAGCCGGTATCATTCAACTCGGCCGCAACACGGCTACGGCATAATTTTACACGCGAATAATCGAATTGATTTAATTTGCGCGCGAAACTAGGCCGTCCATTAGAAAATTGTGCGGTATTCAAAAGTTGGGCTTTACTTTTGAACGGCAACGGACCCTTGCTTAAAAATTACACTCAAAATATCAGGAGGAAAGATGCAGGATTGGGCGTTACATGAGATTCTTGATGAGTTTTGATTAAAAATGTTACAGACTGACCTAAAAAGCATTGATCGTTAAGTCTCAACAACTCCGAGGGGTCATGGAGATTCTTCCAGGTATTGCGGCTCGATTAGGCTAATGAGCTTTGGATTTAAGACTCCCGGTTACAACGATCCTTTGGATGGAGCTCATCCTTGAAAAGTCGGCTCGCGACGAGACGAAGATTTTATTTCGATTCGCACGCTGATCACCAAGCGCGGCGTGCTTGGCTGCTGGCCGCCGCCTTTTTATCAGAGCCCGAGGCTTCGATCGCCAAGGCGGGCGCGGAGGCTGAAAAGCCATGCGCCTAAGCCGCGAGAAGCTCAGAAGCGGCTGCCTCCTCTATATTAATAAGCCAGTATCCGCAGAATGTGGTCGGGGGGGGGGGGGAGGCAGCTCGCATGCGCTTCAAATGCTCTGCAGGGAAATCGATAGAGCCGCGCCGTCCGCGGAAATTTGATATGCCGAGTATCGTCGGATTTAAAAGGACGGCCGGGGCGCGCCGGGCTCTCGTCCTCGAGGAAGGTGCCGAATCCGGCAGGAGTCACTCGTCGGGGATCACGCGTTAGATCTCCGACGAGGGCTGGTTCAAGGGGTAGGATGCCAAGGATCAGCCCCCGGCCTCGTTCGACCAATCGGTTCCTCTTCCTCTTCATCTTCTTCCTCCTCTTATTCTTCTCGGCCATTGAACCGCGACTCTCGCTGCCCGACCCAGGGCCAATTATCCGAGCCAGGTGTCTCGATAAACGAGGAGTCCGGGCATCCCGCGACTCGAGCGGACTTCTCCCCTCGCACCTCGCGAAAGCCTCTCGGGCCCGCTCTCGGCTCGCCGTGGTATTCACCGGAGCGTCTCCGGAGGAGAACGCGGGTCCGCGTGGCTTATCGGCTAGGGGGGGGGGAGAGGGGAGAAAGCCTCCGAAGGCTTTGGTTCCTGGACATCGGTCGGAAAGTGAGACCTGCTCATCGCCGAAACCGAGCGCTTGGTGCTCGATCCCAGGGCGCTTTTGCAATAGGACACGGGGCCGGGCGTCTTAAGGGTCCGCGTCTAGCCGAGAGGAAGACGCCGAGGGAGCCACTTTGCTCGACTCGGCCCCCACAAGGCCCCGCATCCTCGGTTCCCAAGAGTATCCCCCCGAATAGCCTCGCGGCTCGGCCAACCTCCTCCCCGAGCCTTCTTGTCCTTTGCCTCCCACGCGAGTCCACCGGCCAACAAAGGGAGGAATAATCTTCCGGGTGGTAAAGGCACGGCCCCTACCATCGGCATCCGGCTACGGCACCGGTCATAATCGCCCGGCCACGTCGGCCCCCGATGGAAAAACAAGGGTTGGCGAGCCCTTGATCGAGAAGGCGCGCGACCTCTTTGATGCATCCCGGAAATTCGCGAGGGCATTAGCTCTCGGTTAGCCGAACAACGAGCCCTTCCGGGGGCTAATTATCATTTGCCGAGGATTCACCCTCTGCAGCCTCGGACCGCGCTCCTCTTCGGCGCTCGCTATTCTCTGCCCCGGCGGAGGCTACCCTGCCACCCCCGCGGATGATCAAAAATCGCACGGAGGTTGTGCGCTTCGAGATGCCGAGATAAATGCTCGATTAAGCTCACCCGAGGTGGAAATGCTCCCGGCTCTCGTGCCTCGCAGAATCTTCCCGTCCGCGTGCATTGTTGCTTTTGCCCGATTACGAGCGACCTAACCCCCCCGCCTCGGCCCCCAGTCGGCCAAAGTCGATATTAGAAGTCTCGGAAAAGGCTCCGGGCTCGAGCCTCCGTCTATTGCACCTCGAGTGCGTCTCTCTGGGAATAAGTCAAAGTGTCGAGGAATCGCCAGAGTCCGGCCCTCCTCGCGGCCGAGCCTTGATATTACGCCTCGGCAGGTCGGGCAGCCGAATTTTCGTGATAATTGTTTTGGACGAATGGAGCTATCGATGGGAGCGCGGTCGAGCCCCGAGGACAAGACCGAGTCCTTTTTTCTTCGGGCTCTAGAGCCCTGCATAAGATGCATTGGCGTAATGAATTACTCCGGTCGGGGGGGGGGCGGTGGGAGGGAGCCGCTCTCCTGAAAAGCCGGAAACTGCCCAAAGCCAATCGATGGAGAGGTTTGTTTTTTTTTTTTTTTTTTTTTAACAGCGGTCCGTGTTCTCGGTACTTTAACGTTGAATTCATTGGATGCTCATCAAGCTTAAAAGTACCGTAAACTCGCCGCGTCTCGTTAATTATCGCGGCACCGACGCCAACTTCGGCCGCGCTTCCTTACATTGGCATCTCCCTCGAAAATTTGCGGATGCTATGAAACTTCTTCGTTCGTTACTTTTTTTCTCTCTCTCTCTCTCTCTCTCTCTCTGCGCTTCAATTTCTAAATTAGGGACTCAGCTTCAATTTTAACACTGCACAGCTAAGGCTCGCAATTCAGAGCCAAGATAAAGGGAAACAGTTGCCCTGCACGAGTCGCGGTATTATTAGCTCCGCGAATTGTAACAGGCTTCAGAATTATTGCCGGGGAATTCAGTCGACGAGACGCTGCTTTCCTCCCGGGCGATTGCAATGTTCCCGGTTGAAGGGAATGGGGGGGGGGGTGCAACCGACGCGAGGACACCCGAGGAACGAAAGAATGACTCTCCTCTCAACTTGACCCACTGTGTATTAAGGGGTATTTAAAAAAGTCCCGGGGGTTCGAAGATCGAGCCCGACCGCGAAAGTCTCTGCGGGAATCTGCAGGTGTGGCCCTTGTTTTTACTTCTTTTATTTACTCTTTTTCTCAACTCCCGGCCAATTGTCTGGCGAAGCTTCGCTTCGATGTTGGCGACTCTCCGTTGCGTCGGAGGCGCGATGCCCTCCTTGTAACTTTTAATCTCCCTCGATCTTTCCAATGACATTCGATCGGGGATTTTTCGATTCTCCCTCCTGCCAAGCCAATCGTTGAATTAATTTGTGCAAAAATTATATCTCCACACTTTTTCTTTACCGCGTCTTTCACTACTGCACTTTCACTGCTACTACAAAATTCGAAACCGAATGCCTGAATCAGGAGAGCAAAATCATAAGGTGTATAAAAATTGATAATTAAATACCGTAAAAATAAGTTTTATCCCAGAGTACTTTTTTTCATTAATTGTTTTGGTTTAAAATGTGAATTTTCTTTCTTCTTTTATTGAGTAAAATGATTAAGTAAATTAATTTGATTAATTTCAATAAGGATTTAATCAATTTTATATGTCAATCAAAAATTCATTCGCATTAACCGGTATAGAAAATAGAATAATTACGGTCAATTTCATTGGGGTCTCCAGCAAAAATCTAATTAATAAAGGAAAGGCATATTTCACATTGTTTTACATCAATTACAAATCTGATGAAAAAATACTAATAAATATTAGTACACAAAAGCAACGAAATAAAAAAATGCTACCTGGTAAATTACGTAAAAATTGCAAAGATAAATATTTACAAATTTAAACAACAAAGACACAATTCATATTGCACTTCTGCTAAAACTAAAACAGCTGTAATTACGAAGCAATTAAGGCTTATTATTGTTTATACTGAAATCGTCTTATTACACGATATTGATACGCGTGTTAATATTTATTAAATATAATTCCTGTCATAATTAAAATGATGTTAAAACTATTATTTAAGGTAGATTTTTGTCTAGCCGCAAACTCATGTGAACTACTGTTTGCATTGTACTTGTGTGAAAAATTTTATAAAATTTTCTAAAAGAAATCAATGAATTTAATGTACTACAAAGACTTCTTTCAAATAAAGCGTAATTACATGGATTGCTAACATTATTTTAAATCAGAAGGCAAACTAATCGATAAACATTTCCAATGTACAATTACTACAATACAGCATTATTTGATTTATTACTTCATTATGTAAGAATCATTAGACCCGAAGAGTATCGGATTTCATTAAATGCACTGTATCCGATATAACCACGAATAAGATCAATATAATACTCATGATAAATATTATTTAACTGTATTTATGTTAATTAAAAATTACGTGATACACTTTAAATATTAATAAATTGTTTGCCTATATTACTGAAATATTTAAGAACTTTATTTTTATTTCCCTTTCCTTTATTCGCGAATACTTATCAATATTACATATTTAAAAAATCTTAATTACGGGCCTCTGCGCTGTATTAAACAGCATTTGAAGAATGACAAGTCGTTGGATTTTAACAGGCTTAGGCGGATATTACTGCGACAGTCGGGTTTCATTTTCATTAATAACGGCACAGTCTGGAAATACAAAACACAAAAACGGTAAATTTATAGAGGCTAACGAAAAAAGACCGTACGATCAAGAGAAAAGAATTAAACAAAATGAAGTACACAATATAAACGTATACGTAGGATAGGGGATAATATATTCAGGCACAGAAAAGAAAGTGCATTGCACCCATACTACTTGTAACCGATTTTCGAGATAGATAGATCTCATCCCTTGATGTAGCTTCTCTTGCTAATTCATTTTAAAGCCGACAACCTAATGCACCGGTGTAAATTCGTGTTTTTACACTTATTTCAAGACAAAGCACATACCAATTTTTTGGCCTTATCACGTGTGCGTGCATGAGATATGTATATAATTAGTTTCCAACGATGACTACAGAGAAGGCATTTTTTTTCTTCCTCAAAGTATACCAAACTTAAATATTTAAAAGACAAAAAATATTTTCTCGAATTATGTATTTGTAACTTTAAAGCAGTTGTGCTCCATACAATATGATACAAAAAGGTTGTACCGTTGCATAAGGAGAATATTTTTTGGGTTTTACGAAGAGTATATTAAATACCTGCAAAAATTGAAACTATCATTAAAGTAATTAATCTTCTGTAATTTTGTGAATACAAAGAAATGATTTCAAAAGAACTTCACATTCTCGTATCCTTTAAAATGATTGGATTAAACGTAGTGTCCCGAATTTCCATTAAAAAAAAAAAAAAAAAAAAAAAAAAAAAAAATGAAAGAAAGTAAAACGAAAGAGTCGAAAAAAAGCCGCTAAATAAAGAAAAGGTTGTAATCACATGATGACCGTATTTGTATGAGCTTCGTGTTTGCCGAGTTTTATTCTTCCTTTATTATAAAAAAAAAAAAAACATATTTATTCGCGCACATAAAACCCTCGCGTTTTTACACGCAGCACAATAATATTCGCTTACACGTGGAATAAAGTAAAAGAGGAGGGATGCATACGTACACGCGAATAAGGGTATGATTGAGAAAGGAGAGTAAAGAGATTAAAGAGAGAGAGAGAGAGAGAGAGAGAGAGAAATCGACGATGATACGCGCAGCTGGAAATTTCTCCTTGCTTGTATGTGCATACGCGTTTTACGTTGTAGCAGCAATCGTACAAATTTTATATTATACTCTAAGGAAAAAATATAACTGCATGAGCTATTCATACACGTGTATTAAAATTTCTTTTATGTTCTGCAAACTCGGGAGCTAGATATTACTTTTGTAAATTAATTACTCGACGTTATTATTCTCGGAATGAAACTGTTAATTCAAACATTTCAATATTTTCTGTCTCTGATTTACGAGCCTCTTATTTTATTTCTTTACCCATTGTTATTATTTTAAAACGTACTTACTGTACAAATTTTATTCGATTTGAAAATTTTTCTCTCCAAGACAAGTATTGTGTATTCAAATCCTTGAGGATTATATATATATATAAATATATATATATATATATATATATATTTATTTACGAAGTTTCGAAAGCCTTATCTTAAAAAATATGTAATAAGATAATTTTGTTCCTTCTACTCTCGGCTAAATTATCGCAATTGTCACATATATATATACATCATATAACACCTATTCCTTCGTTTTATTATTCTTCTGACTACCTTCTAATTTAATGACACTGTCGGACTGTTAAAATAAATTAAATTCTTGTCAAAACAATTACACTGCACAATAACGACAAATAAAAATAAATTTATATAGCTAAAAGCTTTTTTGTTTTCATCGACACATTTTTATGATATAGTAAAATATTTTTAAAGATAATAGCCGCGTATGGTTACACATCAAATAATGGACAGATTTATTTTCACTTTTTTTAATTACTTTATAAAAAAAAAAAAAAGTCACCCACAACATAAGAATAACGTTGAAAAAATATCGTACAAATTGAAAACTAATTGATCGCCATTAACTAATTGTATTGCGAGGTTTTCGAAAATCCAAAAATTAAATACAAATAAATCGCTCGCGGTTCGAATATTAAGCGTTTTGAATTTTTTTTTTTAAATTGTATAAAATGACTTCCAATACGCGCAACGATGCGTTACGTAAAAGGGCTCGGTATCAAAGTATAAAAAATCCAATTTAACTAGAAAATGATAAAGAAACAGTCCGCGATTGTATTAAGGCATTAAAGGGAGCGCGCATTGAAGGCGGGGGGATGGCTAATCTCGGAAAAAAGTCGAGAACGAAGCCTCAAATTTTGATACCTTACAAAAGATGTTACCGGATCGGAGTTACAGCGTCAGCAGGTCCGAGCCTCGATTGCAAAAGGAAAAACGTTATAAAAAGCGTTGGGAACATTAAAAATTGATCGGCAAAGTTATTCTTTGGCAGATTTGTGCAAAATAATTTGCCGCAAAGCAAAGCGAGATGCCTTGAGATGTGAAATGAAAGGTCGACAACCCATAATTTATCGATTACCAACAAAAATAAAGATTTTGCAACGCTTTTTATTTGGGATTACTCAAATTGCCGGATTTCACTGTCCAATAAAATAAAGTTACGGAAAGAAGCATTTTTAATTATACAGCATTTGGATAAATTGCTGATCTATAAAATTCAATATATATAAGAAATGTAATTTCGTAAAAATTAATTTATACGTATTTATCGAGACAAATGTCGAAAGTCTGATGAATTAAGGCAAGGCAAACGAGTAATCACAGTTGGAGGTTACGATCATAGCTTTTCCGTCTATTCAAATCATTTGCCATTACACCCTTTGTTTTCTTTTAAAAGTAAGCAGACTGGGGAATACAAGTGGACAAGCATCTCACCTGAACCGTAAGAAACGTTTGGAGCGGTACAAAAGTTAAATTTTTGCCACGCGCGGGCATTTAAATGGAGAAGACCTTCAACAATTTACGAGTCGTGGCCGAGAATATTCCCGATCAGTTGCCAAGATGAAATAAATAATACGATTTAACATTCATGAATTTATCTGCTTGAGCAAATCAATTCCAAAAACAAATGGCAAAAACAATGGAGCCGTTATCGTCGGGTGCGAAATAAAAACCGAGCCAAGCGAGTATTTTTTTTTTGTTTTTTTTTTTTTGTTTTTATCGAACGACTCATTGGGTAAGTCAATGCACTGAGATTATAGGATCACAATAGCCGAACGGCTCAGAGCTGATGAACTTTGATGAAAATATATTTAATTAAACAAGCGCATCGACGAGGAGTCAACCAATAATGGCAATGCCTAAATCGTCGGGCAGAGTTAAAAAATCTGCCGGAATAAGTTCAGAACGCGCGAAAAATCATCGAATGGCATAATGGGCTCCGATGATTATTATTGGTAATGTTGGCGAAAAGTAGCAGAGCCCTGAGAATTAAAAAGAAAAAAGAAACTTATCCCCAGAAAAGGTGGACCGATCCGAGCACAGTATCCAGTATAAGAGTCGAGCGATAGTTGGTTCTCTTAGTGAAAAGAAACCGAACGCCATTTCTAAATCAACGATTCGCTGAAAGAATATATTGAAAGGATCGAGGCGCAGCCTCGATATGCCACGCGAACGGATTTCATTCGATATCCATCAGATGCAACAGTTTTAAACTGCTTTAAAAGGAGTAAAAGCTAGTCGACCCTTAACGCAATATCTTAATGACAAAAAAGGAATAGGGTGCAACATCTGGACTGATCTCCTTCGAAATTATTTAACCGAGCTCGCCTCGGCCTTGGCCTGTCCCCTTTCGACATTTTGCGTCGGCGCCTCAAAAATAGAATCCGTTGAATGGCAGACTCGGCTAGCGGTGATGACGACGATGATAATAATAATAATAGCGATACGCCTAGTGAAATTATAGAAAAAAGTAATCAGTCTATCCCCGCCTCGTAATTAATATACCACGTTTGAATAAGAGTCTTTCGAGATTCTTTGTCACGACGTCAAACTGGTCTGCGTTTTTTTGTGAAAAATTAATTTTGTTTCTTTTTGTTTTTTTCTTTTCTTTTCTTTTCTTTTCTTTTCTTTTCTTTTCTTTTCTTTTCTTTCGGATACGGATAAAGTTTAATAACTATAATTGTGCCCATTTTTCCAAGTGTCAAAAAATGCATTAAAAGAAAACGAATCTGCCTTTCTAATTATACGTACTGAGCCATGCAAGCTAAGCTATTGAGCTGCACTACACTCCTCTGTAGTCAAAATATTTCAAACTTTGACACAAGCATTTGTATCTTTTATCAAACAACGACAAATTTTTTTTTCTTTGGAACTAATGCATAAAGCAGCTGTGATAGTTAAATACGCTTTATAGTTTATCTCCGAGTGTAAGGCTCATCCGTAATTTCGAAACTTGATCAAGATTATATTTATTAAAAATATCAATTGATATATTACTAATAGTTCACACTTATTAGCTTCTAATGCATTTTTTTTTTAATTCCCAATCACTTTTCAATGGGCTGAAAAACAAATGTTAATGTTTTGATAAAAATAGAGTCGTCTTTTATTGTAACTTCATAATTATATTCACTACGATATTGATAACAAATATTACTATATTATCGTAATTAAGATTCACTTATCATATATTTTAGAGCGTGTTTGCACGTGTATACATGTACATATACATAAACATATATATATATATATATATATATATATAATATTATAATCAAAAAAATCTCCAAAAAATTCACTTTAATAAAATACATAAATAAATAAATATCAAAAAAATTCAGGACGGTATAAATGTATAAAACGTTAAAAATACGTAGGGAAATCGTCAAATAACTACGGAATTAAAAATGGTTTGATAATTGTGTCAATAAACCATTCAATGGTAAATTGTAAATGTTCAGTATTCACGCTGATAAAGTGAAGTTTGCCTTCAAAATCCATTTCCTTTAGTCCCAAGCGATCCTGAAAATTTTTATTTTTCAAATAAACCATCGTGACAATGTTACTTTTTGAAAGAGTAAAATATTTTGAAAGTACCTCATTATATAAAACTGACTCTTGTAATGTCTGAATTTCCTTAGCTTGACCTGGCTGATAAAAGCCAAACCACTCAGAAATACTTGGTTGAACCATATTATCCTGCTCAAACTTCACCATTACAAAATTCTTTAATTTCTTCAAATTTGTTTTGTAAGTCTGGATAGAACCCCAAGAGAAAAATTAAATACATAATTGATGCTTGACATTTGATAAGCTTAATATATTTCCTACCTCGTTAACTTGCAATTCATTATTGATATCAGAGAGAAAGGCACTCTTCTCCCTGTATTCTGTTTCTTTGTTAGGATCATGCCAAAACTGCGCCTGAACCAAATTGTTCTGAACATATCTTAATTTTTAAGCAATTATTAAAAATGGAATTGAATATTATTAATATAACGTACAACGTTGCAGCCTACTTGGTATAAGCTGCAAAATGCAGTAATCGACGAATAGCATCGCAATAATGGTGTTTTATCGATACGCATCTAGGAAGACCATAAACTCCTTGGTGTTGGCCACCTAAAGATATTAAATTTTTCATTTGTGGACCATTGCATCTTTGGGCAACCGCTCTCCTAAACACCATACAATTGTCACAAGTAATAAATTTATCATATCAATGAAGATTTAGGGTAAAAATGTGTTATAAAAATTGTTGAAATTAAATTAAATTGATATCAAACACTTTTTTTTGTGTTAAAATAACAAAGCTCATCATAGTAAAGTAAAGTGAAAATATTACTCACAGAAATTGTCCTCCTTGAGAAAAACCAACTGCATTGTACCCATTTTTCAATTTCTCATCATTGGCTATGTCTTGGCAAACTTGTTTAACTTGTTCATTAACATTGTTGAAAAAGCTATTTTCTACATCCTATGATGAAATACATGAAGAATTACTACCAAGTAGTGCAAATTTTTTTTGCTTAAAAATTTTGAAATCCATACCTCAATATTATCTTTGCCAATTCTCAGAGATTTTACATAAACCCCAGGAATATTTTCCTCCAATACTGATTTTATTTTACCAAGACTAAAGGTAAAACAGCAACTGTCACCTATTTCATTAAAATCCTTGGGTAATTAACAGTTGAAAGTTATTGTTCGTGCAATCGAAATTCCCGCTCTCCGTTAGAAAAATAAGACATTGAATGAGAACTTTGTTTATAAAAATTTATCGTTAAAGCAGATTTTATTTATACGGATGTATACGTCTTGAGAATGTTAATTTTTTGTTCAATTTATTGGCCTCAAAACAGACTTAAAAAGTATTAATTTTTAATGTTAACGGCTTACCCATTCCATGCCAGAGAACAACGGGAGTAGGCGATGCATGAGAAATTACATAAAAATTTGTCAATAGCAATAGGAGCATCGAAGACCGAAAAGGGTCGAACATTTTTTATGATTTTAAAAAGGCTTTTTATTATAAATTATTTCAAATTCAATAGGCTGTTTTAATTGGTCGTCTGTTATCTTCTATATTATCATTGTGCTCGTCGCATGAACTGTCCTAACTATTTTATAATCAAAATTAGCTAATTCACTGACTGCGAGTGTGAATCCGCAAAATTGTAAATAAAACTTCAGAGCCACTTGCGGAATGCTAATCAACTTCTTCGTTTGCACTTCTTGCTCTGTTGGTAATAAAAAGTGAGTTCTCTTTATTTATCAACGGTCGTGAAGGAGGAATTTTTTTTGTACTTCAAAACAATTAAAAACAACCAATGAAAAAAATTCGCCTTTTTTAACATGGACATAAATTATTAAATTAATAAGGCACCCGCGGTTTCAACGTGAAATATGAATTTCATTGAAGTGTCGATAATTGAAATTATTCTAATTATGCTAATTATGAGAATTCAGGTGCTGTACCAGAGAAATTGTCAACTGAAGTCTTACCTCAATGTACACTGTTGAATAAAGAAAGGATGTTTAACAAAGTCAACTAAATAAAAATAGTAAAAACAAAAGAGTATCGTTCAACTACATCACCTGTATTTGGGTTATCCTAACGTGATGTAAAATACCCAAATGCTCACTGAATTAGCCAACAAATACTCAATTATTTTCGATTACCTTCGGCCCTCTTATATATAAAGCTTCTGATTGTTTACAGCAGATGTTTCGGAATACTCAAATAAAAGATAAAAGAATTGTCGATAGTGCTGATAACAAATCACAATAATATAATCTATTCTAAATAATAAGAAAAAAAATTACTACACATCGTCCTTCTATCAAAATACATCGATTAGCAAATATCGAATAATAATGGGAATTACATCATTAAAATATCAATTGAAGCGTTGAGCAAATATTTGTACAATATTAAAATGATAATAATAAAAACAAAGTTAATAGAAAAATTATTTAAAAACTAAAATTGCGATAGTTATTTTAATTCGATAAACAAGCTCTTTGTGAATATAATTTATAAAATGTTGATACTTTACGACCAAGTGGAATGTTAAAATGACGCTTCGTAAACAATTTATCCATTTTTGTTGTGTACAAATTTAAATTAAGCAAGCTCGGCCCGGTCGAAGATAACAATATGAATAAGAGTAAAATTATTCTTTTTGAAAAAGATTCATCCAGCACATGCAGCTTGTATAAAACTTTCGTGAGAAAAACGGAAAAATGCATCGGCACCTTTGATCAAAACCCGACTTACAATCGGGAATCTTGTAACGTAATATTATACGCACTACGCACTTCTCTATTCGATTTACGACCTAAACAGAAAATATAAAAAGTGAATATAAGATTTCCTCCATGGCATTGAATTTTTATTTTTTTTTTTTATTATTGTTGAAAAAAGCTAAAAGTAAGAAGGTTAAAGCATTATTTTAATCAGGAAGATCAGAAGGCAGATATTTCTAATGTCATTAACTTTTGTCATGATGTGTACAACACATTAACATTAATGTGTAGATTAATTGTTCGATTCTATTTCGCGTTGTTTAAATTTTTATAATAACATAGATACAAATGGCGATTATTAGCATTGAAATTGAATAAAGTTTCGAAAATTTAGTACATTCGTGATCAATATATATTAAAATTTTGTCAACATTTCGCGCGTTCGAGTTCACAAATAGAATACAAAAATTAACTTCACTTGTTTCTTATCTTAACATAGTATGAACAACAACGATTTCCAACAATGAATACATATTGTAAAATGATTTCACTATGCTAGTGAATATATTTAAGATATGTAATATTAATAAAACAAAAGTACAATTAAAGTATTCAACAAACGAAACATTTCGATTAAAAAGTTAAGAACCGTTGCACAATCCATTTTTATTTTCATTAAAATTACATAAATCTATGGCAAATAGAAATATTTTGATTAAATTTGACTATAAGTTTCACTACTGATTATTAATTAAAATTTCCAAGATAATATTTTGGTTGCCTAACTAATTCAACGCGAGACAAGGTAACAGAGCTTATGAATGTCTTTATAATACGGCTCAAATAAATTATACATAATAACAGACACGAGACTCTAATTCTTCAAATATCTTCTACAGATATTTCAGCATAACAGTTTGTCTAATAGATAGATATAAATATGCCGTAATAACATTCTTGGATGATTTTGACACTAATCAATGTATCGAAAATAAATTTACGCTTGTTTTTGAAAAATTATACAACAATTGCAATTGATTGAACATTTGACGGTTCTCATTCGGGTTATTCGTTGTATATTTTTTTACAAATAAAGATAAACAGTAAATGTAAAATATGCCTTACGCAGCAATTATAAGCCACATTTGTTCGAAATTTATTAGTAATGTAAAACTTTTACTTTTCATTTGGGACATTTAATTAATTTAATTTAGGAGTTTTCGAAAATTCACTTCGTCAAAATAATATTGTCCATGATAAGATATCAGTAATATCAAATTTAACACGATAAATTATATCGATTCAAGATAACACTTCAAAATTTAAATAATATTTTATGGTTTATTTTAATCGTAATTAATTATTCTCCATTTTAAATAAGCTTCAATCGTCGCAATATAAAAGCTTTTTACGATCAATAAACTGTCAACGATTATTTTGTATTAGTTAAAAAGAGGCTTAAGAAATTTGTATCAATAAACATGATGTATTATTATTGTTATAACCATTTAGAATTTATTCCGATGAATGGAAAGTGTTTTATTTTCAAATAATTGTTTCTTGAAAATATTGGCCTTCTTATCGTCATTTTCCACCACTCCGTTATAGTATTTATCTACTTAAAAAAGAGACGACTGATATAATCGAGGATGATGTTGTCATTGAATGGCGAGTATTCATAACATTTGATGTTAGTGGTTAATTTATTTACGCGTGAAGTATGTCAATATTTATTAAAATATGCTATTGATTTTATATAAATAAGTTTTAATCAATAGATTATTTACTTAAAGAGCCAGAGTAATCAAAAATAAAAATTCAACTTTAGTTTCAGTTAAGGTAGAGCAGTTTTTCAATGGTATGCTTTTTAAATTAATAAATATTTGTTGGGAGTAATTTTTAATCGCAAGGATTATCGTCACTGATCTTTTTCGAAAGGAAAAAAAAAAAAAATCCCTCGTTAGTTTAGATTCCCGACGTTGTACAAAACTGGTTTTTTGAGCTCTAGCAGTGCCCATCGAGTGCCCATGAAAATAATACAATAAAAGCATTGTTGATATTCTATTATTGAAGAAGAACTTTTTCATAACCGTCAAAAGACTTCTTTTTTTTTTTTCTTTTTCCTTTACAGACAAGCAATTGAAGCCGAAGGACAATTTGACGTTCGTAACTGAAATTAAATGTCATAAGCACTGGAAGACATTGAATACTAAAGTGAAATTTTTCATCGTTCAGGCATAGAGATTATTTTCAAATAAAAATGCTTTGGTGAAAGCTGGACGATTAGTTTTGACTCTCGGTCGGCAGGAGAAACGGTCGAAAGGTATTTCTTCCGATGCTACTCTGGCCATCGAGCAATAAGAGAGGGAAAAAATATCCCCGTAGATCAATTTGACTCAATTTGACGAATATTGTCGATAGTTAGAGGCTAGGCAGGGACGAGAGCTCGAGAGCTCCTCGTTGTAGGCACTCCCCGGGCCTCGCCGTTAGCAAAGGCCGATCCTGTCGTCGGCTGGCGGAGCTCAAAACAAGGGCGTCAGTCCGGTCGCAACGACGGTTGGCAGGGCTCGAGTGGCCAGGAGAGGCTCCTCCTCCTTCATTCGAGGAGTCGCTGGCGCACAACGAGGGCCTTCCGGGGCAGCAACCGAACCCTCTTGCCGGAGTCGGGAGCGGATCCCAGCCGATAACGAGACGGATTCGCGGCTGGGGCGTCCCGGGACCGGGATCGGTAAGTCCCCGGACTCGGGTCGAGTGTCGGTGGCAGGGGGGGGGATCGCGTTCCTATTGTGTCGCGACAGCAGATGCCCTCGGCCTTGGCCCGCCTCCCGGCATACCAGTTGGGCTCCTCCGGTAGCTCCGGGGGCCGAAAAAATCTATCCGCGCCCCTCCTCCCGCCGAATTGCCGGGCCCTTTTTTTACACCGGGCACCCCCCCCCCCCCGGGCTTTGTCGGCCAGCGGCCCTCCACCAGATCCCGATAAAAGCCTCCCGAGTATTTTCTATCCCTCGGTCTCTCGAATCAAGGCTTTGCCTCGAACGCCTGTTGGGCACAAGCAGGACTTCTCCCCCGGTCCGATCGACGCCCTCGCCATGGGCAAAGATCTGATTTCCCAACTCGTGCATTATTATTATAATTACGCGAGTGCACCCCTACCTGCTGCCCCCGAGGTTGTTTAAGAGCTCGATTCGGAAGCCGGGAACGCCGGCATCCGATGGGGCGGAGAGGAGCCAAAAGCCACGGCTTAGGTTCTCCTTGTTTCTTTCTAATATGAATAATTTTTTGTTTGCACTCAATTACTAATGAAGAAACGCCTTCGCATGCTCGCTCGGTCATGGGACAAATATTTAGCTTATCCTAATGCGATGGATTAAGTGTAATCAAATGATCCGAGTGATGTCACTCGAGCGTTTATTTATCTTTAATAGTTTATTGCATGTTCTTTTACTCTTGTACTCGATGCGAGGAAAAGGTACGACGCTCAACCATGGAGCGTCGGTAAGTTATCCGCTCTCGTTAAAACTGTCTGAAGCGATGGAGCCAATGGTTCAAAAAATAGTCGCGAATACGCGATTGAATTGAGCACCGCAGTTTCGCCTCAGATTGCAGATTTAAATACGAATGCAGCCGCTTGTCGATAAGTGCTCCTGTTGTTCAATAATCCTCGAAAGTTCTTAACTAATAGCCATATAATGGGCATTTGAATTAACAGCTCTAGTGCATATAGGTTTTACTTCGGAGTCTGGTAGAATAAAATACAAACATATCGAGTCATTATTTATTGTAGTCATTCAAAAAAATTTATCTTAATAATAGTTCAACTGTCGGCCGAACAATCGGATGCGACCATTAAAATACACTCTTCAATGAAAGCATTCGAATGTAAATTTGAGCATTCTTGCCTTTAAAATCACAATTGCGCTTCCTAGAAGCGATTAGAATCCCTTGTATACGCAGACGCAATTTTTTTTTTTTTTTGCCTTTTAATTTGTAATTTAACTTCGCTTGAAATTCACACGATCAAATACGTACACGTGCACTTCGTGGGAATAAGGCTTCTTTACTCGCAGAAAGTAAAGCAAGTTGTTCCCCGTATTTATTATTATTATTTATTTGTACTTTCGTAACTGTAAACGCATTAATGTTATTTCAAGGTGAAAATCAATTGAGCGCAGGTCTAAATGGGATACAACGAAACAATATATAACCTATCTATGGTTATACAAATCAAGCTTAAAAAATCGACAAGTATTTTACGAACGTCAAAAACGATTTTTATCTTCCGGACGATTAAATTTAAATTAATCAATGAAGAAATTAATTGTAAAAAATCGGAATCGACCGCCCTTCAAACGTTTTCATTGCAATATCGTTTTCTCATCTAAGTTAGTTGCGACAATGAAATAATTTGCACTCCTTGTTTAATCTGATACAGCGTGTATATGTGTGTATATGGACATGTATATATGTATATACATATTTTACACACATGTGCACACGTATGTACATATGTCACATGATCAGCGGTCGGAATAGTTCGTACATTTTGTGCGGTCATTTTAAATAATTTTCATCCCCAATTATCGAGAATTGTAATTACAAGTCTATTAACAACGCAATCGCCTTTGATTATTATTATTATAATTATTATTATTATCGTTTTACTTTTATTTATTTTTTTTTCTTTTCTCTCCTCTCGTTCAACCTATTTCTCTCAAATAGCAATTAGATTTGAAGAAGACGTTTTGCACCTATGTCGTATTCAACAGACTAGTTCAACACGCTTTTTATACATGTCAATGATATTTACAACACTGCGCTTTTTCTCACTTGAGTCTTTCGTTAATACATAGAAGTCGCTAAAAGCTACAGACATTGTTGTTATCTTTTGAACAAATTTAAATGAAATATTTCAGTCTTACGGTTCGATATTCAATTGCCGTTTTTGTGTTTTTTTTTGTTTTGTTTTGTTTTTTGTTTTGTTTTGTTTTTTTTGTTAATCTTTTCTTTTGTTTTTGTTGCTTTTTTTCTCAAACTCCACTTTGCAGCAAACTCGAGCTTTGCATTGATTAAGAAAAAAAAAAAAAAAAAAAACTACGTGTCGAGTCTTACGGATATTGTACATCGTAGGTAGGAGACACGATTCTTTAGTTTTGCATTTAGAATAAGAGTAAAAAAGGCGGCACTTAAATATCATCGTCTTGAGAGGCTCCTAATTTGCTAAAGGTTAGCTTTGATTTTATATTGATTTCGTAACCGAGTAATTCCAATGCCCGATAGCATCGTAAAAAAAATGAAGCTCGGCCTCAAAAAGGTAACTATGCGAAATAGTTATTCGGGATTTGTTTTACTTCCGGAGTAAAGGGTTGGCGCAGAGCCGCCGCCGAGTGATGCAATTGCAGACGCGTGTATAAAAGTGAAAAAAGAAAGAAAAAGAAAGAAAGAAATGAGACTCGGGGCTCCAGTGGAAGGGAGTAATAAGTAAGCTACAGCATAGATTTCACTTAAATCGGCAAATAATACGGTATCCGAGCTATGTACAGAGGCATGAGTAGCGCGTAATGAATGAAATTACTTGCGTTAAGTACGAGGGTGTACAGAGAGGAGAGGGGGAGAGCGGAGGCCGAGCGCTCGAAATTCGCAGAGCCCGGACAACGAGTGGGCAAAGCCCGAGTCGGGAAGAATCGATCGTTGGGTATGGATCGGTTTCAAGGCCGAGGACGGCAGCCTCGAGGCTAATCGAAAGTCGTAGGGGAGCCTCCCGAGAGGAGAGGCATCGTCGCGATAACGTTTCCAACGAATTTCGCGGTAGTATCTAAAACGGTAGGATACGAGCGCGGCGGGCCTTGGCGCCGAGGGAAGATGCGACTCCTCTCTCTCTCTCTCTCTCTCTATCTCAGCGCGATCAGCCTTGGTATCAGCCGAGTGAGAATTGACGGGCGGTAGCCGCACCCCCGCAACGAGCAGCGCGTAAGGAGAGGCCCTCGATACACGGATCCGCGCTGTCGACTGGATCCTGTCCCGGAGGAGGAGGAGGGAGAGCAGCCTCAGAGGAGCCGGTGCAGATCCCCGGAGTGGCGCCTCTGGAGGTTGCCGGGGCGCCTGTGGCTCTTGCGCACGAGGCCGAAGTAGTCCCCGGAGAGCTCGTTGAGCCGCTTCTCGAGCCTGAGGTGGTTGAGGAAGCGGTCCTTCTTAGAGCGGGAGAAGTGGCCCCGGCCGAGGGTCAGCCGGAAGGCCTCCTCCTCCTCCGCGGACATGCCGTGCTTGGGGCTGGCCTCCTCGTTGCTGACGTTGCCGCTCACCCGCAGCTCGGTCTCCGAGTCCGGACCTGCGGTCAGCGAGGGGCCGTTAGCCGGGCGCTCGACTGTCAGGGCTCTAGGCCCCCTCGGGCTTGGCTTACCGGAATCGGAGCCCGTGTCCGAGGAGCAGCCGGAGGAGGAGCTCGGGTCCCAGGCCCGGGCGTTCCGCCGGCGCAGGGGGCTCGGCGTCGAGGCCCCTGCCAGGGAGCTCTTGGCCGGCTTGCCGCTTACTATTAGGGAGGCGTCGAAGCTCGAGGGCCGCTGCCTGTACCTGAGCTGCGTCGCCCGCCTGTTGCGGTTCTCCTGGTGCTGCGAGTTGTTGTTCTCGGACATCCTGCTCCTGCGATCACAGCCAAAGCCCATACCCGTTAGCGAGCCTCCGAGGATTGGCTATAACGGCTACCGGAAACAACCTTCTCTTCCATCCGGGACGGTCCGGCACTCGGGCAAACTCAAGCCTCGATTGCCATTCCAATAAGGAGATACGGCCTCCTTCAATATTTTGCCCTCGCGAAATACCAACTTTTGACACGCGGATGCTTTGATTATTTTTTTTTTTTTCCCCGCCTCGGTGATACTCGTATCAATTTTTAAACAGACGTTTGGCAGCGCCAACGGGCTTAAGAATTCGGATTACAATGGTAAATAAAAGTTATTATCTACTCCGAAACCGACGTTCGCGTCGCTGAGCTCGGCTCCGTGGCACGAATGAAGATATCCGAAAAGTATCAAAACACAGTTTTTTCTCCCCCCCCCCGCCTCGGTATTTATTTATTTTAGACTTTTTTCTCCTCTTGTTTTTGACGCGACTCCTCGAGGAGTCGCAATTCCAATGGCCGCGCGAGCTCGACGCTCGACCCTCGACGGTCCCCCGGTTAAAATCTACCACCGCTTAATATCCGGCTTGTCGATTTATAATCCACCTGTCAATAGAGAAACTCTGCCCACGGATTATTCGTAAATCCTCCCGTCTCTAGCATTTGTTATTTACAATTTACGATTATACCCGAGACCGAGAGGACTCTTTTTATTTCTTCTTCTACGCTCACCGCAAAGCCATTTGTGCAAATGATAAAAATCGTAAGCTGTTTTTCGTATAAGTTATCTCCTGGAAGTTGATATCACTGCGCCGAAACGTATCAATTAGTCCAAATGTAAAATAATGATGCATCCGACGTTTTTTTAGCAGGGTCGTATTTACACGCAGCGCGTGGATAATATTAAAAATTCCAGTTAATAGGCAGTGACAGGGAGCTACGGCACAACGCGGAGATAGACACATTTCGGCTTATCGGATTCAAAATTCCATTCTCCTGGAATGCCGCGTCTAATTATAATTTGTATGCCTCGCGCGCAGCCGATCGGCATCGATGGCGCGCCAAGGATGGAGAAGAATCAAAGGTAAGATTCGACTGTTGGAAGCGCCGTGAGAAATCGAATCGCGCGCGCGAGAGGGGGGGGCGCGGGGCGGGAAATGTTATCCTCGGCACGTGGCACGGAACCGAGGGAAGAGGCGAAGAGCCGCCAGCCCGAGCCTCCTCCTTACCGGGATCGACCCGAGAGGGAAAAGGACGAGGTGCGTTACGCGCGTAGCCTAAAAATTCGGACGGGCCCATACTCACTTGCCGTTGAGGCCCGTGGCCGAGGCTTCGCGAGTCTCCAGCTCCTTGGCCAAAGAAGCCGAGGCCTCGATCTTCCCCCTGGCGACGAGGCTCTCCTTGCACTCCTTGCCCTCCTTGCACTCGACATAACTGCGGAAGGAAACATTGCTCTTGTTAAAAAGGGCCCAAAGGGTAGATATTCCAGAGCCCTTCGAGCTCCGCCGAATTCCCGATAGCCGTGGAGGCTTCTCTCCCCCACCCCCTCAAGATAGGCGTCGACGCTCGAGACTCGTAGCCGCTAAACCCTCGGCCCGACCTTGGCTTATAAATAAAGCCCGGCCGCTCCTCCGATGGAAGCGCAAACTGTCCCACCAACCGATGCCTCTTGTTTCTTTTTCACTTTTCTTTTTTCTTTTTTTTTTTTTTTTTGTTTTTTTCAAATCCAATCGCTCGTCTCGCCCACTCGTCCCGCTCGACTCTTTCATGTTTTTTTATTTGTCATCTCCCCCTCTTATCCGTCGTTAAATGGATCACCGAGACCAGCGGTGAATCGACACCGGCTTTGAATAGCCTGCGCTCCTTGCAAGCGAGCATTGCATTATCGCGGGAGAGTACGATGCAATTTTGAGGCTGCGCAGCATCTTGGAAAAAGGATTTGCCAGGCCTGGGACGACGATTCGCCTCGGCTTTCCGTTCGCAAATAGCTTTAAATCCCGGCTTCGTTTAGGTAATCCGACTCGGGCTGAATGCAACCAGTCGTTGTTTTTCTTTTTTTCCTTTTTTCCCCCCCCCCCTTTTTTAATCGATTTATCGAAGAAACTCCCGGATAATGCGAATGGAATTTGCGAAAAAACATTTGAATTACGATCGCCCCGGACGGATTAAGTTACTGCACGGCTTGCGAGATATCGTAATGGCCAATGCATTATTATTGTTCGGCGATAAATTTATCAGATAAGGGGCTCCGAGAGAGCCGCGAGATTTATTTTTAATGGCCGGCCGGGTTAAATATAGAAGGCTGATCGGCATTTGTTATTGAGCGCGCGCACCTGCGCCGAACCAAATCCGAGAATGGGGATGTTCCCAGCAGTCGCCCACTGGAATAACGAAGTCGAGAGTCGAGAGTCGTTGGTCTTTCCTTATCGAGGCCGATTCCATTCTATTTTCGCGGACATGATAATGGCCCGCGTTTTATATTCGGCGATGGCTCGTTCTTAAAAATTGCACGGGAGCATCTTCGTTGGATTAGCTTTTGCGATTGTTCGTCGCTCGAGGGTCGATGGTCGGGGCACTGGGCGACGGGGCGGGGATACGAGGCCCCGAGAGAGAGGAGATAAATCCCAGACGCTCGTGTATTTTTCAGCTCCGAATCGCCACTCGATCGAGTCCCTCCGAATTATCTCCAGCGGGGAGGGCTGTTTAAACGAAAAAGAAAAAAAGAAAGAAACTGCAATCGAGGGGCACAATCGTCAAGAGATAAGCGGACTCTCCTCGATCCAAGCGCTTTCTTGGCTTTGCACTGTCGGCTGGAGGAATCCAAGGGCGTGGGAGCACTGCCGGAACATCGGCAAAGCTGCCGATAAACAATAACGCCGGCGTGATTTCATAACTAATGTCAAGAGGTGACCGACTACCGAACGGAGCTCCTCCACCTCCACCCGCCACCTTCGGCCGGCAAATCTTACAACGGAAGATTATGAAAGTGAACAGCTGATTGGGATCGCCCCTTACAAATGTTACGGGCTCGGCGGTGGCAGACGACCACAACCGCGTCCAGGGGATTTAACATCCAATGCGCCGTCTAAATTAAATTTAAATCAAGCGACCGATGGACCCCTTGGCCCAGTCGGACAATTAAAGTCTTTATTAGCGTGCCAGACTCGCGATACGCAACGTGGGACATTACAGCCTCCGACATGTTACAAACCCCATTATCTTTATTAATATTGAGTTATGCCGCTGACAGTTAAGTGGTCGCCTTAAACATTGGTTGCAAAGTTTGACCGACGGTTTAACAGGGCGACGTTAAGCTCCTCGAGGCTTCGTCGCTGCTGCCGAAAGAAAAGCCCGCCTTAACTTTCCCGATGGATTTCTCTAATGCGTGGCTCGACTATTCTTACGATTGGTTTAATAAAATTTTCTTGTTTTCAATTGATATAATGGGTGAATCATTGCTTGGAATAAACATTATTACATGTCTTATTAAAGACGCATTTGTCACTCGTATAATTAATTGTAACGACTTTTCTTTGTAAAACGCATTTTTACGAGATAATAGACTACAAATTCTTACGATAAACCAAATGTTTGACTAACGTTATAGAATATCTCCTTTATTTACGTAGCGTTTAATACTAGTGTTGATAGTAACGTCCATAAGGAAGTATGCAGTAATATAGTTATACTTTGTTTATGCTGTTATGTTCAACGAAAGCTTAATTTTTTATCAAGTTCAAATTATTTAATAATAAAGCATTTTAATCGTCTTATATGAAATACTAAATTCTATGTATAAGATACGAATGCACGCGTAATCAATATCTTTATTTACTAAGATGATTAGACAAAACAGTATCAAATTAAAAAATAGTATTAGTCAGAATTATTACAACTGATATTTGTTATAAATCTCTTAAAAAATTTTACATGCTGTACTTTTATTTTTAATTCAGTTCATTTCCATACTTTTGTGCTCGGCAAACTGCTATTCATTAATGATTAAAAAATGAATATGAACTAGCCGTCATGATTAATCGACTAATAATTTTTCATTTATAAACATACGAATGGAAGTTCTATCTTTGATAAATAGTGCAAAGTCTTTTTTTTAAAGAATTGTGAAACTTAAGACAGACAAAGCGATATTTTTTTACGCACGACGAGGAAAGAAGCTTATTATATTACTATTACACGATAAAGATAATTGTAATTTAAAATAATGGTTCGTGTTAAATGTACAAGTTTTAAATGCTTTTGTAAAATAAAAATTATCGATGTAAAATGTAAATATACCGACATGTAAATTAAACTGACTTTTAAGCTCCGGCGAATGGTCAAAATGAATTGTATTTGATTATTAGCAAACTTATCGTTGATGTTTGCGTGCAGTCTCTGGAGGGTTGAAAAGAACGATACAGAAAGATTTCCTTTGTATACTCGCTATAATTACAATACATACATAGACATATGTTTACCAAGAGAAGCAGGTGATGAAAAATTTCTATTAATTAGAGCTTTTAGAGATTATGTGGCTATTAAAGTGTGAGCGTTTAGTCAAATGATTTGGTTGTTAAGAATGATGGACGATTCTTTGTTAGGAAAGAGCTTGCGAAATAGATACTTTGATATTGAAATAAAGATTTGAAAAGGAATCCAATAGATGCATTGACAAAGCGCATCTTATAACAATGCCTCGGATTCAATTGAATATTACCAAATAAATACGGTCAATCGTTGTTGAGGCTCGTCATCGAATACTCGCATCGACGATAAGAAGGGGAGAGAGCGTTCTTTCGATGAAAAACAAAACAAAAAAAAAGACAAAAAAACGCAGGAGATAAATTTCGTTAGAGCTCGCGCAAACAGGTGGAAAGTAGCGGCCTTTGTTCATCTAAGCCAGAAGGTCGCGTAAATTTATTCCAAAGTAAGAATAACCAAAGTAAGGCTCGGTGCGATAGCCGAGAGTCGTTACAACAGTGCAGAGGGGAAAAAACGGTTCCGTCGGCTCGACGCACACTCGGCGCTTGTCCTGTAAAGGCACATTCGCCAACCTTAATCCTTAATGGAGGATCGGTCTTTCGCAGCGTCCTTGAGGTCGTCGGCAGTGCGCATTTCGCCGAAGAGCGCGTAAAAGCGCGGCGGCTGTCTCGCAAAGTACCGAGAGAGCGAGCAGTGGCTCGAGATTCAGGAGCCGCATCCCCAGACGGCGGAAGCCGAATTATTAATGCCATCCCGAGGGGGGAGGTGAATGTGGGGAGGGCGGGTGTTAAGCAGCGGCTAAGGAAAGCCGAGGGAAAGGAAAAAAAGCCCGCATAGGTCGATCTCGAGCCGAGTGGTAAACAAACGCCAAAGAGTCGGAGCTGCGCAGCCTCGGCCGCTCCATACTCAGGAAGTCGGAGGTCCCGAGATCGCAAAGGGAATAAAAGAACGGCCCCGACGGGCTCGCACTTTCCTCGGCTATAAAAAGTCTCTGCCGCGTCTGGCCCTCTTGGCCCCGCCGCCGCCGCCGCCGCGAGCCCCGGCCAGGGTCATTAATCCGCCGACCTCGAGAGCCGCTGCTAAGGTCGGCCCCCGTTTTTGGGAGGCCGGTCTTCGGGAGGGCAGGCCATACCTGCACCGGCTCACGGCGGCCGATCTAAATTAGGAGCCCCGGCCGGTGAGCGAGCCTTAAAGCGCAGGGACCAAGGCTGAATCGTCGTCGTCTGCGTCGTCGTCGCCGGCGGCGGCTTTAAAGCGCGGCCGAGATCCGCTCCCTCCTCGGAGCCGCTTTCGGTACCTTACCGACGGTCGGCACATCCTCGCAACCGAGGCCCTTCCGGTGTCCCGCTTTGAATTCGAAAGAAGGGCGCGCGCGCGCGCCTCTCAAAAAACCCTCCGCCGACCAACCCCTTCTTCTCCAAAGCTCGATCGCTCAGTATTACCCCCTGACTGGCCCCTGACCCCTGCCGTCCCCCCCAACCCGCGAACCGCGCGCATCCATTGAAACACTCGCGGCTCGCTCCTCTGCCGCCGGAGCCCCCGGGCGGAATCATTTTTATTAGCTTATCGATCCGCGCCGTGCGATTACTCCCCCCCGCAGCCGTTCGATTGATAATATCGCTGCCGTCTTGAGTTTCATTTATCGTTTCCGAGTGCGTTGTTTTCAAAATATTAGGAAAGAGCTTAGAATCCCAAGCTATTCTTGATACGTGACAGTACCATTTCACTAGACTATTTTTATTACAATTCCAAAACAATTAATTGTCCGCTTGTAAGTGTACTGCAACTACAAGCATACCCACCCATTTATTAAATAGAATGCGCCAAATTAATAATACTCTATTTATAATGATACCAGGCTTAAAACGATAATAAAACTCGTGTCCACTTGAATCGCGGCGTGAAATTCAAATCTGCGAGTGTCCCTTCTTCTTTTCTCGTATCTATTTACACTAGGCTGTTTGTATATACACATGAATTAATCATGATTTTACGCGTATAACAAATATTAAATAATTAGCATTTGTAAATAGCTTAGTTAAAATACCGATGCACAAATGTTTATGATTTGTAAATGACTCCCTCAGCATAATGATGAAACTGATTTCTAATCGTCTAATTTCATGAACAGTTGAAAAAATATTTTCATAAATAAACGTGTATTAATATATATATATATATACACACATATTACCAATAAGCTAAATTTTTCATTCGGTTTCAAATAATTGACGATCAACGCAATAATATCTTTTCCTGCAGCTATAGATATTGTGCGCGTGTGTGCGCGCGCGCGTGTGTGGTAACGGCAAACAAATGTCGATTGTATAGCAATTAAGGTATTCTCAATCTATCATTACGGCTCGTATGATGAATCGGCAAAAGAAAGTAATTACTTTTCATCCTATCGTAATTCGTCGGTTCAAAATTATATCCCATCGGCGCACGGCGTGGGACTTGAGTAAAAGTAAGAAAATTAATTTTTTTGATAAAGTGCATCGAGCGGAAATGTACTAACGATAAAATTGGTGGAGTAACAGCGAGAGAAGTGGGTTGTATTTTGTTTATGCTGTCAAAGCACGGAATGTCTCCTGGGCGAGGCGGACAATAAGAGTAATGGCAGTTATTACGAATTTAGTTTGATTAATTTTTTGCTCCACGCCGTTTCGGTGCCTCGCTGTGGATTCTTCGGCCTCGTTTCTTTAACGACCTCCCATAAATAGGGCTTTCCTTTCGTATTCTCTGTAATTTATATTTTCTCGAGACTAATCTGTACTTCGACTTTCGGTATTTATTGCCAGATGATGGAGGCTTCGAGAGTTATATCACATTACGCGCATGAGTCTTAAGGAGCGTTTGCTTTGCGTTGGATATAATTATGATATCGACGCACTGCAATATTGACACAAGGGAATTCCGTCGTAAGAGAGGCCTGCGACGGATCTAAAAATGCATTTTCGATGAATAAGAGTCGGGCGATAAGGCACAACTTTCGGATTTTCCCAGAGCGATCGCTAGCGCCTCTGCTATCCGTTTATCATAGGAGTGACTGAAAAATCGATAGCTAAAGGAGTGGGATGAAGCCACTTTTCCAAAGCGAACAAAGAGGCTCGGTTTATTCGGTTCGCGGTCCGATGCAAAATTTATTGCCCTAAGAGGTACGGCGTCACGAGGGACGGGACTCATCGATGCGTAGCGATCCCAAATGTACCTGAGCACGTCGAGCTGAAAGCCGGGAAAACGTTGGAAGATCCTGTGGCGCCCCTTTCTCCGATTGTATAAATAGGGAGGGAGGCGTGGATCTGGATTGGGGACACGGGGATAAATGAGCCGCGAGCGGCCAATCGGTTCGGCGGCTTCCTTAAAAATCCGAGCCGACGCCGCTCTTCGATCAATACACGCAAGGATCCGAGCACGAACGACGAATGTCCAGCGTCTCGGGCGAGAAGAGAAGAATTGCGCGGCTCGTGTCGCATCGGACGTGAAGTGGATACGTAGACAGTCAAGGAGATACGAGCGGAGAAGCGAGCTGAGAGAGAGAGAGAGAGAGGCACAGTGGAAGGTCGCGTGTGGAGGCGAGGAGGGAGCAATAAAAAAAAAAAAAAAACTTATTACTTGTCTTCGCTGTAGTCGAGCGAGCCACGGAGGCTCTCCCGTAGTTCCCATGCGCTTACGAGCAGCTTCGATTTTAGGTTACGGCCGGACGCCGCTCACGGATTTTTTCAGGGTTACGCGCGCACTTCATTCCTCGGCGGAATGACGAAACCTCGCGTTGCGCGACCATCGAGTGCCTAAGGTTCGCTGCTTCTCGGGCTTTGCGCCGCTCAGGTGGAATGCCGCGGTTGCCGCCCGTTGCCACACGCGAGGGTTCGCTTGGCTCCTCTCGGGCACAGGCGGCGGCTCTCTCCTTCAGCCGAGGCTGGATATTTAATAATACAGGCTCGAGCTGAGATTAATCGCCCCGGCGAAAATTAAGCCCCCGCTTATTATCGGGCATTCCGGCCGACACCGCGAGCTGCACAATCGATACGCGCCTGGAGCCGAGCTTATCGTTATCGTTACATCGGCCAACGTCAACCGGAACTATTCCAAAGCTTCATATCCGCACGCCATTAAATGCCGAGTGATTGCTTATTTTGAAAGGACGCATTAGGACTCGAAAATCATTCCTTAAGCAGGTTTACTTATGGAGATGAGGTCGGCCGATTGGAGAAGCCGGCGAAATTTTGATATGCTTCCATCTGTATCTTTCTGCTTTTGCTATTCAATGCATCGTTACTGCTGTTGCTTTTTCCCTTTGAAATAGAGCATTCTAATATATATATATATGCCTCGTCGTGCATTTATATCTACGAGCAAATTAATAACTCTCCCGATTATAATATGCATTTAGCTTAATGTAGAAAGTTCATGCCTATATTGCCTCTAGCTTTATATTTTAATTAAAACTACATAGTATACATATGCTAGTGGCTTTAACAGCTTATTTTGTCGCGTATTTTATGCACACGCACACACACACATATATATATTTATGCATGCACGTATACATGGCATCTTGGAGTCCGAGAATCGAATTCTAGAGCGTTGTTTTTTCGGTCGGGAATTCAAGGTCTGTACGAATTTTATCGGCCGACCCATAAAGTTGTAAGCCTCGTAGATCTATTAATAAAATGAATGTGTTCTTAGAATGATTTACATATACGAGTAATCGCTATATTAGTCAGTATTGGCATTAGTATTTATTCAATTATCGTGAAATTATAATTAACGGACTCGTGATTTTGAGGTGTAATAAAAATTGAAATAAAACGAAGAGCACATTTCAATTACTTTTCATTAACGAAATTAACAACGCGTTTATTGCAAGGCACGCCGCAGATTTCAGTATTATTTATACAATGCAAATTAAACAGGTTCTAAATAAAAGCCCGCATCGTATTAATATCAACGGGTTAATTATCCTTTTTCAAGGTGCATCCAATTGAAATCCGATAAATTGTAATTCTTCTGCCATTTAATTTCATTGCCTCGACTCTCGTTGTTTTGCATCGAATACTTAGTAACGTATTGACGCATTTTTCTCGAGTAGACGATAAATCTATTTCAAACGGTCTAATGGTATTTGCACATTGGTTAAAGGCATCCGTAATTTACACACGTCCAAGATGTACACGCTCGCGTCTAATTGCATTGAAATCGAGCAGACAATCCAAAAGCAGCGAGGATATTTTAATTCCTTCTTTTGCCGGTGAGTATATACATTATTCTAAAACAAATGCAGTATCGACGCAGAGTTAGTGTTACAATCCAATATTCAGGCGCAAATACCTCTGAGAAATAGCAAGCTGTTTTACAATCGAGGTTACTATTTCCATGTATAATTCTCATATGTAATTACGAGAAGGAATGCATCGGTAGGTGTACCGCCGCTTGCAGTCATAGGACATTTTTAACATATTTTTAGAACTTTCTCTGGGGCGTAACCTAAAGATTCTGGCCTCCGAGGCGAGCAATTAAGACTCATTCGAAAATACTCGAGGGGCCATTATTCATTTGGGAGGGAAAATTAAGATGATAAAATATTAAAGGTGGCTTAATTAATGGCGATGCTTGCTTCCAATCGCTATTACATAAATTACGTTTTGTAATCTCAAGATGCTCAAAGGAAAACCCCGGTGCTTTCCCCGCAAGCCTTGTGCATAGCAAAGTTTCTCTTTACGGTGTGTGCAATATTTCGTTGGGTAAGCTGCTCGCTAAAGAATATGCAGAGTGCTGTAAAAAGAGAGAGAGAGAGAGAGAAACCCGACTAGGTTGACACCTTTGGCTTGCCGCGGGTTCGCTCACGTGCTGAAAGGAAGCTTCGTTAAATTCACGCGAGTGTGTTTCGGTGGAGATCGTAGCTTTAGATGACCCGGATTCTCCGAGATCGACTACTTTCAATTTTACGCTTTTCAGGTCAGAAATCATAACCTCGATGCTTAAAAGTTCCTCCCCCGTCCATCGGCGGCCATAGAGCTTAACAAAGCAGCCGCGTTGGTTAAAAGCCATATAAACAACGAGCTTGTAGGGGTTACATTGTACCGCGGGCTTAAAATGCCCCGTGCGTGACACCCGCGCCCGTACACACGATCTCATATATATATATATATAGAGGGAGGCACTGCTCCACAATGAAAAGCGAAGGTTCCCGGCGCGAAGAGGACGAAGACCCTTAGAGCCTGGCTCGGGGGCTTCGGCGCGGAAGCACCAATTTCCCGGTTAGCTCGGCAAGCCACGACTAAGTGGAGCAGAGGCGGCCGATCGATGAGCCTTGGGATTCAGCGACGAAATATCGCGGAGTCGATGGGCCCCCTCCCCTTCTTGTACGCTGGCCCTCGCCCCCAAAGGCGCTGCCGCCCCGCGGGCCGAATTCCATCCTCCGGTACGAAGGGTCGATATCTCCCGGCCTAGTCTTGACCCTGGCCCCGAGCCATCCTCTGTTCGCGTTCGGTGCTGCCACCGCTAATTGCTGCCAGTGTTGCTGCTGCTTTTACGTTGCTAGGAAAATACCGATTTCGAGCCTGGAGGTTCATTGCCTCGCTAATGCAAGCGGGTCACGACTCCGCAGTTTCGATGTGTATCGATGCTATCCAAGTCCGCTCTCGGCCACTGTTCTTTGGCCGAATAGCCAAGAAAATCAATTTTTCTTTTGGCAGCTTTGAAAATCAGCCGCCAGCGTATGCAATATTCCCAGGAAGCCAGAGCCGTTATAGCGTTTCAAACGAACTGGCCGTCGTTAGAGTGGATTAAAATACTAAATACGACAATGATTTAAGAATGTTATTGTCCAATCCGGTAACTGGCGTTTGATACAACATTGTAAAAGGTTCGACGCTTCAACTACAAGCAAATAAAGCCGTTGAGAACACGCCAGCTCGTGTTGCGAAACACAACGTGTTAACGGGTTTAACAAGATTGTGACGTATTCAGCAGCGTTCGTTAAAATCTTAACTTTAAATTATGTATTTGCAAGACTCGGCAATATGAAACAGAGGCACGTTCTATTCGCGTTTAAGCAAGAGCGCGCTGCTCTACATTGTAAAGGAGTCGTGAAGAAAATCAGAAATGAAACATTCATCGTCTTAATTCAAAAGCCAATGGATTCCGATAGATGAGTCGATCATTTTTATCGCCGTGTAAAATCGCAATGCGTGTAAATATTTTAATCCGAGCGCGGTGCAAACTTTTGTCCGTAACTAATATGAAATTTCTTTCCGAGAAATACTTTGACAAGATATTTTTAAAACAAAAGCGAGCTCCGCGATATAAGAATCTAGCATCAAAATAAAGCCCAAACAATGTTTCGCCTCGAAATCCTGCTCAAAGCTCTTTTTATGATAACAAAATGTTAAAGCTAACTCTCGACTTACGGTCTTCTGCCTAAATATTTGGAGTTAAGAATCTCACGTATTGGGCTAAATATTGAAATTTGTCAAGATTTTATTATCCATAATAATTCAAATGTATATAAATAGTAGGAAAGGCGGGGATCCCGTGAGGTCAAAGCAACACGGCGAATGCCTCAAACGACCAGGATTTTAATCGCAGCGCGCGCGACCTTTTATAAAAATAAGCTCATTGTAGGGTGCAATATATATATATATATGTTAAAATAATAGCTAGCGGCTTGAAAAAGAAAAAAAGCCTCGCGTTTAAAATAATAGATAAGGGGAAAGGCATCGGGCGAGCTTCCGGCCGTGCACCGGACGAGTGCCGAGTCGCGAATTATGAAAAAGAGCACTCGTCGAAAAATCTACGCCTGCACTTGGCCGCGTCATCGTCATCCGATCGACACGGAAACGAAGAGTTGGGGATCGGCGAGGCCTCGATCCTCTCTCGCCAATGTAAATACAAGGTGACAAAAATATTTGCGCGGACGGGAAAGTCGGGAGATAAAGCGATTGGCATTGGCCAGCGGGGGGTAGGGGCCCAAGTAGATTTCCGAGGGAAGGAAAAGTCCGCGAAGGTCGAAAATAGTCCCCCGTCGGCGACTAAAAGGAGAGACAAGAAAACCCCCCCGCCCCGATTGATAAACGGAGCGAGGAGGCGCCTAAGGGAGCGCGCGCAAAAATAAAGCGGCCGCGGAGCCTCGATCCGTGGGTCGAGGGCGGGGGCGGCCTCCGACTCCGAGGCAGCCGATCCCTCGCTATCTGGAGAAGAGAAGGCGCTCAAGGACTCGGGCCTGCCGGTGGTGGCATTCCTGCCGACGAAGATCGACGAGAGGGGCTTTGCCGATGGACGCGTACCTTGACTCTCCTTGTCAAAGTCCCTCCTCCTCCTCCTCGGGAGGCGCCAGTCCCCAGGCTCCGCGGAATCTCCGAAGGGCCGAAGCGCCCATCGCAGGCCCCTACCCCCGGATTCGGGGGTGCGCGGGCCCGCCTCGGCTACCGTTCGGCCCGAGGGGCTTATCGGCTCCCCGCTGAATTGCTCCCGAGGCAGAGCTCGAGAAAGAGCCGCGACCCGAGATCGAGCCGCTGGTAGTCCAGCCTTAACGCGGAGCCCGTCAGATTCTTTGGCCTTTGGAGGTGGGGGGGGGGGCTTAGGCGCGGAATGCTAGCCAAGCATCGACTACACGATGACACGCGTACATTTGCGTAACGGAGAGAATCTTTATTCCTGAGTCACGTCCTTACCGAGCGCTAACAGGCCGAGAGCCGACTGGACTCCTGCGAACGAGTACTCGACACGATGAAAGACCAACTCAAGGGGAGAGGAGAACTGGTCTTGAGCCCAGACACGTTGCGATTAAACCCAAGTTTGTACAAATATTGTTCCTACTTGAGACTAATCTGCTCTCCCTCTCTCTCTCTCTCCCTCTCTGGCACTGTGTCAAGGAGGAAGCAGCCGTAATTATGATATTGTTTGAGAAACCTATTTCCCATGCTAATGAATGCTCGGCTGCGCAGTCGATACCTTCCAAAACGTCGAGTACTCGGCAAGTTGAAATGATATTGCAACGAAAATAAAAATATTAACCTAAGGCCCGGAGCCCGTATCTGGTATCCGTCGTTCGAAAATATCGCTCGCGGGATCACTCGTACCTCGTAATCGTTCCAGAAATACAGAAATAGCCTCCCGGCTTATAAAACGTCCATTACGCTAATGGATCAAACTTGCTGCCTCTGCCTCCCTGTGCGTCTTTTCTTAAAAGGATAGAGGAATTTTTACTTTACGCGTGCTCTCGATCGACCTTCGGCTTTTCCAGCAATTGTCAACCTTTGATGATGCTCCATCACCGTTTGCTTATATTTTGACATCGCGGGCGGTTGGGAACACAGAGGACGATGCGCGGGTTGGGCGGGGTTGGGGCGGGGGGTGATAGAAACCTTTCTCCGTACCTGTAACTGGCCTCGGCGGGCAGTCGACAGGTAGTCGATCCCTTAAAGCCGAAATATTTTACGCTTATGAGGTCTGATTTTCTTGAATGCCACAGTCTGTGTGTGTTTGTAGTTATGTAGACACGAGGAACGAGTAGTTGCGCGAAAACAAGATTTTCCCGATTTGTTTTTTTTTTTTTTTTTATTTCAATGGAACTTTAGTTCCTTGCTGTGCTGCATTTGTTGTCGACAAAACCTAAAAGTGAAGGCTTTTACGATACCACTTTATTTTTAATTGAAAGTAATTAGATAGAAACGACGTGGAAATACCGTTTCGCACATAGTTTATTAATTTATAAATCAATGTAGCTAGAATTAATATATATATATATATATTGCACGCTTCTTCGAATCCTAAATACAAGAAAATCAATCGTGCATACAAAGAATTGCTCCGTATAAGATTTATCGTACAGAAACAATGCCTTGTTAAATTTAATCTAGCAAAATAATCAACTATTTTCGTACAAGTTGCGAAATGAAAATGTTGAGCAATTGCTGGTAATCGCCCTTTTTATATGCCTTGCACTTGTTTTTTTTTTTGAAGTTATTCGTTTACTTTCCGAATAAGAGATAATGTAGCGCTGCATTATTAAGGATTTCGCATTAAAGCGCAGTCGTAGCACGTGAAAACATGAATAAAACATGTTGATCTGCAAGGCTCCGCTGCTCAATGCAATAAAAAAATTCAACGCCTACGAGACCTTTTTGCATTTTCGTAATAAAAAAGAAAAGAATTTACTCTTGAACAAATAAGCACCCAATTAATGCGGAGTCGACGTTTCAACAAACATTGGATAATTTTCATGAACGACTCATCCGGGCAATACACCCGCGCGCGCGTAGAGGAAAGCCAAGCACGCAGCGCGAGCGGATACACGGACTGACGGAGAGAGAGAGAGAGAGAGAGAGAGGAGAGCGAGTGTGGGTCGGGGGTGGGGAGAAGAAAGTGAGAAAGGTGGACGGATGGAAGAGGGATTTTTAGTCAAAGGAAGGAGCACGTATGCGTGTTTGGAGTTCATTGGCACGTAGAAAGGGAAAAGTACGGCCGAGGCTAAAAAGTCCTGGACTACGTCACGAGCCCAACGGCGGCGGCGGCGGCGGCTCCTACCGAATTCAAATATCCGACTGGACAATGTAGCGTCGTTGCAGGGAGGGTCGGTAGGAGCCTGTGCGCGGAGTGTCGATGAACTCCTTTTTAGCGTGAATGAATTCGAAGAATGCGATGGCCCCGGACACTCGTCGTGCATCGCACGCGACATTAAACAAATTGTACATCTCCGGGAGGAAGCGCTGATTCCGCGGGGGCGCCTACGCGTGCGGCCGCGTTAGGACACTGGCCTCGGGAGGTTCGCTCTCGCTTTGGTTAAACGCCGGTAATAGAAGGGCGAGGAGTGCCGATGGCCAAAATCAATTATTCCGCATGCCTCGATCCTCTCCGATCGGTCTATCCAACAGCGAGGCCTCGCGAGCCGAGAGCGAGCCCAGAGCTCCTTTCGGATAAGGCCTTATCTCGTAACCGAGTTGCATCACCGGTGCCGCGTCACCGACACCAATACGGTGCGGAGGCACGATCAAAGGCCAACTCGCTCTCGCAGTCGACCGGGCCCCGACTACCCTGGGCCGGGGATCGATTCTATCCGCGGTTCCCACTCGGGCGAAGCGAGAATCCATCGAGAAAATAGCGTTGACTTAGCCGAGGGCGCGGGAGAGGAAGGCGAGATAAGGAGGAGGACGTCGGTGAATCATTAGTGGCCGAGCAGCGCATTATCGAGCCTCGAGAGCCGATGGCTTTTCTCTTTATCGTCGGCTGCCACTCGTCGGCCGCTCCTCGCACGTGAGCCGCTCCAAGTGGAAAACGTCCCGCGCGCCTATGGACCGCAAAGTTATTGTTCCCTCCTTAAGCAATAGCTCCTCTTAGCCTATGGCTGGACTCTCGTAGATCGGCCTTCGAGTGCCGCCTCTCGATATTCGCCTCGGGGAACAATTGCCGACCTTAGGCGAGGACACCACCACCACCACCGATGCTCATCCAGGATGCCTCCGCCGCCGCCGCCGCTTAGGTACCGCGGCGACTCAAGGGACGGCGACGATCGCCGACTCGGACCCCCCCCCTCCTCTCCGGCCAATTGCCAATGCTGCCCCGGATGCCCCGGATCGGCAACTTAGCCGCTTATCTCCGGGGGGGACGCGAGCCCCGCGAAAATCCAGCCCCCGTATCTCGACCGACTGGCTACTTCCTCCTGGCGGCGGATGCGGCCATTCGCTTTGTTCGCGCTTGTAGGATAACCCCCCCCCAACCTCCGCCACACAACCGGGGAGTACGACACCGGTGCTCGCCTCCGGGCGAGGCCCTTGCAGCCGCGCACATCGCCGGGGGGGGGGCATCGATACCGTCGATAGGACCAGGGGGACTCTGGCGAGCGCCTCGGCCTTTTTCGCGATGCCTTGGCCAACCTCGCGCTCCACTGCGCCGCGTGGAATTTTAATTCGATTGTTCGAGACGTGCGCCCGGCCCCAGGAGCCTTGAGCTTGGACTTTCTCCGGGCCGAGCTTTATTGTGCCGAGATGAAGGGAAAGTTTAGAGAGATCCGAGTGCGGAGGTCCGTCCGCGTTGGTCGTCGGTCGGGAAAGGGGAGCAGAGGCCTCTCGATTACTCGGAGGACGACAAGAGCGGGTGATTCGGAGGAGGAGGAGAATGCCGGTAGGGAGGAAAATCGAGGAAAATGCGGGTAACAAATGAAGGCTTATCGATGTCTTAGCAGCGGAGGCTCTTGGCGGGCTGCGCCGACGAGGGGCCGGCGAGGGCCGGGGCTCGAAGCGAGGCGTTCGGTCGGTCACCTACGCGGTAGGGCTCGGAGATTGACGGTTTAATTGTCGGGTAGCCCAAGGAGGGGAAGGGGCAGGAGGCTAAGCCGCGCGCATTACAATGGAGCCAAGTAAGCCCCGTGGCCCCGGATCTTACCTCTAATTTGATGAACGACGGCCGCGCCGAGGCGGCTCGAAGCGAGAAGACGTTACCAATTTACGCGCAACTATGGGGGATCGCCTGTGACTCCTGCCCTTCTACCGTAACCCCCCCCCACGCCGCCGCCGCCGTCACGGCCCCTGGGGCCCACGGCGGTCTCGCCGAGGGGAACAGGCACTCGCAGGCCGCCACTCCCCTTTCCGATATTAGCAGCCTCCAGTTGGCGCATCATCCAGCGCGAAATGCTAATACGAATGGAGGTATTCCACGGACTCGTGGCTAGTGATCCTTTCTCTTATTTTACGGATTAACGGGACGGTTGCGGCGGCGCGGGCCCGTGGGCGTATCAGAGCCGCCGAATGTGCCCGACGGAATGCAGACTGGCATCCACCGAGCCCAACCGCAGCTGGGCGTTTTCTATCGACTAATGTCATCCATCTCTCGCTCTCGCTCTCCGCCTTAACGTCACCTCCACGTGGACTCGGTCTTGCGCGCCACGGACAACGGCTCCGAGGCTCGGCACGCCAGCCGGCTGCGTTTTGAGGAGAGGCTAGGGGCCGAAGGATCTCCGTGCCGCGGGCGAGGTTTCCCCCCGGGAGTCCTCGAGGAGACGCTCCTCCCGTCGGAGGAGGGACTCGCGGAACAGGGCCCCCGGCGGTCGGGAATAATAAGGAACGGGAGGGAAGGAGTCGCGGGAGGGGGAGGAAAGGGTAGGGCGGCTCCGGGCCGGGGCTTACCTGTATCTCGGGTCGAGGAGCTTCTGGCAGATCCAGGCGAGCCTGATGGCGACGGGCGTGAGCTTCGACGATATGATGCCCATGGCGGGAGGGACCTCGTAGCTCAGCTCGTCATCGCGGCCGGTGCGGCACTGACTGACTCACCGAGGAGAAGGCACCGAGCGACCGACCGACGGCACTACAGTTGTGCGGTGAGCCAACGACAACACGAGCCGCTCTCTCTCTCTCTCTCTCTCTCTTGCGCGCGCTTCTGCCCTCGCTCCCTCTACCAAATACCGACGGCGGCGGCGGCGGCGGCCCGATCCTCGGCGTCCTCCTGCGAGCCGACGTCGCCCGGACCCCGCCCCCCGGAGCGGCGGCCCCCACCACGCGCCCGGGCACCACGTGCGACCCTCGGTGCACGCGCACTCGGAATAACGAGAGCGAGAGCTAGCGGGACCGGCGGCGGGGGGGGGGCCGGCCGGGAGGCTGGTGCGCCCGTCGCCGAGTCGAGGCGGTGGGGGCCCGCGCGATTTTCGCTCCTCTCGAGCAGCCGCGCGCTCCTTTTATTCCCGAGCCTGCCCCCGGCCGAGGAAAAGCCGCTGCTGCTGCCGCTGCTGCTCGCCTCCTTCCTCCGCCTCCGCCCCGCTCTCGCGGCCCCCCGGTTTCGATTCAAATTATCAATCCTGCCCGATTTTCTCCGCTCTCCTTCTCACTGCATCGCCATTGTCATTACCGGCCTCACCGCGCGCTTCTTTGCTCGTCCGTTTCTCTCACTCTCTCTCTCTCTCCTTTCGCTCCTTCAGCCTTCGGCAGCGCTCCGCGAAATTCAGCCCCCGCCCCCCACCCGGTTGTCCACTTTCTCCGATTGGCGTCCGTTGCTCGGTTTAAGGCTTAGCGAGCATCGTGTCGCGGCCACTTGGTTGGACGATTTTCGCAGTGCCTCCTCTGCAGCCGATGCGAAACGTCGGTTAGGTCGAGAAGTTCCCCGGCAGCTCCGCGCGCATTATTGTTGTTGTTGCCCTTCGACTCGCAATACCTTTAGCCGCGCGTTTGCCTCGTCGGGCGCAATCTCGGGGCGCCCAGAGTCCAGCGGTGTACGCCTTTGAAGGCCTTTAAGGAATGCCCAGGAGGCGGTTACGGCTTTACAGTTACGGACGCCATAAACATTTTCCTTTATCAGCGTAGACACGACAACGACGCGACACGACAAATCTCGTTTAAAGCGTTTCACTTTACTACTTTACTATTGCCTATTCGTGGCCTTTTATCGGTCTCGGTCGCTTTTGTCTCCGGTGGGCTCTCCCCTGCCCCCCCCCGCCCTGCGCTGCGCTGCTTTGCCCCGGCTCCCTTAACAAATTGTTTCCTCAAAAATACTAATGCGCTTTTCGATGAAAATAGAAGAAAAAAAAACGCAGAGCTCGTCGATAACGCAAGATTAGAGCTATCGAGTGTATTCGATAAATGCCGAAAGATATTTTCAATTTTACAGCCGACCGACAAGATTCAATAGGAGCTCTAAGACCGTGGCCATAATACCGGCTGTCAACGTTTGGTTAACTTTTCCCTACTCCTAAGCCCCTGGAAAACTGTATCAAGCGTGTTTTTACGTCATGCTGTGTAAAAGCCTTTTTCTCAAATTTCTAGACAAATAAGAGCAAACATGTTTGTCTTATTTTATAAATACTCACTTCTATTTACCCACTCGAATAATGCAGCTCCTAATCGTGATTTTGTGGACAAAAAAAAACCGTTACTTACGGCGTATTACGGTAGGCGCATATTGTGCTAACCGATGAGGCTCGTTACTTATTATTGCCATTGGCCTATCGATCATTATTCATTAATACTAAATGTAATTGATTTAATGCTATCTCGCGATTTCTTTAACGAAACAAGTTTCACACTCTACGATATCGATTCGCAACAATTAGACTATTGTAAAATTCTTTTTGGGCGCCTTGTTTCTTAATTTCTCGAACACTTTATTCAATTCGATTCGTTTATTTATTTATTTATTTTTTTTTTTTTTTTCATTTTTAACGTGAGTCATTGGCTTTGAAATTCGTGGAATTTATTTCGTACGAATAAAATATATTGCAAGGAAGGAAATCTTTTTCCCCATAAGGATGTCACTCGTTTTCAAATGTTTACTTTAAATCATAAGCAAAATTCAATATTGCATAAGATTCAGAGGATTATTCTATAGCGATGAAAGAATCTTACTGCACGGAAGACTGTAGTGCAATTGAATTAAAGAAGTATTTTAAAGAAGTAATTAAATTCAATATTTATTTTTATCGTTCAACGCGTGCATCTTATTCTTAAAAAGTACGAGTTAACATTCGTACGTTTCGTAAAAGTTTTATCAATTTCGACATTTAAATTCGCCCGAACCAGAGCCAGAAATTTAAAGAATTTAAAAAATTATATTAAAGCTACGAGTCAAAGGATTTTTAACTTGAATTATAGCACTTGATTTGTCATCCTTTAAAATGGGAGCAGATTTAAAATAGCGTAATGCATTTTCCGACACATTTATAAGTTTGCGGGCAGACCCAAATAATCAAAAATATATATATATATATACTTATGATTTCAAAGTAACATTGTAAAATTTGTCGAACGACAATAATCGTATTAAAGAAATCCATAATGAAATTATCCAATCGACATTTTATTGATTATTATAGTTGTATTATCATTGTTGTACAAGCTTAAATAATTGCTCGACTCTAAGAATGAGTTGGCATTTATCTAGAACGAAACTCCTTTTTTTAGCATAATTTTCGAAGCTAATTTAATCGTGTTCCTGTGGATTTAAATTTTTTATTTTATCAAGGCGTGTTATGTTACGAGGATGTATTCGAAAATAGGAAACAAATGTTTGAGCAAAGTTCGGGCGAATTAGGGAAAAGGTGTAATATTATAAAAAAATTGTTGATTCTTAAACGCAAGCCTATTATCCCGCGCCTATCGAAACCATTCTCACGAAAGGTCTAATTCCTTGAGGGCGCATAGTAATTTCTTAAAAAGGTTCTCCTGCTCTTATTCATCGTTGGCTCGAAGAGTCAAGAAGAACGCTCGACATAGCTTTATGCCTACGCATTAATTTAAGAATTAAAATATCCAGGGAATTGTGCCTACGCAGCGGCTGGTGAGCCCGGGAAAAATTAAAAGCTCGAATTCTTTCGCCAAAGAGCCAGCATCCCGAGACCACAGCACCGACGAGGATGCGGTAGACCGTGATAAAATAAGTCTCCGAGCGAATCTTACACCGGTAAAACCGAAGAACGTGGCTCAGCGAGAGAAGTGTTGTCGAGGCTTTCGCTCGGGCTCTTCGACACCTCGCGAGAGAATTCGGAGAGCCGCGTAAGGCGAGACTCGTGTCGCAAAGCACCCCGAGTTTTGATTATGGCGAGCATCTCATTGCCGGCCGCGGAAGCGCCTCCGGTCAATGGTCGTCGAGGCGCCCTGTTGGCTTCTCGTTCTCACCCGCTGTCGAAATGAAAATCCTCGATGCCGGGAGCCGGGGCTTTGCTCGCTTCTCGCCCCCTTCGCCTGGAGGAGAGACCAGTGCGGGTCTCTCTCGCGATCGGGGGGGGGGGGCTCTCGTCTCCCTCGAGAGCTGCAGCGCCGGGGAAGGGCACGCGTCGCTTCCCTCCCTGGGGCTGCTGCGTTCCCACGGCCGGCTCCCCGCCCCTCCTGTAATTCGATAACGCGCCTCCGCAGGGGCACATCCGAGACGGAGAATAGTCGCGAGGCGCGAGGAAACGTCGAAGGAGCCGCTCCGGTTTCCTCGGAGCTCCTTCCCCTCGCGAGCCGATGAATCACCCCCCCCCCCCGAGCCTCTCCTCTCTCGTTGACGAGGAACCGAGTGCGCGGCCATCGAGGGGCAATTTTAAAGCCGCGTGGGCTATCGGGATTCCAGATTTAACGTCTCCTCGGCCAACAATTGGCAAGAGTCCTCCGGTCTTGTCGATAAGAGAGGCTCGGATGCCCGAGGAAAGATGCGGGAATCCGCTAATGATCCTTCTGCCGAGGTCCGTAATAGGCGCGTTCGTCACCCGGCCGGGGATTTAAAACAAGAGCGTTCCGGGCCGAGCAAACATTAGGCATCGATGGCCCGCAAGCCGAGCTCTAAGTCTTACAGCAGCGAGAGGCTCTTTATTTATGAATTTGGAAAGCTCGAGCACGCGATCGTGCATTGGCGGCGTACGAGGAGGATAGAGGACCGGAAGAACGCGGGCCTGGATCCATCTGGAGTCGGCCGACTCCAGATGGATCCCGAGGCGGAAGCCCTGGCTCGGCCCGTGCCCACGTGCTCCGGATAATCCCGGCCATTCGTCGACCCCTGCATCCGATGCACCACCGGTGGCATTCTCGAGGCTGAGGATTTCCCCCTCTCTCTCGGCCGGACATCTTCCTAGCCGAGAAAAGAGCGAGTGGTCGGGTGCCTCGATGATTCGAGCCACGCGAAATCGCGCGATGTTGGCGAGTAGGCCTGGGCTCCGTCCGCGAAGAGACTGACTTTTAACCGAGAGAGCCGAGCCTCGCTGCCCTAAGCCAGATAAGCTTCTGCCGCTGGGGTGAGGGGTAGGGGGTGGTGGTCGTGGTGGCAAATAGAGCTAACGGCTCGTCGAAACGAGTGACCGAGCGAAAGAGTCGGATTCGTCTTTCGAAAATACCCTTACCGCTCGCAACGCCCGATGATTCACCGCGCGATGAAAATTTGCTTCTCACTCCTTTGGTATCGGTCGCATTGCGCCTTAGCTTCAATTAACGCCGGCTAAGGAATTTTTATCGCCGACGAGACTCTCTCGTCTATAATTACGATAATGACTCTTATCGATCCGAGCAATCGCTCGAATCGACGTCTCTCCGCAATTTTCACCACCTGCGAAATCCGCAGCTCCTACTTTTCCCTTTGTTTTTCCCGTTCTCGTACTGTTCTTATGCTTGCCGCTTACACCGTCGGCTGCTGCTTCTCTCGGGCCGAGTTCAGGCTCTTAAGGATTATTGCACGGGGACATAACTATAAACGACGATTCAGGTAATAAATCGCATTGTCGACTTACGAATCCTATGATTTTTACGACATGTTGAACGTGCATGGGATTAGGAACGCTGACATTTAATAACGCCGAGACTTTTCAACTTGTTCCATTAGTTCCTGGAAGGACATTTTCGTTTACTTGCTAACTATGGTATGATTTTTTATAAACATTATTAAAGCGTATTTCAATGAAACTCGTTAACGCGACGTCAGCTTGAATTTCACTAGAAATTTATAATTAAATAAAACGTAACGTTGTTCGACAAAGCTGCATTTGATTTCATAAAAGCTTTGAAAAACAAATGCTCAATTTTCATTCGTATGCGTACGCGCTGAGCACGCGCCACACCCACACACCAGCACGCGCCCGCGCACACGCATTGGAGCGCTCACATTAAATATATAGCATTACGCGTGCGAAAGCTTATCGTATTTTATTGATATTTATCTGATATATTTATCTGCACGCGCGTGTGATTCTCAAAGTAAAAACACTCGTTGAAGGCAAAATTAAAAAAAGAACGCCACAAGCTTAAGGACAACGAGAATGTAGAGCAGCTTTTATTGAAATTCAATAAAGTTATTGATTTTTTTTACATATCACCGCGACAAATACCAACGCTACCATGAAATATAAAGCATCGCACTTGGTCTTGTGACCAGTAATACAACATTTTCACCAGCACCTTGGACTTTTCAACATAAATCGACAATAGCTACTTCCATTGTAATTAATAATCATTCGATGATTATTTAGAATAGACGTTACATAAGCTCGTGAAGAAAAAAAAAAAAACATTGATAGAACCAATCGACCATCGATATCAACGATGATTTTTTAGCCAACAATTTTCAGTCAAAATGCAAATAATTCGTAGTCATTAAAGAGAGTTACGTGTTTACTTACGTCCATATAATCGCAATGTCATCGAAAAAAATTAATAAACGCCCGAGCAGATGAAATGGAATTTCGAATGCGAGCGTAGCTGTTGCGAGAGAGAGAGAGAGAGAGAGAGAGAAGGAGAAAAAAATTAAATTCCATGAATACAAAGTGAAACATAAAGAAGACAGTAAAAATGACAGTTAAAAGATTCAAATGAATACAGGCTAGCGCGGAAGCTAGCCATTAACATTGAATGGAACTCCGTTGGATATTTGTCCAAGGAGGGAATTATAGAACTTCTCTAGAGTCATTTTAAATATAAGTTTTTCAAGCGCGAGAACCAAATCCCACGCAGGCGTTTCCAATTATCACGCAAAAGAGGATTAGTGAAATTATCCGAGACATAGTGTGTCGTAAAATTTACAATACACGAGAGAATTAGATTTGCTTCCGTGGAGAGGATTTGTTCGATCGATTGCGGAGCAAATTGGAATGCGGTAAACAGACAATAAAATAAAACGAAGAGGCGAAAATAGGATTGAAAAATAAAAGCCGTCGATACTTGAGGCAAGGTTAAAAAGGATGCGTGGAAAGACAGAGAGAGAGAGAGAGAGAGAGAGAGAGAGAATCGCCCAGCCCAGGATTAAAGAGACCTCCGAGCCGGACGGATTGGCAGTAGGGGGGTTTAAAAAATGAATCGATGGCGAACCTCGAAAGGAGAAGCCTCGGAGGTGGAAGCAGACCGGGGGTCATCGAGTCGTGAAGAAGCAAGCGAGTAGAAAGCCAAGTGCATTCTAATGGCGATGACGCAGCCGGCGGCAGATGATACACCGCGCGAGATAAATTCATCGGGCCCGATAGCGCAGGGAGTCCTGCTCTCGTCTTGCGGTTGCTCCGAGCGCTGCGGATTTTTAACACGGGGGGTAGGGGCGGGGGCTCCTGTCCGATCCCTAGGGGAATTCCAGGGCGGGGAGCCCCGCGCTCCCGGCGCCTTCAGGGGCCAAAGGTACATGCAAGTTATTTTTGCACTCGCGCGCTCGGCTAAGGTATTCCGCTGCCAATTAAACCAGTGCAAACTATTTTCACGCTCTTCTTCACACCCTCGTCTCCCTTATTACGGCAGCCTACTTTTCCCTCGGCGCATAACTCCCGCATTGTCGGGATGGCATCGTCTCTAGGTCTCTCGGCTGCTGCTTCTCTCCTTCCTCCCACTAAGCTTACGTAAGCCCAAGAGAATCTCCGAGGCTCCTCTATCCTTTCTTTTCCGCTGAGCGCTGACTAGTGGGCGGGGCGGGCGCGGAAATTTTCGCCCACCGGAAAAGATTTCCTCCCCTTTGGTAGCCGGTAAGAGTCGCGATCGGCTGTTTTGACTGTGCGAAATCACTTTTCTTCGCGAATTCCACGACTCGCGTTGTCCCCTTCGAAGCGCAGAGCTTATTAATTTAACCATGACAACGCTCGATACTCGTGATGGTAAAAACTAAGCTTTTACATAATTGCTAATGCTAAAAGGATGCATTAAGATCCTGCTAAAAGATACCACCCTAAGTTATTACTACAGTCGATGAATTGATGATAATTTATGCACGATACAATAAGGCACAGCTTCCTATGGTCAACAAATTTAATATACCAAAACATTTCGAGGCTTTTTTATTTTTTGAAAAAAAAAAAAAAACATAGAAATATTATGACTGAGGTGTCCAAACACATTTTTATGACTTCATCGTGAGTCTAAGTTTATATCAGGCTTACAACCTTATCGTTAAGTCATAGTTTCCAAGAAGAATTTATTTATTTATCCTATTATTTTTTTTTGCCAATTTTGATGAAAAGTAACTTAATTCACGATTCAAATTCAAACGCAATTTCAATATAAAATAAAAGCATTAAGGCTAATGTAAAACTTTATTTAAAATTATATTTTCTGCACTGAGAATTTTGCTACTTAATTTACAAATGTAGCATAGTGATGATACGTGTTTTTAGTTACAGTTATTGTAACAACGACTTCGAATCTTCTAATACCTCTCAACAATATACAGTAGCAATATCTTAGTAAATTACTTTTACTTAAATAAAAATATTAACTGCAGATTATTTGTCAATAATATAATTCGATAAGGGTTTTAAAAATAATTGCAAACACTTTTTTTATCTCAAGACTCGATGAATCATGAACTGAAAATTCAAACAGATTTAGCATTATTTTAAATAAACTCAATGTAATAGGTTCTTGAATAAATTATCTCCAAAGTAATAAAAAATTACCAATTTAACCAACCCGATCCTGATATAAGACGTTTCTCAATCATTTTTATAGTATCTTTTGAGAACTGTACTTTCTATTAAATCATAATCCGATACGGAAACATAAAATTTATATTTTGTTTAAATGCATTAACTTATCGGATATATTCAGAAATACATAATTTATATATATATATATATATATATGATATGATACTACGCAAATGAATTAGAATAAAAATTTGTGTAATTTCTGTAGAGTAAATTTTACAATTAACCTTCGAAAAAAATGTAGTATTCATGTTTGCATATATTATAAGTACATTTTCATTCGAAATATCATTTAAATGCATTATATGATATTACTGTAAATATTTATTACTGTTTCTAAAAGAATCGTATTAAATTTATTTACGTATAATAATTAATATTACATATAATAATAAAAGGCAAAATTGTGCAAGAAAAAAATATGCAAAAGGTATTGAACAAATGTTCAATATTGACTTCTAATTAAATTTATTTGAATACTTTAGTAGTACTGTCAAATCGTTAGTTGTAATTTAATAAAGGCAAATTGTGAAAGACAAGGTAACGAGTAATATGTTTTTCATTTTTCTTTTTTCCTTTGCGAATAATACTACAATTACTTTTCATTACAAAATGATCTATTAAAGCTAGACTCGTTCAAAAACAAGACTGGAAAAAACAAAAAACAAAAATTGAATTTGTTTCCAATAATCTACCTAATACAATCGAAAATTTTATTAGTAAAGAAGATCTAAGATATAGTTATATCACTTAATACTGCTAATATCAAAGAAGTTTATTTCAATAACGTTCCAAAAAAAAAAAAAAATAAAATCTTCAGTCGTGTAGAAGCGACCACCGAAAATGCTATTGAACGTCGAAAAATTATTCAATTTCTTGCTCTACGTCGACCTCATCTGCGTCGATAACGAGTTGCTCGCACTTTCCCTTTTTTAAGCGGACGCTCGAAAGCTGTAAAATCAATGTGATCGTATAGTGATAAAGTGAGCCACTCATTAAAAAATCGTCCGCTTTCACTGGAGATTTCCAATTCGAGGTCGGGTACTTCGTATTAGACTAGTGAAGGTGAGGTTTATTAAGCGAGCAGAACTGCTGGTGTTTTTTTTTATCCTAGGGATGACGCGTGCAGATTATTATTCAAATTAACGCGAAAAATCACAATAAATATGTAATTGATACTTAATGACTGTAATATGTTTCCTTTTTTCTCAAGTAATATATAAGAACGACATCTAAGATTGTATTAAGAACGTTGTCGATTAAATCTGAGTGGAAGATTCGGAACAAAGAAATTAATTGTTGTGCCGTAGAAGCTCTCATGAATAATTCATTATTGATGAATTCCGTAATAACTAATGGCAAAAGAATACAAAAACTGAGAGGAATAAAGGTGTGACTTGATCGGTTTCTAATTGCGGAAACAACGCATTTTAATATGTAAATTAATTAGAATTCAAATTTGTCATCTGGAGCAATTAACTTTATCGATTTAAATAAACAGGGAGAAATTTTTCTGCTGCAGATCTTTTGCGCATCAACGGAAAACGACTTAATTTTAATAAAGCTAACTGTATTTTATAATATGAGCTACCGGTAACGTTAGTTCTAAATTGGTTAACTTTCTACTGCGGATAAGTTTTACGCATTATTATACATAATAAAAGAAACAAAAATCTGATGGCGCGGTTAATTTATGTCTCGCACTATTCAACATTGCAATTGAATTATTGGCGTTTAATTAATTTTAACAAAAAAAAAAGTTGCCTTTTCTCGTATCACTTCTACCGACGTATGCGATGCAGTAATATTCAATTCTAGTGTATTAATCCAGTATTGCCAATCGTATTAGAAAACGCACGAGACAATTTTTTCAAGAAATTACTATTTTTAAATTTATGGATTTCAAAATAGAATTTTACACACATTCTTTTTAATCATAATCAATGCAAGGTAAAAATTGGTTTTTGCTATTTCTATCAAACTACCAATTATGATTACGAGCATTTTAATTTAAACAAATTTTAAAATTATATTGACGTTCGGTATTTACAAAACGTTATTACAAAATGTTTGATTAAAAACATAAAAAAGGTTTTCTTTGTTTTTAGGGTTTATTTTATCGATTCAAGCTTATAACAAGTATCTAAGAGGATTAAAATTCGAACAATAAAAGTATCCAAATACGTGAGAGTTAATGGATGTGGATAAGTTAATGGATGTAATAGTTCTCATGCGTAAAGAATAAAAATGTGTATTATGGTTGTTCCTATGGAAAAATAATAAATCATGAAATAAACAATATCCGACCTAAATATTTGTTTAGTATTCCAATCTCATTTTAAGTTTATGATATTCTTGTAAGATATTCATAATTAATGGTAAAATACAAATGTAAATATTGTTATTTTAAAATCACGCAATTACATATATTTGACATTATCATTAGTTGTAATTTTGAAGAATGGAATATTTTATGAAGTTCACTTGAGAAAAGCATTACAGAAGACAATTAATGTATACTCGAATGAATATTATAATAGAAAAAATAATACGATTATTATTGCCTCTTATTTAACTTCCTTTAATCTTTAACAAAGGTTTTATAAAAAAAAATTAATTTTTTATCAAATTGCATAATCATGCGCAAACTAGCCTGACAAACAAGCAAAAACTATAATACGTGGACAATATAAAACCAGATTGAAATTGCATAAAATTAAAAACGTATTATGTGCGCGTATACACAGCATTTTTTTATGTAATGTCAATTAAAAGGATACAATACAAAACATAATGAAAGATGTAAAAAATAATTCAGAAAAGTTCGGCTCGCAGAATTGTAGAATACTTAAAATCAAAATGATAAGAAATACACCTTCGGTAAGTCAGTCTTCATTATTCACGCAAAGTTAGTTAAAAATTGAACGATTGGATGAAACAAATATTAATACGTATTATTGTTAAATGCACAATATAATACATAGTCCCCCGTGATATTAAAAATAATCGTTAAATGGGATTTTTTTTTGCCATTTAACATTCCAACGATAAATTATTCCATCTTTTCAGTTGCAGTTATAAAAAAAGCTTTTGATCCAGCAATTAAATAATAGCCAGGCTACAAGTATTTGCGCGAAGACAACATAAAAGTCGAATTATTGAATAAGAAAATGAAAACCTCGAAATAGCGACAATCCAAAGAGTTAGCATAAATCTAAACAATTGAGCGCTTGAAGAAATCGTTATCAAGCAAGCGCTTATTAAATGCATGAAATAACGAATGGCTTTTCAAGGTAAAAGGAAAAGCTATTCATCCGATCGAATCATTTGCCAAATCAGCTGCGTTGCGGCATTATCGCAGCAATCCTGTGTAAAAAGGATTGTGAATTCTTTTCCTTTTACAATATTAGTTATCTGTAAAAGAAGCAAATGTCACCGGTGCTAATAAATGGGGGCTCCGGCGCGTGTACCTCGAGCCCGTGAGAAGCGAATGCGACATTTTGAAAAAGGTCGGAGAGTTTCACCGGACCGCAATATGTCCTTAATAGGTCAAGCTCGAAGGACCTGATTATCATTGACCACTACCGGCTATGAATCTCAAGAGACGACCGAACCGAGAAGGCAATGGGATCGATAATTAGCGATAGTTTTCATTTCTGGGCCGCGGTTCCGGGTTAGGCGTCCGATGGCCATCGGTACCTTAAAAGCCTGCACATGGCGTACCTCGCAATTTCCGCCGCGCTTTTGCACGCATGCATCGCAATCATCGTAATTATCAGAGTCGTACGAGTGCTGGCACTTATGTCTTATACGCGCTTATTCGCCTTATTTAAGGATCGATTTCTAGTGCTTATGCGTGGGTAGCTCGAGTTTCTTTAGAATGGATTCCTGACTATTCTCGGCGCGCCGAGTTTCCTTGCCTTTGGAATAATATCGAATTTCAAATTACTCATTTTGACGATTTGTACCTCGATAGCTTATTTGCTTTTCCATAAATCGGATAATGTAATGATTATTAATTAAGTGACTAGTATGAGAAAGCGGGGATATGTCGATTTTCATTTATCTCAACTGTTTATTCTCTCTATTACGTACTGTGCATTTTACCCATAGTATTTATATTAAGGCACAGTTGAAAAGGATTTTTTAAACTTTTGACAATTGAATTTGTGCGTTTAATATTAATATATTCTCTTTTTGCAATTATGAATCGTCAAAAATCTATCATTACAAAGAATTTTTACTTCGTCTTAAGAATAGAGGAGTAAAAGAATCTCTTCTTTTTTGTCTGTGCTATAAAAAATACATTTATTATTCTCGCTCTTTTCATGAAGAATATTTCGTTAAATTTTAAAGATTAAAAATTTTTTTTGCTAAAAGAGTTTACAGCGTATATTTTTTCAAAAAAAAGTACAATATATATATAGCTTATTTTAAATTACTCTTCCATGATGATTTAAATTCGAATACAAGTTTTGAAAGTAAATATCTTAAAGTTTTTAGACTCATCGCTTGGCGATGAATGTCGTATTATATGAAATTAAAATCATAAATTTCCTTGAAATATTAAAAGAAAACTTTATGTATTTTATCACATGGTTATTGAATAAAAATAATATTTAACCGGAAAAAGCAGTTTTTTATTATCATAGCTCATTTAATCATTACCGCAAATTCTATTTTCTTCTATTGTAATATCCACGAATGCTTTTCGAAAATTCTTATAAATATATTAAATATTATCTAACATTAAAAATACATTTGTATTGTATTGTATTGGTATTGAATTAATATTTAAAAAAATATATATATATATATTTTTTATATACAGTACATCAAGGGTATAAACTATTTACAATAAAGATATGAATTTCATGACTATTCTCTGAAATCGTGTTTGAGATATTCATTTACGATTTTGTTTTTTAAAAAAAAAAGGACTCTTTTCAATCAATGTTTTTTATTTATCTAATCGGGTTTGATAGCCTTAAGTGAAAAAACATTGAATAGTATGAAAGGAATTCTTAATAAATTTGAATGGATATATAAATGTTTACGTCAACGAATTTCAACTATACTAGTGTACAATTACTTAATAATGTATTGTAAAAACCATAACTATAAAATATGTTTCGCGAACATTTATATAAAGTGCTATTTATGGATAAACATATATAAGTCAGTTTCTTATACATAGATGCAACTTATATTTAATGGTCATCCAAAAGTATATAACGATAAATGCAAAGCTACATTAGGAGCAATACTTATGCGCATAGCTGTAGAAGACATAAAATTCCCCGTAGAAGCATAAAATTAATGCGAATATCAATGGCTGTTGCGAATGATTTTAATAGACCCATAAGTCTGTTCAAAGTTGATACAACATATCGGAATTAAACTTATATATTATCCAGTTGTCATGATTTTTATTGTACCTTTGAGCAAAAAATAAATATCACAAAGCAAACCAATGATAAGGAGTTAAAAATACGAATATTACGCATGTTGCGTGACTCTATTTCTTTACATTGTGACACTGTTTGTATTTTAATTTTACGCTACTACTTAAGTGTCATACGTAGGTGGGCTAATGTCATCAGATCCAGCAAAGAAACTTACGGTATAGGTATAAATATTTTTCATTCACGAATATATTAATATATTAAAATTGAGTATAGGAATATATTAATATTAATGAAGGACTTTTGTAGCAAATTCAACGTTTCAAGAGTTTTTTGAAACTGCAATTAACCACGGTTGAATAACAAATTAACTTTTTCTTTTTTTTTTTTTTTTTTTTTTTTTTCAAAACCCGTGTAATGACAAAGGAGCTACTTACTAAAGTAAAACAATACACGAAATTGAAAGAAGTAAGCATTTACCCTCAGACGCGTGTACTCCATCATTCAGACTAACGATTGCAAGTCGAGATGGAAAAGAAGGGTTGTATTTTATTAGAAGTTTCGTTTCATTTACGGGTAAAGGCTTACTTTCGGAAGGGCAATTAAATTTTACTTACCGCTAGGAGCGACCTCGTTAAACATGATGCTGGCCGATGATTAAAAAAGCGCCCGATTGTCAAAGGCAAGGAGGCGTTAGGAAAAAGGCCTTGGAGGGAAATTTCGAAGCCGAGAGAAAAGCGACCGGGAAGCGCAACGCGTGGCTCGGGCAATCTTACCCCGAGGGAATGTCCAATGACTCTCCTAACCTAAGAAGCCGATCCGCAGCCGATTTTTCCAGCCGCGCGACCAATCAGCCAAAGCCGATGTACGTATTCATTGTCGCCGACCTTGAAATTAACGAGGGCGCCATCTAATAGAAGGACGCGAGCGTATCTCGTCTCTTCGAGCCAAAGGAATGTAAGCTAAAATGGCTCTCCGCGGTTCTGCTATCAAAGTAAGCGATAGCTGTCACTCGACTCGCATGGAAATCGCAAGTCGGCGATCGCTCGGACGATGGAGCTTTGAGAGCTCCGGTCATGTTTCGTTGTCGTTAGTATTGTGACGCTTTCCGAGGCCTAAAGGTGGGACCTCGGCCAGGGTTTCGGCGGGGAAGGGCCGTGATCGAATCGACAGTTCCGCGAGGTAAAATCCTCCTCGACTCCCCTCTCATGGGAGGAGGTCACTCGGCAAGGAATGGCGAAGCTTGATAACTCCTTATCGACAAGGACGACCTCGCGGGGCTTAAGTAAAACAAATACTCGACCGGTGAGCATAATGACCGTCAATTCGATCCGCATATTGTGGAGCATTTCCTTGCACGTGCTCCACATTTCCCGCAGTCCCGTTTTCGTTTAATGAGAACAAATGACGAAAGGGAACTAAGGCGCCTCGCCATCACGGGACAGAAGCCATTAATCAAACAAGGAATTTCATTTATTTAAGAAGCTGCCTTCGCTACTTTTAGAACTTCCTGAGAGCCTTTAGGAGGAAAGAGTTCTTCCGTCCAATTTCCGGGAAGGAAGCCTCCTCCCCGGGGTCTGTTTAGCACCAGAACTCGATGACCCACTGACCGCCAATTCGGGGCGCCTTCCCCGAGTCGCTGCCAATATTTTTAGTTCCCTCCTGCGCCCGAGTCGCCCTTCTAAATCGAACATTCACGTTGCTCGTTGTCAATTGCGAGTTGCCCCGTGAGCGGAATAACCCCGGACTCGCCTTAGCAGGGGATTTTTCTCCGGCAACGCTCTCCCTGGATTATCCCTGGCGCGATAGATCCAGATCACCAATTCAACTGGCTCCACTGTATAATGAGCAGCGGCCGGTATTTGCACAATTTTGCGACGCATTTTAATAACTATTTTCATTTAAATAAGTGTATGCACACAATGTATGTTAACATTTTTCTCTCCCGAGTCTCATTACGAAGTTGAATATATTATTACGAGTGCAAGACTGTTTTTGCTACAAACGAATTTTCCTTTAGCACTTTATGTAACCGCAAGTAAAATTAAAACCGGAAAATCTCTGCTTCTTGACCAGGTCAGCTATGTTTTGCCTCTCTTTCTCTTTTTGCTCAAATGCACCTACTAAAAATGTATATATTTTGCATGGCTTTGTTTCTGCGGTCGCATACCTTATTCCCAAATCGTTAAGCTTTAGATGATAAATTTTTAACGACAGTGTATATTTAAATATTTATCATTATCGGTAAGCGTTCAGAGTGCCTAAATTGTTTTCTATTTTTTTTTTTTTTTTTTTTTTTTTTTTTTTTTTTTTTCTCTACGGAATGACAATCCTGATTCTACCGACAATTGCATTTTTTAATTATCTTGCGTGTATAATGGCTTTTGTCCATGAACGTTAAATCTAGCGAATCATTTATTGGCGAATCTTAATTATAATAACATTGATGAGAATAAAATTCAACGCCAAAGCTTCGGATATTATTTATTGATCTCTTTTCTTTGAAATTGCTATCAATCAGTAAATAATTGCTTTTCATTGAAGTACTAGGAAAATTCAACTTACGCTCTACAACACCATGAGAAATCGAATAAACGTGGAAATATTAGTGCTCTAAATACAATATTTATTTTGGTTTTCATACTTTTACAGAATTCCTAACAGTTATTCAAACTATTTTTGTTACGTGACTAATCATGCATTAACAGGCTATATTTAAGCAATTTCTAATTGACTGGGAAAAAAGTGCCAATAAAATGTGTTTTTAAAATGCAAAGAAATACTACTGGTTATTCAATTAAATTATCTCGATGAACGTATAAAAAAAAATTATCTTGCATCGTCCATTCGGCATAAGTTTGTTTTCTTATACGAGCTTTAATTTTCAAACAATTTGTCTGGAATGTGCGAGAAGAAGACCATTTGACTTTCTCGCTCTTGTATCAATTTTATTTATTTATTTTTTTTTTTTTTTTTTTTTTTATTGAAGAGTGCATTCGTTACGATTTAATTTCCAATGTAAAAATTGCACGCAGATGCCTGCCGCATTCAATAGTTAAGCTGACGATGCTCCCAGCATTTTGATTTTCTTGACAAGATTGTTGAAATAATTTCACAGGTTCGTTCATTCCGTAAATTACTTTCATTCGCGTGCTTATGAACTAATTATAAACGGCGCCTATTTTAAGAGTGGAGCATAGACTCGGACAAGAACCAGAATCTGAAAAAAGCAATGACTTTGTACCGGAAAATTGTCATAACACTTATATAAATAGTCATAGAATGCAATCGCTTACGCAATGGGAATTCCTTACATATTTACACGTCATTTCACAAGACTGACATCTTTCGATTATTGCGCAAGTTTTTTTTTCTAACGAAAACTTCTCAACTAATTCACCAGATATTGCAGTTGCCACTGCTGATTTTATCAATGCCTGGGATTTCACTTTAAATCGGCACTCGATCGATAAATTTATTTTCAGATGACAAATATGATTCCTACCTTATCTCTTTGTTAACTAGTCTTTTGATTTTTTTTTTTCTTTTTTTTTTTTTTACAAATCTGAACTTTATCGATGCTGAGATGTTTCCAAAGTCCAGCATTCGCTTTGTCTATTTCGTTATTTGTTTAATTGGTTATCGTCAGCGTTATACATTACCAACGATGCATAAATTTTGAATGCTTTTCACTAGTGAGATTAATTTCTGAACTTTTCCTTTGCCGTGAAAATCAATACTTAAAATAAGCGCATGACCCTCGATAAACGATAGAACTTTTAACGCTCGTAATGTTAATTTTAATAATTAAAGGTATTTTAAATCCATTTAAAAAAAACATGTTTAAATAGCGATATGAAAAGGTGATTTGCTTAGAGTATTTCGTAGATATTAATCTTAAAGAGTTTATATCAAAGTAATATTTAATTTACTGCTTGGAATCAGAAGCAGTCTGGGTGATAAATGTATAATTTATTATTTATTTTTTGATAAACTTTTGCAGTTTTGCGAGCACCAATAGACAACTAAAATTAAAAATCGAATCGAGGTAAGATAATGTATTTTTTTCTCTTTCTTTTCAACCAAAATAAATCGTTCCTTTTTCCTCAAGGCTTCATTGTCCCTTGGGCCTAGAGATGCTCCTTTCTGAAAATTCCGGCGCAATGAAAATAAACAATAGGATGGAATCTGCTTTTAATGCATGGTGCGAGTGTAGTCAAATGCATTCTATCGCCTTCGTATTGAAATGAAATTTATTCACAATATATATATATATATATATATATATGTTTTTTTTTATCTTAATAGCGTAATACAATAATAATACAACAATAATACCTTAGGTCTTGATAATAATAATAATAATAATAATAATAAAACAATCGTTTTGCACAAAGCACTAAATTATATTGTTAAATTCTCCAAATAGATGTATATACAATGACGAATATCCAATATAAATCCTGTAATCATCGGCAAACTTGCGATAGGTGGCGATGGACGTGTGCACTCGCTGTAATTGTAGAGACGGAGCATGGCTGATCAGAGCGGACTCGAGCGGTGCGCCACCACGAAGATAGACGTGTCTTTGTTCTTCGTACAGGGGATCCTGGGCAAAGGGTTGCTCTTGGAAAGCGAGGATGCGTCTAGGCGGAGCGGGTAAGGGTAGGGCAGGGGGGGTGGGGGGGTTGGATCGCCGGCAAGGAGGGCGAAGGGGGGTGGGCTGGGCTCCGGGGTGGAGGGCCCTTCCCTTCCCCCCTGCTCCTCCTCCTCCTCCTCGTCGTCGTCGAGGTCGTCGGCCGGGGTCAGGCACTAGCAGTAGAGTCCGTTGCCCTGTCGCTCGATGACGTACTTGCGCACGTACTGGAGGGCCTTGTCGCTGAGGCCCAGGCCCGGGACCTGCTTCTCGAATTCGTCGAGGGTCGCCACCCCGGCCAGGTAGCCGTTGAGCTTCGCCGCTAGGGGACACCTGCGCAGCTCCTCGCTGCCCTTGAGCCCGATGCTCTCGAGGAGCCACGGATGCTGCTGCAGTCGGTACTTCTGGTGGTAGCTGGCCAAATGTAAGCAAGGGGGGGGGAGGGGAGAGAGGGTCTCCGTAAGTTCATAAGCTGAGGGAAAGGGCGAGAGACGCGAGGCCGTAGCCCGTCACCGGCTCGCACCTCGGCTACGCGGGAAATAGTCCCGGGACGTGGGTCGACTCGAGCACTGCTCACCTTTTGCCGCACGGGAAAGCAAAGAGACCAACCATGTGGAGCGAACATTGCGCGCACGAGTACCCGAGAGAACTTGTACGCTTTATCGTACGGCGTTTTGGGAAGCCAACTAGTGTGCGCACCGATAGAAGCATCATTGGCCGAATGATAATTCCGACAAGTGGCGAATAATAAATACCGGCATTATCTTTATCGAGACTGCCTAAGGAGTCTTAAAAATAAGTTCGCCGCTCATTTTCCCCGCCTCGTTTCCCAATCGGCGTGCTGGCGATTCAACGCCTCGCAATTTATCAATTCATTTGGCTTTATTTACTCGGCTAGGATTTTATTTTGAAAAACTCCTATTAATTGGATTACGAAACACCCGACCGAGCAGTTGGTTACTCTAACGATACCGGAATATCAAATTCATTCGGCTTATTAACGCTTCAACGCTTCAAAACATTTCCAATGGAAAGCTTCTTTTTATTGGGCAAGCAGCCGAACGGGTTCGGGCCGTCGCTGGATGAATTATTGATACGATCATTATTAGAATGCCATTTGGAAACTAAGCTTCCATCCTCAGTCATAGGCTCGGTAATCAGAGTTGATTTATGCCTCTCCGATAGTAGCGATCGACGACAACTATCTATTTTTCCACACGCTACTTAACCGATATGTCGCGCGCGCACTCGCTGTAGGATTTTATCGAGGATAGATTAGAATCAGTTTCTACCCAAGATATAGATTCGTCTATTAATTTTTTTTTTCCACCCGATTCGTTGCACCGCTTCGATCGAATTTGACAGAGGCCGCCAAAAATTTTTTGTCGATTGTTCACCGCTCGGCTCGATAAAGGTTTCGAGGTTGCTTTACGACCATTGATTTTGCAACGCTAACCGCACCACAAAGCGAATTGCCGAAGGTGAGAAAATATTAGTGGATAGCTTTCGACGTTGGAAGCGAGGAGTCTTTCCGTTTTTCTAATAATCTACGAAGCCGAAGGATAAAGACGTAGAGATCCGGGATCTCTCGAAGTAAGGACGAATGGCTTTAGCGTATGCGAAAATTGCCAACCCCCGCCGCCGTCGCGGCACCGCGCCCCTGAAGAAAGCAAACAATCGTAGGAAGCCGAGGAGCGATAAAGAAACGGAGTCGCTTTTAATTAAGCCATTACCGAGTGCCAGCACTGGTATTAAGGAATTTTAGCGCACAGAGAGTATTTTGAGTGCCTTTGAGCTCGTTAACGCTGAGCAAGTATTTTTTTCGCAAGTTTCTATCGGCTTTCCAGCTCTGCCCCGCCCCGCCCCCCTCCTACTCTAATTACACAGCCAAGAGTAAACACCGTCGTTCTCGGCGTTGCTCTACGCGAGTCTCGCACTCGCCTCGTAATTTGGCACTTTTGCATAGGCGGCGGGGGGCGCTGTTGGGGTCTCTCTTGGGTATCAGGGCCCCGAACAGAGCCAGGGCTCAAGAGTTACCGAACGGCGCGATTTTGCCGGTTTCGACCGATGCTTTCGAGGGAGGCGACGAGGATCGGATCTCGTAAGGTCAGGTCTTTTGTGCTCGCCAGCCTGCGACCTTGACTGCTCCCTGGGAAGGAGAGCGTTCAATCGAACTGAATTGGATCCGTTAAAGCGTCAACGAAGGAGGCCCGTAGATTTTACAAAAAAAAAAAACCGAGCGCCGACGTTAGCATTCCTCGTAGGTTACGCATTTGCGCGGCTGTGCCTTAGACAATTGAAATTCTCCGTACAAGCGCTGGCCGCTACTAATGATGCATTCGAATAGCCGGACAAATGAAAAATAAAGACGAGTTGTCCGGGTTTATGGGCGCGGCGGCGGCGGCGGCGGCGACCTCCTCGAGACTCCGCTCCCGGTCACGTGGGTATCGCCTTGTTCCTTTCTTTGTTTACTTAAAATCACACATGACTAATGACCCCAATGGAGTCGTATCGTGTCTGCGCTGCCTTAATCAGCGGGTAATTCGCATTCGAGGCATACACGATAGTGCCGATAAATTTCTTTTTAATCGATCGGCATTAATTAGCCTCTGCCTCGGCGGCGTTGGCTCAGCTGCGATGCAAAACAAACAAACCTACAACACTCCGACGCTTCGAAGCTATCCGGTGAGAAATTAACGCTCCAATCTGTCGCGCGCGGCTTTTGTTTCAATCGTCTTCGAGCCAAATTAAACCCCAGCCCCACCCCCCAGCCATTTTAGGAAAATCTATAATAGCTGGCTATTTTAGCTCCACGGTTCCATAATTTGAGGCGCATCCTCTCTTCCTCCCTCCCCGCCTTAAGAAGTATACTCCGAAGAAACGGTCGACAAGCCCGATTGAAGCGTAAATTTTGGGCGATACTTACTCCTCGGCGGGATAAAACTTTCTGAATGGGCCGATTTCCGTAATGAACTTTTCATTCTTCTCGCGCTGTAGGCAGTCGCGTGACTTTTCCGCTGATATCCTCTGCTCTTCGTTGTGATACAAGATCAACGACATGTACTGGGTAATAAAAAAAAAAATAAAATAAAATATTAATATTCCACATTTTACGATTGGGTATAATATTGCTTGGCCAAGCAGCCTTTCTTCAATACACGGCGCCAATTACTTTTGTAGGTGATAAAATAATGATAAAGACAATGGTAAGGGTACATCTTAGAGTCAACATAATTCACGCGGCTTTTTAATTCATACGAATTGCTAATCTAGTAAATTTGCTTTTAATTTGATCGAGTAATTCCTGATGCGTGAAAATAAATATACATTTATTACAAAACGGAATTCTAGTTGATAATTTGTATCGAGAACGTTGTAATCAGAGAGTGAGAAATAATTTATCAATATGTAATGGTGACTTTGAAATCTATTAAACATAGTTATCACGTGTCTTTGCAATTGCGACATCGAATTAAGAGAGCAAAAATTTCAACTTGCTTGAGAGGTTTCATTTCATTGCTCAAATGTTGTAAATTCTTCATTTTTTTCCTTGACTTTGATTGATTTATCGTTACTTATTTTATTTTTTAATTTTAATGGCACTGAGAATTTCGCAAATAGCACGGGACATATTTTCCATGCATACTGCAGATAAATTAATATTTACATAGCGAGTTACGATGCGGGCCATTTTCGTAAAGCCTTGAACTTGAATATTTACCGAATATTCCGAGGTTCGCGTGTATTGCGCGCGTGTATATATATATATATATATATAAATATCTAAACTCCGATATTAAAATTCATATTTATTATAGATAATTAGAAATTAATGAGGCATATTTGGCCCATATTTTCAAATTTACACACGTTTCGCTCGCTAATTAAGTTTACCCCTCATTAACATTTGAAAAACGATTGCTCTTCTCTCTAAATAAGTTTTATCGTAATCGCTTTTAAAAAGATCTATTATTTACCTTGTAAACATGTGGAAAAAGGTTTAAATCTTTACATAGCTGAATGTACATATCATCTGTTTTTTTTTTTTTTTTTTTTTTTATTATAAAATAGTTTGATTACCTAGCACATTTTTACAATAATCAGAGGACGTTGAGTGGAGCGCTAAAGAAGAATCATTGGAGTGTCTTTTGGGAAAATTTTTAAAGCCTATATCCCAGTAATTAAATATGAAAGATATCGAAGCCACGTAGAGATGATTCTGTGGTCATTTTAATAACAAAACTCTGGCTCCTGCCTGCTCGAGTCATTGTAAAAGCCGGTGCTAAAGAATAATTTTCCCATTAAAACGAAAACTCGGTGTCTGCAATTTTTAGAACGCACTTTACAAATATCCATCATGGTGAAATTCATGCACCGCTCCGAAAGGCTCAATTATGTAAATCCGGCGTTATTTGTACGCTCTCGATAATTGAAATAATAATTTAAATATATATATATATATATACACACGTCGAGTACTCGCAATGGCTTTTATAAAATTCGCGCCGGGTAATAAGTAACCGCGGGAGGGGAAAATAAAAAAAAAAACTCTCCAATAGGATAAAGTTGCGCGTTGGGCATTAAAAAATATTGGCGAAATCGTGGTCGGGTAAAATTGTCGACTTGGGTTATCGTGGACCGGCTGAAAGAGATATCCGGCTTACCTGTCTCTTGATGAGCTTCGTCAAGCCATACTCGTGGTTGTTCCAGAACAAGTTTAGTAGCTGCTCGTAAGAAATCACCTCTGGGTCGTATTCTATGTCGATGACCTCGGTGTGGTCGCCTCTGCATTAAAAAAGAAACGGCATTTTACATGGTCTTTTTCAAGAGGCATCGATGCACGCGAGTACCGATGCACGCGAGTGGCCGAGGGCAAATCTTGGGCTCGAGCCGATAAGCTATCGCCTTGGGAATAAAAGCGGAGCGATAAAGCGCCGAGGAATCGTGGCATCATTGGGTAAGAAGCTCCGAGTCCCAAGGCTCCTCTACCCAGGTTCGAAATCGGTAGCGGGCAAGAGCGTAGCGTGAATCTAGGCTTTGCTCAAGCTTAAGAATGCCGTGGGGCAAAGGATTTTCAATAACGACGCAACTTTGCGGCAGTAGAGGTCAAGCGCTCGTCTCGAAATCGATGCGCTTCGAGTCCGCAAGTTACTTTAAATAAAATAGCATATAGAAGCTCAAGGGCGTCGAGAGCAGCGCGAATGTCAGCAGCGAGCGGAGGAGGCTCTTTCTCGAGGGGCGCGAGTCGAGGGGGAGGCGGAGGGCCTGATCCGGGGACCGGAGGCAAAAGCCGGTCTCCGAAGGGGAAAGAAGGGGGGGGGCGAGCTCACAAGTTCCTGTAGGCGGGATTGTCCTTGAGTCCGCCTGCGTAGCCGACGCTCGTTCGCAGGACCCCGGGTGTCGCCCCGAAGAGGGAGTCGCCGGCCCAGAAGCAGCCCATGCCGAAGGTCGCGCGGCGGAGGCCGAGCTCCTCCAGTTGGCCGGGCATCCTCGGCTCCTGGACAAAGGACGGGGGCGGGCTGTGGCTGGGCCTGTAGCTCGGGACTCGAGGAGCTGTGCGCTCGCCGCTGGCCCCGTTCCTCGGGCTTCCTCTCTTCCCCTCGGCTCTGGTGGGAACCGGAGCGGAGCTGGCCGTAGGTGTGCCCTGCGACTCAGCAGTTCCAAGAGCTCGAGACGGGAGCTCGGGAGATGAGGAAGAGGCGCGCCGCGGCCAGTCGTCAGTCCCCGGGTGGCGTCGCGCGACTCACTGCTCCCCCGCCAACGGGAAATGCCACTTTTAAGAGCGGCCGCCGGCGCCCCCCACCACCGGGCGTCGCGACGGCCGCGAGTCCGACGCCGCCGTCGAGGCGCACGCAATCGTTCCCTCCGCCCGATCGCGCCGCGCCCACTCGCCGCCGCCCCCCGCCCATCCAGAGGCCCCTTGGGCCGACCCCTGCAAATCGAGGGCTCCGGGGAGCCTCCCGGGGGAGACCCGGCCGAGGAGGCCCCCCCAGCCAACCCCTCGGCCGAGGTCCTCGGGGACGGCGGCTGCCCTCCTCTGGACCGCGGGCCTCCTTATCGGAGCTGCGGCGCTCGTTCTATTTTCAGCCGCTTCCTCCCCGCGATTCGACTGCCGATGCTCTTACCCGAGCTTATCTGCCATTGTGACCTGGCTCGGTGTCGAATTGGATCGATGTGCCCCGAGCGGTAGGCGCGCGAGGCCGCTTCCTCGTGTTCCCCGGCGAGTGAGGCGATACCTCGAGCCCCCGCCGCGCTCGACCCCGCTGGTGTCACCATCGAGTCCGAGCGGCCGTCGGAAGCGATACCGAAGGCGCGTCTTTGCATTCCACGTTGGTCCACCGGAAGCCCGACTCCTCGCTCCGACGCTGCATTTCGCCTTTCGTCAATGTCCCCACTACGGGTGTATTACGAATAACAATATTCCAATGCTTCGAATGGTAAAGGCACTAACGTCGAAAATAACAACCATTCGATAAATAATTAAGCCTTCGAATGGGAAACAAAAAGAAGAAGCGAGCAGAGTGGAGACCCATAGCGTGAACAAAAATACAATTGCATCGTCGGGTCCGTTCCTAGGTTCTGTATTTTCAGCTACTATTTAATCTGCTAAGAGCCCCTGGGCCTGAGGGGCGGCGGCAAAGGGTAGCCAGCGAAAGAGAGTCTTCCTCTCGAGGGGCGAGGGCAGCGCGATAATGAGAATCCGACCTTGAGCCGGTCCCGAGGAAGGGAAAACTCGTGGACCAGGTTGAATTCGGCGGCGAATAATTTGCGAGCAAGGAGGAATGCGAGATCGGCGCCACCGGTAAATCGCATCGCGACTACAGCGATGCGATTGCTTTATTAGGTTCGCAGATTCAAAAGAAGGATAGCAGCTTTCCTTCGATTCTTATCGGAGTCAAAGAGCGTCTCGAAATACCCGCGGCCCGAAGCAGCTCGAATAATGTTAAGGCGAGCTCCGGGTAAAGGAGACTACCGTAAAGCCTGGATATTCGATTACAACGCGATAGAAATAACGCGACTCGGCGTTGGAGTCGAGCCTGCATTGGCGCGATGGACGCGCTCGACCTTGCAGGGAAAGATCGATGGGTGCCGCCGTGGGCGGGCATCGACGGCACTTCCAAGCCGCGGCGGGGGGGGGGAAAGCTTCGGGGGAGCTTCGCCGCCGTAGCCGCGAGGGGAACGCGCCGATGAATGGATGGGGGAGGGGAGTCGAGGGACGGGAGGCCGGCCCGACCTGGACTGCCAATTCGGATGGAAGACGATGCCGGACGAGGGTCGGGGAGTAGTCGACCGAGTCGCCAGAGGAGTCGATCGGCTGGGCCGCAGCCGCGTCATTTTCTCCTCGCGGTGAAATCGTGGAATGCGGCTGGGGCTCCCTCCTCGTCCCTGCCGACGCGGATCCGAGGCGGCCAAGTGCGCCCGAGAGTCGCATCGCATCGCGGTAAGAGACGAAAGCCGCCGCCGCCGCCGCCGCGAGAATTGAGAAACTATGCGCTTTTCAGGGGCGGGGAGGGGCGAGAAAGCGCCGTGACCTTCGCTCGTCACCAGAGCGACGTTCAGGGAACGTCCGAGCGGGTGGAGCCCCCGGAGCCGCCGGTGGTAATCGAGGAGCGTCGCGTGCTGAGGCTCGAGAGGCTGCGGGGAGGGAAGCCGCACGTGGCCGGCGATTGTCCCGATCGGAGGCTGCGTCGCCTCCCTCCCCCCCGCCCCCTGCCCCGGGCCTGGCCCTCAGCGCGTGCCGGGATCTCCTCCGCGTGCCGACGGTCAAGGATTCGGGGAGACCCCGAAGACCCTGGGAACCTGTCTTGGCGCCACCGCGTGCCGTTTCGTAATCCTCTCCTTGTAGCTCGTGGACTCCTCCGTCATCCGAGGCCGTCGCTCGCGCCTCGGCTCTTCTCTCCGCAGCGTCTATTGACCTCCGCCGAAAAGCGAGCCTCGGGCCCGCGTCGACCAATTGTACGCGCGGCCCCGATATCTTGCCGATCTCCCCCGGCTCCCGGTCCAGTTCCCTCCCCAAGCCTCGTTAATTGTCCCTGCCCCCTTGCCCCTACGCCCCGGCGCTGCGTAACCGAGCCCACAGAAACGCACGGCCCGTATCTCGACCTTCGGTGCTCTCCACGTCTCCATCGCCATCGATGCGAATCTCCGTTCATTGATGCCTTCGCTCTCGAGCCGATCTTCCATCGCCTCCTCGCCAGCTACCATGATTACGATTCGCTTCCGATCCTCGGCTCTCTCTCTCTCTCTCTCTCTCTCGCTTCGTCCTCTTCTGGCCTTCCCCCGAGCCCTCGCCCATTCACTCGTCGGCCTGCTTTATCCCTCGGCATCGATTAATTTCGCATTAGCCTCTCTCCTTCTTCCTTCTTCTTTCCCCTTAAGAACAGAGAGAGAGAGAGAGAGAGAGAGGTTTCCTCAACAGCCTACCGCCGCTCCTTTTATTCGCTAAAATTGTCTCACCGATGCGCAAATAATTTACCCTCGACCCTTAGAGCAACACCTTTGCAAAACTTTAAGCCTTCTTTGGCTTCGTTTTTTTATTGAACGCGAGCGCTGCTCTCTTATACCGGGTATTCCATTACATATTTGAAAATAAAAAATTCTCCGTGAATTATCGGCAATAAGCACTCGTATTCGTTCTAGATAGCTCGAGCTTTCGTCATTTTCAATTTATATATTTCTAAATGAAAACTGATTAATACTCTTTTACCTTTGTCGTATTTTACTTTGTGTACACACGAGTTTTAGCTTGCTCCAAATCAATAAAAACTACTTCTTTCCACGATTCGGGCTATGTTGCGAAATTAGTAACGACGTTTATGAATCATTTAATGATTCAAGAGATCAATTGACGAAAGAGCATAAAAATTGTATCGAATGTGTGAAATAAAAATCTACCGTCTTGCTCATGGCTACAAAAGGTCGTCGTGAAATGCAGTAACTAAATTATAATGAATCAATATTTATCTTCTGCGCTTTAAAATCCTAATGAAATGCAATAATTATATTTCCAGATAAAGTTCCACGTCTGAAGCGCGTATATCAATATTAAAATTGTGAAGAAAAAATATTATTTTAAGTATTGACTTTGTTGTAACACAATGTATGCGTACAAATATTGTCCTGAAATATTAAGTCATGAGAAATCGAATGTTTCTTCTCTACCCAATAAAAGTTATCGCTGAATAAATAGACTATGGAGACTCGGTGGAGTTACCGAATTTCAAGCCATCCGTATAAGTTTGTATAAATAAAGAAAAAAAAAATAAAATAAAATAAAATAAAATAAACAATCCAACATTTCTAATTGAAAGCACCAGAGCTACACCGGTATTACGAAATGGTATTTCAGTAAAGTTGCTAGTGGCACTTGTCAAAAAAGACTATTTTCTGCTCGATTAGACAAGAGATCAGTGGTGTCAATAATAATATTACCCAGAATTATATCGAGTAAATAATATTCAAGCGGGTCCGAAGCTCACCATTTGAACAAAATATAATGCGCAAGCGTGCATAAAAGGAGCGTATGATATAATAGGGATCGATTTCAATTTAAATTACTTTCGTATTCCACAGCACCCGATGTAGTTCATAAAAGAAATCAAGGACGAAGGAGGAAAAAAGGATAAATTAAGCGTGCAGCCGTAGGATGAGGGCATTCGGTCGGAATGACACACCGCGGCTCACCTGTCGAAGCATCGCCGGACGGGGATCCGAGCCGAGGTAAAAAAAGGCCAAGAGAGGAAGAGTCTCCCCGATGGAAAATTAAGGACTCGCGAGGAGCACTTCGAGCAAAGTATCGCCAGAAACTGGGCCGAAAGCCTTGAGAGCTTCTTTTCTAGGTCAATGGCAGCGAGGCGAGGACCAAACGCGAATTTTAATCGCGAACCTCGGTGCCAGGCCTCGTAGATCTTCCGCGTACTCTTCGTTGCCGATTCCTTAACCGTAAAGGACGCTACATTTGCCTGAGATTGCTTTCTTCTTCATTTTACGCGCGAGGATCAATGGAGGTGCTGCTGCTCCTTTCGGTCGACGGCTTCCAAGTAATTGTTTAAAATTGCAACGACAATGGAAATGTATTCGATAGGCCGATGCTATAAATACAAGACGATTATAATTCCACGCGACGCGTGTAATTGGTAACAATTTTTTTTTTTTTTGTATAAAGACAAAGATACGATCTCGGCGAGTTAATGAAAGTGACGAGTCACTCTGTGCTATTATCTATCTTAATTCTAGCACGAATAGTTCTAAATTACGCTATTAATGGGATCATGACATCTGTCTTGATAAAAGTTAAAGCCAACGTGAAATGTGACGCTTGCTTTATTGTTGGGAATGGTTGCGCAAAATTATCGATCGAAAATTTTTATCAACCGCTGTAGAAGCATTGGTAAGATTTTGTTACTTTTTGTTTTTTAATACTTCAAAAGCATCTCTCTTCTCAACTTCTTCTTCTCTAAAAAATTACCAATTCTCCGGTGATACTTCTATTAGTAAGAATTATTTATTTATAGGCGGGGGGGGGGTGGAACTGCTGGGTATTTCTTTATGTGCGACATACCAAAAACATGGAGCAGGGCTTTTGTTTATTTGGCCAAACGTTAAATGGCAAGAGCTAATCGTATGTGCACGTAAGAAAAAAAAACCGCCTCTCGCCATCTGGATTGCCAGCATGAAATAAAATTACAAAACAAAAGTTTCAAATACAAATGTTGTATATTTTATTAGGTACAATAACTATAAAGTAGGGCTTTTACAGCACACTGTGCTCGCTTCTCGAGGAAATCAGATGGTAAGTAACCATAGTGTTGCGCGTGTGCATGTTCCATTGTTCCCATCATAAACCGCTTTTACATGAGTATTGAAAAAAAAATCCTTTAATTTAATTTCCCTCTCGAATTCACTTCACGCTTTCTTCTTTCATGTCGACAGTGCTGAATAATGGACAATGAATTTGTCGCTTCTTATAAACGAGGAATTTCCACGATGTAAATGGCAAGGTTTCATGGCATACCGCAATTCTTCAACGGTATAACAAACAAAAAAATTAAAAAAAATCAATAAAATTATGAAGAAGAAATCTGCGTTTACGTGCACGAGATGCGCAAAGAAAAACGCACGACGAAGATACATCATGTATATCTCTATGTGTACACACATACACACATATATACATTAATATACATACATGTGTATATATATGTATATATATATATATATATGTATATAAATATGTATATGTATATGTATATATATATATATACATATATATATATATATATATATATAATTTTGCTGTTGCTGCATGCGTAAAGCTAAACTTAAGTGAAACTCATACGTTCATGAGAGAAATAAATAATAAAAACGAGAGCAGAAGAGCTTAGTAAAATATAGTATTTATACACAATACTTCTGTACAAATTTATATAAGCGCATTCTTCTCGTTTCATTTAATGTTAATAATTTGCGAAACTACATGAGCGGAAGTACAATATTTCCATTCGTTATTCCCGTCACTAAGTTTTTCATCAATAGGATTTTCGAAATGTGAATTTCCTTCGCCTCGTCGTATACAAATCTATTTACACAAATAAAGAAAAAAAAGTTCATCGTGTTTGTGGGCGTGTGTGTGTGTGTGTGTGGGTGTGGTGTGTGTGTTTGTGTATGTTCGTTGCCTTCTGCAAAGTCTCATTGCACAAAAATTACGTCACAGGCAAATCTAATGTTCGTTAAAACAGTGATTATCACAACTCTAAGCACCGCTGCTGATTGTTTTACTTTTCGCTTCTATCGTCTTTGCTTCTTTTTTTTCTTTTTCTTTTTTTTTTTAATTAACGTTAATTAGCGTAATTATCCTTCGATCCTCTCGGATCATACATATCATAGTCACATTATTTTCATGTCTTACAAAAAAAAAAAAAAAAAAAAAATTAATTACAAATACAATTTTTTACTTTATCGTTACGTAGATTTCTTTTCTAAAATTAGTCCAGTCTCTCTCATTCGATGAGCATTCGATCGACAGTTACATCTTCTTAAAACATTCCTTAATTTTAATGGTTTTTATTTTCGTATATCTTTCGACGTCACAAGCAGCGGTGACCTTATAATTTGATTGTTCGTGTATCAATAATAATAGTTGAATGCAGTTATAGAATATAATTAATATTTATATAATGGGCACCTTAATGAGCTATCTACTATTCATCTAAATTATACAAAGTCTGGGTTTGATTACATAAAAAATCTGAATATACTTTCTCTCGCTCACTCGCTCGTTCTCTGCTTTTCGTCTCATTCTTTGACCGAGTAAATGATTCTCCCTTGCATTCGATTACACGCAAACGATCGCACATCACATTCTCACTTGTATTTTAATTTTTTCGATATAAGGCAAATATTCAGTAGAGTTGTATGTATATGTGTGTATAAACAAACATACGTTCAACCATTGGAAATGTCTTATGCTCTTTTATATATATATATATACTTCGCACTTCGTTTTGATACCTAAGCTATTTATCATTATTCGATCCACTTATGTATATAAGTATACATACATACATATCATCTACCGTCCTATATCTTACTTTATTTTAACCACACGCTCTCGGCTTAGGCTCTAATCGGATATAATAGATATTTTTTTCTTGTCTTACATTGCGCACGGCATAAAGTACTCCTCTTATTTATAAATATTTAACAAAAATAGATAATAATAGCTCGGATCCTATGTACAATAGAGAAAATACGTAAAAAACCTAGGATGCACCGTTGACGATTTTTACTCGATATTTTAATGCTATCGGACGGTGTTTGTATTTGGTGTGTCCGTGTGGGTGTCTCGGGTTGGTGGCTGTGTGTGTGCGTGTGGGTGCGCGCGTGGGCGTTCCTCTATCCCTGTGTGTTTGCGTGTGTGTTTGCGTGCGTGTGTGTCGCGTGCGCGTGTAATTTTGCGTTCAAAGCTTCATCGAAAATACGGGCTTGAGGCTCGTCCCCACTTTGTAAATATTTCTTTATCATCAACTCGACAAGCAAGTTTCCTTTTTTCATAACTGTATGCTTTTGTTCCATCGCAAATATACAAAGGAGAAAAGGGAACCACGAGTAGCTACACTTAATCGGGTCTATAGGCACATTACAATCGAGGGACTTTTTCACTTCATTAACGATTATGCTCGAAAGACGATCCATGTAATGTTTCCTTTTTCGTATTACGCTCGACATGTCAACGAGTTTGTGTAAAAATTTCTCAACTACTTGAATTTCGTTAAAAATTAACATTTTTTTATAAAAAAAAAAAAAGGTCCGTGATTCAATCACGCGTTTCGTGAGCTTAAAAGAAAAACAAATTGTAGCGTATTCGTCACCTCTTTCGCGAAATTTTGTAAGGAACTATTAACAGAGAAACTGACGCATGCATGGACAATAGAATCGAGAGAAAAAAAATCTTTCCCCAAATAAATGGAGTGGAAACTTGTCGAGTGCATCGGCTTCAATGACTAGCTTAAGATATTATGCGTGCATGCATTGTATTCTTTACGCTACAACCTTCGCGTTCTATAATTTTCTTCGTACAAGTTAACTACACACGAACAGCTGGCAGTTTTCAGTTATAAAATCCCCACACTACCGATAAGAAATGTTTTAAAAGTAATTTACTTCCAGGTTGGACGATTATATTAATCAGCCATTTTTTAAAAATACAATATAACAACTATTTTAAAACGGTAGGTAAAAGTTTTTTTTTTCTCGTATAATCAAGCTTTTGGAAAAACGGAAGTTCGCCGTAATTGGAAATGTTCTCACCTTCTTATTCTTCGGTAATAACTCCTTTTAAACAATGTAGGATGAACGTTATAAAGAGAAACATTACATGTGATATCAAAAAGCACACATCGTACAATCTTAAATTTCAATACATATACATAGAAGGATTTGCAATTTGAACGTGATACTTTGTTTCAGAATTGAAAAGAGAAATCCCGCTTGTCGTTGCAGTTTCAATATTTTAACTAGAAAACTTCTGACACGCTAATTACAATACAAAAAGTCTTTCGATTTGTACATAATTTCGATTTTTCTATTTTTTCGTAAGAAAACTGAGATTGAACTCATTCATCTCGATACAATACGCAATCGTATGGAGGACGTTTAATGATTATTCGCTGATTATTTTCTCAATATAAGTCTTTTTTTCGGTTTCATCCTTCACTACCTCGCTTACTATTTACCAGAAACTGAGCACAATTGACCGTTAATCGTTTTCTATACATTTTACGTTAACGCATAAAAAAATAGTTATAGTGCGATGCGAATAAATTGATCACATTTTCATTTAATCTTACCGTCTTTCTTATCAACTAATAGTTTTATCAGTTTCATTAGACATTTTTTCACCATTCATTTTTTATGTAATAATAATAATAATTTAATTAGGTTAGAACAGAACATCTATTTAAGCTATCCTAATATCTTCATACTTAGATATTGCAAACATGGAAAAACATAAGTGGGACAATGAAAAATTGTTTAACAAAATGCGAACCAAGCAAAGTATCTTAAAAGTAAGGCAGTACGATTAGCAAATTCACAATTCATTCGCATCGTCGCGTCTTTGAAAATTTGAACAGTTATCTACCGATACGCTTTGACTCAACTTGAGCAAAGAGAAAAAATAACGATAAAATAAAAAATTCATTATTTTAGTCTTAAAAAATTATTTATCTTAAGCAGTAGTTTTAGTTGATCTTTAAAACTATAGAATAATTTTTCTTCAAGCAATGGTTATTTAATTTCAAAGTTTGAAAGATAAATTTAAACTAGCTTTATAAAAGAATCAATTTTAGTATAAATAACTTATTTTATACAGCTTATTAGCACCAGCGTGTTCTTATCCAATTTATAAACATATCGAATGAATCAGTTTGCAATTGTTCAAAAGCTCTATTATTAAAATTTGCATATAATGTTACGTTAATTTAAGTAATTTTTGTTTTGTTTTGTACATATGATTTTAAATACAAATAAAATGCCGATTTTTATTTATAATAAGAATTTATGCGGAGCGGAAAGAATCGTATTAATTGTAGATTGAATTTTATTACCAAGTAATAGTTATGAATTATTGAATTTACTCTTTATTCATAAAAAAAATTACTTTTTACGATTATGTTCAAAAACCTTTCGTTGGATAATTTTAACACACATTTTAACTAATTAGTGCTAATGAGTTAATATAACTACACAAAAATGACAGAAACGATATTAAACATAAATGAAACGTCCCCAATGTAAAAACTGCCACAATGTAATGCAGGCGCAAGAAAAAATGTTTTGGCAAACACTGTCAATGACGTTATTAACGTACATTTGTTACTAAAATATATATAAGCTGTATAAAGTGAATTATTAATTTGAGAATTTTTCGTTGCCAATAAAAAAAATTCCGTCCATTAATAAAATACTTTAACTATTTGTAGTAACGCGCACGTATAACGACGAAGATCAGGATCAATACGTAGAGATGAGAAATTTGTTGTTCGAATTTTTACAATGCGACGAGCAATAATTCGATCGGTTAGTATTTACTCCGGCAATAGTTTTATCAAGTTTGTTGCATTTTATTGTAACTAAAATCACGAGTGTCATTGTAGCAGTTTCTATTTCGAGGACGCGTCATAACACAAATCAGAAATCGCAAATCGAAACTCCAGGGAAGCGTTATATCATCTTCATTCAGTAAATAGTAAAATGTTTACGTTTTTAGTTTCTCGTTCGTATGCACGGCTTATTCAATAATACGCCAATGTTTAAAAAATAGCAAAAAATTTCATTGGAAATAAAAATCAATGCGATTCTTTTGAGCAAGAATATTTTGAAACCTTGGCTTATCATTGCAAGACTGTCAACTGCAAATAAATTTTTCAAGATTACTTTGATCCCCCGCGCAGACTACGGTGGTGCGTGCGTTACTCAGCCGCGCGATCTAACGAACGAATAAATCTTGAACGTTGAATGAAACCATCGGAATCAACAATTTCAAATACCTGACCAATCATCGGAGCGTGCTCGATCATTAAGCTCCAAGCTTCGACGCGACTTTTAAGTCCGGCCGCAGTACGCAGAAGAAGAAATAACACAGATTCGAGACGAAGAGGGGAACGAGAGAAGGGGAAGGAGAAGAGCGCACCAAGTTCCAGCATATCTCAGGGGGGGGGGGGCAGCTCGAAGTAGTCGCGCGCCTCGTTATATAACGCTTCCGAAGGGTAACTTCCACCTGGAATAGCAAGGGGTGGGGGGCCTGCCTCGATCTTGCGAGCGCTCAAGTGTCGGGATAAGCGCAGGTGTAGGGCGCGTCGATGCGTTGGTGCTCGTTGACCGATCGGAGGCTTCGTTCGTCGCGGGGGGAGGGGAGAGAGAGAGAGTAAACCTTCCTCTCCTGTCAGCGAATATCGAAGCGATACGCGGCGACGTAACGCAGATGAGGACTGGGCGCGGGAGGGGCACGGGGGCGAGGAAGATGAAGATGAACGAACACGGCGAAATGGAGTCAAAGGCTGTGCCCAGTTTCTCGGCAGTGTGTAGAGAACTATTCGCTTAAGAGGAAGCACTAGTGTATCGTGCGAGGTACCACCGCGACCTTGCTGTACTGCTCGTCGGACTGGACGGGCAGCGGCTGCTGCTGCTGCTGCTGGGGCTGCTGCTGGCCCTGGGACTTGGCGAATCTATTCGGAAACTTGGGCTGCTGCTGCTGCTGCTGCTGCTGCTGCTGCTCGGGCAGCGTCACGTAGCCCGAGACAGGCTTTGACGTGGGCGGTTGCTGCTGCTGCTGATGGAGGTGGTGGTGGTGGTGGTGATCCTTGGGCGCGTCCGGGTCGCCTGGTTGCCAGCACAACACGAAGCTGGACGTCGGAGAGCTCGAGGTCGAGGAGGAGCTCGAGCCGGACAAGGACGTCGACGACAACTCGTTGTCCTTCGTCCCTTCCAGATCCTGCGACCCGTACAGCCTGAAAGCGAGGGTATTCCATAGGTTCAGCGACAATGGCACTAGCGAGCATTGCGGAGACCGGAGTCTTGGTTTATTTAATTAGATTCGCACCGACGGGGATAATTATATATTATCCTTATCAACAGCGTTGATTTAAAAAGCACAGCCCTCGGCAAACTCACCCGACTCGGTCATCGCCACTGGGAGCCACGAGGGTCTCGAGGCTCGCAGGCTTGCCCTGCTGCAACATCTGGAACACAGTGTTCATCGCTTTGGACTCGATGGCACCCCCGACGAGCGAACTGACAGGGACGTAGGGCTTGTGCGCGGCCGTCGGCGGCTCTGGCTTTCTCGCCGTCACCTCGGTTATCGAGGCCACGGTCACGTAAGGCTTCACCTCCGGCTGCTGACCAGCCGCCAACGATTTTGCTATCGTCGGCTGCTCCTCCGATTGCCGCCTCGCGTCGACGCTGGCCGGCGGCGGCTTCTTCGCTTCTAGGAAGCCCGTCTGCACGTACGGCCTCCAGAGCTTGTCCGGCTGCTGGGGCTGCTGCTTAGACTTGTCGAAGCCAAGGTCTTCGAACACCCGCAATGAGTCGAGCGTTCGCTTTGTGCTGTCCTGTTAAGTGGGGCAGGGGGGGGGCAGAATGGGGTACACAATTCGTTAGCTTTCGGTGAACTTAAGTTCACGGAGTAACTGCAACTTTACTACCGTATTTGTCTTTCTTTCGTTAAAATTACATCGAGGCTTCACCTACCTTCGGCTTTTGTTCGAGTGAAACAAGGCTCACGTACGGATTTGTCGTAGTTTTATTGTCTGATTCAGTTCTCACTTTAGCTAATGATTCTTCTTCGGATTTACAACGTATCGGAGATTTGGAGATAACCCCGACGACGCTGTAGCTGCCCGCATTCGGGTTTTCTTTAGGAACTGGACTGGGATTATTCGACATCTCTTCCGATGACGGCATGCTAATATAACCTGGAACGATAAAAAATCCACAGCCTTATTAAGGTTCCCTTTCGTAACGGATCACCAATTGCCACGATACTTTGTCGAAGCTATAATGAGGTACGCTCGGCTGCTCGCGTATCAATGTTAAAGCACTTGAGAGGAAGAGAAAGGAAAAGGATAGCTAAAAAAAAAAAGAAAAAATGGGAACAGGGAGTGGTGCGAAGTATACCTGTTGAGGACCAAGTTTGCTGCGAGGTGGCGTAGCCAATGTTGTCGCTGAGGTTGGGCGTGGACCTGACGAGGGACAGCGTGTCCGCCGGCAGGGGGGCGGACATGATTAGCTCGTTGGAGCCCTTGGCGACCTTGACGTAAGGATCCCACCTCGTGGTCACAGCCTCGAGGCTTGGCTTCGTTGCTCCGGCTACGTTCCGCTGTCGCAAGCTCGACGATTCCCAAGCGGGAGTCGTGGCCGCTGTTGCGTCGAGGCTGAGCTTCTTCGGGACAACGGGATCAACTTCGGCCCCACTGTCGCTCGAGACCTGCGAATCCGAGGTCAGCGACGAAGTGACCGACTCCTGGCCACTCGAGCAGCCGCTTGAGTCTGCGGAGGACTGACGCACGTGTTGCTCCCCGGACTTTTGCAACAGTTTCTGAAAGTTCAACGGACAGGATGATAATTTCAAATTATTCCAGAATCAAGCGATTAAGCGCTTAGGCTCCAGATTTGTCTTTCCCCTCTAAAATGAGTATCGCTCGTACAAAGTTGGCACGAAATGTAGATAGAGGCTAATGCCCATAGTTGAATAATGTATTTGCTATCGAAGTTGGCTAAAGATGTACAATAGAGCAAAGTGATAATTTAAATACATTACTGAGCAAAGTTCCCGGAAACGTAATTCGAATGGTTTGTTCCTCTCCGAAGCGTTCCGTTTTCTCTTTAAAAATTGTAATAAAAAAAAGAAAAAAAAGGAAAAAATGTGCAAAATGACTTACCATGTTCGGAGCTAAGCCTGGTGGAAGTTTGACTTCGACATCTTGCATCGCCTTACATTTGAGCCATAATCTAAGAAAGGAAAAAATTGCGACACGCGCCTCGTTGTGAAAAAGTGCCGTTCATTCGTCATGTAATGGTAAAATAGAGCGACGAGGAGCTTACCTTTTCGAGGAATAAGCAACGCAAAAGAGGAAGGCAATGCCGCATATACTTCCGATAACCCAAAACAGAATCCATACACGGTAGGACGGACCTGATTGATCAAAGACGGCCAATATTATTAATCATAGCTCATTGAATGGCTCATAGGATAGAGATCGTAAATATGAGTTAGAAAGGTCGGCTTTACCATCGCTGAAGCAATTGCTTTCACCGGCATCGGACCAATTTCCAAAGAGGTGCTCGCCACTTTTCGGAGCGATATTGACGGCCCGGACTTGGAACTTGTACAATTTCTCCCCGCCGACGGTCTTGCAGCCTGGGATCGACAGGGAGGCCTCTGCGCATCGGTAAACAAACAATCGTTACAAAGCGTTAACTATGAGCGAGAAGGGTGTATCGTAATTCAGCGGGGTATGGGGTGAGGGAGGGAGGAAGGATCGAATCTCCGAGGAGAGTCGAGGCGAGGCGAGGCGAGGCAGAGATAAATTACCTAGACTGGTGGTGTTCTGTATCTCGCCGTCGCTGCTCTTGATCTGGAAGTAATCGAGAGGGCCGGCGGGCAGGTGAGGCCTCGCCCAGAGCAGCCTGACCTGGCTGGAGTTGACGAATCGGACGGTGGGGGGCGTTATCCTGCCGGGTACGCCGATGCCCGTGAGGACGCGCACGGGCTCGGACTCGGCGCTGCAGTTGACCGTGCAGGCGCTCACCCTTATGCTGTAGTTGCGATTGGCCTGGAGGTCCCGGAGCACGACCTTCGGCACCTCGTTCACCACCCGCCTGTGCTCGTTGTAGTGGACCACGTAGTAGCGCAGCATGCCGTTGAGGGCCAGGGGGTTCTTCCACTCGAGGTGGAGGGTCGTGTTGGTGACGTTTCGCACGACCAGGTCGTGGGGCGGATCGCTCGGGGCGGACTCGTAGGTCGTATTGTACAGGGGGTCGCTGTGCTGGCCCTCGCCGTTCTGAAAGCCAGGCGACGCCGGTAAGATCCCGAGATGGCTTATCGATTGTTCGGCCTTCTTGGGCCTGCTCCTCCCCCCGGGGAGAGAGAGAGAAAAGGCCCTTCGATTCTCGGACAATATATATCCTCTGTGCCGGCCACTAGATTATCTTTGCTTAGGCTGATTCGCGGGGCAGGAGGCAGGCTAAGCGAGTTCCATTGAGCTTAACTAATTGACTGTTAAAACGGCCTTCTTTATAAGTAATATTGATTCGCGGTACCGCTTATCCGAAATCCCATTATGATCGCAATGAATGCGGAGAGTGAATCGTTTGCTTTTTTTTTTTTTTTTTAAGATAACTCGCGTTTCTCGATTCATTTTTTCTTTTCGCCGCTCAATTATTTATGAATCGGGTACACCGCCGTCTACTCTTCGGATTCGTATCTTCATTGAAGGAATCTCGAACGAAGAATCGCTCCTCGCAACTCGAATTATTCAATCGCTCTTTCATTGGTGAAGTAAAACTTACGATTTTATAGAGCCGCATTCTCCGTATTTTGTAGGGGTCACAATTGTTCAATCCTTCGATTTAACGAAATCCCACAGCGATACGATTCACCGAGTATCCGCGTTTTAAATTTTGTCTCGACGTTAATTCCGACTACTGCGATTATACGTAAGATTGAATGTAAAATTCGCGGTGCTTTTGCTGGCGTTCGATCGAATGATAATTTGGAAGGAAAACGGTTGGTAACGGGGCCCGCTCCTCGACTTGGTCAGTCTCACTCCGGCAGGATGTGTTTTCGTCATATTTTTACAATGATACGAGAGCTCGGCAGAGAGTCGAGGATCGAGAAAGGCGCGAGCCCGGCTGGTTTTATCCCAAGAATGAATCGCGATGACTTTTCGATAAAGTGGAGCCCGGCCGAGCTTCGTGACCAAAGTGCTTACCTTGGTAAGTATGGCGACAGCTATCATGTAGGTGGTGTAGGGCTTGAGTCCCGTGACCTTTCCGGTAACGGTGTTCACATCGGCCTTAATGGTCGTGTTGAGCTTGGGCCCGTTGCAGTTGAGATTGCGGGGCGCGACTATCGGGCAGTAGTAGATCTTGAAGCCCTCGACTATGCCGATGCGGTCCGAGCAGTCGAGCTTCCAGCTAACGTCGATGAAAGTCGAGTCCATATGATTTATCCAGACAGTCTTCATCTTGCCGACGACCTTGTTATGAATGACGGTGCACGAGGCCCAGACCATTCCGCTGCTCACGTGCTTCGTATTCGCCGAGATGGCGAACTGATAGACGCGCTTGGGGTCCGGCACCGTCACGTTGTGGGCCGTCGACGACTTCGAGACGTGCAGCCACTCGAGGTAACCCTGTTTCCAGAAGTAACGGTTCGCTATTGTATTTATGCTATGCGGCAAGATTGTGAATGGGCAATCGCTGCCTCTTTGCGAAAAAGAAGATCAATGGAAGGTGAAAATTCAATTATCTTTAACTTGTATTAATAATCTAGTGCTGTACATTTTTATTAAAATATTCGCTAACGGTCATGGGGAAAAATTATTTTTTAAATATATATATATATATATATACATTTTAAAGCTTTCAAATACTCGAATAATTTAACACGATATAAAGTAACGATAAAGTATTACTAATGATTACGATAAAAACACACTTTAGCTTGAGCAAGAACTTTGCGTAAAAAACTTACTTGACATTGATAAGGACGATCCCTATCGTTTTCACACCAAAAGATAGTATAATTGGTTATCTCGTCATCACCTCCGATTGGCGGCTTCCAAGATAATTCGTATAATCCATCATCAAAGGCAATTTTTGTGAATGCTATCGGCTCTTTCGGTACTAAAAAATCAAACAAATGTCAAAACATTGTAATATCAAACGCAATTTGTACCAAATCGCTCTTGGATAAAATACAAATATGAGGATTACTTGTTACTATTCCGTAGTCAATATAGTAAAGATTAAAAATTCCGATAACGTACGTTCTCAAAATCGAATGAATTTAAAAAGTATTTTGCAATAAACCTTATTCATTTGCGATAATAAATAAATTATTGCTTATCGTCTTACATCTTATATTAGATAGTCAGAATTTTAATTTTAACAGCTACACTGCAGCTAAAATAATTCACGTTTCTAATGAGAAACGCAAAACATTATTATTAAAAGCGATATAAAGCAACGGCAATGAAAGTTTAAAAATGCAAGGAAAGAAATAAAATTTATTCGCGAAGAATCATTATTTTTTAATGACTAATGCAGATAACGAGGAGAGCAAAAAAAAAAAAAACAAATTGACCAATAAAATAGATGGTTGGCTTTGGTCTTAGAATTTATTTTCACCTGATTCGCCTGCGCGAGATAATTAAGCGGGGAAAAATAGCTTATTAATAATAACGATAAGCGTTGCTTATCGACTTGGCGAAGATTTTGAACGAAACATAAATTCATAGCTCTCGGCCGCGGCCGTGTGTGGGCACACATGTGTTCCCGCCCTTGATACACAATTGGCCAAGGCGTATGGACGATCGCTTTGAAAAAGCCAATGGAGAGTCTTACTGGAGTAGCGGCTGGGCACGTAGATTCGGGAGGGCTTGTCGTAATAGCCGACGTCGTTGCTGGAAACGATGTCGAAGCAGTAGCTGCTGTGGTGGGCCAATCCCCGGAATTTGGCGTAGGTCCTGGTGATTTCGTGGGGCGCGATGCCGACGCGCTGTCCGTTCTCCTCGACGTGGGCCACCTGGTAACGGAAGTTGTTCCCGTTCTCGAGGTGGGCCGGTATGGACTGCCAGTAGAGGTAGACGTCCCTGTTGATGTTGTTCTCCGACACCTCGAAGCTGCCCACGTCGGTGCGAGGCGACTGACCGGGTACTGCAAGCAAGCCGACGGGAACTTTTCATTAGTTTTTGGCCTTCTGCTCCGCGACCGATCGCCCTTGGGATGTGTGGACTTTTCAACGCATCCATAATAGATGCCCCCGGCTCTTCCTTCGCCTCTTTTAACTCTCTTCTTTATTGCAAGCGCTTAAGTGTTTGTGCGAGGAACGGGTGCCTTGCCGCTGCATACGAAAGCCCGCGTTGCGCCGATGGTATAGAAAGTCGTATAATTTTACTTGGCGTGGAGAAGCGAGCCACGCTGTTTTATCAGTTAGCAACGGCTTCGCGTAGGAACGAGAAAGGCTAAGTCGGCTCTAAAAATGCATGGCATAATTTACGCGGCTTTCTTAACAGCCAAGTAAAAGAAAACTCGCATCTCTCTCTGAGCATAATCTAATCGAATAATAAATAACATTCACTTTACGGGACCGCGTACCTTCTTCCCTACATTGTGAAGAGTAATGACAATGCTTGCTTTCCTAATGCCAAGGAATAACACCGATAGCTCCGCACTCCACGCTAATGCGCGCATGTAGTGCGGGAATTATCACAAAGCTTTAAATAAGCACTTATAATAAGGAATTAGTCACGAGGGCGAGAGGGGATGTGGGGCTGGTAATGACCCTCAGGGCAGCATTGAAGCAGATTAGAAGAAATTAAAAATCACCTCTAGCTGGCGTTCGGAAAGTAACGCCGCTGAAGTTGCTCCACTTATCGTCACCGCTGGCGACCGCACTTTTGATGTATACCCTCACGTCGTAAATTGCATTGGCGTACTCGAGTCCCGTAAGACTGTAATATCTGTTTGGATTGTGAGGCTCGTCCGTAATGTTGACAATCTGCGGAACATGAAAAATCATTTTCTAGCTTGAACGGCGAAACGTGTGCATTTCAACCGAACGTGGAGGAGGCTTAGCATTCAATGGGGAAAATTGAAAATTCTTATCGCTGGTATTACACTACGCACATTATGCAAAGCATTGAATTATCAGATTCTTTGGCGTCTGCTTTTATTTTACAATATATATATATACATATTGATGAATAGTTAGCAGGCGAGTGATTTTCACTTTTTGCACAATTGATTTGGATGCTTAAAGAAAATTAGTAAAAAAAAAAATATCAAAAGAATAAATTATATAATGATTATTTAATAGTATCTGATAGATGTAAAATTCAATTTCCTTGTATCGATTAAAAGCCTATAATCATTCTTAAAATATTATTGATTTATTTACCAACGAATTTAGATTATCGAATAAAATTGAAGCCTACAATAAAGGAGTAATACATACAATACAGTAAAATATATGGCCTCGTCAGTTTCTCAAGAAAATATTACGAACGACGATAACGCCCGAAGATGGCAATTTATATAAATACGAAATGTTGCGGCATTAATAAAGCGCTACACATCCGAGCAGATTACTAAATAAAGCAAATCATTCATCGAGGAATGCGCGCGATGTTATTTCTTCTTAGGGGAACATTGGCGAGCATCGCAATGGCAATTTATAGCGAGTGCAAGTACGCGGTGGTGGTGGTGGTGGTGGTAAATGATGCCGTAGACGAATGTTGTGGAGGGGGTGGGGGTAGAGCAAGAGCAGCAGGAGGAGGAGGAGGAGGAGGAGGAGGAGGTTAAATCTGATTCGAACCGAGGCGAAAATCAAGCTCCCCATTGCATTCGGTCGACCCAATTCCGCGCTTGCCGCATCAATTTCCTTTATCGGGCAGCTGCGATCCGGCCGCGATTACCGACGAGCCCTTGGGAGAAGCGCCCGAGAGGCTTTTTTGCCGTTAAGCAGCGCCGATAATGACGAAATGTCGCCACAGTTGGGGAACGGCCCGAGCTACTCCATCGTCATCCTCCTCCGGCTCGTTCGGCTCCGCGAAACCGGATGACGAAGGCGCCTCGCATGCGCCGGCTTTGCACAGCGAGACCATTGAGAAGTCTCGAGGTGCAATTAGGAGCCTTTCCTGGAAGCTCCCTGTCGTCAGAGTCGCTTTAATGGCCGGGATTCAATAATTGAGAAGCTCCGTTCAGGGGCTCGCCGGGGGTCCCCGCCGGTGGCGATCGGGCCTCCGATCGAGCATCTCCGGGCCCGATTGATCGGGGCGCGAGCCTACGCGAGGCGCGAACAAAGGTAGCCACCGATCGGACCGGGAGGTTCGCGTGGACGAAGCCTCCCGACGGACGGCGGCTCCTTCCTTCCTCCTCCTCCTCCTCCTCCGCCGGGGACACACTTGCCTGCCAGGTCTTCCTGCCGTCCCACTGATTCTGATGAGCCACGCGGTGATGCAATCCTGCGGGGAAGGTTTGCATGGGGAAGGGGACGCTCCAGTGCAGCATCACGCTATCCAAGGTTTTGTTGACCACCGTCAGGTTCGTCGGCCTCGCTGGTATTACTGCAACAGGCGAAAGAGAGCTGCCATTTAGTCGAGCCGGCTTCTCGACGTTGAGTTGAGAGAGCCCAGGGGCCTCGAGACGAGGCTCGGATCTTGCCCCGGAAGGTCCGGGCGACGGCCTGTCCTCCCCCCCTCCCACGCCGGGATTCGGGCGCCGATGGGGCGACCTCGAGGAGCCCGGGGGAGGGAGAGCCGGAGCCTCCGCTGGTCGAGCTGAAATCGCAAGGGCCCAACGGGCAGGTGCTCTACGTACCGTAAGCGAAGTGGTGGAACTTGTGGGTGTAGGTCCAATTGCCGAGGACGTTCTCCCCGGTGAGGTGGAATGTGTAGTACTCGTAAGGCTGCCGGTAAATGGGGTTCGTCGTCGAGTCCCAGAAGCACCTGTTGCGCGGCTTGTCCTTGCCGGGCTCCGGGGGACGGGCGTCGCTCGGGCAAGGGTAAATCTTCCGGCCGCCCGCGCGCCCCGGCAGCTTGAACGTAACCGAGTAGACGGTGTCCACGTTGTTCTCGCGCGGATCCCACGAGCACGTAAGATTCTCCCAGTTGTGCGAGACGCAGGTAAAGTTCTCCGCTTGCGGCTTATCTGAAGCAGGAACAGCCCGGTTTCAAGGGGACGTACCTTCAATCGCGAGCGGGTTTCTTCGCTCTCGCGGTTCTCGCGACTGATCCTTGTGCAATTTATTATTATAATAAGATGCCTCCGAGCGCAGTTGGTCATTAAGAAATTCTTCCCTCGAATTTACAAATTGATTTCGTAAATACGCCACTTATAAGCTCCCCACTACGTTAAACATACCTCGGATGTATCAATGGATTTCTTATTTATCGTTCGCTCGGTTAATTCAGGCATGTGGATGCTAAAACTCTGGCCTTTTGTTTATGCAAAGTGTTAGAATTTTCAGAGACAGCCGTATGCGTGTTCTTTTATTAAAAAAGAAAAAAAAAAACAAAAAAAAAAAATATTTGAATAAATGCAGTTTAACGCATTATTCGTCGTTGAAACTGATACACGTAACTAAACATTTTTGAGAAAAGTAATAGAAATCCGAGACTCGATAAAATTTCTTCTTCGTTTTACATTCCGTTGATCAGGGAAGGTTGATGTCTTTTAAACAAATCCAACTTTGTGTTCATAGTGTTTACGGGTATTATATTTTAATCGCGATATGCATTTAAGATATTATTTTTAACTCGATTACGCGGTAATTAATCGGATAATAATGGCAATACCTTTGAACGAAAGAAAAATTCAACAACACTGTAGGCAATGATCAATCGAAGCTAACAATTAGACGTATAAAATTTATCCAGCGACGCTCGCTGCTCGGCAAGGGGAAAGCTAATCTCTATTTGGCCGGATCTAAATATCAAAAAGCACAATGCAAATGGCATATCGCGCGGATTCGGAATTACGACTGGAAGGCTAAAAATAAATCGCTGAGCACCGCGAGAGAGTCTTGGGCCGCGATAAGTAATCGAGTCCTAATGGAGAATATTTCCAGAAATAAGGGGAAAGAAAGGCCGGGCCAAAGGAGCGAGCCCAGAGATCGACGGACGCGATGTTCGCACACGTAGCCGACGGCGGCGGCGGCGGTGGTGGTGGTGGTGATTCGTGTGTACCGGGCGCCTCATAAAGTTATATCTGTGGATGCGCGAAATGTAATATTATCCAGGCGGTGCGCGCGGCTGGAGCACTTGTCGCTCGCTCGATCGCTTCGATTTCACGTTCGCCACGGCACGACACGACCACGATGACGACAAATGTTTATTATCGGGCACTCTTCCGAGTACATAAGCGGCGACCGGCGCAATCGGCATTTCGCGGAAGCCCTCGATAAGAAATCTCACGACTTATCGAGGAAGGACGGAAGAGTGGCACTAATGAAGCGCTGCCCGCGGTTTACGCGAAAGTTCGACCGTTTTCTTTTTTTATTAGACCCTGTCCTCTCTCTCTCCTCTCGCTCCCTCTGCTCCCCCCCCCAAAGCCCCTTCCTTTGACCTCCACCATCTACGGCCCTCTTGGCTCGCCGGCGCGTCTTTCATTTCATGGGAGCACAACGCCGAGGATCCGCAGGAGGTTTATCGATGAACAGAAGCATTCCATTCGCGCCCGCTTTATACCGAGCGTAATTGCTATTGCTGCTGTTGCTGCTGCCCCTTCGTATCGGCCTCTCTCTCTCTCTATGTGCGCTGTTTGGCTTGGCGAGGCTTTTAACGTCGGAGTCGTTGGCACTTGGGTGCTAATTTCACTATTTGGTAGGCTTAAAACCGCGTGGCAGCTCTTTTTTTTCGGTTTCTTTTTTTTTTTTTTTTTTAACGAATCGCGTAACATTTGGTTCGAGAATCACGAGGAGCTGCTCCCAATAGCAAAAAACGGATTTCTTCTTACGATCGAGGCCTTGACTGCGAGCGCGAGCGAGCGACTATTACATTCTCATTCGTACGCACGTTGGAGGTTGTATTACTTTCTTAAAAATCCTTACATTTTTACTCGGCTAAGAGAATCGAAGCAATAAGCGAATAGTCAATGATGATTGTGCAAATGGCGTTTCGTATTGAAAGATCGAAAGAACAGTTACGGCGAGTGCATTACCGTAATTAACACCTCTGTGCCACACAGTAGTTCTCATTGAATATGTAAAAGTGAGGGCTTTTCACTCAAAGCTAAAAATCGAAGTTTAAGTATTCATAAAACATTGGTATAACTGATGCGAAAAGTATTCCAAGTCGCTCTTTGAAGAAAGTCAATAATCATTGTATTTGGCTTATTCAAAAACAAAAATCCCCGTAATATAATAGTCTCTTGAGAATATTGGATCCGTTACGAGCATCGACCGTGCATTAACATATTATGCATACATTAATGATTATTCTTCTTCTCGGTATTGGGGCTTAATCTTACCTCGACGATCGCACTTTTATTACACGAAGAGAAGGAACCAAGACATCGTATATAATTAAAGATCGTGTATTTACATGTCTGAAAAAATGTGGAACCCTTTGGAAGGAGCCAAGACGCTCTCGGTGAATAGCCTTTCCCCCCCCCTCCCCCCGCCGCCGCGGCGGCAGGCATCCCGCGCTCTCCCCACCGAGGGGCCGGCCCCGTCGTTCCCACCCGGCGGTGGCGAGCCACGAGCGGAGAGTCGAGGATCGCGCGTACGTGCGCGCAAGTAAGCGAGGGGGCCCCCGACTAAGCGGGCGTCGGGAAAAATAATCCCTTGGGGCAAAAACTCACATCCGACGACGACCTTGTTGAGGCATACGGCCTCGTAGTCCTTGTCGTAGGTCTTGTCGAGCCTGAGCTTGCAGTAGTACATGGCGTTCTCGGGGGGTGGCCTGCTCACGTCCAGCTGTATGGTCGTGTCGTTGTGGACGGTTATGAATTCCGGCTCGATCTGCCGATGGCCCTTGAAGAAGACGAGGTCCGACGAGTTCTTGCCCGGGAACGAGGACTCGATGAAGGTCTTGTTCAAGATGCAGAAGATGCGCAGCGAGCTCCCGTCCTCGAGGACTATGTCGCCTGGTGGCCACGTCCCTGTAACACAATCAGGCGGTCCTCTTTCGTTACTCCTGCGGCTAGAGGGTCCCCTTTATTGCGGCCCTACCCTACGGCCCCCCCCTCTGCCCCCCCCGCACACACACAAGGGCAAAGGAGGCGCTCGGTCGAGGCAACGTTCGTGGCAATGCCCCTCTTTCTTCGAGCATCGCTTTAAAGTTATTACTCATTGTAATCACGGCCAGGCTCGGCTCGGCTCGTCCCCTGGCGCACCGCGGCGATTTAGGCCAGGGCCTAACAGACTTGCGCTTAAGGCTGCTCGCCAAGTCGGGGGACAATACAAGGCGGCCACCGCCGAACTCCGACTCTCCTCTTGAGTTCCCCGAGACAGAGCACAGACCACTCCCAGGGTAGCCCCGTTACTCGAGATCGGAATATTCATTGGACTTACCACTCGTTACAATATTTACATTATCATTTCTAAGCTTCGCGTGTTTACTTTGGCATGCAATTGGAAATATTTCTACGAGCGAGAATCGAGCGGGGCTTCTAAGCGGACAGGGAGAAGCCACCTGGGGAAGATAAGCCTCGCGGTGTGTCGAATGCGGATAATAAAACTCATTCGAATTGGTATTCTCTGCCCGGAGAAGCGGACGATACACGGCTGCGCGCGGTTATTATAAAAGAAAACATTCCTTAATATCGAGAAGAGATCATTGTTGTTCCAATGACTGGCATTCGCTTGGTTCAATAACACATCGGGAAGTCATTTTAAAGAAATTGCCTCTCTACCAGAGCCATATCATTACCAAAACAAGGTTTTGCTCGAAAGCACGAGTGTCTCGGCTATTCCGATGTTGCAGCAGCTAAGCCAACGAAAACCGAGCGAGCCCAACGCCCTGTACTTGAATTCGATTCCTACGGGGGCTGCTCCTACTCCCGCTGCTGCTCCCGTTGGTGGCTCCCATTGAAAGGCCCGCCCCCGCAGCACTACAATCGCCCTCGACGTTGAATCTTTTTAATCGGCGAAATTGTTGAGGCTCTCCTCTCTAGCTTTTGTGTTTGGGTAGGACTCGTTAAAATAACAGATACAAGAGTTGGCGTGCCGATCGTAGTGGCTCTCTCGTACCGAGAACGAGAGGATTTCTACGTAAATGAGAACAACACATTTCCATCGCGACTCTCGGGGCAACTCCTTCTGGCCGCCGCTCGCGATCGACGTCGCGCCTCGGGGGAATCGGACGCGTCGTTAAATAAAGGTTGATCGAGGCTCCCTGATTTTATTCTTATTCGCGGGAAGGGGGGGGGGAGGTACTACATCGCTCGATAATAGCCAGGAATAATCCCGGCCTAGGTATCGACGAATCTCTATCGGGCCTCTCCTCCTCCTCTGCTTCATCCTAAGCGTTCAAACTGCTATCCGAGAGATAGCGAGAGAATTCTAAAATCTGCCGGACTTGCTTGATCGACGAAATTTAAATGGGATTCGCATTCGCGTTCGCTCGATTTTATACGGTATTAATGCTCCTTCCGCAGAAGCTCGTTCAATATTCCTCTCTCGTAACAAGTTCAATATTCATCCGAGGGACGAACGGGCTGCCGATGCATTATTAAATACCAGTGGAACGAGGTTCTGTCGTCCGAACAATAGTCGTTGGAACTCGAGGAGGAGAGCGAGCGAGGAGGTGGAGGAGGAGGGAAAAGAGCGAGCGAATGAAAAGTGAAAAGGTGGGCACTGCCGTAAATAAAGATGGAATTCGGACTCTGGGATCGCGAGGCTAAGGACGGCGTGACTGACAGCACAGCGACGACGACGACGACGACGACGACGAGGACGACTAGGAGGACACGTAGAATAAATCGGCCTGCTCCGCGGTATGTTTTATTTATAAAGGCAGCGCTGCTTCCTTCTGCAGCCTCGGTTCCTGGCTTCTGGTCTCGCTCCCGCTTCTCCGCCCCCTCCCGACCTACCGCCCGGCCTTACGGTGGCGTACATGCACGCGTTTCCCACGTACGCTGCTGCCGCTTAAAAATTGCCTCTCCGTGACTCTCTTCTTCTTCTTCTTCTTCTTCTTCTTGCCCGTGGTCGTCGTTTTACGATCGCAATTTATCGGGCGATCGATAACAGATGCCGATCGAAACCCTACGCGCGCGCGCGCGCGCCTACCTTGTCGTGTCTCTTCTCTCCTGCGTCTGACCTTTCTTTTTCCCTTGCTTCTGCTTTTTTAACGGGGCTCTTTACGACGACTAATCCATCCCCCCCACCCTCCCCCCTCGCTACCAACCCATCGCTAACCCCGCTCGCCTGCAGGGGACACGCTTACACGAGCGGAACGCTCTCTCTCTCTCTCTCTCTCTCTCCCGCTGCCACCGACGCCGCCACCGACGCCGATGCCGAGGCAACACACCAGCGGACGCCAGCAGCAGGAGCCTTAGCTACCGGTCGAGCTCTCGCACTCTCTTCCGACTGGAGGTACTTACGGACGGTGGCGAGTGTGTGCTTTTTATTTAAAGAGGAAAATCCTCGGATACGTTAAAGGCCCGAGCTAATGTAGTCGTGCACCTCGCAGCGATAATTTGATCCCTTGCTGCTTTCCAACTACGTCTATCCTTGCATATAATTTACCAGCGTATAAAACATAATGCTGAAAATGAAGCTTCGAGAGCGGGTATTTATTACTTTGTAATTGCCAATGCCGAGCTTACGCGTTGCTGCTCCGCCTCGGCAATCCTCGGAGATGAATTGACAATGTAATAAAAAAGAAAAAAAAGAAATAAGAAAAAAAACCCATAAGGTAAAAGCGTCCATCGACGAAAAGCGAAAATGATTGAGAAGCAAAAGAAGAGGAAACCTTTTAAAAACGCGGATAATTACATTGTCAAAGGTACGCCCCCTAACGGTAATTAAGCTATTAAAAGCCTCGGGAATCGTGACTGAGATGCTTAAAAACTTTTCAGCCAAATTAATGTGTAAACAAACAAATAAATTTCAATTACAGAACAATAAATCACTCGCCGTTCAAAATATGTTATTAAATATTGAACGCCGAGTTGATTAATTCTTTATCGTTACGATTATTCCATTATTTATTTAATGAAAATTTTTCCCAAGATAAAGATAAGACGAAGGCTTAAATTGAGCGATAAAATTAAGTGAGAAATCACAACCGGTCGAGACTTAAGAGCAAGTATTTTAATGCATAATTTCTACATTATTATTAATGCAGATTCTAACTGATTTGGTGGTCGATTCGTTAATCTTAGAAAGCGCTTTTAATACGGCAAACCCGATACAAATTTAAAATTCGAATAATCCAGAGAATTTCTCTACTCCAATAACAATGGATATTGAATTTCGCATCGTCTTGTTTTTACGCCAAGTACCGTAACCCTTAAGTTTTCATGTTTATTCCACTGTCTACGGACATTTCTTTAAAACTTAATACGTATGCTTCGCCTCGGTTGGAGCGTCCTGGCGCATCTCTCGGTGGTATCTCGAAAGCGAGGAAAAATAAGGAATGCACAGTCTCGAGGTGCGCGATTAAAGGCACAATAGTCGGCAATTTACGTAATTAAGCGATTGCCAATGAGCTACTGAATATTTCGTCTTGGAAATTGGTGCACCGATACTAGATAAGGCTAATCACGTGGGTCGGTCGGTCGGTCGGTCGGTCGGTGCTAAGGCATTGCTTAGAGCGACGGATGAGTTTTAGGGGGGACGGGGGGGGGCAGCAGCAGTACAGTTACGCCGCTTGCGTGCTTTTCATTATTTACGCAATATCATGAGAAATTGATATCCGTATGCTTTTGCGGTATGCAATAAATGTTACTTTTCAGCGACTTTGCACTGCGGAGTGTATTTTTTCGCGCGGAAGTTCGCATTTTATACGGCAGAAAGAAGAGCAAGGTAATCGAGAATTCGTTTACGTGCGTTATTTTAGACTTACTAATTTTTGCGTTATATTTTTCAAGGAATTTTATTTGGTATTTCGACGAGTCGGCGAATTTTCGATTAAAAATGTACGATACTCGGAAAATTGTGGCTTCGGTAACAGGAATAATTATTCGCCGATTTATCTGATGAATTTATATACGTGAGGTGCCTACTGTAACATTTAACTACAAATCGTAATAAACTATTTTAAATTAGATCGAGCGTACAGATACTTTTAATCGCGTTATTTATCATTCGTATCTGTACAATTAGATATTTAAATTGACAGGTAGTCATCATTAGCTGGCTTTTTTTTAATTTAATGATATATACAGAAGACGCATTACAAACAAGTTTCTCGCTCTTGCAAAACAGTGCCAATAAAGACAAAAAAAAACAAAAAAAAACAAAAGAAAAAACAAAAATAAAAATACGAATGAAAAAAACACGAGAAGAAAATAACGAAGAAAGAGCGAAAAGTAAGCGGCACGAATAAATATGGAATAGCCAGCTCAAGAGTTTAGCTCGGCTTTCTCGTCCTTCGTTTTTTAGCCGAAGTAATAGCAGTAGGATTTTGAATACGAAATGAATGAAATAAAGCGAGAGAGAGAGAGAGAGAGAAGGAAGGAGAGAGAAAAAAAACTCTCGTTGGCGTAAGAAGCGCGAGTAATGGCGTAAATATTGTATAACACCTTCGCGGTCCTCGAGATTCAAAAACAAAGCTGAAGAGGCTTCTCGAAAATAGATTCGAATCAGGCTCAACATTTGCCGATCCTTGGTGCTTTTTATTTCCCTTGCCCACACCAGATTCACACCGGACCCCAGCAGCATCGGGCGTATATCAAATCGAGCCTCGTTGTAAAAAGGCAGCCGTTGGGGGAAAAACGAGAGAAGCAAAAATAAAATGTTGGCGGGTGCGCGCGCGCGCGTCTTTAGCTCCGAGAGATAGGAGAGAAACCCGTAAGAGGCACTCGTTCGCTTAAAAGTGGATACGCGGATGGCAATATTTTCAGTTTAAGTAAGGAGGAGGACTAGGCCGTGAGGACAATTAAGAAGCGAAGATACGATCTTACAAGCATCACTTCTCTCTTGCGTGTTCGTCGAGTCTGGGGCGGGCAGAAGGGGAAGGAAATCATCCCACGGCCGATGAGAAATCGCGAACAGTGCAATCGAGGAAAAGAAATTCTTGCGAATGTACGTCTGGGTGAACGTCGCGAAGCGACGGGGCCGGAGACAGATAGATAGATAGATAGATAGATAGATAGGGAGGGAGGGGGGGGAGAAGACGACATCGGTTACCGCGGGCGATACCGAGCGGAGCTTGTGCTCCCTATGCTGAATGACACGAGCGGGTATCCGTATATATATCCCTCTTTTGTCTGCTGGCAGAAACGTAAACAAATAGAGACGGGAGTCGGAGGTTCTTTGAAGCTCGGCCGATCGGGGCAGATGAGCACACATCGCCGGCGCCATTTTGGTGGGGCCCGGATTACCGATCGATTCCCTCAATAATATTATCGGGATGCGCTCCAACGCGGTGAGAAAATTCGTCCGAGCTGTGCTCATTCATGAGTGCCACAGTGGCGCCCGTCGGAGGTTGTGCGTTTCCACGAGTTCTTCGGGCTTAAAATCCGAGGAGGCCGACGTCGTCCCTTCTCCTCCGGCTCCCCCGCCCTCCTCCTCCTCCTCCTCCTCCTCCAGCTGCTGCTGCTAGTCGGGAGCCCGGGGAGGGCTTTTAAAGCCAAGGGGGCGGACGGAGGAGAGAGGCCGATGGGCCGGCGAAGGTAGTAACAACAATAGAGTATAAACAATGCGAGGGACTCACGTCCGGGCGTCTTGAGGCCGACGGCGCACTGCTGCGACTCGGCGTGGCACCAGTTGGCCCCCCCCGTCAGGTAGGCGACGAGGACGAGGCCGAGGCCGAGGAGTAGCTGCTCTCTGGGGGCCCGGTTAGCCATGACTGGGCCCCGGGGACGATGCTGGTCCTGGCGGCGGTGGCGCGTGCACCGATGCTGCTGCTGATCAGCCGACGTTGGCTCCGGCATCGCACACCTGCTGCCTCCTTCCCATCACTGCAACAGAAGAAGGGCCGCGCGAGCTCGCCTTAATAATCCTTCCTCTCTCTCTCTCTCTCTCGCTCTAGGCCTCGGCTGCTATTCGGGAGCCGTCCCGGGCGGCCTGGGGTGGGGTGCGCCTGGGGGCAGGGAGCGCGATCGCCTAATCAATGGGGCGGAGGGGAGGGGGGGCGCCGGCACCGCGGGGCTATCACTCGGCTGTTTACTTTGGCGCGCTCGCGGCGAGCAGCGCGCCGCTAATGCGGTGGGGACGACGAAGTCGATTCTCTTCCATCGCGCAAAGAGACACGCGATCGCCGCGGAGAAAGAGGACGGGCCCCTCCCCCCCTGGCTTCCGCGCACTTTCTCCCTGCCGTCCCTGGGCCGCGCGCGTACACTCCCGTCGGCTCAATGAAAATTTCACCGGCCGCCGATATTCATCCGCTCGCAATATCGGTTATTTCCTCGAGCTGTTTAACTTGGGCCGTGCCTCGGCCGCGGGTCGGGTCCGCTCTCGCTCGCAAACTTTTACTTCGTGCATTATTGCGCGGGGCGCTTAGCGGCGGGGGAGGGGGAGCTCTCTCTCTCTCTCTCTCGGGGTCCCGAGGAGAGTCGTCGGCTTTCCCCTCGCCCGGCGCCGAACGGAAATCCAGTAGCCTCCCGGGGGATCCCGCACTCCCGGGCAGCACAACTCACCGCTGCGCACCACCGCTAGGGAACCACTAAAGCACCGCAGCACCCGCACGGCTACGCGCGGCTGAGCCTCCTGGCCAGCGGCGAGGGTCCATGCGAGAGCAGGGCGAACACCTCCGACTCCCGACTCAGCGGCTGGCTGCCGCTTGACTCCGGGCCGGGGAGGAAAGCCCGTAGCTTTTTGTCGGAGTGCGCTCGCCCCCCCCTCTATCCGCGCCGGGCCGGGCCCCGCCCCTGCCCCCGGCCGGTGGGGAGCGCCGCCGAGACGCCGCCGAGACAAGCGATCTTTTTCGGAAAAAGCCCCGATTAATTTTTCCCGAGCTATTAGCGGGAACAATCGGTCTTATTCATCCTCTGCGTAAAAAGCGCAGTTGGCTGCATTCCGGACCCTCGTGGCTCCCCCCCCCCCAACCGCGGCTCCCCGGGACCAGGGAGAGACCGTCCTCGACGCCTATTGCCGTCGTATCGGCCGACCCGATCCGAGGCAGCAGCCAGCCGCCCACTATATTGCGCCTCTTATTCACAGTCACGGAGGCTTCCTTCGATTTTTCGGCGTTGTTTACCTCCTCGTCGTGTAAGCGCATCGCGCTATGAATTATTAATCACCGGCCTGCTACCGCTTGGGAATAAATTTCCTTCGGGGCGAGGCCCGTTCTCATTCTCATTCTTATTGTTGGCCTCGTCGTCCACCATATTCCTCTTCCCACCGCATCCACTACTCCTGATAGATACGGCGAGAGATCGATGGCGCGATCGTTTTTTATCCGATGGCAAATCTCGTATCGAGCCCAGGAGGAATCGTGGAATGATAATCCGGGGATGGAGATATCTCATCGTAGCCGAGGATAAGAGGTCGCGGTCCCTCCTCCTCGCTCCCCATCGGCCCTTTCCTTCGCTCCTCGTCTTTTCCTATCGCCGCCCGCCTCTACGGGATGTGCCTTTAACGAGCCTCGGCTCTTGGCGATCCCGATCGGGGCCCCCCCTCGATGCTTTTTCCCAGCGTTGCGTAAGCGGTTGGTCGACCCTTGGTGGCTCGTACGCGCGTGGGCCAAACGGTGCTGGAATTTCGCCCGACCATCGGAGAGAGCGCATTGTTTAGAGAATGCAAACGAGAGCGCGAAACACGTTACGCAACTTATCCCCCGGCCCAGTTGCACGAGTGCGCGCCCTCGCTTATTTCGTCGTAATTCCTTGCGTCGGTCCAGTTTCAAATGGCGAATCTCGGGAGTTCGGAATATTCCCACTGTATTGGGTTGAGAGCAGGCGGGGAGCCGAGAGCCACTCCCGAGCGCAGATCGGCAAAATATTAAAATTGAAAAAGGACGCGTTTGGTCAGACGTGCAAATGCGTTAGTCGGGGAAAGACTGCGAGACCGGCTATTAGCTCGATTCGCCGAGGCTGATCGTTGTCGGCGATTCGTGCTCTGTGTTTTTATGCGCGCCCCCGCCACGAGCCCCTCAATCGATAACGACCAAGTCGCATTGTGCGCGTAAAGAACTTGACGCTTTTCAATAATGAGAGGAGCCCCGCCGAGTCGTCGGCGACTACATCTCCCCTCCAATCGCGTAATTCGCCCGTCTCTCTTCATTTCAGCTCATCTCCTCCGCTTCTCCACGTCGCCCGTCCTTCTCTCTCTCTCTCTCTCTCTCTCTCTCTCTCTCTTAAACGTAACCTCGAGACCGGGAGCGTTAGCTTTTCTCCGGTCGCGCATCGCTCCGCGAAACGCATAATGTCACGTCGCGCATTAATTATTGATCGAGCCGAGGCGCGGTTTATTAGCCGACGTGCGAATCGCTGCCAAGATTCAAGCGAGATACGCAAATTATTTGCTGGCCTCGCGTGTGCTCCCTTGCCGGCCTCCTGTCCCCCAGGAGCAATTACGGTCGATTTCCTTTTAAGCTACATTGTACACGCTTACTCGCCTCGCCAAACAATGCGCTCGCTTCTCTCTCTTACCTCTACAATGTTCCTCTTTGTATTCCTTGTTGCTTTCGCCCTCGAGCTCCTGCGACCGATAATATTCAGGGCGTTTTATCGATACGAGAACGATGGTTTTCGTAAAAAGTAGCGCGCTGCCCTCGTGGGCGTGGAGTTGGCCGGGCAGCCGATCAAGTGTTAAAAGGCTAGAATTTCAATCGGACCCAAAGCGATAAACGCCCCCGCCGCCTTTCGGGGGTCACGTTCAAAAGCAATAAAAAAAAAAAAAAAAAAAAATAGTAAAGGAAAGAAAAAAAAAAAGCGATAAAAGTCGAATTCACGGGAAGGATCGAAAATCCAAAAATGCCATGTGCGACTGGTACTCGGCACTTGGATATGAACTTCCGCGAAGGAAAAGCGAGCAGCGGCGGATCGTTGGAATCGAGCTGCTGCGCTTTCCGTGCGTGCCATCGATACGGACTCGCGACGAGAAAATAATGTCCGCCGCTCTCGTGGCCGCTGGGACTCGTCCCTCTCGCCTCGGCCCAATTCAGCCGCAGAGATCCTTACTCGACTCCGACTGAGAACAACGTTTCTCTTTCTTCGCGGTGGACGGAGGAGGGAATACTAAAACCAAAGCGGGCTTGGAGCGGGTCACGTGTACACGTTCTGGAATAGACGCTCGCATAACGACGGCCTTATTATGCGCCACGGCGCGCTCGAAGTCCAGGGAGCCAGTCAGGCGGGGGTGTGCGAGTACTGGAGGGTCCAAGGGGCGGGTGGGGGGGGGGACAGGGGAGTAGAGAAAGAGAGAGAGAGAGAGAGCGAGCGAAAGGGATGGAGGGAACACGACGAGCGTCCCCGAAGCCGAGGAGAAGAAAAAAACATACGCGGGCTTTTAGTTTGTCCGGGCAGTGGTTGCTTTGGTAACTTGTTCGATAGGTAGCCACCGGCACATCCGGGGAGGGGGGCGAGAGGAAAACTCGGGGCCTAACGCAACACATGCGCATTTGGGAGAGGCGAGGGTGAAGGAGATGAGCAGAGCGAGAGAGGAAGATTGAAGAGGGGGGTGGTCGGAAAACGCCTGCACGAATGCGTCGGGAAAGTGGACTCGGCAAACAACCGTTGACGGACGTGTGGAGAGCCGTTCGAATTTCTTTGTGTCGGGTGCACGTGTGCGTGTGTGTGGGTGTGTTTACGTCCATTGCATCGCAGTGGAGTGTTTCTCACGTGCGCCACATACGCTTAGCTTGGCTCGCGCGCGAATTTTACGGAAAACCCACCCGGCCTCGAATTGTTTTGCCACTCTGTCCGCTCCTCCCTCTTACCTAATCGTCCAACTTCGCACCGCCGTTCGCGATAACAGTTTCCTCGTTACCTTTTTCTTTTTCTTTTTCTTTCACTCCCCATCGCCGTTAGCTTGTATCTAATATCGCTCGAGGCGATAATGCACGCGTAGCAAGAGGTGAATGGCGCGATCCGCTATAAGTAACGCGTTCGATAAACCATGTGCCAAGGACTTGGATTTTTCGCTGCCTAGCAAAATAGTTTCGTACAAAACTGCATAGCAAACAGAGAAGCGACTACACTTCCCGGAACCGCTGATTAGTTCTTATCGCTGGAGCCTAGCGCAATTATCTCTACTCGTTGTCCGGCGATTTTTTCATATTTAGAAAACATTTTTTACAAAGACGCTTTTTGTTATTTCTTTCCTTTTGTTTTTAAGAACATTGTTTTTATATGGTCGAGGCATGGTAGCGTAGCTTTGAATTCCACTGGCGATTGCGTGGAATGTAGCGACGATTGAGGGGGGGTCAGTTTTGAAAGTTAAAAAGAATCGATCCCCTGTTTAACAAACACGCGCATTTCAACACTAAGAAAAAATAAATCGCACTTAATTTATTGCAGCAACAAATTAACGAAAGGTTTCAAGAATGTGTGTAGCTTCGTGTTGTTTGCTTTTGCCGAGGAGTAGCGTTGCAAGTGCAAAAAATGCGTGCGTTCGGCTTGCTCGAATACACGCGCGAACGCATCACATCAAAAGAAAAAGAATGGGAGAAAAAAATGGTAGATGATACTCTTTCGAATATAACGCTCGCCGTCTATATATAGTTAATGACTCAACAAGGTCTAAGAGAAGTATAAAAAAAAAAGTCCTCTTTACGAAAATACAGTTTGTATTAATACAATGTTTTCGAAATGCTGTTTGCCGTGCGTAACTTTATACAAGGCACGGGCAAACATCGATAGGGACTTACTTTTGAGAAAGTTCAATTGCGCAAACGATTCGGCGATCGAGCGAATGCTGAACTTTCATAATAATCTATTCTATTGTTGGATCTCAATCAAAAGTTACTCGTACGAGTGCGTAAGGCTGCATTGCTCGCCCGCTAAGTGAGCTACGACGCGGGTCTCCGATAGACGAGCTGATTTTGGTCGAAGGATTCTTCTAAGGCCGAACGCGCGATCGTCTAGCCCCGGGGCAGGGGCAGGGGGTGGGGCTAGGCACAAGCGATCGCTCGGCCAGGCCAATGAACGGTGCTGCCGAGCGGCTGTTGGGAGCTTACGAAAACTACCTGGCCCCGATTTCCCGCAATGGAAAACGTTTCGACGCTTCTCCGGATCTCCTTGGCCATTGTGCTGGCGTTAGGTTATCGCGAGGCCGTGACAAGCCAGAGGGGAGCAAGTGGCTCGCGAGCCGCGGCTCGATTATAATTAGAGGAAAGGAAGAAACGAGGGAGACGCGAACGGTAACGTAAGGCCGCAGCTGACGGGGCGCTTTTTATCAATTGTACACAAGGCCCGTGGCAATCGGAAGGCGAGTTTTCGGGAAATGGAAAAAAAGAACGGCCAGCATCGGCTTTTGGGAAAGGTGCCATTGTCCTCTCAGCGCCGGGCATCCGCTTACAAATGCATTTAACCCGTAACGCGAACGACACTTTACGCGATGGGCCATCCCCTATCCGCCGCCGCCGCCGCGCTGGCATTGTTCCGAGTCCCCCCCCTTTACCGATTCGAGAGATGCTGCCGTTCCTTCGACCGCCGCTCCCTCGAGGATGTCAAAAGAGCCTTACCGGGAAGCGTTTACCGCGAATTCGAGGTAAGCCCGAGCCTCGATCGAGGACGCGAGTCGCGGGCGACGACCAACGGTGCAGCGCGAGCTTGCCGCAAGATGAGTCGCGAGGGGCGAGGGGGAGGCGCACCCGAGAGCCTCGATCGATAAGACACTTCGGAGCTTTTGATGTCGCAGGGAGGCGTAAGCGAGTGGCCGCGCGAGTCTGGGCCTTCGAGGGCCCGCCGATATCGCGAGACGCGCGAAGGGGATTCTAGAGCGGCATTCGGGGGGGTGGGGCGTTGGAGACCGAAGCTCGCAGATAAGGCACCGAACGATAATCTTGGTTATAAAAATACGGCAAATTACAATTAGCAGGATTGCGTGGATGAGAGGAGGGAGCGAGCCGCGGGGATCGTTTCGTTGGTGGCACTGCCGCGCTGCTGGCCTGTGTACACATGCACCGGCCTTATCTAATCGATCCCAACGATATTTATTTAAACAACGATCATCGCGATGAAAAATAATAATCGCCCCGACAATTGCACGATTGCCGGAGCGGGCGACGGAGCGAGGGGAAAGGGGGCCTCAGAGGGTGGGTTGGGGAGCCTCCGAGGTCGTAAATTCACGAAAATCACACTGGCGATCAGAGGGCCAAGAGCAAAGCAACCATCGCTCATTCATTGCCGAATCGTTATTATAGTTATTCGATTTCAAATAATGAAACGGCGATAAAGCTAATTGGCCGCGAAGGCAGTTTCGCCGTAATAATCCGTTCTCCTACTGGCTAACGCCAATTGCTGCGCGTAGGTAACGATTGCCGTAGTCCGCCCCCCCCCCGCCACCGCCGTCGCCGCACCGGCCACTTTCGACTCCCCTCGCCGGCGTCTTATGCCACGCTCCGGAGCCGTCGAAGCCGCCTCCCTACCAGAGCCGACGAAATATCGTGCAACGAAAATCTGTTTCCCCGAATTCGCGTGCGCTCCGCGATGCCTCAGCGCTCCAAGTCGGCGTGTGGACGCGGCAAAAAAATCGGCGGCAATACCGGAATCGTCAATAACCCGGGGAAAAAACCGTTCCTTAGGTGGATGGGGGTCGGGGGAGGACCGACTCGCACGGCTTTTGTGCCCCGCCCCCGCCCGCCCGCCCCGCTTTAACTACGCTGCTGCCGGCCTTAGGTCGCATTATATTTTTAGACGCGTAGCGCCCACCCGCCCGTGCACCGGCCATGTCTTCCCCGTAGATGAAAAATTCGTCGTCGTCGTCAACGTCGTCGTCGTCGTCTGGGAGGGCGGCGAGCGCTCGGCTGAAGGGAACTCGTTGCGAATATTAATGTAACTTGTGCTTTCCGAAAGCTTCGGCAATCGCCGCGGTGCCGTTGAACTTTTGTGGCTTGCGTTTTAGGTGGATTCTCGGTACAGCGCCGTCGAAATAAGAGAAAAGGGAAGAGAAAGGAGAGAAAGTCGGAGAAAGATATATAGAAGCGTGTGCGTGCGTGAGAGAGAGAGAGAGATCTGTAGCGGTAGTAGTCGTAGTAGTGGTAGCAACAGTAACAACAGCAATAGTAGCAATGGTAGTGGTATTAGTGTAGCGGTAGCGGTGGTAGTAGCAGCAACAAACAGCATAGGAGTACGGAGTGGAATTTAAATTCCGGTCGGTGTATTTTCGCGACGTGACGCCGGCGTCGGAAGAAAAGGAAAAGGCTCGGGCGCGCGCCCCCGTGCCTCGCCGGAAGTCGCACAAGCCCCGAGACAAATGTCAAGATGCGGACCCAGATACGATATCGCAGCATCGGTGCATTTCTCCGTGGGCACAGGGGCCGAGGGAGAAAGAGCCTCTTACGAAGATAAGCCGATTTGAGCCAGTCCTTAGCGAAGCTTTTAACAGGATACAATTTTTGTGCATTAATGCGCAAGATACGTGAGGCGCATTATCGTAGACCCGGGATAGCCGATCCCTCGACATCGGATTGTCTGGTCAGGGAAGCACGAGGACAGGCGGGCGGACGGGGGTCGGGGAGGCGAGGTGAGCGCGACTCCGTCGAACCTATCCGCCCCCCCCCTCCGCCCTCATTGACAGCTCATTATTCCGATCCCGGGATCTTACCATTGGCTTCGAATATCTCAATTCTGAATTGCTCGGGTCGTGCGACCTCCCCGGAGAAGGGGGAGTGTAATGGAAGCTAGAGGCTTACAAGTAGTGGGATCAGGAGCCGGAGGAGGAAGAGGACAACGACGACGACGACGACGACGAGGACGAGGGTCGGTCGGCAGAGGGCGGGGGCTCGGTGGTGGAAACGAAAGGAGAGGAATTACTTGCGTAGCTCGCACTTTTATATACTCTACTCTTCTTTCACGTTACGAAAGGAAGGCCACGCTCAAAGTGTTTATTCGAAAGATGCGTGTGCCATTGAGACTTGAGACAGAATTATTCAGGGCTCGCTTTAAAAAAGACCCCAATGAGATGCTCTCAAGCTATTGACACATTTCGGAAAATCCGAGATCCGAGCACTTTTTAAGCTGTCCCAATAAGAATTATAATCCATCATTAAGACGTTATGGATTCGTTCGGCTCTTCTCACATTGATTCACAGTCGACGTCTTGGAGATGGGGAGAAATCTCACAGGCGTTGAAAGTAATTTATCGTTGGAGCAGTTTCTCTCATCCTTAACGAGGATTCAGCCGCGCGTGTCAAGATAAGCTTAGAAGCATTGGTGAGCCTCTGCTGCTGCTGCTGCTGGCAATTCAATAAGTATAACGTGTGCGGGTATCATTCGAAAGGCCAGAAACATTCATTTGTCCGTCCCGGCCAGACAAAACTTTTGACGCTTTGCACACGCGTTATTACAAGCACGTGTGGCTCTTATTCGCTTCTGTCCCTGGCGAGTGTCGCAAATATCCACTACGCCTGCGAGCCTAGTCGCAAAATTGGGGGCATTTTATTTAAGGGACACACCCGTTTTTATTTAACCATACTATACGTTTATCGCGCTTTTTTGAGCTCTTATGAGGGACAGCCGACTCCCCGGGCTAGGAACCATATTTAATTCGTATGCTTCTAAGAAAGTGCCTTAGGATCCCGTCTTTAAGCAACAATTTAATCTACAGCTCCTTTTTTCCTTACGCTCTGATCGGAATCCCTCAAAAGGTTCAGCATCCCTACCGACCCATCGCATGCTCTAAATTTGAGAACCGGTATTTTGTCAGTCATCCAGATAAAATATCTGAAATAATTCGGTCGATGTTTTATTTCTTTATCCAGCCATTCGTTAAATACATTGATATTGGTATCGCTGTGACATTGGAGAGCGAGTGCGGCGGCGGTGAGGAGGGAAGCCGAGGAAGAGAGAGAGAGAGAGAGAGAGAGTGCGTGTGGGGGAGGGGGAGGAGACGGGGCTATTTTGAAGTAGATGCTTTGCAAATGAAGCGGTAGATTTTGGCGCAGCAGCATTTTCCAAAGTAGTGCGCCTCTGATAAGGCCAAGAGATTTTCTAGGCCGAACAAATGCTTGCGATACGCGCACATAAATTACCGAGGGTTTCGGTTTACGAGGGGGGAGGAAGAAAAAAAAAAAAAAAAAAAAAAAAAAAAAAAGAAAAAAAACTAGAGAGAATGCAAGCAAGAGGAGGGGAAAAGGTGCCAGCCACTTGTAAGAGTGAAATGCAGTGGTGGTTTGACCGTATTTCGTAGGGGCCCATTTTCCTTTCGCTGGGCGAAACCGCTCCCTTATACCTGGGAGTTGGCGTCAGCGTCTCTGGGGCCTTGTACTTGTTTCCCGGGGCTTTTAATTGGCATCTAAGCGCTCGTCCGGAGTTTCGGTTTTCGGCGCTAGGATTTTCGTTCCCGATTTATTGCTGCTGCGGCAGTGGCGGCGGCGGCAGTGGCGAGGCCCATTTTTCTTCACGTCCGTCTAAGAGATAAGGATACGAGGCAAGCCCCTCTCCTTTTAACTTCTTTTTCTCAGTCCTCTTGTTTTACCTCTGGCTTATTTCAGAATTGCGTAGATTTTTAAGTGCTAAACGAGGTTCTTGCTTTATTTTACTGCCAAGAATTTCCACGGCTCAGCATAAGAGCGCAAGAGAGAAGAGGACGGGAGGTAGGAATTTCTAATGCGGTGTGCTACCTTCTGTTTCTGAAATTTATCGTTATACGAGCTACATAGAGTGTGAATTGCACCGGCTTATATACGGATTTTTTATGCGAATGAGATTCCTCGTGGCTTATTTAATCCCAGCCGATTTGAGCTCCGACGGCTCCTTCTTTTTCCCTTTTTACCAGGCTTTTAATTTCGACAGCCATATCGAAAGATACTTTCCTATCTTATTCTCGTCCTCGTATTTGCTTTTATTCTTTTTTATTATTCATTCGTTTCCGGTAAGTTACGATAGATTCGTGGCTTTAAGTGACGACCGCTCTTTAGCTGCCTCCTCGGGATTGTGTAATCCTCTACTAATGCATATTCTTGCGCGTCTGTGTGTGCCCTCGCGCGCGAAGGTGCCGAAAAAATTTTTCACCAATGACAATCCAATCGATAAAACCAACTGCGTTCTCGGAACAAGTCGGCGCTCGTATTTGACAAAATGGACGGGGAGGTCGGCGATGACGAGAGAGAGAGAGAGAGGGAGAAGGGACGGGGCGACTAATGTGCGTTATATGTTGAAATGCCGTAATAAATATGACTCGCGTAATAAAACCGAGAGCCATTACCGAGAGCGAGAGGAAGGGGCTAACAAAGGACGCACACGTGAAGTTGAATGTCGAGTGACGTTATCGTTTCGAGAATCGAATTATCCTTATAACATTAATACGATCTTAAGCCAACGGCCCCGCTCTTTCCTACTTCTGCTGCCTCTATTCATCTTTTGACTTTGGTTACGGGCCGACTCTCCGTGAACTTTCCTCCGTAATTGAAACTCGCTGCTTCGCGCAAGCATTATTTATCGACTAGCGCTCATATTTATGCTTTTCGTTTCGTGCGCCGAGTCGTGCGCTTAGGATATTTTTACAATAAAAAAAAAAAAGAAAAAAAAGAACCACTGCGGCTGTTTATCTGCATCTATTCATTTACCGAGGCATGAAACTCGCGACCGGACGGACTTTGAGCCCGTGCTTTTCCGCTACACCTGTGCATTTGGGGCTCATTAACGGCCGGCGAATTTACGAGGCCGATGTGCATTATAATGCGCCTTCTAACGAAAACGCAGTTTTCTTTTCCTTTGACAGGCTCTTTCAGCCTCTAATCACGGCTGCCAACAATGTTAAGCGTCCACTGCCACCATTGGCTGGCAATGGCACACACGGTAGCCCCTGGCGTTTAAGCCTCGCGTGTCCCATCAATGAAAGGCGTCGTCGCCCACAAAGGAGTGTAATTAGTCGGCCATTTTTATTCCTCAAAACAAGAGGAGCTCACCATTGAGATCGCGACTACTTTTAAGCCCAGGAGAGTATCTCGGCGGCGGCTCGACGCTGCCAGACGCTGAACAAGCGGCGCGTCTATGTTGAAACTTTCGTAAAGACGCTTGTCCGGGAAATTAGGTGGGCCTCTCCTCCCCCTCTCTGGCTTATAAATTCCATCCGTGCTGCGTAAGTCGAAAGCCTAGCCAGGCACTAAGCTTGGAAAATACATCGGGTTAACGCCCTAATAGATCGATCGATCGATCTCCATTGGCTTGCTTGCGTGGGCATTTAATCGAAGAATAACAGGGCATTGAGAGTAAGGAGAAAATCGTGATTATTACCCTTAAAACCGAAGGAGCCACGCTCCCGGATTTTCAGAATAAACGGCCAAAGCCATGGCTTTATAAATATAAGACCCCCGCGCGTAGCTTTAAGAAAACGGAAAACCAGGTTGCATTTATCCGCTGGTACATAAATAAAGTCATTTCAAAAGTTGCAGGCGGTCCGTGCTTCCGTATCTTGGCAGCATTTTATAGCGTGGACGTAAATTCCTCGCGTACGCGATACGTTTTCTCTGGCAACGCACTCGAGCGCAATAGTGTACATAGGCAGGCGCACACGGGCAAAAAAGCGCACGACAGCGCGCGATAACATTTGGCTACGCGTACGCAGCAGAAAGATCGAGGCGATAGGCTGGAGTGATATTTTCAAGCAATCGCTCCGTAGCTCCGTGCTCGAAAAAGCCATTTTTCTTATCGAGGACTCCTTGCCCAGTTGTGTCGAACGCGAAAAGCGAGCCGCTGCTTCCTCTCTCGAGCGCCGGAGTCAGCCGCGACATTAGAATTCACGGTTTTCACGGTGATTCAGTAGCAAAAATTCATATGTATATATATATGTATACACGTTATAAGAGGAAGAGGTGATTTATGCGAATGGAAGCCGTAGGCCAGGCGCGTCTTCCCCGGGTGACCGGAGAAGCCAAGGATGAAGGAGGTCGCGAGGGAAGGGAGCGGAGGATCGGACGAGGGATGGCTCAGTTGGCGAGGATCCGGGGGAGGAGGAGAGCGGCTCCTCAGGCGAAGAAATGAGAAATAGCGTAACGGGCCAGCGGCTCTTCTTGATTTAATAGGCCTTTGACCTTGCGCAAAAATCGCGGTCGCGCTCATTGGAGTGCGGACTTTTCCGAGAAAGAATATCCTCCGGTGAATTACCGTTGCCGCGCAAGTAAGTTTTCCCGTCGGCCTTTTGTCGGAGCTTCTTCTTTTCACAACCGACGCATATGCATGGAAGCCGAGGCGGCTCAGCAGCCAGCGACTCGCCTCGGAGGCCTCGGAGAGGAGAACCCGGGGTAGGCTGATAATTAACAAAGCCGGGAATAACGCGCTGTCCTCTGGCCGTGTCGGAGCTGCTATTCTAATGGCCACCTCGACGAGGCCTCCGCACGATCGCTCCTCTCTTAATTGATTATCGATGCGCAGAGCTCGCGGCTCTTGGCGTTGGCTCCGGTGTATCCTCGCTTAACCAAGGGCCCATTTTGGCCGAGCCGTTTAGCGGCTCATTTGCAGAAATCTCTGTTACCAGGAGCTGACGCTCGTTTAAATTCCTTCCTATGCGCATTCCATCCTATATGAAGTAATTACCGCGTACACGGAGACGCACAACGAGACCATTTAACGCGGCGAACGCCTCGAACTTGTCAACTCATCTGCTTAATTCACGTGTAGCCGCCCCTTCTTTTTCCGCTGCTTCTTCTCCCCCCCCCCGTTGCTTCCTTGAATCGGTACTTATAATAGCCGAGTGCTTCTCGATGCCGATAAATGTTCTTGTCAGCGTTTAGAGCCTTCGTTAGCTTCGACTTTGACGAAAGCAGCTTCAATGGCTTTTGCGCCGACTCCGGCGAATTCATCATCAGCGCCTCGTTAAAAAGTATTCGATATATTGAATTGCGGAGCCGACTGTCGTAGCCGATAGTATCCTTTGTGGCGATCGCCCGAAACCATTACGGAGGTGGCCGCCTTTACCGGAATATCAAGAGGAATATCGATAGGATTGTCCAGAGACGGTGATACGCTCATCCGGGCGTAAGCTTTTATCGCGCGCCTACGCGCCTTACGGGACGAGGGAGAAAGAAGAATTTTTAGTATCGAAGGGCTGAGCGAGGCCAATGAACGGATATTGGCCTTAGTTTGTCCCCCCCCCTCCAAGCTCTAAACGAGTAGTGGTAGTTCGAAACGTTTCCGAAATCCTGATTTTTTCGCTGCTCCCTACGACCCCCGCCCGCCTCCCCGGCAAAATGTCTTTTTTAGCGCGAAGGAGTAATCGGAAGGCGAGAGAGAGAGAGAGAGATAGCGAGCGCCAGAGGTATGGAAGGAGGAGAGAGAAAGTTATTCGGGGAACGATGGTCGACAGCAATTTTCAATTAATGATCCGACACGGCTGGACGAACATCGTCGCCGTCGCCGCCAATTTTCCACTCCCGCGGCTCACAACAAATTCATAGTGACTTAATTACTCCCGTGTACCCGCATTCACCTGCCCGTCAGTCGGATTACTATTATTTTCCGGAAAAAATTAACACCTTTAGAAGGTTAATGCCTCATTTGGACGTTGCTCTGGCAGCAATTACCATTTGATAATTCCTCACCCTAGATTAGCAGGTGACGCAACACTGATCGAGCACGTTTTTTTTTTTTTTTTGCTTTACTTGCCAATGAGCTACCGCTTTACCATTGACGACACAACCTTTTTCAATTTATTCTAAATATGGTCACGGCACGAAAAGCCTAGAAGCCAGTTTTCCATGCTTACTCCAGTATTGCTTCGCAACAAAAACTACATAATTAGGAAGTAAATTTCCAAATTTCCTCTACCTTTAGCTAACGCAAAAGTGAGAAACTCCGTCGCTTTTTTTTGTTGTCATTCTTTGTCAGTATCCGTATTACGCAGTGATTTATTCATTTTTAACGCTATTTTTAACCTCGAGAAGAAAAAAAAACAAAAAGACCTAATTGAAATGGGACTGAAATGTTAAATTGGCAGGGGCCTCCTGACGTTTGAAAAAAATATTATCCTTACGTTACTGTATACGAGCGGTTAGGTTTCGTAATTTTCGAATTTCTCCGAAAACGCCCGGTTCGAAAGGCCGAATAGCGGAGCCTCTTTAATTCGCTTTATAAATTATTGCACGAGTGTAGGGTGCAGCGCTCGCCTCGGCTCACTCGGGCACAATGGCTGGGAAGCCGAGGGATGCTTTCGTTTTTTTCTCATTTCATAATATAAGAACTAATAAGAGGGGCATGAAAGGAATTGACGTGCGATCCCGTCAAATATTTGCCCGAGGTAGTGGTGCACATTGTCGGCGTTAGACCTGCATTTGTTGGGAATTACTTTTCCGAGCATTTGATCCCGAAGAAAAGAAGCGAGCTAATGAATTCCTGCGGAAGCCGGGAACGGGCGAGACAAAACACACCACGAATAATGGAATTTTCTATCCCTCCGGCCGGTTAACATAACAATCCCTTCTTCGCTCTGCTCTCTCTCGCTCCCGCACACGTGCGCGTTTACGTGGGCTTACACCCACTCGCACACCCACGTATATTGCGCTAATTCGCGAAGGAGTTAGGAACGAAATCAATAGTTGTGAGAGTCTTCGAAGCCAAGCCTGCGTTACAATAAAAACGAGGCGAAAGAACAAAAGCGAGAGCGGAAGCATAACACGAAACAGTGGGTGGGAAGGACCGGGTGAAGGGATGGGAAGAAAGGACGAAAAAAGGAAGTTATGACTCCTGATTAGCTTTGAAAGAGGCTCGCGATCGAGACTGGTTTTTATTGTCACCGACGAAGGACACGACCCAAGGGCCCCCCCCTTCTTTTGCGATGCGGGCTCCGATTAAATTATAAATTTAATTGGTCCGATATCGGCAATTAGCATGTCGAATTGTTGGGCTCCGTCTGTCTCCCCCGAGCCCGCGGCGTCAGGCCCTCGTTCGTTATAAGGGATTTTTTCGCATATCCTGCGCAATGTCGTCGCACTCGGACGGGCCACGTGTACGTACGTGGGCGGAATCCAACTTGAATTCGATGAAAGGAGAAAAGGCTCATTTGCATGGGGGGCGTAACGTTAATTGACCGGCGAGATTCTTCATTTGTTTCGACGCTCACGGCGAAATCGTCCTTTTGTCTCCGGGGAGCTCGCTAGGAGCTTGGCTGAAAGGAAAGCACGCGTTATTTCGCCCCGGGCAAGTAACAGCGGGGAATCCATTTGTGACAATGCCGCGTTAGTAAAAAAGAAAAATCGAATGTGGAAGAATGTCACGTCGGTGAATATTCATCCTCCTTCGAAGGGAGACGGCGGCGGATCCTCTCGCTCGAACAATCGCTGAGTTTTATAAAACTGACTTTCTCCGTTCAATGGCAATAAAGGTTACTCCTTAGGAGCGAAATGAAAATACCCCTCCTCCACCACCACCCCCGCCCCCAACAGCCCTGTCCTAAGGCAGTCGCCAGTCGCCAACTGGTGTGTCCGATGCTCCTTTACCTCGCCCATTAATTTACCGTACTCATTTCTCAAATGTAACGAGACATTAATGTCTCTCTATTCTTTTACGCGCGCAAAAAAATCCAACTGCATTAGCATTTTTCGATCTATTAAAAAATTGTATGGTCAATTATAGTCTGGAGTTCCGACAAAGTAAATGATTTTGTTTTTCTATTTTTTTTTTTTTAGCCTCGGCAATGAAAACGTAGTAGCGGAAACAGCGTTCAAATAATTGTAGCCATAATCAATGCTGTAAAAAAAATAACTTAATCCGAAACCAATAATGAGATGTCTCGGGGGATAATGAAGTTGGGCAACACAGTGTGTGGTATGAATTTGAAGGGAATCATTTTTAAGATAATTAAAGCTCTTCCAGACAATAATTTAATAGCTGTAAAATATCCGCACTGGCTAATGCAAGGGATGAGTTTTTTTGAAGATACCGCATTTTTCAGCTCAAACGAATTTTTGCTACTCGACTTACAACTTTGATACGATGAAGATTCATAGTTTACGAAAATGCAACTCTGGTTATTTTTTCCCGTGCCGGGCACGAAAGCCGATAGCGGTTAGTTGGCTCCTTTTCGCGAGCTATTCGTAGGCATAAAAAAAAAAAAAAAAAAAAAAATTGTTTGATCACTCTTGGAAATGCGGTGGTGGCATCGTAAAAGGGCCCCCCGCCCCTCGCTGCTCCAGCCCTCCGGGCCTGTGGAAATGCCCGGGGAAACGATTATTGCATTCCTTATTAAGCTTCGTAATCTATAAGAGCTATTAATTCCGGGGGTCGCTCGCACAAAGTGTAACTGTACCTGTAGGAATTTCACAAAGCACACATGGCTTACGAATGCGACACGTCAATGCGTGCTTATACACCCTCGGGGATCAATTGCCGTTTTGTTCCTTACGAAATCGTTGTTTGCTTGTCAAATGTACACGCCCGGATGCCCCTAAACGCTCCCCCTAAACGAACGCAACGACAAATTTTCCTATTCGTGAAAGGAGATGAAGAAGTAGAATTGGTGTCGGCGGAGAGCAGCAGCAGCAGCAGCAGCAACAGCACGAGTAGTAGACGAGTGTGCATGCAATGGTAGTGAAAGAAGAAGACAAAAAATGTACGACGCTCCTGCACATGCTGATGCATATATTCCTCGGAAAGCACGTGATCGCAAGAAAAGAAACATAAATCCAGGGAGGAGAGGCAAGCGCGCGCACATATAATGCGTTCGGTCGACAACATAACGAAGGAATCTTTGTGCGAGAGAAGGAGAGAGAGAGAGAGAGAGAGAGAACGAGAGGGATCGAGGGTGGGAGTCAAGCGAGAGAGAACCAGAGAGGCAGAGAGGGAGGGAGGAGAGCGAGAGAGGCGGGCGGGGAGGTGGAGGGGGAGGGGGGGAGCAAGCGAGAGGGATGTAAAGGAGGTTGCTATAGCTGTACAGTACGGCTTAAAAGTGAGTCGTTCACAAAAAGTTGATAAAAATGTGACCGAATATCTTTGCGATGCTGCTTGCTCCCAAGTGCGTAAACCTGTTATAAACGATAGCCGGGGTGTTACGTAACGACCTTGGGCCGAGAAAATAAAAGAAAATTATAAGAATAACGCGAGCCAGATCTTAGAAAAACCTGAAAAAGATGTTGGGATAAAGATAACGCATTTTATTTGCCGTTGATTTTTTTCCTTGCGCATAGGAATTTACTGCAATGAGCGATTAAATAATGCTTTAAAGTAAACTTTGTAGCCCAGGATGTACTTAATAAATTACTCCCTCAAGCCCACGATAAGCCCGCTTGCTTATTTAATTATACTTTATACGTGGGGTATAAAGGAGAGGGGAAAAAAGGATACAATTATCAAAGGCTGTTAATTTATTAATGCGGTGCTGTAAGAGATAGAAGAGCGATAGAAGTATGCTGGGCTCATTTGTTGAATATCTCAACGCACGTTCTTTTTATCAATGTTTATAGTCGGGACCCGGCGGTTACAATTACACGAAAGACTTCATCCAGATATTACAAAGTAATTCGTAGCACGTAAACACGGGTAAGAAGGAGGAGGAGGAGGAGGAGGCGGAGGAGGAGGAGGAGGAAAGGAGATGCGAGGGGTAGTGGAATCCAGACATCATTGGGCCATTGGCCATTACGACGTTAATGACGACGCATAACGCTATTCCGTAAATTTCACTCTACGGATCGTCGTCACTTAGCTGGAGCTTTGTTGTGAACTCACAAACTTTCCTCTCCGGCTGTACAACTATATCACAACCTTAAGGCAGCATTCAACTGAGCGAGCGATTGACTGAGTAAGAAAAAGCAAGGGTGGGAGGGAGGGAGGGAGAGAGAGGTAGAAAGGGAGAAAGGAGAAAAAAGAAGGGACGGAGTAGAGCTGACCGAGAGCGCCGTAGTTTTACCCGCCGAGAGCATGAGGGGAAGAGAGAGAGAGAGAGAGAGAGAGAGAGAGAGAGAGAGAGAGAGAGATGTATAGCACGCACAGGCTCTTTTTCTATAGAAACCCCGATGTCCTGATTCTCCTCCGCCTCACTAACTTTGGTACCTCTTGGATGCACCGAGATGCTGCTGCAGCGAAGACTAAGAGCGGCCTTTTCAACATTTTTTCCCCCCGCAGCAGCAGCAGCAGCAGCAGCCTCTTGAGCGTTTTTCCCCGGCGGTGCGCGCGCGTTTTTCGAAGGCTACCGAGCGTGAGGAGAGCCGAGAGGCCTGCGCCGTGCCTCTCTTCGATCTCCTCGCCCTGGCATTGCGCCCCGCGTTCCTCTGCGCCGTCCTCGTTGCCTTCTTCCTTTTTCTTTTTTCTTCCCTCCGCTCACGGCTCACGCATTTGCACGCACACGCGCGTGCATTCGCTCCGAGCCATTGAGGAAGGACGCGTAAATGCCCAGTTATCGCGCCTGCGATAGCGATCCCTAAGAAAAGGGCTTGCCTGCCTGCCTGCCTGCCTGCCTGCCTGCCTCTCTCCTCCCTCCTCCGCGCTCCTTCCCGTCCCTTTTTTGCCTCTTTTCTTTCCTGCTCGCCACACGCCCAGCCACTTTTGTTTTAAACACTGGACCCTCCGAGAGCCTGCCATTTCTCGGGGGTGTGCCTTTGTGAAAATAAGCCTCTACTTATTGTTTTTTCGCTTTGGACCTTCTCGCAAGTAACGCGGGTTTTAAAAAAAAATAATTAAGCCGAACTGCGCCTATGCTTAATATTGATTTTACTTCCAGACGGAAAATGACACTGCAACATTAAATTGCTGATGAAGGTCTATTGACTTAAGATAAACTTTTCCTCTCTTTGCATTTCATTTTAAATTTGTTTATTATTCCCTGGATGGACCGACGGTCGGGCGTTGGAAAATCAAAATAATCCTCTCTAATTGGCTCGTGGACTTACGCTTTCAATGTACCAAGTAAAAAGCCACCCAGTATTTTCAGTTTCAAATAAAAATATGAATACCGTGAGCCACTTTCGAGTCGAACAAAAAACTCCCCGAGCTTTGAGCGGCTACTGCATTCAAACCTGTTCTGCGACATGCAAATTAAATATTAATGATTATTAATTGACAGTGTTTTCGCGGCAATTAGGGGCATATTTTGATACATCACGAGCTAATGATGCAATTCATAAATACTCTTTTTTTTTCTTTTTTTTTTTTAATTATTCGACGTGCATTTTTTACTCGTGACTTGGTTGTGCGTCAATTTGTAATTTTGCAGCACTATCTAAACCGGCGACTACAATAAATGGAAGCTTTTTTTTTTTTTTTTTATTTACATTCCAAAGATGCTTGGCATTCTCCATCAAACTTAGAAATATGTGTTTGGTGTTGCAACATTCGTCCGCCCGCCCGCGCCCACGCACTTATTTAAATTTGTGTGTGCGTGCGTGCGTGCCTGCTGCGTGCGTGCGTGCGTGCGTGCGTGCGTGCGTGCGTGCGCGCGCGCGTGTATGAGTACACACAATTTAACTGTTTATAAATAAAGTGGTTGGCCATTGCGTAATAAGTTGCCGGTTGAATTGCGTACAATAAAAGTATTATGTAACACAGGTGGTATTGAAAATAAAATATATTGAAAAGTATTGAACTTTTTCTATTTTTTCAATGTCTCTTAATACGCATTCTAAATGGAAGTTTGAAATATGAGAAACCATAAGACTTGCGACATTTATTTTAATGCGACTTGAATCAATATATTCCTTCGCATGCAAAATATTGCGAAACATGTATTTGAAATGTTAAATATAAGACACAGAAATCTAGACATTATTGTATTCGCAATACGACCACTATTATATAATACGTTTAGAATATCCTTATTGAAGTATCCGCACAACTATAAATTTTGTTTTGATCCGTCAGTCTTTTTTAAAACCAATCCTTAAAATTAATTATTGACATCAAACTTTAAAACGTCTTTTTATCATTAGCTAAATTAAGTGTCATCGTAAATCATTATTTCATCGTAAAAGACATTTTTGAAGATTCCTGTGTCAGAATATTAATATTTACGATCGTTTGAAATTTTATCGTAAGTAACATTTCTTAAACGTTCGACGTCTTTTTATTCCCTTAATTACAAAATGTCTTATTCTTATTCACTTTGTATCGAAAGTACTATTTCATTCGTGTACTGAATATTACTTTGGAGACTACGACTAGAGAAGTAGAGATGATTGTATAAAATTTAATACTTTTTGGTGATTGTCTACTAAAAAAGTTTAGAAAAAAAACAAAAAAAAAAAAAAAATACTTGATAGTCGATTATTTAAATTTTCTGTACAAACGATTAGGATTTGCCAATTGCTAATAATAACGATGATAAATACGATACGAAACCGTTTGTTACGGCATGCTGTGATCAAAAAAAGAAATCGAATTTTTATTTGTTTTACAATCAATACGTGCCGATTCATAGTAAGACTAACAAAGTTCACGGTAGTAATTCACGGTATTAGAAACATGTGGGCAGACTTATAATGCGCCTCACTTCGTGTAAGCACATTAAATAATGCACAATAAAAACGATAAATTGGGTTAGGGTTGGATTTGCGGTTAGAGCAGGAGATAATTCTCTGGGACTTGAAAGTGGATGGGGTCGGTCGGTTTTTTTTGAAAATGTGCAAGTGGCGCCCGAATTATACAAACACACAATGACGCAATTCATTCGCGGTCTGGTTGATTAGGTACGGTCGGATTGGACTGGACTGGTGCAGTAAAGGTTTGGCGAGAGGCCGGAGAGCAGAGCAGAGCAGAGAGAGAGAGAGAGAGAGAGAGAAATTAAGGATAGTGCGTGAAAAATGTAGAATTTTCGCGGAAGATAGGACGAGTGCGGTGTAAATAAGCGGCTGGTTCGAGGGTTAATGCTAAAGGGAATGAGGATATTATTATTGCAAGGCCAATCGTCCGATTAATTTCGGAGCCGTCGAATTGGTGGCGAGGTATCCGAGGCGCGTTAATCGTTCGTCAGCGGGATGATTAATTTAAACCCAGACACTGTGTCCGGGGGCCCGGCAATATTCGACCGCCTCTCACTCTCACTTGCTCTCTCTCTCTCTCTATTCGCCTCTCGCCCATCCCTCGACCCTTTGCTTTCGCAGAAAGAGCCGAAAAATCTATTCTTATCGCGATGTGCGCCCTCCGTCCCCCTGCCCTTCGTCAGATGCTCGTTACGCGCCGTGGGCCCTTCCTCCTCTACCTCGTGCTTCTCTACCTCGTCTGCCTCCGCATCCGGAGCCGCTCCTCCTGCTCCTCCCTAAGCGCGGCTACCCACGTCACACGAGACGTCGCGTGCGCTCTCGTTTTCTTATCGGCCGAGGGAGATCGCGAGGGGCATCGGTCAACGTCGAGGGAATAACGGGAGGCGCACTTTTGGCGGCGTTCGCCCTTACGGGGCTCGATTAATTCGGTGAAGGTAACGCTCGGCCTTCGGTGCCCCGGAGCTCCTCGACACGCCCCTCAGAATTGGCTCCTTTGTGCCGAGACGCTTCTGCCCGACTCTCCTCGCTCCTAATCCGCAGAGGCGGACAGATGGCCGGAGAAGTCAGGCGCGAGGAAGGATTTTTCGCAGCGCGCGATAAACATTCGCTCCGGGTAGGAGAGTAGGCGCATACGCGCGCGGGCAAGCAGGCACTCGGACAGAGAGGAGGCCCCGAGTACGGGCGCCATTGGTAACGAGTTTATCTCGGCTCTGTGATTACGAAGGGTCAACAACATCTATCGCGGCGTTCGCTCCCGACCCTCCGGCCGCCGCGCCCCCTGCCCGATCCCCTTGACACACGATCGCGGAGCCGCGACCACACCGGCGAGCGAGCCGCGGCCGCCGCTTTTCCATTTTCTTCTTTAGCGCGACTCTTTTCGACCGCCTCCCGCCAATTAGCGATGCTCGGCGTGCAGTTGGCGGTAGGTTCCCGGAAGCTACGGCGCAGGGCCCGGAGAGGGAGACGCCGAGAGCGAGACTCTCGCTCCGGCTAATAATATCGAGAAAACTAATGGACGGGGCGGGCGGTGGGCTTCGCGCTCGCCGGTGCGACTGTGTCGGCGGCCCGTTGCGTGTCTGTGTGTGTGTGCACACACACGCGAGCGCGCGACCGGCGCACACGTGCATCCGGCCCGCTGGGTGAGGGAGAGAGAGAGGGAGAGAGAGAGAGAGAGAGAGAGCCCAAGACTCCCGAGAGTTTCATTCGAGAATACGGAATCGCGTGGCCCCGGATTAGGAATTTCTTATTTAGAAATTAATCCGGTCAAGCCAAGTGCCATTTTCGTCGCCGCGAAGAAATGCACCGCGCGCCACTTACAACCGCCGGTGGCTCTCCTCCTCCTCCTCCTCCTCCTCCTCGGGGAAGGACGACAAGCCAGCCCAGGGGTGGCAAGGAGGAAATTGAAAATCCTCTCGCAGGGTCGGGCCGCGTCCCCTGGCGAAATCGTCGAGGCCGGGACTCGGGCAGCGGCGCTTCTCTCCCATCGGGTCCCTCCGATGATGCATTATGAATGAACGAGCCCATCGACGGAGACTGGAACGCGGGGGACCCTACAAAAACACGCGAACCCTCGTCTGGCAATGCCTGCATTGCCGTCGGTGCTCCGGAGTCTTGACGAAGGCGCGCACCCCGAGGGCAGGACGAAAAAGAAGGGACGCATAAATCTTTGGAACAATGACAATTAATTCGTGCGATTAATGCGCGGGTGGACGGAGGAGGATGGCGGTAGGGACGGGGGGGGTGGTAGCGCAGGGGCAGACCCTTCGATAATAATTCATCCTGCGGGACACCGAAATAAATAACGAAAGCAAGAGTTAAAGGAGCGAACGCGACCGACGGAGGAGGACCGAGTAGAGGAAGCCCCTGCAAGAAAATACGCGCCAGCCCGGTCCCCGCATTCCAGGGTCGGGAAAAAATCCCGCGGGGGTGAGCGAGGTGGAGCCTGGGACCTGCGGCACCGGCGGCCTCGATGGGGAGGGGGCGCCGAGCGGAATCGAGGGAGGACAACACTCGGCGCCGCTATTCGTCTTTTGGAAGCCAGCTAACGAGGCCCGAGTGCATCGGGACCCATACGCGACGCATCCCCCCCTGCTGTTGTTTACGAGTTTTAGGTTAACGCATCGCGGTGTGTTTTCCCTTTTCCCCCCGGGCCGGAAAGCCCTAGCGACGGCAGGCGCACAAGTCGCTGTCAGGGCACAGTCGGGTCTCGGCGGGTGGTGGTCGGGGACTGTCGAGGAATGCGCCATGGTAGCGGCTCCTCGTACTCGCTCTCGGGACCCCGAACGAGTCGCATAAAAAGGCCGTCTCGGCGGCGGGAGAGGGGCGACGGGGGTGGGAAGCTTACGGGGCGAACCACCGGGAAAACGCACGGCGGCCAAGACAACACTTGAAATTAGACTCACCCTGAGCAGTGAGTGCCTCTGGCACGTTGTCTCTCGTAGCATATTTACTATCCCTCTCTCTCTCTCTTGCTCTCCTTCACTTTGGCTCACTCTCCGTCTCACTCTGCTCCTCGGCAGTGCTTAGACTCGGATCCGTGCGGAATATATACGCGAATGGCTCTCGCGGAAACAGGCGTCCGTGTTCGTCCTCCTCCTCCTCCTCCTCCTTCTTCTTCTTCTTCGTCTTCTTCTTCTGCTGCTTCTACTTTTTCTCCTAGTAAAATCCTTCTCTCACTTATTAAGTCTACTTTGCTTCCTCGCTTCGGCTCCGCGATTCGTTGGTCGTCTCACTCACGCTTGCGCGTGCGATTTTACAGAAAAATAACGTATGTATTGTAGCCGAGCGAGACGCGGATTGTTTATATCTCTCGGTGCTGCTCGTTCCTCGCCTCGTTTCTTTCTTACCTTACGTCTCTCGCACTCTCGGTATCAGTATTCCATCGTTTAACGACAGGACGCGGAGTAGAAGCAAAGACGGGGGCCGAGGAATGAAAGTAGAGAGTTACGCTTCGGATGCATACGTACGCATACAACGGAGGGCAGCCTCGAACGTGGGCGCGCACACACACAGAGAGACACAAGCGACAACACCACTGTGAACGCACGGAAATAAATATTAACCTCAAATGCCCGAGGAGGTGTCGTCGTTGATATTGTTGTTGAGAATGATGTCAAAGACGACGATGAGAGGATATTAGCACACACGCGCGCACAATGGGAAAGGCCGTAGTGGTGAGATCAAGCGCTAGGGCTGACGGCAGCGACTGTTGCGCGCCATGTAAAGAAAGAAACTGTCTTCCAACAGTTCCTACTCTTCTTTCTCTGCCGTGCGCAGCAGCCAATTGTGTAGTGGTACTGCTGAGGCTGTAGTGGTGCAGTAGTAATAGCAGTAGTAGTGGAGTAGCAGCAGTGGTAGTGGTGCGGTGGCAGTGACAGTAGTAGTGGCCGTAGTGGCAGGTAGTGGTGGTAGTAGCGAAGGTGGTAGTAGTAGTGCAAGCAGGAGCAGCAGCGCTAGTAGAGTCAGCCGCGGCGGTGGTAGTGGTGGTTGCGGTCGTCGTAGGGACACAACAGCGAGTTGCCTCGGTGAGTAGTAGCAGTAGTGGTGGTAGTGGAAGCAGCAGCAGCAGCGGCGGCGGCGGTGCAGCAGCAGCAGCAGCAGCAGCAGTAACATCAGCGCAAACAGCAGGGAGCGCGAAGGAGACCAGGAGGAGACTATGGCGTCGTCCTACGGGAGGCTCGCATGCTAAGCCCACCTCGCTCTCGCTCCTCTGCCGTGTGTGTCCCCGCCGTACGCGAGAACGGACGGATGCTCGCAGGCGCGCCAACCACACGGAGGCAGGCACGCACACAGGCCCGGAGGAGCTACCGTGGAGCGAGCAGCAGCATTTAACGCGATGGAAAAGTCGAGGCACCGCCGCCTCGCGCCCGTTCCCACTTCGGGATTTCGGGAGCTCTCCTCCTCTCCTCCTGGCACTCCTCTTAGGTTAGAGCGATCGCGACGGTCGGACGATCTTGAGGGAGGGCTAGAGGCCACAGGACACTGCGCTGGTTACTTTACTACTATTTTCGAAGAAAGGCTCGACTCACCACGACGACGACCACGATTCACCACTCATACTAACTCACCGACGGAGGCGCGAACGCACACACGCGCGCGCGCGGACACACGGACACACGGACACGCCGTAGGAGGCAGAGAAACACCTTATGCTTAAGCGCTAGAGGCACGTATAGAGAGCGACACTTTCGCGCGGTGTTTTCTCGGACCCCCCCCCACCCCACCAGCCGCTCCAATAGTCGCCGCTCCTTCTCGTGTTCGTGACTCGGCCCTCGCCTCCCCCCGCCCCGCCCCTGCTGCTGCTGCTGCTGCCGGAGCCGCCGCGGCCCGCGGGGCGCGTACGTTCCCCCGGAGCCCCGAGGGTCGAGCCGCTCGAGTCGTCAGCGCGGTGCTGCGATCTTTTCCCGGTAGAGGCTGCGGACTGGGTCCTGTAGGCTTGATTCCCGAGGGCCGCGATCAAACTCCGCGCTGCTGCCAACGGATCGCAGGGAAGCGCCGATCCGTAGAGAGCGAACCCAGCCTCCAGGGGCTCCGCGCCTCCTCGACCTCGAGCTTCGCGATCGGATCGCTGCCTATCTAGCAAAGAGAGGGAGTAGGTTGCGAGATTTGTAGGTTAGGCTCGGCTGTTCAGTGCAGGTCCTCTCCGCTTGTTTTCGCTCTGGATACCTGACACCTGTCTGCATCGGCTCTGACGCAACGAGTACCTACCTCCCGATTTGACGCACGCCTCAGGTCTGGCCGCTCGAAGGCGGGGCCCGAGCTTAATTTCTTTCCTGCGGATTTACCACTTCGCTTACCCGACGATGAACTTGAAATTACCATCGTCTGCTCGAGCTACTCGGAGAATTATTGGGAAGCCCGCTTCCCAATGGTCTAGGCTCCGAGTTGGATACGAGGGAAGCAGGTGCTCTTTTTATTATGGGGGGGGGGTGGGGAACAAAAAATCGAACGAGAAGCGCATCTGCGTTCCCGATCGCCATATCCGCAGGCGTGACTTTGATGTTATGCGGTCCACTTGACAGCTCGGCCATTTACTCGCGCGCGCCAATGGCTCGAGTGCCCTCTCGTTCTACTGCGAGCGTATAAATCGCATAATATACACCTCTGCACATGTGTGCTTTAATGTGATACGCCAGGCGAATTTACCGACAGTCAGTAATCTGCATACCTGGCATTCTAGTCTGATCCTTCTTACAAACCTCGTGTCAGCAGTACGTTCAATTTGCTGATGACGCAATCGTCCGCTTGCACATTTTAAATTGTGTCCTTACTATCTTTAAATAATAGCATCAAAATCATTTTTAAGCAACACATGCTCAAATTCATGCATCTTATTTCATGCTTGCCTACTTTTTAAATTTAGCGCAATTCTTTAAATCGAGGCTACTGCAACGGCAATTTGAACACTTGGAAGTTTTGAGTAATTGTCAAGGAATACTTGAATATCAATTTTACTTCCTTTTTCTTTATCACCTCTTTGATCAATTTAATCGCTAATCTGAAATTCCCATCTCGTTTTATCCACCTACCCCATATTTACTACCTCTATATTTTGCACTCTTTCTTTTTCAATTTGTCATTTCTCTGTGTTTAAACTTACAATTATTAACGTTGCATTTATTTTATTTTTAGGTACTTATTTTTAAAAAATACTTGCTCATTATTATAGAGCATATCCAAAAATATAAAAAATATTCTTACCAGTCTTCAAGAACATAATCATCCATGTTAACGACTGTAATATTGATTCCTATTGTAATCATGAAATAGTCTTACCTTTTGTTAAACATCTACCGAATAAGGAATATTGTGCGTATACATATAAATATATATATACACACATATACGTAACAACATTATACGTAGAACGTAGTTGAACATTCATTTAAATTGTTACTTCATTTTGGCCGCCAGATGGCTGAAATTTACGATGAAACGCTTAATCGGTTGCCCTTACGTTTCCTTTTTTCGTAACTTTGATTTGTAGTTTTGGCGGGTAAGAATCAAGGAGACGGTCCTTTTCTTGTGATTAGGTATAGATATACCACACTGTGCTTATGCACGAGGAAGAGCAAATTCTTAATACAACTTGTACGCAATTTCAAAAGTAGCAACAACTTTTATAAGTCAATATAAATCATGTGGAATAATTTCAACAATCCCATGCAAAATGAGGGCGGCTTCATGGACGTGTCGGTAAATGATTCTACAACTCAAGGGGATAGCAAACCAAACTTTAATCGAGGACACAATTGTATACCCGTGATGATAGCTCATATGCTTAGATATGGAGAGAATTTAACAGTTTGGGGAACGACTGCGAAAGTTATTACTTTCGTTGCCATAGTTCGTCACATTGAGCCTTTCAGCACCAAAGTTACCTTTAAATTTGAAGATGAATCAGGTCGGTATTTTTTATTTACATTTTTCTGTTCAGCGCGATTATTCACAAAAATTTTGATTTGCCCGATTCTTATTTTTTTCAGGCAGCATAAAAGGTATCAAGTGGTTGGAGGGTGATGATATTGATTATGAATCACCTGTCAAAGTTGATTCTTATGCAAGAGTTTTTGGGTTGATAAGGAACCAGGATAATGAAAATTATGTTCTGATCTGTAAGGTTCAGCCATTGGATCATTTAAATGAATTACTCACTCATTTGATGGAAGTGACCGTTTTATGCCTAGAGGGTGAAAAAATGGTGAACGAAGTTGGGGTGCTCGATTCTTCATCTGCTAACGATTCCCTACACAGTAAAGCTTACATACCAAATATTTCAAACCATGTAAGCGGCTTAAATGCAGAACAACAAATCGTCTTGGATATTATTCAAGATAGTGATCCAGAATATGGAGCCGAAAGAAGTATTATTAAATCTAGAGTTGCACCTCATCTTGCACCCAAGGTTGATCAAATTTTAGAGTTTCTTGCTGCTGAAGGCCATGTTTATACTACCAAAACAGATGATTATTACAAAGCTATTTAAACAAAGTATTCTTTGTCTTTGATAGATTTAAGTTTGGTCTAATATTTATGTATAAATGCGTATGTTATGTTCTTTGCATAATTTGTAAGGTATTCAAAAAAAATCTGTCTATACTTTAAATTTATATTAAAATTAAATTGTAAATAAATAGCGTTTTTAAATTTAAACAACACTCTGATATACTTTTTCACCCAATCAAGATTATTGATATTCTGTAAATAAATGACCTAATATTTACAACTTGTATGACTATATTTTTTTTAATTCTCTACGTAATTGAAATAATTGAATTAATGAATAATTTATACGCTTATAAATATTTAGAGAAATATTATTAACCAGTTTAATTTGAAAGTATAACTTAAAAACATTTTCTAGTTAACACTACATTTTAATTATTGACATGAAAGAAAATTTTTAAAAAAGACTTATTTTTGCCACGATCTAATATATCATGACCAGTTTGAATCGCAGTGTAAGTTCAATTTTGTATTTTGTTATACGTGTGTATGTGCAATGTAAAGCATGACCTGCTAGACATGTCGTCATTTTTTTACGTGATATCGGTATCGAGGTTATGCTGTTTTTCTGGCGGGAGCTATGGCTTATAACGACAAGTGGCAAATCAAATTTTTATAAAAATATATGTAAATAGTTATATTAAAATAATTTAAATGTTTGTTATTTGAATAAACAATGGACGAAGATAGTACGTATTTCAGTTAATAAAGAATATTATTTTTAAAGCTTTTAATTTTCTTTTCTTCTACTCTTTTCTAAAAAGGCTTAGTTAGAAAAAGGAACAAAGCACAACGGGATGGAAATGTACAGGTACTTGCAGATATTGAGAAGAAACTCGGTGACTTATATTATGATAAAAAATGCTATAATGAAGCTCTCGAAGCTTACAAAGGACAGCTTGAAGCTTGCGAACGCTTATTCGATAGATTGAATTGTGCCATAGCTCACCGAATGATTGGGGAAGTTTATGCAGATATTGAAAATTTTAAGGAGGCCCTCAGTCATCAAAACTTATATTTAGGCATGAAATTTTTTCATTAGATAATTTATAATGTACCGATAATGAATTTTATCCCAGGTTTTCCCTCTTGTCCTATGCTTTTTAAAGTAAAAACTATTAGTGAAATATAATATCTTACAATTTTAATGCAATTTTAATGCAATTTTAATGCAATTTTATTCATTTTGAACAGAAATTGCAAAAGAGCTGGATGATCAAATAGAAGAGCAACGAGCCTATGCAACTTTAGGAAGAACGCATTTGCTCATTGCTGAGAACCTTGTCAAAAAATCAGAACAAGATGAAAAGGTGGATGTATTGAAAAGTGCGAAAAAGGCCTTTTCCAAAAGTATTCGCCTTTGTGATAAGTAAGTAAATTCTTGTCAGATAATTTAAAAATCATAAATTACTTACGCACAACGTAAGCAATGAAAAAACTTGTTTGCAGATTAGAAAATAAAATAGATATCAGTGAATTATTAACAATGAGAGCAAGATTGCTACTTAATTTGGGACTTGTCTTGGAGCAACAGAAAGATACAGAGCAGGCTCTAAATTTAATACAGCAAGCAGCGTTATTATGTAAAAAGCATAATCTGTACGAAGATCTACATCGAACTCATATAGCACTTGCTGGTCTCAACGAGAGATTAGGGAACTGCGAATTAGCAATTAAGCATTTGGACGATGCTGCCAAGTTGGACGATGGTTATTTAAAGGCTGATGCACATTTATTAAAAGCAGAATTACTTTTAAGACTAGGAGAGTGGATGGAGGCACAAAAAATCTTATATCAGTTGTACAGATCGAAAAGGCTGCTGGAGTCCGTAAGATCGCAAGTTACAAGATTATTAAGAATAGGTATGAATTGTTTTTTACGCCAATAAAGTGCCAACAAAAAAAGTGATAACGACCGACAAAATGTGGATACGCCACAAAGACTATTAAGATTAATTATCGATATCATAATAATAAGTCCATTGGTATTTCAGCTGTCGTCTTGTGTAGGAGCGAGGACAAATTGTTGATAGAAGATGATTTATCAAGCAAAGAGAAGCTTTACGAAACAATGGGCGACGCAGCTACGGCCGTCCGTTCTTTGGACAAAGCAGTATACTACTATCAAAACATGTTAACTTGTGCAGAGCAGACGAAGAGCAGTCAGATTGGGGCGGCCTTGACAAGCTTAGCCCAGACATTTCGGGACGCTGGGAAATTTCAGGAAGCCCTCTCCTATGCCAGGAGAGAGCTGAGCCTGTACAGCAGCGCAAAGGAGAGCAGCAATTGCGCCCTGTATCTCGCCGGTCTTCTGATCGATGCCGACGCGCCGGACGAGGAAATCCGTGGGATGTATAATCGCGCCTTAGCTTCCGCGAAGGAATGCGAGGATTCTAATCTTGAAAGATTGGTCGTTAAGGACTTCTTGGAGTACTTGGAGAAGAGCGACCAGGTTGACTTTGAATTAATGACCTCGCTTAAGGAAAGGCTCGGTAATTTGCCAGATTCACAATCCGAATACGCGGAGTCAGAAGAGAACGAGACGCCCGATATCGGAGCCGACATTTGCTTAGACAATTTGTCAGATTTGGAGGAGGATGTCTTGGGAGAGGAGCCAAGGAACATTGGCAGGAGTACAACGCGCCGGGCGAAATGCGTCGTGAAGAAGAATGAGAAGGGCGAGTCTTTGTTACACGTAGCTTGTATAAAAGGTAAAGGCTTCTTCGTCCAAAACTAAGTTCTAATCTTTACTATCGCAGGAAAGGATTTCCGTGCTTATCAATAATAATGGCATGGGACATTTTCAAGGTGCGCTCGCAAAATAAATCCCAAATTCTTTAGCCGATACTCATCTGCTCGCTAAGCAAATAACTTTTGACCTGACATTCTCTATACTTATAGATTAAGAAATAGCCTAGTAGATGTATTAACTAGGATTCATGGATAAAAGCTACGAGCAATGCGAATTTTCAATACGCGTTCGCTTTCAAAATGCAATTGATTTAAGCGAGGTCTTTGCATTATTGGGCCTTTTAAATTATCACTAATATGCATTTGAGCGGTTGAATGGACGAGATGCAGCGAAAGAATATCTTTTCCTAAGAAAGTGCATTCGTCGGGGTGCGCGAGATTATTCTCCTCGCAAAGGCTTAGTCTCGGTTGGCAGATCGCCGACGAGTCTTTCAAATTATATTTCACGCTATTTCTCTGGTACAATATTTAGAAAGCTCTTACACTACGATACGTAAGAATGTGTCGAGTAATATTCATACCCGAAGCAGCCACTTATCAACGATGAATCGAGAGTCTTAAGGGGTCTAGCGATTAGCGTCACTCAGTAGAACTAAGCCTTCTTTATACTCTTTTCGAATGTGATATAAAAGAAGGTGCTCACGATGTTGTCGAGTTTGGTCGTTGAGCGTTCTATTGATTTTCACCCTTCTTTTCGACGAATGTTTCAATGACATTCTCACGATAAAAATCTTTACGCTTCCTTATCTGTAACGTATTTACCAAAGTACTGCACTATAAATGGCAATATTTTTTCTTCGGCTAACGACGTATAAATAACATACGAAATAAAAAAAATGACGAAAAATGTATTTGATCAGCGGCGAAATTTTGAGTATAATTTTGAAGGTATTTTTTTTACTAAACTTGTAATTCTTGATTGGACAATTAAAAGGCCAATGAAAGTTATTTTGGGAAATTTCCAGTTTACAAAGAATAAACTCTTTCATCGCTTTCGACGCAGTCCTTACTCAAAGGCTCCCTCGATTCATAAAGAAGATCGATACAATCGCTTCTACACCGGCCAAGTTGTACAATGAATTAATTTGGAAATGAATGACTGCACAGTTGAATAAGTTTAACAGCTAGCAGAAGAATGTCGAGCCTCCCGAGGATTCACACGCCGCATAAGTCTCTCGGCTAATTAACCGTACCCTTACAAAGTGGCACTCGATCGCATATTTTCGCCCATTGCCAAAAGAAGAAAGAGCGAACTGGCATACTTTGGCTAAAGATTGATAATGTATATACACAAACACACACACAGAGACACATATGTATATAGATACTTGGTTGGATTCCCCCTTTGCCCCTCCAGGCCAAGAGCAGCAGCTGCGCATTGCTCTAAGAACGTCAGGTACTGGGATTAGTGCATCTTGCAACCGTAAATCATCTATTATGGGCCAAGGGCTCTGGGCCAGGTAACGAAGCCGCGTAGCTCGGATGGATTTTCCTCCCCGGCGGTCCTTTGATCAAGGATAAATTAGGAGAAAATTATTTTAGGCTACGAGGCCCCGGCTTTCCCGTCTCTCTCGAGACTCGACGAGGAGCCACCCATCGACACCCCCTCTCCTCGCTTTATCAACTGTTCAAGGGCAGATCCGATCCATATTTACCAGCCGTTCGCCCGTGTCCATCTTAATTATTACAATATTTGCCGTCGACAAGCCCTGATTTTCACGGAAATGCCCTTTGTCGATTAGGTCGGGCCCTCCGCCGTTTTCCGACCGAACTACTCCATTCCTCTCGGAGGTCCCGTAGATCTACAATTTTTAAAGCTAACGCGAGCCAAAAGCCCGGAACATTTTTCAGCTCCACTTATGCGCCAGTACTCTCGATCATCTGTCTTATTACCTGTCCTAATACCCGCGTACGCATGCGTGCAGATTTGTGAATTTACCCCTGCCCTGTCGAGATTTTTGTCTTAAATGGCTCAGGGGATGTTTCTCGGCCAAGCCGCTAATTTTACTCTCAACCGATATCGCGTACACAATCGATAATTAATGTTTTGCAAAATGGTTGGATTATCAAAAGGCCGTTACATTCATCCGAAAATCTAATTAACAAAACAAAGAGAAGACTTTCCTACAATATTCTCGTTCAACATCTCATTTGAATTTCACTTTCTCTCGCAATTTTACAACTATCGCGATTATAGGGGCAATAAATACTGTATCGGAGCTAATTTGCCTCTCGATCGTTAAACTCGACTGCCGATTTCGGCTAATAGATCGGCGCTGGCGGCTTCTTTTCCTACTCCCGCCGTAATTCCCGAGGTCGTTGCAGTCTAGACTCTGCCTGTTATCAGCGGCCTTGGAGGGTGGCCTTAAGCGAGGGAGGTAGGGAAGTCGACAGCTCGCAATCGAGCCCGAGTTCCCCCGAGATGGTCGAATGATCTAAGGATTGCCGACGCACCGGAACAGGTAACATCGGGGCGGTCTGCAAGCTGCTGGAGGAGCAGCACCCGACGAGCGTCCGGGACCACTGCGGCTGGACGCCCCTGCACGAGGCCGCGAACCACGGCTACGTGGAGGTGGTTAGGCAGCTGGTGCGGGCGGGGGCGGAGGTCAACGACCCCGGGGGCGCCAACTGCGACGGGGTCACGGCCCTGCACGACGCAGCGGCCAACGGGCACGCGGCCGTGGTCCAGCTCCTCCTCGACAGCGGGGCGGACCCCAACCTGCTGACGAGCGGGGGCGAGAGCGCCCTCGACTGCTTGGAGCAGTGGCGCGGCCGGGTCCAGGAGCTCTCCCCCGGGGAGATCAAGGACTACGAGCTCGCCAGGCGGAGGCTCGGCTCCCTGATCACCGCCAGGCCCAGGAAGAAGCCCCGGCGCGAGAAGCCCGGCAGGCGGTGGGACGCCCTCGTCGACGACGACCAGGAGAGCCAGACCCTCCTCCCTGAGCGCAGACCAAGTGAGTAGTGAGCGCAGCCGGACTCGGCGGAGAGGCCCCACCCCCCTTCCTCCGGCTCCTACAAGGATCCCGGGGCATCATCCTGTCTCTCTCTCTCTCTCTCTCTCGAGTTCGGAGCCTTGGCTCCTAATCGTTTTTTCACTATGCGATTATTATTCAAGCGGGACGGTGATTAAACAGAGGCTCTCGCGTAAGCTAAAGCCGAAATATGATTATCCGGTGCTCATTAGCTTTGCACTCGGGCAGATACGCTGGACGCGTGGGCGACCTCGCCGGTGCGGATATCGGCGGGCGAGGACTACAAGCGCACTATAGCGAGTATGCAGCATCCGGGCCGATCGAACCTGATGCCGAAGCAGCGGGAGCAGCCGAGGATCACGGCGCCCCTGATAGACAGCGAGGAGGTCCTCGTCGACGACTGGCTCGAGGAGGACCTGCTGCCGGCGAAGAGACGCGAGAGGCCACTCCAGCCCGAGACCCTGCCGGCCATCCCCGCCCCCGCCAAGAGAAAGTCCAAGCCCGACTCGGAGATGGAGCTAGAGCGCGACCTCGACAAGGGCCCCAAGCGGCAAAAGACCGCCCTCGGCTTCGTAAGTCGCCCCCTTGCTCTGCCGTTGCCGTTGGCTTCTTCCCATTCGTCGTCTCTCCAGAGCTCGCCGGTCTTCCCCGGGGAGCCGGGGAGCCATGGAGAAGGGTCGAGGGGGAAGCCTCTGGTTCTAGGTGAGCGAGCTCTAGATGACACCGGCCGTCCTTGTGAGACCAGGTGGCGAGGGAGCAGCCCTCGGCGGTGGACTCGGAGAGCGAGGAGAGCTGCCAGAGCGAGGCGAGCGAGGCCCTCGTAGACGCCTTCGAGGAGATCGCGGCCTGGCCGAGGAGGCGGATCAAGCGACGGCAGACGAGCCTGCTGAAGCAGGGCTTCACCAGGTCCGTCAGCTCGAGGTCGCCCTCGGGCTCGCCGCCCCCTGAGCCCGGATCCCCCGAGCACGAGCGGCACCTCTGGGAGTCCGGCAACATCAGCCAGACCATCGAACTCGAGATCGGCCTCGACGACGAGAGCTTCGAGCTCAGCCTCCACATGCGCGACCTGGGGTGAGCCACTCGAGGCCCGCTCCTGCTTCTTTCTCGATTGAGAAAAGCAGGCTCGCGTTATAAGAAAACACTCGATTAATCGCCATTCTTTTTCAACTTAGGAAAGCTATGAGCGACATCGAGGAGCTGATCAGACACAAATTCGAAGCGAAAACTGGTTGCAGACCGAGAATCATCTTCAAGACCAATGACGACGTTACCTTGGCACCGGAGGTCACTCTTGAAGAAGTGCCCAGGATAAAGAACAAGCTGAAGCTCTTTGGCATTATTACGAAAAACGAATTGCCTCCTATTGCCGATAGATACAGTAAGGTCTCCGAGACCTTAGGAGTTAGTGAGTACCGTTTAAAGGATCTTAAAATTATGCTACCGAACGAAAGGCTTCAAACTGTTATGATCGGCCTTTTGTCGAATAATTTGATTGCTTTAGAGTAGTTTATTATCGCGTACCCGGCACCAGTTTTAATTAAGAAACCTGTAAATTGTTTAGACTCATTTGTTTGAATTGCGCGTATATTTTCCAATGGGCGTCGAGCAAATTAAAGCCAGCGTCGAAATAACGGCTCCGAGCGAAGTCTGGTTTGATAAAAGGACCGTAAACGAGGAGCGTGCATATCGATACCGTCGATACAATCAATGAAAATAATCGACTCTTTCCCAAGCACGAGTTTTTATCGGGATCACGAGTCTTAGATGCTCGGTGCGCGAGGAGATGATTGCTTTTTCCTTAAAATATCCAAAGTTAAAGGAACGATCCTCCCGCTGCAGCCGTCACGGACTCAATGCTGAAATCGCTGCGGAGCTGCGACAACACCTCGATGTTTCGGCTGAACGTTAACGAGTACCTCCCGGAGGAGTTGGAGCCCCTGGCCAAGTGTCTTCGTTATCAGCGCAACCTGCAGTCCCTGGTGCTCTCGAGCACCTCGATCGACGGGCCCCTCCTCAATTACATCCTCCTGGGGCTGTCGGGCCTCTGCGAGCTGCACCTCCAGTGCTGCGACATAAACGCCGAGCGGCTCTCGGCCGTCGACTCTCTGCCAGCCCAGCTGCGCGTCCTCGACCTCAGCTACAACCCCCTCGGCTGCGGCTCCCAGAAGAAGCTCCACCAGCTGCTCGAGCCCCTGCGCCGCCTCCAGACTCTCGGCTTGCGCGGCTGCGAGCTCGACGGCTTCGAGTTCGACCTCAGGAGCCCCTCCCTGGTCGACCTCGACATCTCGTGGAACAGCATCGGGGGCGACGGCGCGGTCAATCTACTCCAGAGGCAGCTCCTCAACCTCAATCTCTCCAATACGCAAAACTTTGGCTACAATCGCGCCAACGTCATCGATAAGATCTTTTTCACCGAATCGATGGTAGATTATTATTTTGAGTGTTCTCTTAGCTCTTGACTTATTCGTCAAGAATTGAGAGAGAGAGAGAGAGAGAGAGAGAGAGAGAGAGAGAACGATTGCAGGCCTTAAATTAAGCTTACGAAAATCGATAACGGCAACTTCTTTAACCCTCCTTTGCAGGAATTCTTCGCCCTCGAATCCTTAGAGCTGAGCTCCTGCTTGGCCACTGATCTGGACGTCGAGAAGATTCTCTCCAAGACGCCCAACCTCACGAAAATCAACCTCAGTAACAACATTAACGTTACGAGAACATCGCTTTGTGCAATTTTGGCGAAGAAGCCCACTATGACGCACGTGAATCTGAGCGGCTGCAGACTGATTGACGCGCCTCCCGAGGCTAATTTGAGGCTCGTTACGCCACAAGTATGCACTTTGTTAGTGCATATGAAACTCGATGTTATTGATCAGTGGGAGAGACTTTGGCAGGGCAAAGGGTATTCCAAGAAACTTCCTCATACCTTGGTTATATTCAAACCTATGTAGAGCTTCGTTCTTAATTTCTATATGTTATTATATTACGCAATATTATTTTTATCCTATAAGGTAATATGACGAGATTTTTGTTTAACCTGGCAATTAATGCATATCCTCTTTAACGTATCCGCCAATGCTATAAATATTAAATTATTTAATTACGGTTCAACTTGTATTTTAATAAGAATACGATGGAAACTTCATTTTGCTGCGTGCTCTCTTCCACTGCTCTGCAAGTACTTTGTCACTGTAAATACAATTGAAATATCTTTCAAACCGAAAGCACTTAATGCTTGTATTAAAGAATAATATTGTTTAATATTAGTGGTTTTAAGAAGTTGCTGCTTTTTTATATATAAATTATTTTAATTTATTTTATTTAATCATTGTAAGTTGAAACTGTACAATTTATTTCCAATTTTGCATTTCAAATTCTCGACCTGTACATAGCGTTGCTCCGGATGATCAATACAAAAATCATTAAACTTTGTTGTTAACAAGGGAACTAGGCTCTCTAATCTTTTTCTTTGATCTCCAAGGCACCAGAGAAAGCTTACGTGATATGAAGCATCCTTGTAAAAAATTATTAAATTTGTTATTATTAATTTTTATTATAAGAGAAAATATTTTTATGTACAAATAATTTATTCTATAATTCAATATATGTAAACGATCGATCATTTGTCCAAATGATATTTTTAAGAAAATAAAATTTTTTTATGCAAATAAATTATTCGGTACGTTATTTTGTTTAATTCCAAGGTTTGCAATAATACGGATAATTCGTTAAAAATAACACAGATCTCATTCCATCGATTGATCTCCATAGTAAATTGAAGTAAAGTCTTATTTCTTGATGAATATTTTTTTTTAAGTTTATTTGAATACTTCTGATCCAAAAAATGTATTTATTTAACTTTTTTTTTTTTTATTTTCTATTTAATTCACGAAAGTAACAAAAAAATCATTCAAACGTTCTATTGATATATTTACCTGGTAAAATATTGGCAGTTCAAATTCGGTTATCATTTTATCGAGGGAGTCAGTTATATTTTGCAAAGAATTACATATACTTTGAATTGTGATTCCCATAAATGTTCTAGTTTTATCATCATTGCAATAAATTTTAATACTGTGTAGTTCTGAAGTAAAATTTTGGTAACTAACAGCAATGCTTTTCACAGCCTCAACAAATGAGTTAATCCAATGATATTTTAGCACTAATGTACGTGTAAGACTAATGTGAAATTCATCAAAAAGATTAACATTATCCGCAATAAGTACTATTACATCTTTCATCCACAACATCATCTCGTCACTAGGAATATCTAAAAAAAAGTTTCATTGCTAATATCTTTTCCATAAAATCAACGAACTATTATAAGCATTTGCATTTATAAGCTTACAATCTATATACACTAGGGTGGCCCAATTTCCACGCTCATGTTTGAAAGATCTTGTTCGTCCATTATGCTTTGAAGGATCATCTAATACTTCTTCGTGATATGAAATTTCCTTCAACAATAATATTGATTCTGGCAAAGGTAACTTCTCACTGTAGCGAGAAAAAATTTTTATTTTTATTTTATTCTAAAGTATTAAAATGACAAATTCGTGTGCTAATTTAATTAAGACAAATTGATTTGAAAACTAAGTTAATTTTTTCAATGCAATATAAGCGCATTTTTTGTAAATTCAAGTACATATTATGATTTATTTGTAAAATAATAAAATAAAGATCATATTTTTTTTACAATATGCACACTGCAAAAAGATGATATTGTTTATATTTTGATGCTTATTTTTAAACTCAAAGTTGAATTGTTTTATCTATACGAAATTTAGTAATAAAAAAATTTCAAAAATTAACATAATAATAACCTCACTTACCGCATTAATTTTTCATCTTTTAAATTATCGATTTCTTCGTCAGTATCTGATAAATACTCTTGGATTAAGTTTAATCCAGTCATTGCAATAATTACAAAAGAATAAGCTTTTTAAAAGACTGCGGAGCATTTCACCAACGACAATAAATATAACCTCTAATATAAATATAATTTTAAATTATATTTCAATTACGTAAGCCATACAAAAATAAAAATTAATTTCTCAATTTGAAACTGCATTTAATAAAATATCCATAGTAAACAAATATCAATTTCATTAAAAAACGTTCAAAAATATTTTACACTACAAGACATCATGAAAGTAAATCCCTTGCACAATAAAAATATTAAAATATTTTAATCGATGAAACTCAGAATATATTTTAAAAAAAATCATACATAAATAATTAAGATATAATAATCACATATAATACACAGAAATGTAGTCATTTATATTTATTTATACAATAATTATAATTATCCATCACTTTACAAAGAGAAATTTTTAAAATTGAGTGTCATTCTACACTTGCAACGTATATTAATTTCACTAATATATTTCAGAACTTATAATTGTCTGCTGAAGACCTCAGATGTCTCCTGCAAATCTGCCTTCGCGTACTTGATCATCCCACTTTTCTATCCATTCGTTCGGACATAAGGACTCAAAGCATTTTTTAAAGTATTGGCAGACTTCGTCATCTTCACCTTTCACTTTTGAACATCGATGAAAATCAATATAACTTTGATAGCAATACCTGGTTTATAAACAGAGGAAAAATTGAATTACTTCTATTGTTAATTTGGGTATTTCAGTAATTCAAAACAGGGTAATTTTTAAATAAAAAAGGGACAAGTTATGCGTTTGTAAATAGAAAGTATAGCTTTCACAAAACTGTTTATTAAGTTAACATCATAAAAAATGCCTTATTGGTTATTTACAAATTATAGTTTTAGTCTAGCGCGAATAAATTAAAAAAAATTTTTTATTACTTAATATTTAATATTTAGTGTTGTAATTTCATTATTTACATATCATAATAAGGTATGTATAATAATATAAAAAATGCCTCTGTTTTGTATCAGATATATTATTACTTCATTGTTTATATTAAATTAAATGCTAAATCAATAATATAAGTGACATTCAAATGTAATGTATTTTACCTTGTTTGGTTTTGATTTGGGAATCTTGGATCGTACGGTGCCATTTTTGATACATAGTTTTCTCTTGTTGCTGGCATGATTTTCATATTCTGTTATTTGACAATATTTTTGTTTTGTAATATAACCAGTTCTAATGAAATTATTCTAAGACGCATATGTATTGGTTTTCGCAAGTGTTTTCCTCGCTTCTAATCAATATGTCTCTGTCACGCAATTTTACTTTAAGCATAATAATAGTTATAAAAAAATGTAATTCAATAGCATTCGTTTAAGATTTTGTGTTTTATTGCATTTCACATTATGGCGAAAATTATATGTATAAAGTAAAAAATGTAATGTTTTAATTGAAACACTTTTGGTTTCGAGTCCTTGCACATATTAAACTGCCTAGAACTTCATTATCCATTTGACTAAATTTAATTATATCACATAAAATTCTCAAATATTCAAAAGCAAATATACATTTACTTTATTAAATTATCATATAACTTCTATACGAAAGTTAATTAGTTTAATATTGTAAATTAATATCTATATTAAACCACAACTTTTTTTAACAACTATGCGATACGATTAAAATAAAATAAAGATTTATATATTTACAGTGATAAAAAATCTACAAAGGAACGTTAAGGCTACTCTGAATGGAAAAAGATGAAAAATAAACTGTTTCTTAATTAAATGGATAATGCAGTTGCTACATATATATATATATATATATATATATATATATTTGTATGTGATTATGTTGTAGCATAAGACAATAGGTGTAAGCTGTAATGATACTGCTCGAATGTTTTAAGCAGAAGTTTTGTTTCTTTACTTGTTGCAGTAAAAGCTTTATTTAGTTTAGATTAAATAATAATTTACTATAACAATTGTACAACAAAGTATAGAGTCAAATAAAAAAAAAAGCAGTAAAATAAAAAAATCCTTCTCAAAAGGTAAGCGATGCTCTAAAGTATTTAAGTACTAATGGGGAAAGAACATTTTATATTGCATTTACTTACAATGTTATTCGCTCGGGTGATGGAATATAAAGACAATATAAATGCACTGCTTAATATTTGAATTAATGATTTATAGTAAATAAATACCTTGAGGGTAGAATAGTATTTTACGGGTAGATCATCGCATACCTGTTTTGCCGAGCTTTTTGAATCCACGCGGAAATAAAGAAACGAAAATTTCTAAACCTAAATAAAAACAGCATTAATTGTGAAGTTGTCGGTCGGTGGCTGGGGGTGTCTGGGGGAGGAGAGGAAAAAAAAAAAAAAACGTGTGTAAATCGAGGACTCTTATACATAAACATAATTGTGCCCTGCGGGGGGTGTGGTTGTTTGGAGCTATTTGACCAACGATCTTGTGTTATCCTCCTCCTGGCAGCAGACTTCTCTATACTTTTTAACTTCGGCCATGTACATGGACCACGCGTCCTTGGGCTGTTCAACCGGCTGCTCAGTCTTTGGCTTTTCCACCATTCCAGTCTTTAATATCCTACCGCCCCTTCTCTTGCCAACCATAAGGGGGGGAGGGGCGACTGGCTTCTCCTCCAGGACGAAGGGCGCCGGCTGAGAGGCGGCCACAGGCATTTTTTCCTGCATCTTTTTGAACAATTCCATGAAGCTGCCGTCGTTCTTGAAGGCATTCGGTTGCACGACGTATTGCGATTGCGAAGAGGAGCGGGAGTAGGAGCTCCGGTGGTTGCTAGAGCTTGTCAAGCTTCTGTGGTGCTTCCTGCTATCCTTGGAGTATTTCTGGCTATCCTTGGAGCGGGTCCTACTGGAGCTGCGCCTCCTTTCTTTGGACTTGGACCGCGACCTGGACCTCTCCCACCTCGAGTGCTTTTTCGACTTCTCCCTATCTCTGTCCCTATCCCTATCCCTGTCCCTCTCCCTCTCCCTCTCTCTGTCCCTATCCCTATCCCTATCCCTATCTCTGTCCCTCTCCCTCTCCCTATCCCTGTCTTTGTCTCTGTCGCGATCCCTATCCCTATCCCTATCCCTGTCGCGATCGCGATCGCGATCGCGATCCCTGTCTCTGTCGCGCTCCGACGATCTAGAACGCCTATAAGATCTACTCAGTGATCTGGATCCACTGCTGCTACGTCTTCTTCGTCGTTTATCTGGTGTAGGGGACCTCCTGCGACTTCTGTACGTGTCGCTAGAGCTAAGCATAGGTGGCGACGGAGCCGGTGGCATCTCCAGCGAACTGTCGGAGTCTCTTGAGTCCTGGTCCATGATGTGGCTTGATGCTGATCACACGACTGGACCGACTCTCCCTGACCTATAAGGATAGAAACTACCTTCTATGAGTTTTACAATTCACTTGGTTCTTCCTGACTGTACTGAAAGTTCTATTGATTTTCTTTTCTACCATTATTATTGTACAATAAAAACTTCAAAGTATATAAATATAATACACCGTCTATATGCTTGTACAAAGATAAATACAATGTATTTATGTTATACAACACTAGCTTCTTATTGAAATATATATATATTGCTTATAATTAATTCATTAAGTTTTTAAGTAACCAATTAAGGGTTCTCTCGATTGATTACCTCAGGCATCAAATGTTAAGAGCTTTAGTTGAATTATTAAATCAAAAATTCAAAGTATATACGCAAGAGACAAATTGATCGAGCGAGGGAAATTATGTATTTTTCCATATTTTTAATCGTTACATATGGTTCTATATTGTCTTAGCTGACATGGTAGATGATCATAATGTTGATTGTTGAGTTGGTATTACTTATCTTAATTTGATTTTTAAACTTTGCATGCTGTTTTACAATCAAATTAGCTTTTAATCATTAGTTAAATGTGTATAAAAAAAAAAAAAACAATTTTAAGAATTCCAATACATAGGCAATTACTATAATAATAATAATAATAATAATAATAATAATAACGATAATAATAATAATAACAATAACAACAATAATTAATAATAATAATTATTATTATAGTAATAATGATAATAAATCTTTTTTTGGCAAGCTTTAAAAAATATAAAATATCTTATTTATTTTATTTATTAAATCACGAAGAAAGCTACGGTACAAAGAACAATTTTGAAGCAATTGCAAAGTATTTTCAAAAGTATTAAGTACTAAAATAGGTTTTTAATTGTTTTAAATGCACAAAATTAGTTGCATTATGAAATATCGCACTTATAATATAGCATCAAAGATATTACATAAATTAAGCAAACTAATGTCATAGAGTAGCTTTGCTCATAGTGTTAGGATTCTTTATAAAAAAAATTTGTAAAAAATCAGTTAGTATTGGTTTTTTTTTTTAAAAGCAAACTTCTGATAGTCCTTTACAAAAATTGTAGAGGAAAAAAGTAAATAAATAAAAAAAAAAAAAAAACAAAATCCGAAAAATATCCGAAACTTCGAAATGAATTTCGCATGAATTTGAAGATAAAATATTGTGAAGATCTAACGTTGAAAACTTTTTTAGCGAGAGACAAGGAAAAGAGAATTCCCGTACAACAGGCAATGTGCTTTTGTTTTGCTCTCCGATGAATTTAAATATCTTTTTATCGTCTTCGCAATGTTGGAAAGGTAACGAGCACGATGCTACAAACGGAATATAAAAAATAAAATCGTACGGAAAATTGGCGAGAAGCAAAATGCAGTATTGACTCGGGCGTGTGAAAGATTACTTAATTGCTTCCGCGACGTTATTAGAGAATTGAATATTGAAAAGAAGCTTACATTTAATTTAATGTTGCGATACCTTATTCTGCTCTCCCAATGAAAACAAAATGGCTACCAAAGCTGAGAGTCAGCAGTAGTCGTTACGTCATTATAGCGAAAAATGACCGCAAGGAGGCGACGCCGTTGCCCTTAGACGAGGAGAAAGATCAATTTTTGCAGAACATGTCTACAGTCTTCGCATATTTTGCGTTATTTTACGTTTTTTTTCAACTTATTTTTATCGAGCAAATACGAACTATCGCCAAGCAACGCTTTTAAATCTACAATTTACACAATTTTCTTATTTTCTTCTTATTTTTTTTTTTTTTTTTTTTGTATTAACTATTGAAGAAATAACCTGTATCGAGCAATGTGTTATAATTTATACGAGCTTTATAACGTATTTTAACCAATAATTATTGTTTAATTAAATCCTATCTTATCAATAAACCAAGATAACTTTACTTTTCCGACTGCAGTGCAAAGTTTGCTTTGATCAGCACCAGCGTATTTTTTTCAATGATAAATTTTTTTAAAAGTTAAAAAATTTGTTACGTTTTTTTCAATTCGAAATCTTCACACGTTCGCTTTTCATGTTTCAATTTTTATATACGTAGTTTATAAAATGACATAACAATTGAACAGCTAATAAATATGGCAACGCAATTGGAAATTACAACGCGATCGATCATCGTTAAAAAGATCGGGTAATTAATACTCAGCAGCTGAATCGATCTTAATTTATTGAAATATATACCAATTAATTTTGTCGAACTAGATCATGTTTTCATTCTATGTTTAAAGGTAATTATGTTACACGACGAGTAGAATCTTATTTATCGGCTGAGCGCCATTATTGGTACATACGAAACGCAACATAATATAGCGAGAGATTTGTTAAATACTCGAGGATAACGTTTATATGCATAATCCAAGCCCTAGGAAGCTCGATAAATTGCTCGACAATTTTGATGATTAAAAATAACAGTTACGCTGGTTGAAATTCCACAGGTGACTCGAATGAAATGGCATTTACCAGTAAAGATCGATTAATTTTTATACTCTATACGGATGTATGTGTACAAAGGTTAGATGATCTGACATTGATGCGCACCACATCGTTTCAGCATTGAGTATCTTGAATTTTAATTTCATTTTGCTCTTCCCAAAGAAAATTCCACTTTTGTAGCGTAGACAATTAATGAGCAAAGAATTCGAGCCATCCTCGGTAAGAGAAAGGAAAAAGGGCATCGTTAGAACGTACGCGATAAGGACTTTTAATCGCTCGCAAGTCAAAATTGGATACAATTGCTGCGTACGTGAATTTAAGCCGAATAACAATAGAAAAATATTGAAGCTCTCGATTATTGAACGTAGCAGAAATATTGAAGCGCGATGAAAAAAAAAAAAAAAATAATAAAGTCAAAAATAGTATTAGAGATAATGTGTATTTTATTTTGTTATAATTAAAATATACACTGTGTCATGGGCGAACAAGCGAATAGTAATTATAGTAACAAAATATTCGTCTTATTAAATTTCATTTATTTATTTTTTTATTCCCATCCATATCCTCTGCAGCTTCGTCGCGAACTTTTCTTTCTTTGTTATCCATAACACGTCTCATCCATATCGCTTTCTCGCTTTTCTTATTTTGTAATTTGTTAAACGTCATATTAATTCTCTTCTCGAGCGCGCTTTCTTTCTCTCACATTAATCATTCTCTCTCGCTTTGTTATGTAATATTTTGTCTCGCAGTTCAATACGGTATACACAGTATACAGATTTATATCCCTAAAAGTATAATCGGCTTGCCTCGAAATGTCGTACCGGAAACATTACCTTCGAGAGAGGCGCCCGTAAGCAAAAAGGTAACCAACGTCCCCCGTACGTAAATCAAGCCGCTGATACTTTTTGTTAAACTTTCTAACTCGTTTTCTTATTTTTATTTCTGCCGGTGAAAAATTTGAAAATGCAGGCCTCGTGATCATGGAGCACTTGGTAAATATCAAGAGAGGGAACAAAATAATGGCGGGCGACCATTAACGGAATCACAAATTCGTGCCGTCATTTGTTTATTTTGTTTGCGTAAACTATTTATGAAGTAATGGTGGTTGGGTGGGTGGGCGGGCGGGCGGGGGGGAGATGAAGTTAATAATAAAACCATTAAATACCATGCTCGGGCAAACGAGATGAGGACAAGAGAATAAATGGTCTGCCTGCACTTCCAAGATTTTACATTTATACCGTCAAAGATACTCGCGTTGAAAATATCGGCCAATTTTATTACCGATTGGCAACTGACTAAAGTCTACGCATGAGAATAATAGATTTTCTCAACGGCACTTAACAGTGGTTTGAAATATTCGCCTCATTAAGTTGATTTTATACGTTCACTCAACTCGTTTTATGGTCTGCTTATTCTTTTCTTTCGAAAAAAGAAAAATTGGTGCACGATTTTTCTTAATTTGATAGCCAAAATGTCTTTGCTTCCATCTGTTTTGTTTAGGAACCACGAGCGTGATTAATTAAGCGCATACGTAAATCATTATTTCAGTTTCATGTTACAGGCATCGACTCGTTAATCGTAACTATACAAGTGCACAATTCGGATGATTCATCGAGTAAATTGCTGTGACAGTATCAGTAAAGAGCAACCATATAAAAAAATGTATGCCTGGAAGTAATATCAATGGAATTAAATTTTTGATGACTACATACTCGTAGTTCCTGGGCATACACATCTTGGATTAACCTAAGACCGTTAACACTTGTAAAAACAGCCTTCTGCAACACGAAGAACAGTCTTTAATGTATAATGTACAATTACAAATGCAAAAAGCAAAAACTCGGAAGCAAGGATTTATTAGACTTTGTTCCTTGTCTTTAAAAAATGTTTGTTATATTCTTCTTCTTTTTTTTTTTTCATTTTTTTTTTATTTATTTATCATGATCCTAAAATTTAACTATTAATAATTACAATGTCACATTTCAATGGTATTCAAGTGTTAGACATTTTATCAATGGGTAGCTTAGCTACGCGATCAAAAAATTGTCCAAATAAATGTTGCTCCATAACGGAAAGCTATGCTAAAGGCTTAATGGTTAAATGGACATTTTTTTATTGACAAGGATTTTCGAATCGGACCCGCGATGCATAGGAAACTAGCAAATCCTTCCTCTCCCGCCCCCCCGCCCCGTCGTAAAGCTTTATCATTTCCATTTCTTCCCTTTTTCGAAAGTTGGTCCTAAAAACTACGTTCAATACACAATTGTCACGCAAGAATAAACTGATTGGTAAATTCTCCGTTTAACATTCTTAAGCAAGATATTATAACATTTGGCCCTCGTGTCAACCACCAGTTTTCCAGTTATGACATTCAAAAACGGCACAGTAACTTCTGAGGAAGCCATCACTGGCGCAGTAATAAGGCACGATCTCTTAAACGTGTTTATTAAAAACTCGTTAGTGATTTCATTCCAGGATGTAATTTGTTGTAACTCCTTACAGCGTTAGTCGTTCACAAGTACATTGAAATAGCGGTTGCGTGAATCGTCACCTTTCAATGCCGCAAAGGCACAATACGTATACGTATACAAACACATACATATACATATGATGCGCGAGCAAATGCCATGCCATTAGTCGCCGCACTGAATGCATGGCGAAATTAAAAAAGCAGAAGTGCGATCGGCCGAAATTTGTTAGGAAGGAAAGAATTTGCTAGTGTTCGTGTGAGCCGACAGGCATTTTCTAAATGTACGTATTATGTTTATGATTGGATTTATTCTCTCAACCCATGACAATTTTTCCTCGCTCATGCATCCCTCATGTACCAAGGTACACACTCAATATTTTAATTATACACATTGTTTTTTAAACATTTTTTGTTTTCACTCTAATACCTAAGTTTATCTTTTTCTTCTAACTGACGATAATAATAATTATTTCGTACATCTTTCTATAATTGTAGAAGAAAACCCTTAATTCAAAGAACGAGAGAAAGAAAGAGAAAGAAAAAAAAAGAAAAAAAAAAAATAGTCAGTGACGGGATTGTGATTTTGCAATATCTTTGGGGGAAGGTGGGTGGGTGGGTGGGGGAGTGGGAAGTAAACAGAAGTTATAAGTAATATATGTATATATATATATATATATATATGTATAAATATAAATATAAATATACATATACATGTACATATACTTTCGCCTTTCGTAGTTGTATATTAAGCGTTGATTTTGTCGTTAAGACGAACGAAAAAAAGAACAGGCGGGGAAAGAAAGCTAACGACCTAGCATTAAAAACGTTATTAAATTGGAGTATTTAAATTACACAATTGTGGCTTACGAATGGCGAAATCTGGCCCTCGAATCATTGTAATTCTATACATTTCTTATTTCTTTTTATTATTGAACAAAAGACACGACCAAAGAAATCGAACGGATCCAGAGAAATATACACACACATATATATATGTACGTATAAACGCATGTGCGCGCGCGTATAATAGGACTTTTTTAAATCATTTTTTCTTTTCTTTTAGATGCGCGTGTACGCATGTGTGGGCGTGTAGGATGAGTTGACGGTCTTGGGTTGGTTTGCCTACGCTGTCGAGTGTTGCCGAGATGCACGCAATGTACAATAAGTGTCCGGGGACGGAGTTGCGGGAGGGTTCGGGGCATCGGGGCGATTGGGGGCTCGGGTTTTGGGCGAGGTGGGACTGTGGAAGAGATGAATAATATTATATAGCGGGGGAACGGAAGAAGAAGCGAAACATTTTTTCCTTAGCCGAGTCCTTCCTTTGGTCCCCCCAGACGGAGCGATCTGCCTTTTTTGAAGCCAATCGACTCAAATTTGTCGAATTTGCGTATTATCTGCTCGATTTCATGAAAATAAAAAAAAGTTCACGTTATTTTTGGTTGGCTATTTTATTTGATGGATTTTATCTTATCTCGAGAGTCTCTCATTGACATTCACCACTTTTAAAATTTGCTAAACGGTTTGGTGTCAGGCCAGTCTCGGCCATGGAATGCCATTTATCGATTGACCATATCTGATTAATTTAATAATGTTTTCAAGCAATTGGCTTTGACACTCAATTTTACAAAAGGTCATTTGATTATTTAACACCGATAGCGCAGTAATAGTAAAGCAAATTGTAAAAGTATTATTGTCAAAATAATGCACGGCTCAAGTGAAAATTGTGCGTTCGGTATTGAATACGCAGTACAAGTGACAAAAATTTACGATAGCATTGATATTGTGTATACACCACATTGGATTTTTTTAAACATTTTTATTTCAGGTTGATCTCCTCATCGAATTTAATGGTCATTAGTAATTTTGAAAAGTACAAACACCTTTTCGAGAATATAATAAATATAAATAAATAATAAATATCAATATAATAGCAGCAATTGTAGTAGTAGTGGCAATAATTATAGCAATAATAATAATAATAATAATAATAATAATAATAATAATCATAATCGTAATAATAAAATAATAATAACAACAATGATAATGATAATAATAATAATAATAATAATAAGCTGTGCAAGGTTTTGTCCTTTCTTTATTTATGATGAAACTGAAAAAAATGGTTGTAAATAAGAAAATCAAAAATAAATTTTTAACAAATTTTATTAATTTTTTTCTTTTTTAAATAATACAAAAGCCTCTATCAAGTAGCATATTACTCAAGGACGTGTTTGTATTTTTCACACAAATATCTGGAAAAATACGTTGAACTTCATTTACAATTAAAAAAAAAAAAAAAAAAAAATAAATAAATAAAATAAAACAGAAAAAAGACTAAGGAATGGGTGGGGGAAGATTGATTCATCTGGTCGGGAGGAGATCGAGAGGGAGATAAACAATTATGAATGCTAAGTGTAATTGAGGACAATTATTAAAAAAAAAAAAAAAGCGCAATTCGGATATATATATACATATATACATATATATATATACATACACACACACACACACACACCATATCTATACATATGTATACGTATACATATATACATATATATATATTGTTTCGTAAGAAAGAAATGATTGGACTACCTTGATTTTAATATGGTTGATGTCTTTGAAATTGACGAGGTCCCTGAGGTCCATTTCTGGGCTTTCCAGGCATCGCGTAACCCATGTTCTCATATCCATCGTAGCCCGAATAGTCGTAACTGGTGTACATGTCATCGTAGCCACCGTATCCGTTACCATATTCAGGTATATAACCACCATACCCTAAAATTTTCAAGTTCAAATCCCTTATATGTGTCATTTAGTGTCTTCCAAATACATTTGTATAACATTGTTGGTGTTTAAAGAGCGAGAAAAGAAACAAAAATTAAAATGCAATCCATGATAACGTTTTGTTTTTGACAAGCTTTCATTTATTCTTCGTATTAAGTATTGCAATCAATGAACACAATAATTGTCTTGTAAATTTTCGTATTTATTAATAAACATAAGTAAATTAAATTACTTACGCTTAGCGTTAAAAAATCAATACAACTTTTGAACAGCAATATTCATATTGATTATAAAAGTAAATACAAAAAAAACAATTTCGTACAAGTCTTTAATTTTGCAAATTACAAAAAAAAGTAAGAGCGTTTGTGCGAGCGTGCGTGTACGTGTGTGTGCGTGTACGTTTTACGGGTGGTATGATAGGAAGTTTCAAACAAAAAGATTTAATAACAAGTGTAGAATTGAACTTGTAAATAAATTATATTTCCGAAAGTCCCCGAGGTTTTAACATAATTACAATAACATCAGGGTCCTTCAATATATTCCAAATAACTTAAACTTAAGTCAATCGTATTCTCGATACATCGGCGGATAATTGTTATAATTAAAGGGTATTTTACCGCCACCGTAACCGTAGCCGCCATACTGAGGTCCCCAGAAGCCCTGGCGCTGATCTGTATTGACTTTGACTTTCTTGACGTCGATCTCCTTGCCCTTGATCGTTTGTTTGGGAGTTTTAAGTAACTTGTAAACGACGTCTTTCGAGTCGAACGTCACGAAACAATAGCTTCTGCGTTGGTTTTTCGTTTTGTCGAAAGGAGTCTGCACCTCGACAATCGTGCCGTATTGCGCAAAGTAGGTCTTTATGTCCTCGTCTGTAATCTCAGGTGTTAAGCCTCCCACGAAGATCTTGCCGTGCTGAGCTTTCTTGCTGACTCGTTTGGGATCGACCTGAAATCGAGTATGCTTTAGTACAATTGCCATAATCTTTAGGGCTACGGAGGATTTTCACTGCGTGAAAGTAATAGCAAAGGACCGGTTATCCATCCGTGATCCTGCTCTGCTCACGCAGGGGCATCGGCACAGCCTAAGGCTCTAGCAAACATAGACTTGCAGGAATTTAGTGGGCCTCGACACGAGTGGAAAGCGTCGACTTATCCCAACACGAGGGGGAAACACACGGGAGAAGGATTTTCCTCGGCTCACCGCTGGCGGGTCATTTTACTTAGAGGCAGACCAGACGGTTGAAATACAGTGGAAGCAAGAGCTCTCTAAGAATAACGAGAAGCATCGTGGCGCCGTGGGAAAAAATGCAAGGAGAAGCACAAGCGGAGAGGTTGGGATGGGATAGAGTCGAAGTCCAGGAGGGTCAGGGTAAGAGAGCAAAGGAGCCTACCTTGCGCTTGTTGATGCAGTGGTCGCCAGCGGCGAGGAGCTTGTCGATGGTCTTGGCATTCTGAAAGACTATGAAGGCGAAGCCCCTCGATACACCTGTGTAAGGATCCATCTTGATGGAGACGCTCTCGATGTCGCCGAACTTGCCGAAGTGCTCCTTGAGCTCAGACTCGGTGGTGTTGCGAGTCAGTCCCCCGACAAAGAGTTTCCTCTCGTCGTCCTTGCCGGGAATGCCGGCGGTGGCCTGCTGCTTGTCACCGCCAGTCTCCTGGGGCTTGCTCTGTGCTTCGTTCTTGTTCTCCGCGTTTTCGCTCTGTGCGTTCTCCTGGCTCTGATATCCGTCCGCCATGGCTCCGTCCTTGTGTCGCTCTCCTTATCCTTGTGGAAACTCTGAAAGGAAGCGGAGGCGTGGGTTAGGAACCGGTGTCGCTGGGTCTGCGTGGAGGGGCCGGCGGCGGGTGCGCGATTCGGCCACTGGGGGGCACGGGGGAGCGGCGGCGGCGGCGGCGGCGGCGGCGGCGATGACGGCGGAAGGGCGACGAGAAAGGGGCTCGAGGAGGAGGAAGGGTCCAAGGGCAGGAAAGGGGATCGCGGGCCGGAGAGAGAGAGAGAGCGAGAGCGAGGGCTGCGGCTGCCGAGGGGGGGGGGGCGGGCGGGCGCGCGTGTGCGTGTGCGCGCCGAGGACGGCGGGAGAAGGGCGAGGAGTGGAAGCGAGGACGAGCCTGGACGGGGTCGCGGACCCGAGGATAAGAGCGTCCGGGCCGCGCTCCGAAAAAGGTCCGAGAGCGAACCGTTAATTCGGAATTACGGCGCCGAAGCCGAAGTACTAATAAGCGATGGCTTCCGGGGCGGCGACGCGTTTCGCGAGGCTCACCGTCGATGACGGCGAATAGGGTGACGAGGCTTCTCGGGAACCTTGAGCTCAGCTCCGACTATGCGTTAACAAAGGATGGGACGGGGGCGGTGGGTGGCGTCGGACTCGGACTAGGGTCGGAGGGAGGAGGAACGGAGCCGCGAGCAGCAGCGTTGTTGATCCGGAATGGGACGGGACGGTCGGCGAGGTGCGGCAGCGGCGGCGGCGGCGGTGACGGGGGATGGTCGCGAGCGGGGGGTGGTGTCGGAAGACGGGACGGGAGGAAGCTGTAGGAGGGAGAGGAGGGAGCGCGGGCGTGTGTGCGTGCGTGCTTGTAGAAGGTGGGGTTGCACGGGCACGGAGGCGGCGACGGCGGCGGCGGTGGCGGTGGCGATGGCGGGGGGGGGGACCGGAGACGAAGGAACACGAGAGAGGCTCGCTAGCGGAGAGCGGCGTTGAGGCACGGAGCATTTGTGTACGGGTCGGTCATCGGGCGCCGACATATTGCCGTGCGCCGAGGCGATCGTCAGTGGGGAGTCGGGGCGCGTTATCGGCGGCCTCGTAACATCGACCGGGTGCGTTGAAAATCAAGCACGACCGCGAATCTGTACTCACCTCGCTGCTGCCGTCCTCCCGTCTACTCTCTTTCTTCTCTTTCCTTCTCTCTCTCTCTCTCTCTCTCTTCGTCACTCTCCCCCTGGCACTTTTCCTCTCACACTCTCTTCACTCTCCAGCCTTCTGTCTGGCCGCTCCTCTCGCACTTCGTCTCTCTCTCAACGGCTGCTGCTGCTGCTGCTGCTGCTGTTGCCGTTGCCGTTGCTGCTGCTGCCGTTGCCGTTCCACCGCCGCTGCCGCCGTCGTCGCCGTAGCCGCCGCCGTAGCCGCCGCCGCTCTCGGCTATCTCCGTCTCGCTCCCACTCCTCTCGCGGGCTCCTCGCCTCTTCTCTCTCTCTCTCGCTCTCTCTCTCTCTCTCTCTCTCTCCTCTTCCTCTGGCTCGCGCGCGCCTAAGCCCGTGCTAAGCGCTGCGCGTGTACGCGTACGTGCGTCGCAGGCGGGCGAGCGCGCCTGTGTTGGGGTGCGCAGGGAGCCGGCGCGCGTCCCTCGGCCGGCTCTGAGCTCTGAGCTCGGCTCGGACTCGCTCGGATCTCCCTCACCGACGAGTCACCAACACGAAGGCCGCGCTCGGAGACTCGCTCGCCGCCGGAGCAGAGAAGCGCAGCTGCCGCCGCCGCCGCTGCTCCTTCTCTTCCTGCGCTTCTTCTCCACCGGGGCTCGCGTATTTATAAAAGAGCGGAGGCGCCTCTCGCCAAGCCCAGCCGGTCCTCGCGCGCTCGCGCCTCGGGCCCGTTCCTCCGACCCTTTCCCATTCCTGCCTGGCTCCCCTGCGACCTTCTCACCCTCTCGGCTCCCGACTCGACTCGACCCTCGGCTCTTCACCAGCTCTCGGCAAGGTCTACCCTCGCCGACGCGCGCGAGGACGGGTCCGGGGGGGGAGCGGGGGGTCGCGAGGGGCAGAGAGAGAGAGAGAGCGCTAGCGAGCCGCCGGTACATCGTTATCGTGGCTCCTCGACGGTTGGAGCCACGCGCGCGCGCCTATGCGTAACGGGACGCGTAAGCCGACCGTCAGTCGGAGCGGAGATACCGTCGTTGGTCCGGAACCGGTCCCGAGCTCGGGCCCGAGGCTCGTCGAGTTCCGCGTGACCGGCCGAGACTCGAGCCCCGACGGTAACGATGACCGCGCGGCTCGCATCCTCTTTCGCGCCGACTGGCAGATTCCGCGAGGACGAGAGCCGCCGAGCCAATGGGGCGCGAGCGATGGAGGGAAAGCCACCGGAAACGCCGGGCGATCGTCGCTCTCTCTCTCTCTGTCCCCTCCCGCCCCGCTGGCTAATCATGGCCCTCTAGCAAGGCTCGAGGCAAGCTCTCCTCGGCAGCGGCTACCGCCCACCCCTGCTCGTGTCGCGATGCCGAGGTCTCGGTACCCGTGGACTCTGCGGACCGACTCCCGAGCCGTCGTCTACTCTTGAGAGGGAGACGCGCAGGGAGGAGCAGAGGTCGTAGACGCCGGCGGCCGACGCGAGCCCCCCCCGAGACTCTTGGCCTTAGCTCAAAAGCGAGCGGATTCGAAGATCCGAGCGAGCGAGCGCACGCGTCGGAGAACCTTGAGCGGGCTCCGGAAATAGCTGACGCGCGAGCGAGGGTGGAGAAAAGGAGAAGGGAGCCATGGCTGTCGGCTCGCAACGGACGCAATCTCCTCGGGGGGGATCGGTCGAAATAGGCCTTCGTTCTTGGCCCGGGCCGCTCGACGCCTTCCTCCCTCCGAAGCCGAGAGAGAGAGAGAGAGAGAGTGTCTCCTCGTCGGGCTCGAGCGAGGCCGAATCCACGTCGGGCTTTCGCGCTCTCTTGCCGATGATAAGCTCCCTCCGATTCCGGCTTCGGCCGCGAGAGCTGATCGCGGCGCCTCCGTCGGCCTCGCCTCCCGATAACCGCGATAACTCCGACCTGTCCGATCGACTCCTCGGCCGACGTCGGCCCAGGCGGCATCGCCGAGATTTTACCCACGTGTCCGCGCTCTCCTCTCCTCCGACCCATCGTTACCCCCGCCCCCCCCCCCTAACTGCGACTGCCACGACTCGAAGCACCTACTCTCCCTACCCGCCCCGGATCTCGCTCCTTCTTCCGCTCGACCTCCGTCTCTCTCTCTCTCTCTCTCTCTCTCTCTCTCTCTCTATCGCCTCCTACGTCTGACTCCCGACAAACATCAAAATTTTATCGTCCCGAGGAGCGATAATTTACTCGCTCTCTCCTACTCATCCCCCGGCCTTTGTTACTATGCGCACCTCCCGACCACCTCCGGATCATTCATACTTCAACGCAGGCCTTTAATTCGTTGAAGAATTCGAAGCGCAATAAGTAACACTGGAATAACGGGCCTCTCTACAATATACGCGCTCGCGCACTCGCCTACCCACGTACTTACGCACGCCTACGTGCCCATAAACGCGGAAAAATCTAATCTTGTCCTTTGAACCTGTCGAGAGAAACCTCTTCAGTTGTACAAAGTACGCTTCTCCCAATATACATTCATACATACATACATATATATATATATATATAATGTATATTAAAGTCGTGTTTTTGCATAATGGGATTGATCTTTTTTCTCACGGCTTGTTTCTCAAGATTCAACCAATACAAAGTCAAAAGTATACTTATCTTATCGATGGTATTATTTTTAGAAAAAAAAAATTAGTTAATAATTTTTTTTTTCTTAAGCCAAAGGTATCGAACTATTTTATTTCGATTCTAGGAAAAAAGCACATTTCTTGAATCTTGAGTATTTATTGCACACATAGCATATTAATAAATATTGACTTAAAATGTAAAACAATACACACCTACATATACATATATTCTACACTAATTATTCAAAATCGTTTAGGAATTTGTATCAGTTATTATTGCTTCTAATTTACAATTTTCATTTTACCAATTAAAACAAATATACTGATTTTTAAAAAAGAAAGGTTCTTCTTTCATCTGTGCTAAAAATAGTAAAAGAAATATAAACTTAGATTAAGGAATATTTTCAATTTATTTTCATTTTCTAAAATGGAGCAAAAAGGTGTTATACAAGTTCATTTATTGACATTCAATATGCAATAACCAGATCAGATCGGAATGTTTTAGAAAAAAAGATCAGTTGATCCATTGAAATATTCTACAATTTTTACACAATTTAAAGATAGATATAAATTATAAATAATTTAAAATATTTAAATTTGTCACACAACTTATAAGATATACAGTAATTTTGATGAAAATTTGCTCGATGTAAATTTATTGTTAATTCAAATTCACCGCAAGTGAATATATAATTTATAATTGTAACTTATGCAACTTTCATATTTTAAGATTTTGCCAAAAATGTTTCTAATAAAAGACGTTTTATTATTTTAAGTTCATTCTAATTCTTGCATGTATGTAATATGAATATATATATATATATATATGCACACCCAAATAAATAAATCATATTTATCTTTTTATTAAGCTGCTGACTAACATGCTTGTGCCTAATATGCAAGGGTCAATGTACAATTTTATATCTTTATGAAGATTATAAATATTAATATATTCTAACTTTATAAAAAATGTCAAAAGGATATTAATTTTATATACAAATTTTTAATTTATATTTAGAAGTATTGATAAAATTGATTATGAATAACTAATATAATAAGTTCAGAGATAAAATGTGTACCAGGATATCGAAATTACTAGAATAAAACTATTGATAGATGGTTTTTGTTTAATAAAAAATGTTTTTGCAGGAACTAATATTTTTTCACTTATTCATGATTTTCAATACGATAAATAGTACAAATGAATTAAAAGTTGTTTGTATTTACGGCATGTTAATAAATTGAATAAAGAATTATTATACATAGGCCATTCAGAATATCTAGTATGACTATCTAGTAAAAATACTTAGTATTTGTATGGTATAAAAGAATAATTTTTTTTTTAATAAATTATTAAAAATGATTAATCGTTAATAAATTTTACATTATTACCACTTGCAGTATCGTGAAAATATAATAGAAAATATTTTTATCCCAGTATTTCATTTTTTTCAATACATTCTGGAACAGCGGGGATTTATCAATTATTTACTTTAAATATTGAAAAACTGTTTACAGTGTACAATTGCACATATGTACAAAAATTTTTACAATGATGTTTTGTCTTTAAAAAATTAATAAAATATTGCCTTATAAATATAGCAGTTGTCTAATTGAAACGAATCACTACTTGAAGCTAATGAACAATTTTTTTTTGGAAAGAATAACAAAAAAATTGCGCAATTGTTTTTAATTATAAAAATTACAATATTTTCATAATGATAAATTTTTCTGTATATTGTGAAAAAAATAGTGTGGATATTAGATGAAGTCGTAGTGTCCTATTAAAGCATTAGAATTATTTTAACAAATCTCTGTACGTATTAAATTATAGTATTAGAGCACAATATGAATTAATTGAAATATCAAAGTAATTCGTAGATAAAGAGAATATTGACAATTTAGAAGTACGCAGGAGCAGAATCTGTATTCAGAATATTGGTTTACAACTCCATTAATTAATAAAGAATTTAAGTCTAGGATATTCTGCACTGTTAGTATACAAAATATATATTAATAAAGTTTTTAAATTTCAACCTTCGTGCAAATTTTAGCAAAGATTATTACATTATAAATGTAAGCCTAAAAAAAAAACAAGCTCAAAATTTGTATAAAATAATGAAAATTTTCTACAATAACATAATGTTTGCATTCTTATTTATAAAATAATATTATTAAGAAGAAAACCAAGGATTTCGTATTAAAATTAGTAAAGTATGTTTTAATAATAAAATAAAATATTTAGCTATAATTTAATGCTATCGCATATAATAACTTCAATATTACATATTTTAAGATTTATTCTAAACGATTGAATCCCTTGTGTATTGAAGCGATACTTTTATCGATAAATTAATGGCACTCTATGATAATAGCATGTATTCAATTAATGTGCAATTTAAATTTCACGATAACCTGGGGTATTTGCAATATTGATTTTAATCAATGTTAATGACTCTAGGATAGGTAGAAAAATATTACAAACACGTCTGCAGGTCTGTCTTAATTTGCGTTCCTCTACTTAATATACTTGAATACGGTATTCGTATTTCCGTTGTATATTAATTAAAAACGTTATATGATAAATATAAAAATCATGGTAACTTTGATATTGAATTTTCTCGTAAAATTGAATTTCTAATATGTTGTAAACAGTTATATTTCTGTTCATTGAACATAATGCGATACACGATAATAAAACAGATCAAACTGCTTAACATAATTGTTGCAATAAAATAATTTTTATATTTATGATAAATATTTATTATTTGTTTTAAAATCAAATAAAAAAAAAGTGTCAAAACAATTGTAAATACATTTAATTATACTCAAAAGGTATACTCGGGCTGTATAATTTATAATTCAGTTTAATCGATATCGACAATTTGAAAGTTTATCTGTTCATCAAGAGTTAGTCTTTCCTTGTTCAAATTCAATCAATCAAGAACTTCAGTCGTATAGAAATTCTCTTATCGTAAACTCAATACCTCTTCTTAACAGACCATTATTCTATTTCATTTTAATATTTTTCTCGGCAAAACTGCTTTGTTTCTAATTGCATTAAAAAGGCCACGCCCATCTAAATCTAAGGGATTTAATAATGCCTGAAAGCAGTATCCCAGTAAGGCATAGTATTTATTTTGATAATTACACAATTATCAATCACCTTAATCTTTGTTTTACCTCAAAACAACGTCTTGGTTTTTGTTTTCACAAATTGAAAATGTTTAACAACCCAATACACGCTACTTGTTCTTTAAAAAAAATTAGAATCTAAATTACTTGGCATGAAAATTTAACGAAAGCTAATATTATTATGTGCCATCATGATCTCGATCCTCAAATCGAAGTATATGATAATGAATGGCATTTCATAATTAAAAGTACAAGTGTATTACAAGTGTTGGGAAATACCATTTCAAAAGTCAATGGAAGTGTCGCGGTAAAAAATGTAAATCGGCTCGTGCAATTTTTAATGCAATTTTATCGAGTAATTCGAGAAAACCTTATTTTGTCGCTAAGGTAATTACGTTTATTCATCGTGCGGATTAAAAGGCCGATCTTGGATAAGTTGCAATATATATTTTAAAGAGGATTATAACTCTACGGTTAATAATTTGCAAATGGCTCGGGTTGGAAGGTTAGATTTGGGTCGTTGCCTAAAAAGAAACAGGTGTAAATGCTTTAATCGAACGAACCAATGTGCGATATAACAAATAATTATGCATCGATGAAAGAGCGACCTTGGCCGAGCGCATTGCAAATATCATCGGATCCGGATTAATCATCACTGGCTCGTGCCCGTAAGTCTCGGAGTCGGGGCTTTTGAGCAGGCGAAAGGATTGTCCGGGCGCAGTAGTCGCAGCCTCCCGATCTCGCAGCCGGCCTTCACCAATTGCCAAAAGGGATGGGATTTTTTATAATCGAGCGCGGTCGGATCGGAAGCAGCAGGACTCGAGTCCTCCACCCTGGGCGTAGAATCGATCGATCGAGGAGCGCAGAGCCCGTCCCTTCCGAGGAGCCTCGAGGATCGGGCGCCAGCCGAGGAGAGCTTGGCTCGGTCGGGAGAGCCGGCCGCTGGGCACCGACAGGGTCGCGGCTGCCCCCCGGAGTCGCCGCCCCCGCGCCCAAGGCCACCTCTACCTTGCCGACGCGGCTCGCGCGTGTGTTGGTGCTCGGCGAGGACGGCGGCGGGGCTCCTTCCTCCCCGAGGTGGCGGCGCCCGTACCGGGTCGGTACGTTAGGCGGCGCCAGCGCAGCCCCCGACGACGTAGGCGGCGGCGGCGGCGGCGGGAGATCGATGCCGGCGCTGGCCGCCGGAGCTCGGCTGGTGCCGAGGAGCGCGTCGACGGCTCGCGAGTCCGCCCGCAGCTGCCGTAGGACGCGAGCCGAGCGGCCCCTCGAGCTCCGGAGACCGCGAGTGCGCGACGAGATCCCGAGCAGGTTCGCGGCTCCTCGGGTACGTCGCAAGTGGGGCCGATCGCCTCCTCCGCGGCGCGATAACCAGCCGCCCGATCGATCCGGCCAGGACCGCCGCCCCCGGAGAGCCACCCGGGGCTGACGCCCTCCTCTCTCTCTCTCTCTCTCTCTCTCTCTCAGCGGGCGTTCGCTACCCGCCGGGCTCGCCGGCTCCTCGGGCCCGCGCGCCCACCCCCGTCACCAGACTCGTCTCCTTCCGGGGCTCCCTCCCCGCCGGACGCAAAGGCCAGGATACCGGCGCTTCCTTCCCTTCCTCCTGCCCTCCTCCTCGATTTTCACAAACCCCCAACCCCCAACCATCGTCATTCTCCAGCCTCAGACACACTTGTATTCTCCTCGGAGATATCGCCCCGACACCCTCGACGCTTCCTGAATTGTGCAATTAGTTTACAATGGCACTTTATAAGCCATGCCCTGGAAAGAGCTAATGAGGAACTCATAAGTTATTTGTAAGCACCCACAGAACTGTACGAATCGCTCGCTTTTTACCTCGAGGTATACTCCAAGTGTCAATATCAAAACGTCATTACGAGCGCTTGATCTCGTTGTACGCAAGTCGCTAAATTATATTTGAGTCAATGTAGATTTTTTGTTTATTTATTTATTTTTTTTTTTTTTGCTTCAACGCTACTTTAACCAACCGTCAAATTTAAATCTTTGCCCAATTCTCCAGATCTTCCCTAAATCTCGCTACGTCGCGACAACAACTTACCAATAATTTATATATATTATCGCATTCGAGCATTCATGTAGGTACAGGACTAGCTACCGAAGGAAGGACTAATTAAAGGAAATTAAAAGTATTCGACGTTAAAACATGCAACCATTTTGCATTAAAATTGCACATCCTTAATAATACGTTACAATTGAGAATCGTATTTTTCAATTAAATTCACAAACTTTCGAGCAACGTTCTGATATTTCGAATAATCGTGCTGCCCTTGCATGGATTATGCGTTATTCGCTTCGTTTTGATGATAAAACTTTAAGCAGGAGGAAAAAGTTTTAATTTAAATACTATTGCTTAGCGCAATTAATGGACTTCCTTTTATTGCGTGAGCCCTCGGGAAAAAAGCTCAGAGTCTTCTGATGGGAATTCTATTTTTCAAGCACGGTCAACATTTACGCTTAATACTTAGCTTAGCATTAGGCTAATTATTTGAATTCAACGATAGCATCTTTGTTTCGCCGAATCAATCTTTTATTCGAGGAAAATCAAACATTGTGCGTACATCGCGTGGTGACGATGCACTTTTATTTCCTCGCTTAAATTATGAATTTTACGAAATTTGTCGTCTAACTATAATAATATAAATACATGCATGGGTATATATGTATACACATTTACGTAGGCTGTTATTGATTTTGTAGTATCGAAAAATAAAGATTTATACATTGGAGTAAAAGTTTGACGTATGCCAAGGAAGAGCACAGAAAAGTTTGCTTACGAAATGTATTTAAAGGGGAATAAGTCTATGGAGAGTGTAAATTAATAATAAATCTAAATACGAGCCCTACTATATTTAGCTGTTCGATATGAATTCAATTGTCACAAACGCATTACAGTGACGTTGTCGGTGTAACATTTAATTTCCCTCGTATTATGTCAATATAATGTATAAATTATAAACGTTAACGATTTCAATTCATCGAATTTTTAAAATTACGCACGGTTGACTCACTTTTCTAATAATACAAATATTTTTTTAGTGTCTATCTGTATATTCACACGCACACAGACATACATGTGTTTGTCTGTGTGCTTGCGTGCGTATATATATATATATATTTATTATTAATTAATACGTAAGCATAAACAGCAATTTTATCCCCTCGCCGATAGCACATGTGCCCATAAATTAGTCGACGCGGACTGGGCATTTTTTTCTGGTAATTAGTCAAACGCAGATACAATAATATAGTTTTTATTTCGGTGCCCTCTAAGGGGAAAGAGCTTGGACACGTATTATTCAGAGACATGATATTTAACGTTGTTAGAATATTTCGACAAGAGTTATTTAACGAAAGCTCGGTTGCGTACTAAGCGCCAATTAAAACTAACGATGATTGGTCGTGGTAAGGTGACATGCCTTAAATTCAATGAGAAGCGTTTGGGATTTTCTTTATTAATCTTCCTTCGATGATCCAGAGCGTATATCATATTATATATGAGACTATAAATAAAGCTCCTCTATCTATATTTACCTAAGTACGAGAGAAAAAAAAGAAGAAAGAATCGACTCCTCAACTCGAGGATTTCAATCGGTGCCCGACTATTCCCAACCTCCTCTCCCTCCGGTCGCCTCTCGATCGCCGGCGGGCCGAGTAGCCAATCATGAGAATAAAATCAGCGATCGTCCACCGCACTCGAGCGATATTCCGAAGCTATAAGCTGAAGCTCAGGCTTCCGGTGTCGTAATCCGAGGACGGAAAAGAAAAGCCAAGCGCATGATAGCCGGTGCAGGGCTCGGTAACCGGGCCTGGGGACGACTCGTCGAGGGAGCTTTGTATCCCCGGAATTTCAATTCAACAACACCATGAGTGCTCCTCGTTTGTAGGCGATCGATGAATTATGCATGTGGCTGGTGTTGCCGTGTAACTAAAATATCGATTAATTGGACCTATTGTCGTATGGTTAAGAAGTAGGCCAAGCATCGGAAAGCTCGAAAATGAGTCACATCGGCGACTGGGAGCGCGCGAACAATCATTGCGCTAATATTTATACCAATGGGCTGACAGGCGCGTAACGAGGGGAACCGACACACGCACAGAGAGAGAGAGAGAGGGAGGAGAGCCGGGGACAAAGGTGGACAAAAGTAGGGTACATTGTCGCGCAAAGCGAATTTCCGACCGAGTGGCACGAAGGAGGACGGAAAAGCTCGGAGCGCTTCTTGAGAAACAGAAAAAGGGGCGCGAGGAGGACCGCGGCGGGCTTGGGCGGCGGTTGGAGCTTCTGCGCCTCTCTCTCTCTTAGTACGCGTACGCGCGTGCGTGTGCGTGCGTGCTTTCTCGCGGTGGTCGGGGAGCGACGGGGGGAGGGAGAGAGAGAGAGAGAGGGTCGCGCGGCCGCCGCGTGTGCGAGCTTCGTACGCGGAGCTTCGGCTTGGAGGAGAGCGAGCGATAAAAGAATATAAATAATCAAACGCACCCGGATTTCTATTTATAATTTTACGCCGAGAGAGAGTTAGAGAGAGAGAGAGAGAGAGAGCAGCCGCCCGTGCGAGAGTGTGGCCGGCCGTGCGTGTGCCTGCGTGTGCGTGGCTGCGCGCGACAGCCCTCGGAAAGTCTCGCGGGCGCTCCGGGAAAAGCGAGCGAGGGCGGGATCGCGGTAGAGATAGACCGACGGATGGATAAATAGACGGCGGGAGGGAGGGGGAGAGAGAGCGCGAGCCGCGCGGTTTTCGACTCGTGCCCGTCGCCCTTGCCTCTCTTGGCTCTCCGTGACTTGTGTGTCGGCGCGCGGGAGCCGAAGGGAGCCCACGAGACGGTAGAGTTTCTCGGTTGCAGGGAGCCTGACCTAACCTCAAAGATTCCGGAGGAGCGAGAGGTCGGCGTCTCGACGCCGTCGAGCGCGATGTAATCCTCCCGGGGAGCGACGGACCCCAGCCCTGAGCCCCTCACCCGTTGTTCGCTCTCGGCCCATCGGCGCGCGCTCGCGTCGGGCCCCGAGTGAAGTAAGTGCGCGAGGCGAGCGGAGAGAGAGAGAGAGAGAGAGAGTGATAAGGAGAAGGGGCGAGAGGAGAGGACTCTCCCGAGGACCGGAGGAAGCGAGGAGGAGCGAGAGAGTGGAGGGCCGCCAACGCCCGAGGACCATCGCCGAGATCATGGACAGTCGGTGACTCCGCTCTCTCTCTCTCCGTCGGTCGCTCCGCCGCTCGCTCGGCACGCGGAGAATCCGAGCTCTCCTCGGGCCGCGGAGCCGCCTTCGCCAGGGTGCGCGTGTGCGCGCGAAGCGAGCCACCGCCGCCTCCTCGCCCTTGGGTCGTCGTCCTCGTCGTCGTCCTCGTCTCCAGCAGCATGCGGTGAGTCCTCCCCTCTGGCCGCTGGCCCTCGGCCTCCTCCCCCGAGGAGGAGCAGCCGATCGGCACCGATGGCCGCCCGCGGGAGCCTCTCCCGCCGAGGTCCCTCGAGGCTGCCGCGATTCCGAGTCGAGCGCGGCGCCGCTATTATTAGAGCTCGGGACACGTGGAGCCGAAGGGACGCCGCGGAGCTTCCCCTCTCGGTCGGCTTCCAGATGCGAGAGCCTTGCAGCGATCAGCGAGGTCGCGCGCCCCTCGGCTTCCCAACCGGCCTCCGGGGGGTCTTCCTCCCGGTCTCCCGAACCCGAGGCCGAAGGAGGATCCTGCCCAGAGAGAGAGAGAGAGAGATTGGAGCAGCCTCGTATCATCGCGGCCTACCCCCGTTCTATCTAACGCCCGATTGAGCTTTCGGGCTATTCTGAAATATTATCTCACCTTAACCGCGAGTCGCTCGGCTGACCGACTTTCCTTCCCTTTCTTGCCATTTCATCTTTTCCCGTAATCCTCCGACGAAAATGGGCTTTTCCTCGACTGATCTAGAAGCTCTTGGTCCGGCGCTTCTCTGCGTGAGCTCTTTCTCTGTCCCTGTATGCACACACACACGTGTGTCTCTCTCTCTCTCTCTCTCTGCGTGTGCATCATTTTTTCGGTCCATCGGCCATCTAATAAAGCTGCGAGGCTCCTTTTTGCCAGCCGATGCTCAAACATTCATAATTTATTATCTTTCCCGCTGAGCGTATGATCAAAAAGGTTAGCTTAACGCGAGGGCTTTGCTTCTTTCCTTATTACGGAAGCGTTTCATAAAATTTCTTGCTGAAAATTTTCGATTAAATTTCTATCGCGCTCGCTTGGATTACCGAATAACCTCCTTTTAATTCGAATCGATTTTATCAACCTCGAGGTGCTTGTAAACAAAAAAGCACAATTTGCCTCTTGCACTCATCTCGAACAAGAGATCATTTTTTAATTTTAGTTATGTAAGTGCACTTACGCGTACGTTAATGCACGCGTGCAGGCGCGAATGCATATATTGTGCGCGCGCGCGTGTGTGTGCGTGCAAATGTTTCTTTATTGGCCAAAAAATTTGTCAATTTGCACTTGATGGAAATACACGTGAAATAATGCGAAAATTGTCGTCTAGCAGCGATATATCATTAATCGTCTTACGCATTATTTCTCTCATTCCTAAACAGTTATTATATAATTTTGATATTTAAGAAAACTTGGAGAATCTGCGAGAAGAGTGATTATTATAATTGCCAATGTTATTTCTAGTATTATTATAACGATGCTACCATTCGCCTTTATATGCAATGTCTTGCTAAGGTTGGAATCACCTACTTCTGAAATGTAATTATTTTTAATTTGTTTGCCATAGTCTGTAATACTTTATAAACAATATTAGCACATTTATTGGTTTATAATAGTTTTACAACTATTGTACTACATTTATGTACACACTACATTTATCAACATATTACATTTGTGTGCTTGATAAAAAATACAAATGTGAATTATGGATTTCGAATCTATTCGTTTGATTTATTCAAATATTTACTGTATAAAATACGAAATACGAATATTATTATGATTACCGATCGTACTGGAGTGAGTTACGCATTTTTAACGTATAAGGAGTTTTCATTGACTTTACATAAAATATTGCATGCCCAAACGAATTATAGAAGATTAATTAATAAGAAGAGGATCGAGACGCTGAAGCAATTGATTAAAATATGCCAAATTATATGCATTTTTAAAGCGTTAGATAGATGATACAATGTTTTTAAAGCACTTTTAAGTTCTTCTACTGGAAACAATTTTTTATTCTCAGTCCGTTAGCGTTTTTACTTACATACTTTAGACTATATTTATGATATTTTTGTAGGGGAATGAGTAATGGATCATCAAGGCAGCTTACGCAAAAGAAAGCGGAAGCCCCTTGGCAAATTACGAATGGCAAAACAATTGTATCAGAGTACATTCGTATTCCGAAATTTCATCCTCCGTAGGCCTAATTTTATTGAATATGTCATAGTGAGTGCAGTTCTACAATAATTTATTATTGAAAATTTGGTGACTTGAGAAGCGATTCTGTGCCGCTTGGCGAAAAAATGCTCCCTTAAATTACATTCTTTAAAATATATATATATATATATATATATATTCGCCTAAAAATTACCATATAATCGACACATTTTATTTTGAAGACAGATTTATTTCGTAAAAGCTCACTGGGTTTTTCAAAATATGGATCTTCGTAGACCCACCATATGAGCAGATGTTTGAAGTTAATGCATTTGTGAGTGTTATCGACAAATCCATCATAAATTAATTAGATTTACCTTCCGAGAGCATAATATTTTTTAACAAAATTTTCGACTAGAAGCTCTTTTGTATTTACTAAAAATAAATTTCTAAAATACTTTCGTTGCACAGTTTCTTCGCGTTCTTCAATACAATACATGACTAAATGTTTTTCACTCCACTATGAATTCGTCTTAAAAATTTGCTTGCTCCCGTTCGTTGAATATAATAAAACCACCATTAATAATGATGCGCGATTCATCGATTAAATTAGTTTGCAATAAAGCGCAAATTATTTTGTCGCTTGTGCATAATTTATCCCTATTCAAACGACAACTTTTATCAACTACTTTCTTTGAAAAATATTAAATAGTGCTCGCTATAAATATTCTTGAGAATATTGTCTCATTTGCTTAGTTTAAAAACGGTTTTATAGTTGCATTCGATTAAATACAATGAAAAAATTCCATTCTTCGTACCACGTAAATAAATAAATAATATATATATATATATATATATATATAGGTTATTTGTATGCTTACATCTAATTAAGTTATCCTGTATATTCTTTTCCGTATCTGCAATGTCCCTGTCAGGGCAAAGTACATAATAGGAGAAAACAGTACAAAGGTGAGCTATTCATTGTTATAATAAACAATGCCGTATACCATTTTCATTAAATCGTGACTCTATTATAGTACCATCTCCAAAGTTACACGGTTGAGAGAATTGATTTTCATTTAGATCAGAATTTTGCGTTTGAAGATTTATAACTTGCGTCGCTTTCGAACGTCGAGCTTGCTTTTAGTACTAAAATCTACAATAAAATCTATTTCGTATTATAAGGCAAAGAGATATAAACACGATCGCTAACGTTTTTATAAGAAATTGGCAAATAACCGCGAGCACATTTTTTCATCTTGAGGATGTAACTATGGGGTATTGTTTTGCCCTTTTCACCTTCCTGGCATTAAAAAAAAAAATTGAACAATTGGATAAACACTGCTAATGCTTTGCTAAATCACAAGTACTAATTTTAAGGTGTCCAATTCTTTAATTGTTCGTTTAAAGGCGATAGCGCTATAATTAACAGTGAAACAGATATTTGAATTTCAGAAGGAACGACCTTTGTTTTCATTTTATATAGAGATTCAGTATTTATTTGAAATTAGTCCATTAATTAATTCCTTTGAGAAGATTTATCCATAATGTTTTCTCATTTCATTAAAACATACAGCTTTCCGTATTGTACATTGAAAATATACTTTAGAGTAATTTCATGAATCAATTAAAGGTTATGCTTGACGGTAATTACAATATTAAATTATTAACAGGCTTTTATTTTCTACACCGGACGTTTGTAAATTTAATTTCAATTACTGAATAATTAAAGGATATTGAAAGTAATATAACTCAGTCTTTTCCTTGGGGGATCATTTCTTTTCCGCGAAACGTGAAAATTTTCTCATTATGCGTTAATTCATTTCATAACAAAAAGAATATTCCACATTGAAATTTCGACTTTAATGATGGCAATATTCTTGCCTCCCGTGGAAAACAACATTATCGTATCCTCCAGACTAGCGGTTGTTGATTAAATTTGAAAACCGATACTCGGTAAATGCATTTCGTGGGAGAAGAGCTCGGCAACAAGGAAATAGAATCAGAGGCAAATTCAGATGGACGAGCGAACACTTATGAAGAATTCTTAGATAAATATTATAAAATAAATACACCTTTTATACAAAATTGATCGCGCTTATGTGACTCTTCATTGCTTCCAAGGGTATACTTTTAATAGATTTAAATATTTTATTAACGGCAATCTGCTTTATCTTCACTGGGCTTCGGTGTATAATTAATGTAGGATGATCAAAAAACTCGTCGGGCTCATTTTGCGCGTAGTACGGGATTTTATCGGCTGTATTATCAATATCGATATCGCTGATCGATGAAAATTTTTTGCTTTTTATAAAAACGATAAGCCCAGTCTGTATCCGCTTTAAATTTATTTACGATGATTTTAATTACAGCCGACTAGCAGTATTTCCATAATGAAAGGATAGTATAATTAACAAACCGCTGATGAGCTTTAAAGCATTGAAAATTTGATTTCTATGAAATATATTGTTTTCTATGTAAAATAGAGTGAAAAAAACCTTTTTTAATAACAAATAAAATAGCAATTTTTCATTTCAAAACAAAATCATTTGGCGAACGTAAGTTCGATAAATTTATTGGAAAGCATTAAACCTTTATTTTCAATTGAATTACGTTGCTTTTTATTTGAATGATTTTTCTTACCTGTACGAGTAAACTTAGTAATATTTTATATAAATTATACATAAATGGATATCTATTATTAATTATATGAAATAGTTTAAAATTCATTTAGTACTGGAATATTATCCATTATTGATGCATCTACTGCTATTATTATTATTATTATCTTCTTATCATTATTACATTATACAGCTGATTTAATAGTTTATAGCAACAAATCGGAAGTTATTGAAATTTCGTATTTGTAATATTGATATTGAAAATGAGTTTACAGCTTAACGTTAATGCGTTTATATCTCTGTTATATTAGAATATTATGAAATCATATATCATTGTAAATGAAATTAAACTTATAAATGCCAATTCGTGTTGAAATATTCAATTCAATGCTTACAAGCACAAGACAAACATTTTTAAAGCGATTGAATAATGCCATTTAATGTAGAAATATGGTATTAATTTCCAATACAAAGTTACAGCGCTTGATTCCATGACAGTAACCGGGCTAACGTTAGCCGTGAAAAGATTTTAAATACAAGCATTAAAAAACCCCCTCGCCAATGTAAACGCATACGTTGAAATTATCAACTCCTATTGATTTAATAAAAAAAATACCCGTGCTATCGAGATAGGGTGGATCTCGCGGTCGCACGCGAATCATCCCCAAAGACTCTTACCGATAGAAAAAGTTGCCCTCAGCCGCCGAATAGAGCAGCTGAAGATACGTAAGTTATTGAAGCTGCCGAAGGGCCCAAAGGTCGAGAGCGTCGAGGAAAAGGGAAATTCCGGGGAGTTTAATGCCGCTGCTTCAGTGTCGATGGTCTTCACTTGGGAGAAAAACACGAGCCCTGAGCGAGAATCGGATTATTAGCTCTGCTCCCGCACCTTCCCCGAGGATATTGAAGTGGACTGCGCCTCGTCTCATAGAGGGGATGACATTCCGATTCTAGGCTAGGATGACACACATACATTGCGAGGTCGCATACGTCGTAATTACGAGCGGTACGTGTGTTTATTATAAAAATCGGTCAGCGGCGCCTCTTTCTCCTTCTGTTCCCTCCCCCCCTGCCGCCGCCGCCACCACGACATAGTCGAAGGTCGAGACGAAGCGATTCTGAATTTTACGTCCAGGCGATCGCGCGCTTTTAAGTTATCTTTGGGGCGATTTTTTTCAATCCAATCTCTTTTATTGGAATAGAAAAGGCGATGCCCCTGATTTTCGTGGCTTTCTCTTTGTGACGATTGATTCGTTTGATTAATTAAAAAGATTGCAATATAGCTTTTCCTTCTTTATTGCTTTATTAGCGATACGACTTCTCTCGGTAAAGTGTGCTTTTAACCCATTTCTGATTCCGCATTAAGAATTTTCATAATTAGCCTTTCCGAGGATTAGTATTTAAGTTGCTAATGATTGAATGAAAATTGAAAAATTCCAATGGGCCAATCTTCAGGAATGTCTATTTTCGAAGTGTGTCGTTAAGCACAAACTTGTGTTTTTCTTTTAATTCCATTGTAATTATGCAATTCAAGAATGTTATAATTAACAGGTAAATTAAAATTCCTTGGAAAAAGTTACGGAAACATGCGCTGCCTACTGTCTTTGGAGTCCAAGAGCTTTTAGTACGTTTCATGAGTACAATAAATGCAAAGTTAATAAAAATTGCCCTAGATGTTATTATAACATTACCAGTGTTTTTCGTATTTAAATACTAATTTTTTCCCTCATATTTTTCAATATTACTTACAAAAATAGAGTATTTTTGTATTACTGCTCGATAAACGAAATTCTGATATACTTTTTTGTGTAAGATAACCGTTTATCATCCGATGATTACTTTTCATAAGACAATCATGCAATGGTCATAACAAAATCACAAAATTCTCGCATTAATTTAATAATAAACTAATATTAATTTCAATTACATTAATTTTATTTTTCGAATATCTGGATCGCCTCGTGTAGTATCCTACGCATTTAGTATAGTTTTGTGCTCGAACAAGGAATTTCCGATACAAGCCTTACAAGCCAGTCATTACAAATATTTATGATTTTTCGATTGCCTAATTATTAAAGCAAATGCATTTCATGAAAATATTAACATCCATTTAAAAAGGCGGAAAACTTATCTTTTAATAATTGCGCGCTCACGAAAAGCTCGCTCAAAGCATATTTTATGCGAATTTAATTTCAGTAGCTAAGCTTCTCAACACAACGGATAAATATTTTATGCGTCATTCTCTTTGACCTGTAAGATGATTAAAAGATAAGCTGAATTGGGAAAGAATTGTTACAAGTATGTAATACAGCATTGAGGATATTGAATAATGCAGTGCACTAAAAAACCTCCCTCGCATCGCAGTTGTTTACAAACTTGATATAAAACTAGTTTAAAAAATAAGTAATTTGATTTGTATCTGTATTGCAATTGTTTTCAATTAAACGCATCACTACTGGTGTATTTGACAAAGAATACTAAGACACAATTGTACAATGTATTTAGCTTTTAATGGAAGTTGCCTACTTTGTGCTTGCAGAGCTTCTTCTTACGGATGTATACATTGTATTTATAAAATAAACGAAATTCCAATATTATGATGCAAGGAAGTGTAATTTAGGACAATTTTTACCGCGGTAAGACCGTGGACTTGAAACTTTAATATGGGATTGTTATACTCATTGTTCGAGGCTCTCTCAATATTAGTTACACCCTGACTTGAATTTGATTCGTTGATAGAGGCCCGAGAGCACATATTAACATAAAAAATGCCAAATGACCCTTACCGGGGATGTTTAAAGTTAATTTCACTTCGTTAATTGTTTTTGGCATCGTTTTAAATATTCTTTTAACGTAGTTCCGGGGAATGATCGAGAGGGATTTTCGGCTAATTTCAATCGAGTTACTTTTCATTTTCATAACGTTCGCTCAACCCGAGGATTGCAAGCTATTTTGAAATTTGAGGTGCAAGCGATCGTGAAAAAAATGCCCAAAGCCCTGAGAGATTTGTCTCGAAGGAGCTCGAAGTATAAAAATGCTCCTATTAAAATTAAATATTTTTTTATTGCGCAGTGTATTTCCTTTTGTAAAAATAGAAAATCTCCGGCGACAATTTCAAGTTGTAATACACATTCTTTTAAAAGACATCCAGAGCGCTTTATAAGTAGGTTAATAGTCTTGAGTCCGGCATAGACTCGCTTATTCGAGTTCAACTCCGATGGCGAGCGATAACTCGACTGAGCCAACGCATTTTCCAAACTCGGCTAAAAGCTCGTCGTTACCTTCGATGGGTTCATTGGCATCGCTTTGATGAGGAAATTATCCTTAAGCGAGGCTTTTCTTTGACCTGCCGCTTCCTGGAATCAAGCCCCTGGATAAAGCCAGCGGGAAACGCCCGAGATTTTGATTGGGTGCTCCCTTATCGGCGCAAATCTTGGACGCTTCGGCGCTGCATTAAGTGACACGACTGGAGCCCAGTTTTTTTATCCCCGAGTAAAAAGGAATCAGCGGTGGATGAAAAATTTGGCGATTTGCCAGCTATTCTCTATTTTTCGACTGCCGGGGTAAGGAGAGGAGAGAGAGAGAGAGCAAAAGATTGCGCGTGGTGAAAAAGGAGAGAGAGAGAGAGAGAGAGAGAGAGAGAGAGAGGTAGAAAGTGAATACCCAGGAAAATTGGAAAGTAGGTTAGCGCTGCATTTACGTTTTCCATCGAGGATCCCTTTACCGTTTCGTCGAACTTGTCTACTGAATCGAAAGGACGTTGGTCAAGTGTAGGGTAGCCGAGAGTTTTTTTTACAGCCGATCGAATACGCACGTCCGATTATCCCTTTCCTGGCCCACTGGGGCGCTCTTCCCCCTTTAAGCCGCCGGCGCTCCTCCTCGGTTCGACCTATTTAGGAAATGAACTTTTAAACGGCTCAAAGGCGGACGCTCATCGCGTGCAGGAATGCTGCGACGGGGGTGTACGTGTATATATATATATATATATATACATACACACATATGTATCGGTGCCACCATTTATTTGCGCGAAATTCGGAATTCCGATAGCTCCTCCGGATTGCGGATGCGGATTTGCGGTGCGTCTCTGCTCCACAGTCGGAGAATAGAATTCCATCGATGGCGGGGGGGGGGGGTTGGCGGCGGCGGCGGGGCTCCCCTTCGGGGGAAAACATTTGTTCGCTATTTGAGGGGGGTGGGGGCGGCGTCGAGGGGGGCTCGCCGGCCTCTCTTTCCATCGAGCCCTCGCTTTTGGTCTTTTTGCACTGTGGGCTGGTTGTTTTTTTTTTTTTTTTTTTTTTTTTACGCAAAGACTTTGGTTCTTTGTAACCAAAATAAGCGTTTGTCAACGGCATTGAAAAGCCGCTTTTTTTTTTTAACGTGAATGGGTAAAAATAAGCCCTCGCTGTTGCAAACAATATCAATAAACAACTATTCTGCTTGTAGACTATTTTTATTTTGTCCTATGGCTTAATATTCAATGTTTGTCGATCACTGAATGCTGTTTCGTATAAGCCCATTTTACCCATTCGTTTTCATTTCTATTCGTCTTAGTCTGTCAGATGCAGGATTTTGTTAGCGTAACTCGTACATTACTCTTTACAGGAAATAATTAAATTAAACAAAATACTACTTGGGATTTTCATGAAGTAACAATTTAACTCTTCGCGTACTAATAAATTTACACTTTTAACATCATCATTGTGATCCTGAAGAGACAGGACTGATTCTTCAATAATTGTCTTCGAGATAAAATATTAGAGTACAATCTTTAACATGAATTTCCCTCTAGTTATAATCATTAATAAAATCCTTCCAATATTTTCAAAGCACTTTTATTATATTTATACATATTTATAAACTTAAATATAGTACAATATTGTTTTTCACAAATTATTATTATACATTAGTTTTAAAATTTTTTTTAATCTGACTATTGCTTCAACCTTTTTTTTAAATATGAAGTGAAACGAATCAAAAACTTATACATTCATAACTTTTTATTATTTATAGGAAGGATATAGAGCTTATTTTAAATGGAAATTTATATTTTCTTAGTGTAAAAGATGATTGTGGAACATTAAAAAATAGTTACTGAGAAATAATTTAAATGTAAATTACGCGAATGAATAATTTATTTTTATCGAACTCTTTGTTAATAATGCACACGATATATAAATGTAAATTAATTAATTATTGACTGGTTGTGAAATTTATAATAAACGTAATATATTATACACGAGTGAAATAATCTTAATTTTTTTAATTCTGTTTTATATATTTTTATCATTTACAAGTAACTATTTGTATTAAAATGTTTAGACCAAAAACCTTTAATAAGAACCTGGAAACTAAATATTAAAAAACTAATAATCATTGACAATTATTGTTATTAAACTGTGAATGAATCTTTTCAAATTAAATTAATGATTTTTTAATAAATTATTATAAAAAATTAATATTGGAGTAGCATGATCTATATTTAAAAACACAAACATCGTTAATTTACTTAAAAAATGAATTTCTCCTAATGCCACTGTTTATAAAATTTCTTCAGCTTTTAATTGTCCGCTTTTTTCTCGTGCGTGTTCAATTCTTTATTTTGAGGAAACATCAGTGTGTATCGGTCCAGAACATTTTTGCGCGACTTTTTGGTTCGAAAGCAAAATACGTACAACGAATTATCTAATTCTTGGGCTCGACTCATCGATAAGTTTATTCTCCTCCACTCAACAAACATAGTTTTCACAGCTTCGAGGGTTCAATTTTATTCCCCTTTAACTAAAATAATAAAAATTTACTCCCTCCTGGAGATCATTTTAAGGAACAATATTTTTGAGTTAACGATAACTTTGTGTCTGATGAGAATAATCTTTATAACTTTAGAAACAAGTAACTGTTAGGCCTTAATTATTGTCAGAATTATTAAGGTAATTTTTATACTAGAATTTTTTTAAATAAGCAGAATTCTTTTTATATTCCAGTTAAAATATGTACAACATACTTGAAAATAAGTCTAAGTTAATAACCCATGAAAAATTATAAGCATATTATTTAAAAGCCCATTATAAGTGAAATTAACCGGATAATTTATAATTCTTGCATTTTCAAACTATTTTGAACTGCATATGCATGGAATAAATTAATTTTCTTTGTTCGCTTAATTACAGAGAAAACAAATTAACTAGAAATTCTAAACATGTTTGCGCATTATTCCTTTTATTTTAAAAATAAGTTTATTTACTTTTACTCTTGTAGATTGATCATACAGTTAAGCTTATTTTTATATAGGATAAAAAAAAATGAAAGCCGGAAATACAAAAGCTTGTTTGTACACGTTGGGGATATTTGCTAAAAATGTAAAATTTATCGGAACCTCAATATTCAATAAATAATCAAAGAATGAAGATCCTAATCAAATGCTTACGAATACATAAATCGACATTGTCATTAAATAATATAAAATGATTTCAGAATTGGTTTTTAAAATTGAATTTTTAAAAATACACCATTTTAAAATGACACTTCATTGGTATTTGAAAGTAATGTCCTTATGTCCTGTACGAAGAGACTTCTTAGCCACACCTAATCGGAAATGTTTATAGGATCAGATCCCGGCATTACGTAGCATTTGTTAGTGATTTTTCTATTATTTTAGCATAAAAGCAAAAGAAAAAGAATAATAAACGTACACCATCGGTGGCGAAATAGGTGTTATTTTTTTTTTTAAATTAAACGAACAACTAAAATAAAAACACGAGCCGTTCGTGCCTGACTCGCGTAGAGTTTTATCACTGTCATAATCAGCCGATCGCTTTCAACTTTAATCGATATATCGGAGTTACGTAGGTGTTGCCCTCATCCCAGGCTTACATTACTTATGTAGAAATTTCTTTGTATTCTTAGTTGAGCATACTTCAATATTGGAGCTCCAGGGAAAAGTATGGACGAAGCGTGATTAATAAATTATTACAAATGATGTCGGTACGCTTGCGTGTGCTTTATTTGAAATATGTTTTCACTAAATACAGAGTACATAGTTCCCTTATTAGTCTGTATTAACTTAACGAAGGACATTCGGTGCACCGTAACTATGTTGCATCTATATCTTGCGTTCAGCAGTTTTTAAAAAGTTTTTAATGTCTAAGCGGCGTAATAATAGTGGCAAACTAAACTTTGTGGAAGATTTATTAGGTCTTGAAGTTAAGGGCAGACGGCTTTTACTTAATTAATGCCAATCAATGGAGTTTTGAAATTTTTAATGGTAATTTTTAGTTTTATCCTTTACCCTTGCCGGACGATCGAGGGTTGTTAAGCGTTGATTGGAATCGAGCGAGGGGTATTTTTCATACCTCGGGATAAACATTGTCCGACGAAAAGAGCCATGGCAATTATAAATGGACGAATTCGCGGGACCGCGAGCCGGCTTATCGGCAGCTGGGCGAAGCCTCCCTCGCGGGTTCGAACGGAGGGAATTTCGGCTCATCGGCTAGAGGAAGCGAGCGCTTAAGCGGCCTCCGGTCGCGATGGCCTCTCGATCGCCGGTGTATCGGGAACCGGAGCCGCCCCCGGCGTCCGTGGATCGTGCATGGCGCTAATCGAAAGTGGGCTGCCGGGTTGGGGGTCGGTGGCGGTGGCGGTGTCGTAGCGGAAAAAACGAGAGCGAGAAAGCGTCGGATCGAAGGCTAGCGGCGCGTGAAAAGTAGGTCACCGTCTCGTGGGGTTGACAACCGCTTTTCCTCCCGCCCGGGAAAACTACCCTCCGCCCGCGAGTCCGGCCATTCGACGCACTGATGCTGACATAATGCACGGGCGGCAGGCTATAATGTTCAAAATAATCGGGCGGCCGGGAATGGCTTTCCTCTCTCTCTCTCTCTCTCTCTCTCTCTGGGCAGGAGAAGCCTCGAAGCCGGCCGGACGTTTCGACGAAAATCCCTGGCTTTTCTATCAAAAGCCGTGCGACTCCCCTGCCCAACAAAGTAATCCTCGCGATGAGAAAGCCTCGCCCGCTGAGAAATTAACTCCTCCCCCAGTTATTCGATAATTCAATAGGCAATAGCCAAGAAAGGCTCGCGCGGCCAGTACTCCTTAACTGTTAACGCATGCCGAGGGCTCGTAAGGGAAGGCCTGCGCCTGGCTCAGAGATTTTGGTCCCTCTGCCTTTCCTACGAGCTCAGGATCGGCTTCCGTCCTTTGCCGGTCCAAGGACTTCTTGCGTGAATCCCTCCGCTCGGTTCCCCACTCCACGCGCGGGAGTCGCGATCGCGGTAATCGTGCCGCGTATCCCACGTGCGGATGGAAATACGAATTTGGCAAGCTGCTAATGGATGCGACACTCTAATGCGCGCAAATCCTGTCCAACCCTATAGCCTGAGCCATAGCGGAAGCCCAAGCATCGGGTACTTCCGGCTAGGACTCTTGCGCTTAGCCGAGCTCCTAGTTTCATGTCTGGTTCTATTTTTAACCTTGAAAATTGACATTATTTTATCATTTTGAAATCCGAGTAAGCGCTAGGCTCGTCTTCGATTAATATTCGACCATGTAGTGTCCCATAACAATCGTTAAGCCCACCTTCGTGCAAGGGAGTCATTTTCGACGCTTTCATTCGCGTCTATCATTCTTTCTAATTATACGTAAAACATATACAGTATTTAGGACTTAGGGTGACTTTTACTTAATAACCTTCAATCCAGCTATTGAAATACCTCGAGACTTCTGATTGTTCATATACGGAAATTACGATAGAATGGTAGTGTTGTTTTTAAACGAATCGCGCACATTAGAAAAGTTGAACAATTTCTGTTTGGTTCTTGGCTCAACTTAAGTACATTTTTGACCATCAGGTTTCAACAATATTATTATAGTTTTTGCTAATATTTTCTTAAAAAAAAACGGCATTAGCAGTGAATAATAATCATTACTTGGTCTACTAAAACATTTGCATTATTCATATATTTCGCACGCGCTGGAAGTTTCTTATTATATGCAATATCGCATCATGTTTATTATGAATGTTGCAATTCAAATTATTTATGCCGTTAAACCAACTAAATGTATTATTTAAAAACTCACATTGATAATAATAGTTGATAAATATCGTTAATCAAAGTGTGTAAGCGAGAAACAAAAATTGTTTGGTTGTAACAAAAACAAGAGCGTTGAATAATAAAAGAACGAACTCAAGAATTCCCTCGTGTAAGAGTTTATTATATCGCAGGTGAAATTAATAGGACATATAAATTTAATTGGATTGCCTATTAATGAAGAGCTTTTAAATGCGAAGAGAAATTCGTTATTCCGTAAGCAACGTCAGGCTTCCTTGAAAGAGATAACGCGTAATGGCAGCGCCAAGTTGCCGGAAGTCCGAATCCGTTTCAAATATATTTAAAACTATACAAAAATATCATAGCCCACGAATGAAGCTCCGGCGAGTCTTCGGCGCGTCCGCAAAATTGTTCCGCCGTTAAAAACAAGTATCTTTCCGGGTTGTAATGCGCCCGTTCGCACGCGGACAGGTCGCAAAGGCTCGTTAAGGGGCTCACTCGATGGCATACGTATCCTTAATCGAGAAGCTCCTATTCGATGGCCGAGTAAGTACCCCCTTTGAGTAGTAGATGTGAAACGTTCGTGCCCTGAGATGCGGGGGGGTGGGGGTGTAGGTAGGTAGGAGGCGGGGAAACTTTTCACTCGTTATCGCGCAGTAATATCATAAGGCCGGAGTGGAGGAACTTTTAGGCTTCGCTAAGTATGTGTAAATGATGAAGAGCCGCCGGTTGAGTGACCGAAATAGATTTTCCTTTAGAGACCATTCTAATTTTGACTCTTTTATTTTCTTTCGGTTCCGGAGAATATTTTCAAAATGAAAATATAACTATTATAAGCAGCCGAAACCCCTTCGTTCACCTTCCGTGACTTATCTTAGCCCTAATGCTAAGTAAATTATTTACGAGCTCTCGCGAATGCTTGACTCCGAGGCGTCAGTAAATATAGCACTCGATACGATAATGGCGAAACGTCTTGCTTTAAAGAGAGAATTTAAGACCAAAGTCAGTAGAGGTGCGATCTCAAATTTCTAAGGGCTGTTAGCCTTTTTTGACAAGGGGAGGAGAACAATTTGCCGGTAAGGAGGACCGGGTAGTACGGTGATTTAATTTATCAAGCGCTTATTTAGGAGCCCTGAGCCAAATTATTAATAAACCACGAGGATTAATAGTAATAGAAAGGGCAAGTGCTGAATTCCCGTTGGTTGTTGGGAGAGGCGCAGCTGACATCGATCAACTTTAAGCGCGGGTATCCATCGTCGCCCGAGCTAAGCAAAACAAGCCGGAAAAAATACCCGACTCCGTGTAATAATCGCTCATAATATGCGAATAGGAATTATTTATTAGCCGAGGCGCGAACAGGGCAAATAAACGAATCGATAAAAAGCCCAGTGGTAATTTGGTTAGAAGCGCCGAGGAAACTTGACGGTCGTCGAGCCTCGCGTCAAAGGCCTCACAAAGCTTTCCGCTAGAATGGATTCTTAAAGAAGATCTCAAAGATGCTGGGAGGCGGCAAAGGAAAGGAGGAACTAATTTTCGAGTCGAGCTCCTCCCCCCGGGCGCCCCTCGTCCTCGGCCGAGGACTACTTAAGGTCTCGCGACGCCGCAAGAGCGTTGTTAAGAATCCGGGGACATAATTACTCTAGCCGCCGACAATTGTATCAACGAGTCGAGTGCGGCAATTACTCCTTAGGCAGTCCCACTCCACTTTCTCCTCGGGCTGCTTTCAAAGTTCGAGGGCCTCGCGGCCCTCGAGCTCACAAGCTTTATTATTTCGTGGTTTTAACAAGCACCGGCCGAGTTGGAAAAAAGGACGTCGGCTCGAGCCTCGCTTTTGGACGTCTGAGTTTCTGGCAGACCTCGAAATCCATTCGCACACGTGTTTACAATCCGACTATTTACGTTGGCTTGACTTGGGATTTTTCACCTATGAGCTCCTCGTAAGTGGGTTACGTTTTTTCATCGGACTCCGCTCTCCCATCGAAAGCAATACCGAGAAGCCGCGAATCTCTCCTACGATATTCTTCGCCATTTGCTCAATAAAACCCTCGCTTCCTACGCTTAACAATTATGCAATACTTTAATAGCTTCATATTTTATCAGTGCAATTGTAACGATATAACTCAAGACTTGGCAGAATACGCGGCACAGTATCTAAAATATTCCTACAAGCTCTAATAAAAAACACGTATAAAAATATGCAATAAATATATATTACTAAATATAGAAATGTAGACTGGTTGCATTTGGGAAGAGCCAATTCAGTTTTGATTGATCTTCACCGAATGTCATTATTATTCTTTCGTTTTTTTTTTTTTTTTTTTTTTTTTTTTTCATAAAAGCAATCATTTCCATGCAAAATATTCAATGCAAAATCTCAGCTGGTAATTTTGCACTCGTGTTTTAATTTCTCAAAAAAACAGAATGACGAGAGGATGAAAAATGTATTTTCAACTGAAATTCTGTAGATCATTGAATGCGTGCCTGTGAAAGATCTGACAAATAAGCTGTAGAATTGGTTTCGATATATTTGAGATTTTTATTGAAAAATTTGTCAAAAGCAGGACTTTTAAAAAACTCCTGACTCCATGAAGAATCTTGTTACATTCTTTTAGTTGTGCTTATTGATTTGGGTCTAGTTCAAATTTGCCCTCCTCCATCGACTCCTATGGCTAATTCCATTCGTCGAAACACGATGCTTTTATCGGTTATGTTTTGAAGTTACGCAAGATTTAACGCCAAGACAATCTATAAAGTAGTAAAAAAATTACTACAAGCTGTCGGCCGGCAATGAAGTTATCTTAGAAACTGAATTTAATCGTTTGGTTGTTGTCTTTAAAGCGATGCTCTGTGACGTGCATAACAAATTTCAGCGATCTGAATTCCTCTGATCTTATTTATAAAAAAATTCAATTTCGCCTCGAAAATAATGGTTAACGAGGACTTTTTTTATTAATTAAAAAGCATCGACCGGGAGTGAACTAAAGAGCAAAGTATAAATTTAAATGCTCGTGTAGATAGGGCAGGTAATACGTGACGTTTGAATAAGTAGTAGTTTTTATTAGTTAATTATGCAACGCGAAAAGTATTTTAAATTTTTCAACCCATTTAGCAGATTACATCTTTTTCTTAGTAGTTTATAATTTATCACGTTTTCATTTAGTTTTATAGCTTATCTTTTACTTTCTTATTTTCCTTCCGTTTTTTTTTTTTTTTTTTTTTTTTTTTTTGCGAAGGAAATTGCTCCGAATCGCCAAGAAACGGTTCTTTTAAAACCAAAAAAATTTATCCCTACAGTTAAATTCATTGTATAATATTCCTGGGTTGCTTCAAATCAATAATTCGTATGCGCTTCGTATAATGAAAGCCGATACATTGATACATTGACACTGATAATAAATAAATACGTCTTTTCACGATCCATTAAGCTTATAGTTTAGAATCAAAATACTATGACGACTTTAACGGTTTTATCTAACGAAGGAAGAAAATTCATTTGACATTCTTTATGAATCTTTATTAAGGAAATTAAATTTCTGCTCGAGATGAAATGATAAATGAACTTTGTAAATACAGTTGAAGAGAAAAATCTGGCAGTTGGGTCCGTCCCTAAGATAAGAATTCTATTTTAAATGATTTCAAATAAATGAATATTGACGCTAAACCAACGAGTGCAGAAGAGACGATTACGAAAATCTATATTAACAAATGAAAATCGCATCAAGCCTATTGCAAGAGTTGGCTTATTTGAATGGGTTTTGACGATGAATTATGTATATTTGTGGTGGATTCGAAGATGTTATGATAAGTTAAATATAATTTTGTATTAAAAAATCCTGGATTAAATAGATCAAAGAAGTTTTAAGACCAGTTAGACTATTAGAAAACGACGACGGCAATTATTTTTTTACCATAGAGGCTGATCGAGTCTATCGCAATAACAACGAAGCGGAAATTCACTTCTTTAGTCGTTGTATCGAAGCACACAATGCTCGCGGTTAGAAAAAGCTTATCGTCGCGGTGGTTGCGAGCGGTGAAAGAAGAAGGAGCGACTTTTTCCGGGTAGAATCAAGGAAGAGAGAGGGAGAGAGAAAAATAATCGGTAAATTCTAGCCGGAGATAATTCACGGGACTTTGGGGGTGGTTCGGCAGGGACGCTGTCCGTACCGGATAAAGGGGTATGAAAATTTAGACGCAATCCAAGTCGATTTTATCGAGGAATCGTGGCCTCTGCTTTCCCCGTAGTCTCGTCCTTCGCCTCCTGCATTAGCGTAATCAAAGAGGCGACGCGACTCTTTCGCGAGAAAGAGAGAGAGAGAGAGAGAGAGAGAGAGAGAGCCGGGAAGGAAAAGCCTGCCGTGGATTCGTTCATTTGCATCGTCTTTTATTAGAAGGCACTGCAGCAGAATTTGATGATAAGGTAAAAAGAGCGCAGCCGGTATTCAGGTACGCCTGCGGGCTCGCGACTCCTCACCCCTTCTGCGGCCCGAGATGCTTTGACCTTAATAGAGGTGAAATAAGGCTGATAAGGCGCCCGCACCGGTGACGAGGGCTCGGCTCTCTAGTCGGGGCTCCAGCCTCTGCCTCGCGGAGATATCGCTCTTAGCCGAATGGGATTTCGTGCGTGGCTGGACGCGCCTCGCTGTAAAAGCTCAGGCCACTGACAGCCATTTGCCCAGGTTCTTTTTATCCCGGCCTTAAGGGGGCGGGCCAGCGGGGGCTAAGCCCGCGAGGAATAAGTCCCTTTGAATTCTGCCCGCGAATCAAAGGAAAAACTCTCCACCCCCGCCCCCGCCCCCCTCTCGCACAGGGGCAACGTGGCTTTTAATAAGGACGGCGATCGATAGCAGTGGGGCCGCCGCGATAATGGCGCTGCTCGGACCAATTATGAAAAATCGCTCTCCGAGCACGGGGCCACTTGGTTGAAAGCTCCCAGGCCGGACGAGGGCCGGGGATCTCTCGGCCGGTCCACACGTGCGCAACGGAATCGAGGGCCGCGACTCCTCCTCGGCGTCGCGACCCTCCGAAAGTGTCGCGGCCGCCGCTCTGCATTGCCGGCCGAGCTGCGTGAAAAGCCGGGCTCCCGTCGGGTGTTTCGTCAAGGGCGGGGGCGGGCAGCGGAAATAATAATAAAGTCCCTCGGGAAAAGAGCAGGTCGACGGACATCGTCGTCGGCTCCTGCACAAAATCGCCCGACTCTATTGGATTATTCAGCTAGTAGGATTAATGCACGCTATCGAGTGCGAGCGCCCCTCGCCGGCCCTCCTCTAACCCCTCAAGCCTCGCCGTATTATTTACCCTCCCGAATTCCCTCTCCATTATTTTACATTTTCTCTCTATTTGCCTCTCAGTCGCTGCCTCGACGACTGCTTGCGAGTCATGCGATCTGGGACTTTGAAGTGGAGGTCCGCTATATTTAGTGCGCCTAAATTCCTGTGCGTTCCATCGCTCTTTCTCTCTCCCCTCTCTCTCTCTCTCTCTCTACCCCGCCCCCTCCCCGTTCAATCCACCGCGAGCTCGTCCACTCGTACACTCACGTTCTCCTTTTCTCTTCGCTGCGAGAACCAGAGAGATAAAGAGAAAAAGGACCGCGGAATTACTTAACGTGACTTCTCGCCTCTTGTCCTACTCTAGTGGGAAGCCCGCACGCGTCTTTATAATTCTAGATAATGAATATCCTCCATTTATTTCCAACCCGAGAACATCCCTCTTGACCTCCTCTCTCGGTCCCTTTGCGCCCTGCACTCCGATACGATACACTCATCCTAATAACGCACGGACGCGCTCGTTTTTTCTTTTTGTCGTTCTGCGAGATCAATTTTGCGGTGTGCAAATGCCGGGCGAAATTGGAACATTCGGCGAGGGATTTATCATTTTGTTCCTTTTTCTTCTCTTCCTCCCTCCAGCCCCGCCTCTCTCTCTCTCTCTGTCCCTGTTCTTTTTTTTACGAATTTAATAAAAGCTCGCACTTTTAAAGGGAAGCTCACCTGACCGACGCATGTAGGTGGAGGTAAATTTTTACAAATTCTCCGAATATGGCTTCCGTCGGAAACTAAATTAGAGAGAGAAATTTTTTAAACTCGAATTCTCATATTGAGATGACGTGCATTTGCAAAAGCGTCGTGTCTTATAAACGGCCAGGGCGAGAAAAACGTATTATTATATTCTAGTAAACACCAGATTTAATAATGCTTAATGAATATTGACACTGTCGGAATATTAAATATCATGGGAATAAAAAGTACAATCGGAGTTATAGTTCGCCCATTTTACCGAAAGTACCGCAAAGTTTAAAAAATAGGTGAGAACTTCTTTCTATATAGGTTGAACTTTGATAAATGTCGATAGAGAAAGCTGGCGAATATTTATAATTTCGTGCCTGGAGCTTGGAAAATTCAAGATAACTTTGAATTAAAATTGTATCTAAATTTTTAATACAAAAACATTTCTTCGTCTCATATTTTATTTTTGAGTTATAAATTCTATTTATTTCTAATAAGATTCTCGTTTAAAGTTGGTTATGAAAAATTTTATTATGCGATTCTTTAGATTACCAGCTCTTTCGTAATCAACGATGAATAAGATTTAAATGCGCAGTAAGATCAAATATATTTTACCAGAAGCAAAATAAAAATTATATTAATATAATTACCAGTTAAAAGGCATTCGCTTTTGTAACGTCATTCCTAACAAAGCAACTTCCTTTTGAACATAATCAATTATGAAAGCATAAATTATAGTTAGAATATAATGTTTCTACTAGTCTTATTACAAATAATGCTACGAATCATCTATTTATATATTTAATTAAATACCTGTAATAGCTTAAAAATGTAAATATATTATTATAAAACTTTTCAAAAGAATTTGTGAAATTTCATGTTTGTCGGTAACAAATTTAATTTATATTCATCTAAAGTATCATTGAAATGTTTATGTTCATTCTCGTGAATAATTCAAGCGTAATTTTTTTAAATTTTCGCCCTTATATGTAAATTTCAAGATATGTCTATTAAGAAACTACATATATTAAAAAAATTTTATCTTTTGGGTGTAAATTGAGCATAGCTACGGACAAAATTTCTCCTTCCAGCTACAAAATATTTTTAACGGATATAATTTTATCGTGCTTACATATTAAAAATCCTGTTTTGTATTTTTTTCTTTGTTTGTTTTTGTATTAATCCGCGTCTTCAAAATTTAATTTTTTATGCGTAATTTAGTTTTCACACTTAAACTCCTTTATGATCCCCGATATAAATAAAAGTATTTTAAACTTACGTTACTAACATACTTCTAATACATTGTACAATTTCCTTGACATGTGTATCGTTATTCAGCAAAATAGATATAAAGTAATGATGCAGTTCTTAATATGAATTATAAAATTTTCACAATTTTCATAAAAAAGATCAGATTAATATTTCACTCGACACAATTGTTTTAAAAAAATTGGCGACGATGCTAAGTAGATTGTTATATTTTAATTTTAAAAATATGATTCCATTGATTCAATATCAAAGGTAAATAGCAGTTTTTTTTTCCGAACAAAGTATAAAATAGTAGATGGAAAATATGTTTTTTAATTTCTGAAAGTGAATGTTTGTGCAGGAACAAAAATACAAAATTTTTATACAATTGTGTAAGCAAGATGTATAAGCATTATTGCGATGGCTAAAATAACGTTATTATGTAGAAAATGAATTTGATCGATTTATAGTATTCAATTGTAAAGTAGAATTAAAAAGTATAAAACAAGAATCGTTAAATTGTCAAGATGAATGAAATGAATAAATTTGATAACAGAAAAAAAACCGGTACAATAATAAGGCTTGCTTTGAAACCTAAGGTTCGGTTACTAGTGCTTACAGTCTATTGTTACAAGCAACTATTGAAAATACTTGCGTTAGAAATATATATATATATATATATATATATATGTATTTATAATACTAAATAGGTGGCTCCGTGACTGGAATTTGTTGTATTGCCTTAAATTTCGGAAGACAGCGTATGATCGTACTTGGACATGCCTACCAATGCTTGGAGTACACAAAGAAATCATTTATTCAGATTGTATTTTATAAGAGATCGGGTGACCTGGTTTAAGAAAACACGCAACACTTATTCTTCTCTCCCGGTGATGCTTCGGCAGATTTTACTTGCATTGCACATACTTAATTTATGACAGAAGCTAGCCCACTTTTGCACAAATGCCTTTTTTATCCGGATATTATATTTTATGCAAAGGGCTTTTTAATCCTTGAGATAGCGCATTTATTTATCATAATTTTGTTCCTGAAACTAAAATACGCAAACCTGGAAAAGCTTTTAAAAAACCTTTAGAATATGAAGTAGGGAATAAGTTTCAATATCGTCAAACTATAATCCGCTTAAATGCATTTGCTTAGCCCAAGTGCGTTAAAGTAGCTTAATTTTTTTGTTAAATATATGTATATATATACATATATATATACATATATTTATAAAAGTGCGAGAACAACCAAAGCTTCAGGTAAAGTTGCTTCACTTACTTTTATTATTAAACGCAGAGTCATATTCGCGATGGCTTATCGCGAGGTAATCGTATTGGTCTGCAGTCATTGATCAATGCTTAATTGTAAAAGGCTTGATTTAAAACTTCTAAAAATTGAATTGAATTTTAATTCGGTTATAGAAATTTTAAGCTGCCCATTTGAAATGCTACGCGAGATTCCTTTGGTTTATTTATACGTCGTATTTATCGTCGCTATTAAACGCAATTGGCAAAAAAAAAAAAAAAAAAAAAAATTGCCCTTGTTGAATATTTTTGAAAAGTGTACGAGAATACGTACGATATCTTACACAAATGCACAAATACAAGGAGTTCAATAAAGTATCGCGAGCTAAAAGGTATACTGCGTACATGAATCAGGAGCCTTACACAATAAGAAAGAAAAGATGAAGAATTTTTCAAAGAAAGAATAAATAACGAAGACATTAATAACGGCTGTTTTCGAATGAATGGAGCACCTATTTTTAGAATGGCGAAGTATGAATAGCCTTTCAGAGGAAAGTGCACGCAAGCCCGTGTGTGGAGCTGCTTTTGGCCGTATAAGAAAAATGGAATGCTTCTTCATAATTAAAGTGCCATTTATCGAATTCGTTTTTCAACGAAGTCGGAGGATTTACAATATAAGGCTCGGCGATAATCGAACAAGAGCCATTGTCTCTTCCATTTTTCCACGGTCGGGGGAGGGGGGGGGCAAGCGCAACGATACGGTGCCGAGATAAGGCGAAAACGAGGGCACGCAGAAGGGCCGCGCACAGGGGGAGGGTAAAAGCCGGGAAATTCAAAGGCGCGAGGCAGCCGGAGTCCGTCCCTCCTCCCTGATCCATCGCCAAACGAAAGGATCGCGCATCCGATGGAGAGCGCGGAGGACTCGGAGGGCTTGGCCGGGAGGCCGTGGTTTTTTCCCCGGGCCCGGAGAGTCCCATTGGGCTCTAGGAGGCCCAGCCCTCCCCCGCCCGGCTTCCGAACTCCGGAGAGGAGCTCTCGGGTTCCCTGGGACCGCTTGGGTTAGTCGGAGTCTCGTCCCTTAGCCTTAGGAGCTCCGATCGGTGCGTCCTTCCTCGGATTTGGCCGCGAGCTGCGGTCGCTTGCATTATCGGACCATTGGGGGGCACATCCTACGGCTTAGAAATTTCGAGTCGCCGCTCTCTTCTCTTCCTATTTTAATTAAGATCTAGCGTAGCGCTGTAAATTTAAATTACGCCGTTGGCTTCTTCAATGTGCAATTTCGCCTGGAAGCATTTTAGCGTCGCGCGTTTTCGCACATCATAAAAATGCTATAACTCAGCTGGCAGGCATTTTATAAGCAGACCCGCGGAACGGAAGGAACCTCGACGACGAGTGGGGTATCCTTCGAGGTATCGGATTATTTATGCTTGGGTGCGCGGATATGCCCTACCGATAAATATGATCTTTAAAGTAAATACCCTTAGTGCCTCGTGAGCCCTTATCGCTCGCACTCCGAGCTTCTCTCCAGCTCTGTAAATAATTCCTTGGTACAAGATTACGTGTCTTTATAAAATACGTGTTTTAATTTATTTACTCGTTCCTCTGTTTTCCACACGGAATATTCCATTATTATGATCTCAAAAGTAGAATTATGCAAATGCCTGTGTTAAGCAACGATGGCATTTAGTTTATAATCTACTTCCATAATTACTGTAAAATTCAAATGACAAGAAACAAAAAAAATAAATAAAAAAAAATAAGATAAGATTATGAATTTTCGGTCAATCGAAATTTAGCTCCGATTAAAACTGGTGTACAAATTATCTCAAGGCTGCTTCATTACAATTACATGTTTATAATCTCAAGCCTCTTTTTATGCTTACCTTTTTATATTTTTCGAGAATTTGATAATTTCGCTAATATAATTTTCCAATGTGTACTCTATCAAAACGGATTGGAATGTTTCGAACGATGGAAGATTTCGAACGCCGTTGTTGGATTTACAGTGAGAGAGAGAGAGAGAGAGAGAGGAAAATTATATTTCGAAACAAATTTTTCTACAACTGAAGGACTTTTTGTCGTATGCGTAAGTATTGCATTTCAATGAGACTCGCATTAAAAAAAAATGTACTTCTTGAAATTACGAGCACGTCTTGGTTTAATAAGACTCGACGGAAATAATGTAATGATGTAATGGATCGAGCTCGAATATCATGGAGCTGAGAGATGCGTGAGAAACGGTCATTATTATTAAAATTTCACGATTGTTGGACCTAATGCCGCAGCATCGGATTTTATCGAAAAGAAACAGTTACCGCTCTAAACACTTGGCGTTTAGGCCGAGGGCGGCCGCGTTATCGGGGGGTGGGTTTAGAAAGGTAATAACAGTACCGGCATCCTCTCCGGCAGTCTCGGTAAAGTAAGAACTCGGCTGAGAAGTTTGGACAAGGTGCAATTTGTTTTATAGGCGGCTTTACGGGGAGTTAATCTTATTTAAATTTGGTATTCCAACTTTAGGATCCGTATATTATCGAGGAGCTTACGAAGTTACGGGCCGAGAGTGTGCCGAATATGAGAGCCCAGGGAAACCATTATCCAGCTTAATAATGGGATTTGAGGCTAAAGCCCGATCGGCCGCTATCCGAAAATGACAAATATTGGCCGTAGTTGAGGGGGCGCCCTTGACCCCCCCCCCCCAACGTCGACCGTGATTCTCAAAGATCCTAGAATGGCCCGATAAGGGGCTTGGAGGAAGGAGGGCCGAGCTAACCTCCGCTCCGGGGATGTTTCAGATGGAGGGAGCGTCGGGCCTCGGTGGCCGAGGGCTGGCCCCGGGACTCGTTGTAGCATGCGGATCCCGGGCGGCGGGAGCTGCAGCGGTGAAGCCGGGGAGAGCGCAGTAGCCGGGCTCGGCAGGAGGCGCAGGCGAGGCCGCGGCAAGCGGAAGGGCCCCGGGAGTTGGGCGGCCCTCGGGCCCGGCGGTGGCTGTGGCGGCGGCTGCGACGACCGATGAGCGCCGGGGATGGAGGCACGCCACTGGGCCCACCCGCGGGGGAGGCCCGGAACGCGCGAGCCCAGCCCACGGAGACCCTACAAGCGCAGGTGAGGCCGGCCCGGGGAGTGGGTCCCCCCTCGAGGGCTAAAGCGCCAAGGCTTTCTGTTCCCAGGGTCAGCAGCAGCAGCAGCAGCGGCAGCAGCAGCAGCAGCAGAACGGGGCCCGGGAGGGTCTGGTGCCGGGGCTCGGCGGGCCCGGGGCCCCGAGCACGGTCGGCGGCCAGACGGCGACGGCCCTGAAGCCCGGGGCCGCGGCCTCGGCCTCCCAGCCGACGGTCCCGGCCTCCAAGCGACCCCCCCGCAGGGGAGGCAAGCCCCAGCCCGATCGCCCGGTTCGCGCCCTCTTCTGCCTGCCCCTCAAGAACCCCCTGCGCAAGCTCTGCATCGACATCGTCGAGTGGAAGTATCCTTTTTCCGGGGCCTCCGACGTCGTCGACCCCTGGCTCCTACCCCTGTCCGACCAACCCCTGAAGATGGCTCCGAACGATATTAAATCCCCGCATCGGCCTTTCTGATAAATTCCAACGCTCACCTGTCCCACCGATAAGTACATTGCACTTATAAACGGACGCGCACCCGCTCGTAATCGAGGGAAGCCTTTCGCCTCATTTTCATTTTAATAAACCCCGGGCTAAAGCAAAATCCTCCACAGTCCAACCGCTGAATGGACGCAATCTAACGAGTTGTACGTCGCGATGGCATTACGCGTTTCCCCCCCTCCGGGAGAAGAGTAACTTACCGCGTACGTTGCAAGTTTCACCTGGGTACGATTTTTCTTAAAGTTACCTTACTTTTTAATGCTCACTTTTATCGCTATTGACTATTGTTCCATTATTAATGCGGAATCACATGGGATCGCGCATTAGCCGTGTAAAATTCATAATTAAATTGATTTTATGCAAAAACTTAAAAAATAAACTTCCAACCTTATAAAGAATAAAGTTCCTCAACTTTTCCCGCCCCCCCTTCCATTTACTCGATACATACACTATTTACATATTTCCATAAATGTGCATCTAAAGCAGTAACTTTTCTTAAGATTGCTTTCATTTTTACTTTACAGAAGACGAAACTTTCTTATTAGGCATTCAATTATTTATCTTTAAATCGATAATGCGTTACAACTTGACCATTCTTTTAAAGTACAGTTGCTTTTAATTAGATGAAAGTGAAAAAAAGTTATTACTATACGTCAGCTAGTAAAATCTTCTTCATATGCTTGACACAATTTTATCCAAGCCATAAATTATTTTTAACGACAGTGTTATTTCTTTTAGAAAAATATTCACGTAACTAGGTTGTTTTTTATTAAAGAAAATTAATAAAGCGCGCATCGATGCGCCAATTAAAATTGTTTAAATAAAAATATCGATCGCCGCGAAGATTCGGTTTTTACGTAATCTGTTAAGCTGTGTAAAATTTTACAATCCAAATTCGTTATCTTAATTCGCGGCCTTAATGAGCACAGGATTGATCTTGCTAGAATTCTGATCACGATCCGTTTTATGGGGGTCGGTAAACTAAGTAGAATAGTTCGTATGCAGTCAAACTGGTATACTACCCGTATTATTTTCGTTGTACGCAGTAGAATCTTGAGCATTTTGTGATAAAAGCTAATATACAATTTTGGTGAATATTTTTTAATTAAATATACTCTTGGCCCCTTTCATTGGACTTCAAGCTAAACAAAACAATGCCATTACAGTGAAAAATGTACCAATGTTTCAATAGAAGCATTAAAAGTAGTGTCAACGTAACTTCGACTGCGACCATTAACACATGTTTCTTATAATTAAATAAACCTTGTCAATATTAATGCATTATTCACTTTTCAAGCGAAGTTAAAGAGAGAGTGCAAAAACAACTTTTTCTCTCTCGCGATACTGTAAACTTTCCACAACATTCGAGAATTCACTTTAAAATTTGGCTTGCAAAATAATCTCGTATATTTGGTATTTGCATCCTTAGCAGTAATTGAATAATCAAATGCATGGCCTTAAATATACGACTATTCGTATTTTTTTAGAAACAAATTATGAAAATGGAGGTTTTTTTTCTTTTTTTTTTTTTTTTTATTTTAAAAGCATCTCAGTTAGAACGACGAGGTCGCCAATAAAACAAATACATTTTCCTTAATTTAAATGTACAATCAGACCTTTTGAATGGCTCATCCTATTCACAATTTTCGCAAATTGTGTCGCACTCGCAGTTTATACTCCCTATCCATTCGCAGATTCCAATCAGACCAATCTATATCTGGTAAGTTTACGATTCTCTCTCAAATTTATGACCTCTCTTAATATTAAGCATGTGCCGTAGTATTCGCCATCGAAGCTTACCTTCCAAGGAAATTGCTTATAATTTTGAGCACGGCGATAGCGGCCCAGAGTAAACACCCGTAGAAAACATGGGAGCGGGTCGCTCGATGAATTTCCAACTTTGAGGAAGATCGACTTAGCGGGAAGGGTAAGGGCGGGAAGAGCAGCCTCCGAACGATGCCGGGGATTATTCCGGTGTCGATCGCCGAGGGGCTCACTCCTAAATCAGCACGTCATTAATTGATCGGGACTTGGATTAACTCGTACCATTTCACGGTTGAGCTTTCAAAAGGGTCTAGTGTGACACTCCAATCACGTGTTGCCAACGTCGCGCGGTGCTGTTTATGCCTTTCGTTTCGGTCAGTAAACTCTATTTTGATCGAGCGCCAGAGTATTATTGCTCGCGCTAGAATATTTAAGATTTAATAATTTACACTTTGGCCGCTCGTTCGCAATTCCATGGGTGGCAGGAGTCGTTAGAGGGGCCTTTTTAACCTGTTAAATTTGATGGCGAATATTATGATACTTTGTGGTCACACTTTAGCTTGACAATCATTTGTTATCTCGAATGGACTCGACCTCCCGAGATGCCTTAAATTATTTAAATAACGGCACCAACGGATGAGAATTAAAAAATAAGGACTCACCGAAGTCATAGGAAATACATAATAACAATTATAACGATTTCAGGAGAAAATCGAGTACTTCTTCCTCGTAATCTTCACGGCGGAGTGCGTCATGAAAATCATAGCGTACGGTTTCGTGGCACATCCGGGCGCGTATCTGCGCAACGGATGGAATCTCCTGGATTTTACGATCGTCGTCATCGGGTAATTATGACTACTTACTCTCGGTCCCCCAGCGGCAAAGTTATCGCCCTCGGAACTGTTTGTCTTTATGCGATACCCCGGCATCAAGAAACTTTGCCACGAAAATTTCATTCGTAATGAAATTTTACCGCGAGCTTACGAGCAGTTAAATAACGTTGGCAAGAATTTAATTATCAAGAGCTTGTAAAATATTGTGCGCACTTTATTGGCGATTCTAAGAGCGGCTTTGCGCTTTCAAACTATTATGCTCTAATGCCGGTTTTGAAAAAGGCTTACGCGTCGGTGATCTATTTGAATTCACCGGCAAGATATAAGTACGAGGGAGGACGAATAGTTCTCTAAAAGATGGACTCGCCAACGCGGCTTCCCAACGTCGCCAATGGAGGCTTATCCTTTGGCGAACTGTCGGGCCGTTTGTCGGCTGGTAGGATTATAAGAAGCTTTCTATCGCGAGCTTTGTATCTACGGCCAGTGACCGAGTAACTCGCTTTCAGAATGATCAGTACGGTGCTGACGCTGTTCATGAAGGAGGGCTTCGACGTGAAGGCGCTCAGGGCCTTCCGAGTCCTCCGACCGCTGAGGCTCGTCTCCGGTGTGCCAAGTGAGTTACCAAGCAACTTTTATCTTTTAGCAGCTTTTATCTCCGCTCTCCCCTGGAAAGCTCGGTCCTTGGGGGATAACGAGAGACGGGCTAAGATGATTTTGCCAATGAAGCCCCTACGGAACGGATTTCAAGCGCGGCAATTTTAAAGATTACAGTAGAGTCGCAATTATACGGTATTTCAATGTCAACGAGATTAACTTTATTCTACTGCGAGGCTCTTGACGACTCGGGCGCTGCCTCCACTTTCGATACTTTCTATCCGATGCTTAAAAACGGGAGACGGAGGAGGAGCCGCGTCGGGTATGACGACGAGGTACACCCGGGCAAAGACGAGCCCTGAGGCTAAAGGGCCGGCCTCGTCGAATCCTGCCCGCGCCTTGCCTCCCAGGGCAGACCTGGAGCCGCGACCTCCAGTTGGCCTCGCCGATGCTCGATTTGTGTTCTAACCCCCTCGTTTCTCCACCCACCCCCCTCTAGGCCTCCAGGTAGTACTGAACTCGATTCTGAGGGCTATGGTACCGCTCCTGCACATCGCCCTCCTCGTCATCTTCGTCATCATAATCTACGCCATCATTGGTCTCGAGCTCTTCTCCGGCAAGCTGCACTCGACTTGCTGGAACAACGTCACCGGTACGGTATCTCCATCTCCTTTATCCAAACAGAGACTCAATCGATGTTCGTGCGAGTAAGTGCGCGAAAGCCCACGGAGTTTTGAAAACCTCAGATCTTTACCGGGGCTGTTCGAGGGCTCGGCCTCGGAGGCGCGTCGACGAAGCGACTGTGGTAATTCGCAAGGCGGCAGGGAGGGGCTGTAATCTCACAAGCTACAACGACGCTTAACGCTAATTCGCTGGTAATATTATTTCAAAGTGCATTTGTCCCCGGATTGTGAAAAAGATTGTAAGGCCTGGGTTCCGATTCGAAACCTCGAAATGCGCATCGAAAGCGATTGTTGCAAAGTCAGGGCCGAGGGGTATGGGGAGGGCCAAGCCGAAACGAACCAGCGCGAAAAAGACTCGGTTAGGGGCCGAAGCCTAAGGAAGCAACGTATCCTTTCGAAGACGACGAGAGTTCGGGCGTTGAGGTGCCAGTCGGGGGCGAGTAAACGGTAGGATAAACGCGGGCTATCGGTTGGGCGCGAAGGCAAGCAAAGGGCAAAAGGGTGGTCAAGGGCGGACGGATACGCCCCACTCCCGGGAGTAGAGGCCCTCGGGAGCTCATGACTTTTGCAAACTACACAGGGGAGATGTGGGACGACCCCCACCCCTGCGGCAACAGTGGCTTTCAGTGCAGCTCCTTGGGCGAGGAGTGGATCTGCGACACGAAGCGCTACTGGGACGGGCCGAACTTCGGGATAACCAACTTCGACAACTTCGGCCTGGCCATGCTCACCGTCTTCCAGTGCGTCACCCTCGAGGGCTGGACCGACGTCCTTTACTCGGTGAGTCCTCCGATAATTTACTCGGCTCCGGGGCCCTGAGCTAACCTCCTTCGGTGGGTGCTTACAGATCGAGGACGCAATGGGCAGCACCTGGCAGTGGGTCTACTTCGTCTCCCTGGTCATACTCGGGGCCTTCTTCGTCATGAACCTCATTCTCGGAGTGCTCTCGGGGTGAGTGACCGCTCTAAAGCCGGCCCTCGCCTCTATCCCCGGAGATCGACTACCCGGTCGGCATTCCTTGCTTTCAGGGAATTCTCCAAGGAGCGGGAGAAGGCCAAGGCCCGCGGGGACTTCCACAAGCTGCGCGAGAAGCAGCAGATCGAGGACGATCTCAGGGGCTACCTAGACTGGATAACCCAGGCCGAGGACATCGAGCCGGAGGCCGACGAGCCGCAGATCCAGGACAGCAAGTGTAACTAGTGCTCCTCGGCCTCACCGCGCCCCTGCCCCCACTTAAGTTCTTCCCAGTCCGCGTCCGTCTCCGGCATACCTCGGCCGAACCGAGACTCCTCCCCTAGTCATTGCCTTAAATATAATTGCGCCCCGGCTTCGGTCTCTCCACTCGCGCTGCACGATTTATAATTTAGCCCCGGCGTGTGCGATGCTTACCGAGGAGCCACGGGGGACAAATCCTTGAGCGAACCCGGATACCTTTGTGCGCATTTATTTATTCTCTTCCGTTAATACCACGCCGGTACTCTGATTCCTTCGGCTTCGAGACGGAGCATCGATTGCGTTGGCGGTCCTCGCCAGCGGTCGGAGGCTGCCTTCGGAGAAGTGCTTTCCTCGTCGTTGGAGTTACTTTCGGAATAGTTAGTTATGCCGTGTGACACTTTCGCAGTCTTTGTCGTTGTCTATATTATCGGTTTTTTCCCTTCTTTTTCTCTTCTTACCCCTTTCTCCCCGTCTCGACGTTTCGCTCGCTGGCTTCGATGCAGGGCAATCGTTATCTCGAGCCATTGCTTCTTATCTAATTTGAAATTCAGCGGCAAGACTCTCGAAGCCCCTCCGTGGAATATTAATTTGCCCCTAAAATAAATAAATATCAATGGCGCACCTTAGAATAAGCAATGAGCAATCGACTTTACAGCGAAGCAGCAGAACGAGATGGAGAGCACCGATAGGCTGGAGGTCGACGAAAGCGTCCAACAGGAATCGATTTGGAAGCGGAAAAAGCGCGATTTCGATAGGTGAGTTTGCCGAGGCTCCGAGGAAGGTATTTAAAAATGGCCAACAAGCCCGTAGTTGTGGCCGATTCGAAGCAACCGGGCTTCGAATTCAGCAAGAGCGAGGGAAATCAATCAAAGCCGCGGGTAGAATTTCGGAGCCCCCCCCCCCGGCCCCGTTCCATAATCTTGGCTCTGCTTGCGCCTTACAGGTCGAACCGACGGATGAGACGAGCCTGCAGGAAAGCCGTCAAGTCCCAGGTCTTTTATTGGCTCATCATAGTACTGGTGTTCTTGAACACTGGGGTCCTGGCCACCGAGCACTACCAGCAGCCCGAGTGGCTGGATCAATTCCAAGGTCAGTAATGGCTTTAGCTAAAGCGCGCGGCCGCTTTCTGGCCCCCCGACCTTCGTCCTCTTACTCTTATGGCAATTTTCTCGCAACAGAAATAACCAACATGTTTTTCATCGTCCTCTTCTCCATGGAGATGATGTTGAAAATGTACAGCTTGGGCTTTCAGGTCAGTGGTAGGCGCCCAGTCCCTTCCGGATGCCCGCGTCGGTTTTTTTTTATATTGGCTCCTTACGTTTCCAGGGCTACTTCGTCTCCCTGTTCAATCGCTTCGACTGCTTCGTCGTGATCGGCTCCATAAGCGAGATGATCTTAACCAACACGAACGTCATGCCACCCCTGGGGGTCTCCGTACTTCGTTGCGTTCGGCTGCTTCGAGTCTTCAAAGTTACCAAGTGAGTGGCTCCCATGGCTTTCTAAAAATTTCACCGGCTCCTGGATAAGCCCTCGCGCTCATCCAGAGGCCGGCATCCGATTCAACGCCAAGGTGTTTTTGGGCCAAAGCTTCAACGGGGAAGGAAGCCAGCTTAGCGCTCTTAAAATTACTTTTTTTCGCATAGAGCACAACGAGGTCTCGCTTGCAAAGTTAGCGTCGCTCTCGATGCCCTCGCCCATTAATCCTAATATGCTAAATTGAAAATTTGAATATCTTACCAAAGTTTCGAACGATGGGCGCGACTTGTGCATTTCAAAATTATCCTCTCTCCCCCACCTTTGGAGCTCGATAGAGCCATTGCGATGCTCCGCAAGGGAGTCGTGGGGCTAAAAAGAATGGCGGCGATCGAGCAAAGTATTTTCCACGCGGCAATTTTCTTTGAGCCGAGCCGAACTTTATCCCACTTCTGCGTCGTAAGACTGAGGTTCCGAGGGGTGGAATATCGAGGGGGCGAATTTCTCGAAGGGAGCAACGCGACTCAAGCGCAGTAAAGGCTACGCGTGATATTTGTGCAGATACTGGCGCTCGCTGTCGAACCTCGTGGCCTCGCTGCTCAACTCCATTCAGTCGATCGCCTCGCTGCTGCTCCTCCTCTTCCTCTTCATCGTTATATTCGCCCTTCTCGGGATGCAGGTGAGCAAGCCCCGGCGAGCCTCTTGGGGCATCCCCACCCCCCACCCGGCCGACATTAATCACTCGGGAATCTGCCCCTAACAGGTTTTCGGAGGGAGATTCAACTTCAGCGCGGAGGAGGACAAGCCCCGGTACAACTTCGACAGCTTCTGGCAGAGTCTGCTCACCGTTTTCCAGGTAGGTACGGCTCGTCGCCTCGGGTGAAATCCTCGGCCAACGGGGCGAGTTATCTATTTTCCGTCGGCGATAATATCGCGCCAAGTTCCCGATAAGCATAGTCGTGAAAACGAAGGGCTCTGTTTGGCTTGGGGAAACTTTCGAGCTCCGGAGACTCTTGGCCGGGGCGGCGTACGAGCTGAAGAGCGGGCGGCTGGGGGGAAATAAAAAAAAATTTCGAAATCTACAAGGTCCTTGGCGATAGGCTGCCTTCGATGCCTCGAGGGGCAGTGGAGCCGTTGAATAAATTTTGTCAAGGTCGTAAAGAAAGTATTAAGGCAATTTTAAGAAATGCTCGGATGTAAAGCCTCCCCCCCCCCCGGGGAATCGGGCATTAAGCGTCGGTTTAAGAAGCTCCCTTGGAAATAAATTCCAAGTCGATTGCCGTGGGGCTGCAGACGACGTTGATCCAATCTACTCCGTCGGGGGGTCGGGGGGAGTTGAGAACCCAGCCGAATTGAACGACGACGGTCGCGCGTGTGCCTACAGATACTGACGGGCGAGGATTGGAACGTGGTGATGTACACCGGGATCCGGGCCTACGGGGGCGTCGCCAGCACTGGCGTCCTCGCCTGTATTTACTACATCATTCTCTTCATATGCGGAAACTGTATCCTTTGTATTATTGATAAGGCGACGACGCCGAGCCCCGAGCTCTCGCCCCCCCCCCCTCCACCCCATTTTTCCTTGACAGACACGACGCGCAGACATTCTGCTGAACGTCTTCTTGGCCATCGCCGTGGATAACCTGGCCGACGCCGAGTCCCTCACTGCCATAGAGAAGGAGGCCGAAGAGGAGGTGAGTCGCTTTGGTGTTAAAGCGGTGGATGCGCTTTCCCCCATTTATCCATAAATTTTAACGAAAACTTTGCCGGCCACTTTGCATCTTTGCATTAGGCGAAGCCAGGAGTCTATCGATTGCATTCTGCATCGATAATGGCTCACGAGCCCAGCGAGTGTCGGAGGTCCATCTCGATATTGAATGAGAGCCACGATGCGAAGGAGTTGTGGAATCGTTGACAATTTAATCGGCAACTTCGTTAAATTCTTGATAGCGTGCCTAATTACTTTTCTATACGTACAAGCTTAATGAAGTTTACTGGAATGTCTCTCGATTGGAAGTTTCCCGTTAATGGGGAACAGTCCATGCCCGAAACATACAGTTTTTGCACTCGAGTTCGTTAATTACTAGGGCTTAACGCTCCTCAGTCGACAGTATTAAGGTTTCAAATACGTTGCAAATGTCTATGCAAGAGTTACACGTGCCGGAGGAATGCCGATGAGCAAACGAGTACAAAACTAAGCCGGGGATCCTTATGAATCAGCATTGAACGACTTACTTTAAACGAGCTCCCGAATCACTTCGGCCTCTCGTTAAAACTTCAGCCGCGATCTCGTAAAAATCAACTACGAGCTCCTCAAACGAGTCATCGATCCCCCGGCAAGATAACGCGAAGGTGCCGTAATGAGCGCCCCGGGAATAAAGGGTATAGGCAGGCAGTCGATTTCCCAAGTCGGAGATAGGGAAACGCCGAGGCGAGGGAGGCTCGGCGCGGAAATCGCGAGCCCCGGTTGTAAAAATAATTAAGGCGGCCTCGCGTCCCGACTCCTCCTCCCTCCGTTCCTGCGACGGCTTGGCTGCTTTTAAAAAGCGACGCCCGCGGCGACCTCCGAGCCTCTCCGGGGCTCTTGGTCCCTCTTTCTCCTGGAGGAAGGACGAGGATGTCTACGAAAAGACATCGTAGGATCGGAAATCCTCGACTCGGGCATGGATTACGCGCGTCGAAAGTTCAAAGTCAACAATGCATTGCTCGTATGTCACTCGAGTAGTTGTCGTGTTTTGCGTGAGCGATAAGGGCCTCTTCTTTCCCTACGTGGCTTTTACGCACTCTCCTCCGTGTGGAAATCGGCTTGGGCGATTTTAAAAATGCCATACTTTTACAAAAATCAGCAGTTGACCTGGGCTACTTACTATTTATCGTACTCTCTCAAAAAATTCCCTTTGTTTTTATGACGTTTTCTTTTAACAACGAGAGAAGCGTTTTTTGGGCTGCTTATCAAAAGAAAAATTAATAATCGATTTTTTACTTTACCCATCAATTTTATACACCCAATATCCTCCCTCAGTATTAAATTCAAAAACTCTAAAATGTAAAATATTTCCCATCCAACAGACTAATTACTAGTTATTGCTTTATTGGAAGCATTTCGTGGTCTTTTAATCTGTGGTGTGGAAATATTTTTCATTTTTTATAGTAAACCTTTAATGAATAAAAAATCAATAAAGTATGCAAATAAAATATGAAATGAAAGTAGCGTAAAGAGAGCAAAACATAAATTAAGCAATATTTATTAGAAATAATGAAAAGGATATAAGCGAGGAATTGCATTTTTATCCGAAACAAAAACGGCTCTGTAAAAGTTACAAGTCTTCTTTCGCAATTGCAATGGACCCTCGCTTTTGCAATTAGGTGAAATAAGCCCAACCTTATTTCGTAGGCGGAAAAAAATAAATCGCGCAGTGGATCTCCTGGTCAGGACGAATTGAGTAACGATCAAGATGACGAGGATGACATCACTGGTGGCGAAGACGAGGAGGGAGGAACCGACTTGGATCAGGACCCTAACGAGACAATGGACGACTACGAGGCAGCCCTCGATGAGTATGTTTTCATTTTAGCTACTCTCGTTTATTCTTTTTTTCTTTTTTAACTTTATGAATCAGAGTCGAAACGTTGAATAATTATAATGTCATCTGAACACGGGAATAGAGTTTGATATATATATATAAATAACGAATAGTAATTTATTGACAAAATGGAAATTTGAAATGAGTAGGTTAATGCAGTGGATTATTTTAAAACTTGGACAACAAAGTTTGAGTATTCAATCGCGGTTATTTGGTAATGTAAGAGAATTAACCCTCGAAAAGTTACATTTGATTTTGAGAGCTTGTCTAAACTTCTGTGCCGCGAGCTCAAATCGAGGCTGAGCTTCTATTGATTTTCTATTATCAATTGAATATGAATTTAAAGAAATTAATGAGACAATTTAATATTCAATGGGATGTTTAATAAGGTGTGTGATTTATAAACCGAAATCTTATTGTAATTGGGAACTATGTCAAAAAGATTTACTTCTGAGTGGATGTAAATTCTAACATTATTCAAAAGCTCGGCTCGGATAAAGGATTCTAAAAGGGGATTAGAAATTCGTACGAGTTTCGAATTGCGTAGTCGGGATAATCTTATCTTCAAACTTATGAGTACATTTATACGAATGGATGAAATCGAATTAATAAATTATCTATGTTTCTTTTATGCATAGATTATAGAGTACTTTAGAGCGATGGATTTGCATATATAATACGATTGTACCTTTATTTAAAATTTATTTAAATCAAAATCAATGGCTATTCAGTGGGGAAAAAAGTATTATTCGAAAATCACTGCGTTTCGTCATAGTTTGAGCTAACGATGGAATATTTAACGTTGGTGAAAAGAGTAATTCATCGTGGCATTCGATCGTTATCGGCTTCCAACTCCGCAGGGTTTGGTAAAATTTCTAGATTTTTCTTGTTTTTGAATTCGCTCGGTAGTTGCCTAATCGGTTGTTGCTGCGTTCGTTAAATCAAAGCAACGACCGTAAGCCTTGTATTCCCTTGTTCAAAAGCCCGCTGAAAAAGCGATATCGGCGTGCAAGGAAGCGTAAAATTTAGAGGAACTCTCACTTTTGACTGCAGATCGGATAAGGGTGAGGATGGCCACGGAAAAGTCCGACTCAATCTGGAATCGGACGAAGAGGATTTAGAGGCCGAGGACGACGACGATCGCACGGAAATACCAGGTCGGTAAAAAGCTCCTTACAATATACAAGGCTAAGATTCAGCCGATAGGCATCGGGCAGCCTAAAGTTGAAATAAGCACGTGCCGGGAATCGAGAGCCTCGGCGAAATTGGGAAGGGCTTGTTGTTAACCTAAAGCCCCGTTCACAGATGACGAGATCGAGAACGAAGTGAGCGCCAGGCCCCGGAGAATGTCCGAATTCAATATGGGAACGAAGATCGTGCCGATACCCCCGGCCTCGTCCTTCTTCGTCTTCTCGCCGACTAACAGGTAAGGGTCGCGAACGGGGCCCGGCAGAGCCTTTTTTTTTTATATTACCCGGTGGAATAATCGTGTTTGCCAGGTTCCGGGTCTTCTGCCACTGGGTCTGCAATCACAGCTACTTCGGCAACGTTATTCTCATCTGTATTATGATCTCCTCGGCTATGCTCGCTGCCGAGGACCCGATCGACCCTAATTCCCAGCGCAACAAGGTAATAAGCTTCCTTCCTCCCTCCTGAGGATTCTTTGAAAGTAAATAATCGACGCGTGCGCGCGTATTGGCGCGGAGGAGGAGGAGGAGGAGGAGCAGGACACCCACTCCCTGGATAATAATTAGAAAATAAGAAGGGAAGGGAAAGAACTTTTTTGCCTTTTAACAGCTCTTGCCATTATTGGATGCATTAGATTCTACTTTGTTTATCGTACTTTGCATAGGCACACGGTAAAATTATCAATATTCTTTTAAACAATTTGTATTTGGTACAATTGGCCACTTTGCCATGAGTAACCGAGACATACATCTTTTTTTTAAATAAATAAGAATCCTTTTAATCAATAGTCATTCGGAATCGTGGGAAGCTATGCACCAAAGTAAATATAAATAACTTTAAGCAAAATAATAAATACGTGCCGTGCAGCAGTAGAGTAATTTGCATTAGCGAAAAATACATTAAATATTGTCGATTAAGAATAAATTCCCAGTTGAATAATTCGAATATCAATAATTATATTATTACATTCTAGATCTTAGCGTACTTTGATTACTTCTTCACGACAGTTTTCACAATCGAAATTTGCTTGAAAACGATCTCATACGGCTTTATTTTGCACGATGGAGCCTTCTGTAGGTCGTCCTTCAATCTTCTTGATCTCTTAGTAGTTTGCGTATCAATTGTGTCAACACAACTAAGGTGAGTATAGAATTCCAGCCGTAGAGGTTTGGTATTTCGTTCGGGTTGTATTTTTTTTTTTTTTTTTGCTTTTCGTTGCAAAGATAACACGAACTGTCAATGGAAGATATCATTATTTGCGTATTCAGCAGAATTGATGAAGTTCGATTCAATCGCTACCCTAACAAAATCAGTCGCGTTGACTTCGCTCGTCTTTGCAGAATCGTAAAAAATTGAACCTCGCGTAAGTTTTGTTTTTCGTGCAAATTAAAAAACAAAAAAAAAACAAGATACCTCGAACGAAAAAACATCTCATTTTGCTTAATTGTAATAAATTGTTACAGTTCCGGTGCAATTTCAGTAGTGAAAATTCTGCGAGTATTAAGGGTCTTGCGACCCCTTCGAGCCATTAATCGCGCCAAGGGATTGAAGGTATTTTTTCATTTTTACATCTATATATATATATATAACACTCGCGCGCACAAGCATACACACACCCACACCCACACCTACACACTTACACCCACACTTACCCACAACACACACACACACACACACCTATTTATAAGAGTATAAGAATAAATAGCGTAAGACGTTCGGCCTTAAGATAAAAAAAAAAAAAAAAAAAAAAACACACAATTTACGAAGAGAATAAAATTATGCACATAGCCAAGCCTTAGTTCCACGTGACTAATGTTAAAAGAAATTAAGAAGTGGAATTTCTCGCGCATTTATAAGAAATACAAATGAAAGCAAAGCTCTTCTAAAGTTGCTCGAGCAAGCGACGAGACGCTTTACGAAGTTAAGGAAAGTCCATGGGTGAGTCGCACACATATCGGAGCAAACTCAGCCGTGTACGTATAGCATAGTGTGCTGAGGTGAGAGAGAGGATGAGAGGGAGGGAGAGAGAGAAGCAAATCTAAAAGGGGGATAAAATGAAAATATATTTTACACGATTGAATGTTGTGGCGCCCTTAGCACGTAGTACAATGCGTCATCGTAGCGGTAAAGACTATAGGAAACATAGTCCTCGTCACCAGCCTCCTGCAGTTCGTGTTCGCCGTTGTTGGCGTTCAACTCTTCAAGGTAGGATTGCCTTCCCCCGCCCCGAACCCCGCCGACCCCGCGACCCCGCCGCCACCACCCCAAATTCCAAAAAAACCTCTGCCTTGTGACACACAGCGCAGGACGCATAAGAAAATACGTTTAGCCTCTAATCTCTTCTTTATGATTTTTTTTATCATTGTTTTTCTTTTGTTTCTATGTTCGCCTTGTTGGAAAAATTGTTAATCTAAAACCCCTCGAAGACTCAACTTATCCAAAGATATGATCCAATAGTGTCGCTCACTTGTTACGTGTCTTTTGTTCGCGATTCCTCCTACTTACTCCTCCTACTAAGTCGATTTCATATTAAATTGAGTTTGAGATTCACGCAACGGATAATTTTTTTAATTTTTAATTTTAACCACGATTATCTCACATACGAGTTGTATACTTCCTTAGTTTTACACGTCGCCCAATATTACTTATCCAATATATTTTTCTTTCGATCATTAATTTCATTGTTAAAATTGCTTTTCATTTAATGTTAAAAATTTCAAGACTCGAGGTATTGTTTTTACGAATTTCTCTGTTATACTATTTATTTATTGATACTTCTACACAATTTTCCATCTTATTTCGTTAAAAGAGTGGAAGTTTTTTTTTTTTTAATTGGCTAATTAATTTTATTTACACACGAGTATTTACTTTAATTATCTTGAATTATTATTTCATCAAGTTTTTCCCTCTGGTTAAATATATATATATTTTATTTATGGTTTCATATTTAAATATTTATATTTCGCTTAAATATGATTCATACGTGAATAAAATGGCTGAATTATATCCTCAATTAAAATAAATTAAAATCTTTCTTTTTATAATATTTAAAGCCTTTCTAATATTGCATCAATCTATTCATTTTTTGACAAATTTTTTTACACAAATGAGGAACAATAATTTTAAATTACGAATAACAAGATGCAGGCGATAGGCGAACATTATTAATTTTATTATCCGATAAGTGCACCTGTTGGGTTTACCTTGATTTTATTCCCTTTTTGTTACGAGTATCAATTGTGTGCTCAATTGATTTCATGTATTACGTCTTTTTTCTATTTTTCTTGTGTTTCGTTTTCTTTGCAAGTATTCTCAACAATAACACGTCAAAAAACTCACGCCATTACAATTTTTATAATTATTTTTCAGCAGTAAAATCAAACTGTTATTCATCATTGTTTTACAAATACGTATTAATTTGAAATTATCAATATTTTTTTTCTTTTTTTTTTTTTATAAATCCATGAAATATTTAGATATTGAATAGTAAATTGTGACTATAACTAATAGTATCGTTAGGAAATAATTTTTTTTTAAATTCACGTTTTGAAAATAAATTATCAAGAAATAAATAATTTTTAAATGCTCAACACTATCAAGTAGGTTTTCACGATTAAGATTTTCAAGTCATAATTAAGAAAATTTAAAGATTCAATTACAGATTCTTCTAAGTCGTTGAATAAAAAGAAATGCTTAAAAGACTTCCGGCTATTTTCTCTTATTAAATGCTACTTTTTGAAAGTATTCGTGGCTCTCGATGATCCATCGTATCATTTTAAAAACGCTCTATTATAAAAGCATTTTATTTTTATGTGAGCAGCTAAATGGCGATTATTTATTTGAAGCAAATTATTTAAGGATTTTAGTGTGAAAAGATACGTTTTAAATTGAAAAGTTCTGCATAACAAAAAAAAAATTGAATTATTTATAGACTTTTGCATGTCTTGCGGTGGTGTGCTAACTAACATAATTAGCAAATATAACACAGAAGCATTTATATAGTAGAAAATATAATAACCCTACTGGAGGAAAGTGCGAAACGAAATTCAAAGACGAACTTTGAAACACAAACATAATAAAGAGATAAGTCATGTGATTTATACTTATACCTTATCTCCCTTCTTGGATCTATTTTATCAAATATTAATTTACTAATAAATAATAAATTGTAGAATATCTATTTAATATTATTTTATTAACTCAAATGCTTAAGGGCATTCGTTTAAAAGCCATAGCAGTTAAATGGTACAATATGTAATATTCTAATTATAATATAATATTCAATTAACCACACCTTAAAAATAAATTGAATGTAAATATTTTAAATAGAAGAGTGAGATTGCCAGTGTCATTAATCAAATCCATAGCAATAGTTTGTAATTCAGTGTATTGTTTAGATCATCCGAACTATGTGTTTTAGACATTTTTGTTCCTTAGAAATTATTAATCTTTTTGATTTAAATACATAAATATATTAGAGGCATTTTTTTATTAGATAATATAAATATGATTTTATAATTAAAATGTGATATAAAATATGTCGTAACCTAAATTTTAAGAATACGAATGGTAATTTGGCATGAAAAATGAATATTAAGTAATATTCCGAGAGTTTTTTTTTTTTTTTTTACTATAAACTAAACCATAGTAAATTTATTATCAATCTCAATAATACATTTTAATTTATAACCTATATAGAATTATTTTTTGATTTATAATGTTATTTCAAATTAGTATTGTAGAACGTTAACATTGTTAATTTTATGTTTAGTTTATATTTATATGATTGCAAGTTACATAGGCATCCAGCAAATAATTTACTATACACATACATATATATGTATACATATATACATATATACATATATATATATATATATATATGTATATATTGTATTTCTTGCCTAACCATATACCGCTAGATCATTCACGGAAATCTAGTTCAACTTTATTTGAAATTAAAAAAGTGTATTTCGAAGTTCCTAAACAAGTGCAAGGTTTCGTTTAATAGTAAATCCCAACTGGTGCATTCTTATAAGACAATTCCATATGATGTGACGAGGTGAAGGATGTTAATAGAAAAATTGATTACGTTTGTGAATTATAACGACTATCTTAGGCCCTTTGCCTATGCAAAATCGATTGATTTAGCTGAACAAATTTTGGCGAATCGGACATCTTAAGTAGGCAAACATTTTTCTGCACGCTCCATCACGCTCATAGTAGATTAGCAGGATTTTTTATCGGCTATTCAAATCCCCTCGATTGATCGATCGATAATAAAGCTACATTTACAACTACTTGAATACCAGACATCAAATGCAAATGTACAAAATAAATAGAATGCGATACACTCTTAAGTATATTAATTATCAACGTATTTCGTTTCGTCGATCGTTCTAAGTCGGAGAATGGACGCAGTCTTTTTTTTTAACGCACATTTAAAAAAAAAAACAGTTTTTTTCAAATTAATCATTTGAACTTTTCATACGTTTGTATTAGTGAAGCTTTTTACCACGCTTACGAATTATGATGTCTGAAACTCGCGTAATTATTGACTACCTATTAACGTAAAGCATGATAAAAAAAAAAGATTTCGCCCATCTCTAATATGTGTAAATGTGTGCCCCGGCAAGATCTTTCAATAATAGGCCAATGTAAGTCAGTGCAACCCATTAATATATATATATATATATATCTTCAATGTATGAAATTGTCAAAAATTCCTTGAATTATAAATAGACGCTTATTCTCAAGCGATGGAACTCAAGCTCATTTTTTGCTCTCAAACAATGGTCAGATTGACTTTTAAAATAAGTAAGAATAATCGAGTAATAATGGTAATGAGAGAGAGAGAGAGAGAGAGAGAGAGCCAAGCGACGCTTTTCCGGCCTGATATCAGATGGAGGAAAATGCGTATTCGGCATAGACGAATGATTTATTTGGATGAGATAAATTGCATGCCTATAATATATTGTTAAGAAAGCCCTTGAAAATGATACTTCTTTATTAATATCATGCTCTCTTTTATTATTTTTTTGTTATCAATCCTGTGTGCTCGCTCGTCTCCAACCTTCGCCTGTATTTTGCAAACAAAAAAACCAAAAACCAAAAACAAAAAATACAAAATACGTACGTGTGTTATTTCCTACGACGGCTGCTTCGAAATAATCACGTTTTAACGAGAAAAAAAAACACTAGTACGTAGTGAAGTGCGTAATTGTCGCCATTAAAACAATCGGCAACATAATGTTGGTCACCTATCTCCTACAGTTCATGTTTGCCGTTATCGGCGTCCAGCTCTTCAAGGTAAAAAATCAAAATCAACTCCTGGCGAATGAAAGTCTTTGTCGTTATTATTTATTTTTACTGATTTATTTGTTAATTTTATTTTATTTTATTTTTTTTTCAATTATCACCATCATCACCATCATTATTATTATTATTATTATTATTATTATTATTATCACTTCTTATTTGTTTAATTATTTATTTATTTTTTTCTTTAACAACGACATTCTATCTACCTTAATTACTCTCTCGTAACGTCCATAATCATTTATCCATATTGTAGAAAGCCATCGCTTATTAAAAACGAGCACAACGGCGTTCGCGCGTGCTTAAGCATCGAATTTTTGATGGAGCTCGCAGCCCCTTGTGTCCTGCCACAAATACTGTATTCGCAATCGCGATTATCTGGCCTTTACCTTTTATGCATTGTAATTATGTTGAAAAGGACCTCGATCGGAAGGGCCCTCCTCGCGCTTGTCTCTAACGAACAGTCCTAAATAACAATATTAATTCGAGGCATTAATCGTTCATTGCTCGGCCCGGATGGCAATAGTGTACTTCGGAGGCTGTTTTAAATAAGCGACCGTGATTTTACAACAAGAGCAGAAGCACGTCATAGATATGTACATATTTGTTATCGCTGTTCTGGACAGGGAGAAGGACACTCGATGTGTTTCGCCTCTTCTGCGCTTGCTCGGTTAATCGTTGCGAATTCATGCTTTACTCAGCAAAATATTGCGCGGATTATAATGGCCGTAACCATCGTTGTTAACTAATAGTGTTACCCTTGTTCTTGCGTACTTGAATGCGTACGCAGGTGAATTATTTTGTGACGAATCCGTTTATGAACATAGTTTAAAGTGCACGCTGATTTACTCATTTTTAATTGGAATACCCGATATTTATTTAAAAGGAGATCGCCAATGCTCGATAAATTCAATCCGATAATGCCCAATTAATTTCTTACAAATAAAGATCATTGCTTCTTTGCGAGGCGAGTGTTAAATAACAATACCGAGCGGTCGCCAATAATAATACGAGCGATGACAAAAGTATCAAAATATAAAGGATAAGCAACGAAAACTTGGCAAGCCTAATTCTGAAATCGCATTATTCTTCACATCGTGAATGATGAAATCCTTTTGCATGTCTGCACATACTTTGATGCCTTAATAATAATTCGATAAAATCGTTACGACAATCTTATCGAGCTCCTTCGGCGCTCCTGAGATTTCACCTGTGCTCCACCATTATTGTTAAAAATATCATTGGCACATTAGGCAACGATTTTTCACCCCCCCCCCCTAAACTGTTTTACCCTCTTTTTACTGTACAGAAACCAAATAGATAATATATACATATATATATATATATTTGTCCTTAAAACGTCCGCATGTCAAGTATTTTTCAGCGCATGTAAAAAACACGTCAACATAACCAATAGATGTGCATGTTCTAAAGTAGATTAAAAAAATATATATATATTCTTCGCACAATGAGCGCCACTTCATCTGTAACGTCATCGTTATCCTGCGATTTGATTTCACTGTCTTGATAGTTTAAAAAAACAAAAAAAAAACAAAAAACAAAATTATCACCAAATATAAGCATAGTAGAAATATATTCATTCTTCGGCAGCACTATTTTATAGGATATGAGACTCGATGTTTGCACGAATGTTGGCCATACTTTAACATTTAAAATACATTTTAACAAAGTTTAAAACAATTGTTATAACAAGCCATGTGGTTAAAATTTCTACGGCAGTCCAAAATGACAATTTATTTTCAAAAAGTTGCTTAATAAATCAATGCAAATTAAATTTACAACTGTTACGTGCATACTTTGTAGAGAGTAATAAGCCAGGCAGGAATGTAATGAATGCTTTTGATAAAAATGACATTTAAATTATCCTATGAGGCCACTTTTGCAATACGTTGTAACTGTTTAGAAATAACACATATCGTACGGAATGAACAATACAAGAAAGTTTTTATCAATATTCGTTATATATTATATTATAGTAACCATAGTGAAAGTAGTTTTTTTTTTTTTTTTTGTTGTTTTACTTAGAAATATTAAACGTAATTTTAATATTAACTCAATTGAGAAAACCATCTGTTAACTAAGTTTTATTTAGGATTTAATCAATCGAGTAAATAGTTTCAATAAATGTTTTAAATGTTCAAATAAATGTTTAAATAAATGTTCAAAAATAATAAATTGTTACAAATACTTATGGTAAATTTAGAAAATATTATTCGTTTTAGTTGTTGAACGAATATTAAGTTATTATAAAAATTAAAATTTATTTAATTGTTGCGATCATTTAAACGCAAAATTTTGCACAATATTAATATAAAATGACAATTACGATTCTATTTTTTTTTATATTTAATATCGAATTACTTATGATAACAAATATAATCCTTGTAGTAATCCTTGTTGGTAGAAACTCCCTTGATGCAATAAAAACAAAAAAAAAAGAATCGACCGTACGAAAAAACTGTGCACTTTTATGATTAAACCATATTTGCAACAACTGTTATGACCACTGCATCGGAATATGTTTAAAACATATCCAAAATTAATTGAAAACAGTATTTATAATTACGAACAGTACTTTATAAAATGCCTAGCCTCACGATCGCTACTTTTTTTTTTTAACGGAATGTATTTTATTAAATACTTCGACATTTTGCACCTACCACACTTTTTAGAATGTGATGCCAAAGCTAATTTTTACATTAACTCCGTATTATCCATATTATAATATTACATTGTCATTTCTACTGTTTCATTTTAAGTAATTTTTCCTCCTAGCTGCATATATTTGAAATGTCGTGGCACTTTTAATATTCGATATTAAAATAAAATAAAGCTTTAAAACAAAATAAAATAAAATTCTTCGAACAGATGTAATAGTATATATATATATATATATATTATATTACATTATAACGTTAATGGCGTTTTTGTTTTCGTATAAAGATAATATTAGCTTTGTGTATCTTAATGTCGTAGATTCTTGATTGAGCTAAAGCTAAAATAGACGCAGACCACGTAGTCTAGTAAGCGCATTTAAAGATTCATTGATAAAAAAAGGGAGACAAGAGTAGCCACAAGTGAACGATTAATATTTCACCTAAATAAAATTAAAAGACTTACATATCTTTTATATAGGAAGAACATTGCGAAAAAGTCACTTAGCATTGTCGAGTGCACGTACGGAATATGCAAGTAAAGTCGACCGAGGAATGTCATTAATTTTTTTGTTACATTGCCATTATTTTTGAATTTCGTTTACACTTTTGCGCTGCTGTGATGAAAACCACTTTGTATGCCGCTTTTAAAATTCTTTATTTTCTCACGCCTCTTATATATATATATATATTTACGCCTCTTGCGAGCATTTCATAATCATTACTCCCTTCATTTCTTCTTCTAATAAATTCTCTCTTCTTTCTAATAAGTTTCACAACGACTTTCTATTATTTCTGTCCTTAACATCTATAAAGAGCCGAACGTGGACACTAAATAATGTAATTTTTGTATGCTGCAACAGGGCAAGTTTTTCATGTGCAACGACAGATCGAAAATGACTGCGGATGAGTGTCAGTAAGTTGTGCATTAATATTGATTTTAGTCATAAGGAGCATTTTTGTTGCGCAACGAGCAAATATAAAAATCGTAGAAAATTAAATCTGTTTTTAATAAATTCAGTGCAATATACGCAATTACATCTTAGCGCGATGCGTTAGATTTCTAATCTCGTGTATTAAATAGCCGTTTTAATTGTGGAAAAAGCCCCGGGCAATTGGAATATTTTCTTATAGACTTTTGTCTAAATGGTAACAAAGCTTTTCGTTCGTCAAAAAAATCGCTCACAACGTAAAATGGGCAATAAATTTTTTTGGCCCTTTAAGGAACGATAAAAAGTATAATCAGAAGGGGGGGGGGAGATAAATCGCACGCACGTAACTTAGGTGCAACTTATCTTAAATATTTATATCAATCCTGGATTACGTGATTTGTAGGGGAACTTATATAAAATACGAAGATGGAAATATTAACAGACCACTGACCGAAGAAAGAAAGTGGGATAAAAACACATTTCATTTTGACGATGTTGCCAAAGCAATGCTGACACTTTTTACCGTGTCTACTTTTGAGGGATGGCCTGGGTAAGTCCATAAAGCAATTTTACGAATAAGCATGAATTAAGCACGGGCTAATAAAGCCACTCCAGTGCATTCTTAAAGATAAAGCATTTTGTTCAATCTTAATGGAATGCCGTTTTAAAATACAGCATAACGATGTACTATTCGCATTTCAGTTTATTGTACGTGTCCATCGATTCAAACAAAGAAGACTTTGGACCAATTTACAATTTTCGACCCATAGTGGCAGCTTATTACATCATTTACATTATCATCATTGCCTTTTTCATGGTTAACATCTTCGTAGGTTTCGTTATCGTCACCTTTCAAAATGAGGGTGAACAGGAATACAAAAATTGCGAACTCGATAAGAATCAAGTAAGTAGCCTTAGTATGGAGCAAAAATTCGTTGCTTATTAAGATTTGCGATTAAATTCACTTATCAAGCAAACAATAAAGCCTGCGTAAATACACTGTTCTTACAATATATAATAGAGTTGTTGCTCGAGACGAAAAGATTAATCGAAAAATTAATCTTCCGTTCTAATTTTAAATCGGATTCGATATATCGCATCAAATATAACTTGGTTTGCTATCTAAGGAATTTCAATATTGATTATATTATAAAATTATTGCCGACGATAAATGTTATTATTAGTGCAGATGTTAGCAATTGATTAATTCTATAAATATTACTTTATACTCATCCTCGTAATAAAGGAGCACTTGTGTGGCGTTATTTTTGAGCGATGCAAAAAAAAAATAATAAAAATCGTATCTCGATGATTTGTGCGCATCTTCGGTCCGAGAGTCCTATTATCTACGGGCAAATTGTATTCCCTTGTTTCAAGATAATCGGTAACTTTTCGCAAATACCGTTCATAATTATCGCAGCCAATTTTATCATCAAGGGACTAAGATAAAAACTTGAAATTTTGAATTTTAACGCAACAGACCGACGAGTCGAAAAATCGTCTGCGCTCGTTATTCTAAATATCGAATAGGAGGAGCACCTCGCGAAAGCCGATATAACTATAGTGGATTGATATTGCGAGAGGCCCTCAAGCCCTAAAACAACAATTACTATGCCAACAGCGAAACTGCATAGAGTTCGCCCTGAAGGCGAAACCAGTTCGCCGTTACATTCCCAAGCACCGGATACAATACAAGGTTTGGTGGTTCGTGACCTCGCAGCCGTTCGAGTACACGATTTTCACCCTCATCATGATAAACACCGTCACCCTAGCGATGAAGTTCTACCAGCAGCCGAAGGCATACACGGACCTCTTGGACGGGCTCAATATGGTCTTTACGGCGGTCTTCGCTCTTGAATTCATTTTCAAGCTCGCCGCATTCCGCTTCAAAGTCAGTATAACTCGCTTTGCTCCTTAACTGTCGCAAGCTTTTCCTTCTCTATTTCCAATAGGAGTTTAATTTTTTCCACCGGCTCTCGTTTATTAGGGCTCGATAGGGAAGCTTCCCTCCCTCCGAGTTCAAAAGTAAACCTCTCTCGTGCTCCAAAGGCGAGTGCAATGGCGGCTCGCGAGCTCCCTTGAAAAGCCCACAACTTGAGAAGCATCGATTCGCTTACTGTATTATTATTAGCGAAGCGGCGGGAGCGGGGCTTAATTTTTTTTTTTTTTTTGCATTCGAGCCAATTAATAGCTCGCGCGAAAGTAACGATGGTCTATATTGGAGCATTACGTAAGCTCGGTTGTAAGCTTGTGGCATTTCATCGACGACTCGTAAATAGAGACTTTGACGATAACCATTGTTTCAGAATTACTTCGGCGATGCCTGGAACGTGTTCGACTTCATTATAGTCCTTGGGAGCTTCATCGACATCGTTTGCTCGGAAGTTACGGTACGTTTATGCGTTTTCCGATAGTTTGCCCAAATGAGGGAAAATGAAGTGCTCGACGTCGTTATTGCGAGACCGCGCGAGTGTTTGACAAAAGAAGGGGGGAGGGGGGTTGGGAAAAAAAAACAAAACAAAGAATTTCTTTCCAGACTGGGCCACCGGTAGGCATTTCCATCAACTTCTTTCGGCTGTTCCGGGTGATGAGGCTGGTGAAGCTGCTCAGCAGGGGCGAGGGCATCAGGACTCTGCTGTGGACCTTCATAAAGTCCTTCCAAGCCTTGCCCTACGTCGCCCTCCTGATCGTCATGCTTTTCTTCATCTACGCGGTCATCGGCATGCAGATGTTCGGCAAAATCGTTATCGACGACGGGACGCCGATACACCGCAACAATCACTTTCAAAACTTCCCGCAAGCCGTGCTCGTCCTGTTCAGATCGGCCACAGGTCAATTATTACAAGTACCGATTAAGTCAAAGCCGCGTCCCGGGCTAATTCTCTCGACTCGGCGGCCACCTTCTGCTATCCACGGCGTAGTTTCCCTTTGGCCTAATACTCTCAGCTCTCCGCTGTATTTCACCCCCGCGTAAAAAAGCTGTCGACTGTTTTATTTGTATTATTGTAAAGCCGCTAAGCTCTTACAGTTATTGTTCTCGCGTAATTTGCAGCCAACGGTATTTCTCGATTTGAAAAACTGCTTTTACCTTTATGAAATCTTACGGAGTTTGCGTTAGCGCGTGACGCAACGACTCGAAAAGTTATTATCCGTTGGCGAGCTTTACTCTGGCTCTATTTAGTTGCGGATCGCTAACAAATGTCAACGGGCTTTTATAATTGATAGGCGAGGCCTGGCAAGAGATCATGATGGCATGTTCCTACAGCGATAAAGTTGGATGTGTGCAGACGCCCTCGAGCTCTAACATGACGGAACAGCAACCGGAGAGCTGCGGCTCGGATTTGGCATTTCCATACTTCATATCATTTTACGTCCTCTGCTCATTTCTGGTGAGTTTTTTACATCCGTTGTCAATTCGTAGGACGCATTTGAAATAAACTCGAGTCGTCCTTCTGTGTCGGAGGAATATACCTTTCGTAAGGATAATAATGACTGGCTAAAAGTTCGGTAAAAATAACAACGCATCCCTCTGTAGGAGGGACATTTGCAACGGTGAACGAGCCTTGAATCGTTACAAAGATTAAATTTTTGTTCGCGGTAAGACTCCACAGGCTCGCCATACGGAAGAAGGCCCGATCCTACTGGTAAAAAGAGAGGAAATTTAGAATTTAGGCTAGAAAGCGTCGATCGACTCTCAATGTAATTTCACCCAGGAAGATGACGATGAGATTCCATCGAAAAAATGTAGGACGAGCTTAGGAGTAAGTTCCCTCCCTTCCAGATAATCAACCTCTTCGTGGCCGTAATAATGGACAACTTTGATTACTTGACGCGGGACTGGTCGATTTTGGGACCCCACCACCTCGACGAGTTCATTCGCCTGTGGTCGGAGTACGACCCGGACGCCAAGGGCCGGATAAAGCACTTGGACGTGGTGACGCTGCTGAGGAAGATATCGCCCCCTCTTGGCTTCGGGAAGCTCTGCCCCCACCGAGTGGCTTGCAAGGTTGGTACGGGCGACTGCGCGGGTGTGGGTGGGGGCCTCGCAAGGCTCGGGCTAAACTCTCGTCTCCGCATCAGAGGCTCGTGTCGATGAACATGCCGCTGAACAGCGACGGCACGGTCCTCTTCAACGCGACGCTCTTCGCCGTCGTGAGGACGTCCCTGCGCATAAAGACCGAGGGCAACATCGACGACGCGAACGCCGAGCTCCGGGCGGTCATCAAGAAGATCTGGAAGCGGACGAGCCCCAAGCTCTTGGACCAAGTTGTCCCTCCTCCGGGGGGTAAGTAGAAATAGGTTTTTTTTTTTTTACGACGCGAGGGCGGGAGCCTCGTCAGCGATTAGAATTAACCCCCCGCACGATCCTCCGATTTGGCTTCAGTCGACGACGAGGTGACCGTGGGTAAGTTCTACGCGACCTTCCTCATCCAGGACTACTTCAGACGCTTCAAAAAGAGGAAGGAGCTGGAAATGAAGGAGGGCGACAAGGACTGCCACAATACGGTGACGCTGCAGGTGAGGGACTTTTCATTGCATTCCTAGGCGGGCGCGAAAACAAGCCCTTCTAATAAAAAATACGATCTCTCTCTCTCTCTGTCTCTCTCTGACGATCAAGGCTGGCTTGAGGACACTTCACGAGGCCGGGCCCGAGCTGAAAAGAGCAATATCCGGAAACCTCGAGGAGCTCATGGACGACAATCCGGAGCCTATGCACAGGGTAGGAAACGCCAACAATTTCAAAATCGATTTTCGAGCCTTCAATCGTTAATCGGGCAAATTGACCTTTTGCAGAGAAACCATTCGTTATTCGGTAGCGTTTGGTCGAGTATGCGCAGAGGACACCACAGCTTCAATAGGGCGAGATCATTGAAGCTGAATTCCAGCAGGTCTAAGGTAAAGCCGCGCGAAGGATAGTCTGTCGCTGGGAATTGCTTACCTATCGCTCAAAACTGAACACGTTTCCTACTTTTGTTTACTCTTCTATCTTGTTGTTTTTTCTTTGCATTATATCTTTCTCTCTCTCTCTCTCTCTCTACAAAAATGCGACGTCTATTTTGCACCAACGGGATCGAAGGATTCTCTCGAGGACTCTCGCAAAAATTGTCGCCAAGATAAGACAGAGGAAGCAAGACTTCTCAAAAAAAAAAAAAAAAATTATCGACGCAAATCGCACTCCTTTATTATCGCTTGTTTGCGTCTGGGCCGAAGAAAAAACGTCACGCTCCTTCGAGACTTCTTTGGCTTGATTGCGCCAGGCCGGCTTTTCACCTCCGCAGCTAAAAACCTAAGCACCCGAGCATCCGCCCAGAGTGGCCCCCCCCCAACCCCTTCCCACGGTCCCACCGGCCAAACTCCTGGCGTCCTCTACGCCCGCACGCAACCGCGACTCTTGTGCACTGCTGGTAACGAGCATAGCGAGGCCGGCCACGAGGCAGGCAAGGCCAATAATAATCCCGAATGAGCCGAGCCGAGCCGCCGACGAGGCCCTGGAGCGCGATCCCATTAAAATTTATCTGTATGTGTTTTCAAGGCCTCGCCGACCAATTCCATAGATTTCCTGCCATATTCTTCGTTGCAGAGAGGAGGACCGGACGCTCCGAATCAGATCAGCGCGAGATCCCACCAGGTCGTGCCCAACTTTGCGAGGTAGGCTGGCGCGCGGGCTCAGCGCTCGTGGGGGTTTGGGGGGCGGGGGGGCAGGGGGGCTTGCAGCCTTGGAGGGGGGGGGGCCCAGGAGGAAGCTCGATGACAAAGCCTGGGATTTCGGTTTCAGCGGACTGAACGACAACGCCGTGGGCCAGTTGGGCGTGGAGCCGCGCCTCATGGGCCCACAGGAGAGTATACCCCTGAGGCCGCTGAGCATCTTCGGGGCCCAGCAGCTCGTTAATTATCGGGCGCCCCACAAGCTCGTCGAGTAAGTAGCACCGGGATAACGAGGCTCCTGGTCGCAACTCGGCCTCACTGGCATTTGGGTGCATTCCGTGTGGACGGGAACCCGACACGCAGTCTTGCCTCTCTTTTCCCTACAAGCATACGACCAGCGTCTTATTTTTATACACGCACACACACGCACACACACACACACACACGTCCACCCTCACAAGCGCACAAGCCCACATTATAAATATATTATGGCTAGTTGTCAAAAACTTTTTCTCTCGACGTACTTTTTTATATATATAAATATATATCTATATATTCAAGGAACCCTTTTCGATGTCCCGTGATGTGTAGTGCATGAGAGATAGGCTCGACTTGTCGTTAAAGTATCTCCCCCTCATCCCCGCCGCGGCACCGCCAACACCACCGATTAAGGATATAAAAAAAAAACCCTTCCCAACCACCCCCTCCGGTCGATATTTCATTCAACGGCCCTCTTCTTACGGAACGATTTCTCTTCCCCCTCCCCCTCCCCCACTTACTTTTTCACGTTACACATATCTGATATTTTATCACTAGTTCTAAATCGTACGCCACATTATTTATACGGCAAGCACAAAATCATGCTATTCTCATTACCCTCTGCTAAGGACACCCGACGAAGATAAGACACTTAAGCCAAATACCCCGTGCCTTTAAAAATACTTAAAAATTCTTTTATACTTTGCTCCAACCCCCCCCCCCTCTCCTCTCCCGACCCTCCGCCCTTTTTTATCTGCAGTTTTTCACAAGGCCATCTTTGGCTCAAAGCTTCAATGGCGCTCTATCGTGGACAGAAAATTATAACAAACTTGCCGATCGACAATGAAGCCTACGTAGTGTACATTTTTTTCTAACTCTCAACTTCTCTACCGATTATCGATTATCACTATCATCACCAATTAATGATTATTCATTTTTATTAATTCTTAATTACTTATTATTATTATTATTATTATTATTATTATTATTATTAGTATAACAGGCACGATCGTTAAGTGTTTTAAATTTTAGAATTGTTATTTTCCTTCAATCATAAGTTTTCCACTGTTTCTCATTATTAAAAGCCATCGGCGTCATTGTTATAGTACAGCCGATCGATTTATCACTGCCAATTTCATACGCCCGTATAAGGGATTTCAAAAGTCCTTCTTGTGTGTACAAGTTTATATCTTGAATTTAATGTTTTTATCTATCTGTAAACTAGTAGGACAAATATTTTTTTTTTTACACACACACACACACACACACACACACACACACACACATATATATTATAATATATCTTTTCACTGTTTTTTCTTTCTTCTTCGTAATCATCTTTTACCGTACCAAAATGTAATTGTTTTTCTTGTAAATTTGTAAGAACCGGCAATGGTCGAGACTGAATTCCCTTGTTCCCACGATCGAATGGCAAACGAGGTATTATTTAATCATCAACAGGGAGGGATGAATTAGCTTATCGTTCTAATCGCATCGTCGAGCAGGGGAATTCCGTGCAACGGTGCGACGCAAGCGGATAAAGTACAAAGTTGAATTATTCTCGTTGAAAATTTTTCTCACTAGAGACTCCGGCCCTCAAAAGTTTAAAAGCAAAAAAGAGGAGCTCCGAACAAAGCAAGAGTATAGTCTCCTCGTTATTTATTTACGTCTTATTTCAAAATACCACCGACGGGATAATATGCATACAAAAGTCACCTAACCGGTAGCGCGACGCACAACAATAAGTTGATTAAAATATGACCATTAAACGTACAAAGCATCGATCGAGGAAAACAAAGCAATCCTCGACGGATCTTTGCGTTCATTGCTTATCGTTATCCGTTTTTCCGAGCTTCTTGTTCATTGTCGTACGTTTCAGTGGACCAGGTAGCGGTAACTATCTCCATCCAAATAGGGATTATGGTAAGACCTGTAGTCAGGAAACGTAGATAAATTAAATTACGATATAAGAATTTTTTTTTTTTTTAAACGGGTGTCTTGTGCTTCGCCAGCTTGCCGATAACAATCGCTTTTTCACCGAAGTTTCCCTCTAAAGAACTGCGCCACCTCCCTTGCGGAGATGCGCCATCCGATTGGCAACGGGGTTGGGGATTGGCCTCGGAGCCGATCGGGGCCCGAAATTTATTATCAATCAAAGCCGTCGCTGGCCTCGAGTGAAACGGACAGTGAAATGCAAAAATTAACGATGTTTGCCTTTGCCCGGTTTGCTCACGTTACGTATTCTGCAACTAATGATATTTTGCCTTTTGATTTTGTCGGCCAAATAAACACGCATGTGCACGAAACCGTATCATCATCATCATCATCATTATTATTATTATTATTAATGTTATTATTGTTATTAATTCGCTGCCTTCTTAATTAATTGCGTGCTTCGACAACCCCGGGATACCATATTGTATCGGTCGATCACTTATGTCGCTGTTGTTTCTCTCTCTCTCTCTCTCTTTCTCTTCTTTTCTTTCTTTCCTTTTTAATAGCATATTTAATTTGCCGAAGGAGATTTCGTAGGGAGCGCCTTAAGAGGCATGCACTCGTCGCTTAACGCAGAATAAAAAAGGATCCGAAGCATGTAAATAAACGAATTCGACCCCGTAGTAAGAATACGTTATTCGCCGTTATTCATTTATCTTGTAGAGTATTTTAATAGTATTACGCGTGCGCTTTCCTACCATCCGAATGTCATTGGCACAACTCGAACAAATGCTCCATTACTACTATTGTAACTACTACTACTACTACTACTACTACTGCTGACATTATTATTACAATTATTGTTATTGTTACTATTGTTACTGTTATTATTAGTATTGTTGTTGTCGTAGTTGTTCTTGTTGTTGCTGTTGTTGTTGTTGTAAGCATAAGATTAGAATCGATAAAGCAATTTTAGTTGAAGAATTGTGCACCATAAGGGAAAGTAGATGAGGAAATATTTCTCAGTCTGGCCAGACCATTGGATTATTTTTATTGAATTTAAAGCGGGGCTGAAAACGTAAGCAATCGAGCTCTCTTGGATTAGTTAAGAAAAAAGGGACTCTTGGCTAAACGATGAAATTGGCCCTGGTCTTGGCAGGGAAATAAAATAAAATCGAAGCTATGGCAAATTGTCCGTTGTCGCAAATCCTCCCGTCGAGCCTGGCCAGACATCGGGAAGAATCTCCTGCCCGAAAGTGGAACAAGCAACCGGATTAACGGTGCACTAGAGATACCTCGAGCATAAGAGGACAATGTTGACGATAATGAAATAAGGAAAGGAAAGGAAAGGAAAGGAGAGTAGAGCAAAGTGGCTGGAGGAGGAGGAGAGGAGGAGAGGCGGTGGGTGGCGCGTGTGTAATCGGAGGAATGTGCGTGTGATTGTTGGGGGTTGCGGCGTCGCAGTCTTCAGGACGGAGTCGAGCGGCAGTTGACGGGCCCGAGGTCGTGGAGCTCCTCGCGGCGGTTCCGGTTTGGCGGGCCCGCGGCCGAGGAGCCGAGCTCGACGTTGCAAGCGGCAGCGGCGCGGCCCGAGGCGCAGCCAACCTCGGGGGACACCTCGCTCGGGGCCCCAGGCTCGAGCCCCTTGGCCTCGTCCTCGTCGGCGGGTGCCGGGACCGAGGCCCCGCAGCAGGCCCACCGGACCCGGGCGCGGCCCACCTGGAGCTCTAACGGTACGACGGCACTGCACCCAATGACCCCCACCCGCCCCCCCCGCACCCTCCGTCGCCTCTCCGGTGCACGAGCCCGCGCCCCGCAAGAGCGGACTCCTGGCTCCGGGTGCCTCCCAAGGTGCGTCGAGCTGGCCGGGCAATGTCGGATCCAAGGAGAGGAAGCGGCCCACTCGATAAAGTCACCCGTTGGTCGAGGCTCGTGGCGGAGGGGCGCCGAGTCGCGGGCACCAGGTGCGCCCATGTGATAACGAGAAAATAAAGCCAAACAAAAACCCCCTCTCACTGCTGGCACACGGGAGCAGAGCACGAGCGGCGAGGAAAGAGCGGAGAGGTAGAGCCGGAGAACGGGGCCAGCGGGCCCAAGGCGGACCCAGAGGACTCGGAGTCGGAGGACTCGGAGGACTCGGAGGACTCGGAGTCCGAGTCCGAGTCGGAGGAGTTCGGAGCGGCGAGCTCCCTCGAGAGCTCCTCGGACTGCTCGGGGAGCGAGCGGAGCCCGGGCCAGTGGCTCCAGGCCGAGGGGAGCCCGGGGCCCCAGGAGCCTCGCTCCCGGCGGCCGGTCGGGCAGAGGAACTCCTCGCCCTGCGCCCGGGCGCCCCCCCGGGAGAAGCCCAGGCCCAAGAAGAGCATCTCCCTGTCGCTGCGCAGCAGATTCGGCAGCGGCTTCAGGAGGGGCAGCGAGTCGAGGTCCGTCGCCAACGGGCTCAAGCTCGCCCAGACGCAGGCCATAGCCGTCGCCAGCTTCCTCGCGGACGTCGAGCAGTGGCGGGTCTGCGGCGACAACTGCTTCTCCCATCGGGCTTCCTATCACGGCAGAGGTGAAGCCCGGGGCCGAGCTCCGCCGGCCCCCGGGGCCCGGCCCCATCCGCCCTAGCCGCAGCCCTTCTTTAACCGGGGCCGGCCAGTCGATAGCCCTTCCCGCTCACCCGCCCCGTGGAAAATCTAGGCCTCCTCTCGCGATTGCCTGGATTTGCCACGAGGCTTGACTCCTCCCCTTCAGGCATAGCGCAATGCCGTGTTTGTCTAAGACGAGAGCGCGACTTCCCGCTTCGTGAGATCTCAACACTATTGCCCGCTATTACTTGCGTCGCCTCCTCCCAACCCTTCATTTTCCACGTACTACGAGTGCTCCAAAGTTTCAAATGCCCTAATGTCCTTTTGACGGAATTTTCATCCAGCGTAACGCGCTATTTATTTAACCTCGAAGGTTCGTTTGCTCTGTTTAGATTGAACGTCACGCTGCGCCTCGGGTACGATTTCGTTTCATTCGAATGACTTCTCATTTCTGTTCGGCTCGCAATATCGATAAGACCAAGTTTCCTTTCCTTGGATTGAACACACACACACACATATATATATATATAACTATTGTTTCATATTATTGCACGTGCAAATCACGCGGATGAAAGGAGAAGGAGAGGAGAATGAGACAATCGTTAGCGGCGAAAGTAATACCAGCGGGAAGGGAAATCACGAGGCGGATAATCGGGGTAAAGCCGAGCATAAGGAAAGAGCAAAGTAAAAAGTATTTTTTGTGGTTGTCGAACGTTGCTCGAAGCATGCCTTAATTATTTTTGTTTTACTTTTATTTGAATCCTCAGCGCAATTACTAACGGACTCAATTTCTAAAGAACTAACGTTATGACTTGATTCTGTGACTGTAGAGCTTTGGAATTTGGCGATGCTTTGAAGCGTAAGAGTGTGGATGTGTGCCTCGAAGGGTGAATGGCCGAGCGAACGGGACTCTCGGGAGCGACAATTGAGGGGGGAGGACCGTCGAGGGTAAACAAACGTAAAAGTAGGACATCGGAGGCCGAGTGCACTCGATGTTATCGCGAAAGAGGGGGGGGGGCAGGCAAAGAAAAAAAACCCCGCCGTGACGTTGAACGGCCGTCGGCTCGACGCTCGACGGCCAGTGGCTCGGATACTCGCGCGGTAAGGGGCCGAGACCTCGAAGGGACCTCCTGAGAGTCCTCGGGAGGATAAAGACCGGCAGCTCCCCCGTCAATTGTCCTCGAGGGTTGGAGAGGAGGGCTCGGGCAGAGTCGCGCGCCCCGGCGGCGAAGCTGCCGAGCCTCCGAGTGAACGTCGAGCGCCTGTTTCGGGGGCTTTGTTCAGCGGGGCTCCAATAACGCAGAGCCGGGCTCAATCGCACAATTCGCTCATCCAGTGTCCTGGGCCGGAGAGAGCAACGGCAGCGTCGGCACGGGCCGGCTGTCTCACAGCCTGCCGGGCAGTCCAGCCGACAGGAAGCCGAACTTCGAGGTCATCGGTAGCGCCGAGAGCCTCGTCGGAAGGGTGAGTCTCGCAGCCCGGCGACTCTCGAGTCGGACCCCTCGTCTTTTTGCAATTGACCGCGAGCGGGCCGAAGCTCGGGGGGAGGGCCAAGAGTCGAAAGGATCGTTCCTCCGGGAGATTATACCCCCTTGGAGCTGAGCCATTCGAGATAAGCATTCGACGGTTTGGAGCCGCAGGTGCTGGTGGAGCAGGGCCTCGGCAAGTACTGCGACCCGGACTTCGTGCGGTACACGTCCCGCGAGATGCAGGAGGCGCTGGACATGACCCGCGAGGAAATGGACCGAGCCGCTCACCAGCTGCTGCTTCAGGAGCGCCGCGGGCAGCCCCTCACCTACCAGCTTCAGCAGCAGCAGCAGCAGCCAACGTCACCGGGTAACCAGCAGCAGCAGCAGCAGCAGAGTTGGAGCGGGCTGCCGCCGAGTCAGGATCTCTCGACGGTCGACTACCGACCGCTCCAGGACCGATGCCACCAGAGCCAGCAGTCGCCCTCTTAGCGAAGAGCCGCCTCCCTTCGACGCTTCGACGAGCTTCTCCGACGATGAGCCCCACCGGCCCCGTTCGGAACTCACCCGAGGACCTCACTCCTCGGCCGGACCTCGGTCCCCGAGCATTTCAATTTCAAAGAAGGGCTGGGCCCTCGGTCCGGCCCTCCCTCTCACTTTCAGAGCAAGAGTCCATTGGGAGCCGGGCCTCTCCTCCCCGCTTTAATTATAAATTTCGACTTTGTTTTTAAGGAAGTTAATAACATTGTAGCATCCCCCACCAAATGAGATTTTTCATCATCGACCAAGTGTATTCTTCGAAGATTCGTACAATTTTCATTCGCACCGATTGCTTGCGCCCTATGCCAAGCCCAATGGAGGCCGGCAGACGATTTCGGAATGCTGACGTCGCGCTCCTCGTCGAACAATGAAGCCGAGCCAATCCTTGTTCTGCGTACATGCGAGGGACCGATTGGCCGTTCTTGCCTCGGCCGAGGAGCCGCGCACCGAGGGAATATTTTTATTACCTTACGCACAATCGATTACTACTGTCTCCCCGTGCACGAGGAGCACGAGCTCGGAAAGAGGCAACTTGATCAGAGACATGCCTGAGCGAGAGAAAGAGCGCGCTTGTGTGTGTGTGTGTGTGTGCGTCCGATGCGTGCTTGCGTGCGTGCGTGCGTGCGTGTAAGATAGAGAGAGAGAGAGAGAGAGAGAGAGACGAGACATCCTATCAAGTCTATTTATTCTTTTTAATCCTGTATATACGATGGCGGCAATTACATGCGTGAAACGGTGCAGGCATTGCGAAAAATCATAACATAATGTCGTAAAGTACGATACAGTGAACAATTTTCGATTCAAGTGCATACTTTAACGAGTTATTATATTACAAACATTATGCAAAGTGTAGTGTGAATCCTCAAGTTTAATGTTTGAGACTATATTAATTTTTTGTAAGGGAATGACTGTTATAAATTATTTGTTTCATTTTGTAAATACTATTGTAGCCTTAAAATTATCCTTTCACGGTAGAGTCTATTGTTTAAATTCAAAATTTTGTCATTAATTATATTATTTTACTATTGCCTCCTATTATAATTATACAATGTACTCTGCATTGTAACAATGAGCAGCTGAGAAGGAAAATTCTAAAATATGTTTCATTTGAAGAATAAAATAATTGAATTTTAGAAAAACTTAATCGACGCTTGATCTTCGCCAGATAAATTCTGATAAGATAAGATCTAACTCAAATTGAAATTAATTTTAAAAGTATATTGTATTTTTTTTATTTTTTTTTTTTTTTTTTTTTTTTTTTTTTTTTTTATTTTCATTTTAAACTTCTTAATTTACCTTCAATAGGTTTGATATATCTTATGTCTTTGAATGCCCTTTATTTAAAGTCATAAAAAAAATTAATTCAACTAACCTGAAGAGTTCATCTTTTAAAGTATTTTAATAAATGTAAGATATGCTTATGGCTTATTTTAACGAAACCTTGATTTCACATGTGTTTTGATTAGTATTTTGAGGCATTAATTCCTTGTTATAAATTATTATTACTCTCTCGTCCATAAAATATCATACCTGCATTGGTACGAGTATTTATTTTAAATTTTGTTCCCTATGATTTTATAGGTGATTTATTAGGCAAACTTTCTAAATGGATTTTTTTATTTTTGTCGCCTTCTTATCAGTTACGACGAAAGGATCTATTAAAATCTCGTTATCGTACAACTAATTGTATATACATGTAAATGATCGGCTCGATGCAATTGTATTTTAAACATTTGTATTAATAAAAATTTATAGTGATCTTTGTGAATAAAAGAAATTTTTATAAGGGCTATCTACATTTAAGGTAAAATTCAAGCTTTTAATAATTACTAACATTTTCAAATAATTATAAATACAACATTATTTGTACGTAAACACAATTATTAACTACACTGTTAAATGTTTTATGTGTGATATAATAAAAACGTAAATATCCAAATTTACAAAAACCGAAGTTTTCGAAATACAATTGATACCTACATATACATATTTATTGAAAGCATGCGTATGAATTACAACGCTATAAAACGTTAAAAAAAAAAGCTAACGAAAAATTAATGCCTCAATGTACTAGACTTATTATAATAAATTTTATACACGTTCGTGCGTAATTATGAAAGCATAAATCATACATCACATAATGTTTTGTTTAAAGATAAAAACCTTAAAGTAAAAAGTTATTTGAAACGTAACAAAGATTTTTATACAACTTTCCAAACCGCAGCAAAGATCATAATCATATAGTCAAATACAAAAATAGTTACTTTATTAATAAAATTCATAGAAATCGTTCGATACGTGTAATTTAAACTTTTATTATTAATGACTGTAATTAGGACTTCAAAAAATTGTTCTTTTTGACAGTTAAGAGTATTGATGCTCTTATTTATTATTAATATTATTATTATTATTATTATTATTTCTATTAGCATCATCATTATTATTATATTTGCTAATATTATTACTACTATTATTAATATTATTATTATTATCCTAATTATTATTATAATCATTATTTGGTTGATGAGAATAAAATAAAAATAAATAAAAAATGCACAATCTGAAACATATAAATTAAAATTTCGTTTTCTCAAAGCATGGGCCAATGATAAAAGAATTTTACCATATTTGTAATTGTTGAAGTTTAATATGACTGATACTTTAACTTTTTTTTTTTCTTCAAAATTCTTACCTACTCAAATTGATGCTATTATTCAAAAATTATCTTTCATTTCTCTGTCTCTGTTATTCTCTCTCTCTCTCTCACTCTTCTGTTGAATAATAAAATTTAATTATCTTGGCGCATGCTAGAAAAATGCAACGATAATTGACTTTTCTATTGTGATTAAATAATTTTAAACTCTTAGTGAAATACATTATTAAATATTTAACGTAAAGTATATAACTTTAATTAATTTAATTATGATTGATTTGGTATAATATAATTATGCATTAAAATAATTTTATTTCACTTGTAAAGTTCTATTATAACTGAGTCGTTCTATTTTTGTTAGCTTGCATAAAATCTATTTATATACTGTTACTAAAATATTAATTTACTTCGGTAAAAATAAAAATTTAACAAATAAATATAAAGGAATTTATAAAATTCAAATTGTATAAAAAGAAATTTCGCGTGAATTTAAAAAATAAAATGTACCAATGATTAATTTCATTTACCCCTGAAAAGTCAATTGTGATTGTTTTTTTCTATGTACACTTCGTAAAAAACTGTCGTATTTTTTCGTACAAAAGATCTTACAGAAGAGATTACAAGTGCCTAAGTATCAAATAACATTTATTCGGACCAGCGAAAACTTTATTAATCTAGTAAAAAAAAAAAATACAATTTACGAGCATCTATTATATAAAGAGTTTTGTCGATGCAAACTGGTAAGCAATTCGAGCAGAAATAAATTCGGCAATCCAAGTTTCAAGATTTAATTACCGACAAATATGTTGAATCTGTTGTATCCGTGTATGTATACGCGTTTAAAGAGAATTTTAAAATTCAGTACCGTAGTAGAAAAGGATTAAGAGTCGCGAGGAGGAGGAAACGAACAGCAAGTTAATTTTCAAAATACCTCTGTATTATTTCATATTTCAGAAATAAATACAAATTTTAAAGCACGATTCGTATAGAAGCATTTGTAATATTAAAAACATTTAACTTTTGTAATCAATTTTATTCGCGTAGCTTATTTTAACACAATAAAATAAAAGTATAGGGAATACAATAACCGCGATAAAGGGTTTAAATTGAGTTTTAAATATAAAAATAAACAATTGTGTAACAATTTTATTGATACTATGCATAATCGAGTTATTGCCGCCGATTTGTAATGTTTATATTACAATGCGTTAAGGTCGAAGGATACTTTTCTTTTTGAAAAGCGTAAATATTGATCACCAACTCTGAAATAAAATCATAGCGCCGATATTTGAGCTTCGTTATGAAACCGTATTTTTACGAAAATTAATTATATTGCTCCAGGGTACGCATATTACATAAGACAAACGGTAGAAGTGACGGTTTTCCTTTTCCTCGATTGCTCTGCTTATGATATGACGTACTTCAAATATTTTAATAAAATTAACAGTATCGTGCAATAAGTTGGCAATGCTCGAGAAGAAGAAAAAAATAATGATAAGGTATATAATAATTGAACAAATTCAACAGACTGTCCGCTAGTATTATCTAATCGAAGATTTTCGCCAAAAGTTAGTTGCGATGCGTTAGACGCGGATTTCAAGCCCGTTGAGTAAAAAGATAAGGGGTTGATTTCGAAAATACTTTGCCGAGCTCTTTTTTTGACAAAAATCCTCGATTTTACAATAATCCTTATATGTGCCAGATAATTGTATATTCATCTTGGACATTTGAAAGGCGCAAGGAAGATAATTCCACGGTCCATCGATAACAAAAGTAGCTTTAATCGTAAAATCGTTGCCCTTGATTACGAGAGGAGAGAGGACAAAAATTAGACGACAAGAAACAGTTTTAGACCAAGCATGAGATATTGCATACATGGAAGAGAAATAATTTTTAAAAAATAATGAAACCCAACTGTGAGTACTATAGTTATACATGTGTAGTGGCAATTTTCATCTGAACGTAAATTAAATAAGATTAGACTTAGATAGTTTTATGCTTTTTGTATGTACAACAAAACTTTATTCTCCATTAATCTGAAAACCAACGCTTTTCTTAAATTAAATATTACACGCCATTTAAAGTATAAATTACGTTGCAATGAATTAAATTCATTAAAATGCCTTTCTTGCAAGGGCATTTCATATTTCATGGCTTTTCTTAATTTTACAGTGAATAATTATTACGAGACTGATATTTATAAATTTATCGATTAACTAGTCGCATGCCGTCGACGTACAATTATAACGAAATTTTCATGGTCAGAGAAATGCCGGGAATAAAAAGTCTTCGAAACTTGCATTGAAAACATACATTGATTGATTTAAATTCGATATTAAGTTGTGCTAAATAACGCAGAAATATGTGTCCTACGCATTTTAAGTAAGGTCGTATTTGAATAAATGAATAGTGACGTTTGGTTAATTGCCTTATTTATTACTTAATCGATAATTAATATCATCTCGACCGTTGAGTATTCATTTTAATGACTCCATTAGACAAATTCGCAATTATAAAAAAAAAATGATAAGATTATAATATTTGTGCAATTTCAGAACATAAACGTCAATGTAATATAAAGTATAGAATCTGTAAGAATCCCAATGTGTGCATAATTAAGTTGACCATCGTTAATAATAAATTGTAAAGAAAAGATTAAAAAAGTAGAATATTTTTTTGTACCATTTCATTCAAGGACAATCTAGCATTTCAAATGTAAGGTTTTTTTTTAATTAAAGGTTTTATTGAAGGCGCTCAATTATTGAAAATAATCGTGAAAAAGTTTTAACGCACAATGTCAAAGTAGGGTTTTACAAATAATATCATTCGGGTAAATAAGTAAAATGATACAAAAATTAATTAATGATTATCGTAGAATAGAAAAATGTTAATTTTAGCGAACAATAGAAGCATATTTTTCATTGAAATCATTATAACATACTTAAATTAAGGACATCGGCGTTTATTAAATAAAATTTATGGCTTAAAACTTAAGCAACATTTCAATTGTAGCATGTAAATATCAGTATTAATGAAAATACTTATAATATTGAAATAAATCAATAAAACTATTAACAATCACTTATGACGATCCTCTCACTCGTAAAAAAATTTTATTTTCTCTCGGCAAAAAAACAAAAGTTGAAATAGTAAAAATACATCATGGGAATCTAGTTTAAAAGAACAATTCAAGGAAAGAAGCTCACGTACAACTTTTACCATTTCTTTTCATTAACGCGAAAATCTAATGAAATTGGCAATAGCTACTGTGTGTACAATTGTTACGAAGTATAAGCTAAATAAACGTAAATTCATAAGCATTGTCGAGTATAATGTGACGACAGATATATGAAAAATGATAAAAAATCATAGCCGCTATTTATGTTAATAATAATTACGAAATTTGCTTTATCCAAAGTCATAACACTTTCCGATCGCAAATCGGAGCGACGTTCATTGAATTCCTTAAGTATTGTTTTTCCTGCAGCTTAATTATAAATTAAGTTGCAGCAGATTTATTTAAAGCTTATAATAAATAAAGTTAAATCAGGCATTTATGCATTATTCGTTGGAGCACTTAAAGTATATTTAGAATAAGTATTTTCATAGATTTTAACTCGCTTATAGGTAGGAGAACGAGCAATGAAAACTACTTTGATTTTATTCGTTCAATTTACTGACATTTCCTTCATTCTTGCAGTTGTTTTACTTATCTTACATTAATTACAAGATCGTTTAGAAATCGCAAAAATTAAAGTTAAAACGACCAAAATTTCAAAACATTTTTTGTACATTTTCTCTCTGAAGAGTATCTCACTGACGCGACGAACTTATCTCGATATGAAAACGTCCTATTTAATTAATACATCATTTAAGTTAAGTGGAGTGTTATTATGTCTAAAGAAGACGCAGGGCTACAATTTCTATTTTCGTAAGTCTTGTGTGATAAAAATGTCTTGACTGGAACAAACGCCGATAAAGCAGTAACACCCCTGAAAGCTATTCTTTTCTCATTTGCAGGCGCGTGCCAACATTACTTCAGTATTTGTGCTGCTTTTTTGGCCTTCACTAATTCAACTAATTCCTGCAAGGAGACAATTTTTGTTACAATCCCAAACATCGATCGATCCAGAGTAAAATTCCATTATTTATCGAAGCGTTCGCGGTGCATGATTAAAACTGGCTAATTTATCATTACTAGTAAACTACTGTAAGAGAAGAAGAAGAAGAAGAAGAAGAAGAAGAAAAAAGAAAAAAAACAACAATGAAAGCCGAGGGCCAAAATAAAAACGCGTGCACTAACCTTGTATCTTCTCATGCATTCCTTTTTCGTTCTGGATGGTATACACGCGGAAATCTGATCCCACCTGTCCGAAACTGTGGCCGGATAAGTTTTAAGCGCCTGCTCGAGTAGCTTTTGCTCGGCCGGGGTCCAGGGCGCTGCCGACGGGGCCGCCTCTTTTTTATCCCTGGCCTCGGCGTCGTTCGCCTTGACAGCTGGAGGAAGAGAGCAAAAGGTAAGACAGAGAGGTCGGGCTCTGGAGGCCCTCGGCCCGGGGGCTCGTCTTACAGCTGGGTTTGCCGTTCACGAGGGGGTTCTCAAGTCTCTCCGTGAACGCGGGCATCCTCTCGTCCAGGTCCTTGTGCTTCTTCTCGGCGATGAAGTTGTCGTAGGCCTTCCTGTTGGCCTGCTCCTTCAGGCTCGACTTGCTGTAGTCCGTCGACTGGAGATCCTTGGCCTTGGCCAGGACTTCCTTGGCGTCGCGCTTCCCCGTCCCGGAGCTGCTGTGCTGGTTTATGAAGTTGGCCACGACCTCCCAGCGCTGTATCGTGCACGCGGGGAAGAGGTTCACTGCCTTTATCAGGAGCTGGAGGTCGGCCTCCGACCAAGGCAGCGTGTGGCCCTTCGCCTGAAACGGCCCCACGTTATATTTTACCGTCTATCGCCTCGGGGGGGGGTGATAACGGCCTCGAGCGCGACTACTCGCCTGCTTTTGCTCCTGGGGCTTGGCCTCCGCGTGAGTCAAGGCTGCCCGGCGCTCGGCCTCGATCCTCCTGTCCACCTCGGCGATCAACTTGACGAAGGCCGGCTTGCCCTCGGACCTGAGGCTTCTCACGGACTCCTCGAGCTGCACGAGCTTGAAGAGCTCGCACACCTTCTCGACGTTCTCCATGTGCCTGATGCTCTCCTCCGGGGTTTCGGCAAAGTAGCCCTTCTCCTGCACAAGATCGATATCGACTGTTATGGTTACTCTTAAGGCCTCCCCCTGCGGACCTCCTCCCACGGAGGAAACGTTTTAAAAAGAGAGGGCCAAACGAACTTTGCACAGGTCCCTGAAAATCTTGCGCTCCCGGCGAAGGGCCTTCTTCTGGGCCTCTCGCTCCTGCTTGAGGACCTCGGTCTTGGCCCGCTCCTCGGCCTCGCGCTTCTCTTTCTCCAGTCGCTCCCTCTCGGCGGCCTCCCGAGCCAGACGCTCCTCCTCGAGCTGCCGAGCCTTGGCCACCTCCTGCTTCGCCCGCTTCGCCGCCTGCTTCTTCTCCTTGTCCTGCTGCTGGAACATCCTTATGCGAGGGTCGAGGCTGTAGGCCATGTCCACGAGCGTGCGTATCCTCACCATCTCCTCCTTCTTCTTCTTCAGCCGGACCGGTTTGTTCTTCTTCTCGATCCACTTGCGCATCTCCCGGCTAGAGGGGTTTCATTTCATCCTCGATTACTATCCTCCCTTCACCCTTCCTTCGTTTACAATGGCTAATAACCGCGCGGTCCCCGCACCGATTTAGCTTATTCCAACTTCCGATACTACAACTCCGTCGAGTTTAATTTTTAAGGCTAAAGAAAACAAACTGACTCTTACTTACTCTTGCCCACTTTCCTTATCTTCTTCGTCTTGATAGGAATACTCTCGCCAAGACTCAAAGTCGTACCAAAACATATAGAACTTTTCCACCCGTTCCCTTGGAGTGCTTGCATCGCCTAGTTGTGGAACGTGCGGCTTTATAGACCAGCGAGAATTGTCTTTGAATGCTTTGCCCAGTACTTCGTAAAAATTTTCCTTAACTTCCTTTTCGTTTGGCAAATTGTCGCTGAAGTATGGATCGATGCTGTCGTAACTCCTCCTCTTAATTGGATTACCAAGCGTTTCCCAAGCTTTGGTTATACACGTGAAATAATCGTCGTCCGATCTGATTTCTTCGCCCATAGCCTTTCTTTTATCAGGATGGTGTCTCAAAATTTTATGCTTATCTGCATCGATAAAGTGCTTTAATAACAATTTTATAAAATACCGGGTATTTTGTATGTAGAATGTAAGGTCGAGAGTTTAATTTAATTTCCCAAACTCACATGCTCTTTTGATAACGTCTTCGTTGGCTCTATGTCGAATATTCTTAATGCCAAGAACAGCATAGTGGTCTTGCTCCTTCCAATGCTTGGGGTCCAAGGATCGCAGATAAAGAATATCATCCTCGAACTCGTAGTTAGAAAAATCTTCCTCCTCGTCTTTGTTTCGATAATTGATGGTCGTATCAACCCTGCCATGATTACCTTCCAACACTGATTTCAACCATGCTTTATGTGAAACGTAGACTACCAAGGATTTTGACGTAGATTTCTCCATTCTATCATTGGCTGGAATGTTGGGAATGTTAATTTTCCTAATTAAAATTAATCAAGGAAAAATTGGATGCAATAATTTAATTAAGAGAACGAAGAACAATTTAAAAATAATATATAAATAAATGATTGGCAATGGTTGGGCTTCTCGTTCTATTATTAAACCTTCAATATAATTTCGTAATATGATACAGTGGCCAGGTAATGGCAAGCATTTATTAAAGCAAAAAATGTTAAAAAACTTGAATCTTAATCGTTTTGAAAGAGACGAGCTATATGATAAAAGGGCGATACTCGCAGGGTGAGGCGGAGCCCAAAAAATAGATCTGAAAATACCTCAAGGGTCTTGTAACCATAGAGAGGGAATTAACAGGAGGCAATCGTGATAATTTCGAAGTGCTGTACATGTGCGTGCATTCTACGAAACGTCACTGTTCCACGGACAACACTGAAAATATCTCGACACGTGACAATAAAGCCAACAGTCTTTTAGAACTTTCGAGGCTCCGGCCAGTCTCGCCATTCAACATCGCTGTTAAATTAATTGATGCTTTATGGTTTTTTTTGTTTGGCGACGGTAACGTTTGAGGCACAAGCCGAGTCTCGTATAAACATAACCTAAAAGGGTCCTCTAAGAGGGCACCGATGAAAGAGAAGATAAAGGAGGAGGCCCAGACGACTTTACTAATCGGAGGGTTTTACTTACCTTTCGACGAGCGAACGCTGGATTGCTCGGACTTGATCGTTCTCGCCATCCCCAGGACTTAATTTGCACATGTATATATATATATATTATTAGTAACTATATATTTTATATAGGCATATATGTATATACATATGCGTGCGTATGGCTTTGCGTGTGTGCGCGCGGGCACGCGCGCGTTCAATTACTATTTAAATGTAGGTATTAAACACCGCAGCGGTAGGACCCGTACGTAGGACCTATGCAGCACCGAGGACAAAGCACTAATAACCCTGGAAGATACGGGAATAGTGGGAAAATGGGAATAGCAGGAATCCTGGGATGGCGAGAAGTCGGGAATCCGGGAGCTAAGCTAGGAATGGAGAAGTTGGCGCGCGCGAACCCTAAAGCGAATCTCGTAAAAGCGAGAAAAAAATTGAGCAAGAGCGGCAAGAAGGTTCGGTTTTAAAACGTAATCTACGATTACCGAGACTCGCGGCTTGTATCAGGTCAATCGTAACCGTGGATCGGGCAAAGCTTCTCCCTGCTAATATTGTTATTGCCGCTATTGTCGCAATTGAAATTGTTATTGCAATTGTGATGTAATTGCTATTGTTGTATCTCAAGGAATATCTGGGAAAAACGCTGCATCGGGTTCTTTATCGTTAGTGCGATCGGACAACTCGTGCACTATGCACTTTTCAAAGGAAAAAAAAGTGCGATATATATATATTATTTATATATATATATATATATAAATAAATAAAAAAGGAAAGGGCAAAGTTGCCTTAAGGTAAAAAGTCCTTATGTTGCTTAAACAATTAAATGTATATATATATATATATGTATATATATTCAATTAAATATAATAAAAGGTTGTCCGAGAAAATAAAGAAGAATCAATAACCTAATAATCATGCGTAGACAAAGCTTGTGCTGTTGGCACAAAATTATGCCCTGTGCAAAAGCACTGCCCGATCAAGGAATGCCATCCGACGTACGATAGAAATAAATTCAAACCGATACAGCAGTTGAGTTCGCTAACTGCGATCTTTTAAAATACGAGTATAACGATATCCCCGTGCTCGCGGTAGAGCGGGACTACTCGCTTCCGCTAACCGACGACTCCTGCACGAGGAAGGAGAAAACAAGTGCAGAAGACAAAGCGAAGAAGGGAAAAAACGCGAACAGCGTGGGGCTCTCGAGGTTGCCGGTGGTCATTAGCGCAGTAGGAGTGCCGGAATCAAAAGCAATCTTCAGAGTCGGGGAAAAACAAAGGAACCTCTCCCAATAAGAATTGAAAATCAATCGACGCGTGAATTTTTGCGCCGTGGGCTTCTCAAGAGGCTAAAACCGGAGCCATACCATTGGTACTGTCGGGGCCGCCCTCGAAAGTGACAAATAATAATGCCGTTGCATTTCCAGTGGCTTTCAACGAAACGTCAGAATTCATCGAGATCGACTTCGAATTGGTGGGGGGGGAAGGGGCTAAGCGACGCCGTCACCACCGTCGAGGATCTATTAATTACTTCGCGTCAGGAACGCGTGCTCGTGTTCGATTAATTTGTACAAAAATCACACGGCACCGTCGTCTCCTCCCTTGCCGGATCGATGACTTGGATCTCCCTTCCTTCCTTCTCTCCCTCTCCCTCTCTCTATCCCTATCCCTATCCCTATATATGTATCTCTCCGTCTCTCTCTCTCTCTCTCGTTAACTATTTCTTCCCAAAGCCTCGGTCAATTTCAATGAACGCTATTTATAAGGAAACCCGCAGGCGGGCGCAGACAAGTACAATGGGCCGGAGAACTTGACCGGGGGGGGTGGGGTGGGATCCAGCGAGTCCAAAAGCCCCGGGGTCCGGGGCTGAGAATCTTTCGAAAGCGGCGGCTTCGGCTTCCTCGTAGCCTCCAGTGCGCAGACTCGCCCTCGGCGATATCGCAATATCGCATCGCCGCAACACCGGGCGCGGGGAGAGGGAGACTCCGCGTGTGCGTGCCTGCGTGCGTGCGTAGGAACGGGGGGAGAGCGAGTCAGCGCGAGCGAAGGGGGGAGCGAGAGCGAGGGAGAGGGAGAGGGAGAGAGTGTGCGTGCGCGCCGTGTGCGTACAAGAGCGAGAGCCGATGGTGTAAGTCGAAATGGCGACCGCAGGGTGTAATCGTCGAGTTCCTTCGGTCCTAACTCCGTAGGCTCCTCGCGCACCGACTCTCGCAGCAGCAGCAGCAGCAGGAGCCGACTCGGCCGACTCCGGAGGATCGGCGGTACTTGGCTCGCGGGTGCATCGAGCAGGGGAGTCCCCTCGGGAGTGTCGAGCAGCAGCCCAAGGACCCTCGAGGGGCGGCTTCGCGTCGGAGGACGAGCCCAGGCCCGGGAGCTCCGCCGACGGCTCGCCGAGGGCCCGAGGAAGGCGGGGAGGACCTCGGGAGGCTCCCGCTATTATGAAGCCCCCGAGCAAGCCGACGAAGCGGTCGAGCGGGCGCTGGAGGTCGAGCTGGCAGAGGACGTAGCGAAGCCTCCCTCCTCTCCTGTCCTCCCGAGACTCGCGCCCGCCTTCCACCCTTCTCTTCCACCCACGGGGAGGCCGAGAGCCCACCGGAGCCCACCGACCAGCCGACCGAGCCGCGACGAGCTTCCCCCGGCCCGGTGCTCCTCATCCATGTGTCCCGGGCGATCGCCTCCCACCGAGCAGCCGACACTGGCAGAGGCAGCTCCTCCCCCCAGCTACGAAGTGCCTTCCCACGATCCTGGACTAGAGCCGCTTCGCCTCCTGCCGACGAGCGCCCTCGCGCTCTGACCTCTCGACTCTGGCTACGCTCTCGCACCCGCTGCTGATTTACTTTTGGTACGCCACTCTTGGGCTCTGCTCCCAACCCTATTTACCCCCCCACCCCACCTTTGCCTGCCCCAATGGTCTCTACGTGTATTTGTTTTGCTCTTGCCGAATCCGGGGAGCACTGGCACAACGTAGTCGCCGTTGGCCTTCCGATTATACCACTCCTGTTAACTGCTCTGCTTCTTCCCCCCGTTATCCCTATCCGTCTCATTAGCCATGCAAGGGTAACTTATTGCGGCTACCCGACTGCCTCGTGGACCTCCACGAGTACGCAATTTTCCATTGCTGTAGGCTCCCCCCGTTCTCTTCCCTTACTCCTATGAGCATCCTTACAATCTACCGGAAACTCTTGCGGAATAACATTTGTTTCTAACCAATATAGATATAAGTGCGTGCTTGCCTACGGCTGATTTTGTCAAAATAGGATAACGTCTTTTTTCTGTTCTGTGCGCAATAAGTATCGAGCGGTCGAACTTTGAATGAAGGAACCATGTCCCAACTGAACATAAGCACCGGAAAAAGAGGCCGTGGCGTTGCCAGTACCTCGGCATCATCGGTCTCAGCTCTCAGTAGCTCGACGGATCTTGCAAGTTTGTTCGAGTGTCCTGTGTGCTTTGATTATGTTCTACCACCGATTCTGCAATGTCAGAGTGGACATTTAGTTTGTAGCAACTGCCGACCCAAACTCACTTGCTGCCCAACCTGCCGTGGACCACTTGGTTAGTGAACCTTTTGAAGTATTGGTAATATTTTGAAATTGCTTAAAAAGAGTAAGCACGAGCTATGCCTTAAGGATAAATCTTAATAGAAATGCAGTGTTATCTGCTCTCGCCGATGACACCTGCAATTTACGTGACTTTAAATTAAAAGCAATTGCCTTTAATACGGGAATCGTTTTATTTAAATCAATGATTCGCTACAGGGAACATTCGTAATCTTGCAATGGAGAAAGTGGCTAGCAATGTCTTGTTTCCTTGTAAGTATTCAACCAGTGGCTGTGCAGTAACATTGGTACACACGGAGAAACCTGATCACGAGGATACCTGTGAATTCCGTCCTTACAGTTGTCCCTGTCCAGGTGCATCCTGCAAATGGCAGGGCTCTCTAGAATTGGTTATGAACCATCTGGTGATGAGCCACAAGAGCATTACCACGCTTCAAGGTAATTACCCCTGGAACAAATATTATTTTTAACGTCGATAAATTCGAGATTGTACGTCGTACAAGTGTTTATTTTATTACTCTTTAAAGGTGAGGACATTGTTTTTTTGGCAACTGACATTAATTTGCCCGGAGCAGTGGATTGGGTCATGATGCAGTCCTGTTTCGAACATCACTTTATGCTTGTACTCGAAAAGCAAGAAAAGTACGACGGGCACCAGCAATTCTTTGCCATTGTACAGCTAATTGGTTCAAGAAAACAAGCGGAAAACTTTGCTTACAGGTTATTCTTGCACAGTGTTTCGGTATATTTTAGGATAAAATAAATTCAAACCAATGTGATGCGTGTATAAATTTGGTCGTTTTTTTTTCTCTGAAGCTGATCAATTGTAACTCGAACGCGGATCGCTTCGCAATACAGGGTAGACGCGAATTTTTTTTACTCGTTGCTCAAAAAGTTAAAAAATTACATCAGCCCAATGTTCCTCCTTCTTTTCTTTTTTGACCTACTCGAATCTCGAGTACTTCTTACTCCCGCAAACTCACTAAATATACTACAATAACACTGACGATAAGAGAGTAGTCGCTCAGGGGTCGGGGAGCTTTTTCAATTAAAACGAGAATTTTCGAATAAATATACGGAAGGTTAAAGAGAGGAAAGCTAAGCAAAGCATGACAGATTACGTATTTGCAGGCTTGAGCTGAATGGCCACCGACGACGACTGACCTGGGAGGCGATGCCCCGCTCTATTCACGAAGGCGTTTCATCGGCTATTCTCAACTCGGACTGCCTCGTTTTCGACACGTCGATCGCTCAATTGTTCGCCGACAACGGCAATCTTGGCATTAATGTCACCATATCGATGGTATGAGGCAAAGCTGCGTCGTCTTCCGGCTTTTGAACTCCTCGTGCCGACGGCAGTGCTAATGAACGACGCCCGATGTGAATTCTCGTAAAAAGGAATAAACAAGGAACAAAAACTTTAAAATTTGCTATGATTGTGTGAATAATGAGTTAAACTCGAAAGCACTACGTACATGAATATGTATGCATTGACTTTGATAGAAAGATGCTTGAGAACACGAGTGTTTGTGATACTAACTTTCTAAAAAAGAAAAAAAGAAAAAACAAACATATATAGTATATATATCTTTCGCTTTACATTATTTGTTTCTTATTTCCGTACCGGATTTCTTACAAATAACGGCCTCTTAGAGATTCAATTTTCGCGAATTCTATACAAAGAATCTGTCATAAATTTAACGACTTTCCATAATGCCTGACAAAATTATTGTATTAATTTTAAAAGAGAAGTAAGGCGTTAAAGAAAAATAGTGAACTATCAATATAGAAGTTTTATAAATTTATAAGTAGATATAAATAAAATTATAATAAGAGACGGAAGTTTTTTGAATGTTTCATATTTAGTATAATTGCACTTCTTTATTGCATTCAGTCATTTTAAATGTCTTCGAAATCTTTTAATGTCAACGATGTCTTTTTTCGAGTCATCCTGTTTCTCAAGCCACATTGTTTGAGCACTTTTATTCGAGAGAATAATTCTCCTCTCTCTCTCTCTCATTTTCTTTAAAAGTAGCTTAAATTTTAATATACTTCCATTATTCAAGCGGGAAATTATCATCGCATAAGCCTTCTAAGTCATTTGCATATTCATTATCAAATTTAATTTAATTATATTTATTATCAATATGAAAATTATCAAATTTAATCTGCTTTTCGAATGTACCGCGAAAAAAGTTACCGAAAAACAATTATGCGTTTAAATTCGAAAACAGACGTAATGCAATTGAATATTAATTATAATTGTTTGACACCTTGGTGTTTTTTATTTGTAAAAAGTAAAATAAAATACTAAGAGTTTTTACTTCGATTTTTAAAAAATGAGTAATCTAAATCGTGAGATCTCATCTACAATTATTTTTAGATTTAATTATTTAAGTTAATACGACCTCTATCGCTTTAAAATATCTGTATGTAAATTTATCCTATTCTCTTTATTTCCTTTCAATAAAAATAAAAATTTGAAAAATTCAAAACTTACGCAGGTAGTGACGGTTTTTTGCTACGTTCACAAAAATATTATGAATTTTCCGTTTGTAAGCTCTAAAATATTGTTTTGTAATAGCACATAATGGTAAGAAGACGTCAAATATTTTCAAATAGCACTTAAAAGTTCAGATGTATATAAAACGCAAAAATTTGTATATTTATGCATTATTCGCACTATTCGTTTGCTAAAACCATTGACGATCGAAATATGTTTCATATCGATGGTTTACAAGTAATTAGACGGAGTGAGTTATCAATTCTTAAATATCCGTAACATTCTAGTTACAAGAAAATAACCGAAATTCGCCATCCTCTTGTTACCATTGTAGTACTTCAAATATTAGATCATTCAAAATACTGAGCTTTGTTAATTAATTAGAGGCTATATAAATAAATTAAGCCGGTGGACTACACCTTTTGGCATTTGAGATCCATATTTTCTAAAATGATGCACTTTTATAAAAGTAGACTATGAATAGTAAGAGTGAACAGGAGAAAACTTAAAATTCAACTTTTTGTCTGGTTTTGGTTGTGGCTTTGTAATATTTTTTTAATTAAACCATCCAATGTCTAGTACTGAAACTCGGATCGATAGAAATTATAAAAATGTGTAGGTGCTTCATGGTTTTTCTTAAAAAAATTAAAATTTTTGTTACTTCTTCCATAACTCATCGACTCAACTTCATTTATAGCATGGTTCAGAGTGAATTATAAATTGTTTCATCGTATACAAAAATTAATTTTTTAACGTAATTAATAAAACATTAATATCATTATTTATTACGAATAATGATTTTAATGTTAATATTAATAAAAAAAAAAAAAACTTAAAATAATCGTTAAACCGTTACATCATGAAGAAATGATGTTAAACGTTTTTAATGAAGGAAAGTTAAATTTCAAGATTTTCTACAAATGTTTTACTTTTGCTGCGCAGGATGCAGTTTAAATCAAGACTATCTACAATTATTATATAACATTTTCCAGCATAAGCTTTTTAAAATAATATGTAAAATTTTGGTTAACGTTAAAAAGCATTTTAATGTAACTAAAAAATTTAATTGAAAAATCAAGCAAAATAAAAAATCAATTATTGTCTTAGCCGATTTTTTATTCTGCACAATAAATAAAATGTATGCTTTAAACAAAAAAGTTTTTAAATTGCATTATAATAAGCATAGTATTGCTGAAAATAGATCTGTTGTGTTATAAAACTTATTTTAGCGTTTACTCGATGCAAACGTAAGTTACGATTTTTGATAGTTGCAATCTTTTTTCTTTTTTAATTTTTGATTATAAAAAGAAATTCGAATCGTTATAACACTTAAACATAAGAAACGCAAAAAAAATCTTCAAAGATACCTCTAACGTATAATTTATGCGTATAAGTATATTTTTAATTGAATTTTGATCTATTTTTATTGACTTAATTAAGGAGAGCATAAATTCTATTCAACTGAATATGTTTAGTTAAATTTGGCTTTATATTTGATAGCTCAGAATGAATTCTTTCATTTAAGCAGCCGCAATGTACGTAATTGACATGTAAATAACATTGCGAGTTTTTAAAATATTTTAATCCTTATAAAAGTATATTGCTCACGTTTACAATATCAAAGAAAAATTAAAATGCAATATTTACTTTTTGGTTTAAAACGCAAGTACTACTTTCATTCTGTGTTTAATCATTGAACGATTAACTGCTTATTGATAATGTACATAAATTATATTTGTATGATAAAACAATGTTCATTTATCTTAAGTATCTTTAATAAACCTTTTCTTTTTTTAAATTGAATTGCGTTAAGTAAGCTTATTATATATTTATGTAACTTCGTATAGTGAAATATATTTATTTATATTTACTCGGCTTACAAATAATTTGATTGATTATTTAATTATGAAAAGCATGCAAAAAAATTCTATACATATCTAGTTTAAATCACTAGTTGAAATTGAATTCAATAGAAAGGTAACTTTTTTTGAGATCTTCGTAATAAATCGATTATACTGTTTTTTAAAAATTATAAAAGCACAAGTACCCTTTTTAGTAGATGAACTAAACATTTAGTTGTCATATGAAATAGAGATAATTTTTTTTTCTAGAAAAATGTTAAAGATTTAAGATTTATTGTCGGTCACTTCTAATTTTTTCATGATTTCATACAATATTTGTAAAATTATTTTATGCCCACTTAGTTTTTTGTTTAAAATTAAATTCGACAAGAATTTATTTACTTATTAACGAACAATACAAATAATTAGTAGAAAAATTTAATTTAATTTTTAATCAATATTAAAATTTGTTTGAATAAAACTTAAAAGGATTAGAATTAAGACATTCTTTATCGAAAACTGTTTTTCAAGCATTTAACATATTGAAACGCTGTCTCTTACGTACATTTAAAAAAACCCACAATATACCAGATTAGTATTGGAATTCTCCATTCAATTCACTAATAAAAACTATAATCGTATCGTAATTGTGATACGAAATGAGAATTAAGTTAATGATTAAAACTATTATCTTACATTCTTATCTTACATACTTTTTGAAAAAGCATTAATTGTTTTTATTAATAGAGTAAAAAATTGTTCATAATTACAAAAAAAAACTTTTTTTAAAAAAGATATTCAAAGAAGTGAAAGTAAAATTTTTATGTGCGCATTACATGTAAGATGGATATTAGAAATACATGTAAAGTTAATTTTGATGAGAAATAAGTTTTGATCGTGAAACCTACGTTACATTACTTCTCTTTCGTTCGATAATAATTTTCTTTTCTTTTAAGGTTATTAATGATACAAAGTGGTATACAAGTTGTATCACTGTTATTGTCCCATTAAGTGAAAAAGAACGAAAAATTTAATTTTTATATTATTAAGAGCCACATATTGTAAATATTGTACGGTGTTTATGAGGAATAAAGAATATGGAACTACAACTACAACAGAGATGGCGTTTAATATATACAATAATATTTTACGAATCGATAGCACTTTCGAAAACTTACTCGTGTCTGTTTTTTTTAAATTTATGTAAAATATTTTTAAATTTAATAAAGCTTGTCCACTTAACGACAACTTCGTAAGAAATATGAAAGGATTCTCTTTGGAGTGTATAATAGCAAATAAATGACTTGATTTACTTAATGATAAATTTATTTACAAAAAAAAAAAAAAATATAACAATTCCATACAGGAAAAATTCTTTTTTCAATTATGAGCATGATCTTTATCGGTATTTATTATAACTCACTTGAATTAGGGCAGTGTGACAAGTCTATCGATGCGTGCATTTTATAAAAAGCGTCTCGTGGCATTGTTTGCACGGGTATAATATAAAATCGTCGAAGGATCTAAATCGAAGGTAATGTAAATAAAATTTGCCTGTCGTATTTCGACTGGTAGAGCCATCGAATAATTTATCTAAAAGCGATAACGGTAGGAGGTTGGCTTTGAAAATAAAAAATGTTCGCTAAAGCAAATTGAAATTGCGCGCATCGCGCAGCGCAACCTGTGTCCGGGAAACTTGTTCGTAAAAAGTCGATGGAAAAAATAGAGCTGATTCCTCGGTGGGCGCCATCTTGGTAACACTATAGTCAACGGCTGTAGTTCGCCGGCTTGCGTGTAAATTCGTTCTTTCGACTTGGAAACTCTGCGCTACCAGACGTCGGACACAACTTGTTGCCCATCGCCGTGTAACTGTTTATTTCTGTCCACCTTTCTCTTGGCCGTAATCTTCCTCGTCCGAACAACCGCTCGATAATAAACTTCGAAGAGGCTCTCTCAGTTATAAGATCTAGAGGAATCATGAACTACCACAAGCCGGAGGCCAAGTCGATCGTTAAACTCGAGGATCTTGCGAATCTCCTAAGGATCCACTCGATCAATGCCACTCAGGCCAGCAAATCCGGGTGAGCTGCTCTTTTTAATCAAAGCATTCAAGTGCGAACATTTTCACTTTACAGTGCGGCCTTATCACGAGTAACGTCGGGCATACGAAATCTCGTTTGACCTTCAGCGTACGCTTATTTGGGTACTTAAAAAATGTACTGTGTGTAATAATGCCTGTGTCGCCTGAAGGCACAAGTATAGACGAGATTTTCTTTTCATGCAACGCTTCTTGCCTGCGTATTTGTTTCAAATTGGAGCAATAAAGGGTTGCCGGCGGATTTTATATTGTTTAGTTGTGATTTATTTTTTAACTACTTCGTAAAGAGTACGCTTTCTTATTCACACATTTTACACGAGTACGTCGAGCTTATTTTATTCTACTGTGGGAATCACTAATCATAATAAATAACTCATTTATGTGTTAATAAGCGACAAACGTTAAGAAATAAAGCTTAAACAATCCTGCGTGCTTAAGAAATCCATCCTTGAATTTTCATGGAACTAATGCACGTCAAAATTCTCAGCTCCGTTACGATGGAACTCTTTCGCGTTCCTTTTAGTACAAATTTAAGTCTCTCCTTTTATTATTTGTCCTTTAACAGTACATCGATGTAAAATAGGACTACGAATAATAGAATAAAGATATTCTTCGTATGTGTGATAATTCATTTGCACTGTGCATATTTTAACGTTAGCTACGATTTAAAAAAAGGCATAAAAACCATTCCAAATCTAATAACCCTGATCCACGTATATCTATCAAATCATAAATTTGTATAGATCGTTCCAAAACCTTCAGTTCGAAATTGAAGATCTCGAGGGATCGTTTCGCTTCTACTTTACCGAAAAGCAATGACAGCATGTGTGCGCACAGTCAAAAATAAAGTACTACACATTTGGTGTATTTGTTCAAATTTACGAAACTCTGCCACTCGCACCAATTATATTGTAAATATATGCAGCATACATTATACTTTATTTTAAAGTTTCCGTATAGAACGCATGTAAATTTGGTTTTAGTCAAGTAAGAGGAAAAAACCAAATTAAGTGGAATATTATGTACATTTTATTAGTTGATATTCCATTAGTTTTTTTTTTTTTTAATTTGAAGACCTCTTTTTACCTCAATATAAAGTATTTGTAAAAAAAAATCACTTTTAAATAACAAAGCTACGCGCTACAACTTGAATTATCTTATAATATTATGGATTTGAGATCCACTTTTTTTTTATCGAACACATGACATGATCGGTGCTGCTTTGTGCATAATCTCAGGGTTTATTGTGTGCGCGCACACGTGTATGCGCGTGTTTTACACTTTCACTGAAAATAAAGCAACTGAGAGATGAGCGTTTGAAAAAAAAAATAGGCAAATTCTTTTCAAAGCCGATACAAACGTCAATGTTACAGAGAATGCAGAAAGTCGTCCGTACGACGAGCGTACATTGGCAGCAAATATCTTTATTCCGCTAAGGCAAATTTTACTCGACCTTATCCCGAAATCAGCGTGGATTAGCGTGTAAAAATGCACATGAATTATTAATGTTAGCTTGGGTTATTTCAGCCTTCTTATCGAGCTCTTAATATACAAGAGGTCGATTTTCTTTCAACGATAAAAAATGCCAAGATATTTATTTGCCCTCGGAATAGAATGAGGGACACATCGTACTTAGGGTTTGGCATTAATATCATTATTCGTTAGAGCTTAAAAGGGTGCCCGGAAGGCTTAATACTTTTATCCGAGTACGCGGTACGTAAATTGAGGAATGATTTGGCATATAATTTGGCTTAGCTCTTGGAAAACCGAAGCACGCTAAAGGTGCAGCAAATAAATAAGCAAGTAATTAACAATCCGAGGAACGAACTCGTCCCGGAGAAGTTGCGGGAGCTTTTAAGACGAGGAGAAGGTACAATGGGAAGCTGCTCTTCAGAGGGGCCGAGAAGGTCCTTGAAAGGAAAGCGCATCAGCAGGGCCAAGGCCGGAAACGGCAACCTACCGATTATAAATCTACGGCTATTTAAACTAAAGCAGGCATTATCCAGGGGCCCGCAGTCGAGAAGCGGAAAAAAGCAGTGCTCCAGTCTCTGGCAGAGCGGTAGTCGTCACGGGCGACCAACGGGGTACGAGGCCGACGACGGCTGGGGAGCGAACTCGCGGGGCTCTTGAAACGAAATTCCTACGACCTTTTTACCTCCTCTGGCCGGGTTGCGTAACGCATCTCGAGAGTTCGCGCCTCGGCGCCGCGCGACGACAGCCGCTATCTGCCTATTTCTCTCTCTCTCTCTCTCTTTTTTTTTCTTTCCTTACTCCTCCTCGCACGCAGGCCCCCTCCCCCCAGACCCTCCGGGCATCCTCCCTTGGTCGGGGCGCAGGCGCGCGCGGCTCCGGTCGCTCTTCGGCCCGAGCAGCTGCGGATCGGATGTCCAATCAATATCTGCTATGCGGACCCAATCGAGATAAGAGTTTCACGAGTGCCGCGTGTGAAAGATTCGGAATGCCGGCTCGGCCGGGGAAGCCTCTGCTCACGATCCGGGCCCCTTTGGCGATGCCTGGCGCGCGAAACGGGCCGCTATTTGAACGGGCCCGCGGAGTCCCGGCTCGGGGGGCAGGCCCACCGCGATTCGGGCCCACGGCGTAGAGAAGAGAGGGCCTCGAACGGAATGCCTCACCCCGGACGCCGCAACGGAGGAAGTTATTGTAATTAGCCTCGATTTTAATCGACTACTGCGGCCCGATTACGACACTGCAAATGCGTGGCCCCGTGCTTATTAACCAAGGTGCTCTAGGAATAATAGAGAGCTTATCTTCGCGGACTCTTCGAGAATTCAATAATGTTTACTTTCTTCAATTATACACGGATAATGTTGCTCCAAGCTTCTAATAACAGCTAAATAATAAGATTCTTCAGTGACGTGACGCTTTTCGACTGCCTATTCTTTTCCAGTTTAAGATACTCTTATCGCCAAAGATCTACAGATATATTCATGACTCGAAGGTTACTCGAACCTGTTCAAGATACCACCAACAACTTTACACACTTGTACGTTATTTCAATACATGCTCCTTCCGTTGTACAGTAATAATACAGCAACCGCGGAACACAATTTTATTCGCTTAGCTTACTTTTTAAAGACAGTACATTGACGCGGTAAAATATTTGCCGTTAGCTAAAGTAACGCCTTCTTGTCTATCACCATTGTTATCTAGCCTCTTTAGCGAATCTAATGACTATTTATATTTAATTGTTGCATAAGCGCATCTTCGATCATTTTTCAAGGTATAAAGGTATGCGAGGGTAGGCTTACGAATCGAGCTTCTACACCGAGTAATGATCTCAAATTTATTGAACAAAGTTTAAAAAACTATATCCATACCATACAAGCTAAGGAAATTATTTTTAAAAACGCACTTCAACTATTGTTCCCTTCGACAACTCAATCATTCGTGACAATCGTAAAGAAATTGGATTCAGTTGGATTTTATTTTTTATCAAAAAACATTCTACACCTTTATTAACAAGTGCGTATTATTTGATTTTAATTTAATTTTAACGCTCAATTGTTTTAATAAGATTCATCATGTTAATTATCAAAGCACCATGAGGCACCATTTTCAGTACAGCAAAATTGACACGATACTGTATACATCTTTAATTAAATATAATGCATTTTTTTAATTATGACATGTATTAGTTTCCGTATAGCAAAGTAAGAATAACGAAAAAATTTAGAATTCCTAAGTATACTGTACATAGTTATTTCATGCTCTATCAACTGCTATATTTTTATCTAATTCAATTATCTTATTTATAAGTTGTTTGTTTTTGTTTTTCCGTAATATTTCAAAAAGTAAGATATTTAACGTTATGGCTCTGCTTTATCGCGTGATTGTAAATATGCACTTTTCATCAAAGGAATCGGATTTTTGTCTCAAAACTGTTGCCTCCAATAAAAAAAAAAAAAAAAATGTTAAGGACCTGTTTCCCAAGCTGTTAAAGTGTCTACATTTATTGCTAAAGCGGTCAAGCAATTAGAAAGTAACGTTACAATTCCTTGTATACGGTTGACTTTGTGCAGTACTTTTTTTCACTCAATAATAAAGTAGAGTACAGTAGCTTAATAAGGATCGCTGTTATAAATGTGAATTTAGTTTTGATTTTTGCCACCGAAGGTTCAAGACAGGTTTTTATCTAATCTAATCTACGAATTTATCATTGCCTCAAATTTTCAGTGGATCAAATATTTAAATACAGCGATTAGCCGTCCTAATCAAGGCACATTATTCGTGAGCGAAGCGATTACATTCGAACATAATAATGCCCAATAGAAGAGAATCCATCGTCGTACGGAGATAGAGTTTTTTTTTTAAATTTTCCACGGCCGATGGGAGGACGACGCGCTAATAGTTGACTGCTGATATTTTTATCCCGCGCGTAGGGAGAGTAAGTTCCAAGCCGAGTTCGTCACCCGTTCGACTCAAAATGCGAGACTCGAGGGCGCGAAGGGCAGGAGGAGGAGGAGATCGGGGCCACCTGTGCGAGGCGTCCGTGGGGGGCCTCCGAGCCCATGGGCGGGCCGTGGGTGGGATCCTCGCTCTCGCGCCTAAGGGCGCGCGCATGAGCTCTCGGGGGGCCATCGGCATTATCGGCGCGTAGCGCTCGAGGAGTCGCCAGTCTGGAGCGAGGAGAGCTCGAGGCGAGGCCCTTCGCCGCGACGCGACCCACGGGGACGTAGAGGTGGCGTGCTCGGAGCGCGTCCGGGCGGTCCCGGGAGTGCCCGCCGAGTCGAGAGGACCCCGGGCCCTTGGCCGGTGGGGGGGGGAGGGGCCCCTCTTCCACCTGGGGCTCTTCGAACTGGCGCGTGGCTCCTTGCCGCCGCCTCCTCGGCCGGGCAGGGGAGGGGGCGCCGCCAGACGAAGGACGAGGATCGAGTGCCCCCTATCGATTTTGAGTCCAGGCTTTAGCGGGGAAGCCTGCCAGTTGCCAACGGCCGCGATATAATAAATGCCCCTGTCTCCGCTGCTCGGAAGTAACGATCGCTGGCCACCGGGGCTCCCGACAGGCGCCCCACTACCCGTCGACGAGCCCACGCGGCGGCCCGAGGGCGGGAGGGGCCAATTCCTTCGTGTGCCGAGGGTGCCCGAGGATCCCAGCTCTCTCCGGAATTCTCCTACTTCCCGTCTACCCTCCGCGGTCGACGGTAACGCGCCCCGGTCCCGAGCTCCGCGACTCCGAGCCACGCCTCGGACGGATGCCGAGAGGTCGTTTTAAACAAAGTCATTGGGCACCCGCGACTGAATAGCTTGGCCGCTTATTTTATTCCTCCGCCGTGGCGATGGACTTCTTTATCCTTTATCTTTTCATCGGAGTCAAGATCGCACGATTATAGACTCGACGCACAGGTGAAGCAATTTTTAGGGCTTTGAAGCCGTTAAGAATTATCTTACAGTCCCCTTGGCGGGGAATACTTTTTGTTGGGCGCATTCTTTTTTTTAAAAAAAAAGAAAAAAGTCTCCTTCCTAAACGTTACGTTATTGAATTAAACGGTTATTTAAAAGCTTTATAAGCTATCTCTTCTAATGAATAATTATTATTGCCAATGTTACTGGTCATAATCCTACCGTAGCGCAGTATTGACATCGAGAGCCAATTTACCCTTAAGGATATAGCGCGGAATCTATTGATTTTTACGAAGCCGAAATAACTTGGAAAATTTCATTCGCACCGATCAAATAATCAATAACAAAGCTCCGAGCCTTGATTAACGCCTTCTCCTTTTGGCGAAAAATTTAAGTTTTCGAGAAATATAATTAAAGCAATGCTTTCCTATGCTTGATTAAAAATCCTTTTTAAATTAAAGAAGCGTTTAATCTAGTATCTGTAATATATGTACTACTTCTCCTCGTAATATTACTTATTAAAAAAATTCCAAATCGCCGGTACAAAACCTGATCTATAAATCACGAATAATATTTTTTTGAATCTTTTGTATTCAGAAATCATTTATCATGCATTGATTCTATGATTGCGCATAAAGATAATTTTCTTTATTTAATTACTATTTTTTTTCTCAGTTTTCGAAGTATTGATTTAAAAAAAAAAGCCCATAAAAATTATTTGTAAAACATATAATTTTAAATCGAGTAAAGCTGACGTTGAAGTTTGAGTGAAAGGCACTGTTAGAAATACTTCATTTAAAACAAAAAATATTCAGATTTTCAATTATTTAATTAACGACTCTAATTTTTGTATGAAATTATAGATTGTTTAGGAATGCCATTTACTGAAAAAAATATATGTACTAAAAAAATTAATTACTTATGGAATATGACTAGACTTATGCATTTGTTATATTCGTATAAATTTTAACGTCTTTTAAGTCTCTCGTAATGAAATACGAAACTCGACTTAAAAATTGATTAACAAACAGTCGTGACGCATTTATGATGAAATCGGGTTCACGAATGTTATCCTACATAGTGATAATGACAAATTATAATATTTAGCGATTAACTTATATTTTTAATGGGCAGAGAATGTGAATGGAAGCGATACGAATTGTCAAGGTTATTGATTATTTAATTATGCAAGTCTTAAATGTAGCACTAATTAATAAAAACGTACAATGAAGAAGTAGGCAATACAGAGAGTTTGATTTTTTTTATTTAAATTTTTTTTATTTTTCAATTTATCGCTCGGTATTATTATTAATTTCGTTTCTGTTGTTGATTTTGTTTTTGATACTGTTATTATTATTTTTTATTAGAAATCGACTGTAATACAACCACGCATATGCGTGTATAATTTTTTAGAGACAAATTTTTTTTAATACAATTTCAATTTTTTTATAATGTAGTGTACTAATTTTTTTTTTTTTTTTAATATTATTAGAAATTTAAAAAAAATTTTATTTCAACTAATTCAATGTACTAATCGATTATAAATAATTGTAAGTAACTCGATAGTTTCAGAGAAATTCTATCCGTCATTTAAAAAAAGAAATCATTTTTCATCATAGTATTTTAAATGAATTGTTACTTATTAAGAAAAGAATAATTGTTTTTTTTTTTACTTATCCTCTGTTGAAAAAAATAGCCAATTTTTCACGTTTCATCTGATTTCATTCAAATCGATGAAAATTATACGATTAGATTACATGGATAGATTGCATTTTAATTAAATTGATCGGTAAACATAATTCCATCGATTTATACAGCAAAATTTAGGAATTGAAAAAGGGAGAGAAAAAGATAGAGAGAGAGAGTTGTTTTTTATTTAATACAATATATATATATTACTTTTTTTCAGACACCCGACATCATGTGCATCAATAGCAGAAATAATGTCCGTCTTGTTCTTTCACACGATGCGATACAAAGTAAAGGATCCTCGCGATCCGAACAGCGATCGATTCATATTGAGCAAAGGTCACGCCGCTCCTATATTATACGCAGGTAAATCGGCAATACTAAATATCGCCTTATGAAAGAAGAGAGAATCTCTCACTCCTGGTCTGCTTCTAGAAGTTTTACTTAGGAATAAAAGTCCGTCCCTTTAACGCGGAAAAAAAAAATGCAATGTGAAACGTTCTAACGTGTGTTTTTGCAGCTTGGGCGGAAGCCGAACTGTTCCCTGCCGAGGATCTGCTGAACTTGCGTAAATTCGACAGCGACTTGGAAGGACACCCAACGCCCAGGCTGAATTTCATCGATGTCGCGACGGGTTCCCTCGGTCAGGGCCTGTCCGTTGCCGCAGGGATGGCTTACGTCGGAAAGTACTTCGATAAAGCGAGCTACAGGTGTGCTTATTTTTGTTTTTTTTTTTTTTTTTTTTTTTTGTCTTTTGTTACCGGCATAACAATTCGACGCGAGTCCGCTTCGAGAAAGGCCGAAAGCCTCCTTCCTAAGTAATTAAAGCTAATGAAGAAATATCTCCCTTGATTTTAAGAACTTACTGCTTGATCGGCGATGGCGAATCAATGGAAGGATCGATATGGGAAGCTTTGCACTTCTCCTCTAACTACAATCTCGATAATTTATGCGTTATAATCGACGTCAATCGCTTGGGTCAAAGCGAACCGACGTCCTTGCAGCACAGTATGGAAGTATATCGCAAGCGACTCGAGGCTTTTGGATTTAATGCTCTAGTCGTGGATGGCCATGATGTCGAAGAATTGGTTAAGGTATGCCCGCCCATTAGCAGAATGCTTTACGTTCAAAAGGGCAATTAAAAAGGGCAAACTATTATAAATAAATACAGTCAAAAGTCTCAATGTATACATATATATATATATAAATAACCGCTGCTCCGATAATCGTGTAAGGAGAAAAATATACATTCCTCTAAAATGAGCCTTTTCGGGGATCATTTAAAACTACGCTATAGGTAAATTTAGATGTTTTGTCGTTTAAATATCGGAGTTCTTTTTAATATTTTATTCTTCTGATTAACCGATCGCCGATCTCTTGCAAGAGGTCGATGTGCCTTATTGTTTTCTTTTCGATAAAACATTCGTAGCTGCATATATCGCTGACTTTAATTAGCCAATTAATTAGGTTAACTTTTATTCCGAAAGTCAAGAGAATTGTAAAACATTCGAATTCTCTTACTTGGGTAAATTTTTCTTACCCATCTAATTTTCTAAATGCTCGTAGCAATAATTACATTAATCCTCATTGATAATTTCGATATAAAGTTCAAAGAGATTGGCGATACAATAATAAATGTAATTTTGCAGGCTTTCCACGAAGCTGAGAATACCAAAGGCCGCCCAACTGCAATCATAGCCAAAACATTCAAAGGAAAAAACTTTGTCAATATCGAGGATAAAGACAATTGGCATGGGAAGCCTGTGGGCGCCACAAGTGAAATAGTTGTCGAGGTCAGTTATTTACTTGAATCTTAATCCTTTTACATGATATATCATGAATTTGCCTAACGTTGCAAACTGTTTTAACCAGCATCTCAAGTCCCTATTGAAAAACTCAACACCATTTGAACGTATAATTCAAAAGCCAATCGAAGATGCTCCGAAAGTAAACATAACGAACGTTAAATTGGATACACCGCCTTCGTATAAGCTTGGCGAGCAAGTCGCTACTAGACTGGCATATGGTACTGCTCTAGCCAAGGTGATTAATACTTGTTTTTCCATTTTCACTTTGAGCTCAAGTTAATTCAAAATTTATAACCAACCGATTTTTACATCCCCCTTACCTTCTTGAACCTTCTTGTAACGTTCGTTCAATGACTTAGGTAGCAAAGAATAATCCCCACGTCATTGCACTGGATGGTGATACGAAGAACTCCACTTTTGCGGAAAAAATCAAAGCCGTCGATCCTAAAAGATTCATCGAGGGTTACATCGCAGAACAAAACCTCGTTGGTGTTGCAATTGGAGCTGCTTGTCGGGATCGTACTGTAGCTTTTGTTTCTGCTTTTGCTGCATTTTTCAGCCGAAGTTATGATCAAGTGAGATGGGCTTAATTTTCTATTATTACAAGTGTTACTAACAAAAATTAGCCATCTATTCAAAAATATGAAATATATCAATTACCAATTAATTAAAAAAAAAAACAAATGAATAATAATCAGTCATCTTTTATACTAAATACACTATTTATTTTCTCATAAAAGAACAAAATTGATATCATGACACAATATAAATTTAAAAAACGCTAATTTTTCCTTAAAATCGTTAAAAAAAATTTTATCTTTTCCTTTTCACATTTGTTTTATACACAAATTGTACATAATATTTATATATGTATAAGACATTGATATTTATAAAATCTATCTTTTGTGTTGCCTATTACATTGACTATATAATAAATTGAGTGATATTTATTTGGAGCTTAAAAAATTTAATTATTTTTAAAGAAATTCTTTTTATAGTTACAAAAATGAACTAAAATTCTCGAGTTACAATTATACGGAGCTACAAATATTTATATAATTTATAATTTCTATCGTTTCGTTATTTAATGAATGGCTTTTCTAAATTTTAATAATTATTGCTTTACCTATGATCTTTAATGTAAATGAACATTAATTTCATAATTAAACTTGTTTGGACTTTTATTTTATTTTATTTTTTTTTTTTACCTCTAGTCATAGAATACTATAATGTTAATATTACACGTTATAATACAAGTTATAAAATACATTCATGAATTTAAAGAAACGTTAATTTTTTTAGATTCGAATGGGAGCTATTTCGCAGACAAATGTGAACTTTGTAGGCTCGCATTGTGGTGTATCGATTGGAGAGGATGGACCCTCTCAAATGGCTCTAGAAGATCTAGCAATGTTCCGCTCAATACCAGGATCAACGGTGTTTTATCCTTCGGATGCCGTGGCAACTGAAAGGGCTGTTGAATTGGCAGCCAACACCAAGGGAGTTTGTTTCATCCGCACCTCGAGACCTAATACACCCGTTGTATACAAAAATGACGAAACATTGGAAATCGGAAAGGCAAAAATCCTTAGAACGTCTAGCAATGATCAGGCCCTGCTCATCGGTGCTGGTGTTAGCTTGCACGAGGCTATAAAAGCAGCTGACATACTTGCCGAATGTGGTATTAATGTGCGAGTGATGGATCCCTTCACTATTAAGCCTATCGATAAGCAAGCCATCATCGAGAATTCCGTACAGACCAGAGGTAGAATTGTGACCATCGAGGATCATTATCCAGAAGGGGGACTGGGCGAAGCAGTTCTCTCGGCTATATCCGAGCATCCTAACCTCATTTTGAGAAAGTTAGCCGTTAAAGAGGTCCCTAGGTCTGGAAAGCCAGACGAGCTTCTCCATCACTATGGCATAGATGCTGCCAGCATTGCCAAACAAACTGAAGATTTTATCAAGAACTAAAAGTGTGTTTTATACGTTACCCGAAAGAGCACAAAACTAACACAGATACAAACGACTGTTATTTTTTACGGAGAAGGTTAACATGCTTTCGTTGAATTTTTTAGTTTGGATTGTAGATCAATCCTTAGATAGATTATCCAGTGAAAATGAAAACTTCCTTTAGGAATAAATATGTTTCCGTTTTTTCGTTTGTGTCTTTTTTTTTCTCTTGTATTTTTGTCAAAGCATTTGTTTTATTTCTACGAACAGTTAACAGTGTACACCGAGGCCGTAAAGATATTTATATCCACAATTAAAAGTTTAAACGCTGTAAGTAATTTCAATACATTTTAAATGTAAATCAGCAATGTATAAATACAATTGTTACATTTTCTAAAGAAGGTTTACTATTGAAAATCTACATGTGATGAACAAAGCGAGAATATAAGTTTTTACAGATTTACTATTTCTTTGTACTTTGTCAATCATCCTAAAAAATATCCTATTCTCAACATAAAGTAAGTAAATGCTAGCAATTTTTGTAAAATCAGTGTCGAGTATTATTATTGAAGAAGGCGGGCTAAAACGAAAATCGTCGTATTTTTTCATAATTGTACAGGCTTGTTAAAGATTAGAATATATATGTACATATACAATGTATATATGTATATATATATATCGTAAAGTTGCAATAGAAATTGTGTGCTCGGAGGTCGAAAGAATCCGAATATATCCGAATGACAGGTGAAATTATTAGGCCACGCTTGTAAAGGTCTTATCTCAGGCATCGTTATTTACCATTGTAAAAGTAGATGTGCCGAAAGGTGATGAGTTGGAAAAAGAAAAAAGGCCGGCAGGCAGGTAGCCTGAGTCGAAGGGAGCTGCTCGGGAGACTCGGAGGCCTACGAAGCCCGGGAGGGGCCCATCGTCGATGGGCTTTCCGTGAAAATCCTCGGTAGCTTAGGCCTGGGCTAGAGCTTTCGGCTGGACGCGGAATTGGGGGATGGGGGGGGGGTTGGCAGCGCGAAGAGGGTGAGGAGGACTCGCAGGGAGAGACCTTGAATTCGCTGGCGAACGAGGGCACACGCCCTCGTAATTTCCAGCGCCCTCTTTAAATCGCTTGGGCCGCTTTTCCGAGGCGGTCGCGTGCAGTCCTTCGGGGTGGCGGACGCTCGCAGGGCCCAGCCGGGGTGGACGCGTGCACGGGAGCGGGAGGAGGAGACTCGGTCCGCCGTTGGCTGGTAAGGGCGGAGCCGCGGGGCGATCGGGGAAAATCGGCGGCCGAGCGAGTCGAGCCGGCACCAGCGCGACTCGCTCCCGAGCCCAGAGGAATTTAAAGGGGGACGCGCCGCGGCTCGGGAGCCGAGCCGGGGGTGAACTCGTGACCGGTTGGCCGGGGCGGGGTCGGGACGGGGTCGGGAGCTCGAGGCGCAGGCGCAGAGGCGCGCGCGGCTCGTAGGTGGCCGACCACGTCCCGCTACGGACCACGGCCCTACGGCGACGAGGGGGACTGCGGACCGCGGGAGCGAGCGAGAGGGAAGCCCCCGTGCGTCTCGGTCGGCCTCTCGGGCTCGAACGGCTCGAGCTACTCTCGGGAGCCCGGAGTTCGGGACGACTTTCGCGTTCGCTCGTCGACGCAAAAAAGTAAGATGGCCGCGGCGAAAGCGTATGTCGGTACTGCTGGTGATGTTGTCGCGCTCCCTGCATCGACCGCCCCCGTCGACGCGGACGCCGCCGCCGCCGCTGCTGCTGCTCCTGCCTTCCTCGCCGACGTCGTCGTTGCCGGGCCGCTCGTCCTCATCGCGTCCTCCCTGAGCGTGCGACACGCCTGAGCCTCAGGTAGACAGAGAGAGAGTCACCCTGACGTCCGGACTAGGGACACACGCACACGCACACGCACACAGCCACCCACCCGACTGGCCGCACGCACGCACGCACGCAGCCTGGCTGGCTGGCTGGCACGCACACGCACGCACGCATAACGTGCCCGCCCCGACCTCGTCCGGAAGGACGGAGGGTGCGGGAGGGAGAAGAACTTCTGCTCTACGCGCGTCCTTTACTCCGTTGCATACGTGTGCCCGTCTGACGTCTCTCCCTCTCACGCACGATCTCGCCTTTCCATCGCACACACGCACACCTTCTCTATCTCTCTCTCTCTCTCTCCTCTCTCTCTCAATACTACCACTACTACGACTACTGCCACTACTTTTACTCTCGAACTCCAACTTTTATTACCTCTCGCTCTTTTCTTCGGCGATGGCTTTCGTGGCAAGAAGCTAAGGATGCCTGTGAAAGCAAAGTAACTTAGCAGAGGGAAAGCCCTCCGATAGGCAGTGCAAGCCAGACAAGTGTGTTTATCATATAGATATTTACGTATCCGTACATGCGTGTGCGTGTGCCTATGCTTATGCACATACGTATTTATATTTATATATATATATATATAGATAGATAGATATATATATATAGATACGAATGCGTGTGCGAACGCATATACCTTGAATGCGCGCGCGCTCGGGCCTGTGTGTGCGTGCGTGTGTGTGTGTCTCGTATCGTGCTCGTGCATACGTTTAGTGAAATGGACGCACACATGTCGAGGTGTACCGTTCTTTTTTTGCTTTGGGAACGTACGCATGTTAACTCGCTCGTAGATACTCTTTGGAGGAGGTCCCTGTATACGTGTTGGAGGGAATTTGTTTTCACGTCATAAGATTATTCCGAAAGTTGAAAAGTCTCGGCGCGGACGGGAACGCAACTCGTGAGCCTCCTCGGATACATTTGTTGTTGTTTTAACGAGCAGGAGTAGCTCGTTTGTGTTGTGGAAAGCTTGGATACACGTACATCGAGGTAAATTGTTAATGCGACGGGGATACGGGCCGAGAGACGAGAGAATATTTTGCTCTTTATCAAGTTCCTTCGTTGGAGAAAAGTGGGGTTAAGTGACTCGATTTTTCCCCGTATTTTCTCGGAGTGATCGTTTACATGCTCGTGCGAGAGAAAGGTATAAGAGATAAAAAGAAGCGGTGATGTAAGAGCAAGAGAGATAGAGTATATCTTTGGAACGACTATTTACATTTTTCAACTTCATATCTCTCTCTCTCTCTCTCTCTCTCTCTCTCTCTCTCTCTCTCTCTCTCTCTCTCTCTCTCTCTCTCATGGGTCTATATGTTTTATAGAAAATACATGCATATGTATTTACGTACGCGTGTATTATTAAACGGCTCCCTTTCATCGTGCTAAGCTCTTGAAAGAGATTAAATATAGTGTATATGCGTACGTGTGCTTCCATTCAACCGTAGTCTTCTCGTACCAATGCACTTATACGTTCTAAGTGCACGCAATAAAGAAAATTCAGGGGTGAAAGTTTGAATGCATTGTGCTGCGGTCAATCATTGACGACAGTTAGTATATAGGCTTCTTCCCTGTTTGTCTTTTGGCTAGCGGACGAAACCAGAGCAAAAGGATGAAGCAAATGTGAGATGAGATACGAAAGATCGCGGAGTCACGAAGTAGAGAGAGAGGGAGAACGAGGGTGAAAGAAAAGTTAAATGCTCGCATCAGTTTTCTCTCCATAATACAGCTATGCTGTATCGCTTGCTCGGGAGTCTCGGGCTACGTCGGAGTCCACTTTTTTACAGGTTAAGTGTTGTTTCGTCTCGCAATCTGCGCTTACGTGCTCTTGTGGGTATACACGGGGGCGCGCGCGCGCGCACACACACACACAACATCGGGGAGCAATCACACTCACGCGTGAAAAAGAGCCAAGTCCGAGTACCAGAATTTCTCCGCGTTACGTGCGCCTCTGTGTGTGCGGGTGCGCGCGCGCTCGGCCCGCGTCAGCGTGCGTGTCAGCCTCGGCGTGCATGTGTACGCACAACAATAAGTGCGGTTGATAAGAGGGAAACGGGAAAGAGAATAGCGTGCTGCTCGGTACTTGGCTCGGTGTGCGTGTGCCTGCGAGGGAAAAAGTGGGGTTAAGTGGGGTTTTTCGGCGGTCCCCCGACGGAGAGAGCGAAGATTCCTCGGGGGTGCGCGACTCGGCCCGAGAGGGGCGATGCAAACTGCGAAGATTAAAGAGATAGAGCGCGACAGCGGGGGCGGAAGGGAGTGGACAGCAGCGACGGGGCTCGACGAGTGCGTCGAGTGCCCGGGGGGTGCCGGGGGAGGCCAAGGTGCTTGCTTTATTTCATCTTTCACGGAGACGGACAGGGCCGGGGGCAGCCGCGCGCACACGCACGGAACCGCTGGCTCTGGCTCCCATTTATTCTTCGCTTCCCGATGGGAGCGAAGGAGAAAATCCACTGATTTTCCAGTCGCTAGTCCCGCTTTCGGGAAATAAACCCCCCCCGACTACTCCTCCTGCTGCTGCTGCTGCTGCTGCTGCTGCTGCTGCTGCTGACGTTGACTTATCGCTGATGTATGTGCATGGGCCTTGGCCAGCAATCCAAGCCAAGGGCCAATAATGCCTGAGGTGCCCAGGCACTTCCCGTCGCTGCCCGTGACGGCGAACGAGGCCGACCCTCGTGCTCCCGTCCCCGCGAGAGCAGCCGATCTTCCGAGCTCTCGGAGGAGCTCCGAAGAGAGTCGCAGCGGCGGCTCCTCCCTCTAATCGCGTTCCGGCCGGTAGAATTACTTTCCACGTCGCGCCTCCGTAGCGGAAAACTCCCCGCCGCCCGCCCCGACCGGGGGCCCTCGGCGCCAGGTAACCGGCCGGGGAGAGCTGCCGCCGATGCCTACCTCCGCGGTCTCGTGGCCGAAGCCGAGCGCGTTCGCGAATGCCTTGGACGGCCATATTAATGCAAGGCGGCACCGCCGCCGTCTGTTTCTTGTTGCAGAAACGCAAGAGCGAGCCGACGAACGATTAGCCAGAGTCGTCGCACGTATTTACGGAAGGGGACGACTCCCACGTCCTCAGCACCACTGCCATACCCTTGAGTGTCATCGCCGTTCGAAGATGCATGTTGAAAATTATCAACTCTCGCCACGTCGCTTACTCCCCATTCTTCGACTTACGACTTTATTGCTTTTTAAATGTTATTCATTCTTTTAATGAAGCTAATAGACTGTCAGTGAACTAGTGATTAAGAGGAATTTCACGGCTCCAGAAGGGCCCCCCTAGATTTTAGCATACAGTGGATGGTGGAGTTGAGAGTTAAGATTTGTGATCTTGAGGTGAAAGTCTTTTATTAGACTGCTGTGTTCAATTAGTGTATGTGCTTAAAACTGTAGATTCCGCTGGAACTAACAGTGCAACGTTGAAGATCGTCGAGTTTGTTTGGTAAGTTACGCATGCCTTTTTTTTCATACCTATTATAGTTATGTCATTAAGCAACTAGATAATAGGAACAAAGCTTCGGGAATACCAAGATCACTGACTGCACGATTTCCTACTGATTGCTCGCCTTATCTATTTATTTACATAGTTAAAAAACTTCTTACGGGTTTCTCGTACATATGTGTGTACGCACATAAATATAAAAATTATAAGTAGGCATAGATTTAAATAGAAAGCATAAATGACATTGCAATAATTACATGTCAACAAACTATGCCATGTATTTGTCAAAAGCAATATAAAGCATCGCATCCAGAAAAAAGAACAATAATATTAAAAATAAAGTTACATTGTAATAATTTAATAGCTTTGAATTTGATAATGACATTTCTATGATTATACAACAATGTAAGGTTAGATTCGATTAAATTCTAAAATATGCGTACTTTTAAAGTATTAAACATAAATTGGACAAATTTTTATCTTTTAAGAAAAAATGTTTGTTTTGAAGATATTCTCCTGTTTATGTGTCAAAATGTATATTATCATAATGCTTCCAAATTGAAACAACAATTCTTAAATTATTTTAATCTAATTGCTGTTAATTTTTTAAAAAAATTATAAGTATAAGCTTATTTCTACCATACGTTTCATATTTGATAATAAATTAATTGTTAGTTGCATTCATCGATGTAGACCCTAATTACTCAATTAAAAGAAAATTTATCGAAATTATTAATTTTCCTCAAATTTCTTTGGAATAGATGGGATATGTCAAATATTTAATTTATGAACTTACTTTCTTTTTATCTTTATAATTAATCTAATTACTTATTGATGCTATCATATCTTTAAATTTTTAGTTTTTTTTGTGTTTGGTGTTTTTTTTTTGTTTTTTTTTTTGTTTAGTTGTAAGCAATGGGTAATAAATAGCCTTATAGGAAAACATTAATATTTGTGTTTTTTTTATTAATTTTATAAAAAAATAATCAATTTTTATTATTATTCTGATACAATTAAATCCTATGTAAGCATTTTTAAACATATTGTTTATGGATTGTATATTTACAAACTACCTGACAGTCTTATCAAATTATCAATGTAAAAGTAATGGATCTATTCACTTTTAAGCTCATAATGTAACCCCATTATGTTAAGAATTTATATTAAGTTTGGGAAGTTATATATATGTATAGAGGTTTCATTATACAGGATACTGCGCTTTGTTAAGGTTAAAACATTTGTAAATGAAATTGTTCTTATTTATCTTTTCTGTTTTTAACTTTTAATGTATTTTGATCATACATTTTATTATCCGTAAATTAACTTTCAACTTTTAAGTTCCTTAGAAATTAAAAGGAATTAAATGCTAATTCCATTTTTCAATTTTTTCTAATAGAAATTAAAATAAAAGTTACTAAAATTAAAATAAAATAGTTTTTCTCTCAAGAATATTTAATAAAACATTGAAAATAGTAGAATGTCTCATTTTATTGAGCTATTAATTATGAAAATGAGTAAAATTCAAAGCAAACAATCATCATTATGATTATTTCAAGTTTTTTAATTATTTTAATTACTCGTGTTGAGAGTTCTTTTTTTCTTTTTCCTTTTTTTTTTTTTTTTTTTTTTTTTTTCTAAATAATTGACGCAGTAATTTCATAGATCAGTTGAATTTCTCATGTCAAAGAATGAAAAAAATTTAATGTAAATATTTTAACTTAAAATGGAATTTAAATGAAAATATAAATCAGTAGTGAATATGATGTATTAACATTAATGCTTAAAATAACTATACAAAAAGGACAATATGATAATTATATCGTAGATTGAATTTATTTCCATATTCAAAGCTTGAATTCAAATGTTAATAATGATTATATCATAAACTAAGTATTATACGTATAAAGGTCATAGTTAAAAGTTGTGTGAATTTTTTTAACATAACAATGGGCTTCTCGTAACGTCAGGAAATAAAAATCCAATAAAGTAATTCTTGATCTAGCCTTTGGACGTCGATCGCTAGCCCCAATCAGTTCAATCGTAATCAAAGACTTATTTAACGACATTGCCGATAAATGTAAGGTACAATTACCGGTAAGAATGAAAGATACACACACACACATATATATATATATATTTATATGCATCGGCGATGGCGAGTGCCCTCGAAACGGCGATGAGCCGAAATCCGAAGAAGCAGAGGAGCCAAAAGTACGTGTGGGAAGGAAATCGTCAAGCCCCACGTGCCAAACGCGCGTTTTTTTTTCTCCTTCTTCCCCTCCCGTCGGCCACTTGTTTTGCGTACATTCACCGCCTTATTCGTTCGGGCCGAGCTCCACCGCTGCCTGCGTGTGCGTATAATGAACGTGTATGAAATCGCTTCATTCTTAGCTCAATCCTCCCCTAAGCCTGTGGATGCCTTTAAAAAAAAAAAAATTCAATTTTAAACGACGATTGCATTCTCTATGCTGTCAGTCATGACTTTCCTCTATCTCTCTCTCTCTCTCTCTCTCTCTCTCTCTCTCTCTCTCTCTCTCTCTTCTCTTGTTAAATACTTCTAGCGATTAAAGGCGATGGCTTGAATTTTTTCATTTAAAGCTTAAACAGCGGTACAACAACTATGCAATATTTATTATACTAGAAAAATAGACAATGCCTAACTATAGAGCAATTTCTTTTACAAACATCATTTTCTAGTTACAAAACTATGCCAACATCCTCCAGTTAATAAACTACGTATAAATTATCTTATATTTCTAGTGGCTTAGCGTCATTTGCAAAAGGATGAGCCTAAGGTTTTATTATAAGTTATATTAAACCATTTTAATAACTAAATTTTTCCATGTTGGTACACTTTTAATGAAGTAAAGAAGAGAGTATACACAAATGCATATTTAATATATTTGAGATATATATATATATATATATATATATATTTATGTACAATGTACTACTTTATATACTCGTGCAACAGATGGCAATTATCATTATATATACTACAATATTATTACTATTATTATTATTATTATTATTATAATTATTACGCTTTGAAGAATATTCGAAGCCAATCGTTTAATCAAGCCATAATTGAAAAATATTTTATATATTATTAAAAATTTACATTTAATAAAAGATAAGGATATTATTTCATATAAAAATTGTATTTATTCATAGATAGGAAATATTTTTCATTGAATATCGGTACCTTCTAAGGAATATTTTTCTGATTACGTGCGTAAACTTTTTATACGTTTAAATTAATGCCCGAGGCGTGTTAATGTAATTATTGACACGGATAATAAGTCAAGGATTCTTATATATAATTTATCAATGCTTCTTTTTTATTTTTAAATCATCGTTCCTTTCGTAACTATCAAAAAACCAACAAACATATGTATAAACATTGCCTTTACTTAAACAATTATTTTTTAATATATACGAACAAAATAACGAAAATAAATTTTATTCATTGTGCAATGTAGCTTAAGTAATTAATTTCATGATGGGTTCTTATTAAAAAAATTAAAAAAATAATTTTTTTCTTTAAAGAGCCTTACAAGTCGTTTTTATGTATAAAGAATGAAATTGCATTTATCTGCTTTAAGGAATATCGCGATATGAGTAAATACATAATTAATATATCTCCAACGTATTGACATATGGCGTGTAGTAGAGTACATAAAAAAAAAAGTACATATACAGTAATGCTCCACTGATCAAAGAAATTACATTTGCTTAAAGAAATATGATATTTGAGTAAAAATTTAATTTCCTTTATTAAAAAGTCTTGTAAAAAAATCAGCGATAATGTCTATTCAATTGTATTAAAGTACTACAATCTTTTTTATACAAATTTTTTTTCACTTAAATGGCTCATTTAAATCTTAATTTTATGTACTCACACGCACATAAATGCACAAAGATTTACATATAACGTATATTTTCATGAAATAGTAAACAAATTAAGCAATAAAATTCATTTGTTGATGACCTAGTAATAAAATTGTGATTTAATACCTTGGTTGCTTAAATTGGGTAGCAATGTCGTTCTATACAATTATTAAGCAAAGCATTCTTAAAAAAAAATTTTATAATTAAAATCCATAGTAACAATAATAATCGCATGTGTAAAAAAATTTAATACAGATTCCTTAAGTAAAAAGTGCTAAAAGTACTCGTGGCACAATTGATTAAAATGTTTATCGTATTATCCAAGGAGACGTGAAATTACTTTAAAAACGTAAAGCTTTGCTTTATTATTAATTAGTATTTGGTTCTATATCGATGTTGCTGTATTCGCTTATCTTTATTTCGTATTTGTCTGTAACCAAGATACCAATGCGTGTAATAAATGGAGATCATTTTATGTCATGATCAATTTATTTCATTTATCCTTTTATTTTGATAGAAATTAATAATAGTGAATTTCCTAAGAAATAACACAATAAAAAAATAAATAAAAAATTAGATGTTTTCAGAAAAAGAATTTTATAGGTTGAATATGTCTACAATGGAACAAAATTTAATAAATAAGATTTATGAATACAAAAATCTTAAAATTTTAAACTTCTTTCAATACTTAATCGATATAAAAATAGCATTACATCTGATATTTAATAGTTATATTAATGTTAAATAATATAAATAACATTTTTCTATCATAGTGATTACTCTTCTTCCTGAGACAAAAATATTTATGATTGACTCGGTAAATTTGTTTTATATAAATCCACTTAAAAATAAGTCAAAATCCAACTTTAATTATAAAATTCATCGATTTTAATTAAATCAAAGAGCGTGTTTTTTTAAGGAAAATATAAAATTCATCTATTTGTTTATTAAAGCATACACATTTTCATAAAATCATTTCGACATTTAAGGAATTGTAATTTTTTTTATAATATTATTATTGAACTTTGGATTGAGTATTCTTAAGGCGATCATTTTAACGTTTATTTATTACATTGTGCTTCAAATAGTAAATGATTTTTATAAAATTTTTATTTGGATATAGGATGACAATTCAAGAAGAACATTTAATTTCAATAAATTAATAAACAATCTATAAAATCTACTTTTAATCTTATATAATAATTGATTCACTGATAATTTTATTATTTACTAAACAACTTTTACAAGCATTTTAAAATATTTCACATTTTTTTAATACTTTATTTTTTATCCACATAATATATAATAATATTGAAGAACAATATAAAAAAAAAGAAAACAAATTTTAATTTATAATAATTATAGCAAATTAATCTAAATGTAGTAATTAACATTATTATTATCAAAGAAAATAATTTTCTATTGCGGGAATGGAAAAGGGAGAGAAAGAACGAGAGAGAGAGAGAGGGAAAATATAATTAATAATATAATTAATCATCCAAAATGACAACCTTTTTTTATACGTATGAATTACATGTGGGGTCGTTTACTAGGCCTGATGAACAATATGCTATGTCTATTATCAAAAATATATATTGCATTGAGAGTGTGTAATTAATATTGAAAAATATAACGAAAACAAATGTATGATTTTACTATTATGCTATGTAATGTTTTTCTAAATAGCAATAATAGAATATTAGAAAATTTAGTTAATAATGAGATTTTTTAATTGTTACAAAAAGTTTTCTAAATGTCGCAAAGAGAAGCATTTGAAATATGTTTTTTAAGAAAAAATTCAATGTAACGTCTACTTCAATCAAATAAGGATTTAAATAGATATTAAACCTTTTTTGAACGTATAATTAAAGATGTATCTATATCATAAAACGCAAAATATAGGAAAATAAACTAATGGCGTTTGTGGAAAATTCTATTGCAAATTAATAATTTATTAACTAACAGTAGTATGTATAATTATCATTGATTCAAATATATATTATGATGTTTTTATTGCGATTCTAATATTATTTGGACATAAATTTGTAGCAAAAGTAATTGTAAATTTGGAATTTAAATATTTAATGCGTTTTATTATACAACTCTGATATTTAGTATTATTTTATATAAATATACTCTTTGAATTTTATGCTTATTAAAAATACAAATAAATGAATATACGTAAAAAGAAAACATTTGTAACTAATATATTACATATTGTGCATAGTTAATCTTGTTATAATTTATAAAAAAAAAAAACATTCTTTGTATGAACTTTTAATAATCGTATTTCCCAACTTAGAAAAAATAATTATATTTATATATACAAAATGTCTAAGTAAAAAATTACTTTCTTTTAATTTTCTTAAAGCAAGGCAAATAGGAAAACATGGTTAAAAAATTGGATAATGTACTTACACACTAACTTCTCAAATCTTTACTTTCGCACTTACACATACATACCCACCTCTTATAATAATTTCTAATATTTAATATTTCGAATTCAATCCATTTAAACATAGCTTCACTTAATGCTCCATCTTGTAACATCCTTATTTTATTTTTTTTTAAACAATATAAAATATTATAAAGATAAAGAGTCAAAATAAAATCAAGTTTGTGCATTATAAATGTCCTTATCTTACCAATATTTGATAAAAAGTTTGAAAGTGAGCGAGTGCTTGTATAGGTTAAAATTTTTAGTTATTTTTACTGTGTGTTGCTTTTATAAATATTTTTTTAGTCATTATATAAAATTGAACTAGTGATGTTGCTTGTATTCATTGCTGTAACGTACTTTAAGCAGCTAATTAAAATAATTTAAACATATTGTAAATAATTAAGTTTTTCCTGTTTCGTTAACTGAGAAATAATTAAATACTTTGTACTAATGACCTAATTTGAATCTTTAATAATAACTACTCTCTTAGTGTAAAATACAAAATTGCAGTATAATTGTTTACGAAGTGTATTTTAATATTACGAGCAGCTAGTCAAAGTATTTATGTGTTAAAATTAAATAAAATTATTAAGCCCACATTGTTAACTTTTCCAGCAAAAATACACACGCGATTTCTTTTTGTACCTACGCAACTAGACACAATGGCATTGGACGGAGAGACCGATTATTCCGTGCAAAAAGAAATTGGTCAATTATTCAATAGCATTATAATAATTATCAGAAAAAATAAATAATTACATAAAATTAAATTAATTTTTTTTTAAATTGAAAATCTCTGCATTTATATTTGAAACGACAATTTTTCATACAAAGTAGAAATAAATTTATATTTACACTTGATATTGGTTTTTATATTTTTAATGCTCAATACTATTACGTGAAAAACATTCGTTACATATATATTGGCGAGTCAAGCATTAAATGATAAGCCCTTTCCTGACTTACTTTTGACTTTGCTTTTAAATTGAACTGCCTACTTCTGATGTATTAGAACTGATTGAATTGAGCTTCTAGGATTGACTGATTGAACTCAACTCTGCAGAAAACTGTTCTTAATTTATATAAGATTTATCTTCATTATAGTTTTTGAAAAGCTTACATCTCCTCAGAATTTCCACGCATTTCGCTTAAATCTGTTATGGACTTGTGTTACGTCTTGATACCTTAGCACTTAATGTAAATTAACAATGAAAAGACTTTGTCGAAAATTCGTTGTATAACGACAGTTTCGTTAGAGTATAAAATTAGCAGGAAAGTCTTCTTGCAACATTTCTAATACAAATCTACAAAAACCTATACATACAATTTTACTCGAGCTAGGCATATCGTGACCGGATGCTGTGAATTTTCTCGAATGTGAATGCACCAACTACGAGTTTTTTTTTACGGTTAGACTGGGTCGCTTGTCGGAATATTTTTCCTCGGTATTATTTATGACAACGCTATGTCTTTCAAAATATTTAATGGAATATTTAATTTTGATTATACTTTTTTTAAAAATGGAAGCGAAAATTTTCCAAAATGATGAAAGGGTACGGGGCACTTCCACGGCTCTTACAAAGACTACAAAAATATTAAACGAACATCAGAACAGTCGATTCTATATTTAAAGGAAGAAAACATTTTTTTCTATCCACGTAAACATATTTATATATATTTCACAAATCTAATATTAACAAAATTGAGCATTCAAATTAAATAACTTGCAGGAAGATAATCTGCAACGTTACATAACTGTTATTGCGTATAATATGTACATACAATACTTATGGTTATTCAAATGAAAATGCTGAATTTAAATAAACATAATGCGATTTGTTTGTCGTAAAACAAAATAATTTCGTTACGTCATTACTGAGTTATGCATTTTTGCCATTGCTTGTTCAAGTATACAAGTCTTTTTCTACATTTACTAATTTAAGGAACAGTTATTTCAGAAATTTAAATCCATAAATTGATTATTCTGAAGTTAGCTCCGTTAAAAATATTTTATAGTTCGCGGATGGAATATAGATATCATAATTTTCCTTTCAAATCTTCTCTCTCTTTAGTTATTTGAATTTAAATTATTTTTACCCAAAATTGGATTAATCTAATTATATTAAAAAAAAAAAACCGGTATAATATATTTGGTTAAATACAATTTTCCTTAAAATATGAATGTCAGATTTTTAAAAAAATCATTTAAATCAGACTAGTGTGTCGGATGATCCCAACTAAGGATGATATATCCTGTATTCGTATCCGAAACGAGAGTAACATGAGCAGTACAGGTACACGTACAATTAACACTACGAGTATGGTCAAGTAAATTAACTAATGAATTTGTGTATAATCAATACAACGAAAGAGTGTTTCGCTTGTATTTTAGTTAAGTCGGTCACGTTAAATCCGATTGCTCTATAAATAAGAGCACACATTAATTATGCATTAAATATTATAAGCTCAAAACTCTGACGCGCGGAACGATATTCAAATGTCACCTTTATTCGTTGCTGACCAATTTCTTCTCCCTTTTCCGATTATATTCCGCGCCCCGAATCGACGGACTAAGAAAGTACGTTTTAAGCTTCGGTGCATTGAGAAGCAGAAGCGTCGGGAGTGCGCTTTTAAGGAGTGTCAGTCCTGGAACGGCGGGCTGAATAGTACGTCAGGATCCAAAAAAAGAAAGAAAGAAGAATAAGAAGAAAAAAAATCGTGTCAACGGAATGACCAGACAAAATGCACACCCCCGAGCGGATCTTCCGCCTCGGGAGCTGCGAGCTTCGCGCCGTTAGACACGGGACTCAAATGTATTTACAAGAATCTGGAAGAATAATAAGCTGGGGCGGGGGAAGGAATGATTCACCGTTAGGTTTTTGTCGTGAACAATTCCGACCACGATGAATAAGGACTTTTTAAGGCCGTGCGCGCTTATAAATAATTGATTCTTCTTGAAGCATTTCAAGCTCAAGGGGTCCTAGAGCTACTGCATTTTTTACTCCTGCTCTTAACGCTCAGGCGCTTTTTGCGTGCGCTTGTAAAGTACAAATTGCCCGCGCACTGGTGTGCACACCAGTAATGGCCAAGGCTCTACGCTACTGGGGTCCGCGCTGGCTGAGCGCACACCTACGTACACACGCACACACACACAATCGCGCACAATCGGGCGCGGACACGACTGAGAAAACACGAGGACTGTGTCATCGGTGGCCAGTTTTACAGCGACAGCCGGTATCACATCGATCAAGGAAGTTAAGCGGCTCCGGGCCAGCCACACCTGGACGGCCGAGCGCTCGCTCGCCTTCCTACTAATTCTAATCGTACGCCCAAAGGAAGAATGCGTCCGCAGTACGCTTGCCGTTGAATTTGTATCGTTAAACACTTTTAACTGTCGTTGCTGTTGCTGCTGCGGCACTTGAATGAAAACTTGTTTCCATAATGAACGGCCGTTCTGTGCATTCGGATATTTCGGTGCAAAAGACATTTTCTTTTCTTTTTTATCTATCGGAACGCGCGTACAATGTACTTATTTATTTTGTAAAAAAAAAAAAAAAAAAGAAAATCTTTTTTGATTACAAGTACAAATCTATATTAATTAATGCCCCGAATGGACAAAATCAATAGCGATATACGACGAAATGAAGCATTGCGATTGTCGAACAAACAAAGCAAAACCACCATTGCAAAATAAAGAGGAGCAGCTCGTACTTACAATAGAAATGCAGTACAATATTTCTCGGGGCTTTTTATCGAATAACGAGCTTCAAAATTTAATATAAGATAGTGGTTTTCATATTATCGTAGTTACAATGTGACTGGTTCCTATGAGAACGTAGAGCTCTGATTACTATACAGAATGAAAAAAAAAAAAAGAAGAAAGAGAGAGAGAGAGAGAAGGAAAAGCAGTCGTGAATGTCACCCATTATATATTTAATGCGTGGAAGAAGGGGAAGTGAAGAAAAGTGAGCAACGTTGAAGGGTTGGGGCGTGACGAGATGGATAAGGGGAGTGGGGCAGTGTATCATAAACACAGTGGGAAAAGGATTGAAAGACTCGTATCGATAAAAAAAAAAAAAAAAAAAAACAAAACAAAAAAAATAATACATTATTGAGATAATGTCACTACAAGTGTCTTATTCGTGTACAATTATCCAATAGTTCACTACTTTTATTTCAAAGCACGCGAACAGCCTACGAGAAATAACGTCAGAAATATTAGCTCAATTTCGTTGATTCGCTTGAATTTTAAGGGTAAATTGTGCCGTAAACTTACTTTAAAACTGCAATAAAGAACAATGTTATGCGAAAAGAATTATGAAAAAATAAAATAATAATGACGCAGAATAATATTTTTTCGATTTCCTCGGACAGTGGAGTCTTGAGGCATTTAAAAATGGGGTGAAAATTTTCACATTATGTACAATAATAATAATAATATTCTACGAAATTTCATCTCCCCGGGCTAAGGACAAAATCCAACTATACATACACAAATGTATGTGCACACACACACACAAAATACCCATTTATATATACATATATATATATTAAATTTCAAAAATCCAGGGACGGATCCCGGCTTTACAAGCCATACAAGTGTTATCGCGCGTACAATACATATACTAGGCGCGTACGGAACTTTCGAAATTGGAAAACGGAGAAAGTAGATGGAATCTAATATGTTTTATTTAGGTGCGTAGGGAGAGTAAACGAGAGAGATAAAGAGAGAGAGAGAGAGAGACAGGCTTAACAAAAATTACAGGGCGCGCGTTCACTATCCCTGCGATATCCTTTTGATTTCCAGCGTTGCTTTTGCTCTGCTGCTGCTGCTGCTGCTGCTGCTGCTGCTGCTGATCGCATAGCGTGACGCCACGACGCCCGAGGGAAATGCGCACGCGCGCGGCAACGCCTGCACGACGAAAAAGACTATATACCTTATTGTGTTAACATTTTTGTTTCTCTTTTTTGTTTTAAGGATACCCTAGGTTTGCTTTGTTGTTGCCTTCCTCGGTTTTTTTTATTAATTATTATTATTATTATTTTATATCGCATAATTCAGATTCGATCCGCAAATAATATTTGTAGCTAAATTGTATAAACTTACCGGAGAAAATCCGGCGACAAGTGTGAATTTTATATTTTGTCAGTTCTGAAAAAATTAAAGCAACTCCTATTTAAATAAAATACAAATGCTCCGTACAATGGCCATAATTAGAGGAATAACAACGAGTGTATGGGGTATTCGAGAAAAAAAATTGATTTTTTATACCTTCACGATTTTAATGCCTACTGAATAATTAATAATACACAACTGAGGAAGCGTTGCCATATTATGACCTGCAGTAGAATTGTTGCGCTATTTAATTAATAGATGTGGCTTCTGCGCTGCAGAGCGTTGAATATCGATAAATACGAGAAATTTAGTGCCACCGTCTTCCCTATAATACGTGAAAATTAATGCGCGTAATTAAATGTTATCGATTTCGGTCGAGGAGATGTCTTAATGGTCGAGGATCTTAAATTTCTTACAAGGAAACTTGTTTTTACGATTCCCGGAGCATAACAAATATCGCAGCGCATGAAACGACCAATGAAGCAGTTCGTTTTTAAGAACGAGTTCTCCCTATTTCCCTATTGTTATTAAATATATATATAAAAAAAAAGGTATGCTAAATTCGTAATTTTCACGCATTCATAAGCACTCGTTTAGTAAGCTGCGTAAGAATTGAATTATAAATTTGATCGTTTCACATGAAAGATTCGCTGTCATTCAGTTACGAGTGTGCGGGAAGAATCCAAACGAAGGGGGACGCTCGAGGTACAGTTGTAAAATAGCAACGTCAGATATTACGATTGTCAAATTTTGCCCATTGAATATGCAGGATATAAAAGAAAGATTCGGATAATATCAAGACGTGATGAATTGCAGCTGGTAATATTTCATCATTGAGAATGGGATATATATATATCGTGCCTTTATGCTCGTCCATCGACGAGTGTGCTTACGTAACTCTAATTTTTCTTAAATGTTTACGGCAACTGAGTCGCGATGATTTTTCCTTTCCTTTCACTTTGCCGCTAGAGAGCTAGGTGAATAATATTTTCGTATCAATTCGACTCGCCTCCGTCTCGGGTCCCTGCCTTAAAAAAAAAAAAAAAAAAAAAAAAAAAAAAAAAAAGCTTTTAAAAAGAAAGTGCACACTTTTTATTCGAGGACTTATCCTTTATGTTGTAAATTCGCGAGGATCGTAACCGAAAAATAGGAGAGCCCGAGCAAGATCGACAATACGAATGCATAAAATGAAGTAACATGTATAAATACGGAGGGAAAACTCCAATAGCGAAAGTATGGGACCAAGGGTGCACATGTGGATTTATGTGTGCGGTGCGCGCGCGCGCGCGCTTATGTACGCCTGTGTATGCATGAAAGCGCACTGCATATGCCACATATGAAACACGCCATGTGTTTCCAGCTGGATGAAAAAAAAAAAGGGGGGAGAGGGAGGGACACGCTTTCACCCCCCTCTTCTGGCTTGTACATACGAGCAGGCGGACGCACCCATACATACGCGGTTCTTACTTCTGTTCTGGAAGCCCTGACAGGAAAGTTTTCGGGCTAGGGAAAACTTCGCCGGGTATCGTACAAGTATATAAAATGTCTACGTATGCGTCGAAGGATATAAGAGAGGAAGAGTGAGATCGTGGGGTGTACACGGCTCTCGAATGTGGGCTTTTCGACGAGGGAGACGACCTCGTGTAGATTTTTCTAAACTGCTTATACATTTTCCATTCCGCAGGAAGAGTCATGCAGGTCGTTTTTATAAATGATACGCTTAGACCTAGGGTGGTTGCTTTTACTTATTGGGCCGAACTCCTTATATTTGACTCATAGAAATACTTAATATTTATATATATATATATATATATATATATAGAGGCCCAAAAACTTCCATTAAGTGTAAAATTAAAACAATTTATGCATCTAGTAATTAATATGGCATTAAAACAATTATAACGCGTAAATCCTTATAAAGCTTTAAGCGCGCGGAACACAAAATTAAACGGCATTTATAATTACTTTTACAAAAATTATTGAAAAATGGCAGTTTTGCCGATTAAAATACGTATCGAGTGGAAATCTCTCTTGTTTGTAATGAAAAGTTGATTTTCAAACCTTGAGCAAGTCGAAGAATATACGATTTGAACATTTAAGGGAGAAATTTTTTTCATTGATACACGAATGGAGATATTTAAAGAAGATACACCACACACTATACATTGCGGTTAAGATAAAGCTTATTTAAATATGATTATTTATATTCTAGAGTACATAATAAATATGGTAAAATAAAATACCCTTCTTATAAAAGAAGTACATAAGCTGTAACATGCCATTGTATATACGGTTATAAAAGCATCAATGTAGATAAAATTTTTATATATTCATTCGAAACAAAACACAAAAGTATTATACCAGGAAAATAAAATGAATTCTAAATTTTCTTCTTTTTTTTTTTTTAAATTTTAAAATTAAATTACCATTGTGTACAAAATGTACAACGAATTGGCTTTGCTGTTAGCAGAATAAAAAAAAATAGAATCTATCGTGTCTTAGAGAAAGGCTTAATGTAAAACTGACTTAACGCGTATCGACTATTTTTTTTATATGATATTTAACGAACGTTAAAAGCCCCCTTTTTTTTTAAATGTATCCGTAATCTTTTCAAAGATCCTTCTTCCGTATAAAATCAGTTACCTGCGAAACCTACATCGATACAAATTGCCGTTATAACGCACACCGGCACAGCTGTTAGGCGGCAGAGCTTTTTGTTCGACTGCGGATAGAACAATCGTAATTCCAAAGACTCCACACGGATGGGATCATAGCAATTGTTATGGATCCTCGTAAGCAAACACAACTTTCTCGGCAGCGCGTAATCGATGACGAGTGTAGTAGCTGTGATTCTTTTCGCAGTCGATCGATAAGTCCAAGAAACGTTTCAAAGATAATCGATTAAATATGCGTCTTAGCAAAAGGCTGTTTAGCTTTAAAAGCTTAGAAAGCCGATACGCCCGTAATGGGATGCTAGACATTGTCGTCGTGTTTCTATCGCTATATTATGGAGGAGATTTTCCAATTGTTTAATCGAATTATAATTAATAAAAAAGTTAACGCCACACGCGATAGGCGCAATAAAAATCTCTTTTCCATTAATTCCCCCGACGAAGCACTGCTGCTTCTCTGCAAAGTTACAAGTAAGATACATCGAGAGTCAAATTTATGCAGCACGCGAGAATTATAGTTGAAACCAAAGAGAGACCATTAATCAGTTAATTCGTTGGAAAGTTAGCTAGTCGTAAAATGAAGAGAAAAAGAAAAAAACAAAATTGTCCTGCCATTAAGCATTTGCCGTGGTATTAAAATTTGTTATAGTTTCTATAAAATGAACGGTGATTATAACGCTACGCGGTTGTACTTTGTTGGACTGATGATATTTTTATCAATCGTATGCATCATCGAGATTATTGACTACGAATCGATCGTCCTATTTTACCGTGTGGCTTTTTTTGCGTAAAATAAGCTTTGAGATACTTTCATATAAATCGTATTATCTAGCAAACATGTGTAGAATTCCGATTGAAAATATTAGTGACCTCGTTAACGAAGGCGTGTCATAACTACTATACGGTTATCCACTTTAGAAAATAGTACTTGCGATGCAATGACTTCGTCGTGCGCTCGGTAAATTTTACGACGCTGCTCACGAAACCATTCGGCCTTTTATCGTACGGGATATTCTCTATGCCTCCGATCGGCCGCGAGTATTATTTCGTGCAAGTAAATAGTTTAAATAATGAGAGTGGGGCGATACGCGTGCAACATGACCAGTGACTAAAAACGAACGCTTTAAGTGTCCCTCGCTTATGGAGCCGAGCGCACAACCCAACGCTTTTTTAATGCCAAGGGATATTTGTTTACGGCGCGCGACGAAATTAGGCGTGGAATTGCGCTAATAGAAATATGGAAATGCTCGTTTTTGAAAGGCCCTTTCCTTTTGCGTGTCGATTCGCGTTGATTGATGTATGCTTCGTTCTGAACTTCCATTAAGGAATTAATTAATTAATATGCATCGATTCCGATACCGGGGATTTTGAATTACACATGAACGGGGAATGAGTATCTAAAAAGTTAGGAGCAAATATACTTATGGACCGCTCGCATATGGATTCTACTATCGGATAGTATCTTTTCTTTTATAATACAATCGAAAGGTAGGGGCCGGAGAGGACGAGGACCACTGGATTGTGGACGAGTCTTTTCCTTTTTAATTTCCACAATTACAATGTATTTTTCCTTGACTCTTTCTACACGAAAAATGTATATAGGAGCAGAGTAATAACGAAGAGCAGACGAGGGAGATGAGATGAGGGTTTCACCCCCTGCCCGTTATCTCAACGTGACCTAAAAATTGTAAAATAAGTTTTGGGAAAGTTGTAATAAATAAGCAGATCTAAAGAATGGCTCGCCCGAAGAGTGCGAGGTAAAGATTACCAATTAGACGAAAATAAAAGCACAATTTTTTTTTGTTTTTTTTTTTTTTTTGACGAATTTTCATTATCTCTGTGATTTCAGCGTTATTTTGATTTATAACGGGCACAGACTGAAAATGAAAATTCGGCTCGTGAACTGCCGTAATACCGAGGCAATTAAAATTATTTAATTGCGTTTATAATGAAAAGTGCGCTTTTAAGAGTGATATTAAAAACCAGCATTTGCAAAAAATAATAATTAACCCGCACGAAGCAAACTAACTTAAAGCCTCCCATGGTATGTAAAATGCAGCCACCCTCGACCATTACTCTTTCGAGTACACCAAAGTTATCTCATCGATTAACATGCGCCCAATTTTTCTCTTCAATTGCTCGTATAGAGGAAAAGCTATTTTAAGAAGTATTTCATACGGCACCACTGCAGGCATTACTACTTCGCAGAGCAGTAAACGACACATTATTTTCTAAGAGCTCCCTTTCTGATTGTATCATTTTCTTATGCTTTTGATCTTTATATTACTATGCTTTAGTAGACCGAATTTCGAGCGCCAAGCTGCACAATGAAACTGTTGATAAAAACCATTCGCAAAAAAGAAAAAGTGTAATTTAAAGAAGTGTTCGGTCGTATTTTACTTTTTAAAAAGTTTTGCGCTTCCATCTAATTCGATACAATAATAAATTCAATATATATTTTCAATAAAGTATTATTAAACTGGGCTTCCTTTAATTACCAACTATTTGCTCTGCTGATATTTTTCGCATTCAATGTAAGGCAACACAATCTTAAATTCGAGATTCGTATTTATTGAATTTTGTGACGTAACACATTTTGTAGAGATATAAATGGCGTTGATAGCGTTACAAATATTACGATAACTATTCTGCAATTTTGAAAAATGGTAGGAAAATATTACACAAAGTATCATTAATCACCGCAAATGATTTTATGCGTTTTTATGACACGTATAAAAAATGAAGAAATCCAAGCGTACAGAAATTTGGAATTTCCCTTCTTAACGTTTCATTTGACAATATCAACGTTACATTAAATTTCTTCTATTTACTTAATGACTAATACACAGTTAATACTTATATTCGTACAAACGGGATCATAGAAATTATATTGATTAAATTTCGATTCGTGCACTTTGTTTTATTTACGATAAAACTCATGCAAGTAAGTTTTTGCTGCGAGCTTTTTTATTATTCGTGTAAATCGTTCAACATAGGCCTAATGTAGAATTAATATTAGACTCATTATTAGATTCCAACATCTGTCCAAACACTTATATCCATTTTATGTTATGCATTTGTGGTGACAAAATAGAAAAAAAAAACCGAAAACTTTTTTATACGTTTTTCCCAAAGTTTTGAAACTTATTACAATTATTAATCCCCAGCACAAGCATATGAGAATAATTAAATATTGATTGGTCAAAAACAACGTCTTGTAAAAAACCACCAATAGATTCAAAGCCTTATTGAACTAGCCAACAAGTATATTCGTATACGTATACAGAATCTCAATCAAGCGGAGTCTTGAGAGTGAAAATCCACGCTCGAGTACCGATACGTAGATAATTTGTGTGCGTGCTTACGTGTGTGTGTGTCAATGGCATAGTTTAAATACGAAAAACGGATTTTCCGAATATAGTTTAAGCTATTTAAAATTGTCCCGGAGATACGAGAAGCAACGAATTTCGATTTTGCATAAAGTTGTTATTTGGAATTTATTTTTGATTTAGGTAGAGTCTAGCGGCCGTTTTCAACGGACACGGAAAAGAAATTCTGTTCCGAGCGTCTCGGGGGAATAAACGGATAATAAAATTCGTCGGAGTATTAGTATGGGATAAAAGAAAGAAACGGTTGGTGGAAGCTCATAGAATCTGCACTGGGCTTCTCGTGCACGCGCGTGTGGGTTACTTAATAGAGCGGTCGAATGAAAGAAAACTCCAAATCCGCAACGCTGGCAAATAAAGCTCATTAAGCGAGACGTTTTAGTTGGGGCGCATGCGCGTAGGCTATCCGGGATAACTGACAGCAGCTCGCTCGTGGAATATTAAGGGGAAGCATCTCTTGGCGTCCTGGAGATCGCCTTTTTCATGGTGGCTCCCATCCTCGCTCTCTCTCTCTCTCTCTCTCTCTGTCGGCTTCTCCTTTGCCATGCCTCCCTTACTCTCCCTCCACCAACTTATTTCTCGGGGGTGGGCCAGACGTGGCAAGAGGTAGACGAAGAAAGAAACGCTCTTGTGGGGGAGAAAAACTGGGGTCATCAAAGCTTTTTAACATTCCTCCCCTCCCATATCTCGTTTATTTTCTCTCTCTCTCTCTCTATCCCCCCCCCTCTTTCCATCCTCGGTCTGTCTGTCTGTCTGTCTCTCTCCCTCTCTCGCCTTTTCTATATATATATATATATATATATATATATATATATATTGTATTCACTAAATCTCCCTATACATTCCCGCTGTTGGAGTCATATAAAGTGGAATTCGCCATTAATATTTCGTTTATTAGCATTGTGGAAACACGTTATAGCAAGTCACTCAATGTGACTTTTCATCTTTCTCTCTCTCTCTCTCTCGCTCACACTCAGAGTCGTCCCGCGAACTTTTAATTTCGTTTTCCACGCTTATGGAAGCATTAAATAAATGTTCTTCACTGAATGCGCTCGTAATAGGATTTATTAGCGAGCTAAAATGTGCACAAAATCGTTAAGCAAATACCAAATGACGCGTGGCACCCAAACGTTCAAAAACTGACCGATTTACAGCCTGATTTTTTTTTTTAAATCAAAACATAATCCGAACAAAAGATTACATTGTATGTAATTATTGACACGCATAATATACATATCAAAGTACAAAACCTAAGACAAAACTATATTATTGTACTATTAACGCGAGTAAACAATGAAATATGAACATATAAATTGGATAGATCGTGTATCTGCAGAAATAAAACAAGCTCGAATGTTCGAGTCATTATTAATCGATATATTCCACATTTTATTAAAAAAAATCTTAATATTTATTATTATTGTATAAACATATATGTTTATACATGTACTACTTATTATTACGTAATTAAACATTCATAATTAATTGCCATTGATTGGTTTATTACGTTTTTATTTGTATAAGTGAACAACAAAAGATTTTACAATAAATTGTTATAAATAATAAAACTTCTATAAACACCATTATTAAAAACAAATAGTTTTTCATTTTTAGGCCTTTTCTCATATTTAGCACGTAATAAATTTCTATCAGATATCTGAAATTGAAATTGATAAATAAAAATAGATTTTCTGCGTCATTCACGCCTATTTATTTTTTTTTATTCTCATTATTTATTCCCACTCTATTAACTTTTTCCAATCTTTGCTATTCCTTTTATTTTATTTACTTTCTGTTTTTGAATTCAAAACCATTTTGTCTTCTTATTTCCATAGTGGATTTCCATTTCTAACCATATTTTAATTGTGCATACTTAATTATTGTTAAATTCATTGTATAATATATTTTGAATATGAATATATGTACAAACGATCGCATGCTTTATTATAAATGTGATTATCAATTTTTACTTTTATGGGCGCAGTTTTGAGTTTTGAATTTTGAGTTTATATACGAAATAAACATTTTCATTGAGAAATCCCAGGATTAAATAAAAATAATCGCTTAGTAAAACATTTAAATAATCATATTAGTTGTATGTGTTGAGAATGTAAAATACCTGATTATAAGAAAAAAAAATTATCTATTTACAAAATATAATAATTAATTGGAGTGTCTGTACGCTTATACGAATTAGAGAAAAAAAAATTAATTTATTATGCATTAAATTAAGCTTAACTAAACTATAAACAACAACTATTTATTAACGAACAAAAATGAAAACTTTAAATTTATTCGTGCTTTTGTCGAATCGAAAAAATCGTATTTTGAGCAGAAGTATATGTAAAATTATTTGTAAAAATTACCCGATCGTTATCAATTCTTGTTTTATTCACTAGCTAAAAAAAAATTACATTGGCTAGAGCTAAAGTTGAATTCAAGCACTGGAATGGAATTTTTAGCAATTGTATTAAAAAAATAAATTTTCCAGCGGCGTAAATATTCATGCCATTGATCGATGAATAGCTTATTTATAATAATATACGAAAATAAAAGTAAATCAGTCGTGTACACAGTGACTAAAATTGAATCAAATTGAACGAGTAGGTTGAAACAAAAACATTTCATCATACGAATGACAGTTGCATCCAGTGTATGTATGCAGTCTACATATATATATATATATATATATGCGCGCGTGCGGATAGACATAATCAAAGAAAAATATAATATCCATCGGTTACTTTGTACCCAGCAGTGATTAAAAAAATGAAAAGGATAAAAATACAATCGAAGGCCTAACGAATCGCGTAAATAATGCCGGGGTCACACGTTTAGGTAGTATATAAATAATAAAGAAAAAAATAGACTCAAAACGAGAGACAAGGAATTGAAGAGTAGGCCGAGATTATTCACACCCTCGACCGACTTTTTTTCTCTTCTCTCCTTTCCTCTCTCGCGTGCGCACACATGTTTGCAATACTTGAGCCGGGCGCCGGCTAATGGGATCCCGAGCCTAAGCGTCCGCTGCGAGCCTTGCGATACGTGCACACGAGCGGCATTCGATTTATTTCATTGCTGCAGAGGGCCCGCAAAATTATATCGCCCGCGCTTCTACACTGGCGCGGCCTTTAAGTTATGCCACCACCCCCTAAGAGGCGCCTCGCTCGGCTCTAATCCGAGCCATTCAGGACGGTTGAAAGGAAGCTCGCTCCACTCGGCGGCACGGGAGTTAACCTCCGCCCGTGTGATTTGAGCGGCCATTTTTCAGATTTGCCTCGATTCCGATTCTCCGCTATTTATCCTACAATTAAAATTCTCCCCGGTCGTTTTCAACCTTTCCCGGTGACATTTTTTTCCGCCGATCCCTCAACCCCACCCCTCCGTCCTACGGCACTCGTACCGAGGGCATTCGAGGACTCTTCCCTCAAATGATGCCCTTAGGAGAGATAGACGAGTGTGTCCTGCAAGTATTGAGCCGCGCTGCTTTTGATTTCCGACGATACCGATATCGCCTGGCTGCGCTACTTTCTCGTGATGACATTTTTCTCGGGGGCCTATTTATTACTATGGGTTTTTAGCTTCTTACGCTCTCGCGCTATCTAATTTTCTTCGCACAGGTCGTTGATTTAATTTAATCAAGTACAAAGGTTGCTTAATCTCTATGTTCCACTATTCTTTCTTTGACATATATATATATATATATATACATGTGTGTGTGCGTGCGCGCGTGGGTACGTACACATATGCATGCATTGAAAAGAATCTGGCAAATAATCGAAACAAAGACGAGCCCTTGCAGTTGGTAGATCTTTAAATTCGCGCGTTGCCCTCCGTCCTTTCCTATCATCTCTCTCTCTCTCTCTCTCTCTCTCTCTAATTCTGTCTCTCCGCCCCTCTCCCTGTTCACGTTCCGGCTCAGCGGCAATCGACGAGCTACCACTTAATCGACAGTCGCACGTCGAGCGCACGAGCCCCGGATCTCATGCATATTTGAAAATGCAACGCGCTAGACAGCCGAAATTTATGATATCGTGTCTCGAATTATGCATCAAGCGGCGTGTTTGAACGAGTCATTCTTGCCCGAGTTTCGCGTAGAACGGCACAATCAAAGCAGAGCTCCGGTAAATCCCAGCGGTGTAGATTTTTCGGAATATCAGCTCCGGAGCTTAATAGAGCGTGGCCGCGAACTTATTAACCTTCTATTTACTTTGGATAATGGATAGTCGTCTAGGTAAAAAGCCCGGCACGTCCCCGTGGCTCCTGCGAGGTGCGAAAATAGTAGCGACACCACCGGAATGGACGATAAGGATCACCGCCGGAGTAATGGATGGCTTTAAAAATCCGGGCGATAGTGATATTATAATAATAATAATAATAATAATAACGATGATAATGATAATAATAACGATGATAATGATAATGATGATGATAATAATAATAATCATGGAAGCCCGAGCGTCCTTCATTTCTTTTCGAAGGAAACAATGATCGAGCGCGAGAGGAAGCGCAAAGGAGAACGAGGACGCGACTCGGCGATGGGCGCGGATATGGGGTGAAGAGTGCAAAGACAACACGAGGCACCTTTGGCGAAGTCTTTTTTCTCCCCCCCCCCCCCCCCCCCGGAAGCCGATGCGCGAGATAAAACGCGACTACGCGTCGAATCTCTCGCGAGGCCGGATAAAACTCCCGTCTGCCGGATAATCGGTTGTATCTCCACTAAACGAGCTTCTTGCAAACGCAACACCCTCCTTTACCCCCCTTACAGAACCCGGGCCCCTTTCTCTCCTCCTCTCGCCCGGCGTCAATTCGTACGAATACACTTTCCTTTGAAATCAAACGTCACTTTCGCAGTTAAGAAGAAGGTCATTACGTAGCCCCGATGTTCCTGTATTACATGCATTATTCATTCGCTTTCCCGCCGTAGTTGCTCGCAATATATATATATATATATATAGATATACACACTGTACGTGCGGCAGTGTCACTCGCATACGGCATTGTATTTTAAGAGCTTATCTAAACGATTGATTAAACGTCGTGACTTTCATGTGGATACTTGCTTCTTCCTCTTCTTCTTCTTCTTTTTTTTTCTTCTTTTTTTCTTTTTTATTCTACCCACTTCTTGTATCACTTTTGAATAGGCCGTAACAGAACTCTTACAGTAGCGGGCTAACGGAATATGCGCATTCATATATCTAAATGGCTGAAACCTATATATTTTTGGATCATATTGATCTGTTGTGTGAGCAAAAAATATCCCCGCTATATCCAGTACGTACAGTCGGCAAGGGACATTCGGTCAAATTAAATAGTGCCGTGTATTCGTAAGTCAAATACAACTTATGTTTGTTATTTATAATATTTTTTTTTTTTTTAAGTTCTCCGATTATCGGACACCTTCTTTGATTCAACAAAATTTTTTTCATTATTTACTTTACCATTAAAGCAATAGCTTATATACTCTCTCTCTCTCTTTCAGTACTGTGAAATTTTAGTTTAAACAGGAGATTGCATTGAGAGAAACACCTCGAACGGCATTTTGTCGACAGACGCTGTTTTACTTTGTTTTTTTTTCTCTCTCTCTCTCTCTGATTTGATGTACTTCGTACTGATATTATTCTTACGACATTATTTTCTTCTTCTAAATTTTAAAAACTTCCAAACCAATGAAGTATTTTTTTTTTATATATACATAATTGATATTCCTCTAAAAACATAATGCACGATAATTTTTATGAATCCGATTAACTCCGTTTGCAAAATAATATTCGAATATTTCCGAGAACTGTAAACCCAACTGATTAGTATGTAAGTATATTTTTTGCGCGAATCATTGTGGGATCTTAGAGGCAGAGTAACAATTCTTGATGCTAATTCAGCTATTTGAACATTACAAAGCTTTAAATATAAACTTGAAATAAAGTAAACGCTATATCATAAAAGTCACCAATAACGCTCTGCTACGGTATCGCAGCTGTATTTTTATCTTTTCGTTATTGCTTCTTGTTTTTCCTCTACTTCTTTTTGTACCTAATTTTTTTATCTCTTCGTCAATCGTTTTCTCTCCTTTGAGCTCAATCGATTTTGTTCCTTTAATGCAATACCTTACCCAGTGAATTCAGTGTATTATCTTACTGCATCTTGTTTCTTTGTCAAGTATTATTAAAATAATGTCAAAGTTGTATTTCCAAGCATATTTCTCATCAATTACGCCGTAAAATAAAAGTGTTACTCTTTCCAGCCATAAAAATTCTATTTATATATTAGAGCGAGTCATTCTTTTAAAAAATGCTCTTGAATATTATGTTGCATAAGGTTAATACGTAGGGGGAAAAAAAGAAGCAAAAAAAAGAAAAAAAAAACACGGATTTTGGTTTCCTCCATTTTTGAGAGCAGAGTTCGCTCTCTCGGGGCCGTTAAGTACAATCGTACAATTTTATCTCGTGCATCGACAAATTTATGAACGTTGAACAAAATATAATTTTGTAATTAAGCGACTATGAGAATATGATTTTGAGCTACGGGAAGGTAGGAAAAAGGTTCTGAGCGTCCGCAGTTAAAATTAATATTAGGGTTTTGAAAAGTGATCGTTAAGCTTTCTTAAATCAGTTTTAGAAAATTGTAATGTCCACGTACTTGTGTATACTTTGTGCGCGCGTACATGTGTGACGCAACGAAAACAATAGATGTTATAAGTTGTTAGACAAATAGATTTGCCGTTTTCCAAGCACGAATGGCACGTAGCTGTAATGTTTCTGCATATTCTCTCGATCCAACTCTTGTGCGTTCTCTCTCTCTCTCTCTCTGTCTCCGTTCGACCATTCCCTCGCTCACCCGAGCCTTCCGTTGCCATACACGTAGTATAGGTATATCACTGAAAGGCTCGCAGCGAATAGGGGGATATATGACGCAATACGGGGGGGGGGCAGAGTGCCGGGGCGGCGGCGGACAGGGCAAGGAGAGAATATAGCGAGATTACGGCTAGCTGCGCTTCGGATGTGTGAGCATTAGAAACAGGCTCTATTTGGAAAACTCTTCTCTCTCTCTCTCTCTCTCTCTCTCTCTCTCCCTCGCTCCTGTCATTTTCCATCGGCGTCCCATATTCCAGCGTCAGCCGATGATATCGAGGGCTTCCCCGCATTTTCTTCTCCTCCCCACACTTTTGACCCTCCTCGTACACTTTCCCTCGGTGTCTCGCACTTCAGCTCTTGAGGGGCACACAATCAGCTGCAGCGCACCACCACACCCTTGCATGGGAGCGCACGGAAGCGCTCGGGTGTCCTTAATGCGCGCATCCGAACGAGAAGCATCGGGAGAGGGAGCCGATAGATAGACAGAGGGAGATAGAGACAGAGAGAGAGAGAGAGTGACGATAATTCACAAGAGGTTTGATGACAGCGAAGCTAGGGGATAAAGGTCAAGAGTTTAAGGGTAACTGTAAAGGGCTTCTCGGGGAGCTGTTGCCCGCCTCCCCTCTCGCGCAGGTGTAAAAAATGCACGAGTGCGTGCGATCTTTTCACCGCTACGGCCCCCGCCCGGCCCCTCGGTGCTGCCCCCTACTCCTTACGGAGGGTCCAGGGGATGCTCGAAGGGCCGTAGGACGATGTCTCGTCACGCTTCGAAATCATCCCTGTTGCGCCGCGCCTGCTATCATCGGAAAGATACGCACGCGGGACGGTCAGTGGCGTCCTGACGCCCCCGCCCCCCGCCCCCTAGCCTCCTCAAAATGCGCCGCTTTGTTTACGCCTGCCACATGGTCTTGTCATTGGCGCCCGAGCTGCTCTTGGGCTAACTCGCGCTCGCATCGATAATATCCGTCTCTCTCTCTCTCTCTCTCTCTCTGTGTCTGCCAATCCGGCGAAATCGTGACATCGACTTTGTCCGTACACAATACTCGCATGTTTTAAATTAAGTTTGTCCTGACGTTTCTTTTTTTTATTATTATTATTATTACTTTACACATCGGACTTACAAGTTACAGTTTGAGCATTTTGTCCATTCGCAAATACCTACCACTTACCACTCGCTAATTACCGAGTCTTTTAAATAACTTATGAATCGAATATTATAATTGTCTGACACGCTGTGAGCTCCCCTCCATCTTTATTACCATTCTGTTTGTCTCTCTCTCTCTCTCGACGCTCGATGAAATGGCCAGAATTGAGAAATACTAGAATATAATTCATATGCTACAAAACGAATTTTATCGTAAAAAATCATTGTAAGCTAGCTTTCGTAAAAAAAAAAAAGAAGAAAGAAAATTTACATGAGACACAACTTTGTTCGTGCCTGCTGAATTTATATTTCGCGTGCGGTTAATTTCAAAGCCATGCCTTTGTACTACTGATAGACATTTAGTAGTTACTTCTAAAAATTACTTGATTTCTTACTGAAATATTTCTTCTCGTTCACAATGAACAATGCGCGTTATGTAATCACCATTATAAAAAAAAAAAAAAAAAAACATAGCTACACGTACGGACTCGTGCAACATTTGATTTTGTGGATAAAATTTGAGTTGAAAACAAATATTACTAGCTTTTCTTTAATAAACGAAATAAGACAAATCAGCAAGAATAAAAGAACATCAATTTGAAATCTGAGGTAAATTATTATTTTGTCTTTTTACGTACAAAGGCAAACAGATTTTCAATTTGCTTACTTAACTTGATGGGCAACGCTTTGTTAAGCTTTTCTTGACGTACAGTCACAGCCTGGCTACGATAATACAAGCAAAAAAAAAATTTTTTTTATTATTTTAGCAGTTTCATTCACACAGGTTAAAACTACAAAATAAGAGCAAGTATGAAAATGATTTTCTTATTTACATTTTATTATTTTTAGCCTTTACGAGCAAACAATAATGGCACTTTCGTTCAGGAGGAGTTAAATATTTATTTGGCATTAGGGTATAAATTTTAAACCGGTTTTAGTAATAAACACTCCAGAATGAGCCTTATAAGAGTTTGTAAACAGGAAATTTAAAAGCTCTAGCTTTGTAAGAAATATTCTATGCAGGCATTAAAATATAGGTTAAAGTCCGATGTGATCTCAATCGCGAGGAAAAATGTTTTTTTTTATTTTTTTTTTCTCAGAGACATTTTTACAATTAAGAAGACGTTTTAAAGGCAGCGGCCATTAAGCGAAATTTCCAATACCGTTGGGATGTTTGATAATGCGTCATTAATTAAACGTATCGATGTAAGACTCCTCGGGCTCGTTTATCGATCGGACTTGTGTAAGCATCGTGTTTTACCGATGGAATGTGCCGCTCCATCTCGTGGCCACGAAGGCGACAATATTAAATAAGATTCGTCGCAGCAGGTGAAGAAATCAAGACGCACTCGAGTCTTGTCTCCTTTACTAGTCCAATTAACCGAAAAAAAAAGAATGAAAAGTTCCTCGGCACTCTTGTAAGCTTAGGCTCCTTGTAGCCAGGCGCTGCCTTTGTCAGGGCATTCCTCGTAAGAATAAGCAGGCGAGCGCGTGACCCTGATTGCCAATGCAACCGAGCTCGAAAGCGATGGCAGTTTTTCGGCTCGCTCCCTTTAAGGTCGATTGTGACGCTTTATAATGATGCCGTGTCGGGGCTCCAATTATCCTCGCCGTCTCTCTCGCCTGGATCCTTCTCTCCACGTGCGTCGAGTTTTTCCAAATCGGCTGGCTCCTTTGCTCCCGGCCATACACACACGACCAATTAACTACGAGAATTACGGGCTAGGTAGGGGCCTTAAAATTGCGAACCTGCGCGTCATTGTTGCCCTCTGGTATTGTGCGCCAGGGTTGCGGGAGCTGCAGGTGCGCGCTCCTTATTGAATTCGGAAAATTGCTTAATCCCAGGAATCCTCGAGCTTTGTGAGCGTTTGCCTACGCTCGCGATAAGGGTCAGCTGCTAGGCTTTGCAAGTTAAGATAAGCCAGGGGAGAGGCGGAGGATTCGAAAGTTTGAATCCGGTCGGCTAAAATCGGGCGCCATTTTATCCTTGTTAATTTTCTTTAATTGTAGAGTTTGCCGATGCTGACAAGGAACTTTCGGTATACGTCCATTGTCACTAAATGGATGCGTTTACAGTATCATTGAAAATTATGCTCCATTCAACTCTAATTGTAGTTGAAAACAGTTTCTGAGTGAATAATGTGCTAATGTGCGATTGCTATTACCAGATTTCTGCTCGACCGGAGTAATGATCTCTGCGACTGTTGTTACTCGGCTTAAATTGGCAAAAAAATATTTTCATTTTTATGTCATACTTGAAGATTTTATTACAATTTCATTGCATGCTCATAAAATATTTTTAAACCAATTGCCATTTACGCTCAAGCAGATGCAAATTATGTTTATAATTAGATTTCTGAAAATTTCTTTTGAACCCTAATAATTCAGTTTGAATTCAACAACCTTTTTGCATTTTAAAAGGTCGGTGCAGAAATTTTTTGCACATAAAATGTCGATGTTTAAAAATAAAGCATTATACATGATTTATGATTTTCATCATGATTTTATATTCTACTAGTTAAATTAAGATGATTTTTCCAATGGCTAATGTACAATTCAGTAGGAAAATTCTGAAGAGAAATTTTTTAAAAGGAAGCATTTTTGCTTTGCATTAGGAAAGAAAAAAAAAAAACAAATCGATCTAAGCGAGACGAGAGCTTACAAGGGCTGCATAGCAAATTTCTCAATAAATACAAAAGAGCGAGTCGCATGTATTGTTTGAGGGAAAGATGTTGCACGGATTATTAATGATGAGATCTAACTATAGTAAACAAATTTGTTGTAAGAGAAGATAATAAATGCGCTTGTGCGCGTGTATATATATATACATACATACATATGTATGTATATATAATATAGATTAGTCGGGAGTGAATCAAGTATGAAAAAAAATTTGAAGCGAAGCATAAACAAATCTGTTTATATGAATTTCAAGATAACAGTGTTCTCCTCCTCCGGCAAAGCAAATATTTGTATTCAAAGTAGCGGAAATTAATTTACATATAATTGTTTTTAGGAAAAAGTCGATACGAGAATCGCCGCTCGGTATCAAGATCCAACATTTGAAAACGCTTTCGATACAGGAGTGTACATTTGCCCTGAGTAACTCGATATGTTGAGCTCTTTATCAGATTTGCATGGGCAACGATGGCTTTCGAGGCAGATCAGCAGAGTTTGGACCTCCTCCATTCTAAATATAATCCGAATAATGAGGGGCGTCTGGCGGAGTAGGAGGAGGAGGAGGAGAGTCTAAAGCGAGGGGGAGGGTAGGCCTTCTCCCCGTGGGGTGCGAGTGTTTGTCCACAGGGTTCCGGAAGGGGTTAGAGGCGGAGGAGGGAGGAGGCACTCGGAGGAGTCGACCTAGTGTAACGGCTGGTGTTTGTCGCAGGGTTGCAGGTCGGCTGGGAATCGGGGCCCCGCCGGGACGGTGCCTGGGGGCGCGCGCGGCCGGGGGGCAGGGGGCGCCGCTGATGTCCTCCAGCCGGGCACCGGTTCTACCACTGGGCAGGCCCACTCGGCAGCGTCCGCGAGGCTTTCAAGGGCCCAGCTCGCGCCCGGGCCTGGTCGGAGCTGGGGCCGGCGCCCTTGGGCAGCAGCCCCCGGACCCGGAGAGGAGGGCCCGCGGCGGGCCCCACCGGGCCGTCGGAGGACCAGGAGCAGCCCGAGGACGAGGAGCAGCCCGAGGAGTTGGAGCCCGGAGCTGCCGGTCGCTCCCGTGAGAAGACGAGCTGCTGCAGGCTCTCCGGTGCTCTGCCGCCGCCGCCGCCGCCGACGGCCAGCCCGGCTCTGAATGTCTTCGCACATACAGAAGTCGTGCGTGGTGAGGATCTCTACATCTCTCTCTCTCTTTCTACCTCTCTCTCTATCTCTCTCTCTCTCTCTATCTCTCTCTCCACACGCACACTTTTCGGTCTTTACGAGCCCTAGACGCAGGCCTCCTCCTAAGATTTTTCACAATTAATCCCTTAGCTTCCGTCCCGTTGCTTCTCTGTGTTTTATTTTTTTTTTTTTTTTTGTGATACCCACCGTGAAAAGGCCTTTCGCCGCGTTTCGGCCCCCTCCTGACCTCCTCGAGCCCAACCGGAGCGGCGTCCCACCGTGGGCAGCCCCCGTAGTGCTCGAACTGAGATTATAATTCGTCATGACCTGATTGATTGTCCCTTATCGTGTACCTACTCTCCCTACTCTGTGTATAACTTAAGCTTCTTCGCTTTAGATCCGAAAATTATATTTACTCGGGCGGCCCGACGTGCCTCTTCACTTACCGCGATGCCTAATTTTTTTTCTGTTTTTTTTTTTTTTTTTTTTTTTTTTTAAATTAATTCAACGACACATTTCAATTTTACGTTTCGTCTGGATTCACTTCACGTCCGAAAATTAAAAGTTGCTTTTCTGCTCGGTAAGCTTTATTTACGGATATTACTTGTACGCTTAAATTACATTTACTCAACATATATACTTATACATATATATATATATATATATATATACGTGTGTGTGTGTTTATATGTATATAAGCACGTCGCTCTTATGCATTAGATTTCAACTGTGCTGAAGTTGCAAAATGTGTATTTGAAATGCACATAAATTTTTCCCATTTTTCCTTTTTACGAGTAAAAATGATTTCTTAATTGCCATGCGCGTGTTATTGAGTATTCGTGTCGATTTTAAGCTACGATGGTAATCTCGACTCAAATTCATTGACACTCAAATTATTAATATGTGTCATTTATTTTTTAATCAATCAATAAACCGTTAAGCTCAAACACCTGCCAAGTTGACGGATTGAAAGTTCGAGCAATGTTGATTTTAACAGTAAAATACCTTTTATCATTGGGTTTTTTAACACGTTTTTTTTTCTTTTCTTTTTTTTTCTTTTAATTTTATTTTTTTTATCCACAAGTCGTTTGAAAACACTAGCGAAGATGATTTACGTCATATGTAGAGTTATTTTTATCAACGGAATATTTTTCAGTTCATCGTATTTATTGTTTCAATGGCAAACTTTGCGCTAAATTTCCTTGAATGAAGGAAAAAATATATTCGTGCGTAAAGCTTGAGTTTAATTTGTATCGGATTATTAAGGAAATGAATAATGTTACTGCTTTGTCGAATGCGTAAAATTACATGGCCAACGGACAATACGTGGAGCAGATGTTTTTTACGTAATTAGAAGGAAAAAAAATGGGTTTCTTTTTTATGATTGTGTGCTTTCATTAACATGTTCATAATATCCATTATATTTTATGTCTAGTGTTTAAGATGTGCCACCGCGATACAGCGCCAGTCGTTAAAATTTTGATGACATATCAGAAGCAGTAAAATATAACATTGTATAAGATCCCACTTAATAGGGGAGAGCGTATTAATATGTAATTTTAATTATATGTATGTATATATATATATGAGAATAATTAATCGAGACAAAGTAACGAACAGAAAATATCTATTTACTCGAGCCTCCTATACGCAGAGAAGATGCATGTTGCATAAGATTTTCTTCGATTCGAAGCACGAAATTCGCAGAGCCCTTCATTGAAAATGTTAAATGATGCGCTGGATAATTAATTTAGCACATCGATGCATAATTAAGAGGCATTAGCTCGCATCGTGATTTCGAGATGCAAAGAAATTCCGAGGAGTCGCTTTGGTCGCTGACATCTTATTAAAATTATACTTTACGAATCGAGATTGCGTAAACTTCGTTGTAATAAAGATAATTTAACCAAGCGACGGCGCGCACCGAGTGTGCCGCAATCGAAAATAAGGAGAGAGAGAGAGGGAGAGAGTCCCTAGTTAGAAGCGACGATGCGCTTAAGGGACATTGGTGAAGATTCTTGGCTTAAGGTCACTTGGCCGCGCGTAGCTTTTATTATACAATCGTAATTTGGACTCGACGTGCTTAATTTTGATTGGTAATTGAAGGGCAGGGAGAGGCGGCTGTGCTCCGAGAATACAATTTTTCCCGTATTAAAATAGAGCCAACCTATATAATAAATGGATGTAGCCCAGTGAGTGAGCAGTGGGGGTGGCGGCGGCGGCGTACTTACGTACGTGCACGCTTTCGAGTAGGGGTGGACCCGAGGCGTGGAGGGTGGTGGTGGGCAGACCACCTCGCAGGAGCATGCGCGCGATCCGGGGATGGCCGGGGACGGCGGACCGAGGCGCTGCTGGTTAGCGCGCGTGTGCGTGCGTGCGTGCGTGTGCGCGCGCGGGTGTAGCAGCGCCCGAGGGCTCGAAGGTGAAAGGAGGCTCCTTCGCGCGGAGGCCCGCGGGCTCGGGGCGAAGTTGCCTGGGCGCGTGTGCGTCCGGGCGCTTTGTCAACACGCCACACGAATTTCAACCCGACTTAACTGGCTCCTCGTGTAGGCTCGATCTACGACTGTCGGCAAATTGCGAACTCGTAAATACTTTATTTCCTCCTCCTGCTTATTTATAATGCGGCGCGTGCGATTACTGCCCCGGCGCTTGGCTTCTTTCTCCTTTCGGGACGCTTATCCGACGAAATTATTAAACACAATGGGAATACGATAATAATCGCGATTTAAGTCACGCTGTCCTAGTGTATTAAATTATTCCAGGTAATTACAAGGCTTCGAGTACCTTAAGCCTTATTTTTATGTACCTTGTATTTCATTGTACTACTTTTCTTGGTAATTCATGGCTTGGAATATTATTCGCAAATAATTCGCATTTGATTCTCCGTTACGTCAAGCAAATATTTACGCCATTAATCAAGATATTCAAAATAATATTAAATTTACGCTCTCTCTCTCTCTCTCTCTCTCTCTTACCTAAACTAATCACAATGATTCCAGCTATGAGCGAGCACTTCGGCGCTCTACTTTTTTTTTTTTTTTTTTTTTTTTTTTCACTCTATGCGTTCGTGTCTAACTCAACTTTTAAATTCCCAATTAAATAACTCGATCTAAAAAATTTTTTTTCAATTCTATTTTGTTTTGGCTTTTGCAAAGTCCATTGTCAAAGTTCAAATTATTTAAATTTTAATCAAGTTTAATTTAAGTAGGCATGACTACTGGCATCCTGTATTTATGTAAATTTGCATTACATTACTTCAATTCTCGATCCAGTTTTTATGTTCTAAGAAATATTCCATTCGTTTATTAAGTTAGCCTAGAGTCGCTCTCACTTAAGAAACAAAGCAAAGGCTTGACTCGGTAAGGCGAAAGGTAAAACTTACCTTTTGTTATTATCGTTTTCATCCTTCAGTAGCGTCGGAAGACAACGAATGTACCTTTATCTTCTTTCGAATCATTGATTCTTTTTTTTCTGCCACTTCTAATTTCACGCTTTAGTTTTAATGACACTTCGCACCTGCAATTATGTTTACTCGTATAATTTAATTTTCACTTTTCATTTGTAACAAAAAAACTCGATACTATTATATTTACATTTTTATAAAGTATTATCCTATAAAGACAATTTTTCTTACTTTAATTAATACCAATCCTTTTAATCTTATTATTAATAAAACGAATTTAAATAATGCAAAGTTTTAAACTAAATTTTCGATATTCGATAAATGAAGCAGCTCATTAATAATAATCAGTTAATTACTATAAAAGCAGTTTAATTCTTACAAGGGAGACTAAATTTTCATAATTAATAAGAGACTCTTTATAATATTTCCTTGGGTGTATTATAATTTAACAAACAGAACTTTAATTTAATACAATTGTAGACAAATTATAGTCGTGATATATACAAAAACGTTAAAGGAAATTTAATTAGAATGAATTATTTGTTATTAAACAAGGAACTTTGTCTTTCACTAAATTCAACAATATTGATGAAAAATTTGATTATGCTTTTTTTTATATCTAACCAAAAAAACGCACCGAGCTTGAAATAATCCCTTGTCCAATCTTTTGAGGTACGTACGCTTACTTAAATGACCTTCAACATATAATCTATGACGTCGATCAAAAATGTGCCCGGAAACAAATTGACGTTTCAAATTTCTTTTCACGTGTTTCACCCGTATTTCTTACCACGTTTTCTCCTTCATTTCTACCCATAATCTGGTTTCCTTGCGCAATATCCAGCTTATTAAAAATATTTTCCGCATATTTATTTAAATTTTAATCAATAATATTATATTTTCTCACATAATTCCACTTTAAGTACTAAATAATTTTTAACAGAATACGATTCAATATCGATAACGGTATTCATTAAGTCCTGTCCAACAGTTATAGCAATATGTACTAATTCATTTTCGGAAAGAGTCGTATTCAAACATTTGAACAGTTTTTTTTTTTTAATATATATAAACGACTTTAGCAAAAATTTCAACGACGAGAACGCGACATCGATGTATTAACGGTGACCTGCTGTATTCTCTCTAATGATATTTTGAAATCCCAATATTATGAGCTTAAACCGTTTATTCCCAAATTAATTAATATTTGTTTTAATATAAAATACTTTTTTCCGCTTGATTTAATATTTAATGTGTATTTTATTTTTTCATTTTTGGTTAATAGCAATTTTTTATTTATTTCTAACATTTTTATTAAAATTCGTATACGCGCGGAGTATTTTTGTTATGCATGAAAGAATTTAATAACACATTTACCGTGATGCTTTGACAATTAATTCGTAGTAATTTTCAAAAATAATACGAAGTAAGGAGAAAGATTTCTCGAGACTATATGAGCAAATTAATTAAGAACTCATCCAAAGTAATTTAGAGTGTAATAATGCGGATTTTTATTATCTGGAACTCAATATTGCATTTTGAACAGCGTTTTGATTACAAATTAAACTGTCACTGCTTGACATTCGGAGTAACTGAAGTGCTTTTTTTACGAATTGGTTATTTCTTATACAATTATGACGCCCAGGTATGGTATTAAATACTTAACTAAATCGATAAACTTATATTATTTAATCAGTCAACTTTCAATTACGAAGTGCCCATCACTCAACGTTGTTAAAGCGACCGAAAATCTTCTACTATCCGATAATCGCGTCATTTTATGTTAAACGCATCACCAAAAATAACACTAAACCCTAGAAATGTAGAATTTTATAATCAATTAAGGGATAATGATAGACCGGTTGGAGTTCGGCAGTTCTAACGTTGAAAGATATCCGTGGAATGGAGTCTCTCGGCGGGCGATGGACGGGCTTATTTGTTCAACAAACGAACTTTTTGATAATTCGGGGGAGGACGAGAAAAAAACCTTTTTGGTAATTCCGCTTGTCGGCGCCCAAGGCAAATACGCATTGCGCGCTCGTTCATCGGGGGGGGGGGAGAGAGGCCGTAAGTACGCATATATTTCGAGCTATTTATTCGGTGACCACGTGCACGATAGGTTGGCGGGGCGGGGCCCCTTCACCCCCATCAATTATTTCTTATTTATTCAATAACTTTATCGGCGAGCACATTTCCTTGAGTTTTGTCTCGATTCCGTGCTCGACCTCGTCCCCGCCGCCGCCCTCCGCCCCCTCCGCCGTCTAAAAGCACTTCAAAGAAAGAAGCGAAGCCAAGCTCGTTATACCCCAGATACACGGGGAGGAGCCTAAGTCTATCAAAATCCGCGAACTGAGCGGTCTCTCTTCATTTTTACGTACACGGGCTTCCTGCTTTCCGCTGGCTTCCCTAAGGTTACGAAAGGAAGGCTTTTTAATTGGAGGCCCTTGAATTTTTATTCTCCTAGAGTTTTAACGTCGATAGATGGATCTCGAAATTTTTTAATCCTACGCTTCTTTACTCGCGGAATTAATTCGTGGGCTTCGATCTTCCGGCAATTTAGCCCGAATATTTTAAGTTTTATTCAAAATTAAATACTTCTTCGTGCAATGTAATTATGTAATACGTGGATTACATAATAAAGCCATTCGGCGTGTATAAAATTAGCGTAATTATAAATTCAATTTGTACTTCTAACACTTCGTTCCCCCTCCCGACTCTTTATAACTTGTTTTTGTTTTTTTTTTTTTTTTTTTTTTTTTAATTTCTTTAAAATCCACTTGTTTGATGTTCGTTTGTTTTTAATTCATCACAATGAAAGCTAAAATTATAATTTGAAAAGTTTCAAGCACGCATTTTTTTTTATTTATACGGCAACAAACTGTATGTTACTTTTAACAATACCAATTTTGGGATGGCTTTTCATAGAAATTCCTAGCAGAGCAGAACAATCGCGACTGCGATTTCGTTTAGTTGTTTAATGGTTGTATATTCCGCTGAGGAATATATCCAGTACCTGTAACTTCTCAATATTGCAATTCGCTTAGCTTATCCTTTTTCTTAATTCATAAACCGGGTATCTTCTTCCTCTCGTGCCTCATTAAACGTTTGACTCACTGTGGATTGAGTTTCTCATTAGGCGCCCATTTCTTCCAGCCTGCGAGAAATTAGGAAAATTAACTTCCACCAGCCCTTGCTTTTCTTTACTCGACGCTTCTTTTCATAGCTATTCCAACGTGCTTTGGTATTCTTAATTCTTAAGAATTTTTAATGAAATTGTTGTAGACTAATAATTTGCGCTTTGTTTTTTGATTTTGCCGTGCTTCATAATCCAATCAATAGACGAAAGGTTTATATTAAAGCATAAAATTCTCTATAGATCCACTCATATTTTAGGTGCTTCTGTTAGTAAAATATTGAAAAATGCAATTAGCTAAGTAGTGTAATTACGATACTATTAAATATATTTAAAAATCTACTGGCAACTTATCTATTGTATTTTAGTACTTAAATTAGGCTCAATACTTAATATATATATATATATATATATCACAAGCATTGTAGCCCCCAGCTTAAGCATTGCGCACAATTCCAAAAAGCATTTTAAAAGCGCTTCAAGAACTTCCCTGAAAATCATAGGCTGAAAATGTTATCAGATTCGAAGTGCTCACTTTTGTTAGAAATTTCTTAAATCTCGGGCGCCTTCGACGCCTCTAAACGCTTCGCCCAGCCGAAAGATGCCGAGCGCCAAATCCCAATTTTTCCATCTACTCGAGCGTTCCTGGTTATCGCTAAAGTCAAAGTTTTTGGATAGAAGTTTCCGCCGAGGTTAGAGCCGTAATTGGTCGACCTTCCGAAGCTTCTCCCCCTTCTTCCTCTCGGGCTCAGCGTCTTCATCCACCGCCAAGCATTATTGTTCGGACCTGCAGCGAATGCTCTCACTTCCCGACAGGAGGTCTCGCTCAATTTTTCCCCCTCATTTTACAAGCCAAAAGTGCCGTTACCTCTTAGCTCGTGTCATTTTCCGGATCACTCGATACCCTCCGCTCTTTCTCGAAAACATATCGATTTCCTCTCTTCAGAAGCTCGCCTTTTCGGACCCGGATCAACCCCGACGCGCACCGCCGCCGAGAGATCCGGTTTCTTTTTTTGGGCGGGCGACCTTTACCTTACCCCCGTATGGTCGAGTCTTGGGCAGGAGGGAAGCCGGCACCACTGGATTGTTCGAGGCAAGCGACAATCTCAGGTAGCTCGCTCACCTGTTCCATCGGCCCACCATCGCCAGGTGCTCCTGGGCCAGCTACCCCGCCAATACCCGGGGAAGGAACGCGAGATTCACGAGAAGACGACTCGGAGCGCCGGGCAACGAACTCTTTTCACCACTAGGCTGCCGCGGCCGTCAATCCGGTGTCGATGGAGCCCTTCGCCTAAGGTAGAAACAGCGGGCCTAAACGCTTGTCCGAATGGAGACTTGGTGCGGCGCTTGGAGTTGGAGCTACCCAACTCGGCCTCTGCCCTTTGCTCCATCTTTCCCGAGGATGTCGAGCTCTCCTTGCCAACTCGGGCCAAGACTCCCGGAGTCAAGCTCCTGGCGCGTCCCTCCCTCGTACACGGGGCGCCGGTCCTCGGCCTCCGGACGGCTTTTGCAGGCCCGTAGCTTGGCTCGGTTGTATTCATCCGTTGGAACACCCTGCAGTCACCCTCACCACCCACCCAACAACCCCCCGCCGATCAATCTTCCCACGAATTCGTGCCACGTACGAGCCGGCTCCCTATTTATCCGGAAACAAACTTTCGAGTTACGACGGTTAATGTATAGTCCTCTCTTCTCTTTAAAAAAAACGTTTTCAAAATATTTCAAAAAGCTAGAGATATTCTGAAATATATCGTTTGTTTCAACGTTATTACTTAAATTCAAATCTTGGGCCAATTGTCCATTTTAGTTTGAGACACTTTTAAAAGCTGCTTTCTCGAAAATTAAATTAAAGCTTTCATTGCGATGCGAAAAATAAATCCGAGTGTTCATTTGTATCCTTCCATGAATGTTGAAATAGAGAACTTTTCGGTATAATGGCGTAAAATAATCCGAAGTTGAACAAATATATTAAATTTTTAATTAAATTATCTCAAGACGCAATAGTTTAAGTTTCAAATGTTTAATATCACGATTCTTAAATATCTCCTTTTTTCACTATGAATAATTATGCTTTAGTTGAAATTTATATTATTTATTTACTTTACTCGTTATATCCAATTATCATTTAAATATTTGCTCAACAATTTGAAATCCGATCTAGTGTCGAGCATTTTAATTTTAGGCTTACATTTTATCACAATTCCTATTACTAATACAAATAATACTTTCGGCAATGTTCTAGATATTGAAAAATATGTTATCAAAATTATTCAAAGTTACGAGTATTTTTAGCTTTTGTTTAAAATTTCTAATAATATGTATTTTTCAATTGAACAAGTGTCCGAAGAGTACCGTCGTCTCTTAAAATATGTGATATGTTTGTACAACATACGACCATGTCGTTCTTTGATTAGGTTTATGCGCAGCAAAGTTAAGTAAAAGTATAGTATGATTTACCAGTATAATTAATATTAGTTATTATTTTCATAAAATTTAACGATAATTAAATCTTAAGTAGTTTTCCTTGCCATTTGTTATTTCACCAACGACATTGGCTGGTGATTATTCCGGGGAAAGAATCATTACTATTGAAAAATCTGGAAATCCTGAATAATATCTTTTCTTCATTAAGTTTTGTCATTTTCCTCCAATTTTTCTCTTATTTTCGCTTCTTATTTTCACTCGACTCATATCTGATGACACTACCTTGATTAACAATTGTTCTTTACCCAAAGTTATTTCGTATTAATGTACCGCTACCGCCACAAATGTTAAAATTTATGCCCAATTCGAATCGCTTTGTTTTTTTCTTAAACTTCACAAAATTTAACACGCCGTAATATATTCACTGATTTAAGCAACGGCTGCACAAACTTTTGAACTAAATTATCGTATTATATCCAAATTGTACGCTCGGAAACGAGTTTTTTCATAACGCAATCAGCGGCGAAATTATTAAATAATTGAAAATGTGAAGCTTTAACGGAAACACGGGCATTTCTTTAAAATACTTTATTGTCCCTCTTCGACGCCACCTTAAGCATCGACCAAAGAATGCCAATCCTGTCAAATAAATGCTACTGATCTTTTCATAGTTGATCCTTCTCCATAACAAGCCGTCCTTAACAATGCATTCCTACAGCCATTGCCCAGCTTTATTATACGAGCGAAAAGCTGATAAAAAAAACATAATAATAAAAAAAAACGTTATTTTTTTATTTTCTCATTCTCGGTTAAAACAAATTGCAGGGGCTTGAAGCGACATTGAGTGACAGCAAGAGGAAGTACATCGATAAGGTGAATGCACTTTTGGCCGCTTGGGAGCATGTCACCAATTATATTACTAATACTTCAGAGACAATCCAGTCTCTCATAGAATGGGCGAACGAGTAAGTCTCAAAAATGAGTTAGCGGAAAAATTGGTAAAACCTGGCTCGCGCGCTCCTTTTTCCCCTCTTCATTTCACTCATTTCTTTATCTTGATTTATTACACGCCCCATCACAGGGTAAATAGTTATCCAAGTATATTAATGATTATGTAACGATTTTTTTAAGATTGATGAATATCGCTGGGAAATGGATCCGAAATTTTTCAAAATCTTCTGTTGTTGCATTTAGCCATTTTTTTTTTTTTTTTTTACATTCGACGAAGTTATTATAAATTCAATTCCAAAAGCTCAACAGTTATTTTTAAAGCATTTCTTCGAAGTTTGACACTTTTACTTTATATTTGTACCATTGAGTTGAATATTTTGTAAATACGTTTCAATTGAAATCACGCGAAAACATTACGCATAACAATGATTATTCTCGATTGATGCAATATGTTTATGAAAGATGACGTGCCTTTGGTCGGCTGCTAAAATAATAACTTAAAAAATTAAAATCTTTCAACGGGTCAACTTTAAAGCCATTTGAATTCAGCGCCGTGCATCGAAGTAATTTCATTAGCATTAACAGAATACCAGGTTTTTGGCTAAAAAGTACGCTTTGTTTTGTGCGTTTCCGCGATGATCGTTTGGCTAAAATGCTGCAATTTTTGTTCTAAATATTAAATATTAGCAACCAATGATGGGAAATTTTTGCACACTAATACTGTATTATTATTAGGCTATCAAACGTAGACCAAACGTAAAAGTAACGCGTAAATGTATAATTTTTTTAGTAACTATTCAATTAAAGCCGTGCAATAGTGTTCGCGATAAAGTACGAAAGATCAATAGAGTAAATTCTGATAAGGATTCTGCTTCAATTAGCTGGGGAATAACAATCGGCGCAAAAATTGCGGATAGCCGCAACGATCAAAGTATTACTTTCCGTTCTCGAAAAATCCGGATTTAAGATCAGTGCATCCAATGATTAATAAGCGATCGTATTATTGCAAGGAGAAGTCCACGTGTAATATTTCACGCGAGGATTGTGCTCCGGCAAAAATGAGCCGAGGTCGTCGTCGAAGATAGGATACCTTCGTTTCTGCTGCTACCTTTAAACCTTGCCTGCGCCCCGGAAGTCCTCGAGAGCGAGGATCGCTTCGGCCTCATCCCCGTCACTGCCCCTGTCCGCACTCCCTATCCGCCGCCGGTCCACGAGCTTTCAAATCTCCGATAAATAGCGTGGGCCAGGGAAAAGTAAAGTGCCGATTATATTTGAATGTGTATATAAAAAAAGAAAAAGAAAAAAGAAAAAAAAAAGAGAGATACAAAACAAAAGCCAAAAAACAAAATGCCTCCGACCTCAACAGGCATACGCTCGAGTTGGTATTGCGCGGCGAGTGGCCGAAACTCGCGCTAGCGACCAAGACGCACCTGAACGTGACCCTGCAGAGGTGCGCGAGTCAACTGGCCCAGCGGCAGCATCCCTCGGCGAAGCGCTGCCAGGCGCTCATAGACTTGGTAAAGGATCCTTGGGGCAAGCCGGCCCTGGACAGGATACTTAACGGCCAGCTGAACCCCGAACATGAGGAGGAAGGTGGGTTGTCCTATGCCGGCCTCGACCGACCCCCCCACCCCCCTTTAGCAACCAAGCCCCCATAATTGCCGGTTTTGCTTGTCTGTCTCTCAGAGTTCTGCTGCCAAGAGAGAGGAGAGCTATTAAAGATGAGGCTGAAGATACTATGCGAGGACCGCTGCGAGGACATTGCGGTGAACCTCGCCGCGGCTTGCGTCCGCTCCCTCCGGAGGAACGAGAGGCTCCGGCTCCTGTCCGAGCCCGGACACGTCCACTACATGATCGACGTCTATATCGTGCTACTGTACAAACTCAAGCGCACCCACGATATCGTCGCCCAGGTGAGCCTCCAAGCCCTACCCCCCGTGCGGAGCCATAGCGCTGCTCCGGTGTAGCCGAGATCCGGCAGAGGCCGGAGAGCACCCGATTGTTCCCCCTTTTCTTTTCTCTCTTCGCGTTTTATCACCGCGCACTCGTAGATCTTCACCGACTGCGCCGCCTCATCGCAGGACCCGCACTCCCACTCGTCCTATTAAAAAACACTCGCCGACGAGTACAACGCCTATCGCACTCTAAAGATCCTTTCGGCAAAGCTCCCCGTTGAAATCGTGAAATATTATTTATCGCGACGAGTGCGCGCGATAGTATTACGAATCGTCGATGATTCGCGTAGCTTCGCGAGGACCGAGCAGAAGACGCGTGATTAAAATTACAAAAAAAAAAAAAAAAAAGAAGAAGAAGGAAGCAACGGCTCGAGTCGGTTCAACCTGGACACTCGTATTTAAATGGCCCAGCTTCGGCCTGTATAAGTCCAGGGTAGGACAATTAATCGGCCGGGAATCGATTGGTCAGGGCTCTCCTTCGTTAACCCCGAGGTCCGGCCGTGCAAGCCCCATTAACCGTCGGGATTTCCCCCAATGGTTGCAGTTAAAATTAATGGACCTAAAGGACGGCCTGGAGCTCATGCAGAGGCTGAGCGGGGAGAAGCCAACCAAATACGGAACGGCCCGCGTATGGAGGAACTCGAGCAAGGCCGCGGAGCTCGTGGCTCAGTACCTCGTGACAACGGGGATGGTGAGGCCCCTGCTGGAGGTGAGCGCCGCCACCCTGGAGCAGATCCTCAACTCCTGGGCCCTGCTGCACGCCAAGTCCAAGGACGTGGTTGCCTCGCTCCCGGGCATCATCAGGAAGCTCATTGAGCCCGCGGAAAGCGCCCAGCACATATACATATTTTGCGGGGTCCTCTTCAAACACGTGAGAATCCGGCAATTGCCGAGCTTTGTCGCAAGCCAACCCAGCCCGGGAGCTCCCGACCGGAGAGCGATGGGCCGAGTAGCCAAGTCCGAATAAATGCCCGCTTGCCTTTCAGTTCGGCGACACGATAAAGCCCCTGGTTATCGAGCTCTACATCCGCGCCCTTACCACGGACATGAACGAATTGGAGAACCAGAAGTCCAAGGGCGACAAGGAGAAGGTCCAGGAGACGGCCCAAAGGCTCAGCCAGGAGTTCCTCAAGCTCGCGGACTACGTCAGCGACAGCCTCGGCATAGCCCGGGAATGCGTATTGACCGCCTTTTCCCTGCACCCGACCAGGACCTGCTACGACCGGATCAAGGACATGGCCGTGGCCTGCGGCAAAATAATCTACGACTCCCAAGCGTCTAAGGAGGCTGCCCTCAAAGGAGTCGAGTTCAAGCTCGATCTCGACGTCGAGGCCAAAATCAAGGTGCTTACTCACCTCGGTTTAGAGACTTATTTCGATTTCCTGGATTGTGCAAACTATAGCTTGGAAGCCACTCGATTGCCTTCCTTCCCGATAAGCTCCTCCTCTCTCGTCTCCCCCCACCCCCGCGTGCCCTATGTCAAATTGCCAGCTAGGTATTGCATTTCAAAGTGTGGTCCAAAATACACTTTCGGCTCATCGGGTAGTAATCCAGTCTCTTGTTGGTGGGTGGGTGGGTCGATCGCGTTCATTAGCGCCGTACGGTAATTATTCTAGTTCCTACGCAAGTTCAGTCGACTCCGACCAATCGAACTTGTAAGGGCTGCTCTAGTAAACTAGTGCCACTTTACGGTAGCTTCAAGAGCCAAGCGATTGGCTAAAATAAGGAAGGAAAAAAAAAGGTAATCCATCGTCGGAAGCTCTACGCGTGTCCGGCTCGAGCAACGCTCACTGGACGCGAGGCGTCGGCGTTTTTCAAAAGAGGCGCGCCTCTAATCAACGAGCCGCGGTTGCGTCGGCATCGGTATTGCCTGTACGCTTCTGAATGGGCGGATGGGCTAATGCCCATGCGCGATCGCGAGTTAGCGGGGCACTCGGGCTCTTGGACCGATAGCGCGGATGCGAGTGCAAGTGCGCATTAAGTGGGACGAAAGTGCCCGAGCCGCCGCCGCCGCCGGCGTGTAGTTATTGCCCGCCCCGGGGCTTTGGGTAAATGCACTTGTCCGCTGGGCTCGCACGCGCGGGCTCTTGCAATTGAGTTTGCTTAAACCAGAGCATTGAAATGCAAAATTACTCAATTTCCCAGACTCTGGACGTCCATTTGCCGCTCGCTTATAATATTAAGCAACAAACGGAGGAACGAGGCCCTGCTCTATTCCTTTTGATATCGTCAAAATATCACAATAGTTGCTTCTTATTAAGCATCCATACTTTTATTGCTGTTTATTATTGAATGACCACCATGCGTTGCTCACGCGAAAATGCCTATTGATTTGCGTATTATTTAAGTTGAAATGCGTTTCTTTCTTTTTTTTTTCTTTTATTAACATATATATATATACATGTATATTACACGTTAATGTGATTTCGCTACAGATGGAGAAGGTGACGACGGAGATAAAATGCGAAGAGCATACGTCTTTGGATGAGACTGAATTAACGTCTATTGAGAACATAGTTGATATACCATTGAAAGATGGAAATCTTGCAATAAAAGAGGAGCAGACTACGATGGAAAAGTCACGAACGAAAGAGGAGTTAACAACGGCAAAAACGTTGAGAAGGAAAGACAATCCGACGTCGGAAAGTATTTCAAATAACCGGAGCAAGTGCCACTCACTGCATGATTCTGTGGCGGTACTATTTTAAACTTATTTGTTGTTGTTTTTTTTTTTTTTCTTTCCTCGTACTCCATATCGTTCATTCGAGTATTTTTTTTTCCTTCTCATTTACTTTATTTAACGTGTACTTTTATATCGTATCATTTTTCAAATTATACTTTTAAATTTAATAACGGATTAAATTCAATTTTGAAACTGAGTTTAATTGGATAGGCGTGCGTGCGTGCGTGCGTGCGCGTGTGTGTGTGGGTACTTGCGCACGTGATCCGTACACCAAAAATTTCGCTCAAGCTCATGTTTCATGTATTTTTGATAATTTATGGTAATTACTTGAAAATAAGTTGCATTCAATTTAAAAATTTCGTATGGGTTCTATTATGCTTTAATGCACCAACTCGCGGTCGCCGTCGTAGCTTACTTTTATATAAAAGCTATCTTCTTAAATTATACACGCGACAAATAAAATTTTAACTTAAAAAAAAAAAAAGCATTTTTCCTACGGATTAAAGCCTTGTCCTATTTATAGAATAACAAGTAGCAAAATGCCTCCTCGGGTGCCTTCTTGGATAATTAAATAGTTGAAAAAAAATTTTCAGATAAAGAGCGACGTTGACATGGAGTCGTCGATCAAAGATGATGTTCTGTCTGGAATAAAAAGGAATAACGGTCAAGAAGCAGCCTCGGTGAAGATTGCGCCGAGTATCGAGACGAATCAAGACGCCTTGATCTTAATAAAAGGTCATGCCGTAACCGGTTCGGCTAATTACGACGAGAAGGAAGTGCCCAGTCAAGTTTTGGATGGCGAGAAGCTGGGCATCAGTCCACAATTATGCGATGATCTTGCCGTTATACTCAGCAGTCAGCGATATCACGTCCTGACCTGGTGGCTGGACTGGAAGGAGCTCAGCGAACTCTGCGAGAGGTAAATAAAAGGCTTTATTGCAAACTTTATTATCGCCTTTCTAAGTGGCTTTTAATGTGTATCTTTCTATTTTACACGGCGCATACACGCACACGATCGATCCTAGCCAATTGTGATTATTGTTAAGCTCAATCACAATGGAACTCGAAGTAATTATGTAGGAACTAACTAGTAGAGATATATTAATTCGAAATAAATATACGAGCAGCTTTAATTATTTTTTTTTATCAGCTTTATTTTTCATTCGTGAAGAAGCGGTTCTTTGCAATCTCTTTTTTTGTAATTGAAATTATTGCCGCTTTCGTTGAAATGTCGTTACCATTGTTATTACGTATGGGAACTAATGGAATTGCCTTCTTAACCCGCAGGTATCTTGAAAATGCCGAGGAAATGCGCAACACGAACAAAGAGCTGAAGTACCTAAACATCGACTATTCGCAATTCAAGGATCAACCGTACGAAGACGATCCGCGCGATGCGCTTTTCTACGGCATCGAGAAGGGCTACGAGCAGTGGGACGACTCTGACTACTCAGAGTCCGACACTTTTCAGCAGACCTCGGCTGGTAAGGCTACGGCTCGGCGTAGCCTCGACGATAGTTCGGACACCGACAGCGAAAGCATCGTCGTGCAGCCGGTGAAAAGGGGCAGGCCGAAGAAGGCATCGCGACTGGAGTCATCCGAAAGCGAGTACGACAGCAGGCATCGCAAGCCGAAGCAAAGGTTTAGGAAGGTATTGGTGTCGAGCTCCGAGAGCGACATCAATACGCAAGACAGTCAGACCGACAGCTTGGGGAGCGATGGATTCAAGCGCGAATTAAAGATAACCAAAAAAACGTGCAATGGCGCCAAAAAGGTAAGTTTCTCATTTATCAGCCCCGGGGGATTTTCGAGGGGCCACTCGTATTGCATTCGCTCAATAATTTTAGCTCGCTAAAGAGAAAATCCAATACGAATAGGGGGGAATGCGATTGCGACGAGGGGTATATAAAAAATCTGGCACGTCTTGTTTTTTTTTCAGATTACGAAACGTCGGCCAAAGAAGACAAAATTGACGGTTGACTCGGTGTCTCACTTCCATATGCTTGTAAACGAGAACATCCGTCCCAGTGGCGGGGTAGATGGCGTCGGTGATAATAGCAATAACGACATTATGACGCTCTTCTCGGCAGACATGGACGAGAACAAATGCGAAACAATCAAGGGCTCGGCAGCATTCAATGCCGCCCAACTGATAATAACGGAGAAGCGCAGCGACCCCGAGGTCATCAAATCCCTGCGCATGTTCAGGCCGCACGCTAAGAAGCTCACCCAGATTAATAAGAAGTCCTCGAATAGCGTCAACTCTACGAGCAAAAAGAAGGAGAACAACAATATAAATGAAAACAAAGTTAACGGCATGCCAACGAAATTCGCCCCGATGCTCAGTACCCTAAATCTTAATCCAAAAATCGCTCTCAGAAGAGTCGACGAAATCGACAAGAAATTGGCAACCCAGCAGAAGAAGCAGCAGCAAGTCACTGCTGGTGATTTGAGCAACGAGCTGAGAAACATACAGAAGACCATACCATTCTCCACGAATAAAAATGCTCTGTCCGGTTTCCAAAAGCAAAAAGCATTGGTAATTGACATTATTTTATTTATTTGTTTTTTCCACCCCCTCCCAACGCTCCTTCCCGGTCAATGGACTTTACAACAAAATTCTTACCCGAGTCGAAGGAGAGTTCGCGAGAGTTTGCGAATTCTATATAGGCAAAGCTGAAAAATCGGCAGGGCTTATTTTGTATTTGCGACGAGCAATGGTAGTAAGCGCGTACTTCTCAAAATTAGGCGAGGCCACGAAAGAACGCGACCGCCAAGTCAAAGCTCCAGGACATCCTGTCTAAGACGGTGCCGGGGATGCGCTCAATGGAGTTCTCGGTGCTGCCGCGGGTCCAGTCCACGGTCCACGTGGTGCAGCTGACGCGCAACATATCCCAGAGCCCGAATTCAACAGCCTCGGGCAACACGCCGCCGCGGAACCGCAGCAACATTCAGCTCCCGGGAACGCCGTCCTCCGGCGGACACGACAGCGGAGTGGGAATGAGCCCCGCTGGTCAGACCTCGCCGCCCCCGCCCACCAGGTCGACCTCGCTACAGGACGTCGGCGAGGAGGCCAATCAGCCACCGGACACCTCGCCCCCGCTAGGTACGTCCCCCCCGTCGCGGATCGGCCGATGATCCCTGCTGCCTCTCCCCGAGGAGCCATCTTCGGCCATCGTCTCCGCATAGGCAATTTAGCAGCCATTAACGCTCTGGGCCTTCTCTTCTGCCATTAGACTCGACGAATACGTCGCCGATGGAGTCGACCGAGGGCACGAGGACAGTGGCCCTGGCCGTCCTGGCCAACCAAAGAATCGGCTCCAATCAGTCGCCCAAGAAGTCGCCCTCGCCCTCGACCAACGCCACCACCGAGCAGCTCGTGCTTTGCAAGCCGGACGGCACCTATCACCTCGTAAGTCCTCGCTTAACCCTTCCCGAGAGCCGAGCTTATCGAGCCATTGTGGCGCGCCGATTAAAACCGTGCCTATGCTTGGATCAGGTCAGCCCGAGCATCGTCACCGGCCAGCGGAGTATCCTCTCCCTGCAGAACTTCGAGGACGGGAACATCAACTTTGCCCGGCAGGTGCCCGTGGCCTCGGTCGCCGGCAACGAGACCAAGACCAGCCCCTCGCAGGCCAACAGGAACGCGGGTCTGCCCAAGTTCCAGCAGGCCTTCGGCAAGACCATCTGCACCCTGTCGACCGAGTCGACGGCCCTACCCTCATCCTCCGCGGCTGACACCCACGGTTAGCTATTCCCCTCTCTCTCTCTCTCTCTCTCTTACCCTGGCCTTTTCTTCCATACGCCCGTGCTCGGCCCTGATCATTCGGGGGAGTCGCAGACGAGTCGATACGCCCAATAAAATCACCCTGTCCTCTTTCTATGTTGCGCACAGAGGCACCAGCGGCACCGGCCGGAGCGGCGACGAACGTCCAGCGCCCGGGGGGCAAGTCGGCGCCGGGGCCCGTCAATATAACAAAGTCCGTGCAAACCTCCGTGCAGAATACGAGCATCACCAGCATACCGAATCTCCAGGTCTCGGCGGGGGCTCGGCAGATCCTAAACATCGTCCAAAGCGCGGTGACCAGTGCCAATTCCAACACGGGCAACGCCGGGCAAACCCTGCAGCTCTGCAGCGTCCCCAACTCTACGCCCGGTGTCATCTACACGCACAAGATACCCGTGACCCTGGCCGGAGCTAACCCAGCCACCCAGTTGATATCCATTCCCGCCTCGATCTCCAATAACCGATCCCCTGTACAGGTTCGTACGCTCGAAGCCGGGCTCCCGGGATAATATCGAATAAGACCCACCCGAGCGCTCGCTCGCCTATATAAGTAGCAAAGTGCTGAAAGCGCGAATGACGATGCAGGTGAAGCTGAACATAATCAGGACGGCGCCCTTTCGGTCCGCCGGTGGGACGATCCAAGCGGTCTTGGCCTCGAGGATACAGCAGCAGCAGCAGCAGCAGCAACAGCAGCCCCAGCAGCAGCCCCAGCAGCAACCCCAGCAGCAGGTGCAGCAGACGGTGAGGCCGGCGGACCCACTGATGAACTCCTCGATGGAGATACCGAACCAAGTGAGCTCCTCAACCTTGGAGCAGCTCCGGGAGTTCGAGAGCGTATTGGAGCAGGTTAAGGAGCGCAGCACGAGTCAGTCGTCCTCGAGCGACACGAGCACGGCCCAAACGCAAACCCAGCCCCTTACGGTCCAGAGCAGCCCAACCGCGAAACAGGCCCAACCGCAGCAGGTCTCCGTGAGTGCTTTGACGCAGCAGCTTCTCATGTCCTCCCAATCGCCGAGCAGCGCTCTCGAGTTCCCCAGCAACGGCAACTCTCTGACATTCCAGCAGCAGGAGGTTCGTTGGCTTTTTAAAAGGCCATTTCTCCTTCTGCCCGTTTGTCCGTGGCTAATCCTCCTGATCTCCCCACAGGTTTATCCGCAAAAGGTCGCCCTCATGTACACCAACCAAAACAATAGTACGGCGACCTCGAAGGCCGTTAGCTCTTCCACGCCCGTCGTCGTGGTGACGTCCTATTGCCAACCGGCGGCCTCGCCAGCTTTGAGCGTCACCTCCCAAAGCTCGTCGAGTCCCTGCGTGACCCCGGCCCCAACGCCTGTCTCCTCCACCGGCAAGACGCCGCCCCCGTCTTCATCGAAAAGCGCGAAGAAAGCTACGCCTAAGGCGGTCAAAGTAAGCACCCGACCAATAGACCTAAGTCTCTTAGACGCGCTCGCTCTTCCTTGTTAATTACACGCATTGACGTCATACATTAATTACACCAATGCTATCCAAGCCAATCCTAATTTACGATGACCGACCACTTTGTCGCGCGCCGCATCTATTTGTAATGTTGGATTACAAAATTTAATACGAGCATCGTTATATCAGCTACACTCGCAGTATATTTCAATAAATAATTTATCGCGGCAGGCAAGGTAACAAGATCCCCTCGGGATTTTTATTCCAATCGCGTTAACTCTTCGCGTATCGTATATTCCGTACAACGCGCGAACGAGATCTCGGCATATTAATTGCGAGCGTAAGCTTTCCTACGCCATTGTCCTTGGGCCATTGTCGGATGGATATTAATTTTAATGGGAAGAAATTTTCATCCCTACGATAATCCGACTATTGTAATGCTCGTCGAGAAAAATTACCGAACCATCCGTTTGCCCCGATCCTATTTATAATTATGAGAGGGCTCGCAGAGCTTCTGGTCAACATCGTGCGAAACAATCGGGAAACTTCAACCCACAAGTGGCTTACGTCGAAGTCGACGTGGAAGCGGCGAAGGCTCAATTATCCACAAACCCAACTGACAAGGCAAAAGCCCGCTTTGACATATTGGATTCGAGCTCGTTCTCTGCACCATTTGCTATATTAGTTTGCTCTTCGGGTGCAAGATTGGCCGATCGGTTATTAAGTTATTGCGGTATTCGCTAGAGGGCCAATCGATCAGTGTCAAAATTCCCGATCCGAATGGTGTTTGAATTTTCATTCGATTCTTTAAGCGAAGAGCATTGTACTTCTATTCAATTATTAATTATTATCGCTTCTCGCAAAAGCCAGAAAAGAATAATGGAATAGTTCATTTTTTATACGGGAGCCCGTAGACCATAAAGCCTTATCTTTAACGTAGCAACCTTTACGCGAAAGGAGCACCAGAAGTTGCGAGGGCGAGGAGCTACAATCGTAAGGTCTCGAGCGATTCCCTCGGCTTCCGTCTACAGACAACACGACCGAGCGAGCCCTGGTTTTATTTTCTCGATTAACGAAGGACCTATATGCTTAGGTGAGCACGCAGAGCGCGGCTAAGGCGGCCCCGATCCCCAAGCCTCAGCAGAAGCCCCAGGAGGACCCGGAAACTACTCAGAGAATATACGCGATTCTTGGCCAGTACGCGGAACAGCTGCGCAACTCTCCGGACCTGAACAACAAGCCGGCCCCGAGGCGGCGCTCGAACCCCCCGACGAACCCCAACCAGTCGTCCAAGCGCAAGAAGTCGGGCTCGAATAAGTCGAAGGCTGCCTCGGGCCAACAGACCTCCGAGCCGAGCCCCACCGGGGAGGACACCGGCAGGACGATGGGCAGCGAGGACTCGAGCGGCGGTGGCGGGGGCGGCGGCGGCGGGAGCCTGACCTCCGGCGCCGGATCCGGGGCCACGATACTCCACGTCCAGGACAGCCCGGCAGGCTTCTCCGCCACCGAGGAGACCCTGGCGGGGAACAACAACAACAGCCAGAGGTCTGCTTCCCTCCCGATCTCCCCTGCTGATGCGCCTTTCCCTCCCTGTCGTTACGCAAGATTCGCTTCTGCTCACGATTCGCCTGCGCCTTCTTTGTTCGGCAGCTCCTCGAACGATAATAACGCGAGCCTCAGGAGCGGCGGAGAGACGAGGACCGCAAACGCCACCAGCGACTCCAACGACGGCCTCGAGGTGAACGTCAAGAGGCGGAATCTGATCTTTGCCGAGCCCAATACAGGTTAATAATGCACTAAAATTGTAGAGGGTCGCCCGCCCTTGTCCCTCCTCCCCCCCTTCCATTTAACAAAGCACTGCGCCAAGCGTAAGGATCGCAATAGTGAAAAGCTCCCTCTTCTGTGGCAGGTCAAACGCGAGCAGTGATAGTTCAGGAAGCCCTTCAGTCAACGGGCGTGGGCGAGGCCTTGGCCTCGGTCACTGGCAAGATGACCACCGGCACGGCGGTCTTAGTCTCAGGTACGAATTTCATGCTCCCGATGAACTTTGTTAAAAGTGGGCAGCAGATAACTGTTGTCTCGGGTGGCTCCAAGCTCCTCGCGGCCGTTCCAACGGTTCGAACAACCGGCGGCGCCTCCGGCGTTTCCAATGCCTTCGTCCTTCAGTCCCTCCTCAGTCAGGCAAACAAGGTCATCCAGCAGCAGCAGCAGCAGCAGCAGCAGCCTCAACAGCAGCAGCAGCTTAAGCTGACGCAGCAGAGCCAAATAGTGATACCGCAGGCCGCGGGTGTCGTGAGATTCGCTAACGAGGACCCCGAGAAGGCGGCCGAGGCTAAGGCCGAGGGGGGGAAGCCGCCACTGGCGACCATAGGACTCTTTCAGCACTCCGGGGTCATAACGAGCAATCCGAACATCGGCCAGCGGCTTTGTAATTCTTCCAGCGCTAAGATGGCCTCCTCGGCCAAGCTCGAGCCCTCCCAACAGCATCAGGTCCTGCGCTTAGCCGCCGCCCCCTTGAAGGACGCGACCACCGAGTCCAAGGCCTCGACGACCATCGCCCTTGCCTTCGCGGCGAGCAACGAGGTTTCTAGCCCCCTCTCCCAGGCGCAGAAGCCCAAGAACGGCAAGCCCGAGCCCGAGGACGACAAGATCCTCTCCCCTAAGGGGGTTAAGAGAAAAGAGGAACTAATCCTCGCCGATATGGTCACGCAGTGTAATGCTGGCGCCGGTAAGAATTCGGAGCCAACATTGGAAATTCGCCCCTTATGCGAATGCCATTTTTTTTTATTTGTAGATTAACGTCGTCCGTTTCTATATATATACATATATACATACATATATATATATATATATTTATATATGTATATATGTATGTATGTGTATATATTTTTATCTGTTACGTCATTCTTTCTTACGTTGACGCATACGTGCATATTATTTGAATACAATACTTAGATTTTACGCTCTATATGTGTCAATATCTTCAGTGTACGTTTATAGAATGTTTTCGTTATTATGTCATATTGTATAGTTGAAGACTTTTACATTTATCTCTCTCTCTCTATTTTTTTTATTATTTTTTTTTTTTTATTCTCTTGTTCTTTCTCTTATTTTTCAAGCTGTCGAACTTCCTTGAAATTTGACGACAATGAAAAAATAAGACAATGAGTTTTTGCTAAACGAAGGAAATGGATTTGGCTATTCAAAAGTAGAACAATGTTATAGGTGTTTCTCGTATAATTATTTTCCGTTATCAGTCACGTCCTAATGATGTTATTTTTTTTTATCTTTATTCTTATTTTATGATAATTTTTTGCATGTAATTCTTCGTAGACGTTTAAAATTGATGTAGTACTACTATAGACCGATGAAAACAGGAATTGACCATTTTATTTTTGTTCAACGTATCTTATTATCATTCATAATTTCATTTCATATTTATGCCGTTTATCATTCATTATTGTTTAAACACGTTTTACCATTATTTATTCTTATTTGAATTGTTTTCTTTCAGCTCTGCAGCTTTTTAGTTGGTTTTCACACAACGTCTATAATGCACAATCAAAGTATCATTTTAATCATTGCGATTTGTTTTTGTATAGCATCGTAATTTATGTTTGGTATGTGATTTCATTAGTCCTTTTTTTTGAATGCAATGGAGTTTTTTCTTTCTGTGCAGCCCGTGCACGTTTTTTAAACAATGATAAGTAATAAATTTCAAGCTTAAGAGCAATCCATTGAATGAATGAAAAAAAAAAACAATGAAATTTCATATCTGTCCGAATATAAAGAACAAATATAGAAGTGTGTGTATATTTATATGTGTGTGTGTGCGTGCGAGCGCGGTTATCTACGTACGTAAGTACATATATGTGTGTGCATGTATGTATTTATGTATATGTATGTACCAAGCCACGCACTATTATCGTAAATTTTATGATATTTTCTCAAAGAAATAATAACAAATTGTACCCAAAAAGTAGTAAAAAAAAAAGCCGCTCCTCGCATCGTGGATGGAAAGCGAAACAAGGGCTTACAAAATGATCTATTATCGGCATTGGCAGCGCGATTGTTATGGTTTCTCGGGGAAAAAAAATAAATCGAAGAAAATATAGCCAAAAGACAAGAGCTCAGGGGGACCGAATGAATAAAAATTGCCGCCTAATTACTTATAGACGCGCTGCAGTCACTGAGCAACAAAATGAAGCACTCCTCCTCGTCGTCGTCGTCGTCCCCGACCATGGTCTCGGCGACCACGGCATCGTCGTCCTCGAGTCTCGAGACTGCGGGTCAGATGCTCGTGAGCGGCGGTCCCGGTAGCTCGGACAGCCAGGGCTCGGCCTCGTCGACGATCCCGGGCTCGGCCTTGGAGAACAGCAACTTGGACGGGGGGAAGCTCGAGAACGGAGTCCTCTGCGGCAACGCCCGGCTCCAGGAGGCTTGGGAGCCCGAGAGGAAGGGCTCCCCCGACACGCCCTGGAGGTTGGTTGAGGGTTGACCGGGGGGGGGGGGTTAGTGGGTGGGTGGCCGGGGCTCGCCGTTAACCCGAGCAAACGCCGTTGCAGGTACATACCGACGACCAACGCCCTTGGCATGGACCAGATGAAGGTCTACTCGAGGGACGGCGAGAGCTCGGAAAGCGTCCACAGCAGCGTCCTGCAGATAATCAACAAGGGCCACGGCATAGAGATGGCCAGCGGCAGCGTCTTCCAGGGGAAGAAGTATTACCACGCGATGAACAACTCCATCGAGCCCTACCAGAAGTTCCCGAGCAAGGCCAAGTCCGGCCAAGCCAACAACGCCCGGGCCGCGGCCGAGCAGGAGAACCAGCAGAGGCTCAACGACAGGAAGCAGCAGATCATCGAGCGCGAGCTAAGACTACAGAAGAGCCTGAGCGAGGAGTGCGAGGACCTCGGCGTCGACGAGCCGAGCACGAGCGACCTCTTCCCCGAGGCCGATTTGCTCTTCGACACAAATCACTCCCCATCCTTCGATCACTCCTCGCAGGAGGCCAGCTGTAGTCAGACCATGAGGTAGCCTTTCTCTTTCCCCTATCGCTGAAGCTTGCCTTTCCCTCCCCCCCCCCTCCTACCAACCCGTAAGAGTACTGATATATTTTAGCGGCACGAGTACGCTGAGCGGGATAAAGTCCTACGCCGGGGCGAGCAGCAGCAGCAGCAGCTCCTTCTTCAAATCGTTGGACTCCGTGTCGATCAGCAGCAGGGACGCGAGTCCCGTGGTCGCGGCCCCGATCCAACAGGCCGAGCCGAAGAAGAAGGCCCCGGTTCAGAGACGGGCCCCCAAGCCCCGAGAATCCCAAGCTAGGAGGAACAAGCGAGGCCTCGACAGTCTGCAGTTCGCCGATGGCACGGCCACCACCGGCACCTCCAGTAAGCAGCTCAGGCTCAGCCTACTCGGAAGCTCGAGCCAAGACGAGGCCTCCAACAGTAATTCGGACCTCATGAGACTATCGCCCGCCACCGATAACGACTCCTCCAAAGAGACGCTCAATCAGAAGGTACCCACCTACGCTCTCCTGGCTTGGCGGCCGATGCGTCCCTAAGCTCGTCCCCGTGAATTCCTGCCCGCGAAGGTGTCCATTGCCCCCGCAGCTTGAAGTCCCGATAGAACTAGTCGATCGCTAGGCGCCAAAAGCCGAGCGTCGTTGGCGAATTGGGCCCCTTCGAGAAAGAGTCTCGTGCAAAGTAATGCAACTATCGCGAATCAACAGGTCGCCAAGAGGAACGGCTCCAAGGACAGAGAGGGGACGCCGAGCAGTAGCAGATCGAGCGTCAACTCCCAGGCGAAGCTCGAGCTGGACGGGGACGGGACTGGGACGATGGTCGGGACGGGAGCCGGACGCCGACGGGAGCTCAACGCGAATAACGTCTCCTCGACGGCGAGCTCGGCCGAGGACGAGGAGAGCCTGACTCTGCTCGAGGACAGCGCCGCTAGCGTCACGATACCCTCGCCCCTCTCGCCCATCGCCGGGCCTCTCCTCATGACCCACAGATTCACCTACGCCAACAACAAGAAGCGCCCGACGGCGATCAAGCAGCCCCGGGCAATCGACTTTTTCAGGTGGGCTCCTCTCGACGCCATTTTTTTATATTTAAGTAGTGGTGGGCTCTTTACGGATGAGCCGCCGGGACGAGTGCGCGGCATTATTGGCTTGTAAACTAACGCCTATTGTCGCCCGCTAACGGCAGCGTCGACACGAGGAGCTCGAGCTTGAATTGGGAGAGCCCCGTGTCCGAGAGGACGAGATCGAGCAGCGACAACGAGGAGGAGGAGGAGGAGGAGGACGAGGACGAGGACGAGGTCTCTCAGAACGCGGGCGATACTTCGGTAGCCTCGAGTCAGCACGAGCCGAACGACTCGGGTGGCATTGGCAACGGCATTCAGGAGACCAGCAGGAGCAGCGTGGCCTCGGTCAAGGTCCCACCCGTCGATCACGCGACTTACTCGGCCAAAAGAAAAACGCCCCTGGCTCGGAGGGCGACCGTCAACTACAGGAGCGGTGCCTTCCTCAAAAGTAAGGAGCGCCTACTCTCTCTCTCTCTCTCTCTTCATGTCACCCTGCCAAAACGATTCTCTAGCCATCGAGCCACACCCCAAGATCCTCGTTTAATACACAAGCCCCGATTCACGATTTTAGATTCCAACCTAGGGGGAGGATCGGTTAACAAGTCGACGGACTCGAAGCCCCTGGGCTCGAGGCCCCCCTCGAAGAAGCTGAAACAATCGGCGGCGGCGGCCTCGGGAGCGGCGAGCGCAGCAGCAGCAGCAGCAGCAGCGGCGGCAATAGGAATGAGCGAAAACGAGTCCTCGAGCCCGATAACGAGCGCCGACAAGATCTACGAGGTCGGGCCCTCGGACGACGAGGCCAGCGCCGGAACCCTCGGGATCGGCGGGGCCCTCGAGGCCGGGATCGAGCACTGCTCCACGGCCCGGAGGTCGAGCCTACGTGGCCACGTGAAGAAGGGCTGCGCCTGCTGCAACGGCTCGCCCGAGCGGCCCAAGCTGAAGAAGCTCGTGGCCTCGAAGCCTCAGCAGCAGCCGCAGCATCATCAGCATCAGCAGCAGCATCAGCAGCAGCCCCAGGCCCAACAGCTCGAGCAGCACAGTCCTAGTAAATTGAAGAGGTCGAAACAGCAGCAGCAGCAGCAGCAGCAACATCACCACCAACAGCAGCAGCAGCAGCAGCCCCAGGCCCAGCAGCCTCATCATCACCACCTTCACCATCACCAGCAGCAGCAGCAGCAGCAACCGCAGCAGCAGCAGCAGCAGCAGCAATCGACCAAACTCCTAGTTAAGAAGAGGTAGTCCTAGCTCAGATGCGCCTGTACGTTCTTCATCCCTCGGAAATGGTTCCGTCGCAGCGCCACCCGCACTTGTTGTTGTTGAAGGTCGGCAAGGGTCGTGGAATCTTGGTATTAGCCCCAGAGTCGTCGACGACGATACCATTTCGCCGTATTGGATAAAAGACGCGGCGCGACTCGCCTATCCGGCACGGGTCGTTTTTTTTGCGCCCGAGATTTTTATCTTCTTCCTCGAGCGCTCATTACTTCCAGGTGAAGCCGTTGGGGAGCCTACTACCACGGGGCTCGCGTCCTCGATCGACTCTAGTTTTAATATCCTTCGTTTGATTTTTATACGAAAATTTGAGCTTATATTTAATGAATTAGCAGGAATTGTCGCTGAACGGCTAACGCGTACTTTTCCGAAATGTCGATCTGCGCGACGGCGAACGTGGCTTCGTTTTTGAAAATGACTCGTCGATCGATTGCACACACACACACACACACACGCACGCACGCACGCAAACACAAACACACGCGCGCACCCCCCCCCCCAATAAACACGCACCTCGTTAAAGAATAATAAGCTAAAGTAATTACAGGGTCGAGGCGAAATCAAGCCACAGGCAAGATTCCTTACTTTAAAGGCATACCAAAACATTTTTTCAATGTACAAAGAATTGACATTTGTATAAAAGGGAAAAGGAAAAAAGGAAAAAAAGTCGAAAACTTCGCTCTGAATCATCACAATGAGAGAAAAATAACGAAAAAAAAAAAAACTGTTGTATCGGTCGGCTTATCCCCATTAATTACCAGAGCCTCCCCTTGGCACGTTGGCGAGGTGGACATCTCTAGTGTACATAATCGCGTCGCGAAATTCATTTGCCGAGGAAAATGATAATGAGCTAGGTGAAATCCGTAGGTGAAAATTTTTAAGTTATACATATTAATTAAATAAAAGGAAAAAAATCTTAGGCTTATATACGTGTATACAGTTATATATTATATAAATATACCGCAAGGCCGCCTAAACCGGGGGTCGGTAGTGCGTCATCCTTTTAAATTGTAGGTGTTCACGATTGTATTAGATAATTGTGAAGAATTATACGGCGGGACTTTTGAGGCGGTAGAGTTGACTTATTATAAAGAAGCTGATGTACACACACAATCTCGGAGTATTATTATTTTACTGACAGTTCGACTTTTTTCCCCTGTTCACGACAATGGATTATTCTCATTGTAAAGCGGTTTTACAATACTCTCGAAATACGTTGCTTTATTTACATTGTCATTGTTAGGGACAATATATTATTAACAATGTGTAATCGGTGTTTTTTCAAAGGAAATGTAGCGCAACCGCGAATTTATTGCTGTAAAAATTGAGGTGTCAGTAAATTAGATACCGCTTAAGCCTCCGAGATCATTTTAAAGTAACAGTTCGAATTTTATGGGGGCAGGATCATTAGTAGGAGAGTAGAAAAATCGATTTATTCATATTAAGAATTTAAGCAAGAAAAAAAAATGCAATCTAGTCAAGGCTGAGTGCGAACTGTTTGTGTGTACTCGTGCATATTAAGTGAGTAAGAAAATAGTGACTAATTCAAAGGTAGTTAGGTAGATTTTTTCCTTGCAGCATTAAGTCAAGATTTATACGTGTAATTCTTACCTATTCAGTATCCGCTGTATTCATCATTTCAAAATAAATATAAAAGAGAGATACAAGCGTGTGACTTATATGTGAAGCTTAAGCGATTCTACGCGATCGCAGGCATGAGCGAGAAATGCTAACCACCGAACGGGTCTTGCATAGAATGTTCACATCTTTATTTTTTTAATATCTGTTTATTCATTTATTATGTGTTTCCGTTGTCTAAGATGGATTCAGTGAAGTATAAAAAAAAAAATTGAAGCTAACTCGTGTTTTTGAATATAATGAGATTATAATTTATTTGATTTCTTGCCTTAAAAATTGCACATAATTGACTTTGATTGATTTTAATTTTTTGTAATATCTTTTCTATATTTTTTTTTTTTTTTTTTTTTTTTAATTTTTTTTCCTTCATTTACCGTATGTACATAAAAACTCATTGTTCGAAAATTGCTGCTCTTTTTTCAGTAACTTTTATCATTGCAATCTGTACTTGTATGTCTTGAAAAAAAAAAACATTATAATTACTGTACAAATAAAGTAAATTTAAAGAGCATTGTATATTATTTAACCTTTTATGAGTCGTGAGAGTTTTCTTTGTTGTGTAAAAGTAAAATTTTATTTATTTTTCATCTTCATCGATGCCCGTATGAAAAAGAAACAAAACAAAAAAAAAAAAAGGAGAAACAAGTTGATAGACGAGAAGCAGCTCCTACGAATCTTCCTGTACATTTTCAATGTGTAAATTTCTGCGTTAACCTTATAGATACCAATAAGAAGCAAACGTAAAAATTAATTGACAAATTAACGAACAGATTACTAGATGCGTATTTTTGAAAAGAAAGCGACTTACGAAAAGAATAAAATTAATTAAAATAACAATCAGTTCGTCTTGGCAATTGATGAGTAAATTTTTATCAGCGAATTAGTCCGGCCTTTTGCCGGAACTTAGTCGTACCAAGCGCATTTAAAAAAGGCTTGCAAAAACAAACAAACAAATAAATAAATATAAATAAATAAATAACATGATTAGACAAGTAGAGGAGGTAACGAAGCAGATACGATGCTAATGAAAAGTAAAGGGTTTTGGCTTCGAAGCCGTAATGCATTTCGTTCGAGAAAGAGAGAGAGAGAGAGAGAGAGAGAGAGAGAGAGAGAGAGAAAACCGTACACGCATATTATCGATAAGGAGATAAATAAAAAGAGTTTTCCAAAGTTAGCTTCGGGTACTTAAGCTGCTTACAGGCCGTTATAAGAAAATTAACTTAAGGAGTTTTTGTAACGTATGTTTGTTAAGGCTAAAGTTTTGTCACTTAAAACAATTAAGAGATTACGGAAAAAAAAGAAAAAGAAAAAAAAAAACAAAAAAAAAAACAATAATAATATCACAAACAAAACAAAAAAAAAACCAACATTACCAGTATTCGAAAGCGCTATACGTTGTACCGTAGTCACTTTGAACATCTCTAAAGAGCAGAGAGCAGAGAGAGAGAGAGAGTGAGAGAGAAAGAGAGAGGAGCTACATTGTCATGAAAGGTTGTTCTTCGAGCGCTATGTATTCGTCGTTTAGCACAAAAAATGATAAAACAGTGAGCAAGAGAGAGATCGAGAGTGATGAGCAAATAAAAAGAGTTAATAAATAAATAATAAACAAAAATTTGAAGGATTGCAAATTGTAAATAAACAAGACATATTTTCTATATGAAAAACGTCGCTCAGTGAACAAAGAAAAAAAAAAAATTGAGACAGACGGCTCGATGAATATTGCAATATTACATGATAATTCTTTCAAGCGATAGAATATAGTGTTTAATCGTTTTATGTAATGTAATAATAGAAAAACAAGAGGGTATTGGCAGAATAAAAATGAAAATTCTGCATTTAATCGGCAGAGGCCTTTTTTTTTCATTTCAAAACAACTTCCGCCCAACTAAGCTCATGCTTCCGCATTCCTTTGCTCCTCGACTTCCTGCCAACATAAACAAACATTATTAATAACCAACGTTTGATGGGCAAATTGTGTTGCCAAGCACACACGCACACACACACGGGACAGGCACACGCGTATCGAATAAGTTTATGAACCTTTCGCAGGGCATCAATCATGGACATTCCACCGGTGGCCTGGAAAAATTCATTCACCTCCTGCGGTATGCAAAAGTGCGCCGTGGTCTTCGGTTGGATGCCCATGTCTTCGGCGATAAATCTAAATTCTGGCACTTCTGGTATATCGCTTTTTAACTCTTCCAAAGTGAACAAGGTACCCTTTGTGACAGTTTCGTCCAACAGTCCAAAATCGACTATTTTCACCTTATCCTTTTTATATCTGATTACGTCAAATGTATCTATTAAAAAGAAGCAATCAAGTCTTTATTAAGAGAAAGGACGTTTCATTGGAGTGACTTGGATACTAAAGGCTGCTGGACGTACAATCGTTGGCCGTAAACTTATCCATAATTTTCTCCAAGAACAAGCTCTTAACGTCATTTTGTATATCGTACTTCTCGTTTTCCACGTGCTTGTAGTACTGGGATATATCTCGCTGAGAAATTCCTGCAATTCAACAATAACCCAATAACTTCGATCGATCTCTGCTAAAGACTGGATAAAATTAGCCATCCAATTGCAAATGCTTACCAACGAGTCTCTTATTCACAACGAAGCAACGAAACTCTGTGCAAGGATCTATGTCTCGCCACCTCTTGAGCACTAAGCAAGGATAGGGGGAATCCCTTCTGCCGTTGCAACCTTTCACTAGGCTCAGGTCCTGGGAAATTCGGTTAGAGCTCTTGAGCAGCAGGTAGACATCCTCCAAGGAAGTGCACTTCAAAGTCTTGGTAGGGGTGACCCACGTGGCGTCCTGCACAATCGACCCAAGAACGAAGCTTGTCTCAAGTTTGGTATATTTAGGAAGGAGTAGACGCAAGTGAAATGAGTCGGAGAACGAGTTTTACCGAAGGACTGCTCCAGTTGGTTTTGATAAAGACAGCCTGGTAATCGTCGATGATCTCTTGTATTTGCCTGCCGAAGTCCGGAAACGTCGGTTGAAGGCAGGAGTCCTAAAAACACAAGGATTAGGTTGGGTACGAGCTATTGGCACGTGTCGAAACGGAGAGTAAGCTCCGAAGCGGTGCCTCGAGGGTGACACTTAAGAAAAAAAGAAAAAAAGATCGCCGAAGAAGACTCACGTCCTCGAGCTCATCGGCGACGGCGGAGCCATCGGACCACTCGGCGCTGCGGCTGACGGAGGTGCCGGTGGCCTCGAGGGGCAGGAGGAAGGCGTCCTGCTCGAGGTAGCGGAAGACGTCCTCCGGTATGGGCAGCAGCTCGGCCTCCAAGGCATCCTTGGCGAAGAGCGGGTACCACTGGCAGAAGGAGCACTGCACGTGGCTGTTGTCCGTCTTCATGCTGCGTCCTGGGGCAGGGAGGCTCGCGCCGCGGTGGAGTGCCGAGGGGCGCGATTTTCGCGCTCGAGTCGGACTCTCTCCGGGAGACTCGTAGGTCGCGGGGCAGCCGAGGGGCGGCGCTCGGGGAGCCGAGCAACGGCAGTCGGCGTCCCGTTGGCCGAGGCCGAGCCGCGGGCCAATCGGGGAGGGCTCGAGTCTCCAGCTGCGAGAGCGACTCGCGCCGATATCGCCGAGAGCTCGACTCTTATCGCGCGGCTCTTCCTCCCCCCGCGCAAGGCGAAGCTCCGTGGGAGACACGAGGGATCGAGCCTCGCGACCGTTGGCCGCTCCCCGTCAGAGGTAAGCCGCTCGCCGATCCGAGCGGAGACTCCCTTCCTCGATGGCCCGATTCTATAAGAATGCAGCTGGCGGCTGTCCGCTCGTCAGCCGCGAATCACCAATGATAACCGCGACTGGCGTTGCCTCTTTTCCTGCGGCGTTCCTTCCTAGGTAGGCTCCTCCGGTAGAGTCTCGCGGCCCTTTTGTCTGGCTGGAAGAGCGCCGAGGAGGAGGAGGATGACGACGACGGTTGGGGCGAATAGCGCGGATTCGGTCAATGCTCAGGCATCGTAAGCAGTTGTAAACAATCGGGGACTCGTTGAGGAGGGAGCGAAGAGACGAAAACGAGCAGCCGAGCTTTCGCGTTGAGGGAATATTTATAGGAAGGGGCAGGGCAGCGTCTTCCGGCGCGGGGAGGAGGAGGAGGGACTCGGAGCTCCGCGCGACATCGGCGTTATCGGGAGGGCGGCGAACGAGGCTCGGGGCTTCTCTTGGGTCTGCGGGCGCCAGGGCTCGGGGTGGATCGGTTGGTAGGTGGCGAGGAGCATCGGCTGCCGAGTGGCAGGTGGGCAGGGCCCGCGGGGCGGGGGGAGGAGGCGGTTGCCGTCCGTCCGGTAGCGGCGGCCGAGCCGAGCCGAGCGCTCGTCGCGTATTCTTTGCGCGTAGAAGGCGTACAGGGGCGAGAGAGAGAGAGAGAGAGGGAGAGAGGGGCCCCGCTCAATCGCGGTGAGGCCGGAGACTGTGCAGGGAGCCGAGATTCGGTGAGTCGAGCGAGCTCGGCGCGGGCCTTCGATCTCCGGCAGTCCCGCAGCAGCGCCTTGGCGCTTTCGCAGTCTCGTCCCACGTCTCCGTTGAGTGGGGCGGCCGTGTGACCGTGGGCTGCCGCGGCCCCTGGCTTCCCTGTGCACGACGTGCCTCGCCAGTTGCCTCTTGCCCGCCCGAGCGGTGAGTCGAGAGCGAGCCATCCGGTCCCCGAGGTAGCGGCTGCTCTCTCTCTCTCTCTCTCCCCTTTACTCCGCTGTCGGCCCGAGGCCCCGCGCGAGGCCTCGCCCTCCGGTGTTCCCCGGCCGGTGCTGCTGGTTGCTCTCCCCCACCGCCCCCAGCTGGAGAGCCCCGGTCCCGAGAGTCGGCTCTCGGGCGATCGATCATCGGCCTCCGCGGCTCCGCGTAGGCGCGCTCGCCTCCCGCCTCCGCCTGTGTGTACTTCGTGTGCGTGTGTCGACGCGCGCCTATGCCTCGGCTGGTGCGGCCGAGCCCGTACCCCGAGGTGCCCGACGCCGCGGCCTGGGCCGCCTGGACCGAGGCCCCTCCTCCTCCTCGTCTGGCCCGAGGCCGTGATTCATTGGCTCGGCATTCGCGCTCTACCCCGAGGCCAGAGCCACGGCAGCTGCGGCCCTCCCATAACCTCAACGCTCGGCTCTCGGCCGGGCGGCTCCCGGACCCCTGCCCGCGCTCCCTCCCCGGCCCCGAGCGCACCGGGCCCCGGCCCGTCCCTGCTGCGTCGAGGATGTCCTGGCTGCCCGCGCCCTGAGCCCGGCCCGCCCGACTCCCACCGCGGGCCCTTCGACACCTACGAGGTCAGTATCCAGCGGATCTTCGACTTGCCTCTGCTCCTTTTTCCGAGCCCCTCCTCCTCCTCCTCTCTATCGCTCGCTTCGCGTATTCCTCTCGACTCTCTCTCTCTCTCTCTCCCTCTCTTCCCTTTTTTTTCTGCTTTGGGTACCCGCGCCCTCCTCCCCGCCTCGCCCTCTCTCCCTCGGCCTGTCCCCGCCCCCTTTTAACCGTATCTCTTCAATTTACGCGAGTACGCGAGTAAGCGCAGGGAGAGGGACGCGGGAATCCGCGCCCGCGCTCACCTACGCATCGACACGCGCGCGCAGCGCAGCGCACCGGTGACAGGGAGCGGGGCGGGGGGCGAGCCTTCGGGATCACTTTTCTCACCGATGCCCCGCGCGGCGCACCGCCGCTACCCGTTGCAGGCCATTGCTAAGCCAGGCGGCTGCCTTATTCGGTTAAGTGCGCCCGAGCTTATTAGGGCTGCGACATCGGAGCTCTCGCTCGCTCTCTGGGCAAATAGGCGGCGGGTGGGGCGAAGGGGAGGAGTGTCCCGTCCAAGCGGCTCCCCCGGCGCCCACCTTGCCCTCGGGTCCTCGCCGGGCAAGTGTCCTGCAATTAGTCCGTGGGCGGGCGGACGGGGCCGAGGAGAGAGAGAGAGAGAGAGAGAGAGGGACCGAGGGATATCGTCGAGATCGAGCAGCTCCAGTTTGTTTTCAATCTCTCCTCGGGAAGGCCGACTCTCCTCGCATCCTCGAGAAACTCGCCCGACTCTCGTCCTTTTCCGGTGCCTCCTCCCTCGCGCTCGATTCTCGGCGAAACGCGGGCAGGGCGGACGGGGGGTGGAGGAGGAGCATCGGTTATTCAGCAAAGTAATACACTCTTAAAAAGTGCGACCGATATTCTCGGCCGGCCACGTTGAAAAGAGCCTGACGACGAGAGGCCGAGAGAGGAGGATTTTTCACTTATAGCAGTGCCGGAGAGGAGGAACTTAATCTTGTTCCTCTCTCTTATTATAATTTATTTTCCGTCCCTTGGCTCCTTTCTCCTTGCGATCGGAGCCACTCGCGTCAAGAGCCACTGGCGAAATCAAAGAATCGCACGCGCGTAAAAAGGCCAACGAGGACAGGGAGAACGTCGGCCTCTCCCGGCTCTAAAACTCGCCGAGGCTCCCGAGAGAGCAATAGAAAGCCGAGAAAGCCGCGTATCTCCGGGGCTTTGGGCGATGCACTTTCCGGCCGAGCTACGTCAGCGCGAGGAAGAGCTGCTCCCCTCGTAGCCGCGGGAGGCTCGCCCTCCTCCCGCCAAGAGTCCCGTATCGAAGGCCAAGGGCCGCGTGTTCGCTTGGGTCGCGGCCCCGGGCTCCTCCCTCCCGCCCTCGGGGACTCACGGGCAAGCGGAAGAGGGCCGCGGTCGAGCAGCCGGAGCCCGGCCGCGGCTGTTGCTCCCGGGTTACTTCAACAGGTGTTGGCGCGCAACCCCGAGGGGCTTCCCCGAAGGCCTCGAGGAGGGCCTCGGCCGCGCCGCCCCTCCGCTCGGCTTCTCGCTCGGTCGAGCGCGAAAAGCCGGCGACCCCTCGACGAGAGCAGATGCGCTCCCCCTCCCTCCCTCCCTCCCGTGTTTTTTTTTTTTTTTTCTCTCTCTTTTTTCGGTCCTTTCCTTTCGGGCCTCCTTTTTTCCCTTGGCTCCCTCCCTCCCGCCCCTCCCCGGTGCCCCGGTCGGGCCGCTCCCTCCTCCTCCTCCGCCCCCCCCCCGACCCCGCTGAAGGGGCCCTCCTCGACGGCGATTGGATCGGGCGGCGCACCTTGTCCTCGGCGGGCCTCCCCCCGCTCCGCCGCCGGGCCCCATAAGCTCGAGTAGGGAGCTTCTGCCCCGGCCGAGGATTCGGCGCCGCGCTCCTCTCTTGGCTCTCCTGTCACGCGGCTCCTAATGCTTAACGCGCGCGTACGTTACGTGACGAGCCCTCGTTAAAACCGAGGCAGCAGCATCTGCCCAGACGTTGGCGACCGCACGGATAAATAGATATTTGGGAACGTCGCTTTCGGCTGATCCCTTTCGCTTTCTTCCCTCTCTCTCTCTATCTCTATCTCGTCGTCGTCGTCTTCCTTTATTCCTTGGAACCTTCCGTCGGGCCGAGGCTTATCCCAATCGGCCTTTATCATCAGCGTCACGTGCCATCTTCGCCGCGATCCCGCCGCCCAACGGATACATGCGCTTGAAAGGAAGGCGACATTTTTATGCCTTCCGAGCGAGCTCCGGGCCTTATTAATCTCGGCATTAAAACGCATCCCGAGTACTTCCCGTCGGATAATTCACGCTCGATCCATTGTTTTCCACTCCCGCGCGTTCCCACACCCTGTGAGAAAAGCCGAGGCCTCCTCGTAAAGACGAGGAATAAAGGATGGAATAGAGGCAGCAGCAACGGGGAGCTTCGATTTTTTTTCTCCTCTTCCCCCCCCCCTCCCCCTCTGCCGCTCGCCTTTTCCCCATTTTTTCCTTTCGTTTTTTTCCTCGCAACTCTTCGCGACCAGACGCACCGATAAACCGATCTATTTATTCCCTCGCAGCCGTTGTTTTACACGCGACAGCCACACAGAATGGCCTCAGTTCTCACTTATCTTAATTACAGTACTTGAAAGCTTACTTTCGCTTCGAGCCGTAGCAGTACTCGAAGCCGAAGAAATAATTAAAGAAAAACAAAGACAAAGAAAAGCCATTCATTGCCGATCCATCCGCAATCGTTTACGCACTTGTTTATTATACGAGAGGCCGTTCGCGTTCGGCTCGTATTTTTCGAGGCCATAAATTTTAAATGCTCGCCCATTCATGCAGCGCTAATTAATAATACAGATCCGACGTTTATTCGTGTATTCTCCGAATAAAGTGAGCGATGTGTTCTATTATTCACTGTGCACGTGCTGTTTAATTTTCAAATAAATCTCTCCCTCTCTGCCGCCTCTCTATCTCTCTCTCTCTCTCTACACGCACACACAAGTACACATACTCTTTTTATATCCTTAGTACCGACCATAAAAATTTAGTAAAAATATAGATTGCCTTATTGATTTCGCAAATGATCAATTCAATCAAATGTGCATTTTCTTTGATAACAGATGATCTGTAGCATGCGTATACACACACACACACGCGCGCGCACACACATATATATATATATAAAAATTTGAGTACGCGTGTACGTAGTTGCGTGGTTATAGACGGTACAGGAGCGGTAAGCCGTGATTATGCATTATAACATGTGTCAATAAATTTCAATCAGGCCCACGAATGCTAGTCGACTGGCCTTCGATAACAACAATAACGCTTGTAAATGCGAAGGGAGCTCGAGAGATCTTGGGAAGGCGCAAAATGGCTTGTCATCCGCGGAGGTTTTCCAAATCGCAGATATCCAGTGTCGAGCCATTGGCAAAAATCTTAATTCGGCGTGCAAATTGAGCCATAACAATCCCAAGACCCTCTAGCAGCGCTCTACTTTTCCATTGACACATAAATAGACCGCATCTGTCAGTCGGGTCCTGCGGCGATTCATGAGATGCGATCTTGAAAAGACGGCGGCGGGGCGGGGAGGGAGAAAGAGGGAGAACCCGTCTTCAAAACGCTCCCGAAGTCCCTTGTCATCCACGACGCCACCCCGTCTTTAATAATCGAGGCGCGCACGCTTCTCTCTCTCTGTCTCTCTCTCTCCTCAGTCCATTTTCCCTGCTTTCCTCGGCTTACTTTGGAACCAGTAGGGAAGGCTGGCGACCTTTTTGTCCTCCTCAGCGACGACGTCCTCCGTCGTTTTCCCGGCGCTACACGGCGGAGAACAGCAGCGCCGGTTAGAAAGTTCGGCTCGGGGGCCTCCGGGCTTACTCGCACACGCGCACACCTATGCTCTCCTGGGTCACCTCTCTCTCTGTCTCCCCCCCCCCCACGCAGCACCGGCCCCGGCCGCCGCTTTTCCCCGGCAGCTGCTGCGAGGCTCCTTTTTTTTTTTCTTTCCGGGGCCGCTCGCGCTCGGGCCTCGCGCTCCTGCCCGGCTCGCGAAAAACATCACCCGGGGATAAATATGGGCCGAGCGAGAGCCCGACGGCCCATTGTCCGACACGCCTAGGAGCCGCTTTTTCATTCGTTTTCCATTGAAGGCCTGCTGCTGCTGCTGACGCGACCGAAAAGAGCCGCGGCGCGTCGCAGCGCTCGAGCGGAATAAAGTAATACGGAAGCCTCGGCTCCTCGTCCGCCGTCTAATTTCTCTGTTTCACCCGCCCCCCACCTTCATCGCTCTCCTGCCCAGGGAAGTCCCGAGCTAGGACGGCGCCAGCCTCTAGCTGCCATCGAGCGGCTTTCGATCATTGCTTTCCCGCGGAAGGAGGACATTCGCGGCCTTTCTACCGCTGCTAATTTCCTCTTTTTTCCTCCTCTCCTACTTTTATTCTCACTGGTTTCTCGCTCTATCGAAATCCGCGCTCTTCCTTTAAAACGTAAATCCCAAAGAGTTCCTATCCTTTGTATTTCCATCGATCCGGTAATTGTGTCCCTTGAGACGCTTTTTGCCCAACTCCGTGCCTCCAATCGTACAATTTCGTCCCTTCTTCCATCTACGCCTGCACGATACTAACCGTTCTAATATATAACAATAATAATGTCACACGTAAGTTGTTGGTCTGGTAATTTCGTAAAGCTACCCGTGAAACCGTATATTGCGCCTTTATACGCGCCTGGGGTTTTTTTTTTTATATGCATATGTTTTCATATGCGATTGGCGTTACTCTAACTATTAACAGGTTTCGCTACGTATTAATACATAATGCCACGAGCGTGGAGGATTTTACGATGCGTGTGCGTCCCCATTCGGCATTTTAATAAAATATTTTAAGCTTTATGATTTCAAATAACACCGTAATCAATTTTCGCTTTATGCAAAGCCTGACCCGAATCGAAATTATTTCTGTTTTGTAAATCATTATGACCATAGCAATGAAATATTTTAATGAGCATCCATTTTTATATTAATAGACTATCGTAAACTAATAATGATTTCTTCTCGCTCAACGTATTAATATTAATTTCAGTAAATATTGCACAGCAAGCATTAGTTAACGATATCGGAACGTAAGCCTTAGTTGGTCGGCAAATAATACGCGCAGGCGTGAATATAGACGCGTTAATGTATTCGATTGAAAATATAAATTTATTCACCATAAATATAAGCAAAGTACAAATATATATATATATGTATATATGTATATAATTTGGTGAAATATTTTAATACTAAGATTAAAAACTATTGTCCTTTTACAAGTCAATTTCTTAAGGAATACTTGAAAAAAAAAAAAAAAAAAAAAAATTTAAACGTATATTAAGTTCCTTATCGCAAAAGCTGTAAAACATCTGTGAAAGCAGTATTTTTACGAAATCTTTGTATTCGACTTAAGCATCAATGTTCGGTAAGTTCCATCCACCTGAAAGAGTCGATTTCAATAGAAAGTCTAAAACAATAGAATAGAAAAGTATAACTGTTTCACGGGCTAAAAAAGAAAAAAAATAAAATAAAATTTAATTTCCAACTAAGCACCCGCGTTATAATTAAGATGAAAGATAACGATTGAATCACTATTCGTGCAGAATAGCGTTAATCTAATGCGTAAGCGTGCGATTGTGGATGGGATAATGGCATGGGCTTACCGAGAAATGGATTTTTCTTCACAAGTGAGCCCGATTAGAATGAAATCATGCAAACGGTGCTCGTCAATTATTTAATTTCAACGCCAGCTAAAGCTCTGCTTATCGTATATAGACAATGCATCCGACTTATAAATAAATAGCGGATTTATACGCTCACCCAACTGGGTCAGGTAATCCCATTTGCGCGGTAACGGGGAGAAAATTCGTGCGACCAAAAAGTGCTAATTACCGCGGCGGCAAAGCCGAAGAGGCGATTAAGGTCGGGTGGGTGGGGGGGGGGGTGAGAAACCGTTTTTTCTTAAGACGAGACGTATGAGAAAGAGCCAAGCCAGGAAAGTAGAGGAACGAACAAGACCGAGCTGTCCTTTATTCCCCGTGTTCGACCCCGTCCATTACACGTTGTCCGAGATGCTTTTAACCAATTGACGATGACAAATTTGTAAAGGAGGAAAAAATAAGTCGACTCCCCGGCCAGCGATTGGCCTGGCTCGGCTCCACTTGTCTCCCGATGCAGCATTAACGTTTGCCACATCCTGCGAAAGTCCCGAGGCCCGCTCGATGATCGCGGGCCCAACCTGTTCCCCGACTCTTCCCCCTTCAATTCTGTATATACATATATAGATGTTATCGGTCAAAGACTGAAACTCCAAGGCCCAGGGAGGATTTCGACTCCTGCCCACGATGCCCGGCTATCGGCGTCGACCGCCCACTCGCAGCAGCTGCGGAGTAATCGCACTCTCCTCTTGTTCCTCCCCTCGCGGGCTGCCATGGGATCTAGGGTCCACTCCCTAGGAGCCAGGAAGGCTCTTTATGCCGACGCGAACAACGCAACAAGTGGTCGTCCTCGGCCGTTGAAATCGTCCGCGGCCCCTCCCCCCCCGACTCCTTATCGTAGCAGCAGGCACTCGGAGGCGCGCACGGCTGCGGCGGTCCCTCGGCTCCCGGCCTCGCTTCGCCCGATCCCCGGGAGTCAGCGCCTCCGGGCTTCCGAGTGCCCTTGGCGCTCTTAGGCTCCCCTCGCGCCCCTCGACAGCCGTCCGCGCATACTTTCCCAGGTGATATTAGCACGGGCCTCGGTATCGCGCCCAGGCGTGTTCGGTATCCGACACTCGCTTCTCTACCTCGTGCCAATTCGTAAGAAGGATGAGTCAAGCGCCCGTTGCAATTCGCCGGGCAGCACAGAAGCCGAAGGCTTCCAGCGAAGGGATACAACTCCGCGTTGTAACGGGAAGCCCAGTGCCTCTGCACTTGCTGCACTTGGGGAGCATTTCCATTTCCAGTCCCGTTACCGGTGTCTCTCTCTCTCTCTCTCTCTCTCTCTGCTTGTGTGGGTGCCTAGGTGTGTGCGGGCGCCCATCTACACGCATATACATACACATATATATATATATATACGTGCGGGAATTTTATGTTTATGTATTCCTTAATTTTCACACGCGCCAGCGATTATAGCAGTCGACCACTTTTAGCCACCAATATCTATGGGCGTATTTAACATCCGGTTACTCGTAAATTTCGTAAAAATATTCCCTCGAGCCGTGTATTCTCGAAGAGTCGGTAAAGCTCCACTAGCCATAACTTATAACTGGGCCGTCTATCCCAATAGCCTACGGTCCCTCGTCATTATTAAATACGACCACCAATGGATTTAAGGATGAATTGGATGTTTATTAACGAGCCACCGGCATCCGTTAGCTTGCCAATTAAAATATCAACGACTATAACGACTGCGACGACTACGACGACGACAATAATAGCTATAACGATAACAGTAACAATAATAATAATAATAATAATAAGATCGATAAAGAGCCGCGAAAGACTTATACTTAAATTTGAAATTACAGGGTTTGCAGGCAGAAGATGAAAAATGAATCGAGGTTTCGATAGTATTACCTCGAAGTCCGACAATTCTGCATCGATGGACGACCCTAATGACGGTAAGAGATTCAAAGAATTCCTTTAATGTATGTAAGGCTTGCTTTTATATAAACATATATTCATCCTGAAAATTAAAATGGTTGCGAAACGCTGCACTTAAATTATTATTTGAAGTATTCAATGATTCAATTAAGTGAAGCGTTGCTTAATTTTGACGTACGATAATTGTTTTTAACTAAGGGCAATCGCGTAATCAGTGTTATTTAAATAAGAAAAGAGCGAAGACTTAGTTTAACTTAATGGTAGTCGCTTATAATTTTTCCATCCGTATTTTTACTTTAAGGAGCTATCGGGTTTGTAAATTAACATATGGTGCGTTTAACGGTTACTTCGTCTCAAACAAATTTAACAAACAATATATTATACATTACTATAGTTTTCTTTCGCAGAGTGAAATGTCGAATGAATTAACATCGGCACAACTTATCCGTTAGAAAATCCGTATATTTTGCAGAAATTTTTTATCGACGATAATGGTTTATCCTCTGGACTTATCTATAATTATCGCACACGCGATTATTCGAATTATTTATAATAAAATTATTCATAAATGCAAATTATAGGAGTGAAAATTATTCACTGCGAAAATTGACCATTTTTTTTTTTTTTTTTTTTTTTTTCAATACGAATAAAATTTATCTTCCGTAATTTCACAGCAATAGAAATACACTGTTATTATAAGCGTTAATAATAAATGGCACTATAAAATTATTATTGTTTAATACAGTATCAAATTTTGTAGTCAATTCAACGGTAACGTAGCCTTCAGAGTTAATAATATTAAAGTAACGAAATTAGTTTAATTTTATACATTAATTAAACGAAATACATAAAATCGTGATCGTGAAGTATATATCTTTTGCTTATTTATCTTATTTATCTTAAACTAAACATTATTGTTTTTTTCGTGTGTTAGCTATACGCCACGCCCATGTGAATTTGCACAATCAAATAATTCATACTACACGACGGGCAGGGAGCCTTTATTTTCTTATTAAGAGAAAAACAAGACTCCTTTTTCTTTATTCATTAGATTTGAATTTTTTATTGTACTAATTTCTTATCTTCTTTTTACTTCTTCTTTGTGTTGTCATCTATATGGAAATTGAATTTATTGAAAATTCTATGTGTTTTTTTTTAACACTTAAATAATTTTGTCGCGTAAAAAGACGACTTTGATCTCATTTCTAAATCAATGATTAAAAACAATCGCAGTGATGCAAATTGAAAATAATTTTGTAAGAAAAAAAATTAATTTTTTTCAACGCTTAAACGATGCATGTATATTTATTTTAGCCATAGGTTTTTTTTTTAATTAACAATAATTATATCTACGTACTCGTGATGTGTATATTTTGCATAGACAAATATGTATTAGGGAGAAGTTTTTAAACATGAAATTGAAGGAAAACAGAGCAGTAGATGGTTTTCAATAATAATTTTTAAACAAATCATCAAAGCTAGCTCGTATTAAAATTTGTTTTATAATATAATAACAATGAATAAAAGCTTATTAATTAAACTCAATTCTATTAGATTGTCAATGATATGTTTTTTTTTTCAATTAGCGATTCGAGTATTTTTAAGTAAATTTAATGAAAATAATATTTACATTTCACCGATCCACTTATACATCAATATATTAGTAAATTTACAGTCAAGCGGAATCTGATTGATAACTTGTCGAGCCGAGGATATTATTTTTTCTTCGAAAATTCTCTTTCATATTTTATCCGCTTGGCTACTTTACGTTCGAGATAGTAAAAGGCTCCTTTGGCTTTAATTTTAAGCGCAAGCTTTATTCAACGAAGGCAACGTTAATACACTTACGTGTTAACGTTAGTGCGGCTTCAGCCCCGTTATAGAAGATATTTTTTCCTCAAGGCAGCTTTTCTCGCAACATCATCTTATACATTTTGCGCCATCAATGCTAAGGCATCGGCATTTATTTTTTCCTCGAAACCTCGTTGTGGTTTTTGATGCTTTTTTGATATTCCTCTGAATTGCTTTCGATTCAGTCTCGTACATTTCCACGTACTTTCAACGTATCGAGTGCAGTAAACTGGTTATATACTTGTAGCCTGTATTTAATCCCCGCATATTCTTCACGTTACATCGGCTTATGTTCTGGCTTAAGCGTAACCGAGCTTTGATTACACGCCTAGCGTTAAAGGAAAGCGCGATTCGAAACGTAATTTGCAGCTTTGGCCTGGCTAAATTCCAAAAAGTACCTCCCCTCGGATTAAACTCTACGGACTTTTTTAGGTGGCTTTTATCATGGCCCCAGGGATAAAACGGCTTCTTAACTAACTCGTCGAACGGCCAATTCAGCGGAGAGGATTTTCAAATCGAACCTCTTGGCTTTGGGAAATCCATATCCTCGTTGAATATTTTACAAATGATTTCACGCGCCGATAGCCGAAGCAGCATTAGAATCACTTGGTCGAGAAAACAATATCCCCGTTCCCCTACGCGACACGTTAATTTTCCCGAGTACTTTCACCTGCGTTTGAAATCTGCGTCCGCGGGACGGGGTGGGGGTGGGGGTAAAGTAGCGTTTAATTTAGTTTTCAAACGCCTTCGGCTTGCATCGGCTCTTTACGTAAGGCCACTGGAGATGGATATCATATAAAATACGATACGTTACGTAAATCAAAAGCCGTGGACGGCGGCGGGCCGCGCACCGAGGGCAAGACTCCTCAGGCGGCGTCGGAGGTTCGGGGGGGGCGGGCGGCAACGCGTCGAGCCAAGTCCTAAGGGGACTCGACGGCTTTTCCCGATGGCCAGTATTTTCTTCTTCTCTCTCTCTCTCTCTCTTTGTCAATTTATCGGAGGAGAAGCCGTTGGTCTGAGCTATGGTAATTCGTTCCAGCGGCGAGTGAGGGGACGGAGGATTGCTTGCTAGGCGGCGATAGAAAGATAGAAGGCCGGCTGGAAGGGGGTAGTAAGGTGCCAGTGCTTGCTATCCGTTGCTCTCCGTGGAGGAGGCCGTACCCACGGCTTAATGGGCACCCGAGGTGCACCCGATTACAAAGGAACATTCCACGTGGTCACCGGAATACTTCTGTTTCTATAGCCCCGGTCCCGCCTCCCTCTTCCGTTCTCTCGCTCTCTCTGTGCCCTGCCCTGCCCCTCGCCGGGCCGCGCCAACCCCGTGACTCACCGGGCTCTGTCGGTCACGTTGCCGCCCTTTGCATTATTCACCGGGGACGGTCGGATCCCTGCCTAGTAGGCGACTACGACGACGACGACGACGACGACGCCCGTCGCTCGTCTCCGCTGGTGATCTCTTATCTGCCGATGGATGCTTATCCGGTTGACATTTTTCTCGATACAATAATGCCCACGGGGTATCGATAAAACCCTGCGGCCACCGATTAACAATAAGAATGCGGCTCACGTCCCGATTTTCAGGATCTCCCTTACCTGCACGATTCAGCGGGCATAATAATCCGTATTCTCGTATTAAAAGTCATTTTGTAAGATCGAGTGTCTCGCCTATGCGCGAGAGAGAGCGAGAGAGAGAGAGAGACTTTCTAGTGTCGGCCTCGTTGTGTAAGTTAAAGCCATCTTTCACTGTGATGAAACGAGTGGCACGTAACTGTGCATTACGTGAAAAAAAAAAAGAAAAGAAAACTTATCGCGGAATTAATGCCGTATTAAGTGCGCCAATACGAGAATAAGAAAGCGAGAGATAACGTTGATGAAACTCATTAGAAATACCGATTTTCACGATGAGTTTAGAACGTGGCTTGGCCGCTGCAATGGGCGGCCGGCAAACCAGCGCTCGATTACGCCGATAGATCCAAGCTGTGTAACATTGTTGTAGCAGTATTGCCTCCTCTCCTCGGCTTCGTTAGAAGCGGTATTTTCTAACGTGGCTTAGCTCCTGCGGGGGGAAATCTCGAGCCGGTGGCCGTGGATCGAGAGCTCATAATCGTTTGTTTTTCAAAGCAGCGGACAGCGTGAGCAAGGAGGTCATGAACACGCTGGACGGCCCCGAGAGCTCGGCGGTCCATCAGCAGCAGCAGCAGCAGCAGCAGCAGCACCAACAGCATCAGCATCAGCAGCAGCAGCAGCAACATCGGGTGCCGCCCACGTACGTGTACAGCACGAGTCTGGAGCAGAACGGGCACGGCCACGATGACGAGGAGCACCGGCGGATGGACCAGAGCCACCGGGGCTACCACCCCCAGGCGACGGAGGACCAGCTCGGGCCCCTTCCTCTCAACTGGGAAAAGGCCTACACGGAGTCCGGCGAGGTCTACTTCATCGAGTGCGTTCTCGCCATACCTAGTACCGATTTAACCCATTCTTGATGCTGCCCATTCGCGACCGCGGTTGAATTTCGCGAAGATCGCGGGCCTAGGCCCCAACGGTTGCGCGCTTATTCCAGGTGGCCGCGTGCGCCCTAAGCCTCGCCGATCCGCAGACACGCGTGTAATACGAGCTAAGCCTGCAAGCGTTATGCTGCAAACTTTTCTTCATTGTTCCCAGATCAGTTTCCTCGGATATACGTATCAACATATATATACACGTATGTATGTATGTGTACGCATGACGGCCAACCGGTAAAAAAAAGTCCCGCTTCGACAGGAGCCCCTGACCCGTCGCAGGAGGATGACGCGCCAAGGGCTCCTTCGTAATCCATCGATCGATGTCGGGCTCCCCCTCGCGCGACAAACACTTCGCGCGACCTCCTGTGCGTCACCTAACCCGCGTTATCATTAATCGAAACCATGCCTTCGAGCCTGACTCGAAAAACCTATAGAGGCCCTGAAGTAATAGCAATAACAACAACAACAATAATAATAATAATGGAGGCTCGTTCTTTTTGGTTTGCAACGCAGTCACAACACCGGGACCTCGCACTGGCTCGACCCTCGGCTCTCCAAGTTCCAGAAGCGCTCGCTCGAGGAATGCCTGGACGACGAGCTCCCCTACGGATGGGAAAAGATCGACGACAACCTTTACGGGACGTACTTCATCGACCACGTAAACAGGCGCACTCAGTACGAGAATCCCGTCCTCCAGGCCAAGAGGGCTCAGCAATCAATGGTACCTAAAGCTTTGGCGCTCCGGCCCGACCTTGACACCCGTCTAATGGCATTCCCCTACCGATAATTCGCCCCTTCTACTATCAGGGATCTCTCTCGTCTCTATCTCTCTCTCTCTATATCGCTTCCTCTGCGGCTTCTGCCCGAGAAGCCTCGAGCGGCTTCAAAGTAAATGCACGCCTTTCCGCCCGAAGCGCCGGCTCTCTTTTCTTCTTCTTCTTTTCTTCCTTTTTTTTCTCTCCACCTCCTCCTCCAACCCTCGCATCCTCATGCTCCTCTTTAACAAATACCTTTATGAGCGGGCTTCCGGTGGAGCGAGTCGAGCTCCGGGCGCCGTGTTGTAAAACTAAAAGCTTCCTCTTAACGATTAGTCATCGATGGGCGAGCGCGGCAAGAGCCCGAGCTTCACGAGGAATCCAGAGGCACTGAAGGGTCAGAGGATAAGGACGAGCTTGGTTAAGAGCTCGAGGGGCCTCGGCTTCACGATCGTCGGGGGCGACGACAACGTCCACGAGTTCCTGCAGATAAAGAGCGTCGTCCCGAACGGGCCGGCCTGGCTCGACGGGAAGCTCCTAACAGGTATGCGCCCGCCAGATCCCCCTTCCCCCTCCTGCCCCCCGAGGGCTCTCTAACGGCGGCCGACTGTCGCAGGCGACGTGCTGGTCTACGTGAACGACATCTGCGTCCTGGGCTTCACGCACAACGAGATGGTCAACGTGTTCAAGTCCATAGGCAGCGGCGAGACCGTCTCCCTCGAGGTCTGCAGGGGCTACCCGCTGCCCTTCGACCCCAACGACCCCAACACGGAGGTCGTGACCACCATAGCCGTCAACGCTCCTGGTACGTACCGACGCCTCCCGAACGACTTACCCGGGGTCAGCTCCCCTTGCTTAGCCCTTACATCCGCCCGCTCGATTGCCTCGCAGACATCCTGGCGGAGGAGCCGAGCCTCTACATGGACTTCGAGCGCTCGGGCCTGCGACCGGGCGAGCGCTTCGACTTCCTCGACTCGTCCTTCCTGCCGGTCCACGCCGCCCAGAACGGCGACAACCTCACCGCCACGCCCTCGGTGAACTCCATGCCCGACCTCTGCATCTCGGAGAAGCTCAACGGCATCGGGACTATCAAGAGGCCCAGCAGCACGGACATCCTCCTCTCGGACAGCCTCGTCGATCGTTCCCCCCGGTAAGATACTCCCCCTCCGGTAGCTGCTCTCCATAGGAGCGCTGCGGGATTCGAGGCTCGCCCCCCCCCCCACTCCCAGGCTGGCCAACCAATAACCAACTTCATTCGCAGCATCCACGAGGAGGCTCACTCGCCGGTGCCCTCGAAGCCGCCGGAGTTCCTCAGCATACCCATCATCAAAGGCGTCACCGGCTTCGGCTTCACGATAGCCGACTCGGCCCACGGTCAAAAGGTCAAGAAGATCCTCGATCACGAGAGGTGCAAGAACCTCATGGAGGGCGACATTCTCGTCAACATAAACGACGTCAACGTTAGGAACATGTGCCACCCGGAGGTCGTGCAGGTTAGTGCGTCTCTCCACCCCCCAGCTCGTATTATATCAATGCCCTGGAATGGGTAATAATCCGGGGGAGCAACGGCCAAGCCTTAACGCCAACCTTGTCCCGGAACCGGCAGGTACTGAAGGACTGCTGCCGCGACCAGGAGGCCCTGATCTACGTGCAGCGCTCTTACGCCAAGTGCCCGAAGTCCCCCCACCAGGAGAAGGACTGCCTCGGCGAGGAGAAGGAGAAGGCGGCCTACGAGCTCTTCCGCAGCAAGACCCCGACCGCCGACATATACAGCACCCAGACGAAGACGGTCGTGCCCCAGCGGCCCAAGACCCCTCTCATCGATACCCGGGCCAAGTCGAGGTCGCCGCCTCCCTGCGCTGCCCAGCAGCAGGCCTCCGTGGAGGAGGAGAACGAGCTCCAGAACGCCCTCGACAACCGGTACAAGTACGGCCCGGACTACGGCCACTACTACTCGGGGATGCCCTACAAGCCCAACATCTCCCACCTGGCCGACAGCTTCAACGGCATGAATCTCTCGGGTGAGGCCTTAGCGCGACGTTCAGCCTCTCTTGCTCAGGCTTCGATCGAGCCCTTTAAAATCTCCCCTAATCGATTTTCACCCAAAACAAGGCCTGGACATGGAGGAAACGCTGCGCGATGCGATGAAGCGCGAGGAATGGCTCGCGGCCAACAACGAGAAGCGCAACTACAGCAACGAAATGTACTCGATCGACGTCTCTCAGCAACAGCAGCAGCAGCAGCAGCAGCAACACCATCACCACCAGCAACTTCAGCAGCAGCAGCAGCAGCAGATACACCACCCGAAGCAGAATGGCATACATCAGCCAGGAGATTATTACAAGGACATATACGCGGTGCAGTCGCCCGCCTTCGACGCCGACCAGGCCGATTACTCCTCGTTCAGCGGCATTATCGGCCAGGAGCAGAACGTCGACACGGGAGAAATTTGGGACAAGAGGAAGGAAAGCACGAGCTTCGAGCACGAGCAGCCCCACTCGAGCTCCACCGTGCCCGGGTTAGTTCTCCTCCCAACGACAAGTCGATGATAATCCGTGCGTTGTTATCGAGCTAACAGTCGGGCCCCTCTTCTACAGGTACCCGCAGTACGAAAGCGAGGTCGGCAACGAACTGGTCTGCCCGTCTATTCCGGACGTAGAGTGGATAGAAACGGTGGTGACCCTCGTCCGACAGGACACCGGCTTCGGCTTTAGAATAGTCGGCGGCACCGAGGAAGGATCTCAGGTTAGTATCGGGCGTTCGAGTGCTCCGAGCCCGAGCTTAGGACTGCAGGGGTTGGGGTTGGGGGGTGGCGCGAGACAGGAAGAAGATGGCCGCGATCTCAAATTGGCCTCTGCATTTGCTTGGCCAGCAGGTATCCGTAGGGCACATAGTCCCGGGCGGCGCGGCGGACCTCGACAACCGCCTCAACACCGGGGACCTGATAATGTCCGTCGACGGCGAGAGCGTGATGAACTACTCCCACCACCGGGTCATCCAGCTGATGATCGCCGCAGCCCAGAACGGGAGCGTCACCCTCGGCATACGCCGGCGCATCGCCTCCCAGGAGCACCACCACCACCACCACCACCACCACCACCACCATCACATGCGCGAGAGCGTCCAGTCCCCCGCGAGCTCGAGCTACGGCTGCCGGCCGATCGAGCACGGACAGTATCCTTACGAGGTGAGGCCCCCTCGCTATATACGTACATCAGAGGGCCCAAGGGCAGCTCTCCTGACCCCTGACTCTTGTGCTCTAAGGTAACCGTGACGAGAATGGAAAACGAAGGCTTCGGCTTCGTTATAATATCATCGGTTAACAAATCCGGCTCGACGATCGGCCGGATAATCGAGGGCTCGCCGGCGGAAAGGTGCGCCAAGCTCAACGTCGGCGATCACATCCTAGCCGTCAACCACACGGACATCGCCAACGCCTGCCACAAGGACATCGTCAACCTCATCAAGGACTCCGGCTACTCGGTCACCCTCACCATTGGCTACCCCCTGGACGAGTGCTGCAGCAGCAACACCTCCTTCCAAAAAGTACGTCCTCGCCTACTCCTCGCCTCCGGTTTTTAAGACGGAGGAGAGTACTCTCTCTCTCTCTCTCTCTCTCTCTCTAAGCCCGGCCCTCTGTTTCAGGACGAATTGCCAGGCGACGGGGACGGGGGCCAGTATCACGCGGTCGAGCTGACCAGAGGGACGCGCGGCTTCGGCTTCAGCATCCGAGGTGGTCGGGAGTTCCAGAACATGCCCCTCTTCGTTTTGCAAATAGCGGAAAACGGCCCGGCCTCCATCGACAACAGGCTCAGAGTAAGTCACCCCCGGGGGCTCCTCTATCCCGCCTCTGTCTTGAATAATTTTCACTCGGCTCTCGTTCGCAGGTGGGCGACCAGATTATTGAAATTAACGGCATCAATACCAAAAACATGACCCACACCGAGGCCATAGAGATTATACGGAACGGGGGACCGACTGTTCGACTGTTGGTGCGACGGGGATGCCAAATGCCCTCAGTGGTAGGTCCCTCACACCTCTACGACATGAATATTTAAAGCCAGACCTTAAACAAACAAAGAGAACACAAAATACGAACTAATATAACCAAGCTAACATGAATAATTTTATCAGCCTCTCTCATCGTTATCTCGTCTCATCCTCATTGTCTTCTTTTGTTTTGTGTTATTATCTTACATCGATCAAGGAGGATTAATCGCCCTGCGTAGAACTTTTTTATGCTATGGGTCATAAGGGACGTATGCCAATGCGTGTCTCTGTGCACGTCTACACGTTTATATATGTTTAAGACCCATTGAAAACTAGTCAGGTTGCCCGGGGGTAGCACAAGCAATCGGATGATTTATCGGAGGATACGGATAGAGAGCTGAATCGCAATAGCGGATTATCAACGTTCGAGGGCCCGATCGCTACAAAATTGACAATTGAGTGGCTTGATAACGTACCGTGTAAAATCTCCGTAGCGATGGATAAAAATTCAATCATCTTCCCGAGACACCGGATGCGCCTCCTAGACACGTGCATTCTCGTGCGAGGCCCCCACGGATTATTCACCTTGGCCTCGCTTTTGCCCCCAAGACTTTGAAATTACAGCCTTCCACGGTAGGGAAGGTTCCCGAGCTCTCGTCTTATTTTCGAGCGTGTGCTGTTGTGCCTTGAGCCGGTGCACGAGGGCGGGCTCGGGCTATCCTAGGAGGGCTCTTGCACGCGGAGACGCTAATCGGGGCCAGGGATTGACAATCGAACGGGCTCGAGTGGGTTTTTAAATCGGTCGCGCTGGAGCCTCGGCCTCGCTACCTCGAGGGGGAAATTTCATCGAGACGCCGAACGTCGAGCCGATATAAACGGAAGCCTCAAAGATGAAAAACCGAATCGTTCAATGGCGATTGCATGGCACAGACCCCCCTTGGGAATGATAAAGTCCAACTCTAAGCCGGGAACGCAGGCGATCTTACCATCGTAGGATCGATCAACCAACGACTAAAAGGAGCCTCGGTACAAAGCTTACGGTCTCGGATTCTCCCGATGGACTCTGCGATGGATTCGGTCCGCCGATACGCCTTAGGATCTCGTTGTTTTCATTGAAGGCTTAACGTTGGCTACGGTCGCTTTCATTGCATTCTTAATAAAAGCTTCGCTCTTAACCGTAACCTCACTAGCTGCTGCACCATCCAACGCCTGGCCTTGGATTCACCGGTTGGGGATGAAAAATTACAGCCCCCTCGCGCGACTCGACCTTTCGTTCTTCTGATCTAATTTCACTTAGCTTTGGTCTGGCTGATCGGTAGGGGAAATTTTATAACGACGCCCCGTCGTCACCACGAAATGGGATAGTCCCCTATTTCCGGGCGAATTATCTATCCATAAACCTATAGACACACACACATATATACATATATATATATATATATATATATATATTCATATTTTTTATCCAAGTGACATCTTGTTGGGGATAATTTTTATTAAAGAACCTTTTAAATACCGTCGTTGAATTTATCGATTGCGTGAGAAGCAACGCAGGGTTAAAAATGTACGTTAATATTGTGTAAGGCCGGTCACTGACCCAAGCCAACTTTGTTTTTCAGAACGAAATTTGTTTTCTTCGGCGGCGTCATCTCTGATTATAAACCGGGATTCGCAACCTATTTTAATTCAAATATTACGGGAATGCACGTAAACTGCAGGGATATTTCAATGTTGACTATTAATTAGTTGACGTTCCGCATAATACCAGTAATGTAAGGACATTTTTCATTTTTATACCTCATGAAACTGGACAATAACACCATTTGTGTTGTGTAAACGACTTTATCGAATCGTCGCCCATAGAATAGATCATGTGTACATTCTTTAACATCTTCAGCAGATTGGATGGAAAAAAATAATATTCTATATCATTATTGTCACGTTTACACGTCCGCTATTGTTGACCTTTAGCAATAACTCGTTTGCCAATTAATCGCATGAGATTTTGAGAGTCGCAATTTTTGTAAAACTTAATTTCTCACAATATTAGAAATGTTTGTCTTAATGTGGAAATGCAAAATAATCATTAGCGGAGTAGAATTTTTTTCTGTCCAAGGCGTCATCATCGAAAATTATTTTACCATACATCTAATCTTGCCAGAATTTTTTTTTTTTTTTTGTTTCTTATACATTTAACAACCGATTATAATACGATCAAATATTTATGCCTTGAATATTAATCCCGACTAACACACGTGTGATAAAGCGAAGAAAAATTGTGCCTTGCGCGTGCTCACTTATATTAATGCAATACTTGCGTCTCGCGCGTAGTCGTAAGTGTTTTTTATTTTTCCTTCTTCTTGATGTGTGCTTGTGTGCGTGTGCGCGCCTGTGAGCCATAAGAAATTGGTTTTTACAGCGAAAAAGTTTCCTTGACAAGGCTTACTCTTGTGCTCGACGCACTTAAGTCGTTTAAAAAGTATCGTTGCCAATCTTATATGCAATTGTACATAGTTTAATGTAATAAGTGTATGAAATTTGAATTCTTGATAACGTAATCGACATTACGTAAATTAATGTGGATCGTTTTAACTTAGTGCTTAACGTTTAAATCGAGCCTCGTGCGATCTATCGATAATCTTCAGACACATATCTTCACCCGGATAATCAAAATATCTTCTAAGGCTTGCTGGAGGGCTTTCGCGTACTCTCACATACTCGCGAGCCCAAGCGTTGGCGCGCTTCGCAGTGCTAATTTTACGCGAGTGGTCGAGTCCTGGGGGAAGGGTGGCGGGAGAGCGAGAAGTAGCGCGAACGAGCCGAGTCAGGGCTAACAGAGAGAGAGAGAGAAGCGCGCGGGTCAGCTCGCATTGTGAGGGAAACTTTTGTCGCCTGTGGGAAAACCAGTGGGGGAGTGGTGTAAAGAGTGCCGAGTTGTGCTGAATCAGGATTTGAAATTGAAATTTATAGAATAATGTAAGGCTCGTGGACGAAATAGGCAACCGTTTGGACTGCAGGGGGACTGCCAGGCTCGGGGAGCAGCCGCTCGAGAGGCGGACGAAAAAAAATCGGCTTTCCCTGTCTCTAGACTGCTGCTGCTCATCGAGGGCAGGCCGCGCGTGAAGGCCACCGCCCGTTAAAGCGCTGCATTTCGTCTTTAACGATCGAGGGGCTCGCGGCCAGCCCCGGTCTTGGGAGGCGCGCACCAGCTCCCGACTCGAGCTGGACAAGAGCGAGGGCCGACCTCGGGCTCTTGGACGATCGAGGCGAGGACGGCGGTCGGCCGCTTCTTCCAGCGTTGAGTTAAGATTGCGCTCCCTTGTTTCCCCCCTCTCTGGTGGGGCTTACTCTTTTTGTTTTTTTTTTTTTTTTTTAATAGGTCTGCTTTCTCGCTCCACCTGCGTCGCTGTGCCCCTCGAAGGCTCTTGCCTCGGCCGCGAACCTAAGCCTGCCGTTAGCTGCCGTTAAAGCTTTGCCTCCTTATACGTATGGACTAATAATACTCCTCGGTCATTGGACTCGTTGTCCGTTGGTATTGCAACGGCATTATTCAACTCGTCGGATCGTAAATCCTGGCTCGACCGGTCGATCGTCGACTGGCTCTCCCACGGAGGCCAATAATCAGCGAGCCAACTTTGTTGCTTGAGGTCGACTCTCAGCCCCTCGTCCATCCGTAGTTGCTCGTTAGCAATTGCAAGTTAACACCCCTGGCAAACGTTTCGGTCGGATCGAAGCCTGCTGTGCATCTTGAGTCGAACTTCCAGGGCGGGATCGAATCACAATTATATTTAACGCGACGCTCGCTGTACTTCCATTTAAATTTCATTTATTCCGACGAAGTATTCACGGGCATTTAACGAAAAGTACAGCGATGCTTTTTGCTCCTTCCGAAGGTTCTTTCTCGAAATACCCCTTTTCCACTGTCGCCTTTAGGATTATTTACTTCGATTCATTCTAACGCTCGCGTTGAAACTCTGGCAAATTACTCTGGCAAATTACCGATCGGCTTATTATTTCGGTGAATCTTCCCTTCCTCGTGCGCTCGTGTGCTTCAAAATACCCCTTGACGCGAAGTCCGAATCTTGATCGCTTCCTGATTGTATCCGCTCATGTTTGTGTACCTTTGTTATACTTTGTAATCGTCTTTAGCTAATAAGCTTTCGTTATCTATTATTATTATTATTATTATTATTAACGTTGAAGACTTCGCCGCCAAATTTAATTCGTAAATCTTATACTCACCGACCCGCAGCTTTGAAACGAGTCTCGTTAACTTCAATTTTTTCACCCGTCAACAATCGATATAAAAAAAAAAAGTTAATAATGTTGTAGATAGTCATGATTTGATATTTAATATTAATAAATTATTAAGATTTTCTACCTGTAGAGCCTGATCTCATCACTTTAATCTGTTTCTCAAGATATGTATCTGCACCAGTTAACTTAACACTGAAATCATGGGTACAATATATATATATATATATATATATATATATATATATATTAATACAATATATTAATAATTGATAATTACAAATATGTTCATTATTAGAATCGTCGATCTGAACGTATCTACAAGAATAAGTATTTTTTAATTATGATAATGACGGATAGTGTAAATTATAAGCTGCAAAAGATTTTAATCAATTGAATAAAAACATTATTATTTGTTTTTTCATCTAAGTAAATTATCGTATGAATAAGGTTATAATTGTTTATCGTTTAACCGAATTTTTCGATGAACTTAAGTGTGCTAAACTTTAGGGAATAGGAAAGAAAATATTTGAAATAATAAAATTGAGGGATTTAATGTAAAAAGCATGTTTTTACTGTACGACTGTTGATATAATAATATTATAATGCGTCCTCATGCGACGAATTGACGCTAATGTTAAGCTTATAAGCGAAGCGTATTTTTTGTTCTAAGCGAATTGGAAATCGCAGATTAGGCAAATATTCGATCGATGGGTAGTTTGTAATTTTGTGCGAAAATTAGCGATTGTTGAAATTTGTGAAGAAAAGGAAACATTTGTCTTGGTTAAGATTGTAAAATATATTATGCGTGTTGGGGTAAGCAAAAACTAATGTTCGGCAAATCGTGCGTAATTATCGAGTAAACATTTTGTCGAATGAATTAAAAGGGAGAGATATGCATTCTTCGTGATAAGATTTGTTGTATTTTAACGGGAGTAAGCTTAATGGAAATTATGCGCAGGACTGAAGGGCAATCGAGTGTTTTATATACTTATATAATAATGTATAATTGTACATAAGGAATGGGCCTTTGCCGGTATCTTGCAAATCGGTTAAAAATAATTGTTGCGAAAAACGTAGGCTGCTTGCTGGATAGTTCTCAATCGTGTTCCTTCTTTTCTAGAATTTCGTTGGCATCATCGAGTAGGACTCTAAATTCAGATACCGATCCGTCGAAATATCGCAGTAGAATATTAAAAGAGAGAAAAAAGGAGAGGTAAAGCAATGCAAAAGGGATGAGTTTTTCAGTTCTGAAGTTACCAAAGAATGCACTAATGCGACAAAATAGTACGGCACGACTTCCTCAATTTATCGATAAATGCTCGACGACCTGCCGTAGTCGGCTAAAGCATTACCGTCGATATAAAGTTAGCGAAGCTCGATGGGATCCTGGGGGGATACTAAATTCACCGGCGATTAGCCTCCGATCGATTCTGGCCAGTGGCATATCATCGATAATCCGTCCTAGGCAGGATCGGTCGTGGCCTCCTCTGTTTGTCTTCTTCTAGCCGTACCACATACGGCAGCCGTTCAATCGTTACAGGGTAATACTTGGTGCGCTTCGAGTCAAAAGGTCTCCGACCGCGAGGCCGGCTTCGCTACCGGTAGTTGGTGCCTTGGCTGTAGTCCTGGTGTAGCTTCTCCCGCGTTAGCCGTCCTGGTGAAAAGCGAGAGGGAGCCCGGACGTCGGTATCGAATATCCCGCGACTCTTTTTACGAAACCGTCCTTCGTAAGGGAAGGGATTCCACTCCTAGGCCGATTATCGAGACCCGAACCCTGCTCCGGCTTTTGACCCCGCTCCTAATCGTGGATTATTCTTCCCGCGACGTCTCTCCGACCCTGGCCTTCTTGCTCGGCTTTTATTACGAATCCGGCTCCGTTCTCTATCTTGGATTAAGGAGATTACCTCAATTCTAAAGGTGTAATTTTGATAAATCGAATCGTAAGGAGCGGCTTTCGGCTCGCCAAGATTAAGGATAATTAGTATTTTTGTACGAGTGATAAAAAATAAAATAAAATAAAGAGCTTATGAGTATGTATAAAAAATGTTATATTTTTAGATCTCAATTATTAAGGCAAATCATTTGTAATAAGCTGCTGAAAATTCGTTAACTAAGCATTTAAGGCGTCGCTGCATTACTTTCTTACTGGCGATTATACTTGTTAATGGGTGCCGAAATATTTTTTTTTATAAAATAAGACTTATGTAACAAATATGTGTAAATAAATATCTTGTGTAACAAATAATTGTAAAATGCTTCTTGATAGCGATGATAAGGCGTTTACTTTAACGAAGAAATAAAATACATACGATTTAAAAACTGCTGCTTGTGTTGTTTATTATCCGATTGAGCCATCTTACTTTTATTTGCACAATCCAAATCGTTTATAAATAATACGATTTTCTTATAAAATCGAGCGTTTAATTTGAAATTTTTTTATCGTACTTTATAATCAATTTTGTTGTCGTTTTGTATCTAAAAATCAAGACGTACTTATATACTATTATTGCAATGCTCGAGTTTTCGGTCTTTTGCCTTTCTACGTTTAGTGCTACGGTTTTGTATATTTTATACATACGTCCATCTTCGCATGTAGAAAAAGTTTCTAAAACGATTGTAATTTAAGAAAATAGAATACAATTGAAGCTAATATGAAGAATATTAATGTATAGTATTTCTTTTAGACTTGTCTCAATTATTCTATTATATTCTATTGACTACTTCCTAATGAATCTAGGCATTTGTATATTTCCTCGATCTCATGAGCCTTTTTAGGGAATTTTTAGGGACACATTTAGACGTATTTACGAGATTAAATGTATTGTACGAGTATGTATTTTGTGATTAAAATTGTACAGAAAATTACTCGTGTCCTACGCACAGTGTGCACATTTAAAGAATGAGATTTAAAACGACACGAGACCAAAAAATAATACATACTAATATTCGGATGGCCAATAGTAGCGAAGATGCCAGCGCATCTATCGGCCTCGTATAGAACTAAAACTCGTGAATCGCACGCATGCTCGCAACCTGCCGATTGTAAATAAATCAACAAACTGTTGCACGATTTGAAATTTTACTCCACAATCGCCGTTAGTCTAAAGCTTACTCCTCAATCATTGCAGTATTTTGAAATATTTGAAAGAAATGTCTTCGATCGACGACTTAATTGATCGATTGGAGCTCGATGAAATGTCGCGATGTAAGCAAAATGAAAAACAAGCTATTGACAGAGAGAAAAAGTACGAGAACATGAACAGCGAACTGCTCGATATAAAAGGTTAAATGCGCTTTCTATTTTTAATTAAAATTGAATTATTTCGAAATTCTTACACATCTGTTGTAGATCGTTGTGTTAAATCCATGAGTTCTATAGTGAAGAGCTTAGAGCAGTTGTTAGCCAATAAAAGTACAATTGAGACCATTGTCGAGGAGAACGATGACTTTATTGGGTTACCGATTCCTTATGAGCACCACGAGTATAAAATAATTTAATAATCGGGGGATTTATTCAATGACAAATTTATATTAATTATTCCTATCCGATGTTACAGTGCTGCCGTTGACCTGGTTTCTAATTTAACTGAATTTATAAACAATTGCCCCAACTATCTAGAGATGTCAAATTCAATTTCAACAACTCAAATACACGAAGATATCGTAAGAACAAATTTTGTTTACGATCGATACTCGTACGATATGTTTAATAATATAGTTCTATTTTTACGTATCGACAGAAGAATACCATTCTTGCATTTTAGGCAATGGTTTTTTTAATAATTTTTTCATTGATTTATAACAAGTCCTTTTTAAACATTGCAGATCAATGTTGGCGAAACTGTCGCAGATGATTTGAAAGAGTGCCATAACGAAGTTGCCCAAGCACAGTCTCTCTATTTCAACACAATATCCTTAAAAAATTTAGCCGAAGATTCGATTGGTAATTTAAAATAATATTTAAATAAATAGTACTTTAAAAATAAATAATAGCTTGATCCTAACGACTAATTTCTTTTTAGGTAGCGAAGAAAATTGACAACGATGCTCACCAATGGTCAAATGCGTTGTACATTATTATGTACATGTGTAATTGTAAATTTTAATATAGTTGCGAATGGGTGTTTCCTTTAAGAAATGCGACTAAATCTATTACAAAGTAATTTTTATTATTCTTAAGCAGCTGTAAATAAAAATAATTATAAGGAGGTATATTTTGTCGGGAAGCTCTGGCAAATGCTTTAATGCCTCAAATGTATTAATTTAAAAAACTTCACGGTTGAGATACGACACAAGTGCACGGCTACCGAGTAGCTCGCCTCGCATCGACCTCGTTGCTATTGTCGAGGAGGTCCCTCATTACGCGAGACTGAAGATAGATATTAAAGTAATCTTTGCTATGTAATCACGTTTATTCGGCATCGATAAAGGAACTTTGCTCGCGCAATGCAAATTGGTCAACTTCGGATCATCAATTTTCTAGTGCGCCCAATGCACTTGTCGTTAAGGGCCAAGGGGAATATCGCGTAGTCGGCGTTTAACAAAACAAATGGAACGATGCTTGAAATTTCTATGCGGCTAATCGATGTAAGATAACAGTCGATAAAGATTGTATTCTACAATTGAAAGGAATATTACTAATGATATTTTTTCAGCGTCGCCTCCTGCAATCGACGTACTTCGTTGTCTTCGTTTAGGCCGCATTCGAACCTACGGCCCACCTCGAACCCTTCAAAAAAACAACAAATGCACAACGCTTAATAAAAACAGATAAACGCTCATTCGCGTGCTTTATTCGGTTCGTCCGAGTATTCCTTTGACCATCCTTGCCAGAAGTGCCATTTAATTAAATAGTATGCGTTGACAATAGCCGAGTCATTCGCTGGTCTGCAAGGCTTGAATTAGAAAAGGCAAAAAGAAATCTTTCTTTTGGGTCGACTTATTTAAAATATGTACCGTTTTCCATTATCGATTTGCTCCAACGAAATCGCAACCGTTCTCTGAATATAAGCGCCCGGATTTGCCGAGGTAAGGAGGGCCGATCTCGCGAAACCCCGGAAAAGTGCGGTGGACCCTCGCTCTCGGGGCAAGTCGGGGAAATTTCAAATGCCACCGACGGGCCCCCATCCTATCATCGTTCGTTAACGACTCCGAAATGGGAATGGCTTGGATGGAATTGGAAGAGCCTCCGAGAGCTGCCGAGGCCTAGCGCACACTTTGGCTTTGTCTTCTTTTTTTGTATCCGCTCTTATAGATTGTCTTTTTTTTTTGCTCTTTGCTATTCGTTTCCGCCAACTTTGGCCTTACTGTTATCCTTCGCTCGTAGCTGGCATTTAAATCGCGTGAAACGGCTTTTTACGAGGCCGCGCTTAAACTTCGGCTCTGCCTCGCCCCGCGTGCCCGACAACCGAGGGAAGGCGCGAGAGGCCGGACAATAATATATTTTCGCATAGAAAAGCCGCGTCGATCTAAGCAGCAATTTCCGGCTTTTATTGATTATCATTGATTATGATTAATTTAATTGCAGAAAAGATAAAAAAAAGTCCAGGCTCGTCTCGCGTCGACCGTCGAAGGAGCGGCCAGCTTTGAGCAATTAATTCTGCCAACTTTATTATAATAGGCCTCCTCGCTCCTCGTCCAACCGGACCCTGGAGCCGGCGAGCTCCTTCCTGGCATCGCTGGCCCCTCCCGATATACCACCAACGATAGTCACGCAACGATGAATAACAATCCAACGCAAGGGAAGCCGCTGCGAAGAACCGACCGCCAGTCGCTAATTTCTCGAGGTGTTGTTTCCACGCTTCTTAGATAATAGGCTCCACTACCTCATCGGCCCTACTACCTACCGTTCAAATAGTCACCCTTAAAAATACGGTGATTTTTTCGAGGCCAATTTTTCCTGCCCGACGAGCGAAGGAATCGACCGCGAGTCAACCGCGAGCGTCCCAACGAATGGCGACAAGGCGATAAGCAGGAGGATAATGGGCGCGTACGAGATATCGATTAGAAGGGGGGCAAAGCCGCAGGAAGGATAGGAAAAACCGGTATAGAGATAACTCGGGGCGTGATTGGCACACAGTAAGTGGGAACTAGGGATCGACGAAGCTTTCCCGTACCAACAAGGTTAATTATTGCGGCAAGAGTTGAGCTCCGAGCACCGCTGATGATCCGGGGATTATAACGATCGGGGATAACCGCAAGTTGATAACGAGGGTATATAATCCGGTAAAAAAGGTCCAAAGGCGCGCAGAGACGATGGCAAAGGAAGATAGGTACAAAGTCCATCCGATGCGTCCACCGAATGGGATTGTTCGCGCGATTGATGGGGAGAAGGCATTGGCGGTTGCGGCTGGTCGTGGGTAATTGATACGGATACGCGATTGTTCGTCCTTAGGTACGCTATGGCGCGAAAAGCCGCCGCCTGGAGCGATACGGGGGGGGGGTGGGAGGAAGCCCGCGTCACATTAGTTAACAATATTTGTGCAGCGCCGCGTCGAGCCTCAAAGGGTCGGCCAACGGCTGCGTCCTCTAGGATTCCGTGGTCAGGAGGCCGGAGACCACCGCCGACCGATTCGCGATCTCGCTCGACCAGGCCTTGGACGCGAGGTGGCAGGCACAAGGATCCCGGAGGATTGGCCCCGAAGCTGCTCGCCTCCTTGTTCCTTTGCTCCTTCACCGTTTAGCCGTGGACTTTCCCTCGCGAGCCCAATCGTCGTTGAGAGGTTTGCTCAAACTTGTAAAAGACCCTGCCGTCGGATTGGCCAACGATCCAAATTGTTCCAGTTGCACCAGGGGTTGGTTCCCTTGGCGCCCAGCTGATATCGCGGACTCTCCTTTTCGCCCACTACCGACCCTGGGATTCGCCCTCGTTCCCCCGCCGATTGTTTCGACAACTTGGCCATTTCCTTAGCCCTGAGCCTGACTCTATGATCGTACCTCGATCTGATCGTATATCGATTCGTGGATGAGCCATAATATGGGGTGAAGGGGCAGCGTGGGACGAGTGACGCTAGCAACATTACCTCCTCCGCCGAGGTGGACGAGGTGGAATCCCGGTCCCGATCAACATCGTGTCGTCCAGACAATGTTTGTTCATACTCGGAGTTACAATATTTCTCTCTTCTTCTTCTTCTTCTTCTTCTTCTTCCTGTAGTGTCGGTTACAAAGATTTCGCGCTTAATTCTCGATTAGTGTCCTTGTACGACTATGATCGACGTTGTCAACGGCTGACGGTAAGCAGCTGCTTACAGTTGTCCCGTGCTCGCTTACGCTTCCAGGTCCTGAACGTCCTGGGCATCGATCATGGTCCATGACTAGAGACAGCTTCGCTCGAAAAGGTCGACTAGTATTGAGTCCACGTTGTGCTCTACGGGGAGAATGCGGCTAAAGGCCGTGGGGAGGTCGAACACCTTCGACATCCTTGCCTAGCGTACCCGGTGTTCCGGGACCGAACCCGGGCTCGCCAGGCTCCGTAACATCTTTCCCTTACAGCGCCGACTCGCTGCACGCATGGCTACCGCCTTATCTGTCGGTCTGGGCTTGAGAACAGCCTCGGGCATCCATTTCATCGTTGACGGGCTAAAACCACAGTTCCGATATAAGACCCTTTTTAGCTGCCATAGGTTGGCCGTTATTATCCAGAATGACCCCTAGATATTTTACCTGATCCTTGAGTTGCAGTCTACACCCCCCCCCCCCAGAGAGAGGCTTTTTTTTTATATCGCTTCTGTAGAAGACGAGGACCTCGGTCTTGACTGGATTAACCAAGAGTTCTACGTTCCAACACCATCCATCTACAAGATTAAGAGCTCTTTACACGATGCCCATGAGATGATTCAAAAACGAATCTCTAGCTATTATAAGAATACCATCTGCATATCGAATAGCCATGTAGCCCGTTACATCGAGCCGATGGAGTAGCTCCTCCACCACTAGGCACCAGGTGAGTGGGGAAGGGACGCTACCCTGGGGGCAACCCGATCCAACGCTTACTCCAACGCGACGCCCTTACTCACCACGAATACGTTTTCCAAGCCGGTTTCCTAGCGTGCAATCCAATGGTATCCAAAGCCTACCGTTCGCCTGCCCTGTCACCTCCCTCGAGGTATGGCTGAAGGCTCCTTCTATATCCAGAAGTGCCCCCCGACTTTCGACCTTAGTTGCCCCTCGATCGTCGTGACCGACTTTGAAAAGGTCAGTCCCCGTCGATCAACGGCCGTCTGTGTTGGTCCTTGCGGGGGAGGTCCCTCCTTATCGAGGATCTCGTTGCGAATATGATCGTCCAGCAGCCCTTCCACCGTTTTAAGAACTAAACAAAGTCTGGCTGATCGGATGAATTGCCACGGCTTAGAGATATAACCGTAGGAGTGCTGTGAGCTGTGACTATAAGAGTAATCCTGGACGGAGCCATCCTCGCCAGTGGGCCCAGAATGACATTCTTCGTCTTCTGTAACAGAGCCGGACCAATGCGATTCGAACGATTCAAAGGATCCAACCACACGCTTAATTCTATCCGTCATGACAATGTTGTTGGCCAGTTTGCGGTTCGCCCCTAACTCGGTGCCAAGACGCCTCTGGCCCTCGTCGACCCTTCCTTCCTCACCTGAAGCTCCCTCGAAGCTAAGGAAGCATGCGCGGACATGGTGGATCAGACACCCTTCGTCTGCATTAGCATACCAGACCTTCGTCTCGATCAGCGCAAAGGGAGGGGCGCGATCGAGCTGTGCGATCGATCCGACCCGCGTTCCAGGGATCCCCGTGCCTGAGCATTAGGTCTACGCTTAGCGGCCTCCACCTCCGACGCACGCCTACATTGACTGTGTGCTAAGCTAACGCCCTCCATCCGCCCCCACCCACGCCTGCTGCACGCCCGATTCTCCCTTCCTCCCGAAACCGATATCTTCTCTTGTCCAGTTTCCGCTACTCATACCCTCGTGTACTCCCATTCGCACGCGAGTTTTCACGCCAACACTCGTATTCGCGTGTACAAATTTTCCACCCGCGTTCATCGACTCTCTATATTTCCCTCTCTCTAAATGTATATATATATATACACATACGCACATCTCACTCGCACGCTTAGCTTGGAGTCGCAGCTTCAAGTTGTATTCTACTTTTCAAAGTTATATATGTATATATATATATTCTGTTATCGCTAATATTAAAAAGACATTTTACAAAACTCACATATGCCAATGAAAACAATAAGAGCAGAATAGAATATAAGATATCGTACTGAGTCGCATGTAAATTGGCTTGTCGTCGACTCCTATATCTTCAATGGGAACTCAATAATTGTCTTTGTATTGATTATAAATTTTTTTTTTACGGGTATGGTGGCCTTAAAAATCTTAGCCGTGAGTATTTTTCTAAAGCGTTTTTCAGTACTGATAATTTTTTAATCGATAAGCCTGCTTTTCGATTTATTGTCCTTCCTTACTTTTACATCTCGCACAATGTGTGCCGCAAAACTATCATTGATCAGTATCTTTTATTCGTTTCCGGTATGTGACGGACAGCTTCCGCTTTTTTATAAAAAATGGTAAGTTTTTTGCAAAAATAGATTTGTCCCCTCTGTGAAACTTTCCGACTAAGGTTTCTTACGCAAGTTATTTTCAAAAATTGTCATTACTCTTTGACTCAGAAGTAGATACATTGGTTTGGTAAAAGAACACAAAAAACGCTAAATAAAATTTAATCTGCAAGATAATTTACAGCCAATGAATATTAAAATATGCCAGCATTTGCCTTTTCTTTCTTTTTACATATACGCAGAAAATCATTAAAAAATTTCGCATTTCTAGTTCGTCTGCAATACGAAAAATGTCTGCAAAATCGGAGATAAGTAAATTGTGAGCAAATTGTCACATCGTGTTGTCATATTATATTAGGTGCAAAAGCCTTAATTTAATAAAAACTCCGTATTATGAACTTATTGATAATTTATTTTTAATTATTATCCATACTTACAATTTTGATTGCATCGCTTTTATATTAATTGAAATGGTTGGCGTCTAAATAAGTTCAATAGTAACATTGAAATAGTCGGTTAAATGTTTGTAGCCCCAAAATCAATACAGATAAAGTTTTATTATTATATCATTCAATTAGATATACTTATTAAATCAATCAAAACAATGAATTGATTTAAAGATAATTTTAAATGATTAAAATTATTCAACGAAATCAATTGTTTTTATAATTAAATAATGGAGTCTGTATCAAAATATAAAACGAACGATCAAACAAATTATTTAAAACGTGACGAAATATGCACTTTAGAGTAAAGCAATAGAGATTGATTTATAAATGTTTTCTCGTATTTGGTAAAATAGCCTCTGTTTATTTTTCCTCTGTTTATTTTTACTTCTGCATTTATAATATCCAGTTCTACTTCAAGCAGTGAGGTAGTAACTGTTAAGGTATTCTATCGAATCGGTAAATTAATTCATAAGGTTTCCTAATGAAAACAATCATTATTAATAAAAGTATTCATTTTATATGCATAATCAACTTCTTCATTCAGTTGATCGATATTCTATCTATTTATTTACATAAGTCTTCCCAAAATTTTTTAAACAAACTATATATATATATGCATATGTTACGATCAGAAGTGTTTCGAAATGTTATATTTAATTTAAATGTTTAAAAAAAAAATACCTCCGAACGCAACACATTCATCGAGGAGCCCACTCCTGGTGCTCGACGATCTTGTTTCTTCTTTTTCTGTCCTCAAACTTAAGTGCAATAGCACGTGTCGAAGAAATTGTTCAAAGGGCACCGAAATATTATAGGTTTTGTCTCGGTAAAATTGTATTTTCAAAAGCCGAAGTACGAACATTCCGCATAAAATTTCCGGATTAATAAAATAAAATAATAAACCTAAGATATTATAATTAATTGACAACGCAATAATTGACGAGTAGGATATAAGGCTTGGATAACATTAAATAACAAAAACGAGGAAAAACAAAAACAACAATAATAATAATAATCGAATTAGTAGCCTATTTTGATAATAAATTACAATTTATCAACTTAATGCAAAGATAAAAGAAAAAAGGGGGAAGCTTGCAGTATTTCTCTTTCTGTGAAACAATGGCAACGACGGGAAAGATAATCAAATGTATATCAAGCGCGCGTGAGAGAGAGAGAGAGGGAGGGAGACAGTGTGTGTTTATTTGAAGAAAAAAAAAACTAATTCGGTTTAAAATTTTGAAATTTAATCGCGAAATAGTTACGACGTGGGAGAGTAGCGACAGAGAGAGAGAGAGAGAGAGAGAGAATTTAAAGATAAAATTTCTGACCATTGCGCGAACAATACAGAATTGAAAGGAAACAATACTTGCGTTCCGATAATAAATTGAGCGCTACGAAAAAATAAAACCCTCCGCGCATAAGTATACGAGCGTATATATCTGCAGTCTAATGCCAGTCCTCGGCTAGTCAAACTATTAATATTGTATCTCTTCTAACTGGCCGTTGGACACACGAGTAGTGATCAAGATAAAGATTTCTGTCGCGAGGCTACTAGGGAAAAAAATACGACGATCTTCGCCTCTAACTCACCGGCGTTAAAGTTATTTCTAACGAAGAATTCTGCGGCCGGGCCTCGTCACGCCGGTCGGGGCTATCGAGATTTCGCTTATGAAATATAAACCACGTGACAGACCACGAGTAGCAAAAGCCCAGGGCGTCCGGGTGAGCTCGACTGGACGGTTCCTTGGGCTCTCACTGCTCTTGTCGCTTACAGGCGCCGAGCTAAGCCTTAGACTCGAGTTGAGCTTTCCTAGCATTTAGTAGAGAATATTTTAGCTGAAATTGGGGAGAGGGGAGGAAGAGCTTCTATATTGAATATAAATTAAACATCTGTTGAATTTTGTACACATATTAAATAAAGCTCCATATGTAGGAATTATACATTTTACACATAACTCTAACCCACGTTGTTGTTAAAATTATTCAAAATACATTATTTATACTTTATTAGGATATCTTTTTAAATATGTATATAAATAATCAGGCACAGATGATCAGGGTAATCGGGCATCGTAAAAAATACAATTCAATTAACGTTTCAACGTGTATATTTATTATTTAGTACAATTGTTAAAGTTATGATAAAATTAATTTTCTTCATTATAAATATAATTGACGGTCAATGTGTACTTCACAAATGTCAACACAAATACATTTTTACTTTATTCTTATGCTTCGCAAAATAAATTTTTACCTCAGACTCAGTGCAGCTATTGTTTCATTGTTTTATAAACTTCGGCTTTCAAAGCGTATTTAACAATAGTTTATAAATATTAAAAAATTATTCGTAAAAGTTAAAAGTATAAAATTTACGTTGTCACGTGATTTTTTTTTTAGAGAATATATCATTCTTTACGCTTCTTTTTCATGCTTTGATTTGTCTGTTTGCTTATTTATTTACTTTCTTCTTCTCTTCTTCTTCTTCTTTATCATCGAAAACACAATTACAGAAAAAGCGACAGTATTTAATTTTATTATATATACTTAAAGATTGTTAATGTACAAAGAATGCATTAAAGAACGTCAGAGATTTTAAAAACCTCTTTGTCATCCTTCACAGAATTTTATGAAAAATAACTCGATTAAAAAATAAATTATCAACTACAATTGATGCAGACATACAACATGTAACGTGCGATATTTCAATGTGTTTAGTAAAAATACTTAATGTTTAAAAATTTGTTAAAAATGCCATTAAGCATAGTCAAAGGGAATTCAACTGGTCGTAGATCTTACAAATACTCGATGCGGCATTTACTATTTATTTTAATATTCTTTTGGTGGACACTATTTAAAACGAATACTGCTTTATTGTGCAGGCATCACGGTTTCTTATGTTCTCTCTCTCTCTCTCTCTCTCTCTCTCTCTCTCTCTCTCTCTCATTGTTGTTTATCGTATTTTTTTTATCATCATATTTTCACTGTCTAAATGAGGTATTTGTATATTGTGAATGTTTATAATGTATGCACCCATTAATGACTAGTTCAAAAAGCGAGACCAGCTTCGGAATATGTCGTAAAAATCTTCTCGATTGAATTTACGTATGCTGCTGTCCTTAAATCTAGACCAAGGTTGAATTTCATCGCCGTCTTCATAATCGCCTGTAATAAAACGTTAGAATTATTACACATTATATGGCCACTACTTAAGTGTAGGGAAATTAAAAAATTGATGGTGTACGTTACGTAATAGATGTACAAAATACAAATCAATCGTTTGCCGAAAGCTTTTAATCGCAAAATTGTACACGTGCACGATATGCTTGATTTCATTCGAGCATTTTTTAACGGTTGGGTGTTTTATAAGATTCTTCCTTTGAATATATATATTAAAAACGCAAAACCGTATTATGAAAATTAAAGTATAAATTTATTTGCCAATGTTTGCAATTTATCATAACTTTCATGAGAATTATTTGCAAATGACAAATGTTATGCACAAATTGTAAAACAATTACTCGAGACAATTAAATTGCTAGATCAAAATTTGTATATAACTTTATGCATCTACTGTAGTCCATGTTTATATAATATCGTAATGTAAAACATTTTCAAAGCCCTACGTATGTGTAGAATGTAAAATATTTATAGCAATAATGAAATATTTAGCACTACCACTATAATTACTGTTGTTACTTTATTTTATACTGCAACTTGATTAATGTAATTATTGCAATAACAAAATTTACACTGTAAAATTAAGGTCGTGAATGCACGAGGACATTTTCAGTGTGAATTATTCATCTGAGCACTATTATTTTGTATTTTAACGACTGAATCAAGGGCACGCGTTAATTTTACTACCGTAATTATCAACGTAAATCAGTGATTTTTCAGAAAACTAATCAAAAACTGTTATTTATTATACGGAAAAATAACGGTTTATTAATTGGAACGAACGAACGATGACTCGACGTTGAAAAGAAAGAAGCATCCGATTTAAACGATGTCCAAAGCAATTATCGTAATGCTCGTAATCTTTAATTGGAAGCTTTGAGCATGAGTCAAGGTTACCCGAAAAATTAACGCGATTGGTATGGGCACATCGGACATAACCGATACGCATAATTTACCTAATTTAAGCAAAAAATGCATATTAAAAGTGTTAAGATTTCGTATTTTAGGCTGAAAATGTAAGTAAAATAGATCGAGGCACGGCTAGAATAATAAATATATTACAATCGAATCTTTTGGCTTTTTCTTATTAAACTTAGAGCTCGTTAAAGATTTAATTCCCAATCGCACGATCGTCCGAGTAAAATCGAGCCAATTGTATTTAAACTAAGAGCTAAGAATTGTCGGGTTTGATACAGTCCAAGGACGCAGTCCTTGAAATTCTGAATTATCAACGCAAGCGTAAGAAAGAAAAAAAAAAAAATGAATATCGTCAATCGTCTGATCCGGTCCAATTGCAATCTCAAGCGGGTAAAATGCGTACTCGACGAATCTATGGGCAAATAAGGCTGGACTTACTCTAGCGGATCGTTCCATGGTGTAGTCCAAGCCAGAATGTACGATGTCCTTTTCGGAGGCACCAGAGATACGCTTCTGGAAGGATTCGGAGGGCGTGACTGGAATGCGCCCGCCGACTCGGCCGAATCTACGCTCGAGCGATTCCTGCACGGATTCTGCAACAGCGCGATTAACAGGAGCTGGTTAATAAATCCTCCAGGATCCGTACCGGGCATCGAATGGAAGATCCGAGGCTCCTCGAGTGCCGTTAAATCAGCTCGCGGGCCCAATGAAGGCTTGAGGCCGGCCCAGCCCGGATTCACTTACCGAGCAGGTGATAATTCGATTCCCTCTCGTATTTGAATGTCAAACGCCCGTAGGACACGTGATTGAGATCTTTCAGCCACTCGAAGAAGGAAACTGTCACACCGCCCGCGTTGATGTATAGGTCCGGGATTACGAGGACATTCTTATCGATGAGGATTTTGTCGGCTGCTGGTGTTGTTGGCCCATTAGCAGCCTCGGCGACGATTTTCGCCTGCAATTACGTAAGGTATTATTGGTCCTCCGTTGCTTTCAGCTCTGGCGGAATTTTTTCATTTCGCCATTACGAAATCCCCCAATCCAATCCATCCGTCCATCCATCCTTTCTTAAGAATTTTTTAAATATAAAAAATAATCTAGGCTCCCCTTTTTCTCATCGCCATTCCAATAAGTGTGTCATTTAACCCGGCGATTATAACCCATTAACAACTCTAAATCGTGTGAATCGTTTATTTATTTGAAAGAAGAGGAAGAAAATAACAACAGCTTTTTCCTTCGAGTAGTCTTTTTTATCATTTAATCATTACAAAATGACAAATAATACCAACGAAGTGTCGTTTAATAAGTTGTGGTCTAAAGCTAGTGAAACACTTTTGGAAATATCCGACCCGAAATTGAAGCTAACTTCGGCATCGAGCAAATTAGTTGAGCATGCGATGACACTCAATAACATTTAATAGGCTACATAATTACGTAATAGTATATATATATTCCATAGATATTAATGACTCATCTAATTCGCTCGAAAAAATAATCACCTTGTTCCTTTCTCTAATATCTTATTTTACGCGGTTGAAATTTTTAAATAAATTTCGTTGTCACTTAATTTTAGACTTAGGAACAACAACCTTACAAATACAATTTTTCGAAATCGTGCAATTTGGTTTACACAAGAAATTTTGTAAGCTTTTTATAGCCTAGTATATTATAGTGCACGTAGTAACAAATTTAGACCAATGAAATATGAGTAAGAAATACAACGGAAGAATAAAAATAGGGAAGTAAGTTAGATGTCGAAAAGAGGCAGAATTGGATCCATCATGATTGTGTCAAAAAATTCTATATACAATGATTGAGAAATTAAGGAACACGTGTGCCTTAGGAGTACAAAAAATTCATTGCTAAAAGGTTTAAGCTTGAGTTAATACAAGAGCCACTTAATGACATTTCAATTTTTAAACGCGCGTTAAGAATATCTTTTTCATTGTAGTTTTCATTACCATGAGTATACGGACCGCTTAAAAATAGAAAAATGTAGCACGTGTACACGAGATAGTGATGCAGTTTAACGCTGGTTGGTAAATATTACGTTGCAGGTTTTTTCTTCTTTAATATGCATTCCAAATAATTTTCATTATCGGTAGCACTCGTATAATGTTTTACTTCTCGTTTCCCAACGTCAATATTTTCAATTTCATTTTTAAGGCACATATCTAAGCCATAAGCGATTGAATTGAAAATTTATTAAGGTTAAAATTCAATCGGAAATTATAAAGCAAATTTATCGGTGGCTCCCAATGCACTATAATAAATTCAATGGCTTAAGAAGCATTTCTGTAAAATTTATCCCAACGAACGCCTTTATGCAAAAATACATTATAAATTTCAATTTGAAAATAGACGCTCAAAAACTACAGTCAAGCTTATCCGTCAAGCTCTTAGCGCGAGTATAATTAACAATTCAAAATAAAAATAAAAGGCAGGGCTTTCCGCGTATGGGAATTAATCCATGCTTTTTTCTTCTTCACAATTTAACGATTCATACATCATCAATTCGATGCGTAAGATCGGGAGAGAAAAAACTTAACAATATTGCCAGTTTGTTTGGCAGGCCTCGAGTTATTTGTCCCCAATGTTGATACATTTTATATCGTAAGGTATTTAAGTTAAAGGGTAGAATAAAATTAATAACAATTGAATGGTCTATTTTAAGTCGCAGAAGAAAACGCAGAGATAGGAGGTGGCATACTTACTTGAATGCGACCGGCATTTTCCTTGGTGATAACTTTTTCGACCGCCGCAGGAATAAATATATCACAAGGCTCGTACATTAGATTTTCACCTTCGTATGGCTTTGCATGGGGAAAGCCGACCACGCTCCCATTATCGAGCCTATATTCTTCTAGTTGCTAATAAAAAATGAGCTTGCGTTATGAAATTGTAATGGTTATAATTGCAACTAGCTCTCAATCGCTTAATCGTATAATTACAAAACGTCATTGACAAAGCGGGTGCTCAATAATGTACGCGTATATTATTATAACGCTTAGAGTTATTGGGCGTGCGAGGTCTCAAAATATACGCCTACGATGTGGGCTATCTTTGAGACAATGTAGTATTGTAGATAGATGAGAAGAGAGAGAGAGAGAGAGAGAAAGCGTAAGCTCGCGTTAATAAGTAAATATATGCACGCAGTTGCAGGTGTTGGTGGGTTAGCGAATGCCCTAATAAGCAATAAGTTGCCTTTATTTTAGTATCTCCTACAGCTGTTGGCATATTGGTATCAAGGCAGACCAGTTGCAAAACCGAGAGGCATAATGGCCACGGCTAATGTCACGCATCGATATACGCATATTATTATATTCAACGGTGTAATTTTACCTTGCTATATTTACCCTTACTCCGCTCTCAGCGTTATAGCTTAAATTACTATCGAAATAACGACTGGCTTAGCAGCGTGTGATTTTAAAAGCGGCGCGGTGGGGCAAAATCACTTTCGATAAAGGTCTCGGTACCGATAAAGCAAACTTTACGACAAGTGCGAGCTTGCGCTTGCAGAAGAGGAGGAAGAAGATAAAAGCCGGTGCAGTTCGAGAGCGCGCGCGTAGTTATTTCGATTTCATCGAAATTCATCTTGCGTGCGAAGGAATGCCCTCGTGGTTGAGGACGACATTGGGATGCTCGGAGTTACTCGGCACAGAAGCAAGGCGTAGAGCACACCGACTGCCGGTCATGGAAGCCTTTAACGGGGTCGACATAAGTTTACGAAGGAAGGAAGGTGCAAAGGCCTTTGGGGGCGGGAGAGGGAGGGGAATAAAAAGTCCAGCGCAAAGAGCGAGCGCCCGGTAGGAGGAACCGATCGTAGGTGCGGCGCGCGGCCGCTGCTGGCTAAGTCTAAAAGCATAAAAAGGCCGTACCTTGGGATCAATGCCATCGGGATTGACGATCGAGCCGTCGTGTTCAATAATGCCAATACAGGTGGCACCGGCCCGATGTAAATAGCGCATCGTGTGAAGGCCGACGTTACCAAAGCCCTGCAGAATAAAAGTTTTGCCACCCCAGCCTGGCGTCGTACCTACAAATTTCAAGGCAAAGCAAAACGTAAGGCATTTTTTTCCCTCTCGGGGAAATCTCCACCGGGGGCTAGAGTCTCCTCGGCAACTTCGGTGCGCGCTTCCAATGTCGGAGCCTGGACTCGAGTGTAGGGGCAATAGGGGGCTCGCGACGCGAGGAGGCCTAAGTCGCCGGTAGGCATCGCCGACAGGGACCGGTTCGCAATCGTCTGGATCGAAGAGTCGCGGGGCTGAAAACGGACCGGGGATCGAGGCTAATCAAGCTCGGGGAAGGGGACCGCGGCTCGATCCGCGTAGCGGAGACAGGGGGGCTCGGCATCATCGGCCTCGGGAGCAGCTCGCGGACTACGAACCGATCATGCTCATGTAATTGGCCTCGTTGATGAAGTTCTCGATGCCGTGGAAGACGCCCCGACCCGTGGCCGAGACCCGGCCGTGTATGCCGCCCTGGTTTATCGGCTTGCCGGTCACGCAGGCGTGAGCATTGATGTCGAGGTGGCCGATGGTCTTGGCGTAGGTGTCGGCGATCCAAGACATTTCCCGCTCGCCGGTGCCCATGTCAGGTGCGGGTACGTCCACTCCCGGCCCTGGAAAACCAAGCCAACATTTTTACCATCGAGCGACCTCCATCGCGATCTTGCTTCGGTCCTTCCCTCCGCTCTCTCTCTCTCTCTCAGTCCTTAATTTTTATCTTCCCTAGCCTTACAGCCAGGGCCTAGTTAGTTGTCTTTGAGCCTTCTGCTGGAATTTAATCCAAGAGCTTCGATACGGGCGCTCGACCTTTTTTTCCGATTTTTCATCGCGCTCGTGTACGTTACAATTAAAGTAAAATCATCGAAAGAATGGTTCGATTTAATGCTCCAATTAAACAAATAATGTTGATATTTGTGTAACAGGTAAAAAAGAAACTTTTCTTCAATTGATAAATAGGTAGTATAAAGGTCACTAGTAAAATCATTAGCATGTAAATTGTGACGCTCCTCGGATAATGTCAAAAAATGAAATCAAACGGCAACTGTTTAAATAATTATTAATCTTTTGTATATTCTGATGTGCGTTTACTTTAATGCTGAATCTAAATAATGGAATCTAAATAAAGGCTTAGAAGCAAAATTAAATTTGTATCCTATTCCATCGCAATTTGTATACAAAAAAAGTGCTGATAACGCGTAGAATAAAAATAATCAAAAAAAAAAAAAAAATAAATAAACAAAGGGCATGATTTTAATTTTAAAATTTGGAGCAAATTTTTTCAAAAAAATTCAATGGTATTAAAATATTTGTTATTGTGCTTATTTACGAGTAGATCGGTAAATAAGCCTCGCGATAAGAGTAAAGAATCCAGATTTTTATCAAAAAACTTTGTTCCAAGCAAACAAAATGTAAACAAAAACTTGAAAATAAAACTGATTGATTGCGAGGATAAACAGTCGATTCAATGCAATCGATTTAATCGATCTGTAATGCGTAATGTACTCAATTCTCAAACAAAATCCTTGACTTTCTACAATATAGTTTTGGCCGCGAAAGTAAAGAGAGAGAGAGAGAGAGAGAGAGAGAGAGAGAGAGAGAGAGAGAAAGCCACTCACCGATAAAGCCTTTCTTTGCAAGCTCAAGCGTGAATCTACGAGTGATCTTTTCCAGCTCGTTGTCCGAGTATTCTTTTGGATTGATTTTGATGCCAGCCTTGGCACCACCGAAAGGAACATCAACACAGGCGCACTTGAACGTCATTAGGGCGGCCAGAGCTTTAACTTCGTCCCTACAAACATCCATGGAGAAACGAATACCTGCAATGTTCGAAGGTCAAATTTATTAGCCGACTTTCTTATATTGTTATGAATGGGCGAGCGGCAGCGCGCGTAAATATTTGTTAAGAATGCTATTGATCCCTAACCGAACCTATTAATTTGAGTGCTTTGCAAAGCATTCGAATAAAGCCTACTGCTGCTGCTGCAAGATCCTCTACATTGTTTTTGTAAAAGAACGATAATGTACGCAAAAAAGGTACGCTAAAACCTTATTACATCCTGAGCTTGGGTTTACGCTTTTAGAATTAACGGATGTTTAATTACATTTTAATCCATTAATTTACCCTAGCATTTGTTTGCTGGATATTAATTCACATACAAAATAACATAATCGCGTTAAAGTCACACTGTTAAAAATTGAGAATCTTATACAAGGTACAGTTTAATTTTATTTTTAACGATTTAAGCTTTAAAACTTAAGGATGGAAAGCTTTTGCCATATGTTTACATTCGTGTATTTTTGGGGCCCTGATGTTTAAATTAATTATTAATTTATTATAAAACATAAATGACCTTTATCGGCACGTGTTTTTTTTTTTTATAAAAAATAAATACCATAAAAACATTTTTTAATATTGAAATATTGAAAATAAAAAAACCTTACTTTTTGATATTTCATTAGACATTAGTTAAAATAATCCTTCTTTTCTACTTGTAATACAACCTTTTGTACGAGATTCGAGAAAAGATTTCTAGTGTAAAACTTAATAAAAGCTTTCGACGTGGCGAATAATACGATAAAAATTTATTTTGAGACCTTGAAGTTTCGAATGTATCTTGCAAATTATACAGAGGAATGATTTTTTCAATTAGAATAATATTACACGTCAACGTATTATTCGTAAATTACAGAAATACGATCAATTGATAATTTATTCAATTGATAAATTGTAACAGATGTATTTATTATATATTATAATCCGCATTTTTTATCAGTGACACAATTGCCTATTATTTATAGTAGTATTTTTTTTATAGTAAATTTGCTAGTAAAGTCAATGCAAAGAAACCGCGATTCTGCCAGCAATATTAAATCCCTGTTTTTTATTAATTATTTGTTGTTTAATATATTTCACAATTACATGTATTAATCGCTCTAAATTATGAGAGCTCTTATATTAGCATCGTACAAAAGTTTAGTATGATTTGAAATAAAAATAATCAAGTGCGATTATCATTCGTTAGAGCATCTCTAGTAAATTGAAACGTCGACATTGTTTGCAACTGCAAAAATAATTTAACCGTAAGCTAAATGGCCTTGCGTATATCTTCAATAGATAAATGTTTTTATTAGACACTACATTCAAATTCAATTATTTTAATTTTTGAGAAAACTTAAAAAAATGTTTGTTTCGTAATTTCGTAATTAGTTTTAAAAATAACCCACATTTAAAGTTATTGTCTGCATTGTTTAATATTAAAGCAAAATAAAAAGAGATAAGCCAATGGATGAACGAACGAGAAAATAATGATAAATGTGCTATTTTTTATGTATAATACTATAATAATTTACGAAATTTTCATTTTTTATTACAACTAAATATCAATGATTTGCTGTATCTTAAAAGTTACTGATCAATGTATGATAAGTTATTTGTAAGTAACTCGTTAATTTCTTGTTATAACTATCCGTACTACTATCTGAAATTCATGTATAAGTAATTGAAATGCAAGATAAAACACCTAAGAACCAATTGCTGTAAAATAAACAAGTTGAGGAATTTAATGAACTCTTAAAAATTTTACCTTAGGAACAACAACTGTAGAAAATATTTCATAATTAATATGCAATAACAATGACTAACTAGTATAAAACTTTTAATATTATAAATAATCAGAAACATTAAAATGTTATTTTACAATTACTTTAATTGATAAACACTGATATAATTTACTAATTGGATTTTCATTTTCAGATGGTTTTATTAATTAATTATATTGAATTAAATCATATGTAAAAAAACAAAATTAAGAAACACTTCAAATAATATATGGATAATAGTAAAACAATTATTCATGGATTGTTCACGAGCCTACGTTGCTTCATTGAACTAAATTATTTCTATATTCCTTTAAAGATTGTACAATCATTTTGTGTCAAATTTGTTTTAGATACACTGAACATTAGACTCTAAATTACATTGATGTACCTTGAAATTACTACCACTAACGTGTGGCTCAACATATGTTATGGTTCACAGTGCATTAATACTCTAGTTACTACTAATTACTCTGCTTAACAAAATTATTATACTCAATGTTGCAACTTACTCTATTATAAACATTTGTTAAGTAATAGATAAAAGTTTTAACTATGCATCGAGAGTATTTAAATAAGAACTACCATTATTATTAGTAAAAGTTATTATTAATAAAAACAACGAACAAGCGATCTATGAATATTAGTTAAATTTTATATTAAATTTACATCTAAAAAATACTTATTTTACCTCCTTTACAAGGAGTTCGATGGGCCGAGTGTTGAGCTCTATAACCAGTGATCATCTCGTAGTCCCCAGAGTCGCGTCTTAGAGGAAAAGTTGTCTCAAGGATATGATCGCAAGGTTCCATAAGCTTGAGAATACCTTTAACCTTCTTTTTTCGTTCTTCGATACTTAGTCTAGACCTTTTCCCAACATCTTCAACAAGCTTATCTTCGACAATTTGACACGCTCGGTGAAAAAAGTACTCTACCATGTCAAAAAACTTAGGATTAGGAGCAGTGGGAATATCTTTGAGTTTGTCCGGAATCTGGTGATCGGCATAGCCTCGGTTGTTCTGCAGACGTGTTAAACTTGCCGTTAGTGCTAGTTCCTGAGTGTGCTTAACCGTCGTTCTCGTAAGTCCTCGTATGTGAAACATTTTAAACCCTGCAATCAAATCAATTTTTCTTCAGTTTTTGCATAAATAAATAACATATTATAACACAATGATGGGCTCTTAAACCTTAAAACTAAGAGCTAAATATTGTAACTTCAGTTGTCTTTATAAGCAATTGCAATATAATGGTTAGTACAAAACTGACACTGTCATATAAAATTTGTAGCAGTAATGTTATAAAGTCTTATTATAGCAATAAATATCAAATAAAATATCATTAAAAAAAAAAGGTTTTTTTGTAAATAGGCGTTTGAAAATGACACGATACAGAGAACATCTCTTATTTTAAAAAATTTATGTTTTAGTTTTAAAATTCATTTTAATTCTTTACTACGTTAAACATAAATTTCAAAAGATAACGGTACAAATCACAATTGGTTAAGGTTTTATATCATAGAACAAATAAATGAATGCAGTATCTTGTAAATGCAAAAGACTTTAAATTATAAAATGATTTAAATGGAATTACGAGCCAAATTAAGGATTAATAAAAGCTACATCTATCTCTAAAATTCATTCGAGTATTATTAAAATTTCAAATAGATAAGATATAGCAAAAAGTAACTTAATATAAAATATAGTACAGTTACCGAAATCATATAGCTATATAATTCAAACGGTATAGTTGATAAAAACCTTTAGAACGTACGATAAATGGATAAGAATTACGAAATCAGAGTAGACTGCCTAATTTAATATTTTTAAGACTTAGCAAAATAAGCTGCTAATCAGTGTTTTCTTTTTTTTTTTTTTTTTTTTTTTTTTCATTTTAAAATGGCTAAAATTCATAAAAATTACAAATGTACATCCAACAATATAAAGTACAATAAAATTAAAAAAATGAAAAACTAAGCAAACAAGCAAATTACAAATCAAACTATGTAAAAATATTTGTACAATACAATCGGTTAAAATTAAAAAAATAGTACTAAAAAAATTAGTTGTTCAAATGAAAAAAAGTGTACAAGTGTGTTAAGAATGTTTTTTTTTTTTTTTTTGTAAAGTTTGGGTAAGAAGTGTAGTTTTAAAAGCTGCACATTATTTACATTTTCATAAGCAATCAATGATAATGAGGTACGTAAAGAACAAACAATAAATAGATAAATAAATAAATTGTGAGCAATAGTAATAGCGTCAGGAGCGACGTGTGCATTATTAACGAAAGCGCGTGTAGGCCATTCGGGGGGGGGGGCGGAAGAAAAAGAAGAAGAGGAAAAAAAAAGGAAAAGAAAAGAATAAAAAAAAGAACGAAAGAAAGGAAAAAAATTGCAGCAAACTTTGTAAAAGATACCAGCGAAAATTGATCGAAGAATAATTGCGAAATCATTGGTACGAAGAGCAGTCGTTAACTTTGGATGATGCAAGGGAATAACGAAGGAAAAGCGTCGCGTTAAGCTAAGGGGGAAATTGAAAAGTGTGCGAAAAGTAAGGCAGGAGCTGCTAGAGGAGCTTAAAGCCTTGAGTAAATAGGCAGGGCTCTCGCGCGGATCCGTAAAATACTCGTCGTTGAGTTTGCACTTAGCTGCCATTGAAAATACAAATGGCAAAAATGGCTCGAGGACGAGCTGAGCTGAAAGTGGGGAAAAAAAAAATGATATCGGGGAAAGGGGGAGGGTGGCGCGAGGTAAGGAGAAGGAGCCGCGATAAGGAGGAAAAGTAGCCGAAAAAGAGGATAAGGAGCGAGGGGGGCGGAGAGAATTAATTTACCTCCGGCTTGTAGTCTCGGGCTGCGTGTGTAGCTGCGACGAGGCGTCAACTAACGAGACCACCTCGTGAGCAATTCGTACAGGCTTTCTCGTAGCTTCGGTTTCAGTGGCCGCGCGCGCACTGACAGTCTTCTTAAGGGGGTAGGCGAGAAAAGTGGACCGCGGCGGAGGAGAGATAGCGAGCCGAGGGGCGGTGGGCGCGGGTAGGGGGCAGGGGGGGGGCAGAAGCCGCGCTGCTCTCGTTCGGTCTCGCCCGCGGAGGAACGAGCAGGAAAGGATCCGATCCCGGTGACTCGTGCTGGGCGGCCCGAACCGACTACCCGACGACGCGTGTCCGAAGCTCCCAAGTCACGAAGTCGAGTGTTGCACGAGACGCGAGCGCGAATGGGGAAAATCCGAAAATCGCAGAGCCGCGAGTCGGCCGCGAATCCGGCGCGAATCGAGGCCGTGGAGGGAGGTGGGGGTGGGGGCGAGAGAGAGAGAGAGAGGAGGCACCACCGAGAGGGGAAATTTCGCCGAGGCGGAGGCGGAGGAGGAGGAGGCTCGGGGCCGAGGAAAGGTGGATTCGCTCGCGCCGCGGCCCCTCCGCCTCCGAGCGCGGCTCGGGCTCGCGCCAATTGCCAATTGCCAGGCCACGAGCGGCCCGGCCCTCGTCACCTGACCTTTGGCGGCAATCCCGGGCATCCGCAGGATTCTTTACGTAGAGCCCGCGCTTTTTTTTCCACCCCCTCGCCCCGACTCCTATCCATCCCCCTTAGTCCGCCCGTCCAATCGGGCTTGTCAATCGTTTGCTTTTCTTTTATTTCTGTGATCGAGTCCCCCGCCCGGACAATTTAATCCTGATATCCAAATCGGCTACGACTCCGTGCCCGGAGCTCAACGCCCGTGGGGGGGGGGGAGGACGTAGCCGCGCCTCTTGGCCGCGTTTTTTGATTTTGCGCAGTAGGGCTCATTTGCACCAATTGGTTTTTAACGCCACGATCGCCGTGACGAGTCGTCCGAGGCGCGGCTTCGTCCGCTGTACCAACCCGTGCACGATCCGGTCGCGAGCGACCGCGGCCGCCGCCCCTTTCTCTTGCACGCACGTCCCCAACCCCCAACGGCTGTATCGTACGTCCAGGGTGTGCTCGCAAAGCTTGCGGGGGATCTGCCGGCGAGCGAAGCTAACGTAATCTTCAATTTTCAATGGGATCCGCGTTTGGGCTTAAGCTCCATTGGGTTGGGGCCTTCATTTTTTTTTTTCTTGCGTTTCTTGTGTTTTTTTCCTTCTCTCCCTCTTTGTCGTTGCTTTGTTTCGCGACGGCGAATAGTCGAGGCGAGAACAATCGCCGGGTTACAATTCATCGGCCGGGGAGGGCATTCGAAAGCTGCCCAGAATCGAGACGAAGGATCAGAGGAGGATGACGGTAGAGAGACCGTCGAGGCCTCCCTCGCTACGGGCGGGACGACTCGATAATTTGAAACCGACGCTGCCGCGCGACCGTCGTTATCGTTGCCTTTTTATTTCCTCCCCCAAGGCATTAGAGGCGCGAGCAGGGCTAAGGTTGCCGAGCAATCGGGCGGACTGCGGTGGCGGCAGAGTCGCCCCACGACCGGGAGCGACGACGATAAGGCGGCAAGCCGGTTTAAAAAATACGGAGCACGGGAGGGGCATCTTAGGCACGTGTACCTCCCGTGTGAAATAATGCGCCCTTGCGAAGGGAAAGAGCTCACGTGGGCTCGTTGGGTCCCGTGGACGGGAGCTGGTGTTGGCTCCCGAGGTCCCGCCCGATGAATAATTTTGGAGGAGTTAGCGAGAGAGAGAGAGAGAGGTAAAGGAGCCTCGTCGAAGCCTAGGTCGAGAGGAGTCAACGAGCCCGGGTCCCGGAGGGTTTCAGTGCCAGCCCCCAGGGAGTTGCTCTATAATACAGTGGGCGATGCGGACCCTCGGTGCGCATGCCCGAGGTGACGAGTGCCGCCCCGAGCCCTGGCCGCCGCGGCCCAGTGTCGACTGTCGAGCAGCCGAGGAGCCTCTACCTGAGCGGGCGCGGGCCAACTCTCCGCGGCTGCCTCCCAGTCCCGGTAGTCCCAGTGCTCCTAGTCCCAGGCTCGGAGCGCCGAGAACGCGAAGGCCGCCCCACCACCGGCGCCTCACCCTCCCGCCCTTGCCGCCGGCTGCTTCCCCAGTACTCGGTCGCGATTCTCGATTCTGGCCTCCCTCCCTCTCTCTCTCTCTCCTCCTAGTCGGCCGCGATCCGGTTCGTCCAGTCTCCGTCCAACGAGCGCTCCAGCACCTTTGTCCTAGAGGAGCGCTGGATCAGTCCAGGGCCATCGGGGAGAAGCGCCCTCGCGAGCTCTCGGGCTGCCTCCGAGGCCGGACCTCGGCCCTCCTCCTCCTCCTCGGGGCCCGCCCGCTCTCCAGCCAAGAGCTGGCCGAGGCATCGACTCGCGCTCCTGTAGAGGGAGCAGCCCAAAGAGGGACGATCGTCGACCGAGTCGCGCTCGCGGCTCCGACCTCCTGCGGCCACAGCTAGACGCGCTCTGTGTGCGTGTTTATACAGTTACAGTGTCCCTCCCTCCTCTCCCGTCTCCATCACTCTCTCTCTCTCTCTCTCCTCTCCCTCCCGCCCTCCCTCCCTCCCTCTCTCCACCCCCCGTCCAACACCAATCTCTCGCTCGCTCTCTCTCTCTCTCTCTCCTTCTCCCGATGGCGTCCAACGTGCTCGGCCTTCATGGTTCAGCCCTGTCGACGAGATACGGCCACGAACTCACCGAGACGTTCTGACCAGATGAAGATGAAACGCACCAAGCTCGACGTCATCAACGCTACCGTCGAATCCTACCTGAAGCGTCGGCGATACCAGGTCAGGCTCCCCGATTAATCCCTAGTCCCCTCGGTTCACCCCCAATCCACGGCCGCGATCTCCTACAACATAACCTACAATGTTGTTTACGCCTTGCTCTCGACCCAAGGCGGCGCCCGATTTTATTGATTCATCGAGCGATTTTGCGCTCGCTAACCGTTCCCTCGCACGCGCGACCTTTGGGATCCTTTATCGATGAACTCGCCTCGCCCATTCTGCATTTTACACCTGCTTACACTCGACCTCTGTCCTTTTCATCTGCTCTGCAACTGTTTTCCCTTCTTTCCAATAGCCTACTATTTTCACGAGAACGCAATCAAAATTCGCAATCGCTCGCCGATTTTTTACTTTCATGCAAATACCAGGATTTTTTTAAAGAGCAAGGCTTATACCGCAAAAATACCCACGACTGTCTTATTTTCAATTGCTTTCGCAAATCGTATCGTACGAATTTTTTTCCGTTAACGCCCGACTCCTGCTAAACTGTTTACCAAGCTCAAGCCAAATGCAAAGCCTTATCCTTGCAATGTTATTTACGTACGTAGTTGAGCAAAATACAACCAACTTACGTTGTCGTCCAGGACAATTTAACCAATTTACTTTTAATTTTTGTATTTTACAAATTGATTGTTAATGTTAAAAGGATTAAAAGGTCCAAAAATCAATAACCCCCCTTCAAATTTCCATGTTCCTTTTGTAAGCTAAAGCACAAAAATCATATTCCTGCCACAACTATTAACCGACTAGAGCTTTAAACGATAATTTGATTTAAATTAATTCCTTAACGGAAATTCAAGCAAGTGTTCGTTATTATTGTTGGAAGAAAAATCACAATAAAATTAAATGCAGTGATTTGTTCTTTTGATTTTAGGATATAGACATATTCAAAAAACCTGAAAGGACTTGTTGCCGCAGTAGCGAGGAAATGACATTGAGCGTTACAGCTGAGTGTAGCACCTCTAGAGATAATTCGATCGTTTTTAGCGCTATTTCTAACGATGTCACAGCAGCGGATCAAGCTTACCAAAAGTAAGTTACGCCTCTCGATACTTATTCTACTAAGGTAGCGATTAAAAAACATTCTCTCTCTATTTAACGGCACAATTTTTAGGCTGAAACACTGTATAAATGGGCTATCGAGCGATAAGCTTAAAATGGAATTGAGGAGTATATTATATCCGGTATTCTGTCATCTGTATCTTGAAATGCTACATGCTGGCAATAGACAAGCAGCCGTGCAGTTTATGAAGAGTCATCAAGCGGATTTTAATTCTGATACGGAAAGAGACTTCCTAGAGGAATTGTCGAGTGTCTTTTCTATCCAAGATATCGAATTGCGACCTTTTGTTAACGCCTTTAGAACTAGAAAATATAAAGTCGACCTGTCCGACGAAGCGCATATTATACTTCAGAAATTCTTGACCAAGCACGGCCATGTAATTCTGATGCAGGTGATAATTTCAGGCTTGGCTATTTTTAATTAAACGAATGGTTTCTTCAACGATAAGGGCCAAAGAGCGAAATCGATGCCCTTCAATCTCAAATGCCCGTTAATAAAGATTTATTTAAATTTAGGTAATCAATACTCACATAACAGTGATCAAGAACCTAACGGATCTTTATTCTGTGATGGATGAAAATAAAGAAGAAAAAGAAAAGAGAGGCGACACGATGATAAACGGTCACGTGGAACAACCCTGTGGCACTGGTGTGGACCGCGAGATGCGCGAACTCCAGGAGGCCATTAGATTGATGCGAAGCAGTGCACATCAGCCCCTGCGAATATTTACAATTAATAACGCCATCGAAAAGTAATCGAGCTCATCGAAAATTCTTTTGATATTTGTTCCAACTTTTTTTTTATAACCGCCATTCCAAGGCAATAATTACCATTGACCCTCGCTAAAGGAGTCTCGGTTTTGTAAACAATATTATCGTTAAAAGCTCTGTCGCGTTTCTTTCCTATAGTAGTAAAAAACTATGTGAAAATTGCCATTAGAGACGAGAGGTCACTTTTTTTATTCTTTTTTTCTTTTTCTACTCGCATTATATCTACGCGTCTCAATGGATAAGACGCAAAAAATCTGCTTTCGATTCAATAAAAAAACAGCAAAGCAGGATGCGCGCAAAAAATGCCCAACTATATAAATATCCGTTGTTTTAAAGTGCCAGTTGCGGAATTATAACACCGAACATGGACAAGTTGGCCGCAGGCTTCAGCACAGCAGAAATTCGACTTTGGGGAATCGGCGAGACAGTCCTGACGAGGCCGAGGTTTAGGAATCCGAGTATCAAACTAGCCTGTGATCCGCCATCCTTAGTCGAAGCCTTAGACGAAGATGAAGTGTAAGTTGTTGATCTTGGGGCCCGTTAATTTTTGCTTCCTCGCAAAGTAAGCCCACCACCCATTAGTCGCATTGACATTTCAGAGACGAGGCCGGTGCGGTTGTGCTCAGAGGCCACTCGGATGTTATCCATGACATGAGATTTATCGCCGAACCCGAAGTCCTCCTCTCAGTATCTAGTGACAAAGACATGAGAGCTTGGAGGCTTAATGACTATAGCTGCGCAGCCGTTTATAGGTGATCCGACGAGTGTTTAATAATCTTAGAAAATAGCTTGGCTTTTTAAGTTAGCGCGTAAGAACACCTTGCTCAAAGATCGGATCTTGGACGGCTAGTTAAAACGGTTTGAAATCGGCCGTTGTGTCGAAGGAACGGCTTTTTAATATCTGTAATTATAAATCGTTTTTTATAAGAAAGGAAAAAGCAACTCTTTATTTGAAGCAACGCAATAACCTGTATGTAGCGATGGAAATTTATTAATAAAGCGCAGCTCAAGGGTGCATCACCTTTAACGTTAAGCATTTCAAAACGGTGCTTTTTTGAAGCATTTATTGAAAATCCACCACTCTTCCTTTTGTCAACCCCCCCCCCGCCCCGCTTTTTGCATTAGAATTAAAAACACTCGATATCGATCGGATCTACCGTATCTCGGATTAACGCATTCTTATTGTATTTTTCATTGCAGTGGTCATAACTATCCTATATGGTGCATGGATACCAGCGTATTTAATTTGTACATAGCTACTGGATCCCACGATAGGACAGCCAAACTCTGGTCGTTAGATAGGACTTTCCCACTTAGGATATACGCCGGTCATTTCATGGATGTGAACGTAAAAATAGCAAAGTTTCTCTTAATTCATTCTTGAGGAATAAATAAGACTCCAGGTATCATATTTGACCTTTCAGTGCGTGAGGTTTCATCCTAACACTCGGTATTTGGCGACTGGTTCTTCCGATAAAACTGTTAGACTTTGGGATAAGGACGATGGTAATTTGAAAAGGGTATACGTAGGCGCTCAATCAACAATTTTCAGCCTTGCCTTCAGCCCCGATGGAAAGTACCTCGCCTCTGCTGGTAAGTTAAATCGACCTATTCCAAATAAAAACAAGCTCCAACCGCGAGGAATTTGTAGTATTGATAAAGGAGAATGCAAAGATCTTGTTAAAATCGATGTAAAATGCTCGTACAAATACATAGTGCAGAGTAAAAAAATCAATTTGCCATTTCTTGTTACATTGTAGAAACGCATTACCGAAAGATATAAATTTGTAATTTAGCTTGTCAGTTTTGTTTTGCTCCCGAAAAAACCAATTGAAATGCCTACGAAATAAGACATAAAAAAATAAAAAAAATAATATTTTCAGGTGACGACAAGTGTATATCCATTTGGGATTTAACAACCAATGCGATGCTTACTGAACTGAAGGGTCACCAAGATTCGGTAATGAATTTAGATTGGAGTTCCGACGGTGAATTTATAGCTAGTTCTAGTTTGGATGGTGTAGTACATCTGTGGTCAACTCAGGAATATATCAAGACTGGAAATACGTAAGTTGTCCTAATTTTCATCCTCGGATAGGATAATTGAGATGAAATTCCGTTTGAAAACGCGCTAAGATTTAAAAAAAAACCTCATCGACTTTGATAAACCAAAGCTTGTTGTCGCGTTCTTACCTTGGACTGCAGCTGCGAGCACAGAAGGAACGAAGAGAATAAACATAAACGCAGCTTATTAATTATTATTTATTTTATTGGTGTCCGCCGTTAGTAATGTTAAACAAAATTAAAAAAAAAAAAAAGAAGCCTTTTCAATCTTCATTCACGCAATTAAATACGTTAAGAAATTATTGTAATTTACAATAATCGCAGGTTAGCGTATGCATTTATGCAAATTAATGGATATTTTTATTTTACAGCGGTTCATCGAATCCCACATCGACTATCAATCCTCAAACTTATTCGACAAATTGCTCGAGCATTCTGTCGTTGCGTTACTACAGTAAAAACAATTCATTTGTTTGCATCGGGACAACGTAATTTTTGCAACCAACGCTAGCAGTAGTAGTTCTTCAAACCAAATATAACGAAATTTAAATAAAGAATTGAAAGCCATGTTGACCTTTCTTCAATCGATAGCTCAGTGGAGGTTCCGTAATTCTATTGAAACTATGGTACCATTGTGGCTGTGACAAAAAACTCAAATTAGTATTCCCATCATAAAGTATCTACTTTAAAAAAAAAAAATAAATAAACAAATAAATAAAAATAATGATAATGTAAATAAAGAAATTATAAATTCTGAGTGCACATGTGATGAAAAAAAAAAGAACTAAAGTAAGGAAGAGCATTATTGAATTTTAAAATGTTTCTTCTTATTACCTACATAAGCAATGAAGATAAATTTTGTACGGTCTAAGTTAATATGTACTGTAAAAAACGTTTGTGAGTATGCGATTTTTTCATAGTTTCATTTGCATGTATAACAAAAATCGTTTGATATTTTAAACAATTTTTTAGTAATAAACTGATAAATTATTTTAAGAAAAATGAATGACAAACAATTTATTTTTCTAGTTACCTAAAATTTGTAATTTTCATTTGAAATATAATTTTGATTATGATTTATAAACTCTGAATTTTTATCTATCTGCCATTTTTATATTTATAATCATAGAATAGTATTACTTATTACACGATTCTAAAAATTCTTAAAGATCAATGAACGTAATTCGGAAAGGTTTTTTTTTAATTAATAAAACTTAAAAATAGAGATCTCTTCGACTTGCTATTATTTTTTTTCTCTACTGTAAATTTAATAATTTCAAGGACCAAAAACTTTTTTAATTATTATAATGATTATTTATTTAATACTTTGTAGAATTAAAATTCATGTAAAAATGAGTTGCAACATTCAATTTAAATTAAAAATACATTTTGATTTTATTGAGCTGAAACTATTAAAAATTCATTAAAATGTACATTGATATATTTACTGAACAATTATGTACTTTTTGGTGTAGAAATAAGCAATTTTAGGTAGACAATGATTAATAATAATTGAGAAACGTATTAAAAAAAAGGCACTACTTTGGAAAAGCTTTTGACAAGTAGCGTAAAAACAGTTTCACATTGACTAGAATATAAAAATCGTTTAAATGAAAAAAGCGTTGGTGTAAATAGATTAAATGGGAAAAAATTATCAAAAAGAATCCTTAAAGGTTCAATTTTGTAATTCGAGTACAACCACTGAGTCTTCTTCAAGTCATTTTTCAACATATTTTTTTTTGCCGAATTACGGTGAAATACAGTCCATTGTATACTAATGATAAAAAAGAATAACAAACATTACTTTACTAAAATTTTGCATAGTTCATCGTTTTAAAATTTAGTCAACTGAATTTAGATAAAATTAAATATTTTTGAACTAATAAATTAAAAACTTTGAAAATAATTGTATAAATTTAATTTTACAAAAATCAATACAGATTATTTACTTATAAGATTTAAATATCTAAAAAAAATATGTTTGAATAGCTTATTATCAATCAAATTTTATATAAATAATTATTACGACGGAAGAGTATACAAAACCTAAAAAAAAAACTTTGTACCTAATGAAATGATAACACTAGTCAACCTTTTTATATTATGTATAATAGAATGAATAAATATATTAGTTTCTAATAGTATTTCCGACTAAACATATATTTTTTATTTATTATTTTTATATAAAATTTTTTTAAAACTAGCATCAATACTTCATTTAAGTATATTTTCCGAAATTCATAAAAAAAAAAAAAAAAAATAAATAAATTAATTAAAAAAATCAGTTTTATTTTAATTTTCGTAGTACATAATGTATTACTAACAAATGCAAATAAAATTATCACAGTATGATAAGTTTTATCGATAACTAAGATATATTCCTTAAATTAAAGTTGAATTTTCATTAAAAATGTAATGTTTAGGTCAACTGATATAAATATTTCATCATATGCGTTCAAAATATTTTATTATAAATAAGAACTTTTTTATATTATAAATTATAAAAAATTTAAATAGTTTAAGTATGTTAATAAGAGTTTTATAATTAAAATTCTTTTAAATAAAAAGTCATGACATAAGTAAACAAATTGTGCTAAATATTTTTTTCATATTTAGTCTTTAGCAAATTTTTCGATTTTAACGTTGATATAATATAAACATGATTTGTAATTGTATATCACGAAAATTCATTCTTATAAAATAAATTTGAATGTGTAATAACTGTATAATTTACTCACAATTGTGAACAAATAAGTAGTAAATACATAAGCAATATTTCTTGTTGTAAATTACAACTGTTTTATTTAAAAAAATTTACGTTTCTATATTTTTATATTCTTTTTTCTCCTTGACCTTTGCACACACACGCGCATACACACGCACACATTCTCTCTCTCTCTCTCTCTCTCTCTCTCTTTCATCACTTTATCTTGTTCCTTTATTCAACTATTTGCATACAAACTTTGCGTATAGTAAAGGTACACATTTATAATTCGAATAAACAAGAAATATAGTACATTATTAAAAGCAGATTTTGATAGAAATAATCGATAACCTTTTTTACTTCTATTCTGCCTCATATGTATGATAAATTGTGTAATTATCGAAATTGAATCGATGATGACACAAAGTTATCAACACTTTATGATGTTAAATTAATAATAAATTATTACAGAACGTAATAAAAAATTACATATATATAAATTCGCGGCTATTCGGCAAAAGAAAGTCAATTGAGTCGATCCATTTTTTTTTCTTCATTTTTTTGACGTATGCAGCTCTGCGTACTATCGCTTGTATCGACCCTTTATTGCTTGTAGAGCTTTTGCCATTAACGGAGCTTTCGTTTTCTTCATTGTGGAAGTCGCTAAAAGGATAAACATTGCATGTGTTGAGGTAACCTCTCCAACAACGGCGAATTAATTATATTTAAGAAATACTCACGAGGTCTAACTCTTGCGATGGGGGGCGGGGGCACGGAGATCCTTTCCTCCACCGTATTAACGCTATTTCCGCTACTAATGTTGCTCTTAGCAGATGCTATTATCAACTTTTTCTTCAGATCCGAAGCTTTATTCGAAGAGTTCGCTGTACCGTATTTGGCTTGTTTTCTTAATACGTTGCGCGGCGGCTTAACTACATTATCTACATAAGCTAGTTTTGTCGACCTTACAGGTGTTGATTTATCTATAGATTGTTTTATATTGGCCGTTAAGGCTTTCAGTTTCGCTTCTCGTTCGTCAAGACATCGCTGAAAAGAGAATTTCAAGCGATAAAGTAAAGCCTTTGCATTAAGGAGACATTCGGCTCTCTTTCAATTTTTTTTTTCCCACTACTAAAGCTCAAGAGCAACCGACACAATTAATTGCTTAGTATTTTAGGGAGAGACTTCTTACTAACCATGTACATTTCACGCCACGATTCCATTTCTTCGCGCTGCTTACTTCGAAAATCTTTGCTGCAGTGGAACTTCCACAGTGGATCCGAGTCTTCGATTAAATACGGATTATGATGCTCCAGTATAAACAATTGATCGGGGGTTGCGCGTTCAAGTACAGGTTTAATTATGTAATACGGTACACCACCAGTAAATTCAAGAGCTGAAATAGAATAAGCTCGATAATCCATTGGATTCATCGTTGTCTTTAATAATCAACTTTGTATTTCATACCATCAATGTTTTCAATGAGTACTCTGATACACATCTCATAAAGACTTGGCACGTTTGTGTAACCTATCTTATTTCCTGAATACACTTTCGTCCTGTAAAATTACAAAATTTTAATATAAATGCTACCAAATTTCACAGATGGACATTATACGGAATGCACGAACGATTATTAACGTTGGAATTTTAAACAAACAGACTTTTTTAAATTAAAGTTTTACAAATGAAAGTACAAATAAAAAGTGATTTAAGTTTGCAATTAACGTGGTATTTTTTTTTCTTTTCTCATATTTCTCACTCTTGCTGATACCGTAAAAACATGAATTTATTATCTGTATTTGTATAAACTTTTACAAAGCTGATAAATACAATCAAATTGCATACTCCTTAAATAAAATATTTTCTAAAATTACATTTATTATTAAGCCTACAATTATAATTGAAATATTTCTGAATTCTTTTAGGTTAAAAATAATTTCATTTCAATTTTTTTTTTTTAAAGATTTTCTATGATATGAATATCACCTTTGATTTTTCGCATAAATTACTTGTGATAACATGTTATCCTCATCCTGTCTACGTTGAGCATGATTTAAATGTGGTAGTGGCTTATAATGTAGACTAGGCTCTGGTAAAGTCGATGCTAAATCAACTTCTTCGTCGATACGACTAAGTGGCTCCAATTTAATATTAGATGATAAAAGAGGTAAGGACTGAAAAATTGTATAAAATCAAGCGTATATAAATTCTGAATTAATATTATTATACATCTATCGCGTATCAAATGGTGGACGTAAATATTTTAAATATTAAAAAATGAAATGCAATTTTTTCAAATTTTTTACGCGACAAATTAAATGAAACTTGAACAATTAAAATGGTTATAAAAATTATCAAGCAACATCAAGGGACCTTTAATTGATCTGACATTGCAATGGCAAAAGTCACAATTAACACGAATAAGACAAATCACAAGACTGTAATAAAATAAATGCACGTGTCAAGACGAGTATTTACATTCGCTCCAATGAAGTTGTAATTTAAAAAAAATTCTGTGTACTTACTTCCGGACTGTCGGGCTCATATTTTATCTTAAATCCCGAACATTTACTGCTCGAAGGTGTGATTGGGCTGGTGCTAGTTTGCGATTGTTCTATTTTGATTGGTTTTGACAGGTTGGAAAAAGTATTTTCTTTCTTTTTCTTCGATGGTGGTGGCATTGTACACATGCCAAGTGCATCCGCAAAGCTTGTACCTAAAAATAAAATTAGCATTCATGAAGCGGTTAGCTATGTAATTGAAACTACGTTATTTAGCTTAAGCAAAGAAATTTTGTGAATTTTAAATCAACCAAAATATTAAGCAACATTAAATAAAGACAGTTGCATTACTTTTGTATTTAATCTGTTTAGCTTTTTATAAAAAAAAAATAAAAAAAAAAAAAAAATAAAGAGTATTTAGTAATCTTGGATCTCACCTGAATTACAGTCTATTCCTCCAGCGCCATTCTTTTTAACTTTTTTCTTGTCCTTGTTTTCTTTTTGTGATTTATGTAACTTACTGTCTTTGTGTTCTTTGACTTCCTTAATTTCGTTACTCCTTTTCCTATCATTTTTGTTAACATTGCTCTCCTCTTCCTTCGTGTTCTTACTGTTTGATTCCTTAGCTTTGTTTTTACTTTGTTTTTCCTTATCTTTTACTTTAGAGTGATCCCTACTACTAGAGGAACTTGGTGTTGACTTTAATGATTCTTTGAGATGATGTTCATCACTTTTACGTTTTTTTTCTTTTGAACAATCGTTTAATTTAGAATTTAAATGCTTCTCATCCTTTTTCAATTTTTCACTGGAATCGTGTTTTTTACTTTTGCTGCAATCAAAATTTTTTTAATATTATTTTTCATAACCAAAAACCAATGCATATACATAATTCATTTATTTTAATTTTATAGGGGAAACTCTAATATTTCATTTAAAACCCTTCCATACTATATTATTTTCAGATATCTTTCTCTTTATTTTACTCTTCTTTTTTTTTTTTTTTTTTTTTTTGCAATTTATGTACGTATTGATGAATTGTAAAAAGTAAGCCTTATTTTCATGCACGAACAATTATAATATTGATGTAGGCAACTGTAAATTATTTTAGTAACAACCTTTTCTGGTAATTTAATTAAAATACTTCTTTACAATGTCATAAACTTTTTTTAAAAAAAATTGTACTTAAAACTTATTGAATTGTAAAGAATGTTAAATAGTCATTTCATGATATCACTTTATATTAAATATAAAGAACAAACTTATTAAGAATTTTTTTTTAAAATCATAATTATTTGAAAATAAATTTAATGTATAAAATCAAAATTTATATCTTTCAATAAATTAAAAAAAAACTTTTTTGTAGTTATTCCTTAAAAAAGTTAAATTTATTTATATTTAATATAATTTTCTAATAAATAATAATAACCTGTGGCCTGAACTATTGCGATGTTTCTCCTTCAACTTGTCTTTATCACCATGACTTACACCTTTCAGACTAGACTCTTTAACTTTTAACTGATTGTCTGATGAGATCCTTTTGTCCTTTGCTTCTTCTTCTAATCTCTCATCACATATCACAAAATTTTCTTCATTGTCTTCATCTTCCACTTCACTATCAGACTTCTTTTTTCTTTTGATATCATTGTCAGCATCACTGGAACTTGAGTCACACTTTCGTTTTCTGTCACTTGAATATTTCTTACTTTTAGTCGAATGCGTGGAAGACGACTCAATTTTATTTTTGCTATTATCATTCTTTTTCAACTTAGCCGGTTCTGGATCTTTTATGTTATTCTTAATATCTTTCGAAAGCTCGTGTTTATCCTTGGAATAGGAATATTTGTCCTTGCTAGATTTGGAGTCTCTTTTTGAACTGCGGTCTTTATTAGATGATTGCTTTGAATTATTTTGTTTTGAATCTTGTTCTGAAGATTTGCTTTTTTTACTTTTCCTCTTTGAATCCTCATTAATACAGCTTTAAATTTATATTAATTATTAATTAAATCAAAAGTTGACAATGCATAAAAGTATATAGTATTTGTGTATTTATATCCAAATTAATCAAAATGTTTTAAATTAGAAATTTAAAAAAATAAAAAAACTACTGTTTCTTTACTATGTATATGTATATATATATATATATACATGTATACATATACATACACACACGCGAACACGCACACATATATACATATTTATACATATATATATATATATATATTTATGTATTTATATTATAAGCTACCTTATTTTTTCTTCATCCTCAGACGGTACGTGATTATTAGATGTGCAAGGTGGTGTATTAGACAAAATATCTTCATCAAGGATCATAGAAGGAGAAAGCAGTGGTCTTCTTAAAGCCTAGGAATGTTTAATATAATGATGGTTTTTATTTTAATAAAGCAAATATAAAATACTAAAAACAATTAACAATGAAATATTATTAGTAATTACAATGGATCAATATCGTACCTCTGGCTGAAGAATATTACTGCTTCTATTCTGTTTTATTTCTGGTTCAGAATCACATTCAGGTGACTCATAACTCTCTGGAACATCTGGTACGCAGGCTTCGTCTTCTTCATCGCTGGTATCGGTATTTTCTACCATAATTTTCCATTTTGCTACTAAACGTTTAGCAGCATTTCCAACACCATTTTCAATTTTACGTAGAGCATTTACAGTTCTACCAATTCCTGTTACTTGTAGATGCTGCACTGTTACAGGTAATTTTGATAGGGTCTCGATGCAATGCAATAGCTAAAAGCAATAAAAAAAAAAGTTTGAAATTTGTTTAAATATTTTTCTTTAAAAATTGAAAATAAAATTAGGGAATCTTTTTGATAAAGGAGGTTATGTTACAAGAGCCTTATTTATTTCATCGGCATCGAGCAATATTCAAAATCAATAATATTACAAAAATAGTTACGTCCTGTTAATATAACTTTTACCATAATACACTTACTGCAGCGTATCATAAATTATAGTAAGGAAACCGACTAAATCAAATTGATAAAACAGATAGTCAACACAAGTGGAATTCTTTACTCACGAAGGAAGTATTTCTATTAGACTGATCTTCAAAAAATGATAGGTTTAGTTATCGTTTAATAATAAATTGATTAAATTATTTTTTAATTTGTCAGCCCTCTTCTGTATTATCACTTAAATAATAATCAATGCTCATTATTCAGGTGATCAGTTATGACTTTTGTCAACTGTACAGAGGGGACTTACAGCAGTGCTCGAGCCTTGGAGGAAAAAGTCCCAATCTTTCACAGCTATTCGAGTAAAGGATAAAAAGAGGAAAAAACTCGAGAGTTCGCTTGGCGAAAGAAAGCAAGCAGGATGAAGCTTGGCACTTTCATAAAAAAAAAAAAAAATGAAAAAAATGAAAGAGAGAAAAAAAAAGGCGCAATTTTTTTTTTTTCCGTCTAATTTACATGCTTTGAAAGAATGCATTTGCCGAGATAACAAGTCAGTCAACTTTCTCCAGGCTCGGAAGGCAGGCCTTTTCGCAAATGCGACAAACAATTGGCTCTTGGTTATTGCAAGGAATCGGCAGGGTATCCGGGTAAAAAGGCCTGGATAAAGGGCGCGCAGCGCACAAGTGGCCAAGAAAGGGTTATGGCCGCTGGGAAGAGGAGGCCTCGGAGCCCGGGGCGTAGATTATGGCACCCGTCGGCCATGGGGCCAGGCCAGGCCAGGATAGCGTTAAACAAACGGAGAAAGTCCAACGACAAAAGGGGATCGGCCATTGGGTGGGGGTGCGACGGGGATGGGGGCGGGGGGGCCCCGCCAGAGACTCACTCTCTTTTTGTCACCGATGGATCTATCGATGCTCCTCTGATAGTGGCGTATCTTTTCCTCCGTCGACATCGACATATTCTCCTCGGCTGCGGCTGCGGCGACAGGCAGGCAGGCAGCAGTCGGCCCGCAGATGTTCGGCGTGGAGTCGCAGGCCAACTGGTGGTCCTCGGCTGCCGAGGTTCGAGCGCCTCCACGGTCTCGCCGCTCCTTCTTGGCCGAGTATATCTGGCTGTGCTCGGGGCTCCCTACCCAAGCCAGGGACACATGCTCGGCTGGGCGGGCGCGTATGTCGCTCGGGGGGCCTCGGGGACGTAACAACGCTCGCGGTGCCTCTTGGGGCTCCTCGGCAGCGCCTGGATCCGACGGAGGCTAAGAGAGAGCGGTGGGGGCGCTGGCTCTACGAGTCTCCCCTCCTCTGCCGCGGACTGCGGCAGCCCCCGGCCCAGGAGCTCTCGAAGCGGAGAGTCGCTCGTTAGTCCGCTGCTTCCGCTGGCCGACGAGTGAAACTAAGCCCGAGCTTATCAACCGGACGACCCCAACTGACGCGGCCCTCCTCGAGCCAGTCGAGTCCCGTGAGCTCGCTCGAGCGTTCGCTCTCTCGGGCTCTCGATATACTTCTGTCGCGCCTCGTGAGGAAGATGGCGCTCCTCGGCCGTATTTCCGCTCCGTACCAAGCCCTCGGAATCCTTGACTTCGGGAGCTTTCAGCCGCGGGCGGCTTCCCTATGCTCCTCTCTCTCTATTTTTTCTTCTCTTCTCTTCTCTTTCAACCCGAGCGCTGCCGCTGGCTTCCCCCCTTCCTTCGACTCCTTCCCTCCTTACGGCCAAATGCCCTTTGCCGTGCCCCGCAACTGTACAATTGTGCACGTCTTATATCTACGCATGCTGAAAAAGTCGCGGCGCTACGTAGACCGACTTTCTGCCAGAATATCATTAGCGGGACTTCCGATCTCCGCTGATCGCCTACTTTTTTCTCCATTGAATTTCTCTTCAATTCGCTCCTAATCAATAATCAACGCGTAAATGATATTAGATGCAGATTGATATCTCGATTTCACTATCTTTGCTTTGTTTGAAATTCAACCCTATGAAGCTTCTTTGAGAAAAAAAAACTCGCAAGGATTTTTCACCGAACAGCCGATTTCGCTCAACGATAATCATCGATACCTTAGAAAATAGATTGTTCTGATTTTTACGCTCAAAGCAGTATAAACCCTTGTTATGTCTCGTACCCAAAATAAAATGCGTTGCGAAATCAACTAACACCAGGAAAGCAGGACTTCGGATAAATGTCGAGCTCGAACAATCGATAATTGTGACCTTTCGAGCATTTTCTTCCCCGATTCATATCGAAATAATAATAATAATAATAATAATAATTTTATTCATTTATAAATAGGATGCCTTGAATAAGCTCTCCCTTTTAATTTTAAATATGAAAGGCTTCGGCAATGTACAGGCAAAATGAAAAGAACTTTTAAATCGAATCTCTTTGTGTAAGCTATTTTTTTTTGCTTTTGAAAAAATAGCACATTCATCCACGATTGGCTCTCTATATTTAAAACTTATATGAGTGCCATTGTATGGTATTTATGTCTTACGTATCATATCGCCCGCATAAGCTTTAACGCGTAATCAATACAATATATAACGTTTAACTTTGAGTATCCTTGAATATTTAGGAATTTTAGTTAAGATCCTGGATGGTTTTCGGGAAAAATAAAATCTACGCATCTTTACGAACGCGTAACTTTTTTAAACGAATAAATAACAAAGCTCGTATTTTTTAATTCATTTCATGAAATAAATTTATTCATATTTGCTCATTCACTGTTTTATTTCTTTATAAATAATTGTGTAACGTTTGAATGGTTAAACACTGTTATTAATTTTTTTACATATATGCACCTTAAATATCGTTAAAGCATTGTCGAAATGTATAAATTATCTATTTCGATAAAAAATGAAATTTTATGTAATTATCTTATTCTGCAAAAATTTGTTTATATGTTTTTCATACAGTATAATATTTGAGTAAGCAATGCTAAGTTGAGAAAGATAATAATTAAAAATTACATTTTCTATTTAGTTATGTATCAATTTTTCTATTTTTCTTACTGCTCTTTCAAACGTGTTATAATTTCTTATTAAAAAAAAATGCCCTTTTATTTACCTTAAGAAATACAATTCTATTCAGCTATAAACAAGTGTAAGGTATTGTATAAGTCATTTATTAGTCAGTATAATTTATATTTACATTAGATGTATTTATAAAAATACTACGTACCTTCAAGTATCAATAAAATTACAAAAGTTTATTCAGAATGATTGGCACTATTGTAGTTACAAAGGAGTTCAGAAATTAAAATTGCTGTTACAAATAAATTAAATAAACTACCAGAAACACTTAAAAGCACCTACAAAACTAAACGAAAGATTTAAGCTTACAAAAGACACTAACTATCTAATATTTTAATTGTGTATATTCTTTGTATCAATGTTACCATTGATTTAATATACGATACACGTGACCAAATGAAATAATTACCATGAAACAGTTATACACCAATGCATACGTAAATAATATTTGCTATCGAGATTTATTAAAAATCTTTGATGCAAATATTAAATATATTAAACAAAAGAGTAGCGTTGGTTGCGAGTGAAAATTTTGTTTTAACGTATAATAGTTTTATTATAATAGCGATGTCACGGGATAAGACGTGATTGATAATTTTTCGTTTTTTAATCTCCGTTTTTGAAAGTGACTAGATAGTGTAATATTTTTTATATAACTCTATAATTGTTGAATAATTCTTAAATCTTCTTCTGCTGGTCTATTAAGTGTGCGAATGGATTTCTTCATCGACAGAATTTTTCTTGCACTAATTATTTAAAAATAATGCTTTCCTTCAGTAAAGTAATAAAATAAAAATATAAGGTAAATGTAAAATTAAAACCAACTTACAAGGGACATTCTCCATTCTGTTCAGAACTTGTTAAAACTGTCGATCTATTTTTCTTATTATTTAATCTGTAATATATTTTAATTAAACAGTCAATTGTACAAAAATGTGATAAAAAATTTTGGTTGGAAATAAATATTAATACCGATAGTCTTGTAAATTTAGCACTTTGTTTTGATTGACACAATCCGTAACATATTTGAGATCAAAGATATCTTCATCCATTGAATCGTAATATTTTTGTGCTAAGATAATACATTCTTCATCCTTTTTATCAAAAGGTATCTCTATACCACCGTGATTCTGAGAATAAAAATATATATATAGTGTATCAAAACGTGAATAGACAAAGTAAAAGAAATTGTTGTTCTTGTTTTGTAAATATTGGATACAAGCAGAGGTAATACAATCTTTCAAGGAGTATAAGAGTAGAATTTGAGAGTACTACAGTCCTTTAAATACAAACAATCTTACTAAAATTGCTTTAGTTTTTAAATTAATTTGTAATAGAAAGATGAGTTCAATCGCGAACGAAGGAAAAAAAAAAAAAAAAAAAAAAAGAAGAAAAATAAATAAAAGAGGGAATTTTTAATCGTGCTATTGGACAAAGTAAGTCATCCATTGTAGCATAAGGGTGCGGTACAACCAAACGACGGTGTAAACAATTAATAAAAAAAAATCATCGAGCATCGAAGGTATCATATATCTTACAGCCTTAGCAAGCGTTTCGCGATAAATGTATTAGGCGAGAGAATGTACGTATATGTAAGCAATGGGCTCTTTTAAAAATATTCAACAATCGGAACTATCGGTTACCTTAATTTTTCGCGAAAGCTGATTCTTCTTAATGTTAAGCATATCCTGCTGATTGGCAATGGTAAATTTAATTGGCTTATCCGGATCGACGACAAAGAGTTTTTCATTCTCAACCATGATTACGAGCGGGATCAATGAGACCGACGAGGCGTAATCGCGGTATTGATGCTGTACCGGGCGTTGAGGCTTATCGACTAATCGAGCAATGAGTTAATCGGCAAAGAAATGGCAATGGTATTGATACGACAAAGTACCGGGGCCCGGGAGCTCTAGCCTCGTAACTGACAAAGTTAAAAAAAAAAGTTGGCGAGCGGGCGTGTGGGCGCACGCGGAGTACACGAGCAATCCGCCGAGTAGGGAAAGCGGGGAGAGCCTCTGGCGGCAATTGGCAAGATTAAAAGCAACTCGGCTCGATAGAAGCCGGTCAGCGGTCGCGGGAGGGGCCCCTCGCCCGAGTGCCTCGATCCCTCGATACTCTCGACCCGACGGAGCGAGCTACTCGGAGGACGGCCCGTAGCAATGCCAGGAATAAGAGGATAGGGGGATGAAGAGCCTGGCCGGGGAGCGGCGCCTCGACGCATGCGTCTCGAGGCTCGATCGTTGATCGGGCGAGCGAGGGCCCCCCGATGCATAGTCCTAGTGTTTGTTTGCCGACGGCGACGGGGGCTCTCCTCGACCCGAGCGCTTGAGATTAGAAATCCGGGGATCGAGTCGGACGATAAGACCCAACTCCGCGGCCTTGCGAGATTAATTTGCCGAGAGCTCGATCGGCTGTGTCCGGACCCTCGGACTACCTTGCGAGTATTTCTCGTATCTTGTATATTTTTAAGTCAGGATTAGAATAAGGCCCGTTTTCAAATTGTCCCGTAGCTCCGGCTAATTAGCTCCTGTCCATAACTTTTCGAAGGAGAAAAGCAAGGAGCCTTCGCTCGTAGCTTCGACCCCCGGCTTCCTCGGGAGCTTGGGCCCCGCCTTCTAGGGGAAAGAGTCGGGAAGCGCGCGATCGGTTGATCCCGAGGACGCTCGGGCTCCTCGCACAGCGCTCGAAAGCTCAGGGGGGGAGAACAGAGGAGCGCGGAAGCGGAGCCCCGTCGATTCTAAGAGTCTAAGAGAACCCGGAGCCTAAGCCCGGAGCCTAAGCCCGGCGAGCGACTCACCCGTGCGCCCGGCAACGGTTCGTTGTCGGACACCTGGTGGGGATTATTAGTCAGTTGCCTACCGCATGTCACGGTGCAATGCACGCGCACTGCCCCCGAAGGCCAATCGGCTCAAACTTTTCACGCCTTTCGATTACGTGGGTTTAAAGACATCCGCCGACCTCTCGCTCCCCGTGCAGGCGCTGCTGCAATGTTTACACTGTAGCCGTCCAACCCAATCGGTCCCCCCTTGCCGGATTTCTCAATAAAAATTGTTATCGGTTTTGGATAATCGAGGCTCCCGAGCTCTCACGCTTGTTACTACTCGTCTTATAAGGCTCGATTTTCTTCTCCTCCTATCTCGTTTGGCTTTGCCTCTTATTACCAGCTTTGAAGTTAAGATCTATGTAAATATGATCGACGAAATAGCGACTTTTTCGTGCTCCAAAAAAAGCACCGTGCAAAGCGTTTCGTGCAATCAAGGTACGTTAAAGGCTTAGGTTATGAAGCCCGTTGTTTATAATTTTAATTCCCGCTTAGCTTACGACATTTTACGAGCCTCTCAAGGCCACTGGAGTCATAAAATTTCTTTTATTGCGTGTAAATTATTATGATAATATTAATATATTCGCCAAACTTACTATCTTCCTCGGCAAAGTAATATCAAAATAACGCTCGATTCTTTTACGATCTTACAATATGTTATTATTAATCGACGTATATACTTAAGCAGATTTATTTGAATTTCCTGTTTATTTAAGGCATTCAAACAATGACCTGTCCAACAAGAACTCAAGGCGATGGAATGGAAAACATTAACTCAGAAGAAACAGCTGACATTCGTGAAAGAGATGTAAAAGCAAGATTAGGTGACGCACTCATCTATCACCCAACGAATTTAAAGCAGCAAAATATAACCCGTCCGGTCACTCCCATGGGGCAAATTATAAATTTAGTACCAAAAACTATAACGCAAATCAAAAAGAAGAAGCAAATTCTTCATTCTTTGAAATCAAAGGAACCTAAATTCATTCCGTACGAACCTTACAAAGCTGCAGTCAATCCTATTGTACCGTTCCCACGGAAAAAAAAAAGGGGCTCGAAAAATAACTTGGATATTAATGTTATAGTTGCGCAGTTATCTCAATTGAAAACTCTGGAGACAAGAAAAGAGTGCGAAAGTGACGACAAACTTGTAACGGTCGACAGCGAAATAGAAAGTGTAAGAAAGAAATATGATGTTGAAATTCAAAAATTAAAAGAAGAAAACAGTCAATTGGAGAATCAATTGAAATTTCAAGCTCAAGTATGTAAAATGGCCAATTTTATTTAAAAAAGTCATTAAGTAAATATAATTATTATTATTATTTTGTCTTAGGTAAATGGTGAATTGAAGAATTTATTAGTCGCAGCAGTAGGAGAAGACTTGCAGACTAGAGTTCATTTACTAACGGAGGATAAATTACAATTATCTAGAGCTCTATTGAATTCAGCTCAGCACGTCAGTACTCATCAAGAACAAACTGAGTGGTTGGCAGGACAGTGCGAAGTCTGGAGGAGTAAATTTTTAGCCAGCAGGTACAAAAAAAAGCACAAATTCACTCGATTAGCCACAGTTTGGCAAAAAAAGTAATTTTAATTTAGACAAGTAATAAATTTAATAACAGAATTTCAATGCTTTAGCTTGATGGTAGAAGAATTGGCTAAATGGAAGGCAGCTTTGTGCCAACGAACTACTGATCTTCAAGAAGCAATAAAGAGACTTTTAGAAGAGCACAGTAAAGTTAGAGATACATCTTTAAGAACGTATAGGTAATTTCAATACATCATTTACGACGATAAAAATATTCTCCTTTCAATGTCATCAGTGTAATTTATCGAATAAAAATAATTGGCTTTATAATTTTACTTTAATATCTCAATTAATAAGAAGCTACTAAATTACGAGGCTACAAATTTCGTAGATTAATATCTTTGTGAATATGAATATTGAAAAACTTAAATTAAATGTATAAAATTTATTCAAGCAGATTATCTCGTATATTTACACAAGCTTCATTTAAATAACTGTAAATCAAATAAAATTAAAAGCAACACGAATATTAATAATTGTAAGAAATCTTTTCAGAACCTTAAGCAGCATTTTAAGAGAAAATGGCCTTCCTGTTGGAGCAACTAAGCAACACAAGCTGCCAAGTTCAAATGTGATTGACCTTTCCGATGGTTGTTGTCAGTTAAGCGAACTATTAAAAGTGCAATTACTCAGTGGCGGCATGGATAGTAAAATAAAACCATGCAAGGACATTGACATAACTGGCCTGAAAATGAAAACGACGGCTGAACAGAATGCGGAGCAGGTAGCACAATTTCATAATCAGTTCATATATGCATTTCACGTTTCTTATAATCGTGTACCGTTTAATCATAGAATTCTTACTTCGATTTTCCGCTTGTGCTCAATTTTGCTTACCAGTGATCGCAGTAAATCGCTCCTGCCTCGCGTGTTTATACTTAATAGTTTTTCTGACTAATCTGGGATATAAGCAAAAAAGTCAGACTGGGCTAATCGTTACAAAATCGTTCGTAAGCCTTATAACACCGCTCGTGCACTTGTTTTTTGTGCGATCGAAAGGATTAGGCATTGCTGAATTATCCTCGTGGCCTAATGTAAAACAGTCGCATTATACGTTAGGAGTATTCGAGAACTCTTTATTATTGTATTATTGAAGTAATTTTGAAATAAAAGAAAATAGTTAACGGTCAAGGCCGTTAAAGCCACTGCCATTATCTTGGTCATGTACGCGTGCTTGTTTTTGCAGCTGCTAATGAGCCCAAACGTGCTTATGCCAGGAAGACAAGACGCGGCCTGCAGTGCAGTAATGGGAGCAGCGATGGCTCTGAGCGGACGCATGTTTCTGTCCTCCGGATTGTCAGCAGCGGCCGATAATGTCGTCCACTGCGGGCATTGCAGTGGCGACGTTAAGCAGGTGTGATGGACAAATATCGGCATTTCGTTTGTATTGTTGCAACAAAAGACGGGCATTGTGCTGCCGCACTTAACGCATCGATTAAATAAAGCGAATTGAAAATCAATCGATTTCTTACAATGTAAAAGTATAAATAATAAAACATTAAACAAGTTGGCTTGACCAAATTTAGGACAATGTATAAATTGTAAAGGTATAATTGTAATATAATGCATGGTTCGTTGAACGTTAATATTTAAAAGGTCAAATTTTTAGATAAGGATTTTAATTTTCATGGTGGATATGGAAATTAGAACTTGAGATTTTTGTAACATATTATTGCACAATTTTAACTTGGATGTTATCAATTATATATTATATTAAAAATAAAAATGTTTAAATAACGTTTAGGAATACGAATTTCAATTTTTTTTATCGATGCTGCATAGCATCATGAATCATAAAATATTTATTAAATTTACTAACTTATAAATAAAAGTGTATATTTTTATACATAGAATATACCTGCTGACAAATAAATTATTTTCGTAAAAAATATTGCAAACTTATTCGCCACATATATTTAATCATATTCCCTGCCTAAACTGTATCGCTAACAATTTATTAGAATTAGTATATTTAAAAGTGTTGTAACATTTTTAATACAAAAAAATGCTTCTTCAGCTCCATTAATAATAAAAACACAATTTTACATTTTTTTTTTATATTTAATAAATTTAATCCTTTTGAAAATTTTCTTTTACTAATAATTAAGTTCTTTATAATCCATTTAACAAATATTAAAATTTTTTATACTTAACTTACTTTTTGGTTTTGCAAACACGTAAAACATATTTTTTATACATGTTTTGTAATATCAATTACTTAGTGATAACAAGTGCACGAAAGTAAATGTATGAATAATTTATCCAAAGTTGAATTGGCGTCATATATAAATTTATTTTATAAACTTTATTATTTAATAATTTTTTATATGTACATATATTATCAAAATTTGTAAACGATAAAACATTTCATCAGCTCATTTACTATATTATTTTCTAAAGTGGAAAAATATTTTTACACAGCTGATTCAATTGATTGTACAGATTTACACAATTGGGCATTGATAAAATATGTTTACAAAGGCACTATTTTCGTTAACTTACATTTCATATAAAAAAAAATGTATAATTTACCTTTTGCAATAAATGTACGATTTTATAATATTTTATTATAAAAACAATATTGTTTAAATATTAATTAAATAATGTAATTACATAAGTAGGCATGCTAGTTTGCCAACTTATTCGCGTTTCCTACGCGCACACACGCGTGTACATGCATACATAGACACAGAGCACAGACACATAGTTTAGTATTTACAATAAAATAGTTTTTAATTAAACTTTAAGATAAAATATACCTTCTTTAAAAGGATTAGTCATTGATTTATAGAGAATGTTAGCAGTTATTCAATATAATTATAAATGGCATATTTTAAAAAGAAGTATTGCCGCGAGGAAAGTTTATAAAACCAAAGTTAATTTTATATTTATTTGAAAGTTTAAGAAAAAAATTATCGATAATCAGATCCGTTAGTCCCTCGATTCGCGGTAAAATGCCACTAGTTTATTTGGTTTAGCTTGGTATCCTTTTCGGAGTTAAGTCGTGCATGCGTCGCAAGCGCTTTTTCAATTCGGCCGGAAATTTGTCGTAGCACTTTTTGCAAGCCGGTCGAAGATCAAACTCGAAGAATTTCGTTTTCTGGTTCATCTTTTGGTCGCAAAAGGCGCATGCAAAATGATGCACGCACCAGGCCTTATTTAACGCAGTAAACACTGAAATTAATAAAAAAAATTATTACGAATTGCTCATTTAGTTAACGTTTGCGCGCCAGTGTGTTTATGTTTTTTTTTTTTAATGTTTTTAATTCTTCGTTAAAAAATGCCTTCGCAGCTGAAGGGCTGCCGATAAAATTAAGGGAACACCTTTTACTTCGAATTCAAATGGTACTCGAGATTTCTTGGCGATCGCGCGTCATTATTGAAAATCTAATCGTCGGATCGCAGGGATCCCTCAAGAACGGCGGGACGAATTTTCCCCAATTAGCACGACAAGCACGTATCGAATTATCGTAATGGGAATAATTTATCCCAAGATTTACCATCTCCGGCGATGACTTGATTGCAGACGAAGCAAAGGTTGCCGAACAGCTGGTGATAGTGAGTCTCGCAATAGGCAAGACCCTTCTTCTCGTAATGCCGATGGCCCAGGAACGGCTTTTCGCATTTTGCGCAAACAAAATGCTCCACGTGCCAGTGCTTTCCCAAGGCGGTGACGACTCTCTCTTCTATGGGTCGACGGCAGGCCCCGCATATTGGGATGCCCATTTTATCGTGGCATCTAAGGCAATAGAGTTCGTTCTGCAATGGAAATAATAAGCCGTGACTCGTTGCGGCAGTGGCTTCGGCGACGAAGGCATAAAGTTACTCGGTATCGATAACGATAACAACATAATAATAATAAGATTATCATGCCGATTCTCGTATCGGCCTCGAGGCGATGCGATAAAAATGACGGAGGCCGAGCTGATTCGAGCATTAAAAATCCATTGCTTCTTCCGAATCGTAAATCGAGTAAAGAAATTAATCTACAGATTTTTAATCACCATTTCATTGGCTGCGTAGCCGGCTCTTGCTCGGACTTCCCTTGCATCGGAATTGAGCTCGACTCCGCAAGCTGTACAATTGAAGTGATAAGGATGATAGACCTCGCCTCGAAATCTTAATGGCTTGTCGTCGATGACGCCGCTGTAAACGTCATTTAATTGACTAAGTACAATGCAACATTGAATATAACGTAGAAATATTATTCCCGGTTGCAAAAAAATCATTATTGTCTCCATCGATGGCATTTTCAATGATATTTCATTGGCGTGTACCTTAATAGCTCCTTTTTAAATTAATTCATAAAGAAGAAAAAACAATGGTCCGAGTCAATGGGAGGAATTTTTTCGCAAAATTATCAAGGAACTTGAAAATTAATTTTATGGCACTTCGTTAAAATTGTTAGTTCGATCATAAGTACGACAGTCTTTTCTTAGGACTAATAGCTTATTGATGTTCTTTAATACATACTGGCATTGATAGCAAATGTGTTTTCCAAGAGCTCCAGCTTTCACTCTAGCATTACAATCATGGCATAAAGCTCTACCTTGGCATTTGATAAAACCCGCATCTGCCAATTCTCCATTACATTCTTCGCAGCGGAAGCATCCCGGATGCCAATTGGCATTCATGGCTTTTATAACTCTGCCAACGACGAACTCTCCTATAATACCCAATTTAATTAATTATAAAATTGTCCCGCTGCTTATTATTTTATTTCATTTAGAAATTATGGCAGGTAATTTATTTTTACCGCATTTTCCACAGCAAGGGGCAAAGAGAACGTGAAAATCATGTTCGCAGTACTTGCGACCTTCAAATTCATAAAAAGTTCCTTCTGGAAATGGTCTGAAGCATTGTGCACACCTATAAAATAAAAACAGTCGATGAAATAAGTTTCGATTTCAATTTAGACATTCTAAATTGTCACTTACACAAAGCAATGAGGATGCCACAGCTCCCCGTTAGAATTAACAATTTTCTCGTTGGGCTCAAAGCCTTCTCGACATCTTGAGCAGAACATATGATCTAAAGACATCTTGAAATTTATGTTTTTAATGATCCTTTAAAGAGAGAAAAAAAAGCATTTAATATCAATAATAAAGTTGACAAGGCTTGAAAATAAACTAATGCAAAAATTCATCAAATTGTTATAACTATTTGGGTAGGTCACAAAAGCTGCAACAAATATAATAAAAAGTGTGATAAAATCAAACTTGCGCAAAAAGAAAAAAAAAAGAAAAAGAAAAGTAAATACTCTTTTCTTGGTACTACTTGTATTTCAGGTCTAGAGATGTCTAGTAAAAATATAGGAGCATCGAACAATATTCAATTCCAATTTCTCAAAAAATCAAAGACTTTTATTTTGTATAAATCAAATAGCTGTAATAACGTTTAGGTGCAAGAGTCTTAAGCGCACTAAGCAGAAAATAGGAGCATATCTATAAGTGATAAACCACAGGTTACAGCCTACATATAATAAAATAAAATATCAGGGGTCGAGTAAAAGAGAGGAAAGGATTGGACGTGTTATTCGAGCATTAAAGAAAAATTAGAGTCACAACAAAAGTTCAAATTACTGGACGTGGTGCAGCTAACTCGCGTTGGCTCGACATTAAGCTGAAATGGGGGTAAAGTACTGGAGTAATCGTATCGCTTAGCTGCACAAGGAATACCGACACTACTCGAGATCTCAGCCTCGTCAATAAGCATTAAACAAGGTTCCAAGCCAAGGTCGCTTGGCTCGGCAAGCATCAAACGAAAAGTTGTCCGATAACAATCCAAGGGATCGGCTAAAAATGTGCTTATGCGGGTGGACTTATGCAAACGAATCGGGACAAAAAGTAGAAAATCACAGTGTACGCTTACCCCGGCATACTGTGCGCACCCGAGCAGAATGATTAATATCCAAAAATACTGTCTTTACAACAGCAATAAGTGTGTACCAAAATAAACACTGTCCGATGACAAATGTCGAAGATCGAAGTAAATTGTTATTTCGCTAAGTTGGCTTGTCCCTTTTTCTTTTACCGAGGTTTCTTGTAATTGTATCCACAAGAGCACTAATTGTTGCGAAAAGGGCAGGCGAAATTTTCGGATATATGTATATATATATGTATATGTATATATATGTATATATATACATATATACATGTAAATATGCCTATGCGTTAAATGGTTTAAGAACAAATCGTAGGCTTACCTTAGCACGTGATTAACAAAACCGTTCCTTCGATTCGCTCCCGTCCTTTTTTCATCAATGAAGAATTACCTCTTCCAGCTTCCAAGAATAGCCGTGACTTTACTCAAAGAAATATACATACGCCCTTGCGTCTCATTATTAAAACGCATAATCCTAAATGCCTTACTCAATGTAGAGTGTAAGAATCTGACTGTAGTGCACGCAAACGCCACAAACACGTATTTAACTTATCTTCCCTTCCCTCTCTGGCCCCTTAATGTGTACGTACGCAAGTTTATATTTTTATGTGTACAGTGTACACACGTATATATATACATACATATATATAACGTACACGCAAGCATATCGACTCCTCTCTCGTTTGTTGCTTCCTCTCTCTTCTTCGGTAGAAATCCGAAGACGAGGAAAGACAAGGACGGACAAACCAGATTGACCAATCACCGTATGGAATGTTGCTCTGCCCTTTTACAGAAAAAGCTCAAGACAATATCTTGTCCTACATTAGGCAAATTGTTCCTTTCGTCGTTATTTTTCATTTTTATCATTCGCAATAATACGAGACGAGCCACGATACTTATCCCATTACATTGTAAAGTGTCCTTTTTTCTTTTATTTTTAGGAATTCTGACCCAATTTCAATTCCGAAGTTACGTAACTTGAAAATAATGAAAACACGTAAATTTAATTCTAAACGATTGGCCTGCGGCTCGTAGTTTTGTACGCTTTGTACTTTTGCCGAATGATTTTTTTCAAATGAAAACGCTGCTCTTCGATAAACATCGATTAAATGATTCGTTTAAAAATTAACAATGACATAATATATGCGGATACAAATGCAATGTTAACATTCAAGGACATTTAAGTTGTATTACGAAATGATGAAATACTTCACATTTAACGATGATACGTTCGTTTATTTAATAAATATTACTCTTTAATTGAATAAATATTATCCAAATGTTCTCAATGTAATAAATAAAATTGGTATTATTTATTTGTATTTTTTATTATTTTCAATAAAATAATGAGGTAGTGTATACATGATAGTATCACGTATAAATACAGGAAAATTTTGATATAGTTATAAATTTACATGATAAATAATATACTTAATAATAAGTGAAGTGGCTTTTACCCATTTTTATTTTATATTCTTTGTATAAATAAATAAGAATGTTCAATTTGAAAAACTTAAACGTAGTTATTATTCAATTCTCTAATAGAATGTATATATAATTTACAAGTTTAGATTTTATACATGATAATATTATTATATTATAAGTTTTGGAGATGCATAAATTAGGAGATAATCTATTTTTTTTTTAATAAAAAAAATGCGTTTCATTCGATACTATTACATAGTCTAAGAATGGTATGTTATTTTTAATGGTTGACGATTATTTAAAAGTAACATCGTACAAATAGATGAATCAAAGTATTAAACCTTGATAAACTTAGTAATTGCAGCAAATGCTTTCTGAATAAACATGCTTTCGACATCTGTATAACTTTTACATCATTTTTACACATTTTCCTATGGTCTTTTTGTTATTTATATAAATTTTATAGATGTAGACTTATTTACATTAAGCTATTCTCATGATCTATATAAAAAAATATTGAAATTATTTTTTCTAAATAACATTCATAAGGTTTTGGTTGTACGACAACAAAAATTTTTTTCAGAAATGTAATAAATAGATCAATGAATAAATTTAAGTTCGTCCAATCTATTTGCAAGTAATTTAATTATCTTTCTTCATTCTGTTGGATGTCATTCTATAGATAACAGAATCACGTCCTGGATCCATTTCAGCAATTGTGACTAAAAATTAAGAAATTCCATTTACAAAACTGAATTTTTTTTTCATACAAAAATTTATAAAATATTTAAAAAGTACTTACTGCAAATAGCAAGGAGAGAAAAGAAAAATGTAACACCAAACCAGAGTATTATGTTAAATATGACCGGATAATCGTCGGAGTATAATTTGGCTAAGTTTAAATCATTGGTCTATGAAACAAACAAAGTAAAGAAAATTGTTATTCAATACATACATTATTAAGTTATTATCAAATATTTAGCGAATGTTTTACATAAAAGGGGGAAAAAATATGTAAGTCACTTTATAACTAATGAAATCTATAACATAAAGTTTAAATACATGATTATTTATAAAATTAAAATAAAATATCGACGCTATTATTAATATTAATATAAAATAAACATAGTATAAATTATATCTTCCCTAAGTGTACAGATTAATTTATCTATTAACAAAAAAATGTAAATTATAAACAGTAAGAATAGATGAACTCAAAGACATTTTTACTTGCAGTATAACACACATCAATATTTTGTTTACCTCTAAATGTTTTTTATACGAATGTGTGAAATCATCAAAATGCTTTTTGAGATCGGGTTCATCTGTGTTTTCATTTGTCTTATTCGATATATCAAGTGTTTTCTCCTTGTTCTCCTCCTCTATTTGTGTTTCATTGAGTATTTTGTGTTCATTATTATTTGTCTGTTTTGTTAAAAATGTTAATTGTTACAAATTTTCTAACATCTATATAAATTTATTAATAATTATGGATCATGCCGATGTATTCAATAAAATAAAATCAAAATGGGTAAAATAAATAAATATATGAATCTATCCGTGCAATTTATTACTGATTAATGTTTTTGTATTCTACAATTTTAAAATACTATATTCCAAGTTATCTATAATAGTCATGCATTAGCTAAAAGGAATATATTTTTAATTAGACGAACTAATTAATGTCACTACTTTTTTCATAATCTTTATATAATTATTTTAATTTATCTTATTACTTTGCAGTAATTTCTTTAATAATACTAAATAATTTTGAATTTTGAATTTTGTAAACATTATGAAAAAAAAATTGACCAATAATTCTAATTCCTTTGTTATATTATATTGCATCAAGAAAATAAATATCCAGCTCTATCTATATCTACTACTTAATACCTCAATAATTTTTTCCTTGCTTTCTTCCTGTTGCACTCGATTTTGAGAACTCGAGTTAGTTTCTACTTTATTTGTAGTTGTTTCCTAGCAAATTAAATTTTTGATGTACAGTTTATGAAAAATAATATTTGTAGTTGTGGACTATTAATATCATGGAAAAGAAAATTTCTTCACAACTAAAGCTTATGAAATTAAAGTTATTGTTAGTAAATTTATTTATTGTTCAATTTTATATAAAAGTAACAAATCATTTAGTTATTAATTGTTAGTAAAGAATAAGTTTAGAAACGTTTCCAGACATGAAAAATAAAATTAGTTGAAGAGAACGATGAATCCAACTTGCTAACCGAATCACTAAATCCTTCCAGAGCTGAAATTTCTAAACCAAATATTTTTTCCAAATAGTGTACGATTTTGATAAATGTTAAGGAACAATTTCAATTCGAAATATAGAGTAAAATTAATTATTATAAGCAAGTTTGTTTATCACAGCAATATTATTTTGCTCTTAAAATTTATCTCAATGACTTGTTAATTTCTAAACTACAAAGTGAACATAAATTAAACCTTAGCAAACCAAATACTAACCAATTCATTTGGTTTATCTTCTAAATCCCTTTCTAGTCTTGCATTAATTGAACGAGTGCGACGAACTTGACTAGCATCATTGGTAAAAGCAGCGATCAAAACCTAAAAAGTATTTAATTACTAAGCAAAAAATACTAATAATACGTTTATACAAATATATATATATACATGTAAATAAATAATAAAGTTTTAGTAAATCAGTATGGCAAATTCTTCAAATGTTAATAATAATTATTATATTTTATAAAATGTTTATACGATACATACTTGACTTTTGTAAGCATCGATGAATGCTTTGCTAACATCACGAAGTGCATCATTTAATAAAATTAAAGCTTCTTTAGCAGCAATAGAATTTTTTCCGTGTACATCGTATACAGGGCCTAGCCCAGAAATAACTAACCAATAAACATCAGGTTTATTATCTTTGCTAATAGCTGTTGGAACTTTTTTCGCTATAGCACGAAGCAATTGTATTTCTTCTAAGAATTTACGATCTTCGTCTTTTTTCAAACTGAGGGCTTTCAAAGAAGATTCATCGATTAAAGTTGGCTTAAGTTCCCCAAGAGCTGACTGGCCGAGCTGAAATAAGACGATAAATAATACATAAGCCAAGTAACACGACCGTTGTAGTTTAATGGTAAAAAACAAAAAAAATCTTCAAGGCTCACAGCGTCAAGACCATCACCGAGATAAATTCTAACTAGAGAATTATCATTGTCTCTTTCTTCGAGTCGGCCACTCAAAGCCTGCCAAGTAGTTTCTTCGGCTTCATCGATATTGAGGGGAAAACTTTTGCCTTTAATAACCCCTAAAGATTCAACGCCCTCAACAGCAACGGCGACTACTGCCTCGGGTAGATTGAACGGATTGGTGATGGACATTCCATTCCACGACGCTCTCTGCTAAAGAAGCGAGAGATTAGCCTTGACTGAAAATCTTAGAATAGAGCAGATAATAATTTACCTGTTTAACGGTGAATCCGAGAGAAGCAGAAAACACTTCCTTTAAAAGGCTCTGGTCTATTTCTTTATTGCCTTTAAAAATGACACTGTCGGGCGTGTGCAGCAATACGAAATCACCGCTTGCTCGTACTGCGTGAAAGATAAGAGCAGGATTCATTATACGTTAACATTGGTGGTAAAACAATATTGGGAGAAGAACGAGAGAGGAAAATTGATCGTCGACGAAAAGTCCGAGTCTCGGTCCGGATGGGCAACGGAGTTTACGCGAAATCGAGGGATCGCGGACAAGTATCGAGTAGGATTGATAAAAAGAATTACCATAAATAACGAGACTGGCGAGTATCCAAGATAATTGAGCGAGCATTTTGCCTGCGGTTGTTGTATCACATGAAAATAAGGAGCTTCGAAGCAGAGCAAATCTCCTCGGACTCGAGCTCCGCTCCTCGAATCATATGACACAGGAGGCTCGGAGGCTCGCATAACATAGATCGACGGCCGAGCCCGAGTTTCCCGACCGGCCCGGGCGCCCTCTGAGCTAACCTCGAAACGGCCGCTGGCCAGGAGGCGGCCGAGGCCCTTGGCCCGCGGCCCGAGGCTAGGGTGCCACCGGCCGAGGGCGCTTCCTCGGGGGAGGGAGCTGGGGCCGGGGCGGCCGGGCCCTCGGGCCCCGAAGGGGGTGAAAGGCGGCCGCGGAGCGGGGCCGGTAAGGCCCGAGGACCTCGTTACCGGCGGAGCCCCGAGTCGGCAAAAGGAGCGAAAGCTTCGCCCTCGGAGTCGGCCGCGGACGTCGATGAGCTATTGATACCTCGTGACTCCGCCGTGACCGCAGTACCGCAGGCAGCAGCCAGGCATCGTTCCCTATCGATTCTCCCCGACTTCTGCTTCCAGGCGGTACTAACGCTTTTAGTCGCTACTGCTCTGGCGCAGCCCATAGGGAACGTTGGCGACGCCTCGACCTCCGTCCGCCGATAAAAGCCAGAGGAGGACGCGCGACCTATAAGCCATCGTCCTCGAGGGCCTCGATAACGGGGCTCCAGACGGCCCCGCGCGAGGAAGAGGTAAGAGAGTCTCCCGACGGCGCTTCCGACGAGGCTCCTCGGCACTGCTAAAGGTACACCGTGTCCTCGTTAGTGTTGCAGCGCTGAAGCTATGAGATACGAGTAGCCTCCGGACTCGGCTCTCGTGACAACGGTCTCTCTATAATTAGGCGCTCCTCGGCTTCTACTCCCCCCTGATCTCAACGGTCGACCGACCATGGGCTCGCTATTCCGGAGCGAGGAAATGACCCTCTGCCAGCTCTTCCTGCAGAGCGAGGCTGCCTACGCCTGCGTCTCCGAGCTCGGCGAACTTGGGCTCGTGCAGTTCAGAGACGTGAGTCCAATTGCTACGGTTTGCCTCCTTTTTTCTTCCTCCCCCCCCTCCTTCTCTTTCCTTGAACCTTTTTTTTCCATCTCGAGCCCGCCTATAAGATCTTTCCTCCCATCGAATTTTCAAAGGCCTCTGAGCGACTCGCACACGATTCTTAAATGCATCTTCAACTTGACCTTGAGTCCGAATACATAGCAGCAACAATTCTCTCTCTCTCTCTCTCTCTCTCTCTCTCTCTCTCTCTCTCCGTCGTGACTACTTTTTATTACCATTGTCGTGCTTTTTTCTTATTAAGATTAACTTTAAAACACTTTCCTTCGGATGCTTTCGAACAAAGCTTTTCTTATTTCTAAGACAATCAATGGTATTTCTAATAATTCCATATTTTGCTAATGTTCACCTTCTCAATGCTCGATGTTTATAATTGATAAATCCACAAAAACCCTTTTCAATTGTTCTTATTAAATCTTGAAAATCTTATCAATGTACAGCTAATGAATTCAGAATCGTTATTTTTATTAAATAATTAACTTTATCTTTCAATTTTTACAGTTAAATCCTGATGTAAATGCATTTCAACGTAAGTTTGTTAACGAGGTACGTCGTTGCGATGAGATGGAGCGAAAATTGCGTTATCTGGAGAAAGAAATAAAAAAGGATGGCATCCCTATGTTGGATACTGGTGAAAATCCTGAAGCCCCGCAACCGAGGGAAATGATCGATCTTGAGGCAACTTTTGAGAAACTTGAAAATGAACTCCGGGAGGTCAATCAAAATGCAGAGGCCTTAAAAAGAAACTTCCTAGAACTTACGGAGCTTAAGCACATCCTTCGAAAGACTCAGGTCTTTTTCGACGAGGTAACGAATCTAGCTTCATTGTTTCATTATATCTTACTAATTGAACCGGTTAGATTGACTTAATAATTAAATATATATATTAATACTGTTATTTAAAGCGTGGGCGACTTCATTGTAATATAATTTGAAATGGAAAAATTACAGAATCCAAAATATTGAAATAAAACTTTTCATAAATTTATTAATCGTGCGCATTTAATAATATAGTGATTTATACAATTTTTAATTTATATTAAAAGGTTTTGATTTCTAAAATTTTTCCATTCCGTAAGTGAGATTGATTGGATATTTAACAATGTAAATTACAATAATTTATGCCGTTTTATTGCAAGGCACAGCTGGTATATTACGAGGCTAACAAGGAAAATGCCAAATAATTAAAATTGTTAGATAAATTGATTTACATTAAAAGTACGAGGGCATAGAAGCTTGAACTAATTTTTATAGTTTATCAGTAATATTTCAGGCAGCATCTGTATTACGACATGTCACGATTGTTTAATAGTTAATTAGGTTTTTCAAAATGGCATTTATTTTTAATATACGAATTCATACAATAGTATTGTGTTACATAAATTGTGAATTTTTACCCGCTTGCTTGGTTGAAAAATATGCAAAATAAACTTACTGCCATTGTTCCAACATTGATGTTACTAAAGCTGATGAAGTGCTTTGTAATTTAAAATATTTAATATAAGGTTGCACAAGTTTTTTAAATTTATTTCTTGAATAACATATAGTTTTTGAACAGTTTGTCCGGCAGTTAATGCATGAATACAATTTTTTAAATTTAAATCAAAGCATATTTAACGATGGATCTTGCATTTTTGCCATCGTAGAACAGGAAGAGCTTCCATGGAGGCTCTTCCCTCTCAAATGTCGACGAATAACTTCGTTATACCAGTTTTGTTGAAAAAATATGCACACACAAACACGCGCGCGCGCGCGCGCGCACGTACATACGTGTGTATATTTATCGATCCAAAGGATGGAAAGCGAGTGTTAAAAGTGCTACGCTATTCAATACTCGGATAGAAAATGAGATGCTTAAATTAAAAATATATAGTGTTGTCCACACTGTGTGTTTTTATTACTACTATTATTATTATTATTATTATTTTTATTTATTTATTTATTTTTTTTATTCTATATGTCACTAATGATATTGTTCAGTGATTTTAGGATTTTTGTTATTTCTAATGAATTATTGTTGTCAACTAACAAGGTCACATAGTTTGTGGCTGACACATTTCACTAAGATCTGCCCTGTCTCCAGTCGCGTTTCATTTCTATTTTCTGGAGTAATTTTGCGTAATGATTTCGTATTCGGTTTATCACCACAGGTAATGTGAATATTATTTCCATGCGATTTTGGTTAATGTCAAAATTAACTTAACCCGTCACATTTTATATTCCAATTCACTCGATTATTTACTTTTAGTACACTGTTTTTCTTTATTTTTCATGTTTTTATACATGGGTTTCTAAAATGTAGTTTTTCTTCTTTTTTTTTTTACATCTTAATGCATGTTTGTGATTTCTCTTGCTTTGGATTTTTTATTAATTTATTTTATTTTTTTTTTTTTCCCCCTTTGAAATACGTATACCCTTTAAAAATTATTTGTGTAGATCTTCTTTTTTAAAATTGTCAGCTTATTAGTGTTAAGCTTATATTTATTTGCCTTATTAATTAATAATTATTCACGTTTCTTATTTGTTTCTAACACCGTAGAACAAAAGTATATTTTTTACGACATATGTCAATTTTCAATTGAACACGTTGAACCTTATTAATATTAATTATGTGCGCACTTAATTCTTTCATCTTCGCATTGATATTGGTTATATTTTTCTTTGCCTCTTTAATAATGCTTTAATCAAATAGTTTCTAGCAAGTCTTTACATAAATGGCTTACTTTATACAAAGTCTTACAAAGTAAATTGTTTGCGTATAATAAGGTAATTAAAATTGTGGCTCTTTAGGTGGCTTCTTTCTTTTCAAATTATTTATTCCCGATCACTTTGGTACACCGAACTTCTTTCTGCATATTTTTTATTTTCTAGATATACTTAGGCGCATATTACTTGCAAGCCGATTACGCATTTGTATTTCTTATTATACGAAGCTTTTTGATTATTCACACTATCGCTTTATAGTTAGTCTATCATGTCGAATATACAAATAGAAATAATTATTCTCTAATATTGTCAGGAGTTTGCTATGTAATTTTAGAGATAATAATATTTTGTTAATAAATGCAACCTTTAATCGACATGTCATTCTTTATTTATTTTATAATATTGTATTTAGCAAGTTATTAATGGAATAATCTCATCGCTCATACAACTAATATTACAATTATTAGCTATAAGCAATTAGTTTTAATATTTTATTTATTTTACAATGATATATAAATATATATATATATATAATAAATGTAACGAAGCTTGATTTTCTTGATGTGTTTTTTTTTTAATTTATTTATGGTTTCAGTAGCTTTGTAAATACGTTGTAAATAATATATTTGTGGTTACTTATTAGACACACTAATCAATCCCACTTAGCAATCTCAATTGCGTGATTAAAAAAAACCCTTTTTATTTATTTATTAAACATTTATTATGTTATTTACTTATGTTAAATAATCTATTTTTAGAGTGATACTTTAAATATTTTATAATTTATTAAAAGTTAAAAGAAGAAAAAAGAAAAAAAAAAAATAAATAAAAATAAAACAATGTCGTTGTTAAATTGCTGTTATTAAACATTTTAATAATATTTCAAATATCACTCGTTAATTTTAATTGTTTGTATTTTCTTTTCACGAGCTTTCACATTTTTTTCTGTCAACAATGCTTGATTATCATTATTATATCCAACACAAGTGAATTCCTAATGAAACCAACGCGCGTACTACAGAAGCGCTGATCGGGGAAGGTGACGCGAAAAGCTTTTGCCCGAGCACTTGAGTTATCATCGATCGGGAGCTCAATTTTCGTATTTCCTCCAAAGTTCCAGATCGTTTCTTCAGAACGCGGAGGGCCGCCGCTAAAGCAAGCGGTAGGCCAAATTCGAGCCGGTGAAGCGTCAATGCAGATCAATATAGAACACTCGCGAATCTAACGTGCCAAAGTTGGGATCGATCGAGGATGGGAGCAATTTACACCTCGGGGATAAAATCCGTGGGAGGGAGGGGAGCGTCGCCGTTGACGAATCGTGGATCTGTGGGAGCTAAATACGCCGCGCGTACCGATACTACGCTTATGCCCGAGCCATCTAAGCTCTGGTTAATAAAGCGGGCTTGAAGTCGGTCGGGGTTGGGGCGCGAGCCGAGGAGCCGGGAAATCGTGGTTTGATAAGTGACCGGATGGGCAGTAGTACGTTCCCTCGATCCTTCAAAATCCTTACGAAAAAACCTCCATGAATTTGGCCGAATTACCAATGAAAGAAAGAAAGAAATAAGGAGAGTAAGTGATAAAAAAGAGAGAGAGAGAGAGAGAGAGAGCGATTAAGAAGGAAAATGAGACAGGGCAGAGGCGGACAGGTGATGTGTGTCTGTTGGCAGGCTGAGCATGGAAGTGTCGTGTCGCAGATGGCGGACCCAAGCCGCGAGGAAGAGCAGGTGACCCTGCTGGGCGAGGAGGGCCTCCGCGCTGGCGGCCAGGCTCTCAAGCTCGGGTAATTAATTAACCACCGACCACGGCTAAGCACACCCCGACTTATCACCTAGACAACACCCGACACCAGCCCCAGTACCTGATACTACTCGCTACCGACGCCATTCCCACTTGTACGACCGCCACCCTCCCTCTACGGCTACCACCCCGCCAACACCACTACCAACGCTACCGATAAACACCACCGCTGTTACTACTAACATTACCAATTACTATTTACCACTTACCATTTACTATTATTATTATTAACTATGATTATAAATCACAAGCACGCACGCACGCACGCACGCGCCCCGAGACACGAACTCACACGAAATCAAGCACACTTCCGTACTACTACTACTACTACTACCACTACCCGTAACGATGCGTACGCGTCCACCGAGTCCCCTCCCCGCCTCTCCCGGGACTCGACCCGAGCACCCAGAGGAGTCCTTTACGAGCGCGGACCGGGCCTTGGCCCCCGAAGCCAGAGCTCCTCACCCCGAGCTCGGCTTGTGTCTCGGTCGTACTCGGGGCTCCGATCCTTCGAACCTCGACGACCCCCTTCCCACCCGAGCCTTCTGCCGAACAAGCGATCGAGGGCTTTCCAAGCTAGTCCGACTCAGGGTTACTCTCGTCAACTCTGATGATCTTACCTCCTGCCGCGCCTCACTACCACTGCACAAAATTCCCACACCCCCACCCTCCCCATTGCTAATTGACTAAACACGTGTTATCCGCCTGTTCTTGTCAGATGATTCAAGCGTCTGCTATAAAACGACGTCCCTCGTGCTGCTGCTTTCTCGTATTGGCGTTATTCAGAAGGGAACAATCCTATGTTTCGGAAGTCAACCTAAATTATGGAGAAAATACCCTTCTATAAGATTACTTAGATCATTGTCTTTTCCTAACGTAGCAATTTTTTTTTTTTTATTTCGATCGCAATCCTGTAAAGATATTGATTTCTTCTATGATCCATGACAAAAAAAAGAAAGAAAAAATTACATCCTCAATTTTGAATAAGGAACCCCAAAGGGTTCCGTATCAATGAAATATTTAACGTTCGTATCATTGCCGCATGCGTGGAAAGAAACGATGTTTAAAGTATTGGTAAAAACGAAGCCTTTATAATTAGAAGCGCGATCGATTCGCACCGTCGAAGCATAACTGCATTCAAAAAGTGCAAAGCTTTAACATCCTTTATCGTCCATTACCTAAGAAATGTTGCATCAGAATGCCATTAGTTGTTACGCAGCAATATAGCGCTTAGTCATTGGAAATCTTTATGTCCAAACGCAAGAAATCATAAATCACAAGCTATCGAGAGTTATATTTGAAAAAAATCTCACTCGATTTAATCTAATTCGCAAAGTAAGTCAGCAGGATTGTTAACAATTGTTGCGCTAATGGGCTTCTTTTTTTAGTCTCCGCGACTTTGTGCCATTCTATTTTGTCTGAGAATGTTTCGCCTCGATACTGCTTCGATCAATATAGGAAACCATTATTAATGTTTCTCGCTAGAGCTAGGCACGTATTAGAAAATTAATAAAGAAGTTTTCAATAGAATTTTTAACACATTACGGAAGAATTATGTTCTGCACGATTGTTAAATAAGAACCTAAATTTTAAACGCTACCTGCTTAAATCTGAATGCAGCATAGCTTATGCTGTACAGCTTGCGTAATATAATTACAGGCTTAAGAGACTGAAGAATCTTACTTTACTTTAGCACCGTTTTGCTCCAATCCTTTTTGTTACACGAATTTTTTGTTTCCCCCCCCCCCTCTCGAGGAATCGATCGGACGAATCATAAATTTCATCGCAGTATCTTAAGAGTAAAGTTTTTCTAAATATTGCCAAATTATTAACTGCAAAAGGTCATATGTATGTATACATACAAGGCCACTGAATAAATTTCTTACAATATTCTCATGGCAATTAAAATCTTTAATAATTAGGAAATAATATTTTACTTAACTGATTATTGATAACATGGCTGATAGAATAATAATATGAAAAACCCGATGAAATAAGAAAAAGATTTCTTTTTCAAAGGTGTAATTTACAAAGTTAAATTTAAATTGTATATTTTTATTTAAATTCATTAATTTTTATGCATTCCTCTTTAGGCAAGTCCATACATACGGTAAACTTTAAAGTTATTAAGACGTGTCTATTATTGAATCGCAAATCTGATTTTCAAGGCAGGGGGAGGTAAAAATTAACAGCACAAAAAGAATTGTTTTGTAGCATGTCAATCGTTGAAATAACAATTGGTCAATGTTTTTTAAATTATGTGGCTAATGGTAGAATTCCTAGTTAATACGTATCGCAGGTAGGATAGAATTTGTGTCAATAGTTTGCATTCATTTATGAAATAACAAATCAAAATGCCTTTGCTGTTGTCTGTGAAAAAAAAGGCAGATTTGACGAAAACGAAAGGTCAAAATAAAAGCCAAGTGTCTATTCTGTGGGTTGCAGCACCTGTACACCATCACAGAATCTCTCGGATCGCACTATAGGAATCCCCTCAGGCAAGCCGTTATCAAGCGTTATAAGCGTTTGCACCGTATTGTAATATCTGTACAATTTACTTATTGTTTCTTTTACACCATCAAAAAAAAAAAAAAAATTTTTTTTCTCTTTTTTTTTTTCTTTTCTCTTCTTTTTTATCTCTTTGCATTAACTTCACTTTGAATGTGCTGATTGTTTGCCTTTATTATAGTTGCGTTTCTCTGCAACCATTGCCTCGGGACTGGTTAAATTTCCATTCGTCGAATTTTCTTATTTGACATGTACAGTTTAATTCGAATGATTCTTAAAGTAGAGCTTATTAATTACGTCGCATTCTTGACTATTATTGCTGGCTTATCGTGCTAACGTTTCGAGCGAGATGTATTTTTTATAAATAAATAGCAAGGCTCTTATTTACATAGCAATTTATTTATTCGAGCACTTTTTTACGCATATATCTGGTTTTGAAATAAGAAATTTGACGAAATGAACGAACAAAGAGAAATTTGTAATTCCTCCCCGGAGAAAAAAAAATATTGGTTTTGCTTTTTGATCCCATAACATGCATAATGATGTTAATCAAGACGACTTGTCGTTTTATTTCTGTTTTTTTTTAATTACTATATTAAAATGGTGTTTTTTTTTCAAGTACCCGCTTATAATTATATTAATAATCGTTACAAGGTGCTTAGACCTAAAAAGAGTTTTAATAATTCCGAACTGTACGATTATAACTTGTTACTTTTATTATAAAAAAAACCCTTTTATCCTTTTATTATTTACGGAAGGAATTGCTGACTAAAAAACTTACGATATTTCTTATTAGCCATTATGAAAATTTTTTTTTGATTTTGTAAAAACAATTTGAACTCTGACCTTGCTTTTTTTTACTTTAAATATTATAATTCATTAATGGGTTCATTTTTTATGCGCGTTTTTCGTTGCATATATTTGAGCTATGAATGCAATAGACTTTTCTTGAAGATGAGTAGCAGTGCTTATCTATAGGATAATTATCGTGTGAATAACAAATGATGATGGTGTGGCCATGGGTATGTATAGAAAATGTTTTCATTCGCAAATACAATATTGATTAATAGATAAGTAGTTTTGATTCTCTTGATTTTCCAAGTATCGCTAACAAGTACCTTTATATTGTGCTTTTTATGTGAGTGACTGAAGCTTGCCGAGGAACTTTTTTGCTGAATAGACTCTGTATTTTTAACACATTTTTTTAGCGTTAAGATCTTCTTTTCTTCAACACTTTGATTTTTTGGAAATAAGTAAAATGAAAGCAAGGGGTGTTGATAATATTAAGAGCAATGCATTTTAACAATGAAAATTTTAACCGTTAATTATTAATTGAAAAAAAAAAAAAAAAAAAAAAAATCGAAGCGTTGTTAAGCCTTTAAGAGTCTCTTATGTAAACGAGCTTTTGTCTTTTAGTGCTAAATTTAGTGCTTTGCTATTACTGTTTTTCAAATATTTGTCTTAATTATTTACACCAACACACACACACACACACGCGCGCGCGCGCGCACACATGTATGTATATATGTGTGAAAACATTCGATCGAAGACACAAGTTACTCCACAATTGCGATTGCTTAAAGTTACAGAAAATGAAAACGAAAGTGGCCTAACACGAATGAGTAGCACCAGGCGAATAAAAAAGTGTATAAGTTGAGCAAAGATCGAGATTAAGAATTAAATGCAAGTTATTGTGTTTTACAGAATTGCGCAATGCTTGAATAAATCATTTCAGGTGTTTCGTAACGAGAGTTCACCGCTGGGTAGCTGATTTATAATGAAACATCATTATTTATTTCTAAATTTATTTTACAGGTGGCTTTACCCTAACAATAAGTGTTCTCCTTGCTATTTACACATGGTCGGATTGAGTACCTGTCGCGGCACGTATGCAACACGCATACGCGTAATAGCCTGACGCGGATGCGCGTATGGGTGTGTGCGTATACGTGGATCGGATCACGGGGACGGTGTACGAAGCTCGACCAAGAGTAAATTCTATGCTTGGACGAGTGAACGGAATCGCTCGCGAATCAATAATTAAGATCGACTCGATTAGTTTGGCGCATATGCTCATTTATCAGCGAGTGCCTTACACTATGTTCCCGATCGGTCGAGCAATGCTCTCTTAAACGCATTTAATTTAATTTAATTAAATTTCAATGATGTATTGTTAAAATAAGGAAAATATCAAATGCGGATGGGACTTTGTAATATTCAATGCTCCATTAATAAAGGGAAATCAAACGCGTTGTGATCTTTCCCCAAGTATAAAAGTCCCGCTTGCGCGTGCTCACTTTATAAATAACATTATGAAATTGGATTGGCTTGATATCATTGAATAACATAGATATTGTCCGCATTTCAATAAAACACTCATTGAATCGTTATGAAGACTTAAGCTGGCATTTAGTATTAATAATTACATCTTGTACCTGTGAACTGTAACGAATGCTGATAATTTTCTTTGTATTCGAATGAATATTAACGCTACAATTTATTTTAATTTGCTTTTCGTTGTATTTCAGTGTTGTTGTCGTTGTCGTTGTCGTTGCTTTTTTTTTGTCCTTTTCTTTTTCTTCTAGTTTGAAAGTAAAACCGTAATTTCCATTTCTCTCTCTCTCTATCTCTTCTATCCTCGTAATAATTTGAGTATCAATCCGGAGAAAGTTACGCTCGGGAAGAGTCATGAGATGATACCTTGTAAAAGTGCTCCATTTAATTACGATAAAATAACGCTCGATAGGGAAGTATTCTTGTTTCAATTTTCAAAAACGCGAGATTATCAATTAGATGGTATTTTAATGGCATTGGGAGTAAGCTACCGTGGATCAACAATGGATCGTTGCGAGTATTCTGGGCACGGGAGCGAGCACAAAAATATTGGGCATTTCGTTTTCAGCGAAATAGGAAGCAAGATAAGCCGGCTGTCGAGAGTCGAGTATCGTAATTAATGGATTTGCACGGAAGGTTGGAGCTTTGAGGGGCGAGAAAGCGGAAGGAGAAAAAGCAAGCAAGCAAGAGAAAAGGAAGAGCGGAAGCTCGGCTGGAGGGCCCACAACAAGGGCCGGCTTGTCGAGAGGCCAGAGGGCGGCTCTCGATGTTATATATATATATATATATATATATATATGTATATATACACACACACACTTACACACACATATATATATAAATGCGTTGTCAGTATGGACAATGGGTGGGTCTGTGCCGATGGGAGAGTGTGCGCTAATGGGGTTAATTGTGTCTTGTCTGTTGTGTGTCGTCAGCAAGAGCACGCAGGCTTGAACTCCACCGAGTCCATGACACGCGCATTGATAAGCGACGATAATGTCGCCCGCCAGACTGTCCTTGGTCCTGTCCAGCTGGGGTACGTACCACCGCCTTTGGTCGCCGAGCCGATCAGCTTTCGCCCGGGCCCCCTCGGCGACCCCTTGCTTATCCCCCGGAGGAGGCCCGTCGGTCGCCCCAAGCCCCCTTTCGTGGCGCTTTACCCCTCCGATATGACGGCCAGTGGATAAGCAAGGGCCTGACCGAGTTTTTTTTCTTTTTCTTTTTTTTTTTTTTTTTTTTTCAAATTCTTATACTTATTTGCGCTCAGAGAACGCGAGCCCCCGTTAAAATTGGAGGCTTCAAGCCGCGCCTTTATCGGTAAGAGACCGGCGAACTGTCGCGAGCTCTATGGATTTGATAATATTTAACATTACGAGCACGGCTTTCTCTGAACGCCCGATATCCTCGGTGAACATCGAATCGGTACATTTCTTTCTATATGTATACATCGTTTTTTTTTCTTCTTTTCTTTTCGTACACAATTATGCACAATTCCGGTTTTTCACTCACTTGGGGGTTTTTTCTTCCTCCTACAAGCGAGATATTTATGCTTGAGTTTATATTACTACTATCGACATCGTCATCGTCATACGTAATCATATATATATATACATACACACACATCATACATGTTTGGGATCTTATAATAATCCCCGGATTAGGTAACTTTTCTTTTAACTTGTTAGTGATCACCTTTGTAGTCAACAGCCGAATGATTCATTACTTTCTTTAGCTACTAATTTGTAAGAAACATTAATCTCAAGTGTCCTGTAAATATTTCTAACGATTTATAAAATCGTCTTAATACTGTAAGACCAATAACCAAGGCTAAAGAGTAAATAAGTTAACAACCTTTTTTATTACAAATTGGTTTTGGATCTTAGTTATTCTACGGCCAATGCGTTATCACCCCCGCCCCCCAATTTAATGTAATCTCCGACTAATGGGTCTTTTAGCTTTCCTAATAAATTTTTTAACGTTCTGAATATCTTTGGGGTACTAACTTTCAGCCGTTTGTTTTCAACGCCTAGGAGCGTTCTTTCAAATTTCTAGCCATTCATTCCTAGGATGCATCTTTTCCTTTTTTTAAGAGCTTCGATGGACTGTATCGAGTAATGCCTATCCATTGTCCACTAAAAAAAAGAGGCCATTAATGAATAAAATCTCAATGCGCGTGTGACTTGGGATGATTCGATAATCGTACTTACAAGTCGTAACATTTTCCCTGTGATCGATGCTTAATATTATCTTGTCGGATAAAATTTATTCGAAACGTACAGTTTGAAGATATTTTTTTTTAAAATCTATTACATTTACAATTTACCATTTATTGCAAGTGATAAAACCAATTTGTTATTATTAATTTTTTGCTTCACAGAAGAGTGTTTATTTCAAATTTTATATTAAAAATATACAAATTGATTATTCAATTGAAACATGAAAAAGATGCGCTCGTAGAACAAACGTTAAAACTAGAATAATGGAAATAATGATATTTATATTACCCATTTACAAGGAAATAACTTAAATAATTTAAGATTTTGATTTTGATATTATTTATTACAGGATATTATAATTCATTTTCATTCATTTTAACAGCAAGCTTATTAAATACATTACAATTTATAATAATTATGATAATTATTTTAAACTATTGGAAACAGTTTCATTTGAAATGTCACGCAAAATAAACATTTTTCAAATAATTTTCGAGAATTATTCAGGAGAAAAAATATACTTCAAAATCTTGGAAAGAAGCAGGAGATTGTAATAACATTTAAATGAAGTAGTTCAACGAATTTGCATGAGTTTTGAAAAGAGTGAAGTTTGTTGTTCAATGTATATCGATGCTAGGCTTGAGTTTTTATTAACAGTCAATTAATTTTTAATATTGTTAAGAAAGTTATTACAGCTTATCAAAAGTAATACGCAGAAAAATGAAAGTATTTTTTAGCCAAAACACTTAATATAAATTTATAATTTAACATTTTTTATTTCAATATGAAGCAATACTTTTTGATTAAAATGTTCATTTTTCTAAAGGTTTTGTTTATTGTATTGATTAATTTCTTCAAACACATTTTCATTAAAATACGTTTTTAAATTAATTATTACGAAGAAAAATTTGAAATACAGTCTTAGGGTTATTATATAATAAAAAAAAAATACTAAAGTTGTCTACTGTATTGCTTGGTACTTTTGTTGATGTTCTCCAGCGTTCAATTTTTAGCCATCATTTTTCATTTCTTTTCGATCTTTCTTTCTCCCTCTCTCTCTCTCACTCTCTCTTTCTTTCTCTCTATTTTTTCTTTCTGCCCGGCAATGTAGTACAACTGAATAATTTTACTACTTTTGAACATATTTGTAAAAAATTTCATGTTTATTTTTGATAAAAATGTTGAAATTACTTTCGAAAACAGCAGGTTATTTAAATTAAAATTTTTTTACGTTCAAGCAATATAAATTCGTGTTTTTGTTTACCGTTTATCAGAGCTTATAAGTGACGTAAAAAAATTAATAATTAACAATTTAAGAGAAGAAAATTTCATTCTATATAAAATCAAATATAAAATGCATTTTATAGAATATTTTTTCTTTTTAACATTTAATTTTTGTATATATTTGAACGTGTATTTGTAATATATATATATAATATAATATAATATAATATAGTATAACTAATCTAGAAAATACATCATTGTAAAATATGATCGTTTAATGTGGAAAAGGAGTGAGAGGGACAGAAAGAAAGGAGGAGAATAACGGATGGTGGGTGGGAATGAGCAGGGACAAAAAGTAAGTGCTTGGCTGGCTTGATATTTTACGTAATTTATTTTTGTTCAAAATAAAATAAAATATGACCATGGCTACAGAAATCATCATTCGGCAGCTCTAAATTTGAAGTATTTATAATTTTTATATTTGTCTGTTTATCCATTCTGATCGTATTATTGTTTCACTCTGTCTTTTTTTTTCTTATTAATTTAACAAGTCTCGCATGTATCTAAAAATTACCGAGACCCTATTTACATTTTTTAATGTATACGTAAAACGTATCGAAAAGGAAGAATTTAAATATTAATCGAGAAATACTTAAATTTAAAATAACTGCATTAGGAAAGCATTTTTAGTGTCTTTTTTTAAATTCTATTTTCAATTTTTTAATTTCATGCGTATATGAATATGTGACCAATTTTATTGGGTTTGTAAATACGTGATGCCAGTATTATCAAGTTTAGTTTCCGCTGATTGGCTTTAATAACAGATCTTCCTATTAAATGTCAAAAAAATGCGAATAACTCGGATTCGACAGTTCAGAAGGAACATTCCTATGACGTCGCTATGCGATAAGAGGAAGATTTCTTTAATTCAACTTAAAAAAATTGAAAGTTAGTGCATTAGAGTCGTTGCAGAAGAACTTGTTTTACCAGGAATACTTTTAAATAATGTTAATTGCACACGATTGAATAATTGCATTAGTATTAAAGAAAAAGTCGAGCTAATTTTTTAACTTAAGTAACTGCGCTTACTTTGTGCCCGATGCAATTCATAAATTAATGCTCTCGGTTTCGATGCAAAAATTGTGCGATCAATCCAAGCAGGGCTCAGGATCAAAAAGTTGTCTTCTTCGTTTATTAATTGAAGCGGTGAATTCGCGGCATCTCCATTATCGAGAAAGAACTGATCGCACCCTATGAGGGTCGCAGTTTAAACGTTAGCCACGAAGGGAAGTTGATTCTCGTAGCAATGACTAGCGCGTAAGTCCCTAAACGACTGTTAACTTCTTCGCACCTCTATTATTAACCCAAGTTATATTAAAACAAAGAAAAAAAAAAAAAAAAAAAAAGAATACAATCCTAATCTCTTAGTTAGTCGTAGTGCTTCCTTTGTTTCCTTGACAAATAATTCCTCCCCTAGTCGGTAAATTAACAAACCTAAAGAAAGAAGGAAGGAAAAAAAAAAAAAAAAAAAAAAAAAAAAACTAAAAAAGTCCTCCAATCACACGCGCCAAGCGCTGAAAGTCGACTCCCGATGAAAGTTTGTCTGTTGAACGTCTGCAGCTTCGTCGCCGGCGTCATACTGCGCGAGAGGATCCCGGCCTTCGAGCGGATGCTGTGGCGAGCCTGTCGGGGCAACGTCTTTCTCAGGCAGGCAGAAATCGAGACGCCCCTCGAGGATCCCTCAACCGTGAGTCCACCAGAGCCGTACTTTTGCGCCTCCGGGCAATTTTGCTCCGGCGGACAGCCGGGCCGAGGCTTACCCGCCGTTGTTTTTTTGCCCCAACAGAGCGACCAGGTGTTCAAGTCGGTCTTCATCATCTTCTTCCAAGGGGACCAGTTGAAGACCAGAGTGAAGAAGATCTGCGAGGGCTTCCGGGCCACCCTCTACCCCTGTCCCGAGGCACCAGCGGACAGGCGCGAAATGGCCATGGGGGTGCTGACGCGCATCGAGGACCTGAACACCGTGGGTATTCCCCAGCGGCAAGGGGTTGATCATTGGCAGGGCCAGCGGCAGCTCGATGGCCACTCGACCAAACGAATGCTTCGGCTTTTCAGGTGCTCGGCCAGACTCAGGATCACAGGCATCGAGTCCTCGTCGCCGCGGCCAAGAACATCAAGAACTGGTTCATCAAGGTGCGCAAGATCAAGGCCATTTACCACACCTTGAATCTCTTCAATTTGGACGTTACGCAAAAGTGCCTGATCGCCGAGTGCTGGGTACCGGTCCTGGACATCGAGACCATTCAATTGGCCCTGCGCCGAGGAACCGTGAGTACAATTCCGACCCTAGGAGAGCCGAGCAAATTCATTGACCAAGAGGGTCGTTCCATCAGGAGCGGAGCGGGAGCTCGGTGCCCCCGATCCTTAACAGAATGGAGACCTTCGAGGACCCGCCCACCTACAACAGAACGAACAAATTCACCAAGGGCTTCCAGGCGCTTATAGACGCCTACGGGGTCGCCTCCTATCGTGAAATGAATCCAGCCCCGTACACCATAATCACCTTCCCCTTCCTCTTCGCCGTGATGTTCGGCGACCTCGGCCACGGGCTTATAATGTTCGTCTTCGCCGGGTGGATGGTCTTGAAGGAGAAGCCACTCGCCGCCCAAAAGTCCGACAATGAAATCTGGAACATATTCTTCGGTGGCCGTTACATCATATTCCTCATGGGAATTTTCTCCATGTATACCGGTGAGAGCTTCCGATGCTGATTTTACTCCCGATAAGCCATGGCCGCTTCCGAGCTCTGTTAACAAGCCATTCAATGTCGGCCAGTTGTATCCCGCCTACTCGATAAACTCCATCGATCGCGAGCTTCTCAGTTGTCGCACCTTAAGCGCGAGCGTGTATTTTTTTTATCCCGATCAAGGGTTACGGAGGAGAGAGCATTGCCAAGCCCAGAGGAGCAAAGCATTGAATGGATTGTTGGCTTTTTGGAAAGGGGCCGAGAGCCCGATCGAGGAATACGAAACCAGAAGGGCCTGGAATCGAGGGGGAGGATTTTTAAGCTGCTCTTTTTGTTATTTCCTCGTAGGCTTTATTTACAACGACGTCTTCTCAAAGTCCCTCAATATCTTTGGGACCTATTGGACCGTCAATTATACGAGGTCCGATGTGATAAGCAATCGAGTGCTGCAATTGGATCCCACGACCGCCTACATTCAGCATCCCTATCCGATCGGGCTGGACCCTGTTTGGCAGCTCTCCGAGAACAAAATCATCTTCCTCAACTCTTACAAAATGAAGATCTCCATTATATTCGGGGTTCTGCACATGCTCTTCGGTGTCATAGTCGGGCTCTTCAATCACCTTTACTTCAAGCGCAGGCTCAACATCATCTGCGAGTTCGTCCCCCAAATCATCTTCCTGGTCTTTCTCTTCTTCTACATGACTCTGCTCATGTTTATCAAGTGGATCAAGTACGCGGCCGCCCACCCCGTCTACAATCCGGGTAAATATTACTCTCTACCTCCGGATGCCTCCTACTTAATCGGAGCCCATGCCTCCGCTCCTTTCTTTATAATATACAGAATCATTGGAATTGTTCGATTACCGAGGCTCCTCTTGCCTTCTTCTCTCGAATCGATCGTACCGGTTAATGTTGATTTTGTTTTTTGTTTTTCTTTAAATTGACCGCATCATTATTTGCCTCTCTTTTCAACAGACGTGACCACCAGTTCTTATTGCGCCCCATCGGTCCTCATTACCTTCATTAATATGGTGCTGTTCAAATCTCCAACTGTGATGCCTCCCTGTGACCCTTACATGTACGGGGGTCAAAGTGCTTTCGAGAAATTGCTCGTTATAATCGGTGTGCTTTGCATCCCATGGATGCTCCTCGCCAAGCCAATAATGATGATGCGAGAACGAAAGAAGAAACACATGCAGGTACGCGGTCAAAAAACGATTTAAATAATCGCTTGAATTCGTTAAAATTTTTTATTAAGCACTTTTGTGATCATAAACTACAATTAACAATATCGATTCGAGTTGAGACTTTATACATGAAGTTTCGGAGCAGCGACATTTCACGAGTATTTCTATTGCTTCCAAATATAACAATAACCTACGTAAAAGCGAATGCGAACTCACGCACGCGCATTTGGCATTTAAGAAAGCTTGTAGGGGATTTTGGACGAACAAAGGACTTGTATTTAATCGTAAATTAAAAACAAACCCTATTTACGGTGTTTTCAATTTTTACAAGGGGAATCTTTATTCTCTTAGCCGATTCGAAGTGCAATGTCAGGAGCTTAAAAATTCAAAGACAGAAAATTAATACTCACAATGACGTTCTCGGTTTTTCGGGGGAGTCCTTCAACCTGCGATAAGCTTCTCTAGTCGCGTTCGGCAATTTGTTGGGTATCGTATATATTGTATGAAAATTCAATTGCCTGATTCGTTTGAGTGTATTTATTATTAAACGTTATGGGAGGCGTAACACTGAGAATGGCTCGATTAAGAATTAGAATTGGCCGAAGGAGAAAAGGGGAGGATATTGAAAGACATTAAAAGACAATGTAATTAGCAGAGTAAGAAAATATTGTTGAATTCGAGCCCATTCTTGAACATATTACACTCATCTTGTTTATTTAACATTGCAAGTTGTTTTAATATTTATTGTTTACTGTTTAACTTGCCTCTGGACAATGTAACCTACCTTTGCTGGACGTAAAAAAAAAAGAGCGTATGTATGAATGTTGTTTAAAGGAATTAGAATAAGTAGTTACTCCGGGGCTCGGGGGGGGGACGAGTGGAAAATAATCGAGATGCTTTAAATGCCTCTTGCAGCTTAATAGCCACGGGACGGAGAACGGCGACATCGATGGCTCGGGGGTTATGCAATCGCAGGGAGGCCAGGGCTTGGCTCACAAAGAGGAAGAAGAGGAGGAGAACATGACGGAGGTCTTCATTCACCAGGGGATACACACGATCGAATACGTATTGGGAAGCGTGTCCCACACCGCTTCCTATCTCCGTCTTTGGGCCTTATCTCTCGCCCACGCGCGTAAGTCGCACCTCGCCTCCTTACTCGGGATCGATCCCCTGTCCATTGAGAGCCGGCTTTGATATCGTCGCTTCTGGGGAAGGGCTCGCGCGATTCTTTCTTCAGATCTAACTTTCTATTCGATGAGCCTCTTTCCGTCGCTCTGTCATCGCTCGGCCGACTCAACGGTTGTCTTTTATAAGGACGGGCAGGCGCGCGCCCGCTTTTGCGATTGAAGGCAATTTCAATGCAGGAGCGCACCTCGACGCGAGTCCTTTGCTCGATTAAAACAATAATCGACTGTGATACTTCCTTGCAGAATTGTCCGAGGTCTTGTGGAATATGGTGATGAAGAACGGCTTAACTCAAGAGGGCTGGAGCGGGGGAATCGTACTCTGGGCCATTTTTGCCTTCTGGGCAGTCTTAACCATTGGAATTTTGGTTCTTATGGAAGGTTTATCGGCTTTCCTGCACACTCTTAGGCTCCATTGGTAATTAAGACCTTCTTTTCAATTTAATCTTTCAACGTCACCGATAACTTTTTAAACACCGAATTAAATTCCATACAAATCGTAAACAAAATTTTTTTTAAACAAGATTAATTAAATTTTAATTTTTTCCAATCTATCTCGATAAGACTAACTCTTTTTTTCTTATTTTTAGGGTTGAATTCCAGAGTAAATTTTATCTAGGCCTGGGCTACAGTTTCACTCCGTTCTCCTTTGAAATTATTTTGGATGCTGCTCAGGCGACTTCGGAGGCAGCAGATTAAATTTAAAAAATTAGAGTGCATAGGCTTGAAATTTTATTTTGAAATTGTATTCGAAGAAAAAACTGTATTTACTGTTCTAACTCAATTCTATATTTCTCTCTATATCTCTCTCTATATCTCTATATCTCTCTCTCTCTGTCTGTCTGTCTCTCTTCCCTTACCTCTCTATTATAATTAACGCTAAATCAATTCCCGAAAAAAAATTTGCCAAACACTGCTCCGACATTTTCATTTTTGTTATTATTTTTAATTACTAACTATAATTATCATTTTTATTATTTGGCATAATAATATATGATTTCTTATTGTTAATTTGAATAAAGAAAAGAAATTGGGATAGAGCTTTTTCTTATTGGATAAATAAGATTATGATTTATAAAACCAGTGTATATAGCTATTTGTTGTAATATCGAATCAATGTTATCGTGAGTATTTAAAATTTTATTCGAAATATTCTAGATGTTGCAGTAAGAATGTGCTTATAATAAGGCCACAAAATTATATATATATATAGCTATTGTTATTACGTGTGATAATTAACAAAATAATGGCGCTCTATTTAATGTATAATTTACGCTGAATTATTCATGTAAATGAAATCTCTTAACATGTTGGAAAGCACAGATTGTAAATTTTAAATTAATACACACACACATATATATATATAAACATAGATACTTGTTTACTTGGAGTCTACTGTTTTTTCCACGCTTAATTTACAAAAATTCTTATAATTACACACACACACACACATACCCGCAAATATAAAGATATATATATATGTATAAATAAAGTGCAGATAAGTAGAGTAATATTAAGAGGAGCATTTTAGATCGAGCCAATTGTAACTGTCACGATTATTAATAGCTGAAAATGAGGGAAATATTTTTTTATGGGAAGGGGTTGCGATGGAATGATTTGTTAGATCCTCGGTGCGAAAGTAAATAAACGCGCGCGCCTGTTAGAGCCGGGAAAGGCATCGGCTTTGAAACGCACGCATCGTGGTAAATGAGAAAGTATCGAGATGCCCCTGGGGGATTGAACGGATCCACCCAATGGACCGATAGAGGAGAGGCGATTGGGGAAAGGCTCGTCTAAGTCGACCTCCAACTACGCGCGCCATCTGTAAATACCGCGTCTGCAGACTGTGTCCGTTAATACTGTCCGCGGACACTGGGGAGCTTCTTTGGGCGCCTATTCTCCTGATACTAGTTTAAGTGACCTTTCTTTATTCCAAAAGTTGAAATCTCTTGATTCCATTGATTGACCCGAGTATCGTGACTCTTCTGTACCAGGTGAAGTTGGCCGTTCTCCATTCGAAAGTAATCCGGATCCCTCGGCCGTTTGGATTCCCCGACGCTTATGGTCTTCTGGTATAAGTCTAATCAACCTCTGCTTTATTTCAGGGCGCAGAGTCTCCTCTCCTCTACGGAGCATTCCTTAATTTTCCTATTCTCCCAATACCAGTCTAAGCAACCTCTTCATTATATCAAAATTGATGATTTATGTGCGTCATTATTGAGCTTACAGATAATATAGAAAATATCCTATCGTCGCATGCCGGCAGTTGTACAGTAAATTCAAATCTTAAGTCGCGTTAAGCAAGTGCTGACGACCTTTTCATTTCTTCTTCTTCAACACGGGTTATATATATTGGGCGCGGTTACAAAGTATTAAGCCTATGATGAAAACGGCAACAAAACAACAACAACAACGACAATAATAATAATGATAATGATAACCACAGCAATACTTATAGTAGCCAAACTAAATGAAAATATTAAAGTAAGTTATAGAGAGGATTTTCCTTCACACTCGATTAAATTATATTAAATTAATTAAAACAAGTTCACGCTTTTACAATTTTTACAAATAACTAATTAATATCTCTAATGAATTTTGTCATTTTTTTTAATCTCAAAGACTTTGTAACATTTTTTTATCTTCTTGAATTAATCGTTTTCCAGTTTATTCATAAAAGTTTAATCCTTTTCATTAACACTTGAAAAAAATAGTGGAATTTTTTTGCAAATTTTTATGTCAAAACACACCAGTCAAGCATCAGTTTTACAAATCTGTAAAACATATCAGCAGATTATCTGCAGAAATGTAGTAAGACAACGTCCGAACATAATTGGTAATATATATTAAAAATAAAAACACAAGGTCTTAATTCTTCCAATATAAATTTAGTGAAAAATGTGAAGAGAATTTTACTTTACAATAATGTTTGATTACTTTATTATAATTACAGGTATACAGTTACGACAGGTTAAATCTACTTTCTTTCAAATATTAAGAATGATTTACATGCTCAAGTTTCGTTAAAAATACATTGATATAATATGAACGGAATGTCAATAGAATGATTTTTTTTTTTTTGTATAAAATTTATCACAAAAATCATACCTAAAGATTTTTTTAAAATTAATAGACACTCATATCCGTTAATGCCTCTTCCACTGTACATAAAGTTTGATTATTTGTAATTCTATAATATGCTAATGTGCAATTGAAATGCCATTTTTAATTTTTAAGTAAGTTTTAGTAACATTTATGCTTGAGCAAAAGCAATCTTATTCTAAAAATTATATTTATAGGCCTAACAACATTTGTATGTAAACTTTGCTCCGAACAAATATAATATGTGTAAATATAATTAATGCCGTAGCCACATTATTCATTTAGAGTAATATCTTAAAATACGTTAGAATTTAAATAAGCCGCAAGCTTAAATATATATATATACATTTTAATATAGTTATACGTTAATTAGTTATTAAATTCAATTACAATATTATCACATAAGATTGACAGATTTAAATGTTATAGCATACACGGTTATATTTTTTCGGGCAATCTATCGTTAAGAAATGAAATCAATATGTAGAAACCAATATTGGTGAATGCGCAATTACAATAGAGAGTAAATAATTAAATGCTGCAATGTTGAACAGAAATTAAATTAGGTAATTGGACTCAATTGATACCGATACAAAATAAAAAAAAATGCTTAAGCTCGCGCTTTTTAATTTATGTCAAATGTTAAAAAATCCAAACAACCCCCGGGGGAAAAAAAACTAATCGTCAATTAAATCGTACATTGGCTAATTGTCTCTCGGTTGCGCAGCATTTTCATTCATGGCAAACGATATATTTTTCAAGTATTATTCAAATGCTCGCGTACCATAGAATGCAAATTATATTTATCGAGTGGACGTTTAAGAAAATAATGAAAGAAATTTGAAAAAAAGGCCCTTAAAACGAATGCCTTGATATACAATTATTAACGACTAATGGAATCAAACGTTTATGAGCAATGCAATACATTAGAAATGCAGGATCGCGAATCAAATGGGTGATTAGGGGTAGAAAGCAACTGGTTAGAATTGAAAAAAAAATTCATCGGTCGCTGAAATCTCTAATTGAATTTAGGATTGGCATTTCGAAGCCTGTGGTGAATAAAGCAAGGTACGCGCAAAGAGAGAGAGAGAGAGAGGGGGGTGTATCCTGCGTAAGACAGTAAGACTCATTGTGCAGGGCAGGCATTTGTGCTCGTGGTCCCTAAGGACGGGATGGCGAGGGCTCGAGGGCCCACAGAGTGGGAAGCGAAGAAGACTGGGCCCCAGGCGTTGGAGCCTGAGCGATAGAGCCAGAATAAGGCCAACGAGGAGGCTCAAGGGCGCAGACTCCCTCGAGAGCTGGATGGATGGTCGTCGAGGGAGCGTCCGGTGTCCCGAGCAGAGCTGCTTCGGCCTCGGGAGGAATCAGAGGGGCGAGGGGCTGGGCCTGGGCTCGGCCTCGGGATCCTTCGACGGGGCCCTGGCCACCGGTGCCCGGGTCGGCTGCTGCACGAGGCCCCTGGGCGTCCCGAGGCAGGCGCAGAGGCAGACCGGGGCCTGGCAGAAGCTGCACACCCCGACCGGAAGCTGGACGCACATGCTCAAGCCCGCGGCTATGGCCACGTTCCTAAACAAATGAAAATGGCAAAACCGGGCTCAGAGCCTTCACTTCCACTCCTCCCCATCCGGGGGATCCCCGCCCGCGATAGCCTTCCGAGCTCATCCGGCCTCGAGATAGCCCTTGAACGCGCGGCGAGGCCTTCTCCAGCCGGAGGGAGGCCCTATCCCTATACTCGCGGCCGTAGGCTCGCGGGAGCCGAGACGTAAGATTGTTTTCATCAGTGGGCGAGGATCAAAGGCATTAGGGGCTGCATCGAGTAAAAAATTCAAATCCGTCCACCTTAGAATCTTTAGAAGCCCTCGAGTTATGATTTTTCCCGAATTTAAACAAACGACAAACCCTTAGCTCGCGCCTACGCGCTTCTAACTCCGGTCCAATTTGCCGAGCGGAGCCAATTCACGCGTCTGGGCACGAGGAAAAATTGGCGGCCCGGGGAGAGCGAGGCTCGAAAGATCCCGCGAATCGAGCCTTCGAGCCGTTCTGGAGGCTCGGGAACTAAGGCGGTCGGGCCGAATTGGGTTATTATCGTTGTCCCAGCTCGGAGGGAATAGGATCCGTAAGGGTGAAGGGGCTGAGGGAGTTACCTCAGGCGCTGATCCTGCCGCGCCTTTTCGAGTCTCTTGTCCTTGGCCCGCCGGTTCTGGAACCAGATCTTGATCTGCGTCTCCGAGAGCTTTAGACTGGCCGCAAGCTCGAAGCGTCGACCCCGGGATATGTACTCCCCCTTCAGGTACTCCGACTCCAGCTTGAGGGTCTGCTCGAGGCTGAAGGTAGTGCGCTGCCGACGAGGACGGCCGACTTTCTTCTTGCGCCTGGCCACTGCAAGGGTGAGGTTATATCATTAAAAGATCCGCTGGAGGACTCGTTGGCTCTCTTATCTTTATTGTCCTTTGGCCGATAGGCGCATCCCTTATGCTTAGGTATTATTTTCAACCGGTCGATTTGGGATCCTCGGATCCCGAAGGCATCGGTCCAGCTCGAGATCTCCACCGCAGGGTAGAAGAGCTTCTGCTCGCTCGAATTGTAAGCCTACATTGACTTCTAACCAAAGCCCCATTTTAGACCGGAGCGTTGGTGAAGCTGCCTGGTTTCTTTTTCTTTTTTAATTTTGCATCGGCAGCCGCTCGATCTTACAGAGGTCCGAATCTTACCCGTTGAAGATATTACGAAATGAAAATTTATCCTTAATCGGTGCTGGAGGAGGATATCTCTATCCGAAGGAGGATAGCGTCAAAGATCGTTTAGAGCAGATGCGAGGCCGATCCCCCGGCGGAGGCGGAAAGTAAGCAGCGCTGCTTCAATCTGGCAATTGTGTAACCAATGCTCGACCAGGTAAGTATTGAAATTAATATACGCCCAGGTAGCCGTTAATAATAGGAGAGGAAGAAAATCTCCGAGCTGGCGTTTTAAGGCTGCTGACGAGGGTATCGGATGATTAGCCAAAGTTCTGGTAATATTGGGTTTCGGATAGGCGCAAAATACCTCGGAGAAACCCGCCACCGCCGCTCGTTTCCGTCTCGGCTGACTAGCGCTGCGCATCCTAATTACAATATTGTGTAATGCGCCTCCCCCTCGATGCCGAGCTCGTATTATTCAGATTTGCCTCGCGAAACCCTCGAACTCTCCTCGCCGGAAAGCAGGCCGGGCATCTTCCTTCTCGGAAAACCGATACCTTCAATCCTTGGCGATTGTCGCCCTCCTCGGGGGCTGAATATTTCCTTACAATTTAATAAGAACAAAGTGGCGGTCCTATCGATAACGATGTTGCGGCCCTCGTCGTTAAAAACTAGGCTTAAGAAGCTCGAAACGAAACGCTTAGGCGTCCCTCCGCCAAGGCCTGCCTAACTAAGCGTAAGCATAATAAAACACTGGATTCTACACAAAGGCTCGAACAGTATCGTAACATCACTCGTAAAAAAATCGATGTACTCTCGACGCACGCATTTCCATGGGCAAAGAGCATTAGAGGCGCTCGCGCGGGCAGTGGACCAAAAAATCCCTTTACGCGACGCGACTTTTGTCCGCCTCCCCCAATAAGCGGGGCAAATCGGGGAACAATTAAGCGAGGAGCATTCGGGGCCAATTGAGCGTGTCTAAATTAATCGCGACAGCTAAGAGTGGCCTCTATTATTTCATGTTTTTTTTTTCTTCTTCTAATTCGCTGGGGCCACATCCGCGCGGCTCATTAATCGATTTGAATTAGGATTAAACACTTCAAACGGGGCTTAATAAGCTATTTAAGCCCTTTGATTATTCGGGGCCTGCGAGGGCTCCTAACATTGTTACGATTTTTCTCGATTCGTTTAGAGGCAGCTAATCCGTGATGAGTAATGCGAGGATCGGGGAAATCACGTGCAAAGACAAGAGTCTCCGCCAAGGCCGAGGTTAAAGCTACCGATCGATCGCTTTAAGGAGGGCACATTTCTAACAGATTCGCAACGCGATAATTGCCCCGGCCCGAGTACCTTTGCTTATTGCAAAATGATGATTCAAAGTGATCGATCGACGTATTTTCAATGGACCTGTTAGCGCGTGCATTTTCATGCGGATAAAAGCCAATAAAAAATGAGTCTCGAAAGGACGAAAGCTTTCGGGACAGTGGCATCCGATATTCAGGGCGAGAGCAGGATATTAATATGTATACATATATATATATATATGTATATTTATAAAAGTCTCCCCCGTCCGGGACAGGATTTCTGCATGGAATAATTCAAGATCCCGGAGTATCAACCGGCTCGTACTTACAATCGTAGGCTCGTGTATAGGTATAGATAAATAAGCGGTACATTGAGACGCGGCCAACTGCGTTCCCGTAATCTCGTGACAATGAAGTCCGCAGGAGGTGACGAGGCGAGAAGCTAAGCCGGCCCTGCCCTCGGCTCCTGGCTTTATGCTTGGTACGCACTTTGCGCTTCCCGACTATCTCCGGGCTCTTCCCCAGCGGAGGCACCGATCCATCCGCCGGGGAACTTGGCTCCGCCTCGCGGCCAGAGGAATTGAAAGGGCGGGGGAGAGTGAAGTCCCCCCCGGGGCCGAGCAGGAGGAGGAGGAGGAGGGCGAGGGGAGTAGACTTACGGAAGGCTGCGAGTCCGCTCAAGTGCTGCTCTACCCTGGTCGCGTGCTCGAACGAGCCCTGGAGATGGGAGAGCTGCAGCTGCAGCTGGCCCCAGTGGGGCGAGGCCGCCACCGGCCTCAGGAACAGCCGGGGCGCGAAGGCCAGCCCGGCCTTGGCGATGCTGCAGCGCTGCAGGGACGAGCTCGGCTCCGAGCCGGGCCGACTCGAGCTTCGGTCCTCCCCCTCGGGCTCCTCCTCGGGGCCCCTCCTGCGCGAGGCCTCCGCTACCTCGGGCCTCTCCTCCCCCACGTCCTCTTTATCCTCCTCGGTCCTGGCAGGCGGGCTTCCGGCCCTCGTGGCCTTGCTCGTCTCGTCGCACGTTTCGTAGATTCGCGCGAAAAATTCCCGGGGCAGCGATGGCCGAGTCTTCGTCGACAACGAGGTAAAGCACATTTTTGACATGTTATAACTTCTCGAGCTTCTTACGCATACGCGCCAACCGTTTTCGATTCCTATCCGTCACATTTACCTTTGCGCACGCAATCTATTGTTCTCAGATGCTTTTACAATAACTCGCTCTATTATTTTTTCTCTCAATTGTGTGGCATTTCCTCCTCCCCCCGCCAACCCCCCCCCCAGGCCCCTTTTTTTTGTCCTTCTTTAACGTTCAAATGCACTTAATTATACAATCGTGGTTAAGGTTTAGCTTAACTCGCGTAATCATTAACCCACGCAGCTGACATATTCCCACAGGCATTGTAAAAAGAATGCTTCTCTTTCTAAAATCTTGCAAATACTCGTAAAAATAACTTAACGACTGGATTAAACTGATTCGGTGTATTTATGCCCCCTTTCGAATTCCAAACCTTCTACTCGCTATTGATATTTATTCGAAGCGCTTGCGGCTTCTTATTAAGCATCTTTACTTTAAGAATTATTAACAAATTTAGGCGTTGAAAATTATCTCCGATCGTATGAATAATTTAATGTGGTTTATTCTTCCTAATTTGACTCTTGCGTTTACTCCGACTCATTACTGATTACGCGCTGCATTTATGTACGTTTTAACGGATTACGCCAGTGCTAAAACGCCATAACGTTTTTATTGAGATTTTGTACAACAAACATTACCTCACTGTAAAACGAATTTGAATTATCGTTTATTAAAGCCGAGGTTACCGTTAATGTAATTGATTAGAAGCACAATTCACACGAGCCGCAGGACTCGAGATTTTACACGCATGTACATGGATTCTCTTGCAAGTCGTACTTTTCTAGTCGTTCTTCTCTATACGCGTGCCTGGCCATACACACGCGTATATATATAAATATAAATGTATATATGGATAAGAGTAATAGCGTCGGTTTATGCTGGCCGGTACGGTATTGCTGCCGGTATCTTGGGTAACGTCGAGCGAGAGCTTTGGAAAAAGAACGGAAACACTGGGAAAAACGGAGAGCGGCCCACGAAGCGCGGATTGTAATTATTATGATTTAGTAGGCAGGAGCCGCGCCGTAAAGACGATGAGCGATCGCCGAGGCAAATCGTACGGAGGCTCGAGCGCGTATGGCCGTAGTCTGGCTTTTCTCGGGCGGCCAGGAGCAGAAAGGAAGGAAGGAAGGTAGGAAGGTAGGAAGGAAGGAAGGAAGCCCGCAACACGCGCACGGGATGATGATGACCGGTTCCTCTTCCCGAGCGCCAATTTGCCCTCGCCCCCGGTCTCCCGCCCCCCGTACGCCCGCTCCCACCCGGCGAAAAGTCTTTCGCCGTGGCGACACCGCGCCAGCCACTCCCCTCCCCCTCCCCCCGTAGTCCTAACGAGTCTTCTTTTTTTTTTGCCCCATCCTCGGCACACGGGCCCTCTGCTTTTCCTTGGGCTCCAGCTCCTTACGATCGTGCTCCTCCTTACTCTGATCCCGATTCAAACCCACGCCTAATTTATCCCCAGCCTTTGCAAGACAATGGAATTCGAATAATTCCATACGCAGCGAATCTACGATTGCACCTCTTTGCGCTGAGCATTTTTTAATTAGGCTTTAAAAATTCCATTTGAAAGCGTTAGGTTCCGTGACGTAAGATTGGATCGACGCGCAAGTCGTAGGCTGAGTTTTTGCTCAAGATAGATAATCATTTTTAAGCATTTTCACACTGTTTAAGAAAGGCGCGTCGATCGAGGCGCAATGTGTCGATTAGAAAAACTTAATCGATTCTAAATAAAATTGCCATATTAACGGCAAGGATGCAACTTGTACAATTATCGTGCTCAAAATGATGGCGAGAGGGGAATTAAATTAATATTATTTTTACCGTAATATTACAATACTTAGTTTGATGGATATTTGTTAGATCGTAAACCCATTGTTTGGACGTTCTATACATGACAAAATAATACTTAGCACACATGAAATGAAACGTCAATTCAATACGAAATTTTAATAATTCAATATTAAATAAAAATATTTTAACGAAGCATTGCCGCGCACAAAAACGTTGGTACAAGTATCGTTTAGAATTTTAGCAGCTTAAGTGCTTTACATTTGCAAAAAAATTAAAATGAACTTAATTCATAATATTTTTAGCCTCTAGAATTCCCATTGTAGGACAAGTGTTTTGCATGCATATTTAAATATGAAAAGATCTTAATTTTAAAGGATAATAGGCCCGCGGATAAATGTTATTGCTTATAAAGCGAAGAAATTATCAATTTAATAAATAGCCCAAGGTAAATGTTAATTCAAAATTTAAATCAACAAATATCAATGCACTTAACAATATTCTTAAAGTCGATGATTAAATGGCAACGAGAATAATTCAAGGCACAATATAAAAAGGAAAAATCCGGCAAGACGTTTTTACTCATAAGTATCAGAAGGAATGGAAATAATAAGCAACTCAGCCGATTGCGGCTTGTGAATACATCCGTGAAAATTAAAGGTATAGCCGATCTGTATTCTAAAGTTGCGCGCGGTATTAGCCATTTCTCCCCCCCCCCTCCGCATTTCCATGTTACAAGAAGAAGATGCTGGAGGTTTAAAATGTATTTCACACATACATAGAAATTGCTTTAACAGACGGTCACTACAAACGTATTCGAATTACTTTTTTTCTTCTTCGTTTTTTTTACCCTCTTACATCGGATATTCGTAGAATAATTATTTTTCCCATGCGTATTAATATTGGCAGGCAGAGCTTCTATTTTTATGCTACATCATCCGTGCCTTGATGGGATAAATTAATCGCTCGTATTTACATGTGTTTTCAAACGTTCAATTCACAATAATAAGCTTTAATAAATGAATATTATATCTATTATTCGAGGCAAAGCTCATTAGTGTTGCGTTTCAATGAGAACGCGATACCATATATAACCGGATTAGTACAATTTCGGCAACTCCGTGCCTTTTAAGAGAGAAATATCTCTCTTTTTCTTTTTCTTTTTTGCAGCAGCAGCAGCAGCAGGTTCTTTCCGAATCGCCCTTGTCAATTGCGGCGGGTCAGTAATGCCCCGGATTTGCAAGCCTCGACACTGCACGTGGACCAGTGCAGGCCCAGTGTCGCGGGTGCAATTTTTCGCACGCCTTGGGAGAGTCGAATTCTTTGCAGGAACATTGAAAGCGACGTTGAGGGCGATCTTTAGGGGGGTTGGGGGAAGGACGTCCGCCCGGGGTAATAAATCGTCGACTGCAGAGGCCGAGGTCGCGGTGCCCCGGAAAAGCATCGCCAGGCTAAGATCGGAGGAGCTTCGCGGTCGGGGCCGCGGCTCGCTCGGGCCGGTAAGGACGAGCGGATCGGTCGGGGCCGGAGCCAAGGAGGCCGCGGCCGATTCGCGGGGGTGGGGTGGGCGCCGACGGCGTGCGCTGCTCCTGGGGACGGCGATCCGAGCGCACCCCGGGGGGGGGGCCGAGAGTCGCGCGCACCCTCGGCATTCGCCACCCCCCGGGGCGGCCTCCGGTCGGCGACCCGCCCGGCCAATGGGGCTCGAGGGCCCTCGCCGGCCGCGGCCAATAGGGCTCGAGGCCTCGTCCCCGGCGGGCTCGCGGGCACGGGGACGAGGTCGGCCGGCCGCGATTCGCCCGGGTGACTCCCCTTGTCGCTCCGCCGGAGCCTCTCTGCCCTGGCCGAGGGAGGCGCCCGCCCCCGCGCCCGCGGCCCGCTCGCTCGCGCAATGATCGTCCCGCGGCTCGTCATTGCCCCTGGGATTTTTCCGGCGGTGGGCTGCCCGCCGGCCGGGGGGGCCGCGGTCCCGGGCACCGGGGGGAGGAGGTTTCTCGCGGGCCATTGTTGTGGCCAACGAGGCGATAATTTACGCGACTCAGCGTTTCAATTGCGTTAATTCGGCTGCGGCCTCGCGCCGCCAACCCCACCCCCCTCCTGACTCCGGATCTCGCCCTGGCTAATTTTCCCCTCTTTCCTCTCGTTGGCTCGTCCTCGACGCCCCGAGGCCGATTCTGCGTCTTCCCTCGTATCATCCGCTCGGAGAAACAAAGCTCCGATAAGGACTCCTCCTATCTCCACCCCTCCCCACCCCAACTTCTCATCCTCTGATTAACATCTTTCCGATAAATCCATTTAGCTAACCTAATTTTACGGTTAGTTCGGACAAATGACAAATTGTATCCGGGCCCTTAACGTCTTACGCACGTTGGACATTTATCGAGAATCCTCGGCTGCATTAATTTTCAAGGCGCATGTTGGCATGCGAAATAGTTGTGACAGTTAAAAAAACTGCAACTGCTTTAAGATCCGCTCGAGTATCGGATTAATTTTTTACTTATTAATTTATCGATTTTGCGATCTGTGAAATACTCGTTATCGGTTCTCCCTTCTTTTCGCTGGGGAGATCAAATTCGATTGTAGACATTGAAGTGGCGTCAATCGTTTGTCTGCTTATATATTTTTATTATGTCTAAATGTGTTTGCGTATCTGGGATTAATTACATAATTGCAAATTAGAGCACACGTTAAAAACTTCCTCAACGTGTAATATTCCATTGACAAATTTCCGATATTTTCAAGATTACAAGAAAACTTGTCTCGCAAACTTAACGACGATTTTTATGACTTTTACCATAAATTATATTTATCTTTTTTGGTAATAAAATTTTGAATACGTTTTATGTAACTTATTATTAATAATGAAACAATAATGCTAAATGTGAGGTGTTTATCTCACATATACCTATTAACCTGTAGTGCAATTCATCAAATTTTCAATAAATATTTCTGCAAAGTATTTATCGAGTTAGTTTACAAATTATACTGCGATTAATATGCACTATTTTAATTAAGTGGGTTCGTTCAATTACATTGAATAACATTAAAATAACGCTGGTAAAAGTATTAAAGAATAATGATTTCAGAAGAGTATATTTTTTTAGTAAAACATACAAATAATGATATACGGTAATATAATAATTACAATTGTACTTAAATATATATATATGTGTTTGATATATAGATAGTGTAATAATTTACAACATCGGTATTATTCCTCGACGGTAGGGAACTAATGAATGTCCCCGCGCATCACAATTTCGCTCATTACGTTAATGATTAAAGTCGTTGTTAAATCTCGATTATATTGCTGTCTTATATAGTTAACGTGATTGCGTTTTCAGTTGGCTATGGCTACGAAAAGTAAGTATAATGTTCTACGGCGTGTAATCGATAGGCTTAAGGCAAAAGCAGGTAATAACCGCTGATCGCGAAAACAGGAAGGTAGTACCGAAAATGTTTTTTTTAAAAAATGTCGGCCGGCAGCCGAGTGCGTGAGCGCGCGTCGATTGTTCCATTGGGAGGCTCGACAATTACAGAAGCGTCGACGGAGGAGTTATTTAGTGGAGGCCGCGGCGGCCGACGATCAGCGGAACACCGGGAAGGAGTAGGCGAAAGCGACGAGATTCGCAATCGTGGCTACTAACGCTCGAGCCTCGAGGCGCATCGGGGGAATAACGAGGGGATCGGAGTCGTCGCCGGCGCAGCTCAAAGCTCGGGCCGGAGTCGCGGTGTCGCGCTAAGCTGTCGGGGGGGAAGGGGGGGTAAGCGAGAGAGCAAGAGCGCGCCGCTATCGGGAGCCGCTCGCTCGGCTTAATTCGGGCTTTTATTAGTAAAAGCCGTATCGTGTCCCTTTGGCGCAGAGGATAGCGCGTTGGACTTCTAATCCAAAGGTCGTGGGTTCGATCCCCACAAGGGATGGTGGACTTTTTTTTTTTATACTAACGCTCGCCGCCTGCTTCTCTCGGTTACGGGGCCGGTCTACCTACCCCCCCATGGCTTTTGTGTTTGTCTTTTTTTTTTTTTTTGTCTTTTTCTTTTTTTTATTCGTACGCGCGTACGCGTTGATTTCTCGGCTGCGCTCACACGCCCGTGCATCTACATGGAATTAAGAATAGGCAGGAGAATATTGGCTGCTTGGAATATCCGCTCTGCTCCCGCATTGTACTTCCTTCTTTTCTTACCGAACCGCGATCCCTAAATAATCCACTTGTTTATTCGTTTATTACGTAACGGCTTGATAGGCTTGATAGCTTGAAGCTTAAGAGCTTTACCTTTAGGATTGCACTGACATTTTCGTAAATTCTATGGCTGTTTATAAAATTGAACTCAAATATGTCCTGAACAAAATGCCTTTAATAACAATGGATTCGGATAGAGATGGATTGATTTTTTGAATCTTAAATTAAGCTTAGGACAGACGCAAAATGGTTCGTCCATTGTTTAAATTTATGTTCCAGGGTTTTTAATACTCCAATACAATCGTCATTCAAAAACATTGGCATTGTTTCACCTTCGTAATTAATTAATATTAAAATTTACATTTATACCGAAAATACAATGCAAAATATAACGAATTGTGCATAAGTAAAGTTATTTATACTACCATTTAATAAAATAAGTTCATTGCTTCTTAACGCGAAAACGAAATTGAAAATCCTATTATTAATTAAATTAAAAACATTTTCTATTAAATATTATAGTTTTCTGTGCTTATAACTATATAATTTGCAACCTTTATTTTAGAATACTTACTATACATCGAGGATGAATTAAAAATAAGAAGATTTAAAATTGTACTGTAAATCAACAAGGAAGAATAATGTAAATATACTCTTATTGAAATTTTGGAAAGCTATAGTCACGTTTAATTTTATTTAATAAAATTTTCATGTTTTATTATCAAATTTATTTACAATTATTATAAAAACCCCTATGAATTTAACATACTTATTTAAGCATCAATTTTATAATAAATATACAGTTTAAAATCCGATTAATTGAAACAAATTAAAATGCGTATTTAGAATATTTACATATTAAGCCTATCATGATATTAATACCATAAATAAACTGTCTCGGCAAAATGTTCAAAAATAGTTTATAATTAATCCGAATCACAAATAAAGAATAAATGTATATTATTGCATAAAATATATTATAATTATCTTATTGAAATAATTTTCTATATTATTAAAAAAAAATGAATAAATTAATAATTGTTTAATGTCATTTTATAATGTGATAATACATAAATATTGTAAATAGTAATCTACGATGTGAATAGTAATAGTCGAAAAAAAAAAGAAAAAAAAATGCCGATCCTGCCAGGATTCGAACCTGGAATCTTCTGATCCGTAGTCAGACGCGTTATCCGTTGCGCCACAGGACCGATTTATAATATTTAACACAATTTTCAAACATGTTGAGATGAATTTTATTTTATATATTATATACTTTTTAACAAATATATTTTAAGAATAATTTTTTATTTCAGCGTGACTTCTAAATCGATTTACGCTTTTATAATTTTGTTAAATGAAACTTATTTGTAACTCTGTTTTTGATAAATTATTTATAGATCAATGTGGTGTATTAAATTTAAATGCAATATTTTTCGATATATACAGGAAAATAATAAATTTTATTTCAAGGGACTTAAAAATTAATATTACTTATAACAATGCTACTACAATATACTTCTCTATTATCAACATTTTTTTCTAAAGCATATGATAAAAAGTATGTATGTATTATTCATATGATTAAAAATTCTTGTTTCTTTACTTATATGCAATTTCAAAAATGTTATTAGTATGTATATAATATTAACAGTTAAAAATGGATAATTTTTAAGAATTGTTCATATGTTTTTTTTTTTTGTACAAAAACTTCTAAACTATTACTTTATTTCAGGATGTACTCAACGAAAAATTAAATTTAAATGAATCATTTGAAGTTTGTGGATTGTTTGTCACTTTTTCTTGAACTTCTTTAGCATCATTTTCTAATTTTTGGTCTTTATTTGTTTTGTCTGTTAAAAAATGAGCTTTCCTTAAAAAAGATGATTTTTTTTCACATTTTTTAAGGTCACAGGGAATAAATTTAACAGAAGAAGAAGTCCTGCCAAATTTCTTTTCATCTTCTATCATCTTAGATCGATAATCACCAAAAGTATTCCTCATTACTTGTCTTTTTTTTATCAACGATGCATTATTGCTCTTTAAAACATTTAAGCTCTTTGTTAAATTATAAATTTGTTTCTCTTGAAGTTTTGTGTCTAAGAGGCCAGTTTGTAAGTGCTGAATACACCAACATAATTCAAGTTCAAATTGATCTTCTGCTTCCGGATTTAGACCGCTTAGAGTTGTTCGAGGCTCTGTACTCGACTGTGATGTAGATGCTGTAATTTCTTCTTTTTTCACAGGTTTTAATGATCTTTGAGGTGGAACTTTATTACGTGACTACAAATAATTAAATACCTTAATATTTTTCCTTTTAATAATCTTAATTAAAGATTTATATTTTCCGTGAATAGATAATTGCGAAAAAATTAATTTAATTAGTTAATTGACAATAGATAGTGAACAATATTAATCTGTATAAAATGCATTTAAAAAAAAAACATTCTCGCTATTCTCGAATGAATTCAAAGCAAATGTAAACATAACCTTGTCAATACGCATGGAGAAATTATTACTCTTTTTAAATAAAAACCTTGCCTCGAGTCTATACTTACTAGCTTTGATTTAGTTGGCATATTTATTTATTACGAGTAAAAATCAACCAATGCTCTACTCTGTTTAAATAATAAATTAACGCAATATCCTTTATGCTTGCATTTGTTATGTACGAGTACACTTTCGTATAACATTTGCTTACTATTGTGTATTATTTGATGTCAAGCGAATAAATGCTGCACCTTCACCAGTTGTACTGTTGTACTTTGCACTTGTATTTGGTGTACAGAAATTTTGTACAGTGTGTATATGTCAGAATCCGAAGAAGAGTAAGCAGTGCATAAAAACTGTAAAAAGCATTTAAAATTTAAGAAAAAAATTAGCTATTCATTCTTTTGCTATTAATTTTTGGTTATTGGCGTTCACTCGTTAAAAAGTATCCATCTATTTATTTTCAATTTCGTAAATTATACTTAAAATAGAGACATACAGACTCATACCATTATTTAATAGGCCTAAATTTCGTTGTATTTGAAATATTTTGTAATGGAATTTAAACAATGTCGCACAATACGTCATTATTCTGCAGTTTATATTGGATTGTTTATTTTGTAAATTACTATTTAGTACGCGCTGCTTTAATAAAACAAATTTTTCGGAATGGTTGAGAATGTGGACATGATAAGAAATGAGTTTGAAAAAATCAAATCTTCGTGAGAATGGTTTCAGTTCTATCTTTAAAAAATAAAATTAGTTGACTTTATGCTAATTAAAACACCATTAAAGTACAAAAAACAAATTAAGTTTACTCCCAATCTTTCTATTAAAAGATCACGAAATTATATCCAAACTCTATTGTCATCTACTCCATAATCAATATAATCGATATTTTTATCATCGCAATGAGCACAAATTCTTATATTGTAAGTATTCTAATACATAAAAACAGCATACGTAAATTATATTTTTATTTTTTAAAAAGATTGAGACAACTTTCAGAAGCAACTATATGAAATCAAAAGGTCCATTTAAATTCTCCTAAGGTCCATTTAAATTATCATTTTATAACTAAAAAAATCCTTGTAATTTCAACATTTGACTGAACTATATCTCGTTAAAATTATATTTTAATAATATTGTACAATGAGTAATCATTTGACAATGAATATATAATTATCCAAAAAAAAAAACTTCAAAAGGATTTAACTATGCGTCAAAGATAAAATAGTAAATATTAATTTTGTTGTTTCGGTATTTACATAATCTATTATACATGGCATCTAAAATTTCAAAGTAATATCTCCTTTTTTTTATTTATCTACTTTATTTTTTTACAGCACATCGTTGTTTAATATGGTTCCAAGTAAAGATTACATATGTATATTAAATGTAATTAAATGTATTATATGTATAAAATACAAAATATAATATATAAATTGGAATGGAATTTTTAATAGGCAAATACGATCGTTGATTTACAAATTATTTAATTAATTACGAAATCGACTAATTAAAACAGAATTAAATTATGACCTTATTTAGCGTGGTTGAAAAAAATTTACTCTCACACACTCAAATACAATACTTAACTTATGTAGAATGAAATCTCGAAGTAAAAATTATTGTCGTTTTTCAAGATAAAGTGCATGATAAGTATCGATTAAAATATTTAAACAATGTTACTTAATAAATGCGGGTCACCACTTAAAAGATTTACAGATAACTTGATATATTAATGATAAATAATATGCCGAATGTAGAATATAGATAAAATTTTTGGCGATCATTTTACGATTATATCTAAAATATTGTCACAATTTTAGATTCTATCAGATTTCGTCAAATATCACCTGAGTTCTTTATGAAGTGAAACTCTTAGAATATGAATATTGAATATCGTTAGGCAAAGGAATCCCTTCACAACAAAATAAAATTTCATAAGAAATATATATATATATATATTTATATATTTATATATTTAGAATATTTATATATATATTTATATATTTATAATATATATATATATATATTTATATACTTTTAAGTTTGATTATACATTCCATGTGGAATTAATTTTTTTATCAATTACTTTAATATATTTAATAATTTTATAACTCTTAGAAAAAAATTAATGTAAAATTAATTAAATAATTAGTATGAGTATTATTTTAATTACTTAGTTCTAAAGTTAATTACTAAGTTAGAAATTATTGCCACTGTATAATAATATCCCATGAAACCTTCGTCTTTGTTTATTTTCCAAAATAAATCCTAATCAATTTTGACGCTCAAATATTCCAATGATTCATTTTATCTTAATTTTATAGAATGCAGTTCAACTCATGATCCGATAAATATACATATTGTATACGTTATAAATTTAATAATTTGTATTATATCATAATAATCTTTATAATTAAATTAAAAATATTCAAACCTCGAGCAAAAGTAAATTTAAATTTATTCAAATACAAATTATTACACAAAGATAAGTATTCTAAGCGTAACGCATTAATATTTAGAATTTGTAATCATTCAAAATTTGATTAAAAATTAAAATTATTCAAAATTTTTATTCATGCAGTTTTAGATAATTTAAACAAATTAAATAATTGAGGAAAAATGATTAGGATATATTAAAATATTGCTTTGTATATTGAATTAGAAATTCAATTGGAAAAGTCGTTGAAGCATTACTGTTATAAGATTTCTTCAAATAATGGAAAAAGACTTTTCTTCTTTCTCTGTTGTTGTGTAAATTTGCATTTGTAAAATGATTAAACACATTTATTATTACAATCAACATTTTCAAAGTACCAACTGTAAAAATAATTTCTAATTCATAATTAAATATCAATAATCTATTTATAACTTTAGTAATGAACGTAATAAATTCAACATTCAAATTTTTCTTTCCAATTGACTATTTCATATCTATCTACATGTCATTCTTCTAAAATCTTCTAATTCTTCTAAACTAGGAAATATCTTAATTTTAAAAATACCGGTATTAATTACTAATGAAAAATTATGAATTTGTACCAAAGTCTTATTGAAACGATGGTACACTTATTCTACAAATTTTAAAAATTACACTTCAATAAGATGTAAACTTTCAATTCAATATGGCAATATGATCAATACAAACGATTACGTTTACATAAAAGATATATTGTATTTTAATGTTTTTATCAAAATTAAAATTGCTTATACTTAAGTAATATAGCTTTAAAATAAAAAATATAATTTCATTGATATGTGTGTATGTTTGTGTGTTAGCGTGTTTTTGTACGTATATATAAATTCATTAAAAACAATTTTTGGAAATGTGTTAAGCAGCTTTTTAATTTGTAAGTAAAACATGAAAAGAACAAAAAATATCGTAATAAATAATTTTATAAATAAAGAAAATCAGCAATTGAATATCAAATTAATGTAAAAGCAAATATATTTTTATTTAATTCATTTTCAAAATGATTGCTCGTAGAGTATTATACAAGCTAGAGAATTTTTTTAAGTTCACATCGGAGGTGGATATTTCTTTCACTAATAATATGAACATACATACGCGTATAAAAAGGGCTCATTTTTAAAAATATTGTATATACTATATATATATATATATTTATATTGTGCTGCATAAAGTCATCATGTGGATACTTTTGATTCTATGATAGAGAAACGAAAGGCATTTTTACATTTATTAATCTGTGATTTAAATTTTCTGAGTTACTTGCTCTGTTCTGGGTTTTCCTGTTTGCAACGAATGATTGACCCAAATATATCTTACCTTTGCACTTTTTAGATTTAATCGCTTACGTGTTACAATTCTGATTCCGAACCTGCATTACATCACAAATAAATGATAACATAAAATATCTAATTAGTCATGTTCAATTAATTTCATTTTATTAAAACAATGTAATTTCTGAAAATATAATTATATTTTTTACCCTACTCTAATATATATATATATATGTGTTACATGCAGAAGACAAATTAAATAATAACCTACAACAACAATAACAACAGAAGAGATAAAAAACAACAACAACAACAACAATAATATTAATCTTCTCAATAATAAAGAAAATTAAATATTTAATTTTAAGAAACACAATGTAATGTTTAAAAAAAATCAATAACGATCCATAGTACTTTCAATTTAAAAGCAATTCAATGCGTAATTTCAATGTCATTCTATTATCAAATTATGTAAAAAGATTACAATAAAATGAGTTTGAGACTCGCGTATAAAAATAAAATCGCACGCATCAGTATAAGTATGATTGCAAGATTAAAGTTGTTGGTCGCGTAAAGTCGTTCCCTAATATAAATTAAAGGCAAACTTAATAGGCAAATATATGCCGAATACGGAGAGCGAATAAGCTGCTGGAGTACATATTCCCGCATGCGTAAATTTGAAAGTTTTTAAATTTTAAGTAAAATTAAATTATGGTACGGAGTACCTTACGCATTGCCATTAATTATTAATTAAATCAGCCGCTACTGAACATTTAACGTCCGGTCAACGGTAATATCGAGTGACGCTCTCTACGTCCGCCCCCAGGAGTTTTATCCGAAGTTTTACCATTTCTAACATGGCTTTCTTCGTGCGGTGAGTTATTATTTCTTAACTCAATTTGCCTGCATTTTTGAATTAACATCAAAATTATTTTTATGAAATTATATCAAGACCTTACTGGCTACTCCTTGATAAATACCTATTATCTAAGAATGTTGGTTTTTTTAAATTTTTAGGTTAAGAAGCCCATAATTGTTTTCATATTCCATTGCATCGCTACACTTTTTAATGTCTGACGTGTCATAAATCGGTATTATTAAAATAGGATTCAGTGCTTTATTTTAAGCAATAGCTTTTCGCGTTGTATTTACCTCCGGTCTCTTGGAACTTGGTTCGTGTTTTTATTTTTATTTCTGGAGGCAAAGTACCCAGTAAATGCTTATTAAAAAAATTAAAAATTAATTCATGTTTCGTTTATTTGTAAATTTGTCATTAGTCTTAAATGTTACTTTAAATTTCATCATTAAGTATAAATTTACTCAAGTTTACTTATAAACATTTATATGGATGGAATTTATAAACATTATTAAATGCATAACTAACAGCATTGGCAACATTTTTTTTCAGACTGGGAATTTTGATACTATTCGCCGTATCCATGGTCGGAGCTGTTCCCAGGGAAAATTTTAAGACATGCGATCAGAGCAGTTTTTGCAGGTACGAACGAAAAATTTAATTACACTTTCTTTCTTATTTGGTAAAGTACTAATTAATTAAAAATATACATTAACATAAAATTATCACAATTATTAACTTATAAATTGCACTTGTACAAATGAGGATAGCGTCAAAAGTAATAATTAGTAATCGTTTGGAAATGCATTCTCATTAAGTTATCAATTTTGTTAATTTTCTTATTGAAGGCGCTGCCGAAAAATTGGACCTGGAAAGACAGCCTATGAACTTCTACCCGATACGGTTACTCAGAACGATTCGACGTTATACGTTGAATTGTACAACAAAGACACTGGAGTATATTACACGGTTAAACTTACAGCATTGAAGGATGATTTATTTAGATTACATATTAACGAAAAGAATCCATTACATCCAAGATACGAGGTGGAACACGCTTTGCTAGACCATCCTCAAATTTCAAAGCTGTTAATAGTTGAAAAAACAGCAGAACACATAGTTGTTGAAAATGGGAAAAATAAGGCTGTTCTTCACGTCAGTCCCTTTAAAGTTGATATGTATTCTAGAGATCAGCTGGTTATTTCAGCCAACGCCCGTGGTATGATGAGATTCGAGCATATAAGGAAAAAACCAGATCCGTAAGGCAAATTCAATCGTATACGCTTAATTTTTCAACGTCCATGTAAAAATTCTTATCCGATTAAGATCTCTCTCGCGTTAAAAAATCATATCTTTATAAAACTCATACCCGCAACAATGCGCTCTACTATTTTTGTTCTAAGGAGCATTAAAATAAAATCTCTTAGCCAAACCTTAAATAGATAATGTATGAGCTAATTATTGCCGGTAAATGGTAAGATTAATACGTTAACAAATGTCGATTGCAATAAATTCCAGTAAGCCAGAGCAGCAGGAGCAAGCGGACCAGCCCGAGAAGTCGGATCAGTCGGAGCAGCCGGAGCAGCCGGCCACGGTGGAAGAGAAAGTAGAAGCCGGTGAGAAGGTCGCAGCCGGTGGCCCGGAGTTTCCAGGTGATGGGGCGGAGAACGATCCCGGGGCATGGGAGGAGAACTTCAAGAACCACCAGGACAGTAAGCCACACGGGCCGGAAGCCATAGCCCTGGACTTCAGCTTCCCAGGAGCAGAGCACGTCTACGGCATCCCCGAGCACGCGGATTCGTTTGCTCTCAGGTCTACCAAGCAGACGGAGCCCTACCGATTGTACAACTTGGACGTGTTCGAATACGAAATCAACGAGAGAATGTCACTTTACGGCGCGGTCCCGGTGCTCTACGCCCACGGGTAACATTATCCCTGGCCTCCTGATTCCTCGAGGTTGCCTATTACCACTGGGGAGTCCCCTTACCTTTTTGTGGATTTTCAGGAAGAAGACAACCTCCGGGATATTTTGGCACAACGCGGCCGAGACTTGGGTCGACGTTGTTTCTAGCGCGGATAACAACGTCGTGGAGAGTATAGTCAACTTCGTTTCGGGGGGCGCGAAGAAGCCACAGGTCGACACCCACTTCATGTCCGAGTCCGGTGTCATCGACGTCTTCTTTTTACTCGGACCCGAGCCTATGGATGTCTTCAGACAGTACGCCGCTATTACCGGATCGGCGCATCTGCCGCCTGTGAGTCCTCGCGTGCCAATTGCTCGGCCTCGGCCGAGCACGGCTGACCTTGTCGCCCCTTAGGGCTAATAACATCGACTAATGGGAGGCAATGTTTTTTTTTTGTTTATTCTCCTCAAAGATCTTCTCGTTGGCCTACCACCAGTCCCGATGGAATTACAACGACCAAGAGGACGTGCAGCAGATAGCGGATAATTTCGACAAGTACGATTTGCCGATGGACGTTATGTGGTTGGACATAGAGTACACCGACAGCAAGAAATACTTCACCTGGGACAAGAGGAAGTTCCCCAACCCCTTGGAGATGGTGAAGAATCTCACGACCAAGGGTCGGAAGCTCGTGGTCATCATCGATCCGCACATCAAGCGCGACAGCAATTACTTTTTGCACAACGACGCAACGGACAATGGCTACTACGTCAAGCAGAGGGACGGAAAAGATTACGAGGGCTGGTGCTGGCCTGGCTCCTCCTCCTATCTTGACTTCTTCGATCCCAAGGTCGATCCCCAGCATAAAAGAAAAACCATCGTTTGAATACTAGATTAATGAAGCGCCGAGGTCGATCAGGGCTATAAGTCAAGCCGCGTCATTTTCCCTCGATACTCATCGACGAACTCCCCGGGAACGAGTATAATTGGGTAGCAGGGTCGGAATTTACGGACTTGGCTTTATCGGGAATAGAAATTCGGGTGTAAAAAATGATCGATGGCTCGCGGCCACGTCGTTTTCTAGAGCTAGAGGAACTAAGCCAAGAAATGCGAATAGATCAGAGCAGAGAATTAAGAATAAGGGGGCTGCTGTTGCAGGTGAGGGAGTACTACATGAATTTGTACGACTTGAATCGATTCGAGGGGACGACGAGCGACGTGCACATTTGGAACGACATGAACGAGCCCTCGGTATTCAACGGGCCCGAGGTGACCATGCCCAAGGACCTCGTGCACTACGGTGGATGGGAGCATCGGGACGTGCACAACATCAACGGCCTCGTCTACACGATGGCTACCTACGACGCGCTCTTCAAGCGCTCCGGTGGCACTCTGAGGCCCTTCATCCTGTCCAGGTAGGGGGGAGTTGGGATTGCGATGGCCCAACAATGGCCCGACAATGGCCCGGAGAAGGTCCAATTTGTAAAAATCGGCGCCCCGCCGTTCCAGGTCCTTCTTCGCGGGCTCGCAGCGGTTCGCCGCCGTCTGGACCGGGGACAACAGCGCCGAGTGGGAGCACCTCCGGATCTCCTACCCGATGTGCCTCTCCCTCTCTGTCTCGGGCATATCCTTCTGCGGGGCCGACGTCGGTGGATTCTTCAAGAACCCCGACCCCGAGCTCTTCGTCAGGTGGGTGCGAGACTCGCTGCGTAGCTCCACCCCCGGGTAAGTCCAAGGACTGACACTGTTGGCTACTTCAGGTGGTACCAAGCCGGCATGTGGCTGCCCTTCTTCCGACAGCACTCGCACATAGAGACCAAGCGCCGGGAGCCCTGGACCTTCAACAACGACGTGCTCAAGCTCGTGCGGGAGTCCCTCAGGCAGCGCTACTCCTTCCTCCCCTACTGGTACACGCTCTTCCGCGAGCACGAGGTCAACGGCTCGCCGGTCATCAGACCCATCTGGGCCCACTACCCGACCGAGTCGGCGGCCTTCGCCATCGACGACCAGATCCTCGTGGGCGACGCCATCCTCGTCAAGTCCGTGTACCAGCCCGGGGTGACCGAGGTCCCGGTCTACTTCCCCGGCGAGGGCCGAGTCGCCTGGTGAGCCGGAGTCGCCCCTTCGATACCCCCTGCCCCTGGTCTAACCTCTAACCCCCTTCTCCGCCTCCTGGTCGCAGGTACGACATAGAGACGATGCAGAAGTTCGAGACCCCGGGCCAGGTGAAGGTGCCCGTGACCCTGCACAAGGTGCCGGTCTACCAGCGCGAGGGCTCCATCGTTCCCCGTAAGATGCGCACGAGGCGCAGCTCCGTCCCCATGAGGAACGACCCCTACACCCTGGTGGTGACGGCGGACCGGGAGGGCCTCGCCACCGGCACCCTCTACATCGACGACGAGGCCAGCTTCGAGTACAGGCACGGCAAGTACCTCTACTTCAGGCTGAGGCTCGAGGACGGCAGGCTCAGCTCTACCCTCCTCCAGAAGCTCGCCAGCTACCACACCAAGAGCTGGCTCGAGCGGGTCGTCATCGCCAACCCCCCCAAGGGCATCACCAAGGCCGTCCTGCGTTCCAAAGGTGAGACACTCCTCCCCTGATCGCTTCAACCCGGAGGGGAGCGAGATACCCACGAGGCCCCGCCACCAAAAAAGCCTAACGCATCCGTCATTTTCATTCTCATCCTCGCTTTCAGCCATACGCGACGTCGATCTCGAGGTCAAGTACAATCCGAGCAACGACATCTTGGTCATTCGGAAGCCGGGCGTTAATATGAGCGAGGAATGGACCATCGACTTGATTGCCTAAGGAAACGTATTATTTTTTATAAACGCGTGCATAATGAAGAGTGAGGTCAGGCGATGGATTGCGTACTTCGAGTGCATAACCCACACTGAAATATATTAAATTACATTAAAACAGTCGTGAAACAATTTTTTCATCTGTGATCAAGTGTGTAATAAATATTGTATTGTAGTAACTAAACACAGAAACGATGTAAAAAGTCCCTTTGTAGATACAAGCAAAAACGAATTGAACAAAGAAGTAAAATATTCATTTTATTTTAAGTAACTTAAAATAGATTACTTGTGCTAGTGGCAACAAAAAGTATATATATATATATTTTTTCCTTTTTTTTTTTTATCTTCGCCTTAACTCGCAGGTTTTTTATACTGTGCGAAATCACAGGTTATAAAAGCTATGCGTACTTACAAAAACTAACGCACTGCATAGTACGTAAGCTGAGATTGAACTTTTTTTTTATCTCGTTGAAAGACGATTACGGAACTCCGTAATTGAACAACATACTATCTAGGCTTGTCAGTTTTTTTTTTTTTAGCAATTGTTGAAGATTTAATACAGGATCTATGTTATTTTAGTACGGTGTTTTAATTATGTAAAAGCGTATGTATTACACGAAAAATTGAAAAATACATGAAATCAATTATAAATAAACATGACTTGGTCAAATTTTATTAAAGAAAACTTCCTTCCTTCGTTACTCTTGTTCATCAATAGTTCATCATTCAAAATTAGGACCAATAATTTTTATAAGAAACTCACATCAGACCACACCAATAATCATTAGAATTGCTTTAAACATTGGACTGTCGGTACCCAAGTAAAGTATATCGTATGGATGAAATAAATTTTACGAATTAAGAAATATATACATATATATATATGTATGTATATATTAAAGACTTTATTTAATAAAATCTTCATAAGCAATATTTACAATTTTTACATAAGAAAATCTATTTTTAAACGCCCTTTGATAGAAAATTTCATTGCAAACGCTCGGACTACGGTCATTTAAATGCGGAATGTATAAAAAATAGAGTTTCGCAAGGAGATGCATCGAGCCTCTTGGAGCAAAAAAATGCAGTGACGCGTATTCGGTAAGAGCGGCCAAGTTTGAGCTCGGCTCGTATAAAACGTGGGATTCACGCACGTTCGGTGGGGGCTTGCTTGTGGGCCAGGTACAAGAACCCGATGGAGGATAGCGCGGAGACGAGGAATATCACGTCGAACCAGCGATGGTAGAAGTTGAACTGCAAATCGCCCAGTACTTGCGTTATTATAATGCGATACTCGGCTGGCATATTCATACGCATGAGTAGCACCGACGACACAAAATACATACCCTGAAAAAAAAATAAAGATTTTCCTCAGTGCTTTCGCGCGACAACCTCACGTTCGTTTTACTATTTTTTTTTTCTTTCTTTTTCTCTTTACTTTTCTTTCCAATAAGACGTTACGGAAGAGTTTTCCGTGAGAACAATATCTTACCATAATTTGAGCAAGGATCAATACAATGATGTTGGAAGATTTGCTGCTCGATATTGCATAGAAAAACTAAAACCAAGAGAAGAATCGTCAAAATAAAGCGTACCGTTGGGGTTGGGGAATTGTGATTTTCTCGACTAACCTTCGTCAAGGTGAGCAGCAATCCTCTGATAGAGGTAACGACGATACATCCGACGAGATAGAAGGATACGTGCTGGGACCAGAAGCTCACGTCGATGTTAAAACCAATCCAGTGCACTGCTATTTCCATCCCTCTAGTCACGGGATCTTTCTTTCCTACTCGATCAAAAACTATATTTATAGTGGACTAAAAAAAAACAATCGCTAGTTAATTAACTTTTTTTTTTGTACATAATGCCCTACTAAATACTTAAATTTTATTTCAAAATCGTTAAAAGCTTCTACGGAACTCTTACAAGCCAAGTAGTCTTTACGACAGTCTAGATTTAATGCATGCTTAACTATGCTTTCGAGAGTATAAATATGAAATTGCACTCACGATGAAAATTTTCCACATACAGTATATGGAAAAGAAGTAACCTAGAAAATTAAAATATTTTCCCTTCCATGTTGCAGCCCATTCCAAACGCTCCCTAGCATTTTGTATATCGTGAGCCTCTAAAAACAGCTGCCTCGACAATTCCTCCAAAGCTAAAACCTCTTGCTTCAATTGCTTTACGTCTAAAAACCAAACGAAAATTCTTATTAATTAAGTTTCCAAATTATAAAAAATTCGATGCCTTGGCCTTCGTTACGAGGCATCGTTAAACATTGTTTTGAAATTTTGATCCTACTTTCGTGGTTTCCTTTTATAGCGCCCAAAGGTGTCAGTATGCCCCATAATCTAGATCTAGAATCGGTCTGCAAGGGCTGATCCTGTCCCTTTTTGGCCAAAGCTATACGTTTTTTCTTTGCAACAATCATATCCATCGTTTGCACCAATCTTCTCTCTATTACTTGAACGTCTGCGTAAGAGACGGGCCGCATGAAGCACGCCATCGACGAGTAAGGATAGTTCACAGCGCCGAAGCCTGATAGAAGCGCCATGACAGTTACACCGATGACGCCTATTCTACTAATTCCTTGCTCAATGGATAACAAGCCTTTCTTTGGGCTTAAAATAGGAAAAGGATCGCCCAACTTCCAGAATAGGTACAAATAAAACAAGTAGACCAAAATTGTCAGAGGCCTGATAAGATTCATTCTTACTGTAAATAAAAGCAACGAATCAATTATTAGCTAAAGCTGACCAATGGGAAGACTTTGGTGGAAGTAGAGTTTTTCGTTACTTACCAAATCTAATATTACTAATAATGAAGTATGCAATGTAAAACGGTATCAAAACGATCACCATGAACAACAATAAATACAGGCCAACGTTCCAGTGAAAGTATCTAGAACTGCGTTGATAAAGTAATAAAATTAGCCTTTGGTAAGATCAGCTTGAACTATTTATATAATAAAATGCTATAATTAACCTGCTCTCTAAAACACCGACAATTTCAAAAATGATCAATTCAAACATTGTGCAAGATAATGAAAAGTTTGTTGAAAAAATGAGCTGTACAAGTCTGTGATGCACCTCGTAGTCTCGAAAAAGCTGTTTGACGAAGAATACCCATCCTCCTAGGAAGAAAAGTATCTAAAAATAAAGCAGCAATGATAATACAGAATGTGGGCTCCATGTGAAATCATTAGTCGGGTAATTTTAAAACAGTATAAACGGGGGGACGTTGGAAAAATTTCGCTTAAACCTCAACGAATGGTTAAAGGGGATGCTATTGGATGCAGCGAAAGCACCTGGGCAGTATTCAGGAGGAAAGGAAAGTCGTAAAATAACCGGGGAGCGCTCGAATTTGAAAGAGTGGGATATTTTGAGGTTACGGGGCCGAGGGCATAGCAGATAAGGTATTAATAGCGATGATACCTGGGTAACGAGAACGACGAAGGTATCCTCAATGAAACCCATGGCTTGGCTGTAAGCTTTACATATTAATGTCGCTGGTAGGATCCATCCCGCGGTCCTGGCGCCGTGACAGCTTGTCGGCTAATCACAGTCTCCAAGGCACCCAACAACCGACGACCACGAATCAGCTGGCGAATCGAGCGTTGGAAAACTGGCCAAGAGCTGACGTCGACTGGTGCCTCGCTTACATCCTGTATCGGGCGCTCTTCTCTAGTGGCTTGGAATGTGTCGGAATACGCGACAGGCCAGTGTTCGCAGAAGCAAGGAAACCCGGTGCCCGGACTAACGGTAGCCGCTTTCCCATAGGCTGCGCGTCTACTGCGATCCCGAATAGGGGGCCAGCGGACTTTTTTCCAAAGCCCCGAGGAGGAAGAATTTTCCCGAATTCTTAACGCGGACGGCTCGCCGATTGTCGTTTGTCGGGCAATAATTTATGAGTGAGAAGGCCTCGTAAGGCGGCCTGCGATCGATAAAATTGATTCGAGACTCTCGACTTCTTCGCCTTTAGTCACTGGAGTCTGATTTAATGCTTAATTATCATCAAAAAAAGTTTCACGCTTCTCAAAGGATTCGTAGCCTTGGCATTGCCACGTTAATTTAACTCAGTTTAGTTAAAAGGACATTCGATTGCTCCTTGCAAATGAACGATCTATCTTAAATCAAATCTTAAGCGACGATGACAAGTACCTACTCTACTTTTAATCCAGCAATAAGTACGAATCAACGTTACCTGCATTTTTTACAAATATCACCTCCAAAGTAGCTAATTTGAAAATTTATATAATTAATTTCAGATTTTAACATTCACACTTCAATGTAAAATCATACATTGAGCGATGTAGTTTTTGTATATCGTGAGAGGACCAATTAAATTTGTAAATATTCTAAACTATGTTTTAATAGCTCGGTCCATTTAATTATTCTCAGGATACTTGTACATCCTTTTTAGCATTTACCAATCTTATATAAACCAGGACCATTAATTAAATAGAAGCACAATGTGCAAAAAATTATCTCGAGTTAATTATTACACCAGTATATTATCAACATTAACTTTTGAGTTATATATAGATTTACTCATGAATATAGTTATTTTCACAAGTACATATTGTTATTGTATAAATAATGTAAACATTGTGTTAAGCCGCTTCAGTTCTACTTACGTTTTAATGTAAATACAATTTGACGTTTCAATTTTCAGCTCGAAGAATTAACATTTATAATAATAGGAAAAATTTTAAATCGTCAATTTGAAATCTCATAAAGGTGAATCTTTTTTCAGTTTAAATTCTTATTCATGGTTATTAATTTTATATCGACAGTGTTATACGTTAAAATTTTCAATGTTATTTTTTTTTTTTAATAAATTTACATACGATTTAACGAACCTGTATTACTTACGATAACGATGGAATGGCATAATTGAAAGGATCGAGAAGTTTGGCTGCAATAGATGCTCAATTTATTATATTGCATTTAATGGAGCTAAAAGTAATCTGACTAAAGCTTACACAATGTAACAAGGACGATATTATGAAAATCATACGTATCGATTTAACCAATTGGCAATAAATCATTAGTCATCGAGTAAAATGTGAATATTTAACCTCCGCGAAATCTTGCGTATTAAATTTTGTCGCATACTTTTGCGAAAGTCTGTTTTATCAACGTAGAAAATGGAACTTCATTAAATAAGCGTCTCGCATTGCTGATCAATGTTTCACCGGCGTGACGTTCGCGGGAGAAAAAAGTTTAAAAAACGAAATCCAATCGTTTCATTTTCGCTATCATGATTAATGCACATGATAATAATAGCTCGATAAATTGTAATGTTAAAATTCAACAATAGCGTAGATTCCAATGATACAGTCGATTAGGCGCCCTCGAAGCTCATCTAATCCACCGTGGAAAATCGCAACGGATATTCCATCGTTCGCAAAGATGGTTGTGCAAGCTCTCGATCGACGGTTAGCTCCTCTGTCCTCCCGCGAGCGGGCAAAGGTACAACGTGACACTAGTAGCGGATCCCCGGGAGTGGGCCGATGCTTCCTTAAGAAATCAAAGCAATGGCAGGCGCGCAGCCAATGGTCCGATGGATCGTTATGAGGGCGCAGGCGAGGCGCGGACTAGCCTCATTAAAGCCTAGCCGCCCATTAAAGAATTGGCAGCTGTCGAATCATAAATATACCGAAAAAGGAGTCCTGGCGGTGCAAGAGCTGCTAAATAATTATTCGCGATTCAGGGGCTAGAAAAGAAGCAGGGAGCATCCTGAGAAAGCAAAATAAATAGATCAGCGTAGGCTTTACAAAGTTTATTAACTCATCGGGGAAATTTGTCAACAACTCCATTTGTGCGGTGGTGATCGTCGGCTCCTCGTGAAATTGCCAGAGGAGGAGGAGGAGGAGGAGGGCCGCGCAAGCTGGATTCTCGGGATCGGGGCCATCGTGGGCTTTGGTAGGGAGTCCTAGATCAAGTCGTACATGTGAATGACGGGCTTGGAGGTGGCCATGGGGCATCGCTGTTGCGGATCCTCGCAGGCGACGAAGGCCGGCTCCTCCGATGAATTGTCGACGCAGGAGAAGCCGTTCTGGTCGAGCTTCTCCCCGTAGGGGCAGGCGCAGTAGCCCCCGACGCCGTTCAAGGCCGTAAGGCAGAGCTTCTCGCAGTCGTGGCCGGGCCTGCAGGGGTTGCCCTGGACTATCATCTGGGACTCGATGGTCGAGACCTTCAAGGCGCTCAGACCCCCGATGAATCCGTAGTCGTAGCGATCGAAGCCGATGTCCGGTCTGAGCTTGTTCAACCTGATGATCGAGTCGCTGCTGGCCATGATCCCGTAGACGTGCTGCCCGTATACGGCCATGTCCTTGAGGTAGTCGAGCCGGGCCGAGACCACGGCCTTCTCCACCCCGAGGCCGTCGAGGTTCGCGCTGTAAAGCTGCACGTAGTTCCAGCGGCCCTGGACCTTCTAGAGCGAGGACAGAGGAGGCCCAGGGTCAGAGGGGCCGGCAAGGGCGGGGGGAGCCACCGAGGGCGGGCCTACCTTGTTCTCGGCCCAGTAGAGCCTCTCCCGGGCGTAGTCGATGTCCAGGCCCCCGAGGGAGCCCGGCTCCTCCAACTCGGCGATCAGGCTGTAGTGCGAGCCCTCCAGGCCCAGCCGCGCCACGAAGTCCCCGCTACTGGAGGTCTGTCCCAAGTAGAGGTAGCCCCTGTTGGGGAAGATGGCCATGTAGACCACGGGGTCGGTCAGGTTGTAGATGAGGATACGGCTGAAGGTCGGCCGCTCGACGTTCATCACGCTCAGGGTCATGAAGTCCGTGTAATAATGAGTCGTGTAGTAGATGTTCCCGGTCACCCAGTCGTAGATGAACTTCCCGACCCGATTGCTTAGGACGTCCGGCACCAGGGCCACGTCATTTTTCGTAGCCAAGTTTATCACGTGCAGCTGGTTCTTGGGGGCCTGGCTCGAGTAGTAGATAACGTTCTTCCTGGCGTCGTAGTCCACGGAGACGCCGATCCCGACGTTGAAGTTCGAGGGGTCGATCGCGTCCGGGTAAGTGATCTCGTTGAAGTTCAGAGCTAGGCCTCGTAAAAAGTTCGCCTGCGCGTCTCGAATTAATTGCAACCGATTAAAATCATCCGATTGCTAGTCTTTAGACCTGCTTAGCGCATGAATCGTTAAAATCTTAATTATCAAGCGAACGAATGAAAATCTACGAAATCTTACCCTCACACGCGTCTACCGTGCAATGGTTGAGACTTAACATTGAAAATGACTTTTATCCAAAAAATGCTTTGATAATCCAAATTTATCGAGTCGGTTCATAACTAAGCCTATGTATGTATATAATAGGAATAAAAGTGATGATTATTACCGCGGTGAAGAGAATACGCTCGGTAATGGGAACGCATGACATTTGGTCGACAGCGAGATAAAAGCCAATGTCGCAGGCGCATCTGAATCGCTTGGAGCCCTTGGACATGATGCACATGTGCTGGCAGCGCTGATTGTTCTGGAGGCAGGGATTCGGCTGGAGCGGCAGGTAATGCCTATTCTTCAAGCCAACGGCTTTGATGGCCGAGCCCTTCTTAAGTAACTCGCCGAGTTCATTGCTCGGCACCGCGATCGTAATGATTTTCTATTTTCCGGGAAAAATAATAAAGGGTTAGACTCGGCAAAGGAACGGCCGAGGGGGCTTTCGGCGATCTTGGCAAGGGTGGACTCCACGGTCGAGGCCCTTTGGAGCAGCGGCTGAATTCTTAGCTCAGCCGAGCTCCCGGGGATTGAGTTAAGGCTAAGGGTCGGGCGAACGCCCTCGCATGAGCCCGCGAACGGCATCCCTCGAGCCGAGGGACATTCGCGGGGCTCGTCCGAGGGCCTCGGGCCTGGTAGAACCTGGTAGACGCTGTCGAGCCAGAAGAGCGTGTCCTCGAAGAAGGTGAGCGCGGCGTGAGGCTCGAAGTTGACGCGCTCGCTCGACTCGCTGAAGTGCATCAGCCTGTTGTCCCCGTTGTAGCCCGAGCTCCCGATCGCCCGGTTCTGCGAGTCCACGTAGTAGATGCGCTTGCCCACGAGGTCGAGGCATATGTCCATCACCCCGAGGGCCGTAGCGTGCATAAGCCGGTCCTCGCTGAAGGGGTCGGCGTTCAGCTTCATGTGCTGGGTTTTGGAGGCGACCGTCACCCGGAACTCACCGCTTAGGTCCGTCCTGAAGATCTGCGGGCGTTTACGAGGAGCGCCACATAGTATTATATCCTGGATGAAATGCTTTTCTACCCGGTCCCTCTCAAATCGCTCCTCCTCCCCCCGCCCCCCACCACCACCCGCGATTTGCTTTGAAATTTTAAATACGTTCCTTCCGATTGTTCTAGCTCGCGAATTGGCGTTGAGCTTTGTACAATTGGATGAAATGGAAAATCGTTTAATAACTCACTGGAAATAATAATTCCACACGATATTGCCAAGGATATTAATCATACGGGCACATTACCATACGTGACGATTAATTCCTGTAAAATACTTCACGGATTAAATTCATATAAATTAGTAAACGCGCACAGCTTGGCGAGGAATGGAGAACTTTGTACGATCGAAGAGAGAAAAAAAAACCGAGCCTCGTCGGAAGAACGTCGCGATATGAATAAGACGTCCGATGTAACGATAGCAGTAGGAATAGGAAATCGGCGAGGAGGCGGCCGCTTTCGATGAGGTAGACAATAGGAGCAGCGGGGCCTACCTCGTTCTTATCGAGGATGAACAGGAATCCCTCGTAGGGGTCGATCTCGACCTTAATTATGTCGGCGACGCTCCTTCCTATTATGACCACGTGATGCTGCCTGTTAATATCGAACATGTGCACGGTCCTGGATAGGGTGTCGACAACGTAGACGTTGTCGTTGAAGGAGTCGACGGCGATGCTGCTCGGCATCCAGTCGCGCCTGTTGCAGATGATCATCAACTTGGAGGTGTCGGGCGCATAGGCCAGGACCTGCCGCGTCGACAAGTCGCTCCAGTAGATGTAACTCTTCCCGGCGTCAATGTCCAAGCTCACGGGGTAGGGGGACTTGATAATGAGCTTCCTGTGCCTCATGCCCGGGTCGTAGGCGTATATCTCGAATCTGTTAGCCAGGATGACCTTACCGTCGAGGCTGCCCCCTTTGGAATTTTCAGGATATTCGGTAAGCCCCGGCTCTCGGTACTCTCCCTCCTCTAACGATACTTCTCGAGCTTCCTTACAACGGTGGCTCCTATAACCGATGCAGCTCGAGCCGCGAGCTCCGTCAAGCCCATGAATAGTAGTTGGGCCTTAAGGGCGAAAGCGGCCACTCGAAGCTCATCCGGGACCGGAAATTGCGCGTCGGCCCTATTGGAGCCATCGATGTAGGAGCTCGATTTTCTTATCGACTGATGCACCAACTTACCGAACTTCTCGGCAACTGCCACGCAAGCCGTTGCAATTGTAACGGCTATGTACAAGCCCATCGTGTCCAGACGCCAACGCACTCCGATATTCATTTTGCCTCGGATTGTGTGCTTCCTTCTCCTGGTCGGCTTTTACAATTGGTACAAGTTTTTTTTTTTTTTTTTTTTTTTTTTTTTTTTAACGCAAAGCCAACTGCTCGTTATGCTCTCTGACAACAAGATCAATATTACAAATTTTAAAGGGTTTCTTCGCTCGCTCTCTCCATACGACGACGCGAATCGTCGATTTAGGGTAGGCGTCGAGGGAATCTCCTTCAGGCTCGTTAAAAAGCTAATTTATCGAACAATTTACTTCATCGGGCCGGGGAGGGGGGAAGCCGAAAATTCTAAACGAATTTCCATATTTCCCGTACTTACCAATTTCAAGTACTCGCTGACACCATGAAGACGGGATACTTACTAGAATTAATTTTCACACTCTTACATATTTAAACCTCCGCCTTATCTTCATCTATAAATATCTTTTTTTTGAACTCCGATTAAAAATCCGATACACGTCGGACACTTATTGACACTATTTTGGTAAGCATACACATTGTGATAAATGAGCTTTGCAAATTTTTAGTCGATAATAATAATTACGCTAAGTGATGGCTGATAGCCAGGACTTTTGTACATTATTAATTTCTTACGCACAAAGTGATTCATTAATTTTAAAAATTACTTTTCCATTCTCCACCACTCATAATTTTATCGGATAAATATTGACTTTATTTAATACAAAGGATTGGAGGACTAAAAGTGTTCGCGCAGTAATTTTCAGTTATGCTAAACACTAATAGATAACTTCGATATTCGTGGGCTATTGACATTTTTTTTTATATTTACATTTTTTTTATTTAATTTATTTTTTTTATTTTGATAATTGTAAATTTCCCATACATGATATTGTTTTTTAGACTATAACACTTTAAGTGCAATAATTTAATACAAATACTTAATAAAAATGATTTGTAATATTTTAAAATATTTATATTCATATATATATATTTATATATATATATATATATAAAGAAATTATTATTGTAATTTTAGAGAATTAATTTATTCAAATTAAGTACAGTATATGGAGGATGAGAAAATATATTTAATTTGTATAAATAATAATTTTGTAATATCGCATTTGAATTTAGATGAAAGTTTTATAATAATAATATTAAAAGAACTTCCGTAATAATAATTACCCATAATAATTAGTTTATTTATTTAATAATTAGTAATAATTACAACGTTAATCTCGAGCGTATCTACTAATTAGTTTTACGATTGATTTACGCATTATACAACATTATATTTCATATAAAAGTATCATTATGTTGGCGCTTATATTGGTATCGAACTTAGTTAGATACTGAACGTAATTAGTTATCTTTATTAATATTCGTTTGATGAACGAAAATAAACCGAAATTTGTATTTTTAATTAGAAATGTATGTAATTTTGTTAAACATACGCTATATATTTAAAATTTATTATAAATACTACAAAAGAGTAGATAATGTGTGTATGGACATTGTTTATTCAATATCAAATTAATAATTCTCTAGGATTTGATACATACATATTATGTATAAAAAACTTAAAATTTGAATAATAGCATACTTTTAGTACTTTCAGTGTAAAAATGCTATCCAATAATCGTTTGATTGGACTTTACAATAGTATATTAAACAATTTATTGAAAATTCTATCTTATTGAATAATATGTACTTAATTACATAAACTTTACTATATTTAAACACGTATTTGAACTTAAAATATATTAATTATTTTCATAAAATAAATTAAAATTACTTATTTAAAATTTTTGAAGCAAAGGAATTATATATATATATATATATATAATTTATGGGTGTATATATTACATGTATTTTTATAAAGTAATTTATTTTAATTTCTTTCTTAGTCGTTAGAGACACAAAATTATTTATATAAAAAAATATATATTAGCCCAGGTGTAAGAATAAATGAATTTCTATTCTTTGTCCAAAAAAATAATATTCAATATATATTTAGTTTGAAGTTACTCACTATGAAGTTACTATTTACCATGAACGATACTTTTCAACTTTATTCTTTAGCGTATACATTTATCAGCATGAAAAATAAGATAGAAACATTACATTTATGTAGAATTCATTTCATAAGGAACATTATTATTAAGACATCTTTTTTTGCTCAATAGGCATTTCCCTATTACTATAAATTATTATAATGGTATTTTTTCGTTTAATTTTGAAATTTGATATTCAGTAGAAATGTAAAAAAATATTTCCGTCAAATATTTATTTATATTCGGGTGTATAATACAATTGCGTAATATAATAGTTCAATGCCCATTAATGTACACATTAAGAGACTAATTTTGAAAAGATAAAGCTGCCTGACTTATAATTCGATGTGTGTTTTCAAAAATAAAATTCGAACCATTGGTACAATAATACGAATAAGCCTAGCACAAATCTAGCACGTGTTAATTCGATCGATATGTTTGCTTTCTGTAAAAGTATTTGCTACAACAGTTGTAAAAATGACGTTTAAACAAATTTAGGCGTTACATATTTGACAATGGCTTTGATCAAAATAGGCCCATTGCCAATGCAGGAATTGTAATCAAGAGTGTTGCTATGGGTATGACTCAGTGCATTTATCCTTATGTGCAATAATTAGGGAACTGGAGGCCTTGGACCGAGGATAATGTTCAAAATCGGAAACGGTCGACGCTCCAAGCGCGTTAAGGGCTACTTCGTTACCGGCTAGGAGTCGGTCCTAAACCAGTATTAAAAAAAAAAACCAAATCAATCGCGCGGGTACTTTTTATCGTGCATTATTCTTAGCAGAAGGTCGTGTACACGCGTTAGGTGCATGAGAAATCCGCTCGATTAATAATGAATTGACCGGGAATGAGCCTTACGACGAAGCTCTCGGCAAGTGGTTTTCTATTAGGAGAGGATTGAAGGATTGGCGAGGGGAGAAGCGCCCACCGTAAGTTGGAGGGGAAAAATGGAGGAAAGTGCGTGGGCGTCGTGGCGGAGGAGAGCCCCCGGGTGCGAGAAACCGGGGGAGGTGGGGGCAGGAAGGAGCGGCGGGAGGCCTTGGCTCCCGTGAAACTGGCCGCGGTGCCGGGGAGCCTGGAGGGAGGCAAGGCTCCGGTCAGGGTACGCCTACCTGCGCCCGGCGGCAGCGCCGAGCCCGGCCATTGTTCCAGGGGCGTTGTCCACCCTTGAATTAGCTTTAATTAGCCCTTGGACGGACCTCCGACACGAGTTCCCACGTGCTGGCCGGGACCTTCGCGCGTTCCGCTAAGCACCGGAGCCGCACGCGAACGCGGGTGCGAGAGGCCTCGCGCGGTCCTGTAATTCCATCGGGCCCGGCCGTGGCCCTCGGCCAGGGAGATCGCGTTGCCGCTCCTAGCCGAGGAAGTTCTCCTTTATTGCTCGGGCAATCGGAGGAGCTCCGGTCCTCTCGAGGCAAGCCGAGCGCGACTCCTCGTCTTCCGGGGCCCGGATTCTCCCCTCGTTAGCTTGCGTTGAGGCCCCCCCCCTGGCGCCCTTGGAGTCAGTCCTCTGCTCGCTCTGCAAAAGAGCAACTCGAATTTTTTTTCTCTTCTCCTCCTTCGCGCGCTCCAACTGTCCATGGATCGTGATGTTGCTGCTGCTTAGCCTCTCCTCTCCTTGGCCAAGTGAGCTTTGGCCTCCTCGATTATTACGATTTTCTTCCTCTCGCCAGGGAGGCCTCGCTGACACTTGCCTTCTCGATTCGGGCCTCACAAGCGTTGTAAATTTGTGTTTTTGAATAGGGTAACTTCGCTCTTCCCTTCATCCAAAATGCACAGGAGCTTAAAAACACACGTAGAAACGTTAAATTATCAGGCAATGGAATCTTAATTGATTTTTAATACTATTGTAGTGCGCACTATGTTGAAGTGAACTGTAAAAGTGCTTTGAAAATTCGATGCTGCCCGTAATTTTATTCCTACAATCGTTGGACCTTTTTAAACGAAGCTTTTTTGTAATTTTTATTAATTTCATATTGTACGAAATCGTTGGTAACGATACGAAGGATTCTAACCATAAGACTGATTCTGGGAATTCTTAATCGACTAACAAGCCAAATGTAACGAACGAAAGTCCATGACACGAGAATCAAACAATATTATAGATTCTTTGGTATTGAAGATTTTTTAACACTTACGAAAAAACAAAAATGTCTTGGATAATGAAGAATTCCGGCTTTCGTTCAAAAGCAGTAGACTAGCGTGGAAGAAACGAAGTAACTGCAGGAAAATTATAATATTTTTATTAAAAAAACGTCACTTAAGAAGTAAATAATTATTCTTAAGCATAATTCATAGTTTTCATTATTCTTCATGAAAGTTGTTCGCAAATTATAGGCGTAAATAATACGCTTTTTATGAAATAACGATAATTAGGAATAATTTTTTTTTAAACAAGTATAAAATACTTAAGCTTTTGTAAAACCTTTCATTTAGTTATAATGACCGTACGAATGTGACTCTTTCAAATGAATAATTAATTGTTATTAATGTACATTGCATTGCAGCGCTTTAAAACGCTAAATGAACATTGTTCCACAGAAAATCGTTCGTACAACCGAAGAAAGAAGTAGGCTGAAACTATTCTATCGAAAAATTATTATCTATTATTATCTCTGCTTAGATGAGTTTCTTAAGGTAGCCAAGTATTAATTATATGTGTGTGTGTGTGTGTGTGTGTGTGTGTGTGTGTGTACGCATAAACGCGTGTAATTACTTGTAATTTTGTATTTGCTTTTTCCTGCAAATCAATTTTAATCGACGTTCGCACCGTTAAACAAAGAATCGTGCACGCAAAATATTTACCGCCGCTCTGTAGATTCCTTCCCAGCTGTTGTTCGTGCGCGAAAAAAAAAAAAATGTCAACATTCCTATTTACCTAAGCACGGTGGAAAAATTAATTTTTTCTCTTTCCAAGCTCCTATCTAGCAGCGCAAGAAATTTTCCTCGCTTGTTTTCAAAACGGGAAGCATGTATACTTGTGCGCGCGTTTATTACACGAAGGAAAAGAGAGATAAGCCGAGGCTCTCGCTTAATAACTGGAATGAGATGGCTCTTGTAACCTGTGCTCTCATCGGCCCACGGCTGGAGAAGGAACAAAAAAAAAAGGGGAAACTCGGGGGAGGAGAGAGCGAAAAAGGTGTAAGGCCCTGGTCTACGGATATTCGTGTATTAGCCCGCACTCGCAGGGCGGCCAAGGACTGCGCGGTCTGCCCGGGCGGGGGGGGCGGCGGAAAGGACGGTAGGGGCACTCCGCGCATACGGAGGCGGAGACAGAGAGAGAGAGAGAGAGAGAGAGAGCGTCAGGCAGACTGAAGAAATAGAGAGAAACAAGGTCGGATCCCTCGCAACAGGTAGAATCCACCGGTCGGATTTAGAGCGCAGTTGTCCGATCCTTCCTCCGGGTCGGGGGGCTCCGCTCTCTCCCTCCCGGGCCCTCGTACACGCGCATCAGTGGAAAGATACCGAGAGATCAATGATCGGGGGAGAGGAGGGCGGGCGGGGACGCGCGAGGATGCAGCCCGGGGGAAGGGGCGCGCGAGAGGCCGCGTCGGGCCCACGGAAACGCGTAGCCCGGGAGCGGCTTTGGCCGTGGACCGCCGGATTCCCACCTTATAAGCCCCCGCCGAGTGCGTCCGCTCTGCCTCGGTCGACCCCTCCGCCCCCGGTCCCGTCGGTCGGCCGAGCCGCGATTCGCACCGCGTCTTCCCCCACCTCTGTCGGCCCCGTACTCCGAGACAGAAGCACCTGTTGCGCACGCCGGCGTTACCTGCGAGGCTGCGGCTGCGGCGGCGGCGGCGGCGGCGGCGACTTCTCCTTCCCTGGCTCTCGCGAACCTGGGGCCAGGCCGCGACTGGAGCAGTGCCGTGGCGAGCGTCGAGGTGCGCGCCCGCGTCCACACGAGAGCTCCTCGTCCTCGGGTCGATAAATAAGCGAGCCGGAGCGCGATAAGCGAGCCACGGGGGTCGCCGCCGCCGCCGTCAGCAGCAGCAGCAGCAGCAGCAGCAGCAGCGGGCGAGGATGACAGGAGGGAGGACGACGCCGGGCCTCGGCGGAGCCTTCGGAGGGCCTCGCTGAGAGGGGCCGCCATTTTGCGAGCGCGGGAGAGGAGCCCGACCATCTTCTCGTCCTCGGCCGGCGGGAGGTTCGAACCGGGCGAGGAGGAATGTGCCCGAGGGGGAAGAGAGCCATTGTCGAGTGCAGTGCGCGCGGGTTACGTTGCAGGAGCAAGTGCACGAGTGAGGCCCCGGGCGCCCGGCGGCTGGGCTAAGGCCGCGCGGGCCCGCAGCCCGGGCAGAGTCCCAGGATGGAGCAGCCCCCGGTCGGCTGCTACGCTCCGGGGAGCCTCGCCGGCGCCGTAGTCGGCACCTTCCTCGCGAGCTGCCTCCTCTTCGGCATCGGCGCCCTCCTCTACAAGCAGTGGCGCAGACACAAGAGTGAGCAGCCGATTTTTTTGCCTCTAACCCCCGCGAGGGAGCCTCGGTAGTCGCCCCCGGCCCATCTTGGCTCCCTGGCCCCCGATCGTCCTCCGGCTCTCGGCGCCGATTCGGAGATGCGACGCCGGTCGGCGCCGGCTTCCCGCGGCCCCCGCCCCCCGCTCTCGCCCAACCCTCGCGCCTCGACCATCGAGGCTGCATCGCTGACTGCCGATACCCGGACCATCCGATCCCCCCACCCCCATTACAAACTCTCCTGTCGCTCGATCGCCCCCGTCTGGACTATTTATTAACTGCATAACTGGGCTGCTTCCGGGCACGTGTGCTCGTCTACACCCACGGCCCCCGATCGAATGTGCAGCTCGAAAAGTCAAGCTATTATTATGGGATCCATATATATCTGCAACATTTGCATATGACTTTATTACAGTCTCTCGATTATCGGTAATATAATTTTGTTCCCAATATTCACGCGAATATCACTGCAATACACGCATAATTGCCAAATTAACCGAAACCAATATCACTCCACTCGATGGACTGGGTAATAATCTTTATAAGGGCATACACACTTGTAAAAAGATTTCATATCGTGTCATGTTCGTGATAAAAGTTCAAATAATAAGCCTCTATCGAGCTTTCGCCTTTTACGATCGAAAGTAACAAAATGCACGTTAAACAATAATACATCGATGCAACCTGTTATTATAATGATTGCGACTAATATTTACTTGAAAATAATACAATACGATTTCAGTCCGCGTTGAAAAATGGTTATTGTGTAAGCTACGACTGAAGAAGGATCGGCAAAACAACTACAAGTGTCCTAAATATATATATACATATATATATATATATATATATAGTGATTGTATGAGAAGGAGCCTTCGTTGGATGTGTTGTCCAAAGAAATACAATCGGAGAGTTGCGTGCGTGCGTGCGTTCCCGCTTTGTATGTGTGCAAGCCTGTGCGCGTGGTTGCGCGCACTAAGAGGGGGATAGCGGGAGGGGGGGGGGACAGGAAAGTCGTGATTTCATGAATAAATGCAGAAGGATGCGAGGAACGACGTGGAAGCAGGTTCATCGTTGCCACGTGAACGACGTGCGTCTGCCCGCCGTGCCCAAAGCCATCCGGGAACAGAAACCTTATTTGGAATATTAATGACGCATAGTATTCGAGAATGGCATATAATACAATACTACTTGCGTTTGTGGACGACTCGGCACGCTGTACCCACACTCGCGCACCCACACGCACCCACACCCATATATATATATATCATACATACATACGTACACATATGTATGTATATACGCATGTATATATTGAGCGCGCGCGTACGTGCGGATGAACGTAGGAATAAAGCCCCTGGTTGCCCTGACAGTTTCTGACTACCAATGTTCCTTATGAAACCAACGGCCATTCGGCTCCTATCGGTCTTTTTTTTCTTCTTTTTTTTTTATCGTGGAACTCCCCTCACCGCCCCCCCCCCGATAATGGAGAAATTATTTACACTGAAAACGCGGCACTGGGTTAGTAGCTCGCACCAGGAGAAAACCGTTAAGGGGACTATTATCAAAAATATATCTAAATCGATTAGTGCTGTACTGATAATTACGACGAAGCTTTTCGAGCAGCATATAACACAAATGTTATAACTCCCCGCTTAGCTCACCGGGTATTGCGTTATTATAAATGTGTATAACCGCTTAAGTGGTTTCAGAAACTACGTGGAATAAGCGTCCATAGTTGTGTAACAGCTAAAATAATTCATTCGAGTGTAAATGCTCGAACAATCCTATTCGTGACGAACTTATTGATTTGATTTTATTCTGGAAAGGAACATTTTTTAATATACTTTGTTACGAATGGAGCTAATAATCGGTATGAGCGCATTGAAAGCCAGATTTACATTTCTAATATTTACTCCCCTTAGCATCTTCCGAAAATATTGCCCCCATATTCCGGGGACCGAATTCATTTACTAAAAATCTTTCTCGTAACTCATCCACTCGGTCAATGAAAAAATGCCCTCACGTGTCTGCTGTACATTAACAGATACATCCATAGACGACGCGAAGCGGAAAAATTTTTGGACGCATTGTATGCCAGGATTAATGGATTGAATCCTTTTTGTTGATATACGGGCTGAATTGTGTATGATTAACTATGAAATTAAATGTTACCTTTTTTTTTTTTTTCATTGCAAAAAAAGTATTTTGCCAGCAGTAATAATTTTTCTGACCTTAGGACAAGTGTGGCTACTTTTTTTAAGCTCAATTGAGTTAAAGCTGGCCCCACCGATTCCTAAATAATATAAACTAAAAACGACCGTAGGGTAATTTTTAAAAGTGACCAGTTAAATATTCGATTACTCGTGCATTTTCGTTAAGATTTTCATTTCATAAAAATTTAACAAATTCGTAGCGGCAGAAGTTACAAAAAAAAAAAAAAGAAAAAAAGACTAATACACGAAAGTATATTATTATTTTTAAATTCCTTTAATTTTTACGACTAATAGAATATGAAATTTAAGAAATTCTCAAAGTACATGATAATTAAACCGATTATTAAAACGAGTATAATAATCAGCTTTACGGTGTAATATCAGGCCTAGGACTCGAAAAATTTGAAAGTACACACTTAAAAATTACATTCTCCGGTACGCTGGAGTATAATTTCCCACAAATTGGGCAGGAGTTTGTAGTACATACACATTATTCTTATACAAAGCGTAAAAATACCTGCTTTATACTTATAAATACCGCTTGGGCCGATCTTTGCACGCATTTATGCATATAAATCTTGCGGGCTTGTAGCCAGATCATCCATTTAATGCCGATTAAAAAAATAGGCGCTCGAATTTTCCTGGGAAAATACACGAGCATCGCTGGATCTCTTGGTCTTAGGGGCAAACCCGTTTGGTTACGAGTCGCGCTCGGCTACAAGTCTCGACTTTAAAGTTTAAAGCCAGGCACGCGAAACCACGTGCCTGGGTAAGCTTTGAACCAAGGCCTTAAGAATTTACCAATGGATAAAGTCTCTGCGTTGGCGATGGCTTTTATCGGAAGGTAAAGCTAAACTTCGTTATTCTAAGGCCCGCTCGTTGGCTGGAGTCGCTCTTAAGCATTAATCCCAAAACAATATCGCAATGCCAGTGATCGATATTATTTTGATTTTTCATTATCCGCGTACAAGCGGATTTAGTTATTTATTATCGCAATCTGTTTTGCGCGAGAAAACGTCGCCCGATCCATTGTACAAATATCGGAGTGTAGTGTAGTAACGGTGTTTTTGTGCCCCACTCGTAGGCGGATACAAAATAGTAGACGAAGGCTCAGCGCCTGAGCGGCGAGAGACTCGAGGCACGCGTACTAATTGTTTGTTCATTTTTTTTTCACGCAAAACAATTTCAATAATCGGAAATAGGATTAGATTTTGCAGCTAACCATCTGGGATTGAATATAAATACGCGTTGAAACGTAGCTTCGTACGCTTTAGCATTAAAACATGATGCAGGAGTAGGACCATAATGAATATAAATACAACAATCGTTAAGACCGCAAACACAAGAATGGTCCTTTAGAAATAGTTGTTCCAAAGCAAAAATGCTCTTAGATCGTGTAGAACGCAGGTAAAATATGTACACGTTAAATGAGGTGAAGCTGAAAATTACTGCTTAAAAATTGCATCAAAATTTTTTTTTTACAAATTTACATTTTAAGTATTGAATAAAGCTACATCGTAATTTTCGTTTTGCCTGTCTTCATACATCCACGGAAACATTATTACGTCTGCTTAATATATGTTTACCTTTAAAAGCATAATTAAATCGTTATCAAAATCGCTAACAATATTCGCGCATAAATAATATTTCAAATTGTCTTTACCTTCCATTTATTAAAGTAATTTAAATGATTGCTAAATAAGATTTACAGAAAATATCGTCGAGTTTAGTCTTCGCAACATATATTGAATTTTATTAAAAACATTTATTTAATTTGTTCGTCAAAATTCTAAAAAGCTTATTACGTATTTATTTATTATTTACCTCTAACACTCGATTGTTATCTATATTATTACGTTAGACGAGTAAGCTTTATCAATCCAGATAGATCAAAAAAGGTATTTTTAATAAGAATGAAATTAACTCTTGTTTTAATGTAAAATTGTAACGCGTCACATTTATTAATGTAAAAACATATAAATTACTTTACTTCGGTTGTAAATTTTTTTTATTCGCCGCTCAACGTTTTGCCATCTTATTCTTCAATTCGATTTAAGTTAGTTTATGCGTTGCATAAAAACAAAAATATGTGCTTAGATGATAAAGGCGATCGTACATTTTTTTAAATTAAACGTATATAATGTTCCTATTAAAGCCATTACTTGCATCATTAATATTTAAATAGCATAATTTTAAATAATACTAGTTATACTTTATTTACTAAATTCACGTATAATGGTAAAGAACGTTATGGATTTGTACCATTATGGTGAAATATTGTTAAAAATAACTAGTAGTTACAACCGTATTTCTTCATGCTAAACGTTGCGAGGACGTTTTTTCATAAAAATTAACGATAACGTATTTTTTACTTAAGCATTCAATTATTCAAGAAAAAAATATAATGCAGAGTGCGATTACACGTAAAAACAATGAATTTAACGAAGCAAATTTAATTGCAACAATTGAATAACCACATTGTATAATCGCGGATATTATTACAAAAAAAATTTGATAGTAACATTGCAATATTATATAAACATGAATAAAGTCTTACCGGAGAATGCATAACGTTGAAAAAATTTTGTATGAAATTCAAAGATTACGATAAAATGACAACGCAAAAGTAAGTGTGAACGTTAATAAATAACGATAGTAAAATCCTTCGTATACTAAAATAGGAAATCGTATAAATAGCGTCATACACACGTACACATTCGCACGCATTCCCACGCACACACGAATGCGTACAGACAACATCTAATTCCATCCATTCTTTGCTATAAAATCTAAAAAAAAAGAGCGTTGGCTTCAATCATTTTTCTCGGCTCGTGAACCGTCCTGCGATCGATCGATCGAGAGAAAGAGAGAGAGAGAGAGATAGCTGGAGCTTGAGTGAAAAAGGGCCCAATTATCAAAATAAAATTGAGTCTTTGGGAGAGAATAGAGAGGCGCCTGCACAAGATTGGGCCCTTTTTATCATTAGCTCGCTTATTCGCATCGTCGTTAAGAAAAGTAAGTGTGAACAGGTGTGAAAATAAGCGCCGACCCGAGACGTTATCTAAGACTGGGCATTGCAATTGCCGAAGTAACGAGCGACATTGGGGGCATTTGGTTTGGACAAAAATTGAAGAAAAAAAAAAAGAAGAAAAATAAAAAAAACAAGCCACGAACGGGATCGTCTGTCGCATAAAAATGCAAGTGCACGTCCGCGTGTTCGTAAGGGCGTGTGGCGCGCTTAACTCGACGCGGTTCTTTTCCAGCCGGGGGGGGCGGGGGAGGGCTCAATATTATTTTGCCAGTTAAAAGCGCCTCGAGCCGAGCAAGTCGGCGAGGCCGGTTTTAGGTGGCACACTCGGTACACGGAATAGACGAGGATACAAAAATAGCCGGCTCTGCGTGACTCTGGCCTGGAGCGGCCAGAGCCTAGAGCCCAGGTATTTAAAGAATAATAAGGAAAAGCGATAAAGGAAAGGTAAGGATGGACGGAGGAGACCCTGTCGAATTCCAAATTTTACGAGGGGATTTATTATTTACAAGAGACGCCGGGCTCCGTGTCGCGGGCTCTCCCCCCCCCTCCCCCTTACTCCCAACATCGGCCTTTCTCATTAGCCCCGCGGCCCGCGGCCCGTTGGGCCCGGACAGGGACCGGGGGGTGGGGGTGGAGGCGGCAAGTGCGCATCGAGCCCAGGGCCACGCGATCCATCATTGCTCGGCGACTGGAAGCCTCTGCCCGTGTCCTCAGCGACGTATCCTGGATACCCTACCTTGTACAGGTACTTGTATCTCATCTCGAGAGCCGAGAGCCGAGAGAGACAGATAGAGATAGAGATAGAGAATCGACACGAAAATCCTCATCCCAAGGGTGAACTTTGCCCGCGCGGGCTCACGTAATTGTAAACGCGAGTCCTGGTAGAAACGGCAAAGTGCCGAGGACACGAAACGACGACGTTTGCCCGCGACTCGAACGGCGATCTCACGGATGAGCGTAGCTTTTTAATTTCTCAGGTCGGGGGTTCGATACGCGTTTCGCGTGATCATATTTGTAAACACGATTGACGCTGAGCACGAACACGTAGCATTCCTGGGATTTTCGGCATTTTCTCCAGTCTCCCTGACCTACTTTGCTCGCTCTTACCATCAATATTTTCATTAAACTGCCTCTTGTATTTTACCGTATTAACGCCTATATATATATATATATATATATATGTATGCATACGTACATGGAAATATTTTCGAGCATTTCGTAACGTTATTAAACGCACGTGATTGAGTCTGCAATTTATTTTCGGAGATTTCGAATACTTCCGTGTCCTGCCGCTAACAAATTTCCCGTACGAGCATTACTTAATGCGTCAATTAAGCTATAATGAATGTGACTTTTATTATCTAGGCATGAAAAACAAAAAGAGCAGGTGATTTATTATGCCACGCTTGTTAGATTTTTATTCAAAGAAACCAAATAATGTCGTTATTTTCACACGATAAAACATTTATAAGCTATCAAATGATATTACGTTTGTAACTGGGGTCGTTAAAAAATACGCCGAGAACTTTTTTTTTAATACAGTTGTACCACTATCCAAGCCGTTTATCCATTTTTGGGTATGTTTGTGCAGCAGCAGTTAGGATAAAAATTTAGCCGAAAGGTATATTCTTTGCAACGGACGAATCATAAACAGCTCCGTGTTATTAATTTATCGAAGCAAACCATTGATAAGCGCGAGCGATTGCCATTACAATACAACCAAGCCGATGACACGATTGGATCAGAAAGGATCCACGTATTGTAAAGAGGCTCGACGATGCGGCGATTGACCTAGAAAATGCCCCTCGGTGATAATTGATTATCCCTTCCAATGCGGGAATGCGTCCATTTCCACTTGGCGCAAAACGACGAATGACCCGAGCAAAACAAACGGGCGAGTAACGAGAAAAGAGCTCGAGCAGGGTTCACTCGCTTGCTAAGATGTAGCCGCGAAGTTAAGGCCATTGGAGAATAGGCGTGGAAGTCGTGGGGGAGAAAAGGAAAACGACGATGGTACGATTGTGCGCCCTCCCCCACAGGACAACGGCTGCCGCCGAATTTCTATTCGCCAAGCAGCGAGGAAAAAAAAACGACAACAGCGGATAATAACCTCCTCGCGTTCAATCCCAATGAGTGTATTTGACCGAGCTTATTTCGCGCTTGCACTCAAATGCGTTATTGCGTACGCTAAAATGGCTAAAGGACTTTGATGGGTAAGCATTTGATTCGCGGCCCTTTTGCCTCGATCTCGACCTCGGGAAGCCGTTTATGATTGGCTTCCCAATGCTTGAGAAGCATTATTAATCCTGTAGGAGAAGATGCAGAGCCAAAAGTAACGCTGACTCGGTTGTCTGTAAACGTCACGATGACTTAGCAATAATCCTCCTAGGATAAAAATTCCTTTTTAGATCTCTATAGAAACCCCGTAGCCGTCGTCCCTTTTTTTTTTAACTCTGGTAATAAGAATATTGACGTTTTTCTCGTCGCCTTAAGGTAATTTGATAAGCGCCAATTTGCTCATGCGTCACTGACACCGTGAAACTGTTGCTCTTCTTCCGAGCACCTTAAGTCAGCGATTGACGGTAAACGAGCGTACTTGCATCGAATAATTGTTTATTAGCTACTGAGCAACTTGTCGATAATTAAATCTACTACAACTATCGATACATTATAATATATAATAATGTATAATATATAAATATAATAATAAGAACAACCCAACGATAAATCAAGTGCACAAAATTTTTTTATAAACTTAACATTGTTGAGTCGATAGATATATTTATTCCTTCAAGCTCACTAGGAAAATACTTGGATGGCTAATTTTTACCCGAACATTATATCTTTAACGAATTTTCGTATTTTGTAAACATTTCTCGAAGACATTCCACGTTCATTTAATGCACGCATTAGCGTATATTAGCATACACGTAAGTATTTGCTTACTCGATTATGAAATAGGACGATACTCATGTGCAGTAGATAAGAAAAGTTAATCGTCGAACTTTTTCATTCTTACTTACTGGATAACGAGCGAAGAAATAAAATTAAGCGAAAAGTACTAATTTGCAAAAGCTTTAGTTGGCAATGGAATTCATAAGCCCCAGACGAAAACTAGTTTTCAATTACAAATTCATAAATCAGACTCGCATATTGAGTTATATCGCATTAATGCTTAGCGCGCGCGCGGGCTTATGATTTTGATTATCTATTTATGAAATTCCATTCAAGTGTCTCGATAAAATGCAAGAAGCTAAAGGAACGAGAATTCGAAGCGGTAAGAATAACACATTAGGCTTCGATGTTTGCGGCTTGTACGGGAGAGCTTGTCGAATTATGGCCTCCGTATATAAATAAGCGACAGTCGTAAAACGGGCGTCAATCCTTGCGCTGCAGGCCAGGCCCGATATAAATCATCGCTCCCTGAAAAAGCATCGGACTTGCGTAAAAGCGCGGCTCTCGCTCCTGGATTATCGCGCATTCGAATAATGGACGAAAGCGCCGGAGAAAGGACAAGTACCGAGCAAAGGGAATTTAGCCTTCCGGTAGGTCGGCTGGGGGCCTCCTCGATATCGATAATCCCGGGGAATGGTATTCTAACGGTAGCCGATTTTTATCGGAGGAAGCCGAGCAGCAGGCTCCGATCCAAGGCTCACAGGGGTCCGATCCTCGCGCTTATCGGTGCGAAAATGCCGGAGAGGATAACAATCGGAGGGGCAATTACCGTGGCCTCGGAGAGGGGCGCAATTTGCCCGCCGTTAATTAGAGAGCGCGCTTTCGAGATAGCGGCGAGCCCGACAAATTTCAATCCAAAGGGAAAGCTAAATGGAGCGCCGCTGCCGTGGTTTCCATTTGCGCGTAAAACGAGAGTGAAGAGGATGCAAAGTGGCTTCGAAGGGGCCTACGATCAATGAGCGCGCCTGCGGCAGTGGCAAAATCTCGCGAAGGTCTTTAGAAAGTCCTCGGAGTTTGGCCTCTCTCTCTCTCTCTCTCTCTTTCGCGGGTACACGCAGACCGGGAACGCGGACGCGCGCCCGCGGAATAACGTAGGAGCTGCGACGACGGCACGTGGGTCTCGGATCAGTGGCCGGGTTTCTCAATCGGGAAATTCCACGGGCACGTCGTGACCCAGAGGTCGGAAAGTGGACGATCGACGCGGTGGGTGAGCTCCCTCTTCCCGAGCTAACTTTTCCAATTAGAATTGGCTGCTCTGGAGGCGTTCGGGCCCGCGGCTCTTCAACCTCCTGGCCTCGAGAGAGCTTTCGGCCTCGAGCTCGGATTATTTAACCGGGGGTTGGATAATGTCCGTCCCGCGTAACCCGATATCCCGGCCTGTCGACGTCCACTCGGATTTCTAAGCCGGTATTTGTGAAAACAATGTGGCACGTCGTGCCTCGGTTACTTTCTAACTTTTACAAATGGCTTCGCGGGGAAAATCGCCGTTTCTACGCCAACGTGTCCTATCCGGCTGTTCTCTCAACAATTTGCAGTTACCTAAATCCACTAATTAGCGGCCTTTATTTAAAAGACTCTCAACCTAATTGACGCTATTACACACACACACACACGCACACGCGCACATGAATATTTATATGTATGTATAATTTAATGGCGAAACTTGGCTCAGGGAAAAAAGCCCCATTTGCATAAACGTTAAGAGCCGCTGAACGATCGGCCTATTCGTATAAAACATTGTACAGCGTTCATTAGACTCGGTTGCCGAAGTGAAGGCAACGCGCACAAAAAAAGTTATCGCGCTAAAAAGGAAAATAAATTATTCATTATAAACAACGCTGGTGGCTTAGAGCCGTCAATAGCGAGCCTAGAGTTTCTACGGCCGCGTTGCAATGAAAAAAAAAAAAAAAAAAAAAAAATGAATTAGCCGGCCGCGCAAGGCTAGACTTTGTATTTTAACGTTTCGTAAGCGCAGCTTTGGCGCGCTTTATTTTGCCCGAGTCCTCGAAAAGTCCCTCCTTACGTTTGTGCTCAGCCATCGATAATTCAAAGTACGTAAAAAAACGTTTAATCGCACTGGCTTCGGGTAAGAAGATCCTCATAGAGGGTCGCTGTGAAATTTCCCGAGAGCGCGAGAATTCCATTCATGGGAGAGTCCCCCGACGGCCGACTAAGCTCGATGCCAATAATCCCTCGGCCACGGGAGCCAGGCTTCCTTTATTCGGCCAACTTTTGGTAAAAATAAACGCTTGCCGGGGATCGGATGCTCTCGCCTCCGTCTCATCCCCCGCGTGTAATTCATACGTATCGAAGGGCCCGAGGGATCGCCGTTGCGAATCGTTGCGTAATCCGAGCCTCGTACGTCTTCCCTGTCAGCTTCTATTTTTGATACCGATATTACCGGTCAATCCCGTGATGGCCAGGCCCCTGCTCGGGGGTTCGCGAAAGCCCACGCGAGTACCACCACTCGGAGCAGCAGAGGAGGCCGATGGTCTTCCTCGTCCGAATGTCCGCGGAATGCCGTGCTTTTAAACGACTTCTTTATTTAATTCGGAATCGTTTATTGATGCCATAGGCAAGAGAATACGCGCAGGAATCATAGAGCTCTACAGTGTTTAAGTTAAACGGCTATTATTGGCTGGAACTATTATTCGAGTGCACGGCTTTACCTCTACGCGAAGGATCGATTTAAAAATCTATTGAATTTTATGAAAAAGCCTTAGTTCTCAACGGGCTCTTATCGGTGTGCAAATTTTTTACTCCAGGTACGAAAGCCTTCCTTTTCCAACTAACGCCGACGAGTGGTTAATAATAAAAAAAAAACGACATTTAAGAAAAGCTATAAAAATATTGAATTCAAATATTGCAATTCAATTCTAAAAGTATTCCGAGCTACGCTTGTGCGCTTTATTTCGAATAAAAAATACGATTTAAATTTAATTCAATCCGATATAGCTGTATATATAAATTGCGTCTTATGCAAAATGGGAACTAAGCCTCTGCTAATAATAAATATTACATGTAATTGAATCATAATGAAATTGTTTTTTTTTTTTTTTTTCAATCATTAGACTCTCGTGCAGCATTCGTGTCGTATAAAACATATTTTATCATGGAATTCATCGATTAAATAATAATGCCTTTATCTCTAGCGGTAACAGAGCTTAGGATTGTTAGATATTGAAAGCCTTCGTACATTCTTGTAGATCATCCTACAGTATGTACGTCCCACTGGACGCCGATTATTTATTCTATTTTGTTTTCACAATTTTTATATATCTTTAAAATGCCTTCGTTTAAGAAGTACGTATTATTTAAGGATTCTTTTTTTTGCTTAATATTAGTCAATAAATATTACGGGTTAGTGATTTTGAACGTTAGATCCGACAAAGGTTTTCAATATCATTACTATAATAAGCGTCGACTTTATGACTTGTTTTGTCCAGTGCATTTTGTACCATTGTTGTTTTTTTTTTTCTTTTAGAATTCGATGCACTTAAACTTATAACCTTTATGCGCATATTTCTCGTATGTTTTTTTTTTCAAGCAAAAACGAGATGCGCGAAATATTAAAATTGAATCTAACGACAGCCTTACTTTTTATGGTAGCGTCGCGACCTTTAGAAGCTCTTGTTGCCTTGGATATTATGTTATTTGGATCGGTTTTCTTTTCGTATCTTTTAACGCTCCTTCTTATTCATACTTTACAATGGTTATTGCGCAAGCTTTATGCTTTAGGCTATTACACATCGCAGTTAGTGTCAGGTAATTAATGCAAATTTAAATATTTATCGGGTACTACAAACAATGCAACAAAATTTAAAGTATTTTGAATTATTCTGCACGATCTAAATAAGGAAACTGGCACGGTGCTGAAATGAAGTGACAATAATTTTGCGCTCATACTTTGTGAAATATACAAGCTTATATATATATATATATATGTATAATGTAGACGACGGTCTGAGCATTTAAAAGACTTTGTTGTGCGTTGAAACGTTGATTTAAATTGCTGTTGTAAAAAAAATTTGATCAAACTTTTTCTCAGGCATCTCCCGTATGCATTTTCGTTTGTCAAACTAGTCCTATAATTTAGTCATAAGTATTTCCTTTATAGGCACCGTAGCCTGTAATAAGTAAATTGGATTGCGTCCGCAATATTTGAGAATTAGCATTACCATTATCGAAGAGCAGTACGGATCTACAGAATTTCGGCAAATGAAAAATGCTCGAAGAGCTACGGATCTCCACGGCTTATCTCCTTAGCCCAAAAAGCTTTCTTTCTTTATGCTGAAACGGGTAAATTTTGTTTCGTCGGAGCGAATCGAATCAGAACCGCTGGACAACATTGAATCTAAAATCAGTGTTCGATTGAATTACATAAATGAAGTTTGTGTTTGCGTTTGCATTGTGCATTTGTAGCGATGCGTGAATTCTTTCGTCTAAAGTAGAGTATTTGACCTAAAAAAAAAGGCAATAAAACAATCGATATTTCGAACGAATGGCATCCGAAAGTATTGTATTTTTTGGGCGAAACAATCCATTTACGATATCCAACCAAAAATTAAGCCGTATGCATAGTAAAAAAAAAAATATACATATATATATATCTGCTACTGGCGATTACTAATGCTGCCTTAAATGTCATCCTTTGGCACTTGACTCGTTAGGATGCAATAAACGTAGCGTAGTGGCTTTCATCGTTCCGAGGACTTAAATTGTTTTACTTCCGTGGGGAGATCGGCTCTTTTCTCTTGCATTGCATCAATACCTAGTCTATTAGTATGAATCAGTTGTGGATTTGTTACGTAATAATAAACAGATTGGCAGTGCACTTGGCAAAACCGATCATAAGGTCACGTCTAATGTGTTTGGAGCCGTAATTGAAGGAAGCTTCCAGAAGTTGTGCTTTTTTGAAAGGGTAACAATAGCGCAGCCATTGAGATTTGTAATTTAAAATATAAAGGCAAGGTAAAGAAAACAGCGAGTGCAACATCTGCTGATGATCGCAAGACGCGTGAGCTGTGAATTCGAAAATCAATGATTCAGAATAAGAATAGAATAGAATCGAACGAACGCCTTTACACAGCGAGGGTAAGTTTTTTGCCTCCTACACAATAAGTTTTCGTAATCTCAAAACTGTCATTCGACCTACTTCGTACTTTCAAAAATGTCCGCTCTCGGTGATATCATCCTCGTCTGTCTATTCTGACAGTGTTCGCGGTGTCAAGGTAGCGAGATTGAATGTAGCCTACGAAAATCTATTCGCTTAACACAATGATTGCACGAGTTATATATATACACTTCGTGTGTTTATACGTGTAGAGTTTTTGATATATACATCGAGCTCGCTTAACCAGAGGCACGCAAGAGCTCGAGCTGCAAGGGTGACCCGATGTAGAATTGAAAATCATCGTTAAGAGCTTGAGGCAAGTGCCGCAAGATAAGGTGCCCGACATAAGTGTTAATTATACAAGTAATAGCTTATCTCGTTCTTTTCTCTTTTTAAAAAATTTTTTTTTAAATCTTCCGTTCAATCATATGAAAAACCAACGTAACTCCAAGCGACTTCGGTGAGTTGGCGCTTGGAGATATTCAAGCTTAATGCGTTACGAAAAGAAAAAAAGTTCTATTTTTTTTTATTTTTTTTTTTTTTCAATACGATTTCATTAAATAACAACCTGTTTCGCGTGCATTATATAAAACTGTTTTTCCTCTTTTGGATGACATTACAATAACATTCAAAAGTATATTGAATCGAGCCTTAGATGTAGTTTTAATTTTAGAGTAAATTTCCAAGATAAGAATGAGTATTTTTCAAGAAAATTATCTTGATAATGATCGAATCTTAAACATGCATCGATATCTCACAGCATTCTGAATTATTTAGCAAAAGGTGTTTTATTATTTCGACTTCTTGATTTAAGAATACGCAAAACCACGTGCAATATTTATTATTATTTCCGACGTGCAAAAGTGCATCAGTGTATAACGGATTTATGATTGGTGTACTAGAAAATTGGCACTGAATTAGAACCACATTCGCGATTGGTACGGGCCATCAATTTCTTCGATTCCTTTGATCGAAATTAAACGTATCTAATACGCGTAGACGATGTGTAATTGAAACGTAATTCGTTAATGTCTATTACGCCGGACAATCACGATCACCCGGCATAGAGATATTTTACCTTATTTTCATATTAATTGAATGATTTGAGAATTATCTTCGGGATAAATCTTATCAGTGGTAAATTGTGTCATTTATGACTCCCGTATATACGTGCATACTTATTAAATGTAGCGGCGAGTACATCTTTTGAGATTTCCTTGAGAGTCAGTCCTACACTTGGAATATTCTTCGTAACGACTAATATTAACATTATGTGTAAATATGTTTCAATTGTTCCCATATAATTTGGAACACAATCAAATAATCAATTAAAATGCTTTATTACGGATTTAATTAAAAATTTCTTACGTGCATTTCTGAACCATGAGTAAAAATAACATTAATTTTATAATCCCTAACTAAGAGATAAAATATTGTTGAGCGTTGCCTATGCTTGCCACGAAAACAATTTTTTTTTTTTTTTTTTTTTTTTTTTTATTATACTTTTTTAAATCTCGCTTATATCAGTCGCAATGTCTTTCATGATTTTTCCATCTTGATCTACGCACAAGCGTTATTTTTAACTTTCTGCAAAAAATACTCGTGCTATTAATAAAGTTCTATTTGCCATAATGAGAGACAAAATTTGATTTTAAAAGTAAGCCAATAAAAGCGTTAAGCCACTTGCAGCAATAATAGAATAGAAAAACGTATTTGATAAAAGATCATCTAATCTCCGCCGTCTGGCCATCAAATTTTAATTTATCCATACAAGGTCTATGAAATAGGCATACTCGATTGTGCATTAGTACGAACACGTGCGCCTCGCATATTCGCGCACGCACCGCCTGGGGGGGGGCGGAGGGGGCGGGGGACAATAATAAATAAGGATTTTGAAAAGTCAGAAAGTTAGATTTATCGCGTACGCAATGATGGGTAAATTAATATCCTTGTCGAATGTCTACTGAAGCACAAAGGGAAATCATGTTCAATCGTACGATTGTAAGATGGGACATTTATTTTATAGTTGAAATTGCCATTAACTTTAAAAGAACTTAGAATTAAAGAATTGTCTTATTGAAGCTTGGCTACACATAATAAGCTCTAGCCTCGTAAGGCAATAGTTTCATTTCCGCTCGGCACTTGATATACGTTAAAACCAATATCAGACAGTACTTCATAAAAAATTGCCAACATAACTGTAAGACGTATTTACAACACTCAGCATTGAGCGCATTTATTACAAAAGATAAGGTTAGAAAGTTTAAGTCGGAACGAAAAATCAATCCTATGCAGGTGTGCGAGCGAGTTGGTGGCGATAACGCGTCCTGTCCATTAATTGTTACTCAAATATACATTGCATACATATTATACATGTATATATATATATATATACACACACACAATACATGTGCGCATGCATGTGTGCGCGCGCGTGTTTTCTTTTTATTTTCAATCAGCGCGTGCCGTGATTTACTCGGCCTTGCAAAACACGTGACCTCATTATTATCAAGAGTCGGGCTTAAATGAGATGCCGGCCGATAAGCTCGACGGTGATTGAGAGTTCCTTAGCCGAGCCCATTTTAAAAGAAGAGCATCTAGAATTTGATAACGAACCAATGATGAGCTCCGACTGCTTCGATGCCCGATGAATGCCTCCTAATTAAAGGAGCACTCGACGGCTAATCAAAGGGCCCCATTAGGGATTTCGCTACTCGATTCGGGAAGCGAACTTGGCCACGAACGTTGCTCGATTTTTTTTTATCGTTCAGCGGCACTTGGATATTGTTTCTCGATCATCGGGCCGCGCTTCTGTTACTTTTGTTATAATTATTTTCGTTTTATTTCATAGGCGCCTTTTTTACAATAAATAGTCGTTCTTCTTTGTTTATTTTTTCAAGATAGCCCGGCAATTAGCATGCGACAAAATTAACGAAGGCATTGATAATAATATTAATGGTGCGAGAACTTTTTTCGTACCGAGGCTCAAAAACTGGCACTTTGGGTATTTTTGTTTTATTTTATTTTTTTTAAACACTCTTTCATTTTATTGGAGATTCACGCATCTTGTAATTTGAAAAGAATCATTGCACCCGCGTAAGTCAGGTCGAAGGAAAAGGACGATAATTGGAAAAGCATTTGATCTCGAGTGAACCATGTGCTTTTTCTCTCTCGTAAACTTTTCCAATAATCTTATGGCTTTCCATTAAATGCGAGGCTTGGCTAGTAATTTAAAAACTTGTAGATTAATTACCCATGCCAATGAGTACGTATAAAATGAGCGCGATAAATCTAATGTATTTATACAGACTTAGCGTTATGTAGCCATGTCATAAAACAATAATTTTATGCATTATACGCTAATATAAATATTGACAAGTAATGACATATTATTATGAAAATATGCCAATCTTGTGTTTTCTTTAAGCGTTCAAAAATTGTAAACGCAGTTCTAATTGTTTATTTTATGTTCGACACATTTTGTACGATTAATCAAGGAGTGGGTTCACACTCGTGCATAAACATTCCGAAATTGAGAAAAGCGAGAGAGAGAGAGAGAGAAGAGAGACAGTCAGCGAAGCTTATTAAACCGTACCGGTGTTCCCAATATTTACAGTAGAATATCGATACGATTCAAGCCATGTTATTACTCGTGAGTTTAAAGTTACTTTTAAATCAACTTTCAATACTCAGTAATACAAAATATTGTATATTTATGTCAGGACAATTAAATTACAACTCCGTTTAAACAACTCTTTGTTGAGAAAAATTCATGCGTATCAAGTGGTTGCAGTGCTTCAAACATTAATGCAACAATTAACTTTCGACTCAAAGTGCACAATTATTCAAAATTGATCGTAAGAAAAGCAATCAAGAACACGGCCAATGTTATTTTTCTTTTAAAGTGAAAGCGATGAAGTTTTTAAAAGTTTTTCACGCGACAATTTTTTAAGGAAAAAAAAAAACGTACTCTTTAATTCTAATGCAATAATTAGAAATAAAGCATTGGCTAAGCCGTACTACTATTAACCAGGGCATTCCATTTGTCAAGCATTTGGAGATTGTTAACGTGCCAGACAGTGTTTAAAAATTTAAATACAAGTTAATGACTTGTGTCTTAATCGTTATTTGAGTTAAGAACTCTTGGCGCCCGATTTCTAGACATTTCTTTTTTCTCCAGTCAAGCAAGTACCAGAGAGTGCTTGGAAATTTACCAAACAAGAAAACCGTTTACGGACTTAATGCTCACAACCCAAACTCGTATATATACGTGTAAATTATACACGTCAACGTTTGCTTTAATTTAAAAAAGTACCCGCATTTGATGGGGGGAAAAAAAGAACAATTAATCAGCAACACAATCAGAAAAATATATAACTTGAGTGCAAGGAAAGCAACCTTGAAGGCTGCATAAGAAAGCTTAGGGGAGGAAATGTGAAATTATAAATGTTCTTAAGCGAGGCGCAAATTTTAAAGTTGAATTATCCCAATCGCAGAGGGTTGAGCAGGGGTAGAAATTTAGAAACTAATTTGAAAAGCATCGATAGTCCGGGCCTAATAAAGAAGCACCCCTACATCCGCGTGCGCTAAGAGTCTTGCCGTGATTATATACATACACATATAAGTATATAATTCCGCGTCTGGGGGGAATCTCCCCATAATCCAGCCGCGTCGAACGATTCCTATATAGTTGCCGGGCCCGAGTCCTTCTGGATTCCTCGAGGAGAGAACCCGAGGGCACGGCAATCCTCCGAGTATCGCCCGTTTTGCCGGAAAAAGCAGCGCTCGATCGCGAGGAGGCCATTACGCAACCAGAGACGGACTCGGATTCCAAAGCCCGTCTCGCGGTGCAAGGGCTAAGCTTACGCCAGGCTACGCCAGGGCTTACATAAGCCAACGGCTCGGAAGGCATATTGCGCAAGCCGGACTCGCTACCGAGGAGCGGTGGAAGAGGAGCCCGTGGCTCTTTTCCCGACGGAGGCCGCGGCTCGTTTTCCAAGAGACGGGACAGGAGAGGAGCCGGCCAGCCGCCCGCGTAGGAGCTTCCCCGGGTGCTCGGCCCTCACCGGCAGTCGCTATCCCCAATGACCTACACGAGTCTCCGCGAGCCTCACGAGCTTCGGCACACGTGGCATTTATCGATAGGCGCTCGCTCGCCTCTAGGAGCGGATTTCGTTTCATCGGGCAACTCGACACTCCGCTTGTAATCCACCCTTTGCAAGAGAGAGAGAGAGACCGATTCGCGGTCCTCGTTTGACCCCTTTGACGTTGTATTGCTGTGCCTTACCTGGAAGATCTCTTATTTTAATCGAAGAGGTGAAATTGGCAGCCTTTGATACGAGGCTGAACTTCTCAACGAAATATCGAACGCAGAGTATCGGAGGAAATCCCATCGCGTGCCAATAATAAATTATGCGCTTTTGGGTGAAAATCCTTTGGTCATTTTCGTATTGGCAGACAAGGTTTAATATCGGCTAAGGCATCGATTAAATTGCCAATAATATTATTATTCTACTGCGATACTTTTACCTGCGGTCAAAAAAATTAAAATTATTGAACATCTTCAGCAGTACCTAATATTTCTCGGAGCTGTCGATACTCTACAAGGGCATTTCGTTATTTAATGCAAGACTGATTTTTTTGTCGAGAAGATTACTGGCAATTGTCGGTCTTTTAAAATTCCCATTATGCAGAAAGTTAAGGCGAAAGAAAATAATTAAACCCCCTTATCGTACGCAAATCTCAATTAAAATATAGATACGATATTTCCATACCCTCGGTATCTTTTTGCTAAACGCGGTTTACGCTTTCGCAAGGGTTGACATACAATTTAATTCGCGTGCTTAGCTACGAAGATTGCATATTGCTCTCTCCCTTTTTCCTCACGCTTTCATATATCTATATATACATATTCTCTCTGTCTACTTCTACATTTCTCGGTAAAACCACGCGAATATATAACATTGGCCTTCTCATCGGGTCACGTCCTTGCGTTACTTGGTATTGTTTTTCCGTCGTGTTTTTTTTATACCATCCAGCTAATGTTTAGAGGCATTATTACCGCACCTCTAGCACGGGGGCAAAAAATACAATCCGATCTCATTCCTGGCAGTGGCTCGTGGTAATCGTAAGTAACAGAGCTCGAGTGCGAGCAGCTCCGCGCGCTCAGAGGCTCATTCATTCGTCACTCGTGCCAGGGGCCAGCATTGGACCCTTACGTCACTCCTAATTACGAGTTGAATCTTAATAATTGAAAATGTATTCGAGCACCAAGTAATCTAAGAGCTTTTATTTTAACATTTCACATGGAATGTAATTTCGAGTTGGAAATTAAATCGACTCCTTGCGAGGCCGGCACGGAATCGAAATCCAAAGACTCACTGAGTTATAAATATTCATAGAGACGGCAACAGCGACAATAACAATCAATAATAACGGGAACAATAATGGACAGACAAAATAAAAAAATAAAAAACAACAACAAATGGAGACAAAGGAACGTGAATTTACGTGACTCGTGTAAAAAAAATATGTAATGACGAATTATCACGACGCGTTGCTTATCAAGACAAAAGCGATGGATTCTTAAAAAACGGGCGCGGCACCATGAAGACTAAATAGACAAAGGGTCGAGGAGAGAAAAGCATGGAAAGATCGAAGGGGCGCAAGGTTCTCGTATCCCGCGGGCCTTGTAATTTTGGTCGGGGCCTTTTGGCGGCGGAGGGCCGAGCGAAAGAAATCGCTCGCGCATTTGGGCATTCGTCGCCTCGGCCATAAGAGGATAATAAGGAAACCAAGTGGGTGAATTGCGGGATCGGAGGTACAGGGGAGGAGTCGAGGCCCCTCGCCGGGGAAAATCGACTGGATGCTTTTCCCCCGAGTAAAATCGGAGGCCCGTCGCTCGCTCGAAGTGCGCAGCAACAATCGAGGAGGACTCAATCGCGCGGGTTTCAAGTCGTAGCTCGGGCTCTCGGCTCCATCGGCTTTTGCACGTGGCTCGTTAACGTCGAGTCGATGCCTCTCCGCTTCTCGAGGACGCCTTATTCGGACGAGCAGCAGAGCGGGCCGACGTCGAGCAAAGCGAGCCCTAAAAGCGTAGGAGGCCGGACTTTGGGCAGGGGCCCCTGGTCGGTCCTGATTCATTCAAGGAGCAAATGCTCCGCGGGTGAAAAAGCCCAGGACTCGGAGCTTTCCAATCTAGTTTGGAAGAGTCGGTCGGAGGCCGCTCGATCCGGCCATAAGCCAATGGCTCGAGTAGCTCCTCGGCAAAGGCTGGCACAGTTGTAAAGAAGCTTTGAAATTAAGTGTCCTTCGTCGAATCGAACGGGCCCGAGAGGACGAGGAGGAGGCCGCAATTCGCTTAAGGAAACAATTACCGGGAGATGCGCGGCTCTTGGGCCGGATTCCTTCGCCTCCTCGCCGACTTTCGAAAGCGGCTGCCTAGTCGTGCTCGTCGTTCGGCAGCCGGTGACGTCAGAGGCGCGCACCGAGACCAACGAGAGGAGGGATTTTTCCTAATTTTCCCGGCGCTCGCGACTAGGTGAGCTCACCGGCGGCGCGCCTCCTTCTCGCGCAGCCGTTAATTGCTCGGCCAAGGTCTCGACGCACTCGGCGCGCAGACAGACGTGATAACTCACTCACCGCGATTCCATAATGATCCGGCCTACGGAATAATAACACGTAGTTATGGCGCTGCTCTTCTCTCTCCCCCCCAGCGACGTTTATTCCCTCGGCGCTCGTACCACGAGTCATACTACCCGGACCTATCCGACTCTTTAAGAGCGCCCATCGCTGTATTAGACCTCAACGCTCAAAGGGCCGCGTGAGATCTTTTAATAATAGCCCCTCGGCCGATCAACAATAGCCGTGGATGAATAATGGCCAGGATCTTAGGGCTGTACAGTGCGGCGTGAGTCGGAGGTTGATGCGCGTAAATTGTCGCCGGCCCGGATAAATCCTCGATCGATAAATGTCAACTCAATTTTCCAGCTGGCTCGAGAATAGCACCAATGGCTCGGGTTATCTATGCTAAGCAGGCTTTCTATCGAAGGTCCGAATTTCTTGTTCCGTTCCCTATGGGAATTATCCAATAATAGGCATCTTGTAATCGGTAACAGGCCTAGCGCGGCCTTCTTTACAAATGAGTTTTTCAAAAATTTTAAGCAGCCGCATGTTAATGCTACGCGACCTGGAATTCAAAACGTCAACCGGTTCTATTCTGCATTTCTTCGAGAAGTTAGGCAGTACTATTTTTTTTTTTTTTTTTTTTTTTTTTTTAAATAAAAAAGAGTTCCAGTTTTTAAACGAGAATGAGGAGAGAAAAAAATCGGGACGTGGCACACCTTCGAAAGCTACGAAGCAAAGCCTACTCGGAATGGAATTTCTGGCCCCGTAGGTTCGCATCAACCGTAGGCGCGTCACGGCCCTTGCGGCTGAAATTTCATTTCCAGCCGCGGCAAACGCTCGACATTTTTCTCGCTGAGATGATTTTCCGCTCGGGCCCCGCCTTGAGAAAGCACCCGGACAATGCGCCTTTCGCAAAAGACGCGTTGCGCTCCCTCGATTGTCCTCCCCTCCTCTTGCCCCGCTTCGGCAATTTCTCAACCAAAAAAAAAAAGAAGAAGAAGAAGAAGAAAAGGAAAACCCCAAAACGGCCGTCGGATTATTCTGCAACAGAAGTCTCGGCCGGCCACTGGCGGAGGGAATCAAGACGTGGTTTCTCTATCGGCGGGCGGAAGGGCATCGGGGGTGTGGGGGCCAATCGACCAATTGCAATGGCCCTCGCACCGCGACAGCCAAGGCTCGCGAGGGTGGGAACTGCCAGTGCGCGAAAGGAATCGGGCAAAATACTTGGAGGCACCGTCACCGTTGCATTTGCCCGGCGTTGCATAAGAACTCGCTTCCAGTGGAGGCGCAGTAAGGAGGAAGAGGCGGAAAAATGCACTCGTAGGCAACGAGGATCTCTCGGCACTGCGTAGGCCAAGGCGGCGGTGCATGTGACTAATCGATGAATTTTATAAGGCGCTGTTTCTCTTGCGTCGCGTCGCCGCTCTGCCAACGCATTATTTTATTCTTCCTTCGCATGCCGATTGAGGTCGATTGCACTTTTAATAATTTTTACAAATCGCTCCCCGACGTTTGAGCGATTGCGCAATGCCGAAGCCTGCCTATGGAGAAGGGGAAGAAATCAGAGACGCGGCGCGCGAGGAATCCATAAACGAGTCTTCGGCCAACGCCTTCGTCGATGTTGAAAAATAACTACATAACGCTGCATCCGTCTGCGTGCTTTGCATGTGTTCGCACGTGTGCATACACACGTGTGCATACATGTTGAGACGTGTGCCCAGTGTTACATGCACATTACTGGATCAACATTCCACTGCAGTCGACACGTGCTCATTAAATTTCTTAGATTAATGGATAGCCTGATTTTTCGATGGGAGCTTGGAAAAGTATTAACAACTATTGTAACTTTGCGAACGGAGGCGGGCCCCTATAATAATTACAATTCTCGGTTATTTTTAATATATTAATCCCCCCCGCCTCCGCGTCAAAACTTTTCTTGTAATATTGCGGCCATTTATTTTTACTAAGCCCCTTCCATGTCAAATTTGAGTATCGGATACACGAGCTCTCATTGAATATGGAATAACCACGATAGGCTCTATATGCTCCGATCGATCTATCGGTAACAGCACCCGAATTGAAAAACAAGCAGTTTGATTTATGTAAAGCTTATATTTATCATTCCTTTGTCGTGAAGGTATGCAGGACTCAATGGGACAGATGAGGAATATATCTTAAAAATTCATCGTATTGAGAGGCATTAAAATATCCTGGAAAATCTGTTATTGCCGTTATTTTATTTAATACCGACATTAGAACAATAACATTGAGCAACGCGCGATTAATTTTCATCGACTCGCAAATTTTCTCAATGACACATATGCCTTTCACCTGCACTGCCTTTATTCGTTCCAATAAGCTTTCCTTACTCAAACGAAACATTAATAAGCAATGCCATTGATCATCGATCATTGATCATTATTCTACTTCTTCTTCTTCTTCTTCTTATTATTATTATTCTTATTATTATTATTATTCAATTACACATTGTATCTGCCAAAAATAACCAAGATAATGCATTCGCTGTATCAGTACTGATCTAAGGGCGTAGAAATGCCCACATTAATGATGGCTAAAGGCCGAGTCCTCGCTCACGTCAAGGCCTTCTAGATAAGTTTATTCAAATAGAAGATATTACACTAGGCGCCTAAAACACCTACTTCGGTTTCCACCGATTTCCACCTTATAAAGCGACTGATGCAAAGCAAATGTTATAATACCTTTATTTTCATCTTGGTAATTCTTTAGTCGCAGTGTCATAATACGCAAAAGATCGCGCAACAATGCTAAAAGAGAAAATAAAAAATCCCTTAATCGGGCCAGCGAGGGAGTGTCGTTTTAGCTTTTATTATAAATGAGCGATTTGCATTAATTTACAATAGATGAAGCTCTCGTTATCACTCGAGGATTGGGATTTTTAAGCCATCGGCATCCGAGGCTTATTAATTAATAGCGGATTGCGAAAAAAGTGGCAGCACCAGTGGTTTCTTGAAAAAAAGCCGAGCGTCTCTCGAGAGAAAGAGAGCTCGAAAAAGCCAACAGCTGTAACGAAAAAAACCGAGGTTCCTCGCTTCCTCGAGCATCGCTTATTATTGAAACGCTTATCGGCTTCGCTCGTTTCCCGCTTTCCTCCGCGGCGCCAACCCTTCTGACGAAGAGTTGCCGGCGTCGAGATAAGAAAGGACCTCCGTAGTTTTCGAGGGAGGAGAGAGGGTCGACCCCAAGGTATAATCCCGAGTGGATCGATGCCCCGGAACCAGTCGCGACCTCCTCCGAGCCCCCGCGCGTCGTTATTGTTTTGCCAACTGGGGAGGGCCCGGTTGGGATCCCGGGGCCAGGGTCGGGGGCTCCTCCCGGGGGACGGGAGCAGTCGCCGACGCTGCTCTCCGGTACAGGTAACGATCGCGCACCGGTGCACGTGCTATGCTTATCCGAGCCCCTCGTCGATCGCGAATCGACGAAATAGAAAGTAGTACGGCTTTAGGGTGTCGCAGGCCACCGACTCCCTCCCACTCGGCGTATTTCGGAATGCGGGCGCATGTTATCATCGGGGAAATTATTAGAGCGGCCGGGCGCGCTAAGGACTCCCAGTGTCTCCCATTGCATTAGCATAATGCGGCGAGGCCCGTCGTTCATCCTTCTTCGGGATTTTTAACCGCTAAGGGGACTTCACGCGTGCCTGCCCCTGCCACGGCTGCACTTGCTTCTCACCGGCCGATCTTTGCGAATGCCTCGCCAATGATACCCACGCACGCACGCACGCGCACACACACATATATATATACATATAAGTGCACGCGTATCCCATTCACGTCCCTGCGTATATCCGGTGGAGATCAATTTAAACAGTAAAAATATGATCGGCCGCAGCTAATGGCTTTCGAGCTATCGTCGACACTTGTAATTTTATTTATGAAAACAAAAAGTAGAACGAGAGAAATCTGCGCTGCTGATACGCTGTTGACGCTACCGATGATCACGACTACGACGACTGTGGCGACGGCTGGTGCTGCTGCTGCTGCTGCTGGCGACGATGATGACGATGACGACGATGATGACGATGGCGATGAGCGACAAAAAGGGAATATTCAACGGGACGGGCGAGGGACGCGAAGCGAGGCGCGGGCGAGGAGGACGAGGGGAAAAAAGGACGAGCGGCGGGATTCAGCTGCGGGGGCGGGGCGGGGGAAGAGATGAAAAGTCGTAGGAGCGGACTCGGCTCTCATGGTAAAAAGAGCCTCGGAGCGGAGGAAGAAGGAAGGAGAGGAGAGGGCCAGGCGGATCACCTTGGCGCCCATGGTATGCGCCCATTGGCGTCCCCCTCAATGGCGTAAGCCGTCTTTTTCTCCGAGAGAGGGACCTCCGCACTCGACTCCCCACCCCCTGGCGCAGTCCCGCCATTCCGAGCCTCTCCCCTGCTCGCGTAGCGGCCCTCGCGCCGTTTTCCGTCGCCGTCGACTCTACGCGCGGCCGAGTGCCCTTGCCTGCTGCGGCCTACCCCCGCCAGCCCCGCGACCCCGGGCAAGCGCACCCCCGGCCCGAGGTTATTTTCCAGCGGGGCCGACCGGGGAAGGGACGAGGACCGAAGCCATGGCTGCTCTCGCCTCGTAATTCGTGGATCCCTCGGCGCTGGCGCCATTCGCGCGCTGCACCTGCAGCGCGAAGACAAACTTCTCCCTCCGCCGGGGCACTCCTGCGACTTTTCGAGGCAACCTGTTTCTTCTTCTTTTACGCCTCCCCCGCCTCTCTCTCTCGCTCTCTCTAGCCTCCCTCGGCCCGCAGCGGCAGCCGACGCTGCTGCCGAATAAAACTCGAATGCGAATATGCGTTGGAATGCAGGTGCAAATACGTTAATTACTTTGGATGGTAAGGCGGAAATTCGAGAGCCCCCCTGCTGTATTGCGCATTAGGAACGCGCGCGGGCGATTCTTACGCGGATACGCCGTCCTTGGAATATTGCGCTCACTTGTGTAAGGAAACAGAGCAAGATTATTAGGTTAACACTGGCGCACCGCGAGAAAGCAGCGCTATTTCAATTATTTGTCTCGAGGATATACCGTATCGAAAATAGTTGTAAATATTGTGCTAACCTTTCATTGCTCGCACATCGGGTTTAATGAAAACCTCTTTAACCGTGCTGATTATTAACATCGGAAGCCTTTTAAAATTAATTATGTCTTTAAAGTAGAACTTGTTCGCCAGATTACAGTGGAGATTCCGTTATTTTCGAGATTCCATTATAAATTGAAGACCAAGCTCTCGAGAAATTAGAGCCAAGCGCCTATTTTAACGTTTTATATGAAGAATTTGCGAAGCTATGCCCCGAGCTCCTCGCGTACAATAAATATCAGTTCCCATGTATTGCGATGAAAATAAGACAAGTTAAAATATCGAAACTGTTAATCTAATATTTCACACGACCCGCGCCACCTGAGATTCCATTATACGCATACAATGGCGCGGACTCGAGGCTCGCAAATAAAAAGCGTGGCTGTATTTTTAAAATATTGCTCCGTATGCTTTATCCAAAAGGGGGAGGGGTTGTAGGGGGCCATTAACACCTTCCTCGAAGTTTCGGACAGCTTAGCCGATTTTTCAGGAATTAAAGATATCCGAGAGACGTCGTGAGAACCAGAGGACCGATCGGCACTCGGCTAGGCAAACAATCGCTTGCCATTGAAAGAGGCCCCCGGGTAGGGTAAGGATCCCAAAATAAAAAGCCCGGGACAAAAGAGCTCCCGCCCCCCCGCCCCCCGCCCCCTCGGCCGACGAGCATCGGCCACGAAAGTTTTAAGCTCGCAGCCGAATCTCGGGTAAAATCTTGGGTCCCCGGTCAAAGCTACAGGAGCGTAATGATTTCGGCATAGGATAAATCATGGCAATTAATCAAGATGCTATTTACGTCCTCTAGCTCAAATGGATAATTAAATCCGTCGGGCTTCTCGAAGCCATTCGCCATTCGTGAACTGGCTTCATCGAAGGAGGCTTATTATTAATCTAATCCTTCCGTGGAGCCAATAGGTTTGGTATCCGGGTGCTGATTTACCGAGAGGCTGAGCGAGGCTCGAGACCTCGGCGAAATTTGCAAACAGCCCCGGCTGTAGCTAGATTTTAAGCGAGTCCCTTAACAGGAAGCCTCTCCTCGCCTTGGCCAGTCCAAAAATCAGATGCCGATTCGCCGAGCGAGCCTACCGCCGTTAAAAAGGGCTCTGATTAAGGATGGCTTTTCCTCGGAGTCCGAGAAGCCTCGCCAACTCGATAGGACTCCGGGCCTTGGGCTCGGGGCCAAGGGACGCAGCTCGATTATAAGCCAAGGGGAAAGGGACAGGAGGGCCTCGTCGAGCTTCCAATAGGGAGAAGGGAGAAGAGAAAGCTCCTCGGTAAGGGAGAAGCCACCGAAGCACTTGATCCGATCGCTCCGATCGCGAGTGGCTTCGGCCGTCGGCTCGGGATCGGCGCTCCGCAGCGAGACCATCCTCGACTACTCGGTAGGAGCCCTTCCCCCCCCCTTCCCCCTTCTATGCTCGCGTCTCATTGCGATCTCTTGGCGGCTTGTGTAGACTTTCGGGGGCTCGACCTCCCAGGCCGATGCGCCCATGCTTTGGCTTCCTTCTTCCAGCCGCTCGATTGCTAATTTACCTAAAGTACACGCACGCGGCTTTAAATAAAGGCTCAAGCTGCTGATTGCCGAGAATATTAATATATATATATATATATATGTATACATTCTGAGGTGCACACATTTATAGGACGTACGAATGTTTATTTTAACAAAAGTCACTTAAGAATCATGATATGCTTTCAAGTGCGAGCTGTCCGATAAACCAAATTGACTTAAATACAATACCTGCAATTGTAAACAAACACTTGATCAGCGCTGATGATTTTATCGTATAATATGAGGTTATTGTCTTGCTGCATCAAGCGAGCAAGTTCTCATCCTTGTTAACTTCTTACAAGATTCTTGACGATTAGATGGAGGAGCTTTCGTTCAAAGCTAAAAGTTACCAATCGCTAAAAGTTACCAATCGCACTGCTCGTAGATAAAAGCCGAGTGCCTCGGATATTGGTGTGCGATGTTCAACCGTAGACCTTAATGTATAAATATTTACCCTGAAATCAACATACACAGCGTTATGATTTATAAATACGAAAAAAGGTGTATAATTAATGCTCTGCCTCCGACCACCTTATGATAAATGGCTTAGGCTAATATTTATCAAGTAATTAACCTCGGGATAATTCTCTTCGATTATTAAATAACCTACTTTCCCGGATTGTGCAATTAGCTTTGGTGACGCATTTCGAGGATTGATCATCGGCTCGGATAGCCAAGGTCAACGCACTTGCAACGTTGGACGCCACTAATTAATACGTACGATGGATATTGGCAGGATCTCCCTGTCGTGGATCGCTTTCCCGAGCCAAGCCTAGCAGCCTCTTCCCCAAAGAGCCCAAGCAGGATATCAACGAAGCTTGGATTATTTTTACCCAAAGATCTGCAACGATTCGAGATACTTTGCGCTGCGCTGCGCGACAATTAATTATTAATTGCAATCGGAGCTAACTGGTTTCGTTCATTCATAAGAATGAAAAGCCTCGTATAATAATGAAATATGCATGATTCACGCGTTCCGGTTGAACTCGTAAAACATGACAAATATTTACAAATTAAGAACCGTTAACGAAGGCCTTATTGGTACAATATTATTCCTAGCGATAATCAATACGAGCATGAGCCATACGAGTACATAACTCGCTTGGAGCTCAGACAATTTGATCGCCAGCAGGGTATGGGTTATATTTTTATTGCTTCCAATGCTCGCGAAGCCCTTAGATTTTTTTTATCCAATAGGCTAAATCATTTTAAACAATCAGCGGCAGTAGTCGGCATTATTTCACATCGCATCAGTCGGAGCGATTCGATCTCGTCGTGAAAATCAGCAGGAATGGACAGTCCGAGCGTTGCGTGAAAAAAAGAAAAAAGAAAGGAACAAGGTAAATCAAAGCATCTACTTTACGAGATATCCGCGATACAAATATGCTAAGCTTTTCATTAATTAGCTTCAGGATGTATCTTTAGAATGGGCCCAGAACCCGTGGAAAGCAGTGCGCGAAGAGAAATCTCGCGCCCGCGAAAACTCGGATAGACCGTAGGAGAGGCGGCGGTCAAAGAAATTAGAACAGCGTGGAATATCTTTGAGAAGAAAAAGATTCCGATTAATATAATTGAAGAATCCAGCGGCTGCATATACTGCCTCGCGGATAAGGTTATCGCGGAACGAAATGATCGCGAAAGGAAGATCGGCATCGCGCTGGGAGCGAGTGAACTTTGGGGTTGCGCATTTGAATACTGGCGCGTGATCGAGGAGCATTCGGCGATTCGAAGTATCGAGCGCGTAGCGGCCGCTACGACGTACGAGCCGGCGACAGGGCCGCTCGAGGATTAGGCGCAGGGTACAAAAAAAAAAAAAACCAGATGGAGAAGAGAGAAGGAGGAGGCACTCGGGAGGTGCATCGGTCTCCCGGCCGACCGACAGGCCTCGGCTTTCGAGCTGCGCTACCAGGCGGCACGGATTTGGGTCGTCGTCGCCGTCGCCGCCGCTCGCGTGATCTCTTGGCTCGGCCTGAGAGGGGAGGGCGGCCGACTCTCTTCCGGGAGGGACCCCGGCCAAAAGTCAACCGAGGGCTCTCCTCGCGAGCTCCCAATCGGCTTCTCTCTCTCTCTCTCTCTCGGCCCCTTCCTTCGGTTTTTGCCCTCTGGACCCTCTTAGCCCCTCGTCGACGTCGTAAGCTGCAACCGACTTGGGTACAGGACCGAGCAAAGCTCGCGCTCCTTCCCTACCGGCTCTCTTCGCGGAACTTTTCACGCTGCCTCGATAATCGAGTGCAATCGGCCCCCTGCGCTACGACATTCGAATACAGAGTCGATGCTCGTTTAAATTCCATTAGGGATTTCCGGGGAAGGAGGTACTTCACCCCTTCGATCGTTCCTCTGCGTTGGACGCGGTTTGCGCCTCTCCTAGAAGCAAATCGCCGAATTCTCGACCACGGCCGGCTAATTTTGCACCCTAAATACGCGCGGTCCGCAAGACCGCTCGACTCGGAACTTCAGTCTGTCGAGAATCTGGACGGGCTCCTCTTAAGCAAGGGAAGTCCGTAAGGAGCCTCGCGATAGAGCCGATGGTGAAAATTTTATTTGTGCCCCCCCCACCCGCCCCTTACGCGGGAAAGCAACGTCTAGCGATCGTCGGACGACTGCACCGATGACGACGTTCGAATGTAGCGCGGCGTAGCTTTTAAAGTAAAATAACACGATCCAGTCGTACTTGGTGTCTACCAGCAGAGGCTCCGCGGTGCCAATGTCCATATATATACACAAAACTGGCTCCCTCCCTCCCTCCCACCTACCCTCTGTCAACAACTGGCAGTCGTGAAATCGCGAACTGGTATACCCGGTGACCCCATATACGTAGCTCCCAAGAGCGGCCGAACGCTATTTCTAAATACGTGGGTTTTTTTTTTTTTTTTCTTCTTCTCTCTCCTCTTCCCAAGCTAAGGCAATAATGGCACGGGAGCATTCCGGGAACTCGTTGTCGCAGCGGCCGGGGCCAGCCGTCTTTATCGATCTTTTTTTGCCCGCCTCGGAACTTGGTCGTGCGCGGCTTTCCTATTAGGATGACGCCGGCCGATCCTCGATATTGTCGAGGGCCCCCCTCCCCGTACTCCACCCGAAGTTGCAAATCGCGGAGAGAGAAATTCACGTGGAGCCACGCCTTTTTCAGACAAGCACCTCGTGCTGGTGACCGACCCGGAGATCGTCGAGGAGGCCTACGCCTTCGACAACCCCTGCTTCAAGGACACGACCCCGGGCCTAGGCCGGAGCCTCGAGCGGACCAACCACGCGGAGTCGACGCCCAACTCCAAGGACGCCGGACGATGGTCGACGCCCTGGTCGAATATGGGTCGGGCCGAAAAGAGGCGCACTCTCGACGATTCCTGCCTTGGGGTGAGTCTTCCTTCGGCTCCGCTGCCCTTTGCTCCTCGCCACCTTGGCCCTCCCACCTCCACTTGCTCTTGCGATTCGCCTGAAATCGCTTCGGACTCGGTATGTGGCACAGCCCCTCCCCCCCGCCCCTCCATCATTACCATCGGCTGCATGTGTTATTGCGTTAAATTTGTACTTCTTGAAAATTCGATGAGTGCACCACTGAAGCCTCGACGCACCAAAGTGGGTCATCGACTGCTTGAAAAATGTGCTCGATCGCATAATCTCTATAAAGCCTGTGTCGTTTAAAATCACGCTGAAGCGAGTCGTTACGAGCAGCAGCAGCAGCAGCAGCAGCAGCAGCGGCTTCGCGAAGGGAATGCACCAGTGTGAAATAATATCATTTCGCAGGCTTGACGAGGCGATTATTATTTCTTCCCTCGTCGAGAATTTACAAAATAAACGCACGTGATTTTAATCTAACGGCTTGTTTTTGTTTTTTTTTCAATTGGAATTTTTTCCTTAATTTAAAAAAATTCGGCATGTTAAAATTCGGCAATGCTTTAAACTACGAGGATGTAAATAGTACGCAGTGTACGCCTGGATGAGCATAAATCTATGGTAATTAAGTGTGATTGGCTTTAGAGAAAACTGAGTAAATTATAGACACTGACTAAATTACGCGAGACCACGTATATCGTATCGAGTATCATTGGCAATCGAATACGCCGTTAACTACGACTGAAATGATTTTCTTTCCAATAGCCGATCCACGTGTTCTATTTTAAAACGCGAATTATTCATCCACAATAGGATCAGAATTTATTTTCAAATCTTCACGCATACGGCAAATTCAATAGCTCGTGAGTTGATTAAAATTTCATTGGTCGTCGTTTGAATCATAATCGTTAATCGCGATCTAGGCGTAGTATCCACCAGCAGTCATCGTCATTAACGATTTTGCCAATATTTCTAAATCCTCGCTTCTTGGGGGCCGCGTAAGATTTTTCCGCTTAATGCTCGGAGTTGGCGCTCCGCTTTCCGCGCTTATTAAGCACGCTTAATTAAAAGCAATCCCGTTGAAATTACGCACGCGATGCCGAGCTCTGCGCGTGCGCCTCCAAAGATCGGCACTTCCGCCGTAAATACTCTTCTTGATCCGCGCTCGATTCTATGCTCGCTCGCGCTCCTCGCTGAGTTTCCTTCCATATACCGATGCCAATCATCGCGTGCGTCGATGAGAAATCTTCGATTGAGAAGTGGGTCGCCTACAATCGGGCCCACCGATCGCAAGAGCCTCGTTTTAAAGATAATCCGCTCCTCCTTTGTCGCGGAATTCGTGCCAAATATCGTTAATATTTGTCTTCAATTTAATAAGCAAATAATATATGATAACCTGCCTTTGTGGCCTTTATTGTTGTCGTTTTTTACAATCGTATGTAGGTCAGGACTTTTATGTCTCGTAAAAAAAATACGCGATATTCATTTCTTCTAGGCTTTTAGATAAAAAATGCTTGCTTTAGATATAAAAACGAAGGCGCACTTTAAAACTATATTTAATAATATACCTTCGTGTTCTCTATCATTGTACCTATGCATGTGTATGTGTACATCAGTGTCGGCACTATGCCATCCTATCAATTATTAAATAAATCAAATCAAAGTAGAGCCATTTTCTTACACATTGGATGTTTTTTAACCAATATATCTCGATGATATCTAGAGCTGTTTATTTGGTTTAACTTTTTTGGAACTGTTATGAGTTATACAAGAAACAAAAAAAAAAAAAAAAATAATGATGACATTTTGTTTTTTTCTTACATTTGTCGCCGTAATATTCGGCCAACCGACAGTCATAATTCTATGTAATAATTAACGGAAGCATTAATTTTCGAGCTCATGGTAATTCGAGGCCATGTAAGTAATTCGTAAGCTTGTCAAAATTGTTCTTTGTTAATTCGTCCACATGGGAAAAATATTAAAAAGATGGCGATATTCTGTGAAAATTGTGTAATTTAGTATCCGAGAATAGTATTTCTTTGTTGGGTGTAGGTGAGATTTATCGTCGCTTAGCCTCCTGGAAATTTGTGTTTATAATTTTTTTTTTTTTTTCGTAAATGCGGCATACCAATTAACAAAACTAATCGTCTTTTATTATAAACAAACTTGATTTTTACGATAGAACGAGAAATTAAGGAAAATTGTAGAGTCGCTGATTTAATGTGCATTTAAATTTAAGACAGCTGAGTCCTTCCTCGGGAATACTATTAAAGCTTTAATAAGGTATTAATTTTCAGTGATTTACGACGTGTATTTTAGTGATTTCGTTTGAGCAGACTCATTAGTAACCGTGTGCATTAAAGCATCGTGGCTCAACCGCGAGCGTATCCATGATTAGCAATAATAGCCTCGCGGCTCCAATTGTCATTAAACATATTGTCCATCGCGATGTAAGAGCTTCGTTCGTACACCTGAGAATAATTATTTTCGTGTTTTTTTTTTTTTTCTTGTTTTTTATTTTTCTCGTTTCTTTCCTTCTTTTAATGCCTTTTTAAAACGAGACGACTGGTAATGGTGTGCTCGGGCTTCAGCTCTCGTCAGACTTCCTCATTCCTCGACTCGGTGCGCGCTTATCTAACGACTCGATCTTCGGGATGGCTTTGGCCGTTGATCGGGCTCGCGACGGTAAATCAATTTTTATGAAACATTAAGCACCGGAATCCTACCATTACAACGCCTGGAAAGCAATTCCAAGGTGGACGTTTGCTTCCAGCTCAAATATTAGTCGAAGCTTTAAAAGGGAAGGCTTCTTCTGGCGCTGTTGCGCGCGCCTGATTTCCATCGAGCGATCGATGGATTCGTCCTGGAATGTCAGTCGTCGATTTATTGGCTTGGCTATCCATTTACGCCGTGAAACATTTCATCATTACATCGGAATTAAAATCGTGTTTACATTTTCGAAACAAGAGCCAAAATTAAATACGAGTCCTTCATTATTTATTCATTACCGAATTCAATCGGACCTTGATTTTCTTCAATGTATTATCTCACGCGGTTTATGGATACATACATAAACCTACATAAACACACAAATATATATATGTATATGGTCGTGGATATCGTTGAGTCGAAGAAAAAAAAAATAAATATACGGATGACGCGATGAATTAGTCGAAGGGGGGTCTCGCGCTGTTTGTCATTCGGGGCTGTAGGGCGAATCGAGGAATCGGCGAGCTTGAAAGAAGCCAAAGCTCGAGGTTGGAGTGCGCTCGGGCCAACGCGAGGCTACATCCGGTGCCCGGGCGCGAGGAGGCGCGGCAGCTTACTCGTCTCCGGCTACGGGGACCCTTCCGCGTGCCGAGTTAGCCATCCGCTGACTCCTGGAAGAGTCTCAGGCGGCGATAGTTGGACCTTGCAATAATTACCACCGGTTGGGGGGAGATAGAAATGGGAGGCGAGGCGCGGAGGGGCAATAATGCAAAGGAGAGGAAAGCTACGGCTGCCGTAGCTCGGAGCCTAGAATCCGGTTCCCGATGCTACGGATAATCGCGCGACTGCCATCTCGCGATCCCTATTCCGCGGGCGAATATTCCCACGGCGGCCCTCCCTCCCGTCCTTGGCCCTATTACCGAGGGGGGGGAGGCAGCCTCGCACCCGGCGATGATTAACCGATCCCCGGTGGGACGCCGTTGCAGCCCAAGGCCAAGAGGGTGAGCGTCGTCGGGCTGAAGAGTCGGGACTTCACGGGCCTCGGCTTCAACGTCTGCGGCAACATGCGGGAGGGCATCTTCGTCAAGGACCTGCTGCACCGGGGACCAGCCTCCGAGTCCGGTCGCATTCATCCGGGTGAGTACCTTCGGCCATAGCTCGGGCTCGGCCACGGATTACCTATTCTGCTACCGAGCGACTCCCTTGACTCGGTAAGGATCGAATCGCACCCCGTAGATTTAACAATGGAATCATCACACGCGGGCGCTTGTTATCGCTTTGTTGCTTTATTCGCTGTGTTCGTTGGGTTAAAATCAGCCAAGTCAAAAACAGACTAGTCCTAGACTTTCTGTAAAATCTCTTTTATAGGTATCGATTTAGTCGCGCCCTTCGGCCTTGCTTTAATTGCACGCCTCGTTTGCGCGGCCGCATACGTTGTATTCGCGCTTGATTTATTCGATCCATTCCACTTAAGTGAAGCGATTAAATTATTAACTTTGGCTATCGACGCATTTGTAGCGCTTAGCTCAATATTCTTACAGATATACAAGGTATTATCGAGTTAAATACACGAGGCATTTATCGATATGAAAAAATAATGGTGGGATGTACTTGGCTCTGCTGCAATGCTCGAGCAAATAAATATTTATCGGTGCTCGTTCTTCATTAAACTTTTTAAATAAAAGCAAGGAACTGTTGAGCGAAACAATTAATACAAATTTTACCTCCGAGCTCTTAAATTGGAGCTTAAAGTTTTTTTATTAGATTACGTAAGTAATGAAGCCTAGAGCGCACAGATAGATCGCGCGTAGAATTAAAATTTAATTGTCAAAGTTTAGAACGACCAACCTAATTTATTACTCGGGAGGAAAAGCGTCGACTTTTGTTTTTTTTTTTTTTTGCCTGGCTTTTGCACTAGAAGTCCTATTCGTTGGAAGGATTGTATTATTTGCTCAAAGCGATAGCATAAAAACGCAACGCCGAGCGCAATAAGGTATTTGTAATTTTTTCCCGAACACGAAACGCGTACGAGTATTGCCTTTTTTGTTTAATAAGATAAAATGCGTTCTCACGACCGTTTCTAATCGATAATGATTTTTCGAGGCTCTTGGCGCTTAAAATCCACTTTCGCCGGTGATACCGACGAATCGGCGAGGCCAGGCCAGGTAACAAGGAATAAAGGGAAGAGTCGGGCTCGCGCCGCTCTTGATAAAGTTGCCTCCGGGGATTAAAATAGCCAAAAGGATTGTCGAGATAAAAGGGCGAACGTAGTCGGCGTTCGAGGGCTAAGATAAAAGCCTGGCGTGGGTTGTCAGAGAGAGAGAGAGAGAGAGAGAGAGAGAGAGAGAGAGAGAGTAAATTAAAAAGCCACAGTCGAGCGCGTTACCGACCGCCGCGCTTGGCTTATCGCTCGCTCGGGAGTCCCTCCCGATAAGATTGGCCTAGAGGACGGAGATTAATGGCCCCCCCCCGACCCGGACCCCAACGACTGCCCACAGGCGACCGGATCAGCAGCGTGAAGATCAGCTTCCGCTCGATGGTGTACGAGGACGCGCTGACGATCCTGAGCTACGCCTCGCCCTACGACGTGGAGCTCGAGGTCGAGAGCGGCGTAGGCTCGGGCTCTAGGCCCGCGACCCTCCTGAAGAAGAGCGTCGGCCCGAGCCCGACCCACATATGCCACCCGCTCTACAGGAGCCAGTCGATACCGGAGCTCTCGCAGGAGCGCCACGGGGCCCGGAGGCATCCGGCCTCGAAGCGGCTCTTCGTCGCCGACTGCAACGACTCCACCATCAAGTCGACCAAGTCGACGCCGGGCAACCAGAGCCTCGAGCGCCGGCACGAGGAGCTGTCCAACAAGGCCAACAACCACTTCCATCTCTACCAGCAGCAGCAGCAGCAGCAGCAGCAGCAGGTCCAGACGCAGCCGCAGCAGCCCAAGTTCGGCATCAGGGTCCTGCCGGCCCTCGACGGGACGGTTTACCGGGTCGAGAATCAAAACGAGCACAACACCAACCTCGAGAGGCGCCACTCCCGGAAGCTCGAGAAGAGGGTCGTCCTCGACGAGGTCCTACTCACCGAGAGCCTCCAGCAGCGCGGCGCCTCGACCCCCAAGAGGATCGTACCCGTCCTCGAGGGCAACGGGATCGACCTCCCGGACTACAACGCCCGACTCGCTAAGGTATACACTTCCTCCCTCGGCCTCGCGGACCCTCCGCCCTCCTTCTTCCCGAGGGAGTCCCTCCTCCCACGGTCGTGTTGCTCATGGGGCCATTGTTCCTATCGGATTCCGCGCAAATAAATTTATCCCTTGTACAAGGTGACGCCGCGCTAGAGTTGATTTTATCCCCGAATTCCTAGGTTCCGCAGTAGTGCGGCCCTCGACATAAAGCCGGCATGCAATCGACAATATTATTCGGTGAAGCTACGGTAAGCTACGGGCTTGGCGAGCAAAGCGAGATGCGCAAATTATATTTTCCGATTCGAGAGGGGAGTACGCGCGCTCGGTGCGTCGTGATCTCTGAAATTAGACGAGGTCCGTCCGACTCAGCGCGCTAAGATCTTCGTCATTGCCGGTCAACGAGGACTATCATCGATCCCTCCTCGACGACGATCGAGCGACTCGCGCCAGTGAATTCGCGGCAGCGGCGCGGAGTCTCGGAGCGCTCCCGATAGGTCCCCGGTAGCCATTAGGGCCTTCGCTGAAGGAAAAAATTCTTTTTCCAAGGACGAGGTCGTCAAGGCCCTGGCCATAGCGATACCAACGGAGATGCCGGAGGAGGTGCACAACGCGGCGATGGCCGCGCGGCGCAACCGCAAGAGCTCGAGCTTCGAGCCGCAGCAGGAGGCCCGGCCCACGGACTCCCCGGAGGCCGGCGAAACCAGGACTCCCCAGAAGAGCAAGAGGAGGGCCCCCGCGCCTCCGGGCTGGATGGACGAGGAGGAGGCCCCGGCCGAGGAGCCGAAGCCCGAGGCCGAGGCGAGGATCGACGGCCAGCCGAAGGAGGTGAGGCCCCTTCTCCTCTACTCTTAGCGGCCCCGATTCGCTCGACGCCGTCGGGAAATTGTTTGATCGATCCTCGGCTAACGGCCCCCGGCTTAATTTCGACGATGACGATCGATGATGTCGTTAACGAGAGGGCCGACCTCGCGTACGCTCTTTATTAATGACTTTGAAATAAAAGTTGGTGCCTCGTTCCTCGGTTTCGCGCGACACTTACACAAAAGAGACGCTCTTGCGGTAAACATACTTCAAGGCCGTGCACGTAAGTCGCCGTCAGTGGCTATTCTTACAATTGGTGGACTTACTTTAAGCTATGCTTTTTCTTCGTCGACTACTGCGTTTCAATTCAAGACGAATTAAATTATGCCTTCCTTTTCCCTCTTGCCCTTCGACATTTACGCGCCGATTAACGATTTTCGACAAGCCGCTTTTTCCTACCGATTTTTGCGCCTTGGCTACATGGCACAGTATCGATTATCAAGCGGTCTCGCAACTTTGTTGCGTCCCTCTTTATTCAAAACTGACTAATCGGCGCAGCGGTTAAATGCGCAGCCGCTTAAAAAGTAGCCTTTACCGCATTATTTCACGGTACTGGGACACAACCTTTTTCCCCACTTTACTTCCAATGATAATGGAGTTGTAGTCGAGCGACAGGAATTAAAATCTTAAAGCCAGTCTTGTGGCAAGGAGGGGCCAACGGTTTCGCAAGCCAAAGACAAATACAAAAGTACAATGATAACGATGCTCCGGCATGCGTAAGTTTACCAAAGGAGCCAAGAGCGCGTGAAAAGTAACATAATGGTCGAGGGGTCGGACAAAGTAGGGAGAGTAAGCGTGAAAAATTGCTCGCTGCCGTAGAATTGCTCAACGAGGATCGAGCTGAATCCAGCGGACGTGACGGTGCACCAGGGCCCGGTTCCCGATGGGCCCGGCAAGGATCCGGAGGAGCAGCAGCAGCAGGAGGAGCGGGAGGAGGAGGAGGAGGACGTGTACAGGAAGGCCGCGAGCCTCGGCGACCTCTCGAAGTACGAGAGCAAGGCCTCGGCGACCCTCGAGCGAGCCCAGAGCCTCGACATGACGGACTCGAGCTCGAAGAAGCGGAAGGCGCCGATGCCGCCGCCCGAGGACATCCACGAGTCGACGGAGGACCTGACGAAGCTCGACCAGATCGAGAACTTCGACCGGAGGAAGCTGAAGAAGTCGAGCGAGTGGGGCACCCTGGAGGACGCGATCTGGAGCGGGCCGGGGAGCGACTCCTTGGAGGAGAGGCTGCCGCGGGCGAGGGCCAAGGCCCCGGGCAGCGCCGGCAACACCCTGGAGAGGTCCAGGTCCAACGTCGAGACGAAGACGGTGAAACACGAGGAGGGGGGCCCCCCCGACCTCGAGGAGCGGCTCAACGTCTCCGACGGGGCGGCCGAGGCCGGCCTCGAGCTCTACAATCTGCCCCTGAGCAAGAAGCTCTCGGAGGAGTTCATCAGGGCCGAGCGGCTCTTCGACCCGGACGAGGACAACTCCCTGGCAAGAATAGTCAACGACGGCAGGGTCCTCAAGGCCCCGACGGCCAAGCAGCTGGAGCTCGAGTTCCGCGAGGCCCACCTCCAGTCGGGGAGCATAGAGGAGCCCGAGCGGAGGGAGGAGAGGACGGCCGAGGCGGTGGAGGCCTTCGAGAAAGCGGTCCGAGGCTTGGACGAGCGGCAGAGGAGCTCCTCCGCCTCGCCGATGGCCGCCAGGGCCCAGGAGCTCTACGCCGGCAAGCGGGAGGTCGCCGAGGAGCCCGTGACCAAGGTCACGCTGAGCTTCAGCCCCTGTCCGGGCTGCGAGAACCGTAAGTGCTCGCACAGGGCGAGCTGCGCCAGGAGGCGGAGCCCCCCCGACGACGAGGCCAACCACCAGCGGACGATCCGAGTGGAGGGCCCGGAGGAGGAGCCCGGGGAGGGCTTCGAGACCTACTTCGCCAAGCCCGTGGTGAGCGTGGCCGAGGTCCTCGAGCCGAGGTACGAGTCGACGGTGACGGTCAACAGCCAGAGCCTCGGGGCCTCCTCCTCCTCCTCCTCCTCGGGCCCGGAGAAGCGCAACGTCAGCAGCGTGAGCGTCTCGAGCCCCGAGGGCAGCGGCGACGAGCTGGAGAGCAGCGGCGAGAGGAAGGTCACCTACATCACGGAGATAAAGGTACTGCCGACGAGCCGGGAGGAGAGCAACGGGGGCCCCGAGGACGACGGCGACGCCTCGAGCGACAACGAGGAGATCGCCTCGATAATGGAGGGGGGCCGGGCCTCGGGCCCCGGGCCCGGCCTCGGCTCCAAGTCCAACGGCAAGCTGCCCGGGGGCCAGAAGCCTCCGGTGCCGCCCCGGCGCTCGGACGCGACCCGCTTCCTGGCCCGGGCCGAGGGCCCCCCGGCCGAGAGGCAGGTTGTCTACGTCTCGGAGTACAAGTCCCCGGCCAAGGAGGAGAGGAGCGCCGAGCCGAGGAAGTTCGAGAACTGGATATTCCTCAAGGACGCGGCCAAGGAGAGGCAGCAGGAGCCCGGCCCGTGGAGCAACGGCTCCGGGCCCTCGGGGCCCGTCACCAACATCGTCCTCTCCTCCTCGGCCGACGAGAAGGCTCTGCGCGAGTGAGCGTCGTCCTGGAGGCCCCGGGATACGAGCCCGATCCCGACATATCCGGATCGGCCGCTCTGCTCGACTCGAGCCTCTCCCTCGGATGATGAGGGAGCCATCGTATACGAAGCATACCTTCGTACAGCGAAGACACGCGACTTTTCCGCTTTGCCTCTGATTACGAATTTATTTAAACTTCTTGTCGCTGTCCGAGCACCGTTTTGCTGAGCTCGCGATAAATCTGCGATGCAAAATCGCCTACCATTGTAAAATAAAGCCGCTCGAAAGGAAGCTTTTAGCGGATGTTGCTCCTTTGGGGAGGAAATTTTTTGTAACACTATGCCGAATGCAATGTAGCAGTAAATGTAGAAGTTTAGACACTTGCTTAATTTAATTTCTAACGAGAGAAAGGCAAAGAGTAAAGCGAGAGGGAGAGAGAGAGAGAGAGAGAGAGAGAGAGAGAGGGAAAGATGTAAACAAAGATTATTCGGGAAATGCTTTGTAGATTCGTTGAGTAGTGAATTTCATTGTACAGAAACAAAGATTTTTAACGTTTTATAAAAAAAAAAATTCATTTTACAGTCAAATAATGCATCAGAAAAGATATAGATGGCGTACTCCAATGAATTTAATTAAAAAATATCTTGCACACCTGCAGTGAATCCGTTATTCCCTGTATCGACTAAGATCGGTATTATTATTTTTTTTTCCCTTCAAAAGTTTCCACATTCAGATTTATATGTTCTACCTGTGCCATAGAAGCTGGAGAGAGGTTGGGAGATAGTTAGATAGTGGCAGAGAGAGATAAAGAAATAGAGAGAGAGAGAGAGAGAGAGGGAGAGAAATTGTTGTCGCGTCAAATGTATTTCTTCGGAGGAAGAAAATGTCCTTGTTGATATCGTTTTTAATTCAGAGGCGCGTTAAAAAACAAAAAAAAAAGGCGCACTCCTGATGGGCTATAATTTGACCCTCGACCAATATTTTACACCATCAGAGGGACGAAGAACGTTTTAAAATATTTTAAAGCTGCGTTACGAAATGCGCCGAGGAAAACGAATGGAAGCTCACGTGTATAAAGGGTTGAGTGAATGACATGTTTTTTTTTGTATATAAAGGCCAGTGTGTTTATGCGAATGAATTGTGAAAACTTTTATTAGAGTGTTATTTTATGTTATAATTATATAATGCTTGAATTGTTTTCAGTAGACTTTTTTTTTTAAACCGAATCTATTTTTTACGTAAAAGAAAATCCATTGCATCGAGATATTCAAGAGTAATTAAAAATTAGCATACAAAGCTAAACGTTTCGGTATGGAAGGATAAGCGAATGCAATTGCCTTTACATTTTTATAGCAAAATATCTATTTGTATGCAGACAAAAGCAATCCTAACTGTTGATAGCTGCGTTATCAAAATGACAATAAGTGATTGAGCAGAAAGTATTTTCATAGTGCAAACCGTCTATTTACTTTAAGTACACTTTTAACCGAGGGCAATTTTAGGTAGATTTGAAATTTTGAAGCTGTAAATGAAGATTAATAAAATAAAAAGTATAGTATGCAACCGCATAGTTTTGTTTTATCTCAATTATTGTTATAACCACTTTGTTGTAATAATTTTAACGAACTCACTGTACTAAGATATTGTGTAAAAGTATTTATAGTAAGGAATCCACTTACAAATAAGTTTATATATATATATATAATGCAGCAGCATTCGGAAACCTTAATATAAAATTGAGTAGAATATTAATTTAATTATAAATCAACTTTACTACCTTCTTGATTAATTGTCAATAACGATAATACAGTCATGGCTTTTATTGTCAGCACAAAGCACAAATTGTTTAACCCGCAATTAATATAATAAAATAAGTTATTCTTACGACGGCTTCTGAACGCTCGATTGAACGCTTCTACTTAATTATTGGTGTATATTTATGTTTTTGAAGATCAGTGCCAGGAAATTAATTTTTTTTACATCCGATGCAGGTTTCGAGTGAGGCTTCAACAGAAGTCACAGCTTTGGTGCTTGTCGAAATGAATTATTAAAAATATGTATCCATGTTATTAATACAATTAACGGTACCATTTGATATCGGCGGGATGTTAATAGCCCGCCTACGCACGCGCGCGCGCCCAATAGCAAATGCAAAACCGTGCATGTGTATGTGCACGGGCGCGTCCAGTGCGCGCCTGTCAGTGTGCCTGTGTATCCTTGTTTACATATATCCGCATGTGTATGTATGTATATAAAATACATGATTATTAAATTAGTTATTATAAAGTTAGTCGTTTGTGTAACACCTAAATAAATATGATTGTTTACCATAGATGAAATCTAATTATAATATATCATTAAAATTCCGCTCATCGTCTTGTCGTCCTTATCTATATGCTGTTTATGAAAAAACTTATGAAATATCTTGTATTTCTCTGCGTTGTGCATTTTTTATTTCCTTTAAGTGAAATTTCCTGTAGTTATTCCCTTTTTACGTAGGATCACCTTTTGACGAAGAAAACACATCGATCGTTAGTGAATAATAAAGTTTATTGACTTATACATACTTATGAATTAAGTACTTATGAAAATATTTATAATACATAACTAGCCTATGCTAAATTTCAACAAAATCAACTTTGCAATCGATTAAATTTTAAATTCAAATAATTTAAAAAAATAAGTAAAACAGTTTTTAGCAAAATAACTTTCATTGCATCGCTTTTATTGACATTTTTTATATAATATACGATGAAAACGCTTGCAATGATATGTATACCTTCTTAGACCTGATAATAAAATCACAAATCCTTATTATGATCCTAAATACAAATTAAATATTAAAACAAAGATAACACTATGTAGCCGACTGCCTGTAATTCTTCGTACTCATTAATTTCTTTCCGCACATTGCGCAAATAGCTTTTTTGTACGCACACGATTGGCAATAGTGCGATCCAGCCTGATGAACTACTTGTCGACATATTCTGCACGATTGAAATTTCGAGGTGTAGGGGTTGAATCTTGTTTTGTTCGATGATAAAGCTTTGTTCTCTCCAACTTTGCGACCGCCACTTTCTACAGTGTTTCTTGCCCCAGACTTCCAAGGGTCTGGTGTAATTATGTGTCCAAGCTTTGCTTCACACTTTTCACAAACCATTTTTGAATGCACCTGTGTATTAACAATAATAGTGACTCTCACGTAATATAAACACACACACATATATATATATATATATATATATATAAATATAAGTAATATTTTAATAAAGTTACATAAACGAAAAAATTGCATAAATAAACTTCTAGGTAAAATAATACATTCTGTTATAGGTTAGAATATAAAATACTTCAAATAAAAAGAGAATCAATAACTTACGTGTGTGTACGTATATATAAGAATGGCGTTGCATCAACTCTCGAAAGAACAAATTTCCTTATTTTAGCGAATTAACGGAAGTACAACTGTTTTGAAATTTATTCAAAGGTTATTTGCGTATTCATAAAAGCAAATGAAATAAACATAACATAAAAGTGCAACATCGATCAGATGGCGTTAAATGTCACCGTGAGAACATGACCTAAGTTTACCTTATCGTACTCAAACTTTGGCGGTACAATTGAACGTCAGTTTATTTCAACTATTCTTTCGTTGATAATATTCGTATAATTCGAAATAATTTTTTTTAAATGTTGTTAAATCTTAGATTTGACGTTAATTCGAAGTCCATACTATATGATAAAGCGGTAAAAAAATTAAAAGTGAATATCATAACTAGTATTTGAGTGCTTATTAATCAGAAAGCTATTCGAGGTTTTCAATTAAAAACATCTATTCAAAGAAGAGAAAATAACCTTTAGGCTTCCTTTCTATGATTTTATCGATGCATAAGAAAGAAAATCCCCACGATGACAGAGTTCATGAGAAGTTTCCATTTTCGAGGCACTCACCGTGTCACGGACTTTTTTCGTAAAATTTTGTTTAGTTCTCCTCGAGCTTGAATTTTCATTTTCACACAATCAAATCAAAACAATGTGAATATCATACTTATTTAAAAATTCTTGATAATTCTGCACGAATATGGAATACAATTGCGTATGGTAAAAATAGTTCGTAAAATAGAGAAATTATGTTAGCACATTTCGAGTACTGATTCTGTATACGTACAATATATGTCCATAAGGGATGTAATAAATTTCAACGTCAGTTTTGCACAATTGATATTTTTCAAATTAAAAAATTTGAATCTTGTATTTATAAAGAATTTTTTCCTCGTAATTAAATGTTATCGAATCGTAAAAAAATCATCGAATGAGGCAATAATTGTAATTAATAAGTCAATATTCTTTTTAACAGTTTGTTTATTAAAAATTCTAAGCAATGAAACTTATCTAAAGAATTTCATTGTAGGCCGAATTTCTAGTTATTATCAACTAATTTTTCAGCTACAATTGCAAACAAAATTACAAAATCTTCATACAAGATAAAGGGATAATCCATGAAGGGTGAAATAAATAGATATCAGCATTGACATACAAGACAACTTTTATTAGTTAATCATTTTCCAGGTTACAAGGTATTATTAATAATTGTTATAGCATTAGTAATAATTATAATAATAGTTATCGTATTCAAATATATATGTATATATATGTACATATATATATATATATATATATATATATATATATACACACATATTTATCTTTTTAATATATGCATGTATAATTATTAATTTTAATATCAATGTATTTAATGCTCATATAATCCCTAGACTTTTAATTATTACTCTAATTTGCGATCATTATCAGGTGTTTGGCGACCCTCGAGACCTCGTCTGGCTGCTTTTTATAATTAGCCAATTCACTTTTTCGTCCGAACTTTTTTATTTTTGCGGAGAAAAAGTGGAAATTGCCGAGAAAATAGAGTAGCCCCGTCATGATCCATCTCTTGTAATGTACCTAGTTTACAAATTATTTTAATTCTCATTTCAACTACGATCGGCTCGTATGCATCCCTAAAAAATCCACATGTATTTTTAATTTTTATTTACCTTTTTTTTTTTTTTATAAGTTTTTCAACTCCTTTTTTCCCACTCACTCGATCTCATTTTCTCTTATTCCCTCTCATTCGCTTATTCAGTCGTTACCGAGGTTCATTTGTAATTAGAGAATCAGAGTCTCGCAAACATTTCAAAAGTTTTGACTTATTGTGCGAATTTATCGTGTTGATCTGGTCCGCTAACATTTTTTATTTTAATTTTTTTGTTTTATCATTTGTTTGTTAATTTTTTTTTTTTATCGTTACTTTTGTTTAATAGTTTAATTTTTGTTTCCTTATTTCTTTGTTTGGTTTGTTAATCTTCTTTCGTTTTAAGTTCACTAGATCTAGAAAATATACGTTATGTACTTTGCCCCCTGAATTTCCTTCGACGCACCGTCGCGTGACGCCATGAATTTATTAATATACCTCTTGAACAATTTGATTTTGCTAATGCTCTCGCATCGAGGCCTTGGATCATGGAATTGAAATTGGCGAACGCGACGGTAGGGAATGGCGTCGTTTTTTAATTGTCAATTAATCACAATGAGCTCTTTAATATCGTCACGTTTAAATGCATATTAAGTGTTTGTTAGTTAGTTAGTTAGTTAGTTAGTTAGTTAGTAAGTTTGTTTGTTTGTTTGTTTTGTTTTGTTTTTGTCGATACTTCCCCTATGTTCGCACTTAAATACCAATCCACTTTATTTTTGTCTTATTAAAATTATAGTCTCTAAATATGGATATCGGTCGCTACAATGAAACTTGAAGAAACGACATCCTTTTTTTGTCAGTTCATAACAAACAATGGCACTATACATTTTGAGGGGTCGAGGGAACTCGATCGACCAGCCTTTTGTCAATATTAATTACTTCTTTACCTCCCTTTTAAAACAGCATAATCGACGCCCATCGATTCATGGAGCTTTGTATCTTTATTTCAGAAATCAATTTTCAACTTAATTATTCATCTTATTGGTTGATTCTCGCGTTTAATGTAAGATATGCAACTATAGAGCATCGATAATTATCGATTATACTCGATGTACGGAACGTGAATAATATTCCTCGATGGAAATAATAATTAATGCGGATAAAATCGTGTAAGGCTTACCGATTGAAAAATCATTTTCAACCCTTAGTTCATCATGCACACAGCTCGTCTACTTTTTGTCTCTCTCTCTCTCTCTCTCTCTCTCTCTCTCTCTTCCTATTAGAAATACTCAACTCATACAGCACCGCTACCTCGCGCCTCTTTCACTACGGATATAATATTTATCGTATTTTGCATCTTTTCACTCCCTTACTCTTTTGCCCTTCTTTAATCTTAATTCTCGTATCACCGCTGACGAGTTTTAGGTGCTCGCAATGACTGGAGAGATCCTAAGTGTAGTAAGGTGAAAAATTGGACTTCGCTTAATATCGAGTAAACATTAAAGAATAATTTATATGTTACATACATATATATATATACATATATATATATAGTATGTATATAGTCTAGACAATAATTATACGAAGTATACACATAGAAATATCTTTGTCTTCAGTTGTGTATATTTACCCTTGATTCGACAGGTGTGATGCGAGCCTAGTAAAACGATTAATGCGCCTCCTGAATTCTAGGAGGAATCCTTTAATTTTGCTCATTATTCCTATTAATCGACGCGAAAATTCCCCCCTCCCCCTAAACTAGAATTCTCTCCAGTGTGTCGTGTCGGCCGTTAGTTGCAAGCTCCTTTACGATCGGAGCCCTCAGACCCTATGGAAAATACCCGCACCGATACTGACAACAGCAATAATTATCCTTCGGATGGTGGTTCGGCTCAAGTTTTTTTTTCCCCCCCCCCAAAGAGCTTTGACGGCTGCACCGCCGATGGCTTTAGCCTGCCTCCGAGGCTTGTCGCTCAATACCAAAGCCCCCACCACAACAACACGATTGGACTCCTGGTTCTTTTCCTTCATTATTTTAACGTGATCAGTTAATCGGGAGATCGCGCCCGTGGATAAAAATGTACATTGAACTAGAGGTTAGAAATTAAAAAGCGTAAGAGCAGTGCTTGTGAAACTTCAATTGTTACTAATTGCTTCCTTGGAGCCTTGGCCCGAATTCTCGAGATCGTTTTTCAATAATTTTGCTTAACCGACTTGCTCATCCGATTACCGAAGCCGGTAACAATTCATTATCCCGATACTTGGAAACATTGTCGATACGATCGATACTTGCAATAGAATATATTTCATTTTATCGATCGGTTTTTATACGATCTCTCCACTAATGCGCGTTAATTTGAATAATTAATATTAATAAGCAACACTTTGTTAGTCACCATGTTTCAAGTAAAACATCCAAATGTGCAAGGAATGCATTTATTTTAATCACTTAGTTAATTAATTTACGTTATCTCTTTTTTATTATCATTTCATTTTCCTAGCGACGATCCTAGAATCGTCTAGACGGCATCGGCAAATTCGTCTATGAAATTCGAAAAATTGGAAGCGCGATTCTTATAGCCAATTGTTTACTTGTTTTACTTTTAAATGCATCTTCCGCGATCACAGCTCTTGAGTCCATAATTCGCAACAATTTTCAACATTTTACAAATCGTTATGAAATTCATTGTGATATCAATACAGTACCCAACAATTTATTGTATTTTAATTTCAATCGTCATCAAATTGTTTTAAATCGTCGTTTTCCCTAATTGATCCTTAATTATTCATTGTCTTAATTCAATTATGATATTAATTTAACGATTCATGAATTTATTTATTTATTTTGATAAAATTTGCTAATTTTTTTTTTTTTTTTTTTTTTTTTTTTTTCTCTTCTTCATTAAAATAACTTTTTTCAGATTTCATTTACTTCATTAATACATGGTATTGGAAAATCGCAAGACTACAACTTCTAGACTGAAAATCAAGCGTGAGCAGTCGAATATTTGTCTCGGATTTTTCAAAATTTTAGGCACTATGAATACTTCAAATAAAATTGGAAATGACTCGTTCTCAAATCCATTATCATATTATAGTTTTTCGTATTATTTTAATATTATTTAGAAGCATGATAATTGCCACGTTGGAAAGTCTTACTTTCACGAATTAAAGGATGAAAGAACTCGACACTTATAAACTAATTGAAAACGAATTCAACCGAACATTTGGATAATAATACACTTCAACGGAGTGGCCCGATTCATTGTCGACACTTCCGCGTAATGCATGATTTTTCTTACGTAAGCGTATAAAATGTCACTTCTAAAGCGAAGTCACTATCACGAAAGAGATTATCATGTTTTGCATCGAATTTTCCAATCAATTCGCAATAGGTCAATTTCTATTGAGCGCCTATACGTTGACGCACATCGAACACACTAAGAGAATTACGCACGACATAGCTAAACACGATGTAGAATCGTTGTCAATGAGAAGATACTTCCTTGAGGTATTTATTGATAGGTTATGATGCGGTGCGGTTTGTTCCATCTGTATATTAATGCATTGTGCGTACCGCACAATCGATTGCTACGCACCTTCCGAGCCTCGCTATGCCACGCGCGCGCGCGCACACATATACACATACACATACATATATATATATGTATACACAGAATATGCATCGGTCAGAAACTTTTTGATTGATTCGATCGCTAATACACTACACGTATGTCTGCTGCACAGCATTGAAGAGAAGTGTGTGATGTGTCTATGTATTAATCACAGTTACAATGCGTAAAGAAATCTCAACGTCGATAGAAAGATTCTCGATCTTTGCTGGCAATCGAACCGTACGCGATTGAATTTTTCAGAATATTTCTCGATGAAATTTCTCGATTAATTCCAGGGTGAGATATTAAGAGGAGACATTATCCGACAAGTTTGATTAATGTTCTCGCGTGCAATATAGATATCGATCACACGGTTAATATTATAATTTTACCGTGAGGACCAATAAGCGTGACTTTCTCAATTGATTAGGGATTTCTTTCTCCTTGAGATCGCTCGATCAAAAACTAATGATAATTAATACTGACCCAAGCTACCAATAATGTCCTTTGGCGTACCTCCAACGTAAGAGACGAGCCTTTAAATCAAAACTAGTGACTTTTTTTTTTTTTTTTTAACGAAACACTCGCGAATTTGGTTAGTCGAGTGGAGCTTAGCCACGCAGCGCGAATCAACAATTTATCGACATATTAAAATAGATATCTTTGGAAAATGCATTCATACGAGTAGCTAGATGATTTTTAAGTGAGTATTGATAAGATTTTGATTACACGAAAAGCAATTCTTCTATACGCGGCTGCTGGATTTCTTTCATTTAAAAATTCTTGTGCCGTTTATTATTTAAAACGCGCGCGCGCACACGCACACACACATTACAGTGGTAAACATCCGTTAGACACGTGTTAAAAATCAAATGGTCACTACAAGTATACGGTTTACCTTATACGTATTTTTTGAGCAGATTATTTAATTTGTACTTAAAAGACGACGAAGCAATTAAATAGTTCGATTATTTTGTTTTGTTATTATTATTACTTTATTTAGATATTTTTTTTTTTGTTTTTTTTTTTAGAAATGTTTGTAATACCTACCTCGCATCAGTTTCTAATCACTGAAACGCTCATCGGGTTGACTTAAAATTCAATACAAATCTTGTACTCTTCGACACTGGCGCGACAATACCCTAATATTTATAATTAATTACGTTAATTTTTACAAAAATATTAATTTCCATTGTTTTCGGGATTGAATAATGATGTATCATAAGAAGCAAAACGTATAAAACCTTATAATTATGATGGCATGGGTGATGAGTAATTTATTAAAAATTTCACATGAGTTCAAAATTAATTTCGACGACGGTGGCTGACAATATATATATATCGTAAATAATAATACGCGTGCAATTTCACTTGATCAATAAACTAACGAGAAGAAGCGCTATTAAATCAGCAACGTCCTTTTTCGCAATAATCAGCCATTGCGTAACCATTAATTTCAATAATAAAATGTATCCGCCTTTACATTTGGATGGATTGTTTAACGTAGCGATGAAAAAATCCATAACAACGCCGAGCGAATAGACGCTAAGTACAATTATCGTTTGAGCCTCACTCATAGCGCCCAATGATACCTTGAGCATTATTAAAGCATCGAGCCTGCTTGTATCGCGCGAAAAAAAAATCCGTTCCTCCTGCCGGTTTTTTTGTTTTTTTTTTTTTTGTTTGTTTAAAGACGCGGAGGCCAACAATCTCAATAATTTGGCCGCGCATAGTCTCCCGTGCTAAAAAAACGAACAAGGTACGCATCCTTGGTCGGATGAATCAGTTTGGCGGGAGTTCGGCACGATAATAAAGGAAAAAGCCGAGCTTATCCGCAGCAGATCGGTCTTTCGTCCAATCCGTCCCTATTAATGATAATCAGTGCATTAAAATCGTCGCACTCGCGTGCCTAGGACTGCATCCGTAATTACTAATAGTCTCGCACCGTCGATGCTCAAAAGCCGAATAGAACAGCGTGGGAAAGCCACCGTAAGCGAAGAGTCTGTCCGCTGGAGCCGGTGGTAAGTCTCCGTCGTCCTGGGCGTCGTGGGAGTCGCGCCGTTGAATATCCCTCGAGCGTCCCTTGGCCTCCTCTTGGGGCCTCCGATCGCCCGAGTCCGAGGCTGATATGCCATTTTTGATAAGGTAGCCGGTCTCGCGTCCCTCCCGCAGGCCCGAGCCCTGCTCCCCCCGGGTAGGGGATCTCTCTCTCTCTCTCCCCCTCCCCCCTTGACCGGCGACTCGAACGCAGAATCCAGCGCCCGAGCGCTCAAGGGGAAAGCTCGATTCTAACGAAGGGTGGCCGCGACACGACGAAAGGAGATCGGCGCGATCCTCCTCGTGTCGCAGATGGCACAATTAAATCACATTGGGTAGGGTACGGTAGAGGCCTCTCGATTAAAAGAGCTCTTCCGTCTCCCGAGACCGGGGGTCCTCCTTTTCCACTCGCCGAAGAAAACTCGCTTCCCTGTCCTCGAGTACGCTTTGGTTACCCGGGGCTCGCTTCCCTCGACAAGCCGTCGATTGTTCCTTCCTCGCGTTTCGGTCTAATCGAGTGGGGTTTATATTTTTTTTTTTTTTTTGTATTGGATGCGCGATCAATCGCTAAAGTTGCTCATAGTCGCGAGCTTCCGTTCTCAATCGAAGGAAGTCCAATTCGATAATAGAGCCACCGCGAGCTCTGGTGCTCCGATCGGTTTTGCTTCCTTTATCCTTACTGTCCTCGCTTAATCCATGCTTTTAAATCTACTTTCTATCGGGAAACAACTATTGTTGCCTTACAACAGGCGCTTTAACGCTTAGCCTCTTATCGTATCGCGTATCGGCTTTCACGCCTACAGCTAATCTTGTGTCAATGATAGCTCCCAACGCGGATAGTCGACATTAAGCGTGTACCTTTAATATCTTTTAGGCTGCACGAGTCAAGTCAACATAATGAAAATCAATTATTACGCTCTGGGCTTTTAACGCTATTACGATAATTGTTCTGCCGTTTGGCCATTTATTTACCCTCGGTTAGAGCAATTCTGATTATCCGCATTGTTTTGAAGTATTTCAATTTTATAATTATAGTGGAATGTGTGGCCGCTTATTGGGCAACCGTTCGGTATTGCGACTGTATTCCGCGCTTCTTTAAGCTTTCAATCCAGACTTTCATAATTCCAGCACTGCCCGAATGTGTGACGCGTCACTATTGCTAAAAGTACTCGGGGCTGAGAAAGGCTTCACTTGCAAACTAACCACGTGATAATTTTGCCTCGTTCCTCTACCTAAAGGATTATTAATCGACTATTAATCGACTAACAAAATGACCTTAAGCCAGTCATTGTCAATCCAAAATACATGACGCAAGAGATCAAAATCGATATCTTCGATTTAGCTGACGATCCAATATCGAAGATCGATTTTCATATATATGTTTTTACAGTAAAATATTCGAAGAGCGCACACGCCTTTCGTTCACTTTCGCTAAATCGCACATACCAATCTTATAATAATTTTCAATAATTACGGTAATAATATAAACATATACATACATATCTATATGCATATACGTATATGGAAAATTCACAGACAGTATTTTAGCGCACGTGAAACTTACAAGTTAAACCTTACACGTTGATACTTTTTACACACAAAAATATATTTATCTATTTCTCTTAATTAATATATGTTTTTTTCTTTAAATTTGTTGCTGTTGCTTTAGTCGCGTACTTGTCAGTTTAAATATAGAATATGCATTATTAGAATATACAGTATTTTATTCCTTGACCTTATCGATTACGTTACCTTAAGACATTTTTGTATGTTCATGTAGATATATATGTACGTATACGTGTGCGAGTGCACATATACATACATGTATTCACGTATATACATTTATATATATATATACGTAATAATTGTGTATTTACCGTCAAACAATCAAACCGATTAATATCGGGAAAGACTTTATATCGATAGTTTATGATATTGTGACTCTTACAATTACGTATTATTATTAATGGAAACGAGCAAGGTTGGGGTGGGGGGAGGTTCAAGTTAAGCAAACACGTACCGATTGGTACGCAAAATTACGTATACGTTATTCCAAGCGCTCCCCGTTAAGGATTCGCAGGTTTCACCACGGTCGACTCGGGGAACGGGAAAGGACGATCGAGGTGGAGGAGAGAATCGCTCGCCTCGTCCGGAGCTCGTTGCCGATCGGTTTAGGGTAAGGAGCCGAGCCCGATCTTGACGGCTCTTGGCCTGCGATAGTTGTTAGGCCCCCGAGCGGCCTCGGGAGTCTTAAAAAATACGCCAACTCGGAGTCGAGGGGAGCCGAGGTGGGCTGGGCGCCGGTCGTCGGCCGGGGCTCGGCTGACAAAATCGGGCCCGACCTGCGTTTGGGCCGGAGAGGCTTGCTCGCGCTGTGCTCCGGTGCCAATTGGAACACCGATACTTATGAGAATGGTATCGAACGATGATGGCGGCGTTTGGGATCGGCCGGAGGCCAACACCCGCGCTTTGTTCTCCCTCGACGGGCCGAGCTCACGTTGACCGACGCCTGATCCTCTCCGTTCCGCTGCTGCCTTTTTTATCTACGTGACATCTCTCTCTCTCTCTCTCTCTCGCACACACTCTCTCTCTCTCTCTTCCCCCCTCCCAAAAAATAATTATCGATTAATATCACAAATACGCACAGTTCAAGCCCAGTGAGAGTCGCGAGGCAGACACCATAATCGGCTCGGGACCGGCCGCCCCTCGGAGGTCGCGATCCCGGAATCGCGGCATTGGCTTGTCCAGCTCCTTGCCTTCTATCCGCGATTGGCGATTCGAGCGAGATGCGACCTTCGCGGGCACTTCCGACTGATCCCCTGTGGCTTCTCGACGGCTCGCATCGACTCGCGCGGCTACACCCCCCACAATACATTTTTTTATCCTAAGACATCGCTCGAGTACGCCGAGGATTGATACGTTATTGTCAACTACATACTTACGCGCGCTTTTGCAAGGAAAGAGTTGAGCTGCATCTACCCTTGCGCATTGGTAGATCGGCCACCCCCCCCCTCCCATTGTGTATTTACTCGAGAAAATCCGAGGGAGGAATTCACTTCTCAATTATCGAGCTCCGCGTTTGAAAAAAAGACCCGGTCTGCCAGCCTTTCCTCCATCCCTCGTTAATATTTAATTAACAATATTACGAAACTTAAGTACATCGGATTGATAAATCAGTATGGTTAAACGTCTTTTCCTTCAATTATTGCACCGACTGCTTAGGATGTGTTTAAAATCTTCGGATCACATTCATGAGATATGTTATTTTTTTTTTTCTTTTTTTTAGTAGCTTTTGCAAAAGGTTCACACTGATAATGTCGACTGAATTTTTAACTTTTAATCCACCTTGAATAATCTACACCGGGCATAAGCGCTCGCAAAACTACTCTACTAATCTTTAAAGGAATCCGTGCAATAGTAAAATATAAACTCCCTGACCGAATGGAAGTAACTAAACTCACTTGAAGCGGCAATGCGCAATCGATATTACTTTATCAAAGTTTTTGGAATTTCGCCCGAACGAAAGCTACGCGTGAAACATAATAGAGGACTTAATTGTTAAATAAACGGTACTATCCATACGTACCACTTTCTCTTTGTCGAAGACAATGACCCTCGATACGTCAAATCTCGACGTAAGGCTTTATTAACTAATTAAAATGGGTATTTTCAATCGTTGCACAATTTCATTACTCATTTATAACAACGTATGCATCGCACGTCTTTGTTTTAGCAATTCATCGATTATTACATTATTTGCTATTAATAGAAATTTTCAAGAGAGAGCAAAAGCCTTAACCTACCCCCATAATATTATTATTGCAAAATGAACGATATACTAACCTGCAAATTAATCTATCACAAGAACTATCGATTAACCGTAGAATAAAGTCTAGAAACGCGAAAGAAAATAATATTTTCTTTTTAAAAAATGAAACTTCCCCCCTTTTCATTGTAGTGGTAAGTAACGCAATACTTTTGGCGCTACCTCAAAATCATCTGCAAAAGTGAATTTCTGCTTAGGTTCCGTAACTTACATCGCAAATAGATCAAACACAATTGCTCAACATCGGGGAACGTTTATACTCTGCGTCACTACTAATAATAATCTATAATTATGTATGTATATATATATATATACATATACATTATTCATAGTTGATGATAGCAATGACTTGCTTTTCAATTTGGTATAACTCACCGAACGAGACAAACACTTCCGATTAAATCTCATTACTTTAAGGACAAAAAGTGTTACGTTCCGTGCACTCGGCTTTTCATTGTTCACTTTTAAGATTTCAATGACTTAGCTCTTAATAAACTCTATAAATATTTGATCCAAGTAGCTTATTTATTCAGTAGTAACAAATATTGATTTTTTTAATATATATATATATATATTAATTAAAATATTCACCACTTTCGTGCTGATGCTGATCATTTGGACCTTTCTGAATTAGTCTTTAAGATTGAAATTTGATTTCTACATTGCAATTGTGCTCACAACTTGAGTTTATATTGAATACTATCATAATATTACAGTAATGCAATAATCCAAACAGTCACGCGCCTATAATTCATACAAAGTTGTGTGCTCCTTAACACAAAGTTCGCAGGATAATGTGCGACTATTACAGTTATATTAAATTTACTGCCACATTTAATATTTGAAATATAACGATTAATTTCCATCACATTGCACACTTATGCAGTACAAAGATGGTGGGATTCTGATCGGTCATCGTCAAATTAATAATGTTACGTTATTTATACTTTCCAGCTTGACTTTGAAGAAGATGAGAGCTTCTGACAAAAGCGATGTAATTTATTGCGACAGCGATGTGACGCTTGACTGTCTGGGCTTCGTATATTATTAGAAAAACGTCATCTTGTAAAAGAAAAAACCATTTGCTCGACGTATTATTATCGGCAATTCGTTTCATTGTAAATAGTATAAGCACATTTCTGCGTTATTCTCGTTCAAATATAATGATCTGATTTATTGCATATTACAGTCTTCGCGATCTAACAAAATTTCTTGTACACAATTTACTAATTACACGATCAATTGTTTGTTATTAATTGTACGTAACTCATGTTTTTTTTTTTTTATTTTTATTTTTTTTTTAACAAATGTTTTTTCTATCCTTTTGAAGTGTTATTAGATGTAGATAAATTTAAAAACGTTTACAGAAAAATTTTCATTTTTATATTAAAATAAGAACAGTCATAATTTAGTGTATACGTGATAATAATAACATTATTTAAATTTTGTCAATACTTATCCATTATTTTTACGTATTATGTAATTACATCACTACTGGTAATTCGATAAGTTTTTTTTTTATTGATTATCGCTCAAAATGGGGTAAAACAATAATTCATTTATGGTTAGATTTTTTGTATGACAGTATTAAGATCAGGAGGATGTTGTCATATTTATTGCTGCCTGGTTTTCATATTATACGAATTCACAATATTATTGTTTTTGTAAATTTTTTATTTATTTTCTTTTATTATAATAATCATATAATAATAATAATAATAATAATAATAATAATAATAATAGCAATATAATAATAATAATAATAATAATAATAATAATAATAATAATAATAATATAGAATATAGTTAAACTACTTAGGTACAGTTGCTTGATACTTTTCATCTTAAAAATTAAGATCAAAGAAACAAAAAAAAAACAGAAAAAGAAAAAGCACAATCAAACAATTATAAAAAATGCCAAGAGTTCGGCACTGACGCAGTAGATCATTACATTTTGCATTTTTATTTATTTTGTACTGGGCGCCAATGACGAACGCTTTGGCCGTTACAAAATAATAGTAATAATAGTAATAGTAATAATAATAATAATAGCAATATAATAATAATAATAATAATAATATAATACAACAACAATAATATTATTATAATGATATAGATTAAAATAATAAGGATAGTAGTAAACGGAAAAGCACCCTAAAAAATTGGTATTCGCATTCTATGAACAATAATTTTTAAATTAATTCAATCGATACGGCGACAACCGCAATAATAACAATCATTGTAATTTCCATAAACTGCTCGGGCAACTCAAGGGTCGGTCGTCCTCTCGCTTAGCCCTGCGGGTCCGCCAATCGGCCACGTTCTAAAGCACAAGTGTTCGCTGGTGGTGCTTCCACCCCCGCCCCCCCCCCGCCCGGCTGAGGCTGCGCTCGGGGTAGCACAGGCAATGGCTTACACGGGGAATATGCCTTGGGGCGGCGCCGCGGGTCTACGGGCAGGGTCTGGCCCGTAGGGGGGCGGCGAGGGCTGCTTCCCCCGGCCATCGGGGCCCGTTGCTTTATACCTTGCCAATGCGGCCTTAACTCAAGCTCCGGACTCTCGGGCCCGTCGAGAAAGTTGCGACTCCTGTCGGCTCGCATTACATTGCACCGCGAGCTTCAATAATTAAAATGGACGCCAATAAAAACGTAATAATATAATCTCGAAAAAAGAGCGCCGCTTCGCTTCAATTAAGGCCTCATCACTGATTGGCTCATTCATTGATTAATTCACTTTACTTATTTAGCTTTTTAAATATCGTTTTGACTCGCTCAAAGCGTAAATTTATATATATATATACACATATATATACATATATATATATATATATATATATACAAGCGCACGTTTGAATTGCAAATGCTTGCGTCGCCCTTTATTATTTTTATTACCACGCTTAGCCACCCTTCCTTCCATAACAACAGCATTATTACCGTTGTTGCTACCGTATCGTTATGTCGCTTTGACATTATTATTATTACCATTATTATTAATCGTTTTTATTCCTTTAAGAGACTACCTTTATTATCGTTACTATTATTATTACGGTATTATTACTATTATCGTACGGTTGCTCCGATGCCTTCGTTCTTGTTTTTTTTTTTATTATTATTTTTTTTAATTTTTTTTTTAATTTTTTATTCTGTTTATTTTTATTTTAGTCGTTTACAATCGTAACAGTATTCTATACGACTATGATATAGTGTGTATAATAAGTATATTAAGGCCCTTGTTTTGAGGTTCATGGACAGAATGTCTGAGCGCCACATGCCTGTGGTTAGCGATTTTCAACTGCCCTCGGAATGACTTTAATAAGCTAATCACTCTCTACGTACGGTCTTCATTGAAAGCTATGTTTAAAAATCGTGTGATTTTGTGATGTTGGATTTTGTAAATTTTGTGCACGTGTTGATGTGTGTGGTCGCACGCGTACTCGAGTGTAATTGCGAGTAGACGCTGCGCGCGGAGAAAAATGCGATTTACCTAACGTTACAGCTTACTACTAACTTCCTAACTCCGTGTAACCTAGCATTTATTCGGATATACATATATATGCATACATATATATTTATATAAATGTGTGTGTTTTTATATTCTTTTAATTCTACGATTGCACGATACGAGGTTGTAGGTTTTCGTAAACACACACACACACCACACACACACACACACACACCTACACGCACCCTACACATAGAAGCACGCGCTCGTGTGTGCAAGTGTATATATGTGCGTGTGCGTGTGTTTTTGTGTGTGTGCGCGTGTGTATACTTATATGTATATGTATATATATATATTTGCGGTAGCGTGTTCTTTATGTTATAATAAAACGAAAAGGAGTGTATTAGTCTCCCCCCCCCCTCTCACTTTTACTTTCTTTGTGTATGTGCGTGTGCGTGTGCGCGCAAGCGCATGTGATGTTTAAAAGTATACTTTTATCATAACTAATATCCATTATTATAGTTTATAATAAAGCATGAATTCTTAAAAAAAAAAAAACGGAGAAATAAAAATTCTTGACCACCGTATTATTTATTATTTTTTCGTTTCTTTTATTTGCTTTGGAATCTAACAGCTAACTATGTGCGTAGGTTAACATTACGACAAGGACAATTATATATATATATATATATATATATATGTGGGTGTGTATGCGTGTGTATATATATATATATATATATATATACACGATACACGGGAGAGAAAAGATAGAACGGAGAAGGTGAGATTGCGAAATAAGAAAACGAATGGAAACCCTACGGGAGTAAACGAAAGACGATTGTCGTATGTGTGACGAGTTAATTAAAAAAAATAATGTCTATCCGTATCACATCAACCTTAATCGTTAATTATTTGCGTCAGAGAAAACTCATCCTCATCATGTTACGTGGGAGTTCACACAAATAAATCAAATAAATGTAAATATTTAGCCAATCACGTAAGAAAATGACTTTGTCTAATATAATTAGCAGCTTTAGCAACCGTTTTTTTTTTTTTTTTTTTTTTTTTTTTTTGTTAAAATTAATTCCGATACCTAAAGTAATGGAATAGATTTCTGATGACTCGTTTTAATAGGAAGAGTATTTTTAAAATATGATATGTCTGATTTGGCTAATTCGTTTTGAATATTCTATTTAGTGAGCTTCTGACTGGTGTCTACACTTATTCTATTATATAGCTAATACTTAATTAAAAATAACACGCGAATTACCGATTAAAACATTAACTATGCAAGAGGATAAGATCTTATTACTAGAAAAATTCCTGATATTGTATCTATTGAAAAGCTGCAGGAAGTTTACGATGTAGTATAGTTTGAAAATTTATCTGGCACAACTCGACCATCATCTCGTCGTCTATCTAAAAGAAAGGCTTGTTGTTATTCGTAATATAAAGAGCTGAGCTATTCTGACACGATGCACACATTTAAATCAGGTACACTGTACAAACGGACACGGGGAGAGGAGAAATACAGGATTACCACGAATTGAGAACACAACACAGATTCACGCCGAAGCAAAATTTAATCTAGCATGGCTCGATTGCGGAAAAGATAAACCATGCGAGGACTTGGGTCGTCAATGTTGCTTTCAAAAATAAATAGACGATATTAAAAGTTAGTGTTTTCCACCGCGGACTGCGAGTGCCCCGAGTCCGCGTCACCCCCCCCCCCGCCCCCAAGGCGAGCAGCTACCGAAACAATCGGTTCCCTAAATCTTAGAATAGGAATCGCTTAATTTAATATCCTTTAAGTAATTCTATAAGATTGCACACCCACGGGAGCCGAGCGGCGAAGGGGCCGCGGGGGAGTCCGCCAGGTGCCGTCGCGGGCCCCGCCGAATCGAGTCCTCCTCCTCGTCGCCGCCAAGGCTCACTCGAAACCGGGTACCCCCGGGTGACCACCGGCTCACCGGCGACGACTTCCGCTTAACTTTGGAAGACAATCCCATTGGCGCGATGTCGCCAGCCCCCACTCGCCGACGGTCTTCGGTGCTACCGCCCAAGCCGTTTTTCCAAACCGTTGCGGGGGTCCTTCCTGCCTTACTAACGCCGGCCGGCGCCGTTCCCGAAGCTTTTAACAGAGGGACGGAGGACCTTACCGTCGATCGACGGCGATTCCTCGATTCCAGTGGAAGATGCAGGAGTCGGGGGATCCGCGATGGAAAGCCGCCGAGCCCTCCGGGAATTGAGTTCCTCTAATGGAATTGCGTCTCATTAGCCGGTTAGAGCCCGACGACTGATATTTCAGACTAAGCGATAAGGCCTTGACCTGGAATAAGCTTAAAGTTACGAGTTACGCGCTTAAGCAGAGGACGATCATTGGTGTAGTGTAGAAAAATTGGCCTAGCAAACTTTCAATAGTAGTAGGATGGAGACGAGGACGATCAAAAATCTTCTAAAAAGAAGGAAAGAAAGACCTTCGCAGAGTACGGAAAAGTTGGGTAACCCGGTGAGAATTCGGCCTTCGAAGATGTTGGCCGTTCTCTCGAAGGGCAGAGCAACGAGTTATAAAAAATTGTCAGGACAATGACAAGTGTCGCATATGCAATAGGAGCGAATGGTAAAATACGTGATGCTTGAATGGATGTCTAAAGAGTTTAAACGATTAAGGCCAATATGATTGAGGGAATTGCATTATGAGTTAAAATTAACTCGATTCGCATTATGAGTATCGTTGGCGTGGGCTCCTTCCTCTCTCGTTCGTTCTATCGCATCGGGAACGCACCACTTCTGCTTTGCTTTCGGAGCCTCCTCCTCCTCCCGCTAACCCGCTCTCTCTCTCTCTCTCTCTCGCCCACTCCCCCGCGCCAACGATCATCGAAACCTGCAACGCGACCATTAGTACGAGCGAATAAGTAATGCTTTTTAACGAAGATAAAAGCGTAACACCATCGGGCGTGGCGAAAGTTGCGTCCAGCCTAAAAGCGACAAAAGGGTAGTAGCGCAGGGCCTTATTAAATCATGCCCAGCTGCGTTAAAAGTCTTCGAAAAGCGAATGCGAGGTAGTATCGGGCCCCTCTTCCTCCCTCCACCTCCTCCACCAGTATTATTAAAATAAATCGTTAGTAGTAAAAGAGAGTACGAGTATAAAACTTAATTGGTGCTAAGTTAAAAATAAAAACGGGAATAATAAAAAGACGATTAATGATCGTCAGTGATGAGCAATTCCGAGCCCATGGATAAGGAAAGACTAAGGATACGCCAACTGAGCCGTTGGTCAAGACCCAAGCGCTCGTTTAACGACCGCACAGTCCAAGTCGCGGCGCGCAGTCGTACATTTTTCATTCTGCATAGAGTTGATTTCCCGTACAATTGCTTAGCGCGTAAAGCTTAATTCCGTATTATTAAGTCCGTGACGTTTATTATGCACGATTTTAAATTGAAGGGGGGACACGACGACTCTTTATCTCTCTCTCTCTCTCTCTCTATTAATGCGCCAACTGCTGCGCTCGTGCACATCCTCTACTATCGGTATCCGTGCGATCGTAGGGTCGTTATATTTTGATATTTCAACATTAAAATTACTACTGCTTCTTTACTTTTACATTATCAAGGAGTGAAAGTTCGCGATCACAAACGATTGTAAGTTGATAACCTTATAAGTTTCGCGTTATTTCCGGGTTGCGGTCAGTCTTTTAGGAATGACGCTCAGTTATCAAGAAATGCTATCGACGTAAGCACGGTAGACGATTTTATCTGAAATTGCGTGCGTGTGCGAGTGAGGACGTGTTTTTGTGTTTGTTGTGTTAGTCGGGGCTGCGTGTGCGCGGGTGTGTGTGTGTGTGTGTGTGTATCGTGTAGAGACCGAGTCCCAGGTGTCAACAGCCATTTTCACAAAGAAGTAAACACGCGATTTGGTTAGCATGCGGATCGTCTAATATTTCCCGAATGTCCCGAGGAACAAGAATTCTGCGAGTCTTTTATGCGTCTATTGCACTCTCTGGTTCTCATTATCGAATCATAGCGGCGTAAATTGTCTGACGCTGTTAAATAAATTCCCTGCAACATTCATAGGATGCAAGTGTTTATTAACACAGAACGAAAAAACTTACGCGTAGTTCGAACAGTTATAGAATAAATTTGTTAGTCCTAATTACATAGTATTTGTTAGTGCGTAGATGTATGTGTAATCGGTTAATTTTTTTTTTTTTTTTTTTCAGGTCATAGTGTACTTACTATATTTACTTGCGAAACATTATACAAAAAAATACATCTTATGAAACAATACACGGTAACTATGTACTTTGTAAGCTTCATTGTATTTAATATACATATATACATATACATATACATGCATGTGTATATATATATATATATATACCTACATAAATATATTTATAAACACACTGACAATAGTAATATTAAGTATGGGACTGGATACATTAAATTTGATAGTTTTCCAACGTTGCGTCATCGATTTGCTCTACTCCCTCGATATAAAACACTAAGGGTACGGATAGTACCTGATAAAATAAAACTATTTACGTGCTGCACCCGAGTATCATTCGCGACTTTTCGAGCATTCTTCGAGCTTGCCTTCACTGAAGCTTACGTTAAAGGATTGTTTACGGAAAAGCGTCTTTGCGGGATTCACATTGCACACAGATTGGCATCAAGGCACACACGCGCGCGCGCGCGCACACACACACACACACAGAGGCAGACAGAGTAATAAGCATGGATTAAACAATATCCGAAGGGTCCACACATAATATTTCACTGGCTGCAATCTCCGAGGGTACCAATGCAGTAGTTAGCGGATGATTTCCAAGTCTCGATGTCTGGTTGAGGTGGTGACATTGACACCCCGGCGATATAGAGAGTAAATAAAGGGGTCAGATAGCGAAATGGTCTTGTAAGTTGGTCCAGTATCCCTTGCAGTTATTCTTAAATCGCCTATAGTTGCGACCGACGTAATACTGCCCCCCGCCGCAGTGGGTTTCCACGCGCTTACAGAACAAGAGCGAGGGAGACAATTATTAAAAATGCTGTACTTAATCGTTAACTGCGGTGACAGGGATGAGCTTTGCAATGAGTCTAGCTCGAGTGTATCTATGATGTGACATAGCCGTTACTTTGTTTACACATTCGTAACTTGTACGTGCTTAAGTAAAATTGGACGGCGATATTAAACTGAAGCCGAAAATCGTTGCTCGGTTAAAGCTGTAAGACTTCCGATAGGAATATAATAGAAACCCGAACCAAAGGGTACAAACTTCGAGTCATGGAATATTATTGGCGACGTCACTTAGTTGCGAGAATTTCATAATACCGTAATCGCCAACTACCAAAGTCCGAGATAGAAGTCAACAATTTCTACGAGAGCCTTTACATAGGAGAGTATTCGAGCTTATTGAATTGGCGAATCGCCAGCGAGTCGAGCTTTCGAGCCTTCGCCCCTTTTCGAAACATCGATGTGCAATTAGTCCTACAGTGTCGAAGCAATGGCGAAATTTTGACGTTAGCGGTGAAGAAATAAGCGGTTATCGATAACGAGCGAGCTTAAAAAATCGATCGATCATTAAAATTAATATGGTGAACATAATTAAGTTATGACTAACAATTAACCTGATTGGCGATAGTATACAATAATTTCACGAATGACCTTATTTCAAATACAGAAATAAAATTCCTCGATAAACGCTTAATTAATTTTGGTTTCATTTATGAAAATACCGCATTGACTCAAAATATTTAATTAATATCATTAGTTCTATGACTTAAAGACAGTCTTAATTTTTATAAGTTTTTGCTTATATATCCTGGTGCCGTTGCTTAATATTTTTGCTTTTTATTTTCCCCTGTTATTTCTCAATCAGGCCCACACCCACGCCCACACACAAACACACACCCGCACTCTCTCTCTCTCTCTCTCTCTCTATCAAATCATCAACACGAAAAAGTACTTTTACTCTTGGTCTGTGAAATATAATCCGCGAGGAGGATAAGCGCGAGGGGGTAGGGGTGGGTGATCGTTGCCCGTCAATTATCAGCTGTGCGTTATGCAATAGTAGGTCTGCGTACTACGCGAGCATAAGTTTATGCAATCCTTTGTATAATCGCTTATAAATAAATTGCTTATACTGGTTATTCCGAACCTATTGTTGTGCGACTAGCCAAGGGACTCGCGCTCCTGCTCTCGCTTCGGCCTCGGCTCAGCCGCTCGCGACCCCCGCGACAAGCGGTAGGCGAGAGCGGGCGGCTGGTGGATGGGGTGGGGACTGCGCGCTCGCCCCCCGGGTTATTGTCAAGTCCACTGGGGTCTGGATGTCGGGCGAGCCTCGGCCTCGCCGCCCGGAGTCCCGTCGTATTGTCGCCCCGAGGGCCTATAGACACGCGCGGTGCGCCATCGCGGAGAGGGCGAAATCAACCCCAAGTGCGGGGCTTTAGTTAGTTGGGCCCGGGCAAATTGGTCGGCGCACGAATCGAGCGAATGAGTTGAAACGGCTCGGAGTTGCAGTTGAAAATCGCAGCCGCTTGCCTGGAACGTTTGCTTTGCTACTTCGCGCCTTCTCCTCGTCCTTGCGCGTCCCCTCTCTTCCCCCCCAGCCCAGCCTAGCCTGCCTGCCCATGATCATCCGTGCGCACGTCAATCGCTCGAGTAAAGAGTCCTAGAGAAGAATCGCGGGCCTGTCGCTTTCGGCGATAATTAGGCACGACGAGGATCGAAGGGACGCGCGCGTCGAGGATCAAGCTGTTGGCATTGGTGCTCTTTTTTTTTTAAACTATCGTATGATACCTGCCTCCCCAATTCTTCCCGCACTTTTGATTTTACGTGCGTGCTAATATATATATATATATATATATATACACGCAAAGGCGTCTATCTCCTGTTCGTCTTCAATGTCTTTATCGTTTACGATAGTGGGCGATTCGAATCTTGTATCTCGCCCTTACGACTTCGGGCTACATCTTGACTGTGTTCTGTATGCGTTCCATAATCTGTACGACTACGTATCTTACGTTACCTGAAAACCTCTTACCGCTATCGACTTAATATTTAAAAATCTAAGTAACTACAAGAGAGAAATAGCCTACTGTTCATAACTTATATATATATATATATATATATATATGTATGAATTGTTTATATTTGTAATAATAGTAATGACAATAAAAATAATCTGAATATCGCTTATCGGTGTTTTTCACATTTTGCTTTCGTCTATCATTCAACCAAAAAAAATCGTTCGTTATTTAATACTCATATTTACATAATTGGCATAATATACTCACAATGATGACAGTAATAATAGCAATAATAATAGTACTGACGTATAGTGCATAAGCACGGGCGCGCGCGCGCGTACACACACACACACACACGCACGCACACACGCACATTTATATTTATGTATGCCTTACAATCAGTTATATATAATTTATTATCGTTAATTTGTATATATATATTTGTGTGTGCGTTTATACACGCACGCGCGCGCACGCTCAGAAACACACACACACACACACACACACACAACATCATTACCTTCTCGTACTTTGAAATGTATTTATGTAATCAGTTAATATTAATAATTATAACAGGGATGTTAGCGCTTCACAGATTCGTTTCAGAGCGGATTAGAACACCGGTCGCAAAAACAATTAATATATCCATATCCATTAAAAAAATATATATATATATATATATATACATACGTGTATACATATAAATATATATATATATATATATGTGTATGTATATAACCCAACCTTAAAAACTATTTATTTAGGATTCTTATAGTGTCTGCAAGAGAAAAAAGTCCTTCGTTTATTCGACTGCTAATGCGTGCGCCTAAACGTCAAACATATCACTTATGTGTAGTCAACATGTAACGAACAAACTTAAACCTTTTCTCTTCCTCGCATTTGCCTCAGTATTTTTTTTTTGACGTTTTTTTTTGTAACATTTTCACTTTTCCTACATTTACTTTTTGACACTTATTCATTACTACCCTTTACCTTTCCTTCAATCGCGTCACAGCTCTGATTCTAACTTTTTTCCTTTCTTTTTTTTTTTAACGCATAAACCGCTCTCCTTTTGTTAATTATTCTTCATCGTTATATCGTTATTATATACGTTATAATACTCGCTCGCAAACAGATAGTGCGCGCGTGCGCGCGTGTACGTACATACATATATTTATATATATATATATATGTATGTGTATGTGTGTGTGCGTGTGTGCGTGTGTATAATTGTAATGTAGCGCGTATGCGTTTACATACAAAGAAATATAAATTCGCATCCGAGCATAATTTGCTTGCAAGCGAGCGAGCGCGCGCACCCTCGCAAACACACACACGCACACGCGCGCGGAGGCGCTCGCGCATACACACGGAGGTACTAAGAAGCTCGAAAGAAAGAATAGAAAGTAGTAAGGGTCGTTAATTAATTCGTAATAATTACATTTTAATTAAAAAAGGCTCATTGATAGGCCATCCACTAAGACGGCGAATCCTAACGATAGAGATGATCACATTTTGATATATTTGACACGAATTTCGATGAACACCGTCGAGCAAAGTAGCGTAAATCGATCTCGAGAGATCTGCCCTTATATCTTTGTAACTAATTTCATTTTTGTTTTATATCTATTGATTAATTGTTTAATCAAGACACGCGATTAAGAGACAATGTATCATATATTATTATTTCCTTTCCTATTTATTTATAAAGTATTATTATTATTACTGTGCTTACACGACGATCATTTCTGCCTTTGCTTAGCGCCATAATAATCAACATCCGATTCATCAAATGACTGAATAATGATTTATCGACTAGTCAGACCTGACTTCTCCCGGCCTATAAATTTTGTCTCTCTCTCTCTCTCTCTCTCTCTCCCCCCCCCTCTCTCCCGTATAAAAGGGTTACTTTCTTTATTACTTCAGTTATTATTAACTTCTTTTTCTTGTTGCATTGTTATTGGCTTCCTTTTCTGTCTGCGCTTAATAACATTTTGTGCCTGTATATTTGTAATCTTGGTTTTAAATTATTAAAACCGTTCGCGAATCCCGTCGCTTTATCAATACGAGCATAGCTTTTGGAGTTGGATGCCGCGGTCGTGGGAAGAGGGCCGGTGGCGGGGGGGGGGGCGGATAGAGGCCAGGGTAGGAAAGATTTCCAAGCGCAAGCTGGAGAAGCGGATAAAGCTTAGTTCCGTAACGTCAGTTTGATTTTTTGTTTACTTTTACTTTTTCTGCGCTTCTTTCGTCTTCCTTCCAAGACTCTCGTCTATTCCGAATAAGAGGAATAAGCAGAAAAAGGAAAGGGTCGGCTCCATGCAATAAGGTCACTTGTCTCAAATACTGTAAGAATCCTCTAACTTTAGTCGTATCCATGAGCAAGCCTTGGCTTACGAAAACCTGATTCTTTATCAATTAAATTTCAGTATAATTATTCCTCGCTTAGGACTAGATGCGGGCGAAACCCCAATTATTTTTGCTCCACTTGTATTTTCCCGTCTTTTGTCTATCGTCATCTCTTTGCACGCGTAAACAGGGGGCGAGGATATTTATAGACGAGCACCATTAATACTCTTTATATAAAAGAGCGTTAGAAATTCATCGTAAACGAAGGATGGATGTTGCCCACTGCCCGGTAGCTTTGAATTCCAACCAAGTCTGGCTCTATGCGTTAAAACTCTCATCGTGAGGTAAAAAAAAAAAAAAAACTTTTAAAATAAGTAATTTCATTCATTGAGTCGAGCGAAAGGCGCGACCAAGAGCTTAGAAAAATATCAATTTCGATGACTTGTTAATTTATTTATTAACCGACCTACCGAAAAGAAGGTGCACGTTATTTTAAGTTGCGGAGCAATGATTTTGCACGAGTAAGCCGTTAATTCAGAAGCATGCGTTATTCTTGTTCAACACTACGAGGCTACTTTCAATAATGTAAAAAGTAATCCACACAAGGGAGTCTCTTGCCCATCCTATAAACATTATTCTACAATTATTACTTATATATTTAGTTAGACCCGGGGGCTTATCGAAAAGGCAACGACAAATGTTCTTTGCTACTGTTATTGTGCATACATCGAATACATTGACAATATCGTTATACATAATGTTATTGTTAAACCGAATGAATGTGTATGCCGTTGACAAATCTGAGATTTACGAACGTTTTTAAGTCACTCGCGTAGTCCACGAAGTTCGAAGGACGATCTTTCAATTATTTATTAGGTGGATTCGGAATGAAACCTGTATTCGTTTTAATTTGCAAAGAAGAAGAAGAAAAGAAGAATAATACCCAGGCCCAAGGCTGCTTGAGAGAGGCGAAATATATTAATGTGTCCATTGTGTCTGTCGACTCGACCCAAAATCATCCAGTCTTTATGGCATAGCTCGACAATAGCGTATCTTCTACTAAGATTATTTCTTATGATCCACGCGAGAGTGCTTTTGTTAATTAATATCGACGCTGCATGAAACAACAATAGGAAACGTGAATTCAAAGTCAGCCGACTCGTAAGACCAAAAGCTGCGAAATGTCCTCGATCCCGTTAAACTTCCCGTGAGAGAAGGATACAGGTTGGAAAATCTTAAATATTGATTTAAGATTTTCAATCGAGATTTATTATAAGTGGCAAATCGCAGTACCGAACAAAGGGAAAGAGACAGCGAGAGAGCAAACGAGATTGGTCACTCTTGTCAAGCAGCCTGTAATTTTACTTTCATGGAAGAATTATAAAAAAGCATTAGTTTTCTCCCGAGGAAAAAAAATCGAAACTTCCAGACGAAGTCGAGAAACGTGAAGATTTGGACTTAAAAATCCCGAAAAAAAAGAAACAAAAGAAAAAACGACAGCAAGCATAATAATAATAAAACAAACGCTAATTCTAAAGTTTATGCATAGATTACAAACAACTATTTCTCACCATTATCACCAAATAATTATCAGATCTTTAGTATCAAGGCAGAATATTTCAACATTGGATATTTACGTCTTTAGTAAAGCCACGAATATCAAGACCGCGTTTTATTATTATTATTATTATTATTATTATTATTATTATTAGATTTGGTAAGGTAAATGAGCCAATCAAAGAGAAATATTCGAGTTACATACTTGAGGAATATCGTGATGAAACGAACTTGTTACTCGCGCTCTACTGTTACTTTTTCTATTTCCTCTGTTCAAGTCATATAAGTGTTATCTTTTTCCCGCTTCTTAGTTTGACACTTGGCCAAAGAGCAAAAGGCCTCATACTACGTGTTCACAGTTCGGTTATTTAAACTCGACTTAAAAAATTATAAACTACAGTTCGTTTACGTAGGCACTGAAACATGGAATTTTCGTTATTTTACATTGATAAGTAATTTTTATCCTTAGTATCCTTCGAGCTTATTCAATATGTACGTTTGCTCGTTCGTTAATTTAACCTCAATTGTTCTCGACCTTAATCTCGCCACGATGCAGTAAGAAAAACGTATTGCAATGTACAAAAGTGCTCAATTGTCTTATAGCTTTTTTGAAAGCTGACCGACAGACCAGTGCACGATCGCTCAAGTTATATTGAATCTATTATTTGTACAATTGGTTTAGTTTGATTCGTGCAGGAAGAGAAGACGCCTCCCATTAGGTCGTACGATTAAGAGCTCCAAAATTAAATGCACCAGCTTCGATAAAAAAAAAAAAAAAACCTTTAATGAGAAATTTTTTAGGAGCTTAAAAAACCGACAGAGATCGTTGATTCCGAGTGGAAGAGCTTCCCGTGCGTTCCCCCATCGGCGAAGAAAAAGGTGGCAATGCGTCGAGAGATGATAAAAGCGGCGAACATTGAGGTTAGAACGAGCGCAACGTTGCAGAGCAGTACTGAAAAAGGTCCGTCCCGGCAAGGGTCGAGAGTCAAAATTTATCATTAATCGAAAGAAATTGAGAGGGTAAAGAGAACGAAATAAAACAAGGAAGGCTATCATTGGTGACGGAGGGGCGGAAGGGGACGGGACGGGAGGGTCGACGGCGGGCACTTTAAGGCATGGAGTTAAAAGGGAAAACTGAAGCACATTTCAGGATTGAGCTTTCTCTTGGCGAAGAAGCCTTCAGATTATTATACGAGAGGTCACACTTTTTTCCCGTATGCAATTCATTGTACGCGCACGATTATCAAATAGTATTAATAATGATAAGAATAGTAATAATATTAATATTAATATTAATAAAATATATATATATATATATATATATATATTATAGAGAGAATTTATATGCTACGCCATTTATTACACATAGAGAGAACGAATAAAAACAACAATTGCAAATGCGCGCGAAATACATAAAACTCCACGTGTCGATTATTTGTTTATTAATTAAAAGTTAATTAAGTTTTTTTTTAATGTAATTTAATATAATAAACGTGATTGGCAACAGAATTAAGCGTATATCAGAGCAGCTAACTTTTACGGTCAGTTTTCCTCTACTTGTCAGATTCTTATTATGCCTTTAATTTGATTTTAATTTCTCGTGGTGCATTTTAGTCTCGATTATTTAATTGGCAACGTATTAAAAGGCTCCCACCATCTTTCGTATTTTCCAACATTTTTTTTTTTTTTTTGTTTTTTTTTGTTCCCCCGGCAACAATCCCTCACCGTGAATATCGAAGAAGAATTCGATTTCAATTTTAATCAATAAAACTTTTTTATTTATCACGAAAAATTGTCATTCATCCAACGGAAGAGAAAATTGCTTACTTAATTTTCGTAGGTAATTAACTTTTCGGGATCACCTCTGTAATCGCTAAAGTTTTGTGTGCATCTTTGCTCCTGCTAACGCTGCTTTTTGTCTCAATTGTTTTATTTCATTTTCAGGACTCCTCAACCTCATACTGGTATGTTTTTCCTCAGTGTTCAGTAAGGTCGATCGTTTAATTGTGGAGTTTGTATGCGTGTACGTATATTAATTTACATTATTGATTAATGGGCACGTCTATCGTTAAGAATGTTTCAAATATTGTTGCGCGCCCTCGGCTTTTCCCTTTCAATCTGACTCAAATTATATCGTAAGAACAAATATCAAGTACAGATCCTTGCTTCCAGTTAATCTCGATTATTCCTACAGTTGGTCACCACCTGACCTCGTGTATGTCGCATTATAATCCTAATAATAGCGCAAATAGTTTCAATGCGACAACTTTTTTTACTGCGACTGTAGAGTCGCTATAAAGCGCGAACGAAGTCACTGCATCCAACTTTTCAATGGACTTTCGTTCGATCGATCGGCTCTTGGGTGATTCGCTTATGCTGCTGGCATAATTAAGCGAGGCATCGGACGAAATCCTATCGCAGTCAGAAATTTGAAACTGGTATCAGTATAGAGAAGGTCTTCGGCCGCGTCCATCGGACTGACCAAGAAAATTGTTTAGTACGATTGTTTAGCGCAGCTTAGGCGACAACGCTAAGGCTCCAAACAAGATCTTGTTATTTCAAACGTATTCCGAGATAATCTCCCAACCTGTCGGGTTGCGTATCCATTGCAAAGCCCACGCTTTTACTTTCGAAACAAAAACGTTAATTATACGTGTATATATATTTATATATAGATATCCAAAAAATAAATCACAAAGTAGAAACAGAAGAGAAGAAGAAAAGTGATTTAGAATTAGGAAAACTTGGATCCAAAGCATCCGGGTCGATTAAGATCTCTTCTTCTTTTTTTTTGTTGTTGTTTTAAATAGCCGATGAAGATGTTGAATTCTTATCAGGGCAAAACCCTTAACGCTCACCGCCAACAAGCTCAGAGATAAATAAAGGAACATGAAACCTGAAGCGGCTGTCAATCAATTGAATTACAAAAAGTTCAATAGAGGAGAAAAGGATAATTGACAGGCCATAACCACATGATCCATAAAAAGGTAGGGAACAAGGAATACGTTATTGAATTGAAACAGTATGGGATATATGGAGCACACCATGTCCTGTGCGAAGGTATAACTTTCCCACCGGAGAAAAAAGCCTCAATGGCACAATCGGTGGGACCATTAACTGCTTTACTAATGTATGCGAAAACGGAAAAGGCATACGTTGAGAACTGGAGGATTGCTGCCAAGAGAGCTCTAGCACACTTACCAGAAATCGATATCATAAGACTGATAAAAGACAAAGATCCTGCAGAGATGAAGCCCTTAATCAGCATGTTGGCGAATCTAACTTTGATGGGCAGGGTGGAATGAACTTTCAAAAAATCTTTCAATCTCGTGAATGGGAAATGAGCGGGAATTGGACAGATGAAGAAGCTAAACAGGTAACATTCCATTCAATGTACGGAACATACAATGAAGATCTTGGCATACTGTAAAAAATGACCGCAAGATCAACTTGGAAACGTCGGGAGCAAGATTCGTTTCGGTTGCCGTTTGAAAAACTCCGAAAAGAGCTCTGGTACGAAGTGGATACAACAATTTTGAGATCCGAAGAAGGTGATTTGATCCAGGAAGCTTCTCAATTGATATCTCCTTCTGAAATGGCATCTAATTCCAGTTTGCAAAGATCAGAGTCCAAGAAAATCATTATTATTTCCAACATATATAATGAAATATGTGAATTCTTAGAAGAAACAATCGAAGAAAACTATGAGATCTTCCTCTCAGATGATGAGAAAGCAAGAATATTCAACTGTAAAGATTGTTCGTATAAAGGAAAATTGCTATACTTATTAAAAACAATCAATAGCTTTGAAAAATTAATAGATTACTTTTCTAATATTATTTCCAGATAAAGAAAGCATATAAGATTCTTCAAATTATAATTTCCTGGTGCCAAGAAATACCTCCAAGAGATATTGATCCTGAAGAGTTAACATATTTAAATCAGAGATTATTAGAACATTCTAAAAATCCAAATATGATTTAATCGTACGCAACACGTACGGACTTGCAAAGGCGTTAAATTTCACACGCTAAAGCAATACGTACAAGCTGTTAAAATATTCCGAAAAGAGCTCGTGTACGGACCAACACGTACGGAGTTTGAAAAACTCCGAAAACAGCTCATTTCGGTGCCAAGCCAATCAGACAGGGCTACTAACATCAAATTACACGCAAGTGTGCAGTGTCCCATGCTTCAGTGGTGCATCTAAGAGAATTTTCAGACGCAATTGATTTGCCTTTGTCATTTTCTCACCAAGTATTTATCGTCAGACTGTTTTATCCTTGTGGATAAATGTACGTAAGTGGTAATTTCGGTCGCTTTAAATTGACAAAATGAATAAGAAACCTCCTCGCTTCGCATGCAGTTGGGAAATATAAAAGCAAAGCATACGAATAATGCCCAGAAGTTTTTTACATGTAAATGCCTATTTTCGTATTTTTAGCGCAAGTATTGAATATTCGATGGATGGTAATGAATTGAGTTAAATTAAGAAGTCGAAGCGACACAGACGTGTTTTTTTTTTTTTTTTTTTTTTTTTTTGCAGGATATTGAAATATGCGATCGCTAATACCTCGAATAAGTAGATCATTCGACTTTGTCTGGCATCGTATGTACAATGCGAAAATAAGCGGAAGAATCGATGTTTGCACATCCGTACTCGGTATAGAAATTATCCCTTGATTAAAAGAGCGCGAGTTCAATTCACCAATAGCACAATTAATATTCCCCCCGTTATTATGCAGTTCGTCAATCGTCTACCGCTACGCTTATCTATAGCTAATTATTTTAACTTTGTGCCAGAACGTATGCTAAAAATATATTAACATCGATATACTCCTGCTTCCTTTTTTATTTTACTTATTTGGTTTACGGTATCAAAGCGAATAGCGTTAAGAAGCTTTGTTTGCACTGCCGTCGATCGAAGTTCTCAATCGTTGTGTTGGTAAAGGAATCTTCAAAAATATGTATAAGATTGCACGGTGTCAAAGCTACGCTAAGAAAGCATTGAGTTTATTATTATTTTCCGGGGCTATGCTAATCCTAACAACTGCGCGAGAACAATACATTAAGACGTTTTCTTCATTAGGCGTCGTATCGATGAGCGTCTCCGCCTCCCGCTCGATGCATTTAACTTTTTATTATTGCACAAGAAATTTCGAAACCGTATACTTGTTTTTTTAAGTCGAGAAGCTCATTTTGACGGTCGCATCGATGATGGATAGAGAATGCGTGCAAGGGGATAAGAAAAAAAGAAAAAAGAAAGCAAGATTAACAGAGCAATTTTAATCGAGGTAGCATCATCTTTTTCTAACTAGGGAAGGGTAATTTTGACTATTTGCACGTGTCGACTATTCGTACTTAAGCAAAGAAATAATAATGACATTAATAGTAATAATAAAAAATAATATTTATAGTAGTAGTAATAATAGTAATAATAGTAGTAATAATAAATAATAATTAGCGATAATTAATGATAATTAATAGTAATAATATTAAATAAATCTCGTCTCGTTGAATTAATGAAAAGCCGGATGACTCTCGTATTAATCAGGTACTGGGTTTAGGGCTCAAAGTTAATGTTTGGAAAAGGTAAAGATCGAATGTGTCTCGTAGCTCAGAACGACCTCGAGGACAGCAGCTGCTCGGGGATCGAGGCGAACGATCCTTAATGCATCGACGTGAGGGGATTATTTGCGTGGCGGGCGAGCATCGATATCGTTAATGACGTAGGCTTGGAGAGCTTGGGCGAAGCTTAAACGGGGTTGATCGCTGCTGCTGCTGCTGCGCGGGGGTGGGGGTTGGGGGTGGCGTTCGAGGTCCCCCGGGCCTCCCGGCGACGAGGCTCCGCCCGGGAGGAGGAAGCGAGGAGGGAAGCGGCGGGACGCGAGATGAGAAGCTTCTCTTCCGACTTGAGATTCGGGACAGGAGTGCGAGTGCCTCGTTAGCCGAGGGGGAAGGGTTGTGGTGCCGCCTCCTCGCCTCCTCTACCGTGTCCCCTTCACTTTTTACGCAAAGGCCTTGGGGAGCTATCGACCGTACGTCGACTGCGGCGTCTTTTAAGTAATGCAATTTAGATTTCGAGTCTTTTGTTTACTCTCACACCGAAGCTCGTATCGTCCTTTCTCGGCTTACTATTTTCAAGCATTCGTCTCCAGTCCATTTGGCTCTCTCTCTCTCTCTCTCTCTCTCTCTCTATCTCTGTCTCTTTACTTGTCATTCCCCCCCCCCCATTCTTGTACTCGTGTATGATTAGGTGCACTTTTTATTCAGTTTCGTCATTTACTTAATTATGTAATTAATTATTATTTATTCCGACGAATTCGCGCTTTTGTTTCTTCTTTGATAAGTATAGGAAATATGAGATCACAGATTTGAAGAGGACGATGTCTGCCGAACGTTCTCTCTTTTCTAACAATCATGATTTCATCGACATTCATGCGCATCTTCTATAGACAAATGAAGGTTCCCTGCATTTCTCCCCGCGAACTTTAAATGCTCAGAATGAACGAATTACACGCGTGCGAAGGGAGAGCTCGATTTCGAAATGCCCCAAGTCGAAGGAATTCGGTGCTTTCAAGAAAATACTTTTGCTTCCATTTGCGTTATTTCTTATAGTTTATGACTTTTCATTTTTTTCTTTTTTTTTTTTTTTTTTTTTTCTTTCAAAACATACTCGATAAATCGGAAGCAAGGTGCCCGATAATTAAGCTTGTGCATCGTTTAGTCGTTGATTCACATTCGGACTCGCTCTACGTTTTACGTTTCTTCCGTCCGCTCTTGTGTCCGTTTTTTTAACGATAATTGCCGATTGGAATGAATGCCTCTTCATTTATATTAAAATGCGGTAGTTGCTCCGTTGGCTCCGTGAAAGCAAAATACTTTTATTCAAAATTTAAAAAGACAGATAGGCGTAAGCTTGTTATAAAAAAAAAAAAAGAAGAAAAAATACTAGTGCGGGAATTTATAATCGCAGGTTCTTTTTCGATGTTATTGCTCTTTATTGGCACGCTTACGAGGCGCGCGGTAAAAACGATTGGTAGCCGGGCAAACTTATATTATTAAAAATACCTAATTATCGGCTCTGAACAATTTACAATGCGTTATCGGGGCGTTTATCGAATGTGCCAGGAACGTGTGCAACAGCCCATTTCCGAGGTGCAAATAAGCTGATTATACACACACACACACACACACACACACACTAATGCATTATTTTTTTTTTTTGCACAAGAGGCACACAGGCGCACACTTATACTCTCTGCATACATACGTATATTCTTAAAATTTTTAATTATCTCCTATTTACGATTTTAAACTATGCGGTTATGTATAATTAATATGTAAAAATTAGCTTAGCAACGCGTTTAAGAAAACAAACGGCAGGTGCAGGCGGGGAGAGGGACAATATATATATATATTAGGAATAAACGATCTGTCGATAAAATCAAAGCATTTTCGCCAAAATAATTTTATGCTGTCGGAATAAAAATTCTCATAACTTTGCTGCCTATTAGGCAGTAGGGGGGAAAAAATTAAAGTTTAGTTTAAAAAATACCCTTAGTTCAATGATTCCGGTTTTCTTTTAAAAAAATATTTCACGGCATTTAGTCAGCCATAATAGAAATGTTTAAAAGCTGTCCCATAGTCATTTTAATCAGTATTTAAATTTTAAGGCTCGTCGGTAAAGCATTGAAACAAAAATCTGTGATTTAATAGAGCGTCAAATTTGCGTAAAGTCGGTGGTCAGCAGTTCGAGTGCCCATTATAAACAAAAAAGAAAAAAATAATTCCACAAGTTGTATCGTCATCTTTGGATGTTGTGACAAACGTAACCGAACGAACTGAGGCTGTTATATTACTTTATACATTTCGAAAGCTTATAAAAAACTGCTTCTCGAGCCATCAATTTATCTCTCTTCTTTGTAATACAGCTAATACTAGACTTGCACTGTGTTTATAAATATCCATCATTAATGTAGCAACCGTCAAAATCAAACTATTTGCACTTCTGCTTATTATAAAAACTATATCAAATATCTAGGAACGGGCCCATCTCCATTGTCCATCCGATCATGTTTTATCGGTGTACTGCATCTTACGATCCTACTCGTTCTTCCTTTTCACTTACTCATTCGTATCCGAGATATCAAGAGAGTCATTAAGAGAGTATTATAAAAGAATACGACTTTTGCAAACCGGCTAACTCTCGAAAATCACCCAGATTCTGAACGATGCGGCTTTTGCACATTGCGATGCTATTGGTTCTGGTTAAAAAAATATCGTGCATTTCTTTCGGAATTGAAAGATTTCTTCCTTAAGGCTAGATGATGAGGTTGGATAATATTTTTTCCTCGCGCCGAAAGAGCTCGATAACCGATTTTTCTTTCAATGCGGAATAAAGCGGGGGCATGGCCAAAATTAACCGGCACCCGCTGCAAATGCTTGGTAGGAGGAGCCTAGGAGCGTTTATTTGCTCAGCTGGAAGTTCTCAATGCACAGAGACAAGCGGCCCCGAGAGCTCCGAGGTTGCGACGACATTAAAGCACGTGTACGCCTGCCGAAGAAGGAGAAAATAGACAATCGCTGGCTTTTGTTATTAGGGAACGCGTGGTGTCGATTCCAATTAACACCCCATAGTATACACATGCACTGCATTGTCACTTATTAGGCACGCCCTAGCGCATATCGACACGTCCACAGTCCACAATTAGCAACAGCAATAATAATGATACCACAATTACATTATTAAAAAAGAAAAAACATAGCAGTAATTATTGAGTTTAATGACGATAATTCTATATATAAAAAAAAAAAAAAAACAACGTCTCACGTCGGACAAGACACGAGAATATCACATAGCGGGTATTTTTTTACGTTTTACTTATATTTTCATTAGTTTGTGATCTTAATTCTTATCGTGTACGTGTTTCTTACTTACATATCTAAGACCTCACTCGTCGAAAATCAAAACCCCATCTAAAATCCCAGTAAGCGCTAGTTTATTGTTATTTCATTATTATTTATTTATTTATTATTTTTTTTTTTCTTCTATATTTTCTCTCCTTTTCTTGGCAAAACAGAATAGCAATCTATGAGCGGTTGCGCATTAGTCTAGTAATCGCGATCTTTCGTGTACGCCTATGCCCCCCCCCCCTAGCACTAATAATGCGGATAATAGTAGAAAACCATTAAAACGACAACGACGACCACTACGACACTCGCATCGCAGCCCATTCGGCCTCGAATTAATCCATTACTAACGTCTGCCACGCGTACCGTTGGCCAGTTTTCTCCAGTTAAGACAAGCCCAATTGCGGTCGGGATCGATCGAGGAACTTGACTGGACTCGACAAAAGCTCTCAGGGTTTGATATGATTTTCGTAGCTCCGTTTTGTCGTGGCTTTGTCTTTTGGCCCATCAACGGCTTCATTGACTAGGATCTAATGACGAAAGTTATAAAAGAAACAAAGAAAGCAGCGGTGTTATCAAGCCCTTGGCAGATATGATAAAATGAAAAGACAAGGCAGAAGATTCGAGTGCTTTTAATAAGCGAGCGATAGCCTAAAGCTTCATCCAAGTTCCTCAAAGTAATCATGCACCTGTACGTATCTGCAAAGAAATGCCAAAGCCTTTGTGGTGCATTGGTGATACTTGACGATAAACAAAGCTGGAGGAAGAAAAGAAAATGGGTTATGGACAACGACGGGGCACGTCGATGACGTAAAAAAAAAAAAACAAAGAAGAAGAAGAAATAAGCGAATCAAGATCTCTTCCTTCTCGATAGGCACGAACCAACGACTTTTTCGCAGCGCCATTTCGCTGGCTTCAAACACAATATCATTCGCTGTCTATTACGCGACACCGAAGCGCGTAATGAAACCTCCTGTTTTTTTTTTCTTCTCGTTTTCCCTTTTTAACCATAAGAGAAGCTCGTCACGCAGTCCTTAGCTTAGAACCTCAGAAGGTTTATAGAGTCGACACCGTTAGTCAATAAGCATCGCGTCGGGGGCCTTGCACTGAACAGAATTGACTGAGAACTTGGGTTGCCTCCTCCTCTTCCCCGCCCCGCCCCCCCCCCCTTCCGTCCGCCAACAAGCCCTTCCACAGCCCGCGATTTTTACCAGGTCATTGTAAATTTGTCGCTAAAAACTTAAAATATTTGTTGCGCGATCCTGCGACGATTGTGCCGATTCGCTGACCGGTAAACGAAGCCATAGGATTTCACTTTATTAATCGACTATTTATAGTACAGAACGATGAATGCGAGCTTTCTACCTTTATTTCATTAGCACCATTTTGGTGCTTAACATTTTACGTGCTAATATCTTTATTACTATAAATATATTATTATTAAAAATCGTATTGTTTCATACTTCATTTTTGTTATTCGTCTTACTCTCTTACTTGCTTATACCCTTACAATAATAGAATCTTATGTGAAATTATAAATTTTTGTGTGGCTATGTGTGTGCATGCGTGTGTACGCGGGCGTACGTGTTTGGTTTTCCGTGTCAGCGAGTGGATAAGAATCGTCTGTACTTTTTACAGGAGAAGATACGTTGACGAGTTTGACAAGTATTGTTAATAATTTTAGTTTCATATCATATGTATGTCATTTTTCATCTGAACATCCTTTAGGTCAACCGCGAGTATCCTCCTCGTATCTTATCGCTTCAACCTCCTATTGTTATTATTATTATTTTTTTTTTCTTCTTTTTTTGCATTTACTCGTTTTGTTATTTTTTTTTTTTTTTCTTTAACTTATTTATCATTACGTTTTTCATTTATTCCTTAATTTCGCACTCTCGCCAGGGAAAGAAGCCGCATACTGATAATACCTAAAAGTTCAAATATTTATTATCACAACAAACATCTGCCGTTCGTCATTGTCTTTGATTTGATCAATAAATATAAGTCTCGGGCGGCGCGCAGTTACCTGCGCGCGCTAAATACTTTTTAATTTTCGTCGTTAAAACTTCTTTCTTTCAACATAACTATCGCCATTGTGACCTCGATGCGCCGGATTTTCATGATTCCGTTAGAAGCTTATGCATCCTCGCATCGGCTACGGTTACGATAGGCAACCTTTTTACCGAACGCAGCTGTTAACGTATCTTATTTATCAAAGGAAAAAACGAAAAAATAAATGCCTTCTCGCTGAGTTTCGCATCGACACGCATAGGCGCCGAAAAATTCCTTTTGCTTTTGCCTTTCTATCGCTATCACTTAATCGTTCCTTATATAATAAATAAAACAGCTTTCGATCATCGACATTTTCCGACTGTAATCAGGGGCTTTGTAAGTTTCATTATTTTTGTCTGTTTATTGTTATTTCGTCTGGTTGAGACCTCGCTTGACTTTAGAATATATATATATATTAAAGAATAAGTTAAAAAAAAGATTGACACTTTACTGTTTTTTTTTCTTTCTTTCCATTTTAGTTAGAAAAATAAATTTTAAAGCTATATTATATCGCGACGATAATTACATTACGCTCATCTTCCTTTCATTATCATTTAATCTACTGGACTACATTAGAAAAGAGTTTGCCGCCTGTAGTGCAGCTATCGATGGAATTTTCGGACACAGCGCCTTGCTGCAAAGGACTTTTCACCTCAACTCGATGACTCCACTGTCTCTTGCAAAATCGCAAAATTCAGGAAAGCATTTTGCTGAACGAAATAACCTTCACTTTTTTATCTAGGTCCCTTTTAAGAAAAGCGGACTACAATCGTACTGAATCGCATCGTGATTCATGATTCGACGAATAGCACTGATTATTCATTTTCTTTTTTTGTTTTTGTTTATGCAATTACATGAACCGGAACACTCAGCCTTTACGTATCGATGCATCGGAATATTTCGGAGCTTTGTCTCAAAAATATCCTTGTTATGCGTTTCTCCCTCGAGGTCTCAGCGATTAAAGGCCTCATTTTGTACGCGTGTAAAGGAATGAAAAAGAATTGACAAGAACAATTGATTAATAATAAAAAATGTGGCGTATTGCTTTTACAGAAATAATAATAATAATAATAATAATAATAATAATAATAATAATAATAATAATAATAATAATAATAATAATAATAATAATAATAATAATGTAATGTGCAATTTTAGATCGTGACAATGCTGAAAAACAATTCATCGTCCCGCTCGCTTTAGTATATATTTTTTAGTATTGTTTCGCGCCGCTCGCGACTAGTATTAATAATCTTTCTCAAGTCGTTATTTTTTTATTTATTATTTTTTTTGTTTTTGTTTAAAGAAGATACGTTTGAGAAAAAAAACAAAAAATACTTATATGTCAGTGTCTCCACGCGAAGTCGCTTGTACGCTGCGTAATATATAAATATATAATATATAATATATATTTGATGTACATATAATGTATGCCTTTACATCGCATTTTTCCATCAATGATTAATCGATCAGATATAGATTTGCTCTTCTTTACAATTAAATAATACAATCAGAACTTATCCTTAAAATTCTATCGATGTGTGTAAGTGTTTTTTTATTTTCACGTGTGTCTCTTATTATTTATTTAGTTTTAAATTTATTTAAAAATCTTTTCCTCTCTTTTCGACTTAGCTATGTACGTGTTTGTGTTTCAAGTACCGATTTCATTTCTTTTTTTTTTCTATTTAAAAACGTCAAGCATACCAATAACTTTGCCGTTCATTGATCTCATATTGCGCGTTGTTATGTGTGTGTTTGTTTGTGAGTGTGTGTGTGCGCGTACTTTTATATATACACATATTTACATACATACATATGTATATATATATAAATACACGTGTATATATATACAAATAAATGTACACACACGTTCATAAATATACATATACATATACATATATGTATATATATATGCATAGTTTTGTTTTAACTTATAAATTTTTGTTCTGTTTTTTTCTAATCGTTACTTTATCCTTTTATTTACGTCGACTGAGAGAGGGAAAGATAAATTTAAAACATGAGTGAGAATGAGAGTGAAAAGAGAGCAAAAGGGAATGAAGAGCGAAATTCCATACACACTTAAGTCGCAAAAAAGCTTCAAAAAAAGGAGGGAGAGAAAAAATTATAAAAGATCAAAAGTATCAAATCCTAAGTTAATTTTTTCGCGTCTTTATTCCTTTCCCACCTCCATAATGAAACTGTCATTCCCCTCTCATCAGTCAATCAGGTACGTTCAACGTCGACGGAAAAAAAAACATTGTTTTGTATACTTCAATCGTAAAAAATTTAGCCTCGATCACCAAGGCTTCGTATAAAATATCGGAAACGTCTCTTTAAATAATTTTATTTCTTTATTATCATCAAGCTTCAAATTCCCTGCTAATCTAAAAATCGACGTCGAAGTTTAGTATGAAAGACACGGAACCGAAATCGTTTATCAAACATTGTTGATAGGTCCAAAGCTTATTGAGGCTTTGCGACAAGGACCAATGAGGGGAAACAAAAAAATTAAAAATTAAAAATTAGAAAAAAATCTCATCAAAGTACTATTTTTTTTTTATTACGTCGAAGAAAGTTGTCTTCTCGTCATTCGTCGTCGAGTGCTAACTAATCACGGGCTTCGACACCATTTTTTATGATATTTACACGTAATATATATATATATGTACACATAAATCGGTAATTGCTTTAGTGAATCTCACGTCTCCACTAGCTAATATTTTTACTACTACTCCCCCCCCTCTTACTCTTTTTATTACTCTTGTTCTTTCACTCTCATTCTCTCTCGGTTATACGAATGAAGCTCGAGCGTCTAATTATCCGTCAAAACTACTTACTCTCTTACATATTACGCAAAAACTCCCTACACCTCACTCGATAAAAATTAAAAAAAAAAAAAAAAAAAATTAAAAAAAAGTACAATCCCGGTTCACTCGTTCGCGTCGTCGGTTTATTTAATATCATTAAAACTTCTACATTTAATAAATGGTACAGAGACACACTGGACATTGGCACGACAGGTGGCATTTAGATTTAATATAGAATAAAATTTACGTTATTGCGATAACATTTGGTATCGTTGCGTCGCCGGCCGCGTCTCTCTCTCTCTCTCTCTCTCTCTCTCTTTCTTTTTTGTTTTCTCACTAATTCTCTCGTTCTTTCGTTCTTTCCATCATTTATTCTCTTACTCTCGTTGGCTTTAATTTATTTTTATTTTGTCGCTAGCTACGTATGGCGCTGCGCGTGTCCTTTTTTCCTCAGCCTCTCGACGGATTTTTTTTTATATTATTAATATAAAATATATGTATATATATATATATGTATGTATTCATACATATATACATATATATATATATATATATATATATATATATATACTTGTGAATCTCAGACTTCCGGAACGGAGAGAATTCTATTTTCTATCGCGCCGGGAAACCGTATCGGTATATCGATTCCTCCTTGCTTTTTTTTCTGTATCGTTTGTTAAAAAGTTCCGCGGTGGATCGAAATTCCGCAACGTCTCTTGGCGTCGGGTTTGCTTATTCGCTTTGTCGGCTGTCTTGAAAGATTCACTTCCCTTTCGATTCTCTCCTTTCTCACTCACTATGTATTATTTATTTATTTATTTATTTAATTAATTCATTTATTTTTTGTTTTATTTTCGTTTCCTTTTTCTATATTTCTCTACACCCTTTTTTGATTAGATTGATACAGTCTAAGTTTGATGCTTGCCCGCAGTCTTCGACTGTCCGGCGACGATTGAAGAACGAAAGAAAAAAAGAAAAATTGGAACACTTTTGAAAGCGCACGCCTATGTTGTAATGTACCTCCTCGAGTTCGAAGAAGAAAAATAAAGCTAATCGACCGTCCGTCGAGCCTCGCGGGTGTGTGTTTTCGCATACGCTCGTTGTGAATTTAAATGTTTCTTGTCCTCGTTATTGTAAAAATTGCGAGGCTCCTCGGCGGCTGATCAATCGACAAGTCTCGCACGTATTATATATGTATCGACAATCACACGAGGAGCAGGCGAGAAAGTAAGGGTACGTTTGTTTGTTTGTTTTTTTTTTTTTTTTTTTTAATTTTCGCTCTTTTGGCAGACGACCGTTGACTTTGGAACACGCAAGTAAGTTACAAGAGGAAAAATAATAAAAACACAATTAATCGAACGACAAAAAGGCTTCCGTTCACAGTCTCGCGCTGCTCATCGTTTCTAAAGCCGTTCCGTTTCTTCGACTTTTATTTATTTATTTTTTTTTTTTTATTTATTTTAAGTAACGCTGATTCGGGGACGAACTTCCGCGCAAATACGTATTGTATAAATATACATACTACCCATGCACATGCACATTAACATAAACACAGGCACGCGTGCGCGCGCGCGCGCCAAGCGCGCCCACGCGTGCGCGTACATATGCAGTGCCAACCGCTACATATATGTATACATATACGTAGTATATATAATATATATCTATCAATATATCGTGTTTACAATAACCTACAGTCTCGCGGGGTTCCGGAGTGGCCCCGCCCATCTCTAATAAAAGTAGTTGGTTTCTTACTCGTTTTGCATTTAAACTTATATTGGTTTTCTCGTCATTGCGTTCTCTGGAACAGCGCAGAGCTCCCTAGTGCTCGCAACGGATCGCATGCTTGGTGTCGGTCGTCATTGTCAGCTACGTGCACTTATGTATATATATATATATTATCCAACACCCAGCGCAGGCAGACACGCGCGGAGGCGCGCAGTCGGGCGCAGAGGACAGAGTCGCCGCCGCGCGCCGCTCTTACGTCTGCGCGCGTGTACGTATGCGTAAATGTATAACTTTAAACATACATGCATACACGCACGCACGAACGCACGCACGCACGCACGCATATGTATGCATATATATACACATGCATATGTATATTAGTCGTGGGCGGCCAAGTGCGAGGGCCCACCAATAATCGGCTTTTAAAATCATTCGGAATCAGATCGTTAAAACATTGGCTTAACATTTTAATTGACGTCGCTCGTGAGTAGAGGGCTCCTTTCTCGGCTCCCTCCAGTCATCATCATCATCATCATCATCATCATCATCTACATGGACTCACCTCCCAGGAGGTCGCCCGGTAAGTACGAGTTGAGGGAGCTCGGGGTGGCGCGCTGCTGATCGCTCGTGTCTAAGCCCGAGCTGCTCCAGAGGGAGTTGGTCGAGGGGGGAGCGCCCCAGAGTTGGCTGGCACTCGCGCCCCAGGTGTCGGTGGGTGGGCCGGCCTTGTTGGCGGTCGGCCTCAGGCCCCAGCCCCCGGCACCGCTGCTCGGTTGCTGGGATCCGGCGCCCCCGGCCCCGCTGCCGTGGCTCAGCTGCTGCAGCAGGGTATGGACCTCGCTGTCGACCGGCGACTCGGCGAAAATCGTCGTGTTGCCGAGGACGCAGTTGTTGAGCGCACCTTGGGCCTGCAAGGCAACCCGGCCAGTCTCGGTTAGCCTAGCTCGGTTGAAATCTTTCTCAACCGAGTGAACAACCCCCTTCGAGCCGGGCTGTCGAAAGGGTCTTTTGCCGCCGAGGCCCGGAGCCCCTCCACGCTTACCTTAATGGCCTCGTCTCTCGAGGAGTATTTGGCGAGGGCTATCCCGTGATTGAGATAGAGCCGAAAGTCCTGCACGGGTCCGTGCTGCATGCAGAGGGTCTTTAGGGTCGAGCCGTCGATCTGGGGCGTGAGGTTTCTCAGGAGGAGCCAGGTCGAGGACGAGACCCAGCCGGTGTTGCCGGCCCCCGGTGCGTTGGATTGGAGGGCCCACGTGTTGGAGCGCCCGAGAGCAGCCCAGCCGTTGCTAGCGTTAGATATCGAGGATGTTCCCTTGTTGCCGAGCCCAGGCGGTGGTCCCCGGGACTTGCTCATAGGCGCCCCCCAGAGCTCCGAGGTGACTGCCGTGGGCGGCGGTGCCGCGTCGCCCCACGTGTTCTTCGAGCTGTGGACAATGCACAACGAGTTTCTACAGACATTCGTCCCATCGAAGGCTCAAATCCAATGTACTCGCTCTCTCTCTCTCTCTCTCTCTCTCTCTCTCTCTCTCTCTCATTAGAATTTGGGCCTCCCTTGCGTTTAGTTGGCGTTGCTTACCTGTTGAAAATGCTGGGCGTTGTCGCCGGGGGATTGAAGCTCCACGTGGAATTGCTCAGACTCGGAATCGAGGTGCTGTCCGCGTTGACGGCCTGAGGCGGCGGCGAGGTTTTGCTACCAGTCGCGAAGAGGGTGTCCGGATCCTTGATGGCGGCCAGTGACAGCGGCGAGCGCACTACCGAGCCTGGTGTTATGCTCGGATCGTCCTCCACTGATTTCATCTGCGTTCCCTAGGAACGTGTTAAATATACGACGACCAAGACGGGGGGGGGGCTTACGGACTAACGAGCTAAGCCTAACCATTGTCTAGATTATTGGCGTTGAGCATTATAAAACGGATATTTGCCTCGCTCGCGTGAGGTTGGAATAAAAGGCTTAAGACGAAGGCCTCGCATCCTCTATCCTAGTGACTATAGCAACAATCGAGGGAGCGAGCTCCTCTAAAATCGGTAAGATATTACCTTCCAGGGCTTGCCGGGCTCGAATTCGGGCACGAGGTCGGTGAAGGCGACACCGGCCGCCTGGGGCTGCCAGTCCTTGCCGTCGGTGGAATCGTTGTTGCCGGGGTCGGGCCAGCCGCTGTCGCCGAGCCGAGTAGACCAGGTGCCGTCGCCCGGCCCGAGAAGCGGATTCATGTTAGAACTGCTGTGCGATTGGCTGAGGCCCCCAGGTGTGGTGGGGGGCTTGGAACTCGTGCTGCCCGGGGCTCGGGAGAACTCGTTGCCGACGGAATCGCCGTCCTTGTCCAGGGAGGGGAGCTTCCATTGATTCAATCGGGACTGCTGCTGACTCTGGCAACGGAAAAGACCGAGGAGGGAGGATGCAACACTGGTGCTGATAAAAGGAGGCAATATACCGCGTCTCTAGATTGAAAACTAACCACTGGAGGCTCCTTGTTCATGGTGAGGTCGCTGAAGCTGTTTTGCAACGCGCTCATCGGATCGTGCACCGAGGGCTTGTAATAATCCGAAGGCTGCGACGGGGTCGTCGCGTGCTGCTGCTGCTGCTGCTGCTGCTGCTGTTGCTGCTGCTGCTGCTGCTGCTGCTGCTTCATGTAGGTCGCCTGTTGCACCGCGATCTGATTCTGGAGGTTGGCTATTTGCTGCTTGGTCTTGGTTATCTGAACGCTTATCTGAAGCACGTTTTGACCGTTGGCCTTGAGGGAGTTTTGCATCGTGTGCTGCTGGTGGAGCTGCTGCAGGACCTTGATCTGCTGGAGCAGCTGGTTCAGAAACATGAGAGTCTGGGGCGCTAGTGGCTGGTTCAATATCTGGTGGTTCAAGTAGCCCTCCTGAACGGCCAACTGTATCTGCTGTACGAGCATACGCAGCTGTTGGGTGCTCGGCTGGTTTTGAGGTGTGCGAGATGCCTGCGATTTTTTTTTTTTTATCATAAGGGTAAGCATCATTCGTAACTTTTGTACTGCGTGTATGTATAAGGTTTTTTTTTCTCTCTTTTTGTTTTTTTTTATCTTCTACAGCCGCAATTATAGTCACAAAGGAATGGCTTTAACAGTGGCCCTACCAATCATTACTTTCAAATCATGGCTAATTTAATTTAAGTACATCGCCGCATTGAAGAAGGATAGGGCTTCTGCAATTCTAACTAAGGTTTGCAATTTTCAACTTTCTTTACGTACATCCATTACACATCTATAAGTCTCTATGGATATTAGGCTTCTTGAAAAAAGTGATCGAACATACTTAAGTCTTCTAAAAAATATTCATTCTTTACGCAAACATTTTTTTGAAAATTCGTTTCAAAATCTCTTTTATTCGAATTTATAGGGTGCAATATCACTAAAATTCTTTAGCGTTTAACGACGATAATTGAATAATAATAAAAAAAAATTATTTTATATCGAATAAAAATTTATTTAGACGAATTCGTACATCACGATAATTTCAGACGAAAATATTATATTTGATGGCATAGGTAAAATTAACTAATGATCACATTAACTATATTATACCAACTAACTACATTATGATAATTTACATGTAGTAAGAAAAATTTGCTTGTACTAATATGTAATTTTGTAATTAATTTCATATTCATATAAACAAGAATTGGATGTTTCTAATTTACATAAATATTATATTCGATTAAATAAAAAATATATACGTATAGGTTTGTATAAAACGTTTAATTTTTAATTATCAAACATTCGAATTCTTTAAAATTAAGTGTGTATGTGTATATACATATACGTACATACGCATACAAACGAGCATGCACACACATTAGATTTGCTCAAACGTGCAAAAATAAAAGCAAAAGTACAAAATAAAAATAGCGAAAACATTACACAATGCTCAATTCTACAAAACTACATGCAAAATTGTAGACATGAGGATCGACACTTTACAGGAATAAATTAAAAACACTAAACTTAAACAATAAAAAAGTCGTAAGCAAAAATTTTTCAGAAGGTGCAATAAAACTATAAGCTCTAAACATTTTTTTTATTAAAAATATCAAATAAAAGAATGCATGCAAAGACAAGAATACAAAAAAGCAATGAATATTATAAGTAGTAAATACATTCAGAAAAATCCAAAATAAGACATGATTTATACTTCTGAGAAGGGAAGTTTTCATAAAAAATTTATATAACTATATTATTCCTTATTTACTTTTTCAAGCACGAAAAAGATAGAATGAATTCTAATGTGCAAATGTATCTGTTCATTGATTTAAGACAGATCTAGTATTTTTGTCTTCTCTATTAATAAGTTTATATTTATTGAGATAAAATAACATTATACGTCCTTGTTATTACTGTTATTTATATTATTCGAAGACTACATTCATACAGTTTTTTATTCACTAAACAAAAATTGAATTCTTAAGAACGTAAATTTTATTCCAAAAGTAGATATTCATAGCATAGTAACGTTAAGAAAAACAACGATTTGATATATTCAAAAATAACTCTTATTACTAATAGATAAATATTTAGAAGGTACTGTGTAGAATTAATTATCATAAGATAATATTTTTTAATCAATAAGAATCTGTTTACTAAGACTTGTATTTAATGTGAAAAACCTTAGTTTGTTTTTTAATTAAAAAAATGATTTTTATAATTTTCATGAATATTGAAAGGCACGTCAGAACTGGAATTTAAACTATATGATTTTTATTAAATAAATATATCCTATATCTTGGAATATATAGTATTTATGAAATGAAATATCTAAAGTAATACGAACAATAGAGAAACTCATTATCCAATTTTCGCTAATAATAAATAAATACTAATTTAGATTTGATTGACAAAGTACTGTAATGATTAATTTATTTATTTAAACAGTTTGATAAATAGTAATTTAAATCAAAAAGTGAAATCCACCAATTAAATTATCCACCAAAATAAAATTTATAATAATTTAGTTCATAAATATCGTTGGTTAAATATTTCTTAAAATTTCTCGTTACAACAAAAGTACTTTTCTCCGATCGTACGCGTACTTATATATATTAAATAAAATTTATATTTCAACTAAACGCTTTTATAATTGAAACAATAAATCTTGTACAATTAAGAAAAAGAAATAAGTACGGAAGTCAATATCAGTGAATTTTCGTTGTTGCATGAAATATAACTTTTTAAAATCAATGCATTACGTTCAAGAAAATTTGAATACGTAAATTAAATTGATCTGAATTTTATTCGTTCGGGAAATTCGGAAAATTTTACAACTTTATAATTGGTCTTTGTAAGCTGCGTTGCATGAAAAACAAGTTTTTTTTCTTCCGAATCTACATTCCTTGGATTGGAAAGAATTGGAAGAAAGAAAATTAACGTGTATAAAGACAAATCGTTAAATGAAGGTGTTCTCAAATGCGTGTGTAGGTACGTGTATGAAGTATCAAGCAAAAAAAAAAATAGAAAGTAGGTGGGGAGCGTTGTCTACTTAAAAGCTATTATAAAAAGGCTAACCAAGAGTCATGAACCGAGACATCACCATACTTCAACGAGATCTAGATACTAATAATACGTGTCCTAGGACGACTAGTGAAAGAGGAATGATGACAGTTTCTTTGTATAATGCACGACGTGAGCTTTAGTAGGGGGCGGGGGAGGTGGGGGGGACGTGTGATTCCAACAGAGCCGAGCGGCGGCACGCCCGTCATTGCCGGCGACCTAAGCAGCGTGCCGACGAATCGAGGCTCGGGAGCTGGTGGAGTTTGAGCGGAGATAGGGGGAGGGGGGGGGGCGAGTTCGGGAACTTCGGTGTTGGTGGTTTCTGTTTATAAATTTCACCTGGTTGAAGGGCGGCTGCGAGGCATTGCTGCTCGTCTGCTGCTGCTGTAGCTGAACAGCGGCTTGCTGCTGCTGCTGCTGCTGTTGCTGCTGCTGCTGTTGTTGCTGCTGCTGTTGCTGCTGCTGCTGTTGCTGCTGCTGCTGCTGCTGCTGCTGGAGCTTGAGTAGACTCGCGCTGGTGACGGAGCCTCCGGCGGCGGCTACCGCCCCGCTCGGCACGCCGACCCCCTGCGCAATTTTCACAATAACACCCGGTGCTAACCCATTCTCTCATTTGCGCGCACCTCCTCCTTCTCACCCTACGACATCGTCCTAACGTGTCTCGGCCGCCGTTTACCCTTCAGGGGTCGGCCGGAATTCTCAGCTCAGGCCGTTTGGAGCCAATCGATTATTGGTCCAAAGCCGACGCGCGGATGCGTACCCAAACCTCCGCGGGCAGGCGACCTCTTGAATTTTCAGCTGTTTGCCCGGCTTCGCGCAGTTTCTCCCCCCCCTCCCCCTGCTACCTTCCAATCGACGGAGACAATTGAACCATCGTAGCCATCGGTGGATCGCAATCTCCCACCCACCCCTCCTCTCACTCTCTCTACCAATCCTATATATCCCTCACCGAAACGAGGGCAATCGATAATATAAATTCGTATGATTTTAGTTATACAAAATTTTAAGCTAACTGCACTGAAGGATATACGGCACTTGCGATGCGCACTATTATAATTTTGAAAAGAAAAAAAATTTCTCGCTTTATCGCTACCTTGTGTAAAACTAAATTGTTCGTTTCTATATAAAACCGTGCCTGGGCACTTGCATAAGCCTACTCCACTCCGATGAATTGCAACGACAAATACAACTTTCTTCTTCTTGTCTATCGTTATATTCGAATGCATCGTTACGTATGCAATGCTTTTCGCATTTGTTGCTGCACCCTCGTATATTTTTATTTGATTGAGATAAGGAACATGAGGATAAGAGAGTACAAAAGGAAAACAATAATAAATATTATCAGAAATAATAGAAACAAAGTATGAAGCCTCCACCCTTGGATGTAAAGTGCGTTCCCGCGTACCAATGTTTATATATATATATATATATATATCTAACGCCGTGTAGCATGAAAATAGCCATTATGTTATTAAGAGGATTAAACAAATCGTGATGAAGTTACTTTTACAGGAAACTGGTATTGTATATCTTTGTTCCAAATAATGTGTGAACTTACGTTTATGCATGTTTATATGTACGAGTGCCACTCAAAAGCCACTTTAAACCATAGCATGGGTGTACAATCATTGAATTGTATCGTGAGAAATGTCTTGCTTAACTTTAACGTAATTAGCCTTTTTTCTCGCGAATGCGGTACGCACCAATAAATAACAATGCTGTATTCTTGGTACGTACTGATCTCTTTTAAATTAATAAGGAGATCCACGTTTTAAATTAAGAATTGAGTACGAGTGGGAATCGCGTCGTTGTTCTTTCTTCCGCGGTTTCGATGGAACTTACTGCTTAACGGAAAATCGCTATTCATCTATCGCCCCTTTGCGCCTGGGCGCAAAAATTTATTATCGGCGTCGATCGAAAAGACGAGAGATATCAAACATGGACGGCTTTGTGCACTTCAAAAGAAAATCGCATTTTTCTCTTAACAATCATTGTCTGATCAAAATGATAACAACTTAAAATTTTAAAATTTACGATTATATTTTATTTAATCATTTAATCAAAATATTTCAACATAGTCCGTAGGTTGAGCGAAATCGCATATTATGATTCCCTCTCTTGATTATTAAAAAAAAAACACTTTTGGACAATATGCTTTTCAATCACCGGTTGTTCATTATTAATATAAATGTAGCCTCTTCGTTAATTATTATCCTCTAAATAGATTTCGTCTCCTGAAAGCTTACACATCCCTAACTGAAGTCATTTGACCTTTCTTTAATAGTACCGAGAAAGCTGATATTGCAAGTGGTGCTGACCTGGCACCAATTCAAGGCGTGAAATTCATTGTTTTACCAATGATTGGGAATAATTTTTATTAAAAAAAGTTTGCAATCCTCGGTATGAAATCAAGTGGATAGTACATATTTAAGCTAAGCCTTATTCAAATCGTATCTAACGAAATTAGGCTACTTCCGGACAAATAATATTTGCAAGAGTAATAGGATTGCTTCGCAAAAGTGATCGGATCTTAATTAGATCCGCTTAGCTGTGACTATTTGAGTCTTGCGAACAGCTGCTTAAAAAGAGGGAGGAAGGGAAGAGAGGATAAAGATAAGATGTAAGCTAAGTTCATCGTCTAGGTGACAAAAGCGCACTTTCATTACGCATCTAATAATCGATCGACTGCTCGTCTATTTAAGACTTATGGAGATAATACAATTCTATTTTAAATTTAGTACTCAAACAGCAATTAAGTAAGTTTGACACTGTTTAGAATATATAGTCTCTTCTCTCAATTCATGTAAGCACTAATGCCTTTAATGGCAGAACAATACAGACGATAAATAAATCTGTTAGTATGATACAAACACTGATCCCATTGATTATGGAGATAATGTTAACAAGGCACATAAAGCCAAATTCCTATTTAGTCAACTGCAAATGACAGCAAATGACAAAAAAGCTCACATATTTTTATTTTTTTTTTCTTCTTCGTAAAAGGTAAAGGAGAAAGATAATTAACGAATCATTAGTTAAAGTATAATGACATAAGTGAAAGTGCAAAAAGCAAGTTGTACAATGAATTATAATATTTGCTTGAGAAGGATGAATGTTTAAATTACAAAGCTTCTTCGATCGAATCGATATATATTTTCTCAACAGTTCGGAACAACCTGGCTGCCATTGCTAAATGTGTGGATTAAGATTCAAAAGGCAGAGCAAAGTTCAAACTTAGCGATAGGACGGGTTAGCGTCAAACTATTAACCGCAGCCTTGATCTCAAAATGGACTTGAGACTTAAGAAGCCACGGCGGCGTCGTGTGAGCCAATCGTGGCGAATTAAATAAATCACAGTATTAATATTATTTTTGCTGTCACTTAAGAACTTAAACTGAAATATTAAGTTATTGTAATAAAATTATTAATTAATGTGATTAATCAAAACAAATCCCGCTCTGCTTATCTTTAGGGAAAACATCACAGAAAAATAATTAAATAAACAAAAGCATCGCTTGTATATCGCTAAAATGCACATAATGCATGCTCGTGTCTTGGATTTTACACAGTACTGAAAAAAGTACTTTCGTATTTGGTAATAGTAGGGGAGTCACACCTCACTGTATGTTGATGAGAAAAAACCAGGCCAAAACCTCAAATAACAGTAAAAAAAGAAAGAAAGAAAGAATGAAAAGAAAGAAAGAAAGAAAGAAAGAAAGAAAAAAAAAGAAAAGAAAATGAAAAATGTTTGGTTATGCAAAAGGGAGAAGAAGGATCTCTTTTCCAAAGGAGACGAGCCGATTGGGAGAGAAGTAAGAAAAACCCGCGCATTAAACAAATGGACAAGGTAAATGCGTGGATGGCTTACCGGTGGAAAGGACATCTGCTGGGTGACGTGGTTGAAGCGCGGAAACGATTGGGCGCCCGAGGTTTGGTTGGTCGGGTCGTACCCGGTGTGGCCGCCGTCGTGGCGACGCCACTGGTCGATGGGACGCAGCTGACTGAGCAGCTCCTGGGCCTCCTCGCGATTCATTTCGCGGCTTCTCAGGGCTGCCTCGACGTCGTCCTTCTGCAATGCCGAGCCTTGGCTTTAACGACGGGCCCAAGGGAGCGAGAGAGAGTAGGCCGGCGTAGGTAAGGTTGGAGGGGGGGGGGCGCCAAAGCGATACCAACCTTGAAGCCCATGTCGCACAAGTAGCGAAATTCCCGGCTATTCCAAATGAGCTCCTTGGTGAGGGCGGGCTTGGGGGTGTGCCCCCAACTAGTGGTGGGATCCATGTCGGAGTCCGCCCAGTTGCCGACGCCGCTCGGGCCCATCGGCTGGGGCTTTTGGTGCTCGTCCCAGAGGGTCTTGCCGGTGCGCGGGTCCACTATGTCGCTCATCGGGTAGCGACGGTTGCGGGACTTGGTCTCGCCCCAGCCCGTGGTCTCGGGCGGCCCGTCGGTCCAGGAGCCATTGTGCCCGCCGCCCGTCGGCCCACCGCTCCCTGGATGGGTGGCCCACATGGGGCCGCCCCCTCCGCCCCCGGCTCCGCTCCCGCCCACGCTGTCGGGCTTCATGCCCGGCTGGCCCGGCATCTGGTTTTGCAGCATTCCCGGTGGGCACTGCATACCTGCTCGGGCAACAAAGCCAGGGCTCAATCGGGCGATCGCGAGCATCGAGGGGTTCGTTACAAAGGTCGTAAGGAAGGAGGGGCTCTACCTCCGCGTCCAAGGTTTTGCGCGGGCACGTCCTTCCAGTGGGTGACTTTGCTGCTCTGCATGGCTCTCTGGTTGCTCGCGGGATTGGCCCAGAGGCTCGTGCCGTCGTCGTAATTGGGCATGTTCCTGCGCTGGGTCGGGGGCGAGGGCTCCTCCCAACCGGAGGGCTTGCCGGGCATCATGTCCTTCGGCTGCGGGGCCGACCACTGGTTTATGCTCGAGGGCGCGAGCATCTTGGTGGGGGGGCCGCTCGGGTGCTGGTGGCCGGGTATCTGGTGGTGGGGCGGCCCTGGAAAGCGAGCGCAAGTCCAAGTGAGAGCGAGCTGGTCCTTGGAGCCTTCCCCCAAAGGCCCGGGGGGGGGGGGGGCTTGCCTACCTGGTGGCTGGTTCCACATGGCGTCGGCGCTCGCGCCGTTGAGCCTCCCGGAGATGCCGCCCCGGGGATCGCCGCGCATCTCCCCTGACATGCGCGGGTCCCTGGCCATGGGGTCGATCACGCGGATGTGCTGCTCCCTTGGGTCGAGGGACATACGGTGATCTCGAGGGTCGCCGCCGCGCATTTCCCGCGGGTCCACCGAGCGTATCTCGCGCGGGTCGCGCGGATCCACTCGCGGGTCGCCCCAGCTCGATCCTGCTGTTGAGCACAGTGGTTTGTGAGACGCGGTGCTCGTGACAGGTGCGAGAGTAACTTAATTTCGGAACGAAAGTCGTTTTATTATTGCTTCCGCGCTCGGATCCATTTTGTTTTTATAATTCATTTTTAATTAAAGCTCATTTGAAACTCCAGTACTTCATTATGCATTCATTACTGGAAATTGCAAACTTTTGCCTTTGAGGTACATTCGCTTATTCTACTGATTACTTTAAGAGACATTACAGAAGAAGGCTACATCTCTTATGCTACGTAACTACAGTTGCCACTAGGTGCATTATTTACTGTCTTTAATTAATATTAATTATAAATTTAAGTTAACTCGTTACAAAGTTTTGCCGATGAGTTGTTCAATAGTCAAAGTATTATCGCTTACAATTCATTCATAATTATTACGGTAAAGGAAACTTCATACAATTTTGATAATCAATGCACTATTCAACTTGAATTTTTTTTTCACTTATTTTCTTTCAAAACCCGATGGTAAAAATTATGATACTTCCGGTAAATAATTATTGCTTCAAAAATTCAATTCGACACGACATCCAACTTAATTCCTTAAATTAAAATTATAAAATATTTTTTATCAATGTTTTGTGTCCACTTGAAACTTTGTTAAGAATAAAAATATAAAAATCTACTTATTAAACGAGAATCTATTTTACGGAACAAAAAATATAATTTTCACTATCGATATACTAATTACTAGGGATATATAAAGTATGCATACGTTAATCTAACGCATTGGCAAAAGTGAAAAGTACGTACAAAGTTAATGCAGAATTTATTGGTTTGGTACGACAAGATTTTATAATTGCTCGTGTTATAACAAAGTTTTAATTTGTAAAATTTTAGCGAGCAGTTGCAACGCAACGCCACACATTATTTGGAAATGTAAATTCATGATGATAATTGAAATTGATTTTATTTATAATCATAGCATTATATCAAACCATGCACTCTTACAAAATTATGCTAAAATGACTATGAACGTGTTCCTATAAATTGCGTTTATACTTTACATAAGAATTCTCAGATGTAAAATTAATTTTTGAATAGAATATTCTTCGGTATAAGCACAATTTTTATAGGGTCGTTTAAGCTTATAATAATGAAAAACAAAATAGCGAAGAGTAAAGAAAGGATAGACACTGTAGAATGTCAGAACCTGGTTCAGAACGAAGCGCTTTCACAAGCATACCTCCTCCTCCGGTGGGGCCACCACCACCCCCGGCGCCGCTCGGGGCTGTCCACATACCGGTTTGGTTGCCCGAGCTACCCGGCCATTGTGCACTGTTAGGTTGGCTGGGAGTCGGTGCACCGGTCCACATGTTCGACGAGTCTGCGGTATCGTCGTCCTCGCCCCAAGTACCTCCGATATTGGTCGACGGAGTGTGGCCCCAGGGTGTCTTGGCTTGTTGTTGGGGTGGCGGCTGACCTCCGTTACGCAGATTCGTCTCCCAGAGATCGGTGCCGTTATTGACCGGTGGCTTCCACATTGGCACGCCCTCCTTATTCATGTTTGGCTCCGGGGATGTTGGCACGTCCCAGTTTGTATCTTGATTCACGTGTTGCTGAAAGAGGAAGGGAGCGCGCGTTATTTCTTCGTTGTCTTTATCAGGGCGCGCTTGGATTTAAAAACATTTAAAAATATATATATATATATATATATATTCTTAAGGTTATTAATATGAGGGTGAAATTAAAATGAACTTACGCATCCCCATCCATCGGGGCTGAAAAGCGCCTCTCGCATGGTGTTGAGTTGCTCGAGCTGGTGCTTGGTCGAGGGATTATTGGTGGTGGGCGTTGTCGCGACGCTTACGGCACCTGGCCCGGGATTGGCGAGCTGTTGATTGTTATTACCGGCAGTGGCCACGGGCTGCTGCTGGACCTGGGCCGGCTGCTGGGCCTGCTGCTGGGGCGGTGGCTGCTGCTGCTGGGGCGGTACGTTGCCGCTATTATTGTTTGGCACTTGGGAATTGTTGGGCCCGACGACGACGGGGTTCGAAGCCTTTCCTCCCCCTTGTGGCCACTGTCCACCGCTTCCCGAACCACCGCCACTGCCTTGTATTGCTTGGACCTGGTTGGTCGTCTGGGACGATGGTGGTCCTGCTTGAGCATTTGATCCTGTTTTGTAAGAAGCACACGCGTAACTACATACATTTGTACATGTGATTATACATTAGTGAAATATTTTCCTTCTGGCGTAAAAACCTACGATTAAAAAACCCTTGACGAATTCGGTAAAAATTTTTTAATGCACCGAGATTTCACCACATATAATAATATAATTACTAGGTAAAAAAAGGCATGTTTTGCCTAAAAAGACGCCTACGCCAGATTTGAATGTCCGCGTTCATTTTGACCGATGGAAGTGTTTTTATTTTCGTTTAAATTTAAATATCAAAAGCGTGGGTATGTTCGGAAAATATCCTTTTTCCGAACATACGCGGGTCGTTACAAGACATTCGTTTGCTCAAAAGAGTAAAGTTATCGCGTTCGGAAAAATATGACTACGATGTTGATTTCCAGAAAATACGTTTTCGCGATGAACCGATTCTTTATTATATTTTATGCAAGCAATGTCTTCGACCGATTGCCGTTTGAGTTATTTGATCGCGCCGAGGCAAGGAAAACGATAATAACGTTCGGAAAAGGGACTTTTTTTATTGCATACGCTTCGCGTGGGACTGACCGTCCGTGAAGGATGTGTTGGGTCGACCGACCCAAAATGATTTTCTGCCTCGCGCCCGAACAAGCTCGAACAAGCGATAATTATGTTCGGAAAAAGTATCCTTTTTCCGAACGTATGGTTTACGCTAAAACCAACTTCAGGATTTTCGTCGATGTGTCGCGGCAATGAAGTCATTTTTAAAGGAAACAACAATAATCTTATATGAAAACAAATTACTTATTGCAATTACTAGCGTAAATTATTGTCTATAATTTTTTAGATTAAAAAATGTTTAAAGCAGTTATTGTCAAAGCAGCAGTTTTATTTAAACTGGCGTGGCTTGTTTTGGCCATTTAATAGCTCCTTTTTATCGAAAATAAAATTATATTCTTCCGTAGATAACGAAATATCGTTTGAATGTTTATTGTTCTGTTATTCAATGCTCGAATAATTTGAAAGGAAAAAAGTAAGATTTTCTAAGTTACCTCTGTGTGTGTGTGTCTGTGTAATAAAAAAAAAATGTAAAAGTGACATTCACAATCCGAATATCAAAAAATCTCAAGTATTTGCGAGTATCCAAAGAAATAAAAAAGAAAATCTTTTACACATATATACATTATATATGTACTCAAATATATTTATTTCAATAAATTCCAAAGGAAAGATGAGTAACAGAATATAAAATCTTCTAGAATTCAATGTCTCCTGTTTAATTCAATCAATAAGCAATTTTACGCGATAACTAAACAATATAATCAGGCATAAGTAGGGACGCGCACGCGCGCAAGGGCATAAATATGATTTTCCAACAAAAGATCTATCTGCGGGTGAATTTGAGTTAGATAACCAAGGATTACCTGGATTGGTGACCGATCCAGCCGGACCTTGGTTCTGGTTCTGATTTGGATTTTGATTGGCGATCTGATTGCCGATGGTCCTTGGGCCAGCGACGCTCTGCCAGTTGCTGGGCGGTCCAGCCTGGGCGACACCGGGCTGATTGCCGGGAGTGCCACCGCCTCCCCCGCCCCAACCAGACTGAGCTTGATTATTGTTGTTGGGCGTCGTAGTCTGGGCAGAGGCCCAGTTGGCGGCTGCGCTGTTGTTGAGAGAGCTTTCACCACCTCCGGCGAGCCCGAGGAAGGGGGCTATGCCCCAGCGCTGCTTGTAGCCGAGGATGCTCACGGCACTGGCGCAGCTCGTCGATGTCGATAATGATGATGGTGCCGTTGTCGTTGCGGTTGTCGTTTCAATGCTCCTAGGTGTAAGTGAAAAGTGGCGATATTTCAACAGAGTATTCAAGGCCTCCCTCAGTCTCGTGAGTTCACGCGGATCGCGCGTCGTACGGTAATTGGCGAGGAGGTCCTTGCAGTCTTCCACGAGGCTATCCCTCGTCTTGTTTTCCCTCATCGTCATAATTGCATTGTCGCTCATTTTCTTATCCTGGAAAAAGCCCTTCGATTATCATACCTGTACCCTCGGTGCCCCCAAGCTCTTGCGCGCACAATGTAGATCGTGCGCTTTTGAAATTGCGCCTCCTCGTCGAGGATTCGCAACTCAGGCACGGGTAAAAAAATCTTTAGGCTCACCTCATTCTTGTGATCGTCAATATCGAGGTGGTAATAATCGTCGCTAACGAAACGAGGTTCAGCAGGTACATCGTTCGTTTGGGATGTGACTGTGGTCAATTGGCGTATAAGCGTCATCGTAGGCTCGCAGGTAGTCATTGTAGGAATGTTTACGGTCGGCCGTTGGTGCCGCTGACCAACGTCATCCTGGCTAATATTTTCTTCCCCCTCCTCATTGTCTCCCACGGGCCGCGCGCTTTTGATCACCAGCAACGGACCGCGGGACGCGTTATCATAATTATTTATCATTACAACATCAGTATCAGACTTATCGCTAGACTTAACGCTCGGCGTAGACTTAGACAGAGACTTAAGTTTTAGGTTAGACTCGCGTCCGGGCGTCGGCTCTACCTGTCGCTCTGGAGCCGCAACCGCGGGCGCGATACTCTTAAAGCTAATGTTTAGAGGCTCGTTAGACTTATTGTTATCCTGAAATGAAAGAGCACCAACAGTATATATTGTTGCTTCGGTACAGCTAATACCATCGATTATTCTCCGCGACGCGTTTACGATCCTAACCACATATCCTCTTGTCTTATTCCCCTTCGTCATCGTAATCGTCGGCGGAGTGCCTATCGTTAATGGAACACATAATGCGCTTATTAGTCGTCGCGGCAGCTTAATAGCAACGAGCTCCCAGGTGTTGAGGTTCTCAACGGCCCTAGAGCCGGGCGACTGCGGCTCGCGTCTTTTGGAAACGATAAGCGTAATGGAAGAACTGGCCGTGCGCGCGAGACCCGGGCCGTCGCTGCGGCTTCCGCTGTTGCTGCTGCTGCTGCTGCTGCTACGCTGGCGGCAGCTGCTGCGACGGTGCTGTCGTACTTTCAGCCGCCACGTTGCGGCGACGTTGTTGCTGCTCGAGCTGAGCGATATCACAGACTTGGAGTTATTCGGCTTAAAGTAACTTACATGACTATGCTTAGCCTTAAGGTTAAGGGCCCGCTGGCCGTCAGACTTGGGTATCCTAACTAGGCTAGGTGTTGGCCCTGTCGAGAGCCGGTTATTCTTCTTCTTCTTCTTCATCATCATTATATTCAATAATTTGTCCATCGTGCTGTCGGTGATGGTGACCGCAGTGGCGACGATGCTGCCACTCCTGCTGTTGTTCTTACGACGAAATCTTAAGCTTAGTACCCTAGGGCTTACTGAGCTAAAGCTATCCTTATTATCACTTAACGGCTTAGACGTAGACTTAGAGTTAGCGGCTTGGCTGGCTAGTCGTGGATGTCGCATACGACGAGCCTCGGGCCAACAACACAATATGTTGCTTTGTTTTCTGCACTTGTGATGATTATGTTCTGCATTGTTGTGTTTACTTGTGGTGAATTCTTCTTCAGCTTCTTCATTTTTATGATTATTATTTGCTTTATTATTGTTGTCGTCGCTGCTTGTCGCGACGGTAACGGCCTTAGCGATGACGGAAGTGCTGATGGCATCTGCAGCTGCTACTACTACTTTTGACAGTGACGACAATGTTATTAATGACGATGATAATGCTGCTGCTGCTGCTGCTGCTGCTGTTGTTGCTGCTGTTGCTGCTGCTGAAGGCGGTGGAGACCGCCAGGTCGAAAGCACACCGGCCGAGCCGAGCTCACCTAAACAAATTATACTTATTATGGTGGATATTTTTTACTCAACGCGTACACGTCTCATAAGAAAGTCACTGTATTAAAAAAAGTTGTTTCACTCCATAGCAATAATTATGTTCAACGATGGTTATCAGTCACGATAAGTACATGTTAAACCAAAATAATGGTTCGTGACTAACAACTTCGCAACTACTGTTCTACGAGTCACGACAATAGGATTCAATTTTATTCGATTAATGCCTCAAAATGAATGCATACTGAAAACAGCAGATTAGTAAAAATGGGATACTTTGTTTCGGCAAAAATAAAAGTATCTTTGAAATCTATACGGCTAATAGTACGAAACAAAAATCAGCATTGTTCAAAATTTAAAAGCATACAAGCAATCAAAGTAAAGGCTTCGAATCTTTACAAAAAAAAAAAAAAAAAAAAAACAAACAATGCAATAAACTGTCTCTAGGTGAACTCTCAGTTTTTTGTAGACTTTTGTTATCCATTAACCGAAGCAAAAAGCTGATGCAAAAGGAGGATTTAGCAGCTAGGAACACAATGCACACGAGCGACTGGTTTTTACGCGACCCTCCCGCTCTCCTCCCCGCCCGCCAATCATCATAATCCAGAGCCGAGAGAGCCAGCATCGATCGATGTCAGAAGAAGGACGAGGCGCGCTCTTTGCGCCCCTCCCCTCCTGGCTCTCGGGAGCTCGATCGGCTGCCAAATACTAACCAGAATGGCGTGACAGGACGGTTGAGAAGTCATTGGCGGCGGTAGCTTCGGGGTGGTTGGTAGGTGCTGCCATCGTGCTTCTGCTGCTGTTTATGAATTCGATATCACAGTACCCAGCGTCCTCTGGTCCGTTCCCCTCCCCCACCCCAATCAGACTGCTTCCCTCTAATACTACTACATCCCCCTGAAAAGAGAGACATAAACAAAGGCATTAGAAAGAGGTTCAAGGTTTGCGGCGCTTATCCGAATCTCGTATTGTTCGACGGGGAGTTTAGCTCGGTCTAGAATCGTCCGCATTGTGTAAAATTGCTAATTGACGCCGAATAAGCCCGAAATGCTAAATTAAGTTACGCTTTCGGCTAATCGGAACTAACATTTGACCAAACACGCGCATCGATTATTATATTATCTCGAGCCGATTGATTAGCACTTGCATCAAATAAGCCACCAATACTTCCTTCCCGAGATTTCTTCCACTCTAATTCAGGAACATATTTATGATTACTTCGGTATTGACGTTCGATGTTGACGTTTCGCATAGCAATTTATTCGTGCGTTTAATTAAACTATATTATAAACTGTATTAATATTTTTACGTGAAATTAAAAATAATATTAATGTAAGCGAATATGATGAATTGCTCAAATTTAGGGTTCTAAATAAGGTAAGAAAATTTCTTGTCATTTTTGCAATTTCTAGTTAAAAAAATAGCGCTAGTTCTTTTTGCTTTACGCAGCTGTAGTTTTTTTTTTTTTTTTTTTTTTTTAATAATCATTGAAATCTTACGATAAAAATGTATTTCATTTTTCTCCTCGAATCTACGTCGTCGTCGGTGTACTCTAAATTTCAATCCTAATAACAAACACATATTTTTTGCCGGCAATACACCGTGGAATTCTAATTAATTATATTTTCAGAATTGTTCTATTACTAGCGACTACTATTACCATTACTAGCTATACTATTAATGGCTATAGACTCGCTTTTTCGTTTTTCCAAGAGAAAATATATTAGTATACGTTATGCGAAAACGTTTTCTGTCAGAAGACGGCTACGAATATTTTCAAAGTTCTTGTAAAATCACACAAGAGTTTCATGTTACGAAAGAAATTTCAATTTATAACTAACCTTGGAATTTTGTACGAAGGCATTTGTTTCGGTAGAAATCTCATGTGAACTAGAATTGTATGGAAACATTGGGCTCAGTTCTTCTTTGGCAGGCAATGCATAGAAACCAAGATCTGTAATGCAGGAATCATTATTACGAATATTTTATTCATGATTCCGAGCAACTACGCAAAATGAACTTTACGGCTATTTTCAAACTTTTATCAAGCGCTCGAGCGTAATGTTATATTTAAAAAAATAATGTGCAACTGCATCGAACTAATTAAGATTATGGCGTTTTATTATTGAGCTGATTTTATTTTTCTCCCAGCAGTGTAGAAAAAAAAAGCCTTGTGTACCTCTTGAACTATCGCTGTCAGTGCACTCCTAGCTCCATGCCAGTAGAGATCTGCAACGAAAAATAAAATCGAGCAATTAATTAACCGTTTGGTAATGCTCGATGCATTAAAGAAATGAGAATAATAATATTTTCAGTTTATAGAGTACCAGAGAACGTAAATTGTGAAAATGCTAAAAATTTAATCTCGATAGGAGCTGCAATAACAAATTCGATTGTTACAAGATTTTTACCTTTAACGATTGTTCACAATTTATGAAACTGTAATACAACAAAGTCGTAGAGTCATTATAGTAATGTGAAAATAAAAATGTAAATTGATGGGAATCGGTGGCACATTGGTGCAGTAATTGGGACACAACTGCCACATATTTTCGATTCACCCCTTACACGTGAACGGATATAAAGAGAGAGAACGAGAACGACCACAAGGGTAGGAGGGCGTTGGAAGCGGCGGGGGTAGGCGAGAGGTGAGGTGAGGGGGGGGGCCGAAATGAAAGAAGGAGCCTGAGCTCGCGTTCAAGGTTCGCACCAAGTGCACGTGCCGACGGAGACTAGGGGTTGATTACACACATAAACACGCATACAAGTATACAAACGTGGAAACAGAGGTGGAATGAAAAAGTATCGGTCTTTGAGAGTAGGAGGGGGAGTCGAGGGGAGAAGAGAGCAAGAGAGCAAGAGAGCAAGAGAGAGAGAGAGAGAGAGAGAGCGGACAGTAGGGGAGCGCAATGTAAAGCCCCCGAAGAAAAACACTCCAGGTGCTTTTCCTAGGTTGCGTTCGATCCCCTCCCCTTCTGTCGGACGAGGGAACGCTCGTGCACATGCGTACACGCTTCAGCGAAGGGAAAGAAAGTAATGCTCAAAGTTTTGCTAACGCGTGGGGCGACAGCCAAGGGTCAGGAGTACTTTTTCCTCAGCGATTCTCATATAACAAATAAAAAAGGAAAAACTTGTTATCCAGGAAATGTAATGTAATGCGATCGATTGAGAATTGCAGTATTTATGCGTCGAACCGATAGATAGTTTACCAGTAAACTTTGTGCATCGTTCTTCCTTAGCTGTTAGTTTTTTGTATTTGATCAGCTCGACAAATTCGTCGCTTACTATGCTTTTTAAAACCAAATACTGTAATTGCAAAGAACATTGATTTAATACCGGTTGAAATTTGTCTGGCTATTTTTACCGTAAATTAGGGATATAAATTCAATTTGTAACTCGATTCACTTTAAAAGCAATATCATTTGCTAGTAAACATATAAAAGCACTTTGTACGCGTACGCGAAAAACGTACAAGAAATGTATTTTTTAAAAATTAAAAATTTTTAAAAAATACAAACTTTTTAGAAAATTGCCAGTTCTTCTCAATATAATAAAAATTTAAAAACACTGTAAGTGTAGATAGAGAGATCGATAAATAAAATAGAATCTTACAGAGAATAACGCGAGTCTATGTCAGTATAATATAAAGGGCATGAAGAGATGAATAGAACAGGAATATGGAAGGCAAAACGCGGGAGGGGGCGAGAGTGGCAAACGAACCAAAATCGATGGAATTGTACTATGGCAGAAAAAATGGAGATGGCTTTAAAACATATAGGGAAGAGCTCAAATTTTTCGAATAAAAAAGATGACGAATTGCGTATTAAAGTAATAAAACATGAAATATAAACTAAAATTTAAGTGCATTTTTATAATAAATGTATTAAATGTTAAGAATCCTCGCAAAGTATAATAAATCGAGCAATCAGCTCGCAATAGAAATTTTCTCCCGTATTATATACTGTTATTAAACTACTCGTGGTAAAGTAAACATTTTTATAACATTCGCGTAATATTTCATAACAATCGTCGCGTAGATAGTTCTGAGGTGTGGGACAATTATTTCAAGAGCGCTCGATTCAAATTCACCTGCATAGGTTTAGGATGTCATAATTGTGAAGCGAAAATGTTATTGGAAGTGAAAGTTCACTAGAGGCTGTTCTTTTATAAGCACGAAAGGTACTACCAAAGACAAAAAAAGGAGGAATATTCCGTCGTTCTTTATATTTACATAGAGAGTGCATTTATCCCTCCTTCCCGATAAAATGTACCTTTTAACATCGATTTTCCACTTTTCTCGGCGTAGTCGAGTGCATGCACTCACAAGTGCACCAACTACGGCTAAAATTGCCTCGCGCGCGATTTTATTCACATGAACACATGGGGGCAGGATGGCGGGGCCGCGGGAGGCGGCGGGGAAAGGGGCGCGGGGAAGGGTGAAGGTGGCGGGTCGGAGGGAGAGGGGTCAGGAGCAGGAGGAGAGGGGCCGCGAACCGAAAGCGCACACATCGCGAATTCCTGGACTAGGAGTGGAGTTGGCGAGCGAGTGAGCATTCGAAAGGTCGTGACGACTGTAATCTAGAGGTGCGAAAGCGGCACGGAATTTCAGCTCTCTATTTTTCCCTTTTACTATTCTCTTCGTCGCTTTACTTTTATTTCCACGCGGTCACTTTTTTCCTCGGATGTTTGCTTTTTCTCCTACGTTTTGTTAGCTCGAGGATCTTGCTCTGAGGAGCGAAATTTTATTTCTAGCTCGGGTGACGAATGACGACGCATCGGTAAGCTCTTGCAACATAAATTAATGAAAGCGCACCGAAGAAACATACGAATAATTTTTGCGACGTAATCATTGGATTTATCGGGCCTCGAGTTTCAGTATAGTTTTGTCGATTACGTGTATTTTTTTTCTGGGCGCAGTTTGTCACACAGCCACACCACATGAAAGTCCAAGCACAAGAGACGATCCTACGCTATCGAATAAAAGCTTGGAATACTTTAAATAAACTAATAACTTGCGTACAGCGGCTACGATAGCGATTTTCATCCTCGCCCCACATGATATAGAAAATGCAAATTTAAGAACACGTATCGTCGACACGCATTATATTTCCAGACTGTATCGACCCTGCGTTCCACAATTTTCATACGAAGAACCTCTAAATTCTGAAAATTCGAGCGAACACTATACCCGGAGAAAATCCGACACTGTTCGATGTAAATTTTGGCTAGCGATAAAAGTATAGAATCCCAATAAGAGCCATGAAAATGAAATAATTCACGAAAGAAGAATATCGATGTTTTTAGAATGGAATAAATTCAGCTTACTTATAGAGTTAAAAGCTATTGTTATAATTATTTTAAAATAAGTATTACTATTATGTTAAAAGCAGTAGAATGTTTCGTACGGTACTTTCATTAACTCATATCGTAGCAATGAACTGTTCACAGTTATATGTCGACTGTGCTAGAAATAAAAGAAAATTTTAACTTTGGACTAATACTTTAATAGCGATTTAATTAAAATATTTCATATTAACGAGTGATATTAAGCTAGCATTATTTTTTCGATACAAATTTTTTTCTTGCATATAAGCAAGAAAACTTTTAAATCCTGAGAGATATAGTTTTGGTAGAGTGAGCGAATGAGAGAGAAAGAGAGAGAGAGAGAGAGAGAGAGAGAGAGAGAGAAAGGGACGATAATGAAAAAAAGAAAAGGATTGATGAGATGAAACCGGATTTGTAAAAATAAAATGTATAAGAGAAACTAAGAGAAGACTACGACAGAAACAGATATAGAGAGAGGAAAAGAAAAATAACGTATGAGGTAAAAAAATACAAGCGAAAGTATGCGATGAAGCAAGTAGAAAAGGAAATGACGAGAGATAAGGGAAACAGATTTAGTTGGAAAAGAGGAGTAAAAGAGAAAGGTTCTTTGGATACGTGTTATATATCAACAAAATGGAGATGATTTAATAACGACTAACTATAACAACGCAGGGAAACAAAATGAGACATCAGTCCTACATTTTTATTTAAATAGAGATGAACTAATAAGAGGCAAAAATACAGCTGACGAAAAATTGATCTAGATAAAGCTAATAAAATAATGAGAAAATTGCGTTGATTTAATCAAAACACGAAGATTGTTCATTTAAAATTTTGTTTTTACAAAATTACTAACTACCTATACCTTATAACATTATTTTTATTAAATTTTCATTGATGACGCATTATAGAGTTCACTTTTCATCAGCATACATTTCTTCATAATGAGTAAGATATAGGACTTATAGTCATTATTGATGATTGTATATAACATAGAATAAGTTTTAGAACTTAGTAGTTATAAAAAAAGCACATTATTTCTGTGATATCATAACTTAACTTGAAATATAAATTTAATTACAAGTAGAAAATCTTAACATAAACATTATACAAATTTGTTTTTTAAAAAAACAAGATAAATCAATATAACTGCATCATTTATTATAAAGGAAGATACATATTTTAAATAATTATATTTTGACTAATATTTTGACTTTAATTTTTTAAAAAAATGTAAAACTATATATTATTAAGAAAATTTATTTAATAAGTTCTTAATAAACATTTAAAATTTATAATAAATAATTTAATGCTAAATATATAAGTAATATAAAGGATAATTACAATAATAAAGTTTTTTAATATTTATTAAATACCGTTTAAAATACTTTTTATATGCTTTACATTTAAAAATATTAATAAATCTTAGAAATGTACTATAATTACAAAAATTTTTTAACTGAACTAATACATATAAGATATAGAAACTAAAATAAAAAAAAATCAAATAAGAATAAATAACAATGAGAATCTTATCATAATTCAATATGAGTACGTATAAACAAATAAATTGAAAAATAGAAACAGATAATTTTCTACTTTTTTTTTAAATTTATTATTTATTTCAATATCAAAACATAAATTCATATGCGAAGTGATACTATGTTTTCAAAATTTTGTTTTTATCTTCAATTTTTATGAAATTTATCAATAAAATATTAAAAAAACTACTACAGCTTCCGTTTTTAAAAGTTTTAAGCAAAAAACTGCCATACAAAATAAACCTAACCTCTCTTATTATTAATTAAAATATATTTATTGTGTAAATAATAATTTCATACATATTTTAATCTTTATGAAAAGAAGCATGTACATTTATACTTATAAACCTAGATATGTAAGTATTTCAAAAATTGAACAATAAGTTTTTAAATAATGATTCTGATTAAGTATTCATGCAATTAAAGTTGCAAAAGAAATTCAGTTTGAATTTAAAACAGAATTTAGTATCTTTTTTATATAGGTTTTCTTTTATGTTAAAGAGTTTGTAATCTTACAATTATATAACTTTCTGACAAATTGAATAAAAAATTTTCAATTCTTAAATTCAGAAGTATCTTCAATCTATGGATAGTGAAGTATTTTAAAAATAAACAGAACGATCATTATATTCCCACAAGTTGCACAAGTAATCCAAAAAGATAAAAATGTTTTAGCATATATTGTGAAATATATACCAACTACCAATTATAATCGTATAATGGATTAATTAATACATTTTGAATGCATTGTTTTTGTATCTAATGAATAAATGAGTGTATTAAATACTCAATGTTCAATAAGGTAAAGTGTTATTTTTACCCTGTAATGGATAAGCCAATTACTAATAGTAATCTAACAATAGAAATTTAATCGAGTTAATTTAAAATAAACTAAAAATAAATGAATTTTCTTACTTAGTATGTAAGATGTAAATATTTGCTTAACTTGACTTTGGATGAGTTTAAAAAAAAAAAAAAAACGCAATTTTAAATACTTGGTAAAATGTGTTTTTTCCATGAAACTGTCCCAGTTTGTAATATCATATAGATGTGTTCTTTATTCGTTGCGTATCGTTTCACTATAACTTGTCGCCCGGTAAATAATTATTATGAGTTCCATTCAACAAAGTTTATTTAATAAGTTGACTTTTATATCGATTACGAATGGGAATAATACTCCCAACGACTACCTTTCGAACGACTCAGTGGAATGACAAATAAAGAAGAAAAAAAATGTTTCCACGCAATCATGAGACTGTACCAACAAAAGGAAAAAAAAACGACCAACAATCAAGCTCAAAATAGAAGACGAATTGGTTTATTATATTTGCCCGTGTATGAAAATGATAGAGTGATACGATTTTAATCCGATGGACAATACTATACGGAATAAGATTAGAATCGAAAATTATTCGATTAAAAAGAGGGAAACCATTAAAAAGTGTATGTGTAGGAAAAAATTGTACATAAAGAACGAGACAGACTAAATTATCGTCTGATCCAATACAAGAGTGTGAACAAGAGAGTAAGGGTGAGCGGGAGCGCGGGGGAGGGAGTTACGAATAGATAGACAGACAGATAAGAGAGAGAGCAGAGAGAGAGAGAGAGAGAGAGAGAGAGAAGGTCGAGGATATATGGAGCAAAGCGAAGCACACGGCTCTTCGAATAGAATCGCTGTCGCAGTCGTCGGTGCTTTGGAAAAATAATAGTTGCTCCGCTTGGTCTCTATCCATCTCTCTCTCTCTCACTCTCTCTCTTTCGCGCTCATGCTTAAGTCCCAGAGCCTGCTGAGGCCTCGTCAATGGCTGAGCGAGCGAGCGAAAGAACGGCTGGCTGCCCGTTATACGTATTTCACGGGTGCGCGGAAAAAGGTTAGATAACCAGCGAAGAGAGCGCAGCCGCGAGGAACGAAATCCAAGAAAAATCCCGTGGTCCAGTTCAGGGAGTCTGCTATTGTCGTCAGGTCAAAAATCGGCGGGGCTACGGCTCGCGCCTCGTTCGTAGGGTGTCTCGAGGTAGAGGGGAAAGATCCAGGCAGGCGGAGAGAGAGAGAGAGAGAGAGAGAGAGAGAGAGAGAGAGAGAGAGAGAGAAAGGCGGTAGACATGCCGCGAGACTTCTTTCCTATCGAATTTTTTCAGCCGTTTCGCCAGAAAGTGCAGCACGGAAAAGGAGGCAGGGATGCGACGCTGTTGGTACCGACCGTGCGGTAGTACGTACAGCGGCGCGCGCGCGGGGAGGGGGGGGCCGAGGGTCGTGGAGCGGAAGGACGCGGGTCGGAGAGCAGGGGACGGAACGGGGAACGCGGCCCCGCTGACAGGAGGGCGACGGCGGGGGGGAGGAGGCGAGGCTTGGAACGAAGAGCAACAGCAGCAGCAGCAGCAGCAGCAGCGGATGGCAACGTTGGCAGTCGCGGGGGAGGGGATAACGATGCTTCACACATACGTATTTGTTATCGTGCCAGAGCGTCATTGGATCATCGTCGCCTTTTTTTCGCTTCCTACTTCTGAATTCAACAAGATTTCGTCGAAGGTACTTTACGGTCTCCCGTCTCTCGAAAAGTTCACTTCGGCCATTACGAGCGTGTAGTACGAGCGCCCCCTCGTTCTCTCTCGCCGATCTATCCACGTCCCTTTCACTATGCTTACGCGATGTCAATTCTTCCCCCCCCCGCCCCCTCCGTTGGCTACGTCCTTCACTCCCTCGCCGCGCGCCCCTGCACCGCCCCCCCGGCCCCCGCCCGCGACAACGACTCCACGCTCCGTCTCTTTTACCTTATAACGTAGTACGCGTGTCTCTGGCTAGGAGAGCGACCGAGAGACGGATACTGATCGACCACAATCGGACACAGGGCTCACATATGTGTACACTGGCGAGAGACACGAATGCGAATTGTGAAATGCTGCTGCTATACGTGCATCCGCGGTATCTGCGCGCGCGCGCTTACACACAGGCACACACATGCAGGCTCGAGCGCGCCCGCGCCAACAGGGAGAGTCGCACGCGAACGAACGAAGGCACATATGCAGGCAGGCAGGCGCGCGCGCGCGCACGCGTAGATACCGCGGATGCATGTAGGCGCCTAGGCGTAGCGCGAGGAAAAGGAAGAATAGCGAATACGTCTTCGAGAATTTTTAAGGTTAAGTCGGGCCTCGTAAGTCACACTCCTCCCACTCCCAGCAGGTCCGTACGTCCCGCAGGCTGGCGGAGTCTAGATCGGAACATTGAAATACTCGGTGCGTGGCTCGGCTCAACGTTGCAAAGTACGCGCAGCTCGCGCGCACGCACACCCATATGCGCGCACACGTGTGAGTGCGTCCTGTTATGTAGGCCCGATGCCCGAGTGCACGTGTGTATGCGCGTACGTGTACGGCGAGGTTGCACGTGAGTGTGGCGTATGCGGTGCGGGGTGTGCGCGCGCCCGCCCGCCCGTGTGTGTGTGCGTGCGTGTACGCTCTCTTCTAAATAGGCATAGATAGACACTGGTTGGCGTTTGCTGTATGGGCTCGTGAGCGAGGGCGTAGATGTAGCAAGTAACTCGAAGCCAGTGCGTTTACGTGCGCTAGCATATTACGAGCTCCAGGGTACGATGAGACGACGACACACTCGCACGCGCGCACACTTCATCTCGACGACACAACTTTACGAGAACGGCTTGTACATTGATCGTATTGTAATAATGCTCTCGGTGATTCGCCGTCGTCGCGGCGATTCGTAACACGCACATCAGCCTAGGGGCCCTGGCAGGATGATACCTTCTCCTCCTCGAGGATGTCGCCTCGTCTTCGTTGTGGTCTTCGATGCTCGGCCTCGGTAAGCCGAGGCTTAAAAATCGAATAAAAGAAGAACAGTGCACCGCACCACTCTTGTACACGCACACGCAGGCAGCAGTCGGACAGTTAGGCAGGCAGGCTACAGACAGACACGCACACGTACGCGCGCGCGTACACGCACACAGAGCACGCATACGCTTTAACAGAGAGCCACAGAGAGAGAGAGAGAGAGAGAGAGAGAGAGCCAGAGAGAGCGAGCGAGAGAGAGAGAGAGAGAGAGAGAGAAATGGTATTTTTATCGTGTGTGCGTAAGGTGCGATCGAGCGTGTGCGTGTACCTGTGCGTGTACCTGTGGGTGGGTGCGGGTGTGTTCGTATGTGCGAGAGGTAGAGAAGTAGTGAGAGAGAGAGAGAGAGCGAGATATACAGTTATAGAGATAGATAGAAACACGGGAATGAGAGAAGAAAAAGTCACGGCAAAACTTACGCTTCGTGCCCCGAAGAAGAGACAGTCTCGTTCGTGCGCGCGTCCGCACGGAGCTACTTTGCTGGCGCGGATCGGATTCGGATCGAGCCAGCGACTCGAGTCCGAGCCCCTCCGCTCCACGCCCCTCGTCTACCCCCTTGGCGCGCAGCCGCCGTCGCCGCCGCCGTCGTTGCCGCCGCCACCGTCGTTCGCCCTCCTGCCCCCGCGGCGGCTCGCCAGCTGCGCGCGCAGCCAATGGCAGGGGGGGGGAGGACGGATCGTCGTCGGCACGTTTGGACCGAGGGCTGCCCGCCCGCTTGGGGCTTTCCGTGGTCCGGGGCAAAATTACTAGGTGCACGCACACGCGTGCCTACGGCCTGTCACGGCTGCGGCGGGGTCGCGGGGTCGGGGGGAGCATTGGTTAGCGAGCGACGCAGGCACTCGAGCGACGGCTATTCTCGCTCCTCCCCCTCGGTCAGCGACTGCGAGCCGTCGCCTCCTGCACTTGCGCCACCCCAGAAGGAGAGGAGCGAGCCTCGGGCCGTGGGCATAGTCGCTCCCCGTGCACCGAGTCCGGTGATTGACGTCGACGGTGACACCCGAGCCTGGCTCGACTTCTCGCGGGCCTCGGGTTTCCGGCCCTCGATTGTACGCCGAGGAGAAGAGCCCCCGAGCCATCCGTTGCTCCATCGATTCATATTTTTCCGAACTAAGCTCCTCTCTATCTCTCTCTCTCTCTCTCTTTCACGAAGCAAGCGGTTTTTTCACTGGCTCGACTATCTATCTATCTGCCCATCCAGCCCCTTGGCTCCCCCGCCCTGTCGCCGTCACTCTCTGCCTCTCTCCGTCACTTTTTTTTTACCTGGTCCCGTTCTCACTGCCTCCCCCCCCCCTCACTCCCTCTCTCTCCCTCAGCTCGATCTCTCGCTCGGTGCGCTAGACACCTTCTCTACCCGAACTACGCTTCTCTCTCTCTGTCTCTCTGTCTCTTCACTGCGCTACTAAATCGCCCTGTAATCATTACTCACGGCGTCTCGTCTTCGCTCCCCTCGCCCCATTAATTTAGAATTTATACATTTTGTTGTTCTCGTTATTTTGCTACCAGGAGCCGCCGATGAAATACCGACGCGTATACATCGTAGTCGACCAAGTCTCAACGGCGCTGCCTCGTCCTGCAATAAAGATTTACATTTTCATGCCCCTCTCCTACTTTCCACAAGGATAAATGACCAATTTCTTTCCTTCTTTTTATCTTCGAGTTTATTTATCGTTGCCACGCAACTCTTTGGCTGGCTAGTTTGACCTTTTTATAAATTTTATTTTTGCCCGACAGCTATTTTTAAAAAGCATCGTCGAAATTCGTTAGCAGGATTCGACGTGAGCCGCTGCTGGACCTTTTAATACAACAATATTTTAAATCGATTCTACGCTCATTTGCATTCTTCGTAACCTCGAGATTGTGCTTTCGATAAACACAATCATTATCTTACACCAATATTAACCTACTTGTACCTTTAATTTTTTCAGCTACGCTTAAAGTATTTCTATTCGATGCTTCAATGTAACTGCGATATTCATTTTTCTTTCGGAATTTCAACTTAACTTGGCACTAAAAAAACGAGCTCGTCGCTTCCTAGATTTCAAAATCGTATATACACGTATAATACTCTACCTATTTTTAAACAAAGATTTCATTAAACCTAAATTAGTCATCGAGTTTAACTTCGTAGACGAAAAATAACTATACCCATTCTCCTACACATAAATTTTGCCTCACCCATTGATTAATCAGATTATTTTTCAGAATCGTCCAATGAGATTATATCAATTACATACTATCATCGATAATAGGTTATACAATTACCATAATTTTCACTTTACAACAACGTGCCTCTCTATCTATTCCTAACGTTCTGATTAAAGGAAAATACGCCTGTTTACATCGTATATCGAATTTCATATCGGAACATCATAAATACAAGAACAATTGCTCGGGTGCAACTTAACAAAATCGTTACTAAACAAAATTACGATCGCGCAGAGATGAATGATTTGTATTTTAACTAAAATTTATTATACTTGTTAAATTGCTTTATTAAAAATATTTTTTATTTGACATTTTTTATATTAGGCTATATAACCCGTTTTTCGACAATGTTTATCTATATTTGATAAAAAAAAGTACGAATAAATCCAAAACATTTTATTTTATTTAAACAGAATTATTTAGGTTTCAGCGTACGTGTGCTTATGCGTTGCAAGAGAAGCGAGAGAGTAATGCAAAATCTTCTTTTTAAATAATAATAATCGATTATTCAAGTTTTTTTTTTTTTTTTATATACGAAATTTCTTTCTAAATGTGTCTAGAAATTTGTTTATTCATCAACGAATAAATAAAAAATATTGAAGAATCACTCGATAAAAATATTTTCAAAATACTCCTGGCTATTTGTATTTTCAATTTGTAAACGTAAATAATAATCAAGAGTCTAGTCGTGACAACTTTCCATCTGATTAGTACAACCAAGTCGCATGGAAACAATGGTCTATCTTGGTTGCCTTAATTCATGCACTTTTCTATCCTACTCTTACGTGCACGTAATGCGACTGATTTAACTAGACATACGACAGCTAAATTTTTCCTTCCAATCTTCATTCCGTAAAGTATTCTATTCATATTTTCATTCGTGTATTTTTTTACTGTAAATCTGTAATTTAAAGATTAAAAAATTGCAACAATTTTTTCTTTATTATTATTATATTCCTGTCTCAGTTGGGGAAAATGAAATGAAAATTACATTACGTAATACTCTCATTATTAACTAAATTACACTTGATTAGTACTCGTGGGGGAATAAAAACCAGATAAATATTCTAACAAATATTTTTTTAAGAGTTTATAAAATATGCGTTATATTTACATAAATTATTGATGAAAAACATCCTGTCAAACTATCGTATAGGAATAAAAGATTTTGGAACAAAAGAGTAAAATTTTTGGCTTAGTACATTTTTATTGTGTGCAAATAAGCTTTAAAATTACGAGTAATAAATATTTAAAATAATGAAAATTTTGCAGGACACTGACTTTAAGTCTGACAAATATTTTAAGTTGTGATATTAACTCATTAAGTTTATTCGTTTTCTGTGTTATTATTAATTTCACTTCTTATATCAAATTTAAATTGCTGCTGAAAGAGACTATAATTTTTTACCCAACAATTGTGATATTAATTTAAAAAGTACTGCATTTCAATTGGTGCAAAAAATTAATAATAATTTTGAAGATGTAAAATATTATAAAAACAAAACGTAATAATATCATTTAATGGCAACTAATAAGCTGTAATACGAAAAATATTATTACTATTATTGATTTTGTAAATTATTGAAACTTAATATTGAAAAGCCGTATGCAAGGATATATTTGTTGTTTTCATGCGTATCGATTACTTTGTAACTGTTAGTTGAAACTAATTTTGAGAAACTATTTTATTTAAATTCGAAAAATCCTGAAAGTACTATAATTACAAAACTCTTTTTAAAATAATTTTTTAAATAGAAATCTGTTTAAATTTAATCATAGCAATTGTAGTTTAACTACAGCATTGGTTTTATAATTTTCATTGAGAACTGTTCCCAAATAAAGACATGATTTTCATTTATTCTGCCGATTATTATGCTTTTATAATATTTATTTATTTTGTTAATATTCTTTTTTAATAGATGAAATTTATATACCAATTCAGCTTAATTATAATAAATTGTATTATGTAAGTGAAAAATGTATTTAAAGGTATATTATGAGTTGGGAACTACGATGTTTTGAAATAATTGAACTTTTTTAGCAAATCAACTAATTTCATATAAGTTACTCTTGTTTATACTAATATTAAGCTTTTAATATGTTTCCAAATTTCAATTTAGCAGTAAATCAGCGTTAATAATAACGTACATTCGTATGAATGGGCTAATAAATTAAATAGTTATAACAGTTAATTTTGTAATAGATATTTTGTCCATTATAATCTCAAAAAAAGAGTAACCGCAATAAATTATTTTACGATTTACTTTTAAGAGAGAGAGAGGGAGAGAAAAATTTCAAAAAATAACAGATAATTTAAAATATTTTACGTAGCTCTTTAACATTCCTCGTTACTCTCTTTTTAATTATTATCTTTCTCTACTATTGTTGTAGGACATAACAACAAAAAAGTCAGTTGAAAATTCAACATTAGTCGTTGCAAGTAAAGGAAAGGAAACTTATAGGTAGATTCATGAGGCGCGTAGGGAAGCTAAGAAGAGTTTGCTAGAAAATCTTTGTTTGCTTCGCTCCTCGCGTACAGTATATTCTCCATTTGCATACCCGAACCAAAATAAAAGGAGGTTGGGTTAAGTTTTAAAGAGATAATTACAAATAACTCAACACTATAAAAGTTATTGGTTGAACTTTCTAAAACTGTTGCATATGTATACTTAAGGATATAATTAACGATTCACACTCACATTTATTAGGATATTAATTACTTCATAAATTACTCTAAAATTCACGTAAATATTCATTTTATCTCAGATTACTCGAATGATCTTGTGCATTTTAGTAATTCACTCTCGACAGACGTTCGAAAATACCAAAATGTATATTCTATTCTGATGTGGCACGTCGAATTTAGATTATACAATAAATAATGTATAATAACATTGATCGATTTGAGCAATAACATTATAAATGAGAATAAATCTTTATACTCGAGACCCTCCACCAAGCATATAATTATGGATGAAAAAGATCGAATGAAAAAATTTCATAGTACATTATCAATTATCTTTGTGCAGTTCCTTACAAAGGTGGTTTCTTCGCATTCAATGTTTAAATATGTGACCTCGACTTTTAACCGACCCACCCCTTCCGTTCCCCCTCCCCGCGGCGCGGCCTTCGCAGTGCATGACGACACGACTTAGAAGACTTAGGGTTGTGGGAGGGGGATCGGGAATTATTGACCGCTACGTATTCATGAACTAGCAGTCGAGTATACGCATCGAGAACAGAACACGGATGAAACTATTGACAAGAGAAGGTGTAAAGTACAGAAAACAAGTCTTGTGACCTCTTTTTCTTTTTCGAATTTTTGCAGGAACTTCGGTAGCGTTCTATCGTCTGCAGTATTTTCTTTTGTACTTCCCGTTCAGCTCCCAATAGTGGTTCAATTCATAGTCTATAGGTTCGACAAAATTATGTATCACGTTGATAATATTATATATTTTACAATTATTGAATTCTTTAATATTTTTATGCTGTCCATAGATTGCGCAATATATCTTATTTAATTGAAATTCGCATACAACAATTCAAATGGTATGTACTTTATACATATATATATATATATATGCTATGGTTGATAAAAACAACGACGGTATTTCGAAAAAAAAAATTAAGCGACTTATATTGTACTGCATTCGAACTCAGAGTAATATTGAGTTCCACGGTCAATTGCAATCAATAGCAATTTATATGTACATCAAAAAGATATCCTGAAAATCATGGCATACTTTTTTGTATTAAACAAAAAGATTCCTCTGTCAAAATCTGCTACATTTTACTTTAATTGGAGCAATATTAATTCTGCCGATGACTAGACTGCGTAGGATACACAATCGATTTATTGCAATGAAAAGTATCTAATAACAAATCGGAAAATAGTCTTACATTGTATTGCAGCTACATTTCAGAACTTCCTCTATTAATCTTCATTTAAATAGCCTGATGCAATGGGATTTTATAGATTTATATTACTATATATTTATTAAATAATATTTTTGACGTTATACGTATTGATTAATAAATATCGTTTTTTTAGATCTAAAGTAGTAATTATTAGATAGGAACTCGATCTTTACGGATTCAATATTGATGTATTTGATTCTTTTTCATCAATTTTTTTAAATCCCCAATGCGAATAACATGTTTTCAACTACACACATTTTATTTTATTTGTTTCGAACTAAAAAAAACGTTACACACTCCCTTCGTTGCTGTTTTCAGAATTCTCAATGATGATGTAGCGACAACAATTGTTAATAATTTTTTCAAGTTTGTGGCAGTTTCTTTTTAAAATGTCATATTAATATTATATGTATGTGCATTTATATATGAGAAAAAAGTTGTCAATTCAAATTAATAATAATATTAATATTATTAAATAGCTTATTCGAAGTAATAAATCGCTTATAAAAAGAAAGCAAGAATAAAGCGGTTTAACAGTCTTTCATATTTGTTTTGGTACAATCAATGACTTATTTTATTTATTTTTTTTTTCTTCCATTCGACCGTCTTCTTTATTTTTTTCACTTCAAAATAGCGACTTAATCCATAATCGTGTTCTTTTGTACTCAGTAAGTCATTTTATTTTTAAAGGAATTTTTAAGCGAAGTCTGAATAAGTTTGTATTTACTCGTCAGATAATGATGCCATTCCAATAATCGCTTATAGAATAATAGTAAGAAACAAACACTTTTTTCTCTTTGCCTTCCACCTTCCGAGACAGTGTTATCTACGTCACGTTTTTTATTTGTGTGGACATGATTGCAAATAATAGTAGGTTTAATTGAGAAATTACACTTATTTATTATTTTATTTTTTCAAATGTGCCAATGCTCCAATTTGAAAAAAAACGCAATGAATCTATCAATTGACATGGTAAGTTGTGTGGTTGATTTTTATGAAAAGTAATTTAAAAAAAATTACAAAACAAAATTTACATCTTTTATTATTATTTTACTCTGTAAGTAGCTTAACTTCCATATTGCTGTAAGCTGATACGAATAGTAGTAAGCCGAAGGAGACAGCTTTATTATTAATAATTACTAAAGTTATATTATAAAAATAAAATTTATTTCTGACATGTATAATCATGTCGTGGCAAAAATACATACTTATTTACATGTGAATATGCAACTCGGGAAGCATTAATTTAATAATACTGAATAGCCACTGAATAGATAATTTCAAACAACACAAAACTGATCGTAATGTCCGGGACTTAAACATTTTATTAGAAGCAGATATTATCAACAGTGAATTATTTATTTGTAATTTATGAATATTAAAAATTACGTGATATCCATATGGAGCATATTACATTTGTGATTACATTTTGCATAGTAATAAAAAAAAAAAAAGTAGAAAAAATTAATTTATGGGAATAATGTACAAACGCTCGCTAGGTTTTGTTTCTGTTTGCATTAAATTGAATTTATATTCCACTACAGATTTTAGTCTCGCACATTTATTTCTCCAAAGGCACATACACATGCAACCGGTTTTAGTAGCATTCGTATACTCTTTTTCCATCCTGTCTTGTATAGCATATGGAGCATTTACCTTCAGTGGGATGTTACATCGAGCAAGATTTTTTTATTATGTCTGCATGATATGACGTGAATAAAAGTAAATATTTTTAATATATGACATTTAAGCCCCAAGAATCGATTACAGAAAATAAATAAACTGCAGTTTTATTAACTTTTTATTTTTAGATCGTATTAAAATATATTGCAACTCGAAAACATGAGCAGTAATAAATGCTTTCAAAATTATTTATCAAATATTATAACTGCCTATGAGAATTTATTTTATAAATCCAAATATGACAATAAATTAATAAGCCATTGACTTTAAATAGAATATTTCACATACAATTTAAATATTTTTCTCTCGTAATCTTATGTTTTACAGAAAGCTCATCGCGTTGTTTTGCAAGTGATAATATTTATCGTTTTAAAAATGCCATAAACATTAAATTGAAAACATTTTTTATTTAGATAATAATTCAAACATACACACATTCTAAAAATTAGTTCCAACATTTATTCTAAAACTTCTAAAACAGTTTTTTAATGCTTTCTCTATCTTGTTTTATTATAAGACTTGATCGTTACATAAAATCCTTTTCTACGTGGGCGTAGAAATTTACTTTTACAAAAAGACAGTGGATTTTTTTCCATGCTCTTTCTTGGCTTTACAAGCAGTTTTCTCTTTCTTACTACTACTGCTGGTCGTCCCTTCAAGCTGATTCTGGTAAAAGCGAAAAGTCATTTTATGCTTCGATTTTATTTACTTTCGCATTATTTGATTCTCGGATACAGTTTATAAATTAATTCATCCTAAAGTATTTCAGTAAACAGTAAATACGTGTTAAAAATCTATTACGTATAAACATCTATAACATCTGCCCATTGCTCCAATTTTATCGATATATTATTCGAATGTTACTTGCAACCTCGATTTATATAGCTATACTTGTTGCAAGAGAAAAACGGTTTTTAATATTTTCAATGTCTTGTCAACGCTAAAGATATTTTTTCGTACAATTAAATTGCATTGATAGTGCAAGAGTATTATGCAAGTATTATAAGTAAATTATTAATTTTTTTTGTTGTGCTTTAAACATTTATTATAAATCACCATACCTTCGTTTAATTATTCTTATTGCAAATAATCGATTAATCATCTGTAAACTCAATGAGAAGTAATAAATCTACCGATTGCAATATTTAAGAAGCAGTTGCTATACTGAAATTTTTCTCAAATATTATAAAAATTGTTGGCAGCTTAATGTTTTGGAGAAGAATATACGATTGGAAAATATTCGTTTTTAAATCCATCTAATAAATGTTTGATCCCTTGTCAGTAAATAATTAAAATCGTATTACATTAAAATTATTAATACTCATTATTTTTACGTAATAATTTTGTATATTAAATTATTAGCATTATTGTTCATTATTTACATTAATTCTAAGTAACCCTAATGTAAAACAGGAAGCTTATATTTACTAAAGTTTAACGTTCTCTTAAAAATTTCAAATTTAATCTTATTCAAACATAAAACATAAAATTTCACGGGTTGGCTAAGTAAGGAATTTTTTTACATTGGAGGCTTGATAAAACATATCAATATCAAAGCCGTTCATTCGATGACTTCGTGAATGCTCAAATTGATGATCCTACTATTTCTAATATCTTTTGACGTCAGGAAGGCATTGAATAAGAGATTCTACAATTTGTGAGCAAATTATGTAAGTTTATTCGCAAAATCTTATTACAAAATTGGTGTGTCAAAGTCAAATTTAATGGCGAATACGAAAAATCAGATAGTGTAAAAATACGCTGGCGTTTCTTGTAGCTCTAGTAATGCATTTAAAATTAAAATTAAAAATATTTAGTCTTTGTGTTTTGTTTTTTAACTCAGATAATTAAATAGAGTGAGTCTTCACAGAATTTCACAGAAGTCGATGACATTAAAATTTTCTGAAAATGTTATACGAAGCAATTCAGTGACAACGTGAAGCATTAAAAACAATAAGTAAGACTTTTTGTCCGATTCATTGAATATAAGTTAGATTTCTTGTATAATAAAACACATGCTATCTAATGCTTTGATAATAAATATTTTTATTTGAGTTGAAACAATCTTATTTAGTTTAAGTCTCGTAATTTTAAAACTTTCAGTATAAATAGTTAATATCAATCAATAATTAATGTTTCTTAAATAATGAAGGCGACGATGCATCCTTCGTGATAAGAATTACGTAGTTCAGGGCTCTAAAGAATAATATTTGCGTCAACCGTACTCTAAAGCTATAAAGTTTCCTTGAAGATCAGATGCCTGTAGTTATATTAATTTGTAATTAGAAAATTCATGAATTAGATCAAACATATTAGTTTTGTTTACATTAGTGATATTGGATAGTTAAAAATACTTTTAATTAACTTTTAATTTATTTTCATAGTTTTGATAAACATAATAAACAATTTTCCTCTTAAACAATTGAGGTATTGATATGTTACTTAATAATTATATATAATTCAATACTTGATTGAAAAAAAGTCTTGTAAACTATTAGATAATTAAAAATATAATCTACTTTCTCAAGGAAATATGTATATTTCATTTGAAATTACGATTAAGAATTTCATGATGCAATCTACGTTACGATAGTTTCCTTAATAATGTATGAAAGATAAAATGATTTATAATGATGTACTTAGTTATGTACGCTATTTTAAGTGTATACTTGTGATTTAATTACAGGGTAATATTGTTATAAAAATTGAATTTTATCATCAAAAGTTTTTAAATTACAGCTCAAAAAAAAGAACTGTCGAAGCACATCAATACACGAATTTATTTAGCGGAAAATTAAATATCTAAGAGTTAAGTTTAATTAGGACGGTAAATTGATTGTAAAACAAACAATTTTAAATGACTTTAAAAAAATGAAATTGCATTAGTATTTTAATTAAAAATTAGCGTATTTCCTCGTAAAAAAAGCACTTTTTAAGTTGATTGTTTCTTGCATTACTTATTTTTTTTTTATTTTAATATTTACCATGAAATCTATTCTTGGTACAAAAATATAATTAGTTTCAGTTTATATATTACAAATTGTAAATAACGTTATTAAGAAATTATCACAATTTAACTGTTGATAAGTTATTCATTATACAATAGCACAAGAAGATTAATAAATCCTCCACATTCACGTATCACATACATTTTCCTAAAATTCTAAATTTTTACTAATGAGTAATTTAACTGAATATATTAAAAAATTGAATACATTATTCATATTGATATATTGGATTGATATATCGATGTTGAAATAATATCTGTTATATATAAAAAAAAAATCCTTAAAAATTTGTTTTCGAAATTTATTTTTCGGCTGAAAAAAAGTATTCTTTACTTTATTATATTAAATTATGTTTTGATAATAGAAAAATCAATTATTCGGCAGAAAAATTATGTCCGTCAAAAGTTAACTTATTTCATAAGAGAATATAGTTACCTTAGTGTGTAAAGTCACTTTACCAATTTATGTATCTTAAAACTTAAATAATATATCAGCAAAATTATTCGTTAATTTTAGGTTCTTTAATTGTAGGTAGGTAGAATAAAAAATCTAATTTAAAATTACATTATTATTGTTTTAGTTTTTAAATGCTTGGTCAAAATATTTATTAGATTTTTAATACATTCTAAAATAATTTTGAAAATTTACAGTACTTGACTGTTTCTGCTGATATTAATATAGTTTCGTAGTTATTTTTCATCAACTATTATAATGATTGAGCTGTTTACTTTACTTATAATAAAATAACTTATTTATAACTTATATAATCTTACTTATGTAACGATATTTTCTAAAAAAAAAAAGAATTATTTCAACAGTCAAAATTTTTAATAATATACTAGTTTAAAGGACTCGCAATTGTAACCAGATAATTTATAGATAATAAACGATCAAATAATGTAACTAACGTAAATTGAAGTTTTATTTAGGAAGGTAATATAATACATCCTCATCGTTCATTGGGATTGACGTAACTGGTGAATCTTTTATATGATAGCCTGGGCTCATATTCAGAATGACCCCAGTAATACTAACCTAATGATATACCAAAACGTTCTTGACTGAGTAAAAATTTTAAATTATAAGTTTTTTAATCTTAATAAGAGCGCTAGTGATTACCAGTTCGATCTCTCGTCGTAGACAATTTTCTTAACATTCGTGATCGATGTTGATCGATCGTCGCTAAGCCAACACTGATAATTACTGTCAGCCGAAAAGGCATGTGTAACAATAACACCTACCGTACGCTATTCCAAAAGATTTGATAAATTATCAATATGTATAATGATTTGTATCATGATTATCAAAGGGTACTAAAAAAGGTGATGGTTATCGCAGCTAACGTTTGCATCGTGGCTGGTCTGCTATTATACCGCGTACTTTTATTTTGAAAGACGAGTTCTATTATATTATTTTATATTCTTATTAATAATATGCAAGGAAAAGCGAATCAGTACAAATTTTTAAAATTTAATTAAGTTCCACTCGAGTGCGAACCAAATCTAAATTAAAGAAATAATTCGTTTTTTCAAAAAGCTTTTTTTTTATTGGTATGTACTTCATAACTGAGCAAAATATTGTGTATTCAAGCTTTTTAAAATACAAAAATAAAAATTTGCTTCTTGCAATCATTATAAGAGCTTTTAGGATTATTAACATAAAAGAAGTAAAAAAAATTATTGTTGCAAATAAATCTTATCAAGAGTCTAGATCTTCCGATTTTTACTCAAATAAACATACATAAAGGCGGTAGATGTATTATCTACTTTTGTAAATTTTACAAGTATTATGAGTATTATTTGATTTTTGAAATAGCTTAATTATTGTATGATTACATAAAAAGCGTAATTATTTTGTCCTTTGATAACGATCTTATTATTCTATAAGTCTTCCAAATATATTATCACTATAAAAAATAGTTGCTGCAATATAATGTTATTAATATTTTCATTTAACCCTGATGCTTATTTTCACATTATAAGAGATTTGTTTAATAGATTTTGATAACTTTGACGTTGATTATAATAATGTTGAGTGTAAATTATACCCGCAAGATGTTGTGGATACAAAATATTACTTCCGCATTAGCATCGCCCTAGTAAAGGTAATCGTAAAGTATGATTCAATTTACGAGAGCAAAATTTGTACTAATAAAACAATTGTGTATAAAAACTTTGTATTTTCAGCTCGGATAACATCAGAATGAATAAACATCTGAATTATTATCGTATTTACTTAATTTGATTATTTGTGATATTTTTATTATATTTGAATTAAAAAAATCCTATCAAATAATGTTAAGAAAAAAAAAGAACCTCTGAGGAAGAACAAGTACGTTACATGTCAATAAAACAATATCAAATAGCTTGAAATATGAACGGATTTAAACAGTGGCACTCAGATTAATATGTAAATTGATGTTTATTAATCAAATTTCTATAATAAATTACATAATAAGCCCTTCGAAATAAAATTTCACCTATTTTTCGTCGAGATAGATGAGAATAAAGTATCTCCATTTTGCGAGTGACTTGGAATGAAAATGTTGAAAACGTCTTTACAAATGTTGTTCTAATTTAGAGCCGAGACAATTGAATAAAAAAACAAAGAAAATAAATAGGCAAAGGGTATCCTGAATATTTAATTCATGGATAAGTATGCAAATTTGTCTTAAATGTATTTATGTATGCAACGAATGCAAAAGAGTTACATTCTTAACCAGCAAAATAGGAAATTACGCTGAAATTTTATAGCAAGTAAAAATAACTAAATTATGTCCATTTTCTAGTACCCTTTACACACTTACAGTTTGCAGTATTATATTATGTTAAGTTATGTTAAGTTTAAAAAATGAATATGTATGAGATGTCTTGTAAAAATATTAGTAGTATTAAAACATCACTTACGTTTTATTATTTTCATAGAAATTTTAATAGAAACTATAATTTATCTCGCGTTTCTCAATGAAGATAATCAGTTTGTAACAAAAATAATCATAATACTCAGTGTTTATAAATATAAATATACATACATATATATATATTTTTTTTTCTTTTCATAGTAAGAAATATTTTCGATCATTTTATAATTGTTGAACTCTTTCTAGTATTTTCACTTTCCACTAGGCACTAACCTATTTCTCTCTTGCTTTAGGTCGCCCTTACCCATCGTATAACGTCTTTCATCAACCTTTTAAATACCATTTAAAGATTTTTATTAGAGTATACAATGATACTTTTGTGGTTTCGGTTTTAAAGTATAAAACATTTTTATGGTCCCTAATCGCTAGGGTTATTTATGACACAGCACTATGATAATAAAGGATCATTTATTAAGTTTGCTCGACAAAATTTATCTTCTGTTTCATGAATTTACATCGTATATTTATATACTCAGTTGAGTGAAAATTCAAAATAGGTTGTGTAAATTTTGATCGCGATATCTGATAAACTCTAATGGCAAGATATTGTTATAGCTTTGATGAAATAATAATAATAATTCTAACTTATGACAGTACATAACTTTTCTCATACTTTTAATAAAAAAACTTTTTATTAAAAATAGTTATTTGGGGAAAAAATAGTTAAATTTAAAAAATTTCCATTTATTTGTCACGAAATACAGTATGAAATATGTATTATTCTTTATTTTTGACATATTTCAGCTAAATTCTCGCTGTAATTGAATGTCAATATTATAAAAGGATAGTATTTAATATGCATAATACTTAAAGCTTATGATTTAAATTATAAATGTAGGCAATAGAAAATATTCGCAAAAAAATTTTTTTCATTTGCACATAATGAACATTCCTAAGAATCTTATTTAAAATATAATGTAAATGAAATATTGAATCGTAATAATAGAATACAGAGTTAATGATACATTTGACAAGGAATAGAATTCTTTGTATTGTTAGTATAGAAAAAAAATCTTTGAAAATATTTTAACGTATAATTTAATGTGTATCTACTGCATATATATATAAATTTTGGAAAAAATATTATTCTCTATTTTTTGGTTAGGGAAAGTAAATAAATCATATATACGTATATAGTGAGATTAATAACGACGTATATAATTATTCTGATTTAAATAAAATACCTTATTTAATGATACGGTACATTAATCCTCGATATTATTTTGCGATAATTGGAATCTATATTAGTCTAACATTTCATATTTTCATATTTTCCACTTTTACATGGAAATCATTTTATTTATTAACAATGAATACATAGATCTTTATTAAAAGAAAACAATAGCATCAATTATTCCAATATTAAAAATGCTTATAGTTAAATTAATTTTTACAAAAGCATAAATTCAAATACACGATTCGGATTGAAATGATTGTGGCAATCATTATGATAATCGAAATAGGCAAATATAATATTTTTACGCACACATTTTACAACGAGGTCATTCGGCTTAATTAAGTTCATGTATAAGATGGGCGACAAAAGTATCGAAGGAGCGAAGGAGCAAAGGAAGTATATTTGAAAAATGCGCAAACGGAAGAGACGAACTTCTTTCCTCTGATTGCTATGTATAATTCAGTGTACATAACAGAATGATTAAATTCGAGCTGTAAGATATGATTGTGAGGCCAGCAGATATTATATTCTTGACTTGCAGTACTAATGAAACCTCATCGCAATTAGATTTCAAGTATGATTGCGGATCAATGTACTTGCAACGCGAACGATGTTTAATACTGTTCTCAAGGCTATGCCCAATGCGCGAAATGATGCCATTGAAGGTATCGAATCTAAATTCTTTTCTGCGCTCGACATTTGCTTGTCGTATCCCACATTGTCTTATCCTTTTTCACTGTGGGGAGTAATTTTATTCTCTACTGGCTTTGCTAAATTAATTGAGCCAGTTTTCGAAAAAAATTGCTTCTGTCAAAACAATTTTATTCCTCGTCGCAAAATGTTCATATGTAAGTTTTATAATAAGAAGAACAATAAAAATTGTATTCTATTTTTTTTTTTACACTTCACAGATGGCAAATAAAAGAGTAGCAGATTCATTATTTTATTATGCATATGCCGATGTATTACAAAAATGATGGCTTAATTTTTTCTATTATTATTGAAACATTATGGAGAAATGACCATTATTCTACGAAAATATTATCAAAATTTCAATTCCCATTTAATATACGCATTAGCTTTAAGGGATAAAGGTTTTATTAAAATAAAAAATTAATTAATTAAATTTAAATTAATTAAAATTACATTCATTAGAATTCAACTTAAATAAGTTGATTTTCATATAAAGTATATCAATATTATCGATACACTTTGATATCGATACACATTTACCGAATTATTTTAAATGATATTATTATTCAACGAACAATACGTCATTACGTTTGTATGTAAATAACAAAGAAACATCAATAGAATGTTTTACGTCGAAGGGTCCAACTCAATTGAGTTTTCTTCTCATTTGCAATGCTCTTTATCCTGCATTTATTTTAAAAGCAATATTTAACCTTGTCCATTTACATACATCGATTTTTCGACTCGCCCAGAAATAAACGACAAGAGTCTTTTTAACTTCGGAATAGTTTCTGGCAAGTGTAACAAATTTAAAATTTCTAAATAATTATTCATAACACAGGAAAATTAGGATTTTGTCAAAGAGTATCGTCTCTTTATGACTACAAATATCAAAATCATACTTTTTAAATACCAAATTATAAATTGTGATTTACATAACATGCAAAGTACTCTTATCATCCTAATAATGCAGGATGCATTGCTCTTTACAAGCTTGGTAAAAAATTAAATTTCATATAAATAATTTATACGGCATTGTGTGCCGGTATATAAAATATGAATGTATATTCGGTTATATACATAAATATATTCCAGCGTATGCGCATAAGCATTTGCACACACATGCAAAGAGAAATGTTCTCTCAAAGTACAATTTAAATCGGTAAGAATGAGTGTTTTTTAGCAATTAACAACGAACGAGAATATTACTGCTTTTAAATGCGGTTTAATCTTTAATTTACAAATTGATTCTGTATTTTTCGTTTGTTCTAAAGTCTTTGAGACACAACGATAGTTTTTATACAAAATTACAATACAATTTAGATCCCGTTAAAGGAATTATTTTTGTAACCGTATATCAAAATATTTTAAATCGTCGACATGCCAATCAAGATTATAAATATACTAGATTAAGCGCTTCAAAAGCGACTTTAAATGTTCGAATAAATACACGCTAAAATATTAATGGCGCGACTCTGTCAGAGCTGAAAGAATGCTGGAAGTTAGCGATCGTTCGAATTATAAGGCGCCTATAATAGTCTGGGCCTTGCTTTAAAAACAAATCCGATAGTAGAAATTTCTCCGTGTAGAAGTAATTACGCAGCGGCGTGGCAGGGTGGGGGTGGGGGGTCGGGGTTCGAGCAGGACAGGAGAGGACTTTTCCTTTGAATAATTGCATTTAAAAAACAGGGTGGGGGGAGTAAACGTGGACAAAGCAGGGAAACGAGAAAGCAGAATGCAGCGGAAGGTAGGAGAGGGAGAGAGGGAGAGAGAGAGAGAGAGAGAGAGAGAGAGAGAGAGAGCAAGGCTGAGAGCCAATGTCGAAATGGCTTTTCAGGGATGATTGCAAAGTCGCGGCGGTGAGGGGTTCGAGCGAGAGGCCAGCAGAGGGCGGAAACCTCCTCTCATTGGTCGGGAGGATCGATCGGTACCATCCGGTTAAGTCCGATTCCAACTGCTGAGCGCGGTTCTGAGTTTCGCGTCTGTGCCATCCGAATAAAAGGGAAAAAGCAAGATAAAACGCGTAACGCCGAGCGCTTGATAAGCAAGCCGTCAAAAAGACGGGGAAGAAGAACAAGAAGGAGAGGAGGAAAAAACAAAAAAAAAACAAACAAAAAGAGGGTCGGTGGGAGGCAAAAAAGGAAAAAGAAAAACAAGACTAGGGCTGTAATTGGATTTGTCGAGAAGTTCGGAAGCAATGAAATGCTATCAAGAGGGAGGAAGGCTGAAATGCGGTATTCGCCCTGCTCGAGAAGAGCACCGCACGATCGTTTTGCCATCCGGCGTTAGGAGCCCTGCTTGCGAGGAGCCCATTGTCTCACGGGCTAAAAACTTTATTGACCGATAGTGCGGTCGGCTCCTCGCTTTGGAATATTATCCGTTGGCCGAGGGAGAAATTAATATCTATTTTGGATACGGCTAACGGGCCTTTGGCGCCTGTTGAAATTTCACAGGGCTGTTGCGTGACTAACCCTCGTTCGACACGCCTGCATTATCATATTAGGCGCTATATTACGCCATTACTAAATACCGGTGAGCAGCAAAGATTTTATTACCATCCGTTTGAAATACATTTAATGAATTACATTAGGCCATTATTTTTACATCTAACTCTCATTTTCTATGCCTGCGTTAATAAAACTTCGTCGCTCATTGGCGGCCTAATATTGTGCTTAGGTAATGTATAGAGGCTATCTGCCTCGTATAATTTTCACTCCGAACTCGTGCGCTAATTTATCGAACAAATGCGCAAGCTTAAAAATGAAATTTGATCGTACAGTGTAGTTCGATGCTCATTTTAAAGGACTGAAAATTGAATGAAAATATATTTACTTACAACGTATAAGTATCGAGTAACGGAAAGTTTAAAGCGCATTGAGTGATCTCGATAATTTGAAGCATCACTTTTCCAATTATCTTTTCAAAAAGCATTTAAATGGATTTTAAGCTTTTAACAAGAATAGGATGAAAAATTGAATGGCGAAAAACTTTATTTCTTTCACGTGTAACTTGGTAAATTATCTTAATATAAAGTAACATTTAAACACTGTTTAATTATCTCCATTTTAATTACAATAATATTGTGTGTTTGCCGAATATAAACTTTCGCTTTAGAACATGAAATTAAACTATTCACCAAAGTGTAAATCGGGAGATTTAACTTGCAAGCTGTCAATATTGAATTTAAAGCCCATATATATATATTAAATAATGCAACTGACGATGATTTCATATTATGGAAAAGAAAATTATTTAATTTAAAATATAATTAAAACGTGCGAGATGATTAATTGGTACAAAGTTAACTTTTTGGCCGTAAATTTAAGTATACGCTCCGCTAAATCTACATAAAATACTCTTGAATTCTGTTACAAATTTGAAAAATCTCTTCGAAGCTTTAATTTTTTTTTTATTCGACGCTACTCTTTTATCCCGAGCGATGCTTCGTGACAAAGTAAATCGTTTTAAAAATATCCGACAGCCCAAGAATATATTGAATAAGTCAAAGCTATTTATTAAACGTCAAATTTGATTGGCAAATAATCCGTGGATAAATATTGGCGAAGCGTGTCAATCGCTCGTAAGGGCATAATTTGGACGAATTTCGGGATATCTCTGAAAAGCTTCGGTAGCTTTCGATTCTTACCTTTCCGCGGATGGGCCAAAGGCAAATATCAGTAGCATAACTCGGTTGCCGATAGGGCCATTATTTATCAGCGCGAGCCTTCAGAATGACAATTCCAATTGCCTTGCCAAATGATTCTTAATGCTCTTGTGGCCGGGCGACTCGAGTCTCGCCTCCTTGCTTTGCAAGTAAATGCATGAAAGGATGAAACAATGAAGGAACGAGGACGGGAGATAACTCGGGAAGGCTGGCGCGAGAGGCAGAGAAAGAGAGAGAGAGAGATACTGAGCGAGCGACAAAGAAGTGCACGCCTCTGCACGAGAATACGACAACAGACGCTACTGGCAAAAATCGATCTAGCGTTCGTTTCAAAGGAAATCCCGACTTTGTGCTTATGTATAAGTTTGCACTTGCTGCATTTGTGGGGGGATACGCGACGCCGGGCCGAGTTTCCGCGTGTTGTCGCAGTCAACGATCGCACCGGTGATGGAATATCGCGTCCCTTTGTGTTTTTTTTTCCTGGCGGAGGTTTCTTCCACCGTCGCACGATAATGAATGAGTCTGGAGCGAGGACTTATGGAAGCGCAGCCTCCGGAGCCCTCGCTAACTATTCCTCGGCATCGGAAGGGGATTTTGCTGGTAACCCTTTCTCTCTCTCTCTCTCTCTCTCTCTCTCTCTCTCTGTGTATTTGACAGCCTTGAACTTTGAAATGTGAGCAAATAGTGTTGTTTGTTTGGAGGGGGGGGGAAGTGCATAAGCATTTCACTTCTTTTGATATTTTCCCTTATGCGTGAAGGATTTTCCGAGCGGCTTCAATTTTCATTCCTTTCATATGTGAGCCTATTATTGAAATGGAATCAAAGGAGAATCCATATTTTATGAAAACGTATTTATACTAATTGAAGTATCGTATGTACAGTACTTTAAACGTAATACTGTATCGGTTGATTATATAAGCTACACAATTGTTTTTACAGTATGTTCTCATTATACCTTTAGACATATTCGTGTAAACTACACAAAATCACAAGTATCGTATATCACAATTTTTTTTTTCTATACAAGATCCAATCAATATAATTTTGAGAAACGAACATTGACATGACTTTAAGAATTATATTTATTCATTACTTATCGTATGTATTAGTTACTACTTTAATGATACTTTGTTTTAAAAAAATATTATTTTTCACATTTATTTCAGATGAGATTTAAGGAGGATGAGAACATTTATTTTTGTTCAGTATGTACTTATTTTTTAAAGAACTTAGTATAATATTACATTAATACAATTTTTTTAAATTCTTCAACCGATCATTTTTAAGTAATCGAAATCAGTAAAATTAATTTTTAAAATAAATTAATTCAAAACATTTTAAAAGTATTAATATGATTTTTTTTCGAAATGAATTGAATTTTTCTTTGTATCAACGTAATTATTATTGTGTATCGTATATAAAATGCGTAAAAAGCTATTTTGAAAATTCGGTTTAAAGTTGTAAAATGAAATCTTCTGAAGGTATTATCAGTATATTATCTGGTATTTGAAAAATGTTTAACAATTACTTAAAATAAGTATTATAAGTTGATAAAGATACAAGCATTAACATGAAGACCTTAAAAAATCCATTAGTTGGATGTTTAATATACAAAATGAAAAGATTATTTTTTTTTACTAAAGTAGCTTAAATTTGCATGAATTTCGAAAAATTGAAGTAAATAGATTGAATTGGTTTTTAAAAATTTTAATAATCTTGATTAAGCAATTGAATCTTGTAAATAAGGAAAACATTGTTTATTTAAAATTTGAAAAGCTTAAAATTTAAAGTTGAAAGTACGTATTCCAAGTAATTTTAGTTATTTAAATTTTTGCTTTTATAGCAAAGTTTGAATTTGCATGTTTACCTCTAATGTGAATCTCTTTATTGAAATTTGGTTATTTAACGTATTTCCGAAGTAATAATGCCGAAGAGGACCGCAGCTCATTTGACTTGTACTCTAGAATGTTAAATAGTTAGTGGTACGACCGAGTCTTTTTTGAATGCAGATCTTAAATATAGGACTAAATTTCGACTCATTAGTCAAAAAGTACATTGTAATTCATAGTAAAGCAATGAGTAAAAATTAATTGATTTTTATACGATAAGTCGCTAAAAAATAATTAGCCGAACAATCACACGAATGTGTTTCCCTATTACGATCGGTTCTCAACAGCCAAATAAATCATTCCAACGTTAGGGCTTGCAACATTATGGTAAGAAAATGGAATGCTTTTCGAAAAGGCGTCGTTTAAGAAATGTCAGAAATTCAAAATAGCTTTGTAAGTCAAGTAAATGCCTCGAGAGACGAGGCACTTTGAAATACACGACCGGTAGAATCAGTTTTTACGGCGTTATTCACTCAGAGCATCATCAGGCGCTGAAAAGGCTCAGAGATGCAAGGCGTTATATCTCCAAGCGTTCGTAGGAACGATTCCAAATCCGTTAAATAAAATCCTAACTCCCGGCAAAATTCAACCTAGTCTTGGTCTCCTCCTGGCGCACGGAATATCGGAGAGGCAGAGCTCGGGCAATTCGTGTGGTCTGCGAGCGCGTTTTTAATGCTAGACTCGAGCGGACAGTTGAAACAGATTAATCGTACTGAAAAGCTACAGTAGAGGCCCGAGGGATAAATCTCCAGGTAACAGAAGTCCGAGCGGCGCACGTTAGAGCAATAAACAGGACATAAATTCGTGGTTGCAAGCTAATAAACATCCCGGGGACTCCCAGAGCTCGCGACTTACGCCCGATAAAAGCGCATTTGCCCTCGGTCGTTTATCCGGAGGCGGCGGAGCTCGCATTTTTGGATGAGTATTTTGCCCGGGTGGTGGCCCCTGATAACGCGACACGCCACGAAAGATGTTCGAGTAGCGCTTGCGAGTATTATTTCCACGAGTGCTTAAGAAATCGAGCGTTTCTCCGGCCGAGTGGTTGGAGAAGTTTTATACTTTTTTTTTTTTTTTTTTTTTATCATTAGGCTCCTATCGATCATCCTAGCTGCGGTATCGATTACTAAGTTTTGTGTACATGGTAAGATAGGTAAAGGAGCTTATTTCAATCGCTCCTCGCAGTTTCCATACTGTCGTTATCGATGCTTTATACATTTAACGAAATGTCTGCTCCCGAATGCATCCACGAAAAGTTTTATCTCAACCGAGTATCCGTGAATGTCTAAACGTCTGGGTTTTATCAAGAGCCGTTCCGCGGGCCGAGAGACACTCCGAACAATTCGAAGATTAAGAATTTTTGTTTACCTTCGACGGAATAAAAAAGATGATCGCCTCGAAAAATTTACGACCGTAAGAGTTTTCGCTCTTACTCGAGGCAATGCGTAGACCGAGAGATGAGCTACCGTTCGATTCCTTAAGAAATTCTTTTGAGCTACTTTTTTAATTTCGAGCGAATAGTTTAGAGGAGAGGTCAGCGACCATTCGGAGAGTCGAATTTTAGTGTCGGGAGAGGCCATACGATCGGCTGCCTCCTGTCGTCGGCTCATTATTAAACGGAATTAACGGAATAAGCTGACATAGTTGTTGGCCAAGTGGATGCGCGTTAAATTTTGTATGGCTCGGGCATTAAGCGATCCTTGTGCCCTCGAGCAAATTATAAAGCAGCGTTCTACTAAGTCAAGGATCACTCGGACGAGCTTTGTAGGTTGGAAATAAAATCCGCGAGCATCGATATCCTAAATGCGGTAGAGCGGCTTAGCCACGCACCAGCTTATTGCCATAAATTCACATTGATCGCGATGCTCTGTCACGGATACTTGGTCTTCCCCCCTCTCCGGCCACCTGAGATCTGGATTTAGTCAACCGAGGTGGAGTAGAATTTAACGCGGTTGGGGGTGCAGTAGTGGTGGGGTTTGCGGCCGTGGCGGCGGGGGGGCTGGTGGCGAAGTAGAAGGAGGAGGAGGACGGACGGACGGAAGCCGACGTACGCGTCCAAAAAGGCCGGAGATTTTTGGCCGCCGCCGCCGCCGCCTAATGAATTAATATTCCTCGCGCGTCGAATTGGCGCGTGCATCTGATTAGCCCGTCAGCTGCGAGGCTCGATTTCGCACGCGAAGGCCCGATTATCGACACGAATGGCAATCGCGGCTCCAGGTGATTTACCGCCGTTGAGCGTGGCTTCGGCCTCCCGTAGGCGAAATTTATTATGACCGGGAGCAGTCGAGCAAGACGGGAGGAAGGCCCGGGAGGATGATGCAGTAGCATCGGCGAGTCGGACGTATGGAGCGGATGATCCATGCGCACCTGCACGCCTCGGAAAGAATGGAGCACCGAAGGGGCGAAGGGAGCAGAGCTCGTTGTATATCACGCGTTCGGGATGATATACATACAATGTAGCTTGGCAACAGACGACCGGAGTGAGTTGCGGGACAAGGTCGAACCTGTTTCGCTCTCTCTCTCTCTCTCTCTCTCTATCTCTTCGGCTCTCTTAACTCCCTCTGCCTCCCCCCCCCACCCGTGCCACTGATGCCCGCTCGGGCTATTTTATTCCGACGTATATTTATTACGAAACCGCGACGTATAGTCTGCGAGCGCTACAAGCGTACGTATGAAAGATAGAGAGAGAGAGAGAGAGAGAGAGAGAGAGAGAGAGAGGGAGAAGAGACAATGAGCTTGCACGAGTTTATGAGCATGCCTGAATGTCCGTACACTACTGCTTGGACTCTGCTCCCTCCTCCCGACCCCGCTATCGCTACGTCACTGTTATACGTTACGAAGTCGCGTTTTGTAGCGCGATTGCACTACTGCAGGCACATTACAAGCCGATGAGCGTAAAATAAATAGTCTTTGTCGTTATGTTTGGGGCGGGGAAGGAGGCAGGCGGGGGGGGGGAAGGATGACGGCCCGAGGGGGGTGGGTGGGTGGGCGGGAGGACAGAGGTAGAGAAGGACTATAAGAAACAAACTTAAGCGTCACTCGTGCTCGTACGTATTTTATTGCATTAGGACTGTTGGCGCTATGAGGCTTAAGTTATAGAGCAGGGGAAAAACGCTTTTCCGTATCTACAGAATTAGGGTTAGGATTTGCCGCGATAGGAAGGCGAAGGAAAAAGGGGATAGGAGATCGAATCGGTTTGCGAAGGGTGGAGCCGCGCATAGGCTTCCGGTTTACTGGTTTTTAAGTATCGAGTCGGATAATATTATTGAGCAATGAATAGATGCGTATCCGCCCTCTGATAAATTCAATGTGAAATGTAGATGAAATTTTTTATCGGTACAATGAATACGGAAAATCTATATCCTGTGTGCTTACATTTTCATGTAAGTTCATCTTCACTATGTTTTTACATTTTTATTACTTAGGATACATAAATATTTTGTATTACGCGTTTTATGTACGTATTATCAGCGATAATGCAAAATAAATCTACGTGTTATACGATCTCTCCGAACCTGTTGATTCAGAGCCTGATTTTAATACGAAGTAATCGATTGGTGATAATGAACCAGAAATTAATTTTTATAAAATGTTCCCAGCTTACAATATGAGATAGGATTATTATAATATATGTCTTTTTCGTTATAATTTATTATAATTATTTAAAGTTTCGAGCTTAGTTTTCTTTTTTGATCGATACTTTAAGTAAACCGCATTCCTTCAAGTCTCAATACAAAAAGTTGTTAATATGTTCTTAATTCATGACAGTCCCTATTTATATTTCAATTTTCCCATTTGAAGTAAAATTCTTTCAAGATCGGAGATAATGAGATTACGAACTCGTAATCCACTCGTATCCTATCTGATACCCAATATTAACTACTAGTTATTGTATACAATATTATTTATAATCGTATTATTATATAATTATATATAATAATATTGTGTATTACATTATTGTATATAATTGCTACTTATTATCCTCGAAGTGTAAAAAAGTTTTTTTATTAAATTTTACTTGTGTAGCTTATTATACATTATAAATCCTTTCACTATAAGAATGTCATTAATTAGCTAATAAATTATATGAATTAAATAGCTCTATGGATTTTTCTAATATTTTATCGCTAATAAGACACGAAGAAAATATTAAATCAATATTTTCATAAATACCATAATTGCATAGTACATTTGTGATCTTTTCAATGAAAAATATAATTACTTATATTTTGAGTAGTTTTAAAAGAACATGTTTCTTTAATTATTAATTTCTTTTTCGTTTACAGTATGAACTAACAACGAATTATTTACAAAGGCAATACGGTAGTTAAATTATGAAAGACAATTGAAATATAAATATAAATACGTAAACATATAAACAGCTAATTAAAAATTGCACGTTACATCTGTTAAATACAGTAGTTACTAAAATAAACTTAAAGTTTGCGATTCAAATGCACATTTGAAGGTCTAAGTTAATTACGTTCACGGTGGCAGGATTTAATTTTCATCGGTATTTATATTTTATCGCGAAACATAAGATCGTAATAAAATGTATAATTTACAGTGATTAAGAGTGTCTCATTTCGTATTACATTTCCATTGTGTAGACGACATTACAAGTTTTTAGAGTATTTAAAATAATTAACAAAAAAAGCAACCTTCAAATTGTTCTTTTACGTGCTTATGTACGTATTCTGTTACAACTATTGGACAATAATATAGAATACAGGAAGTCATGTGTTAACTTCAATAATTCGCATATAATTATTTTGAATTTTAAATGATAAATAAGATGTAACAGATTTAACAGGCTCATATTATATCACAACTGAATTTTCTTCTTTTTTCACTCATGAACAAATGCAAGGTTTTGTGCTGTAAGAGGGTAAAAAATCCATTATTGAACGAAAAGACTCGAGCATCGAAATATCAGAAGCTTCATATCAGATTTAAACTTATTGGTATGTATTCGCAAGTTCATTTATCGTTCAATTTAATGAATTTCAAATCAAAATTAACTCGCACGCCGACAGCCTTTAAAAGTGCAAAAACTGGTTTACTTTAAAAAAACTGACTATTTTCATTTTGTACATGCAACGTTACAATTATAAACATAAAAATTATTCTAAACAGTTCCATCCCGTGATGGCACACTTTTTCGTAAACACGGTAATGTAGCAAATTTGTATGTATTTTATAATGTTATTCTGCATTAAAAATTATTAATTAGGTATTAATTTCAAGTAGAAAGACATGTACGTGTCAATCCAATACTCGAAAGTTAATAAATAAATGCTTGTAAATATTAATCGACATGTCAGTTCGGTGCAAAAATCATTTCCTACATTGCAATGTATTATATAATAGCTCCACAAAGAACGAACCGAATAGTTCCTAATACCGACAATTAGACTCTTCGACAGAAGTGATGGTGAAAATGAAAAATGAAACAAAAAATTGTCGGAGCTCCCTAAGAGACTTCCCTTCATCGATAATCCTCGCCAGTTCCAGCTCTAGGGTTAGCTTTAGAAAACTGGGTGCGCATGGGTTGTGCACGGGTTGTGCACGGGTTGCGTACATCGCGACTGAGGCCTTGTAATTAAGAGCGGCTTCCTAGAGCAGTGGTTCCAAAGCTCTGCGGCTATGGCGGCAAATAATTGCCAAAGCCCAGGGATGAAAAAGCAAAGGCGCGGGAGTACAGGTGAGCGGCAACTAATCATGGGCAGACGTACGTGGACAAAGGGAAAGCTCGAGGGAGACCTAACCTTAAAAAACGCGGGCGCCGGCGTCGGCGAAGGTGTCGGCGCAGCTTTGGGCCGTAGCCAAAAGGAAGAGAGATGCTCTCCTCGCAGGACCGCATTCCTGGGGATGGACCTCGCTTCGGAAGCTGGGGGATTGATTCGTTTGACGAAAAGGCTCACGAGCGCCGGTCGCCTGCTTTGACGCCAGTCTGAAGCGCGAGACTGATTTTTTTTCTTCTTTTTTTTAGAACATCGTGCGCTTCCGGAGTGCGACTTTTTCCGAGGCGACGTTATTGAACGTGACGGTAGCACAATAACAAGGGAAATATTATTTTAATATTCTTCGAATGGATTTTCGCGCTACGTTGGGTAACTCAATACCTGACGCGAAGACAAAAAGAAGTCTTATGTTTTATTTTAGCTTGGCTTTTTTTCGCTCTAGTTCCCCCCAGTTTCTCGTTGCTAACGCCGTGACGTTTAATCGGACGTCTACATCTTTTTTCTGTAATGTAATCCAAGTGTAACAAAGCGCTAGTCACGGACATTTTGCGAAGGCATATAATTTTATTGCTAATACTGATTGATGGATCGACCGCGCGTACAAATGCATTGAAAATAAACCTGGATCGTTACAGTCGCGAGGGCTTCCTCGGCAGTAGAGTATCGGGATATAAATGTGCGCAAACGATCGTTTTACACGCAGTGCCGACCACTAGAAATTACGTTGCTACTTTAAAACTGCTGAGCAGGTCAACGACCTTCATGTTTCAATTGTGAACGGACCTTAGCTTTCTTCATGGCCTCTTTAAAACAGCAATGGTCGTTCATTTAAGAATTTTAATAATATTTTTAATCGCTCGATATTCAGGCCTCCGTGCATCCAAAATGTGTCCACCAAATCTTTGGTGCAAATACTTCAACCATTTGTTTTTGTCAATAGTGTGCAAAAACATTTGGAAAATAATAAGCATTGTTTAACTTTCTAGCTTTTAATTACTAAATTGCAATTGCAATTGCAAGAAATTACGATACTGGTAATTAAGAGGAAAAATGGAAAATTAATTGACATGTATTATAACATTGTAGACGTAATTGTATGGTTCGAAAAATTTCTCAAAACGATTAATTCTAATACGAAAATAATACACGTACCTTATTCATGAGCTTAGCAATTTTATCGAGTAAATTTATAATACCTCAGCCCACATATGTTTTATTAAATGTTAAAAAATAAGCACTTGTTACAATTATACACATGCATGCATACATATATATACATATATACATATATATATGTGTGTGTGTGTGTGTGTGTGTGTGTGTGCGTGCGTGTGTGTGTATGAATGTGCATACTCTTAAACAAAAATGCTATTTGAATTACGAATTACGAAAAGTATTAATCAATTTTAATAATTAATATTCGATTAAGAAATTTTTCCATGTAACGAGTTAATGATTTCATTTGAAAAATACACCACATCAAATTAGCCATTAATTTGAGTGCGAATTTAAACGAAGTATGGAAACATTAATATTTGTAAAATAATGGTGATGCAAGACAAATACGAATTTCGTTAATTTTTTTATAAATTCGTAGGCCAATTACTTAATAGCTCGTTGAAATGATTATCTCCAGCTGTAAGTTTAGTTGGCTAATTAAACAAAAATTGTGGTAAGATTTACAAATCGTATAATCCATAGGCAGGTAGACAATAAAATTATCAGCGCGTGTTTAAAATTCACACATTACTTCTTAATTGCAAAACAAACAATGATTTGCCTGGCGTTAAAGCAGCAAATTAAGATTATTCGCATTTCACTCAGCTACTGTGAATGGACGGACGTGTATTTATCTACCTAGTGGGTAAGTAGCGCTAGCTCGAAGCTACAACATTGGCATTATTTTTAGCGTTCTAATGATTTGATGCATTTCGCCAAAGCAGCGCCCGAGGCAGACAACAATCGTAAGCCCTGCCCTCGCTATCACCCAAAACTCGTAAGCGACCCACTTTGACTGCGACTCGGCCGGACTGATACGGTTCTTATCTACTTGCGCTGTCCTTTTAAACCTCGATCCTTTTTAACTGCATCGGCGTTAGACTCGGCGTCACTCTCGTAATTTATGCGCTTATAACGTTGAGCGCGTGATCGCCATGGGACTTTTCCAATCCCTGATTAATCGGGCGTTAAAGAAAGTGGGATTTCTTTTTAAGGGATTCACAAGCTCCTTAACTCTTATCCTTCTCCCGTAAGCGCATCGAGGCTTACGCCTGGCTTTAAGAGTAAAAAAAGGAGCTCTGCCATCGATTAAGTTTTTTATTTTTATCGTTCGTGCATTTTTTTATCTGTGCTAATTGTTTTACATCGTCAAACGTTGGCGATTGGACTTTCTTCAATTCAAAATAAACAAAATAGAGAATTCACTATTATTTAACGTGTAAGAGTAAAATTATCTAAACTAATAATTGTGCTTCAGATGTATCATATTTATGCTGGACAAAGATGTATATGTGGTAACAGAAATCATGTTTCACTACGATTAATATGTATCTGGATGATTTAATAAAGTACTTCTGCACTCAATGATTGTTGGTCTACAATCAAGTCAATTTTATTTGAATTATGACCGATAATTTGTGTATATTCATACGGTGCTTAACCCGTTCCAGAAAATACGATGCAATCGCTTGTTTTCCTATATTCCTTATTCCTTTTCGTCTATACATAACTTCATGGTATTTAAGATTTTAGCTATTTTAAATTAAGCCATAAAATAAATTAATTCCAAGATCTCTTACTACGTTTTTATATTTAATCACGATATTGCACTTACCCTTTATATTTTTTTAAATATTTAAATCATTCATATTAGATCACGATTAAGTAAGCCCATCTTTGCTCATTAATAATAAGTGTTTAATTCTCTCAAATCATTAATAATAGGTGGATAAGAACTTTAAAGATTTTCAGGCAACGTAAGTCTACAAATCTCATTAAATTAATTAACAGGCATCGTTTAACGAATTTTAGGAAAGCATTTTAAAAATTATATTCGGCGAACGTGAATCTCTCCTTTTTCATTTCAATATCGTGTATTTATTTCCTCTAGCTTACTCTAAGTTAATAGGAAAATATGTTTTTTTCTATATATATTTTATTAGTCAATACAAAAAAGTTATAAAGAATAAAAGCAAGCTTGTAAATATGTTTGTTATAAAAATTATTTTACTTTATTTTTATTGTATTCATGTTACTGTTTTGTCGTGGTTTGTAATTTTTCATAAATTTTTTCAGACACGTTTTTGTACATATCATTAGTAAGATCAATGCCCAATACAAACACATCAAAGTTCTTATAATAATATTAAAAAAAATACATTTTTAGTATAGTACATAAGAGAAAAATTTTTAGTTTAGATTTTCTTTCAAAGACTTATTGTTCTTAAATGTCAAGTGTAAATAATACATACGTATCTCACTGTCTTCGTATGAATAATGTTTTATTATAAATACATAAAAATTGTTATAAATTAATAATTTAATTTGTGCACACTTAAAATATACGAAGTATCTTTTGTTTTGTTGATTTAGTATTCGGACAATAAATAGTAAAATATCTAAGAGCTAATTTTAATATTTATCAAATGAAAAGACATATAAAGCCCTTTCACGGTTCGTATTTAAAACATCCGTTAATGTAGCAATGATATTTATGACTACGAATTATTATTAAATAATTCGTAAAATAATTATCGCATTATGGAAAATTACTCGTCAATATTCCTCAATTGAAACGGGAGCTAATCAAAATCTGCCGTTAGAAATGAATATTCTTTATTTTATTTGTACACATAAATTTGCTGAATTTACATGATGAAGTATCATTTCAATACATGTTTCCGTTTTATTTTCAAGTTTTTTCTCAAGGTTACGGCATTGCTTACTCTTGAAAGTGTTTGTTAGCGTTTTCATAAAACTTAACTTCTATTTTTTTGTTCTTTGTTTAGATTGCAACGTTTGTATTATAAGTAGCGGGTCGATGAGAGCATGATTTAAAAAAAAATACACTAATTTGCCTCAAATGGATTTTGATGTTCAAATAATAATCTCTTGATTAAAAGCAATTGTAAACGTTAAGGAAGCTTGTTTGAGGAAAAAGCAAATTTTTTGTAACAATTTAGATTACATTACGCTTAAGAAGCTTATCTTCCTTTAAACACTTTCTCTTTAAGACACTACGAGGTCATAAAGTATCATTGTTTTTTGTGAGCAGTTCTAATGCAACCTACGTTTTCGAGTCCAGACAATTTTCCTCATCATTTTGAAATTCGCACGCACTCTTATTATTTTATTTTATTTTTTTTCCTTAGTGCCTTGTAAATAGCTGTTTAAGCTTTACGGATACGCGATACACAATCACAAATACACAGCAGTGACCTTTGTATATTCTTGAAAAGGAAAAAGGAATATCTGTATCCCAAGCTAAATTGTCTCATAGGATGTATCGATAGTTTTTACGCGTGGACATCATTGTCACGAAAAATCATCCGATACAAGTAAATAAATATTTTTTGAAAAACTCAGAGTATTTTTATGTCGAAGGAAATTTTTATTTTTATAGAGTTTGAGCTTATTTTTATAGGCAAAAGAAAAATACGCTGTAATTTAATAATTTGAAGTAATTATATTTTATTTTGGTAGAACGTATCAGCGTGCGTATGAATATGAACATGTGCCAGATTAAAATTATACCCGTAAAAAGTGTATTGAAAATAAAAAGAATGTACAATGATTTTGTTTTAATACTATCACTCATAAATAATGTGCATAATCCGAAAGACGTTAAAGTTTTCGAATTTGATCTTTAAAATATGTATTTGTTTCTGATAATTTTAGTTTTCAGAGATAGAAACTGAATTATCTTTTAAATATGTTGTTGATTGCGATAACAACTTCTTTTAACAACATTTTTTAATTAAAGTTATCAGAACAAGTTCATGATAAACTCATATATAAAAAGTAAATCTATGAAATTAATCTATTGGTTATAATTAAGCACATAAACAGTTGAGTAAAGTATATTCATTTGTAAGCTACACTGTAAATTAGTTTTAAAAATAGATCTAACAAAATGTAATATCAGTGTTGGTCTGATTAATTTTAAAATTGATAGTTTCGAAGAAATGAGAAAACATGCTTCAAACTTGTATAATGAAAAAAAAAAAAATCTAACAGAGCTAGTGGCCAAATTTTTCTCGACAAATAACACCTTATTCACTTTTCTATCGTGGCAAAGTTTCAAACGGAAGCCTCAAAAAAATGCTGCTCACAACATTGAATCCCTCACTCAGTTGGCGTTGAAGTCCGACAGAGTAATGAAAAAAGCATGATTGTCTAGAAATCGTGTTGAACGACGTCGATGAGGAAAGAGGATTGTTGTGCCAACATGGCAGAGAGAGAGAGAGAGAGAGGGGGGGGGAGAAGACACAAAGAGAGATAATAAATGAGGTGAACAGTAAATAAAATACGGGACTCTTGTGATATGACGAAGCAGGAAAAAAACTTAAGAATTTGGTTGCTTATCCCATTGAAATAGCAACAATGGTTACATTTCTATATTTACTAATTTCTAAGCAAAATAATCAACACATTCTTCTGGATTGTAAAATGCACCGTTACATTTGTTTTCAGGTTAGATTATTGACTTTTCTACTAATACTGCAACCAGTGCAGTCTACCTTGATCCCATCGATATTCAAAACTCTTAGTCATGATTAATTTAATAAGGTAAACAAATTAATAATACTTACCATTTCAAGAGAGAGAAAGAGAGAGAGAGAGAAAGAAGGGGAAGGGAGTTGAAAGTAAGAGTAGTGAAATACACACACACACACAAACACACAAACACACAGGCGTATACGTATCGTATATATATAAATATATATATATATATATACACATAGTATTTAGAAAAGTTGGTATGCAGTGTATAATCAACCAAAAATAGAAAATTATTTCATACACTGGTATTTGCTTGCTTTCTTCTCTTATCCTATAGGTATCGCTGTATAGAAAATAAGTTTCACTACCACATTCGAACAACGTCGACAGGTCGGAGAAAATAAGGCAAACTTACATTACGTACGTTTGCTTAATATGTTTACGCGTTTTTATCTATATATTTACAAATATGTATATATATATATATATATATATATATGCGCGTATGTGGGTAGCATGCGCGAGTGTGCGTGCGTTCTTGGCTAAGTACAAATGTTGTTTGTTGTTGGAGTTGATGGTGCTTATACGAATACACGTATAGGCAAAGGCGCTCGCATTGATGCACACATGCACATATGTACGTATGCATGCACGTATGCATTGGTATTAAATATTAAAGGGGTAGGTGGTGCGAAACTGTAGAAGAATGGAGCTGGAGCGCAGGAGGGAGGGGCGCGGGCTCAATAGCCAGCCGGAGAGTCCGCTCCCGAGTCTAAGCGCTTGAATCGAGAGCCCGGGGAGTCCTTCGCCCACGCAGGCACACGCGCGGATGGCTGGGAGATGCCCGCCCAGGCGGCGAGAGCCACCGTGGCAACTGTGTCCAGGCCCGGGGCCCAGTGGCAGTGGCCGCCGCGCGCCTCTCTCCCTCTCTCTCTCTCTCTCTCGAGGAGTCAGTCTCCTCTCCGACGTCTCCGCAATATCCGCCCTTCCTCTATCGCTATTATCATCGGGCCTCGGCTGCGGCAGCCGATGATACTCGAGCCGACGGCTACTGACCGTCAACTTACCTACGCGCGACCGAGCCACGGAACGGCCTCGACTCTATCGCGCGCTCTCCCGGCCCCCCCGGCCCCCCGCAGCGAGCCTCCCGGCGAGAGCAAAGCCTCTCCTCCTTCCTCGCCGGGAAGTGGAAAAAAGGCTGGCCGCGTCGCTCCGGCCCAGGGTCCAAAGGGCGCGCGCGGCCTTCTCGCCTCCTTCTCGCGGAGATCGGCCAGAGCCCTGGCAAAGGGGATTCCTCGAGAGGCCCGGAGTAGCTCGCCTCGGGAAGCTCCTCCTGGCTCCTCCTGGCCCGTCATGGCATGGTCCTTCCCTAAATATGTCCTTCCCCCCCCCCCTTTCCAAAGGCCACGGTGCCTGCCTTCCTCGGCGTTGTTACGGGCTCGAGCGCGGGCCAACGCGAGCCTCGGGGATCTGCTCCGCTGGGGTGCCCGTGGCGCCATCTCGCGGGCCCCTCGCTACCATCGGGGCTCCCTCTTCGCTTACCTTCCAACCACCGTTCGACGAACGGATCTCGATCTTCTGCTTCGAAAGCGATCGACCGCTCGGGGCCGAGTGCTCGAATAGAAAGTTATCTCTGCGTTCTATAACTTTTACCTCCTCTGCCCGCTTTACTACGTAAAAGCCTCTTCGGGCTTAATCTACACGAGATCTACACAAGCCGCGAGGCTTCCAACGAGCTCGTATATCATGCGCATAGCATTGCAAATAAAGCCTTCCATTGTTAATTTTTCCATCGAATTATTACTCGAGCCACAATCGCTACATTGTTAAATTTATATTAATATCGTTGTTATCTAGAGCTCTTTTTACAATGAAGCCAGTCTTGTCGCAACTTTATATACGGAAAAACCCTATTGCTTTCGCACGACTATTATTCAATTAAAGGCTACTTACAAGAAAAAGGAACGATGAGTCATATTTTTTAACAGACCCTTCCAAACATTTGCATTATTTCAAACATTTTTTTTCGATTATTTTATTCGTTTATTTATTCATATTTGATACTCAAAGGGATGCTTATCCAAAGAAGAAAAAGAAAAAAAAAAAAAAAAAAGATAAACGAATTTTTAATTCGTAATTTTTACAATCGTTACAATGTGCTTCTGATACGCAGTGATAAAGCCACGTAAATGTCATTGCTACTAAAACTCATGACTGGTACGATTATTGTGTTTAACAACTTGTCGTGTCAATTGATTCTTTCAACAGCTGGTGCAAATTTATCCGAATATTCGCACTTTTCTCAGTATGAAAATAATGTGTCATTTTATATTATAATTAAATTTTACCATCGGTCAATGCGACTTATAAAGAAATTAGGGAGCATTCGATAAATTAAACAAAATACAAAAGATGGACAAACGATAATTGCTTAATAATATTAAATGACTAAACTGATTTTTTTTGTAATATACTCATTCGTGGCTGGTTAATCAGTCGTGTACTATACTCGACATTAAAAGGTAATTTGACATTACTCTTATACATCGTTAACGAAGCGTTTAATTTATCAATTTTTCAAAGCACAGGATTCAACCTTAAAACAGCTTTACGTTTCTTACAAAGCAGGAACATTAATTTGAAAATTATCGTTAAATATACACGTAGGCTTTTTTTTTACAACAACAACTGCACTCTGAGTAATGTTGAGTCTCCGAATTATCTACAACAGTGAGAAAATGTTGAAGATGAATCGTCGTTTTTAAAAAGAACAGCAGTCAGTCTACTGTTTAGGAAAGCATTTATTTTACGTAAATACACAAGGGCTAACCTAAGTCGATCGATCTTTTCGATGATTCTTGTAAGCACTAAAGTGTTCATTACGGGGAATTCATAACTCTTATCGTGCTTTTGTTGCTCTGTCCGGTTGCTTTTCGGCGTTCTCTTATAAAGATTAAAATGTTGAAATCAAGCATATACGCGCATAAGTATGGCATGCCTAGAGGTGTGATCGATGAGAATGATTTTAATTAAGTTTGAAAAATAGGACTTGGGAGTTTGGGACTCTGAGAGGAGGGAGGAGATGGTTTAGCGTAATTATGGGATAGACGACGTTCGCGTCGGAGAGGAACGGTTTCTGCATCAAGAACCATTCGGCGGATGTTTGTAAAAAGAGGAGAAAAAAAAAAGGTCAAAGAAGAATAATAGCCACTTCCAAGAGCATCGTATCGAAAATCCCGGTGCGATCGAAGAGACTAAGCGCCAAGATCTCGATAACCGAGCTCGAAGAGACTCTTTCGAGCTTGAGGCTTGAGCCTCGCGTTCGCGCCGATCGTCAGTGCAATTAACGACATGTACATTAGCGCTTTATTCGTGCGGCCCGCGAGCGATCGATCAGTGACGTGTGAATAAAATCGCGGACCCTAACCTCAAAGGCTCTCGCGATGAAGGCCAATGATGCTCGCGCTGCGATCAAGGACCAGTTTTTAAAGTTACGTTAAAGAGTTCGCTGCCTCGAGCGGCAATAGTGAGGGGTCGCGAATTTCGGGCGACGACTCGTTCCGTTAAAGGCTCCCTGCAAACGCCCTGCGAACGATCCTCTCCACTCGGTGTCCCCCCTGGCCACGGCCAGCCTACGACGCCTCCGAGACTCTGCACCCAAAGCAAGGGCTGCTGCGACCGCGGTGCCGTGCCCTGCTGGCCCACCGTCCCCCGAGCATAAGGAAGTCCCGGACGGTACCGTTGGCCGCTATCCCGCCCCTCGGCTCGGTCTCGATTTCCTCCGGCCAGTGCGAGCACACCGGGTGGGTTCGCGCCCCCGGCCCGCGTCCTGATCCTCCTCCTCCTCCTGCTGCTGCTGCTGCTCTCTCCGCGCCCGGCCAGGAAGGGAAAAACGAGAAGTTCTCTCGAGGGGCGACGGCGCGCGCGCGAGGTCGCGGAGGGGGAGGGGGGGCGGGCGGAGCCCAGGGCGGAGGAGCCAGCATACGCTATATCCGGCAGCAGTGCGCGAGAGTGCGACTCTGCGCTAGTGTTGTACAGCAGCGGTGTGCCCTCGGCTCGGCAGTGTCGGCATCTCTCAGTGCTACCCGCGACATACGCAATTGCAGAGAGTAACTCGCGAGGCACGCGCGGCAAATGTCAGCCCACGACGGATCTCCGGAGTCGTCGTCAACGGACAGCAGCTTCCACGACCTGTGACAGTTGGGTAAAGCGGCCACGACGCCATGGACGGCCACCAGGTAACGTTGCTAGCGAAACCGGAGAGCGGGACGAGGAGGAGGCAATTGTTTCTCCTCCACGTCCCCGTTGGTCAACCGCGAATACCGACCCAGCATTGGTACCATCAGTGCCTCGACTTATTAACTGTAATTGCACTTTAAATTAAGGCAATTCTTTACTTGGACGCCAATTAAGGAGCCCCGAGACGACAGTCCCTTATCCTTACACTGTAACCGCTGTCTGAGTCATGCTGTGAGCTAGCTCGCCACATTCTTTCTTTGTTTACTTTGGCAATCATTTATTTATAGGTGCGAGCCCTCTATGATTTCTGCGGTGAGCCAGGATCCGCAGAATTATCGATAACAGCTGGGGAAGTGCTTAACGTTATGAGGGATAATGTTGGCGATGGCTGGTGCGAGGGCTTCAATCAGAGCGGTCAATCTGGACTATTTCCTGCTGCCTATGTTCAACTTATCGAGGCCACCACATCAACAACAGGTTGATTATTTTAACAAATATGCTTTTGGCTTTACGCACTCTAGTTAAAATAATCGTTTTGTACTTGTATCTCTCAGACTAGCAGAGCCAATAACTTTCATCGCTAATTGCATAAACTTCGCACTAAATGTTTATATTTTATTTGCTCCATTGATACATTTTTATTTTTATAAATTCCTGTCTTATCGAACTTAAAAATAAAGGAAAACAGATCAATAATGATCTAGAGAACATTTTGCATTAAGAAAAATCAGAACTTTGTGTATATATTTAGACTAACAAAGAAAAAGTAAGAATAAAATGATAGTAATTAATTTTAAAGAGTATGAATTCAAAGCAAATGCTACTAACAATTTAGAATTGCTTTTAATAATAATATACGGTGACCTACTTTACTTCATTGCTATCTGAAACTTGAAAAATAAGCTTACTAATTAAGTACCATATGCTTATTGAATACATTTCTTATACCTTTTGCTTTTGTTTTCTTTCTTACCTTTTATCTGCCTGTTTTTTTTTTTTTGTTTGTAAATATATTAACAGAAAAACTATTATTTTTTTTTTAATATATACGCTTTTATATTCAAAGAAGCAAATTATATTTTGTTTGATAAATTTAATTAGTCAATTTTACTAAGATAGTATATTGTGTTTATGAATCAGGTAACACAGTAAACTCGCAACAAAATGCAGGAGATTATTGGGACGATGATTGGGATGACGATTCAGAAATTGGTCAAACACAGGCCTATATACCACCAGTTCAGCAACAGCTATCTTTACAATCGGCTCAAGAGTCATGCGGTGACACTGTTTCCATGCACACGATTCATTCGGTTATTCCAGATAGATCAATTCCAAGTGTACCAAAGAAAAATAACAAATTTTCCACCTTGGTTAAGTCTGGCGAAGAAGGGTTTCTGCTTTGCTCGAAAAAGATTATGGTGCCTGAATCTGAAAAAATGTTTATCGAGGAACTAGAAGGTGGTCGATTTGCTTGGGTTCCGACCGGCGAAAGTTATAATTGTGTTGTTACATCGCCAAAAAAGGAATCCAAACTCAAAGGCTTAAAAAGTTTCATTGTTTATCAGCTTACTCCTACGGTAATTAAATACGCATACACCAAAGTTAAATATAGAATTAAAAGTAATTTGGATAGCTTTGGCAATCGACCAAAGTAATAGTTAAAAGCGAGTCTTTGATGTGAATTTAGTGCACGTATTGATGTTTTGTAGATTAAATACAAGCGGCTGTCAATAGAGCAAGTAGCATTGTTATAATATAAATTTTAATGCGCATTTGTGGAGTTGAGGGAACACTTAACAATCCAGAATATTTGCAATGTCTTTACTTCAATCTTTAAAAATATGCGTATTTGTGCTTTTTTTATTTGTTTTTTTTTTTTATCGTTCTATAAATACTTTACGTACAAAAGAAGCAATTAATCATGGCCTTGTTAATCGCGTGGTGTTTTTGAAGTTGAGGTTCGATTGCATTTTAAATATTTACAAAAGCAGCGTGTAGTTTAACAAGTAAACCAAACGAGGATGGTAAACATTTATAAAAATACGATGCTCCGTATTATTTTTCTTATTTTATAACAACGACAGATTGCGCGGCCATGGCAATGCCAATGGCCAGTACGGCAATATTCGTTTCTCGTCGGCAGCGGCTGCGGCTCGTGCCAACGATTAGGAACCCAAGCTGGGGAATTCCTCGGGCACCGAGCCTCGGGAGTCGTATTATTAAAGCCCGAATTGGGAAATGGGTCGCCGCGCAGGGGAGAGGCCAGGCCTCGCCGGAGCCGCCGAGTCTCGGCTATCCTAATGCCGCAAATGCTTTTTCTATGCCCCGGGCGCAGTTCAACAACATCCAAGTGTCGCGCAGGTACAAGCACTTCGACTGGCTGCACGAGCGACTCGAGGAGAAGTTCTGCTTCATCCCTATACCGCCGCTGCCTGACAAGCAGATATCCGGGCGCTACGAGGAGCAGTTCATCGAGCACCGGCGCACCCAGCTCCAGGAGTTCGTGGACTACGTGTGTCGGCACCCGGTCCTGTCGCGGAGCCGCGTCTGGCAGCACTTCATCACCTGCACGGACGAGAAGCGCTGGAAGGCCGGAAAGCGGCACGCGGAGAAGGAGGAGCTCCTCGGGACCAACTGCTTCCACGGGGTCCAGTGCTCGGACGCGGCCCTCGACGCCATCAAGGTCGAGTTCCAGACCGATGGCTTCGCTAGGTAATCCCTCGGGGAGCCCCGGTGCGCGACGTCCTTTTCTTTATTAAGCCAGCTCCTCCTATTGTTGGTGCAGCTTAAGGGGAAACCTCTCCGATGCTCGGATTTGTTATTTTGTTTAAGTTCCGAGTGCCCTTTAAGGCTGCAACTGCCCTTTATCGATGATACTAAAAAATTCATTGATCAATAGAAATTTGTCCTGAGAGCGAGCTCGGGCCGGGAGGGGAGCAGGAAGGATTCCATCCCTTCCCTAAAAACTTCCTCCGGCACTGCATTACAAACATTGCGTTGCATATAGAACGTTTTCGACACTCCCGTCATATATATATATATACATTATACGATGTCGGGTACGCCCGAGTTAAAGCTCGGATCCACTCATCTATTAAAGGCGTATGCGATAATGAAAACCTTACGATGTGAATCATCGTGTGACACGTAATCCATTCGGTTAAATAATTAAATTATATGCCGAGTTCCAGAGTCGCGTACAAGTGAAGTCTTACCTTACGTATAAACGCAAATGTTTTCGCGAGTGGGGTTCCATTGGCTTTTTTTTCGGCCCTTTGTATCAACCCTACTTCTCGCTGGTATGTGCAAGTTTCTTGTATAAATTTATGCCAATGATTACCAATCGATTATTCACGTCGAGGACTCGAAGCTCCATGAAACTCCGTGCACATGCTAAAATCAATTTTTTACAAGCCTTCTTCGTCTCCTACTTACAAGTGATCGTTAAAAAGTAATTGGACAGGGCTTTGCTCATTAAGAAGAGCACCCCGCAATCTTTGGGTTGGAAATTGAGCGGCCCATCCGACCAATGATGAGAATTCATTTCCTCGACAGGTTCATCGCGGGTCTGGATCCCGTCGTGAAGAGTCTAATGGCGATGGCGACGGACCAAACGAAGAAGCACCAAGTCCTCTACAAGCGGGAGTTCCAGAAGATAGGCCAATGCTTCGGGGCGCTCGGAATTGCCCTCGAGGCCGACGACCTCGGCCGAACGCGCGGCAGTCCCCTTAACCAAGCCCTCAAGGACACGGGCGAGGCCTACAACGAGATCGGAAGACTTTACGAGGAGCAGCCAAAGTACGACTGGGAGCCGCTCGCCGACAAGTTCCACATCTATCGGGGAATCATTAGCAGCTTCCCCGATGTTATCAGCATACACAAAGTACGAGGCCTCTGCCGATGCTTCTTTAGCCCGTGATTGAAAGCAAGGGGTAGCGACGTTGAATTTCTTCCTCTTCCTTTGGCCTCGAAGATCCCTAATCGCCGAGGCGCGAGCCCGCGCTTGCGTTTGATAATCGAAACCCACCGATCCATCTCGATTGGCCTGGCAAATAATTCACAGGCTAGCGTAAAAAACGAATCGATGCCTAGATTTACCCTTTCACAATTGCGTACGAATATTTAAAACGGCAAAAGTCCAATTTTCAATCAGTTCGGGTCAATGACCCGCGATGCACCCGCGAAGCGTTTAAAAGTCTCTCGTCAGGCTCGAACTAACGCGAGACTATACTCCCTTGCGTTCTACTCGCGGTCCTTGTCTAATCAATAACGTTCATTTCGCAGAGCGCAATACTGAAGCGAAAGGAATGCGAGAAGCTGGTGAACGAGCACAAGATGGAGATGCAGCAGCTGCGCGAGCTGAATCACCGGACGGACGTGATCGTGCGGGTTCTCGGGGCTGAGGAGACGCATTTCCAAACGGAGCGTGATATTCATATAAGCCAGACCATCAAGAACCATCTCGTCGAGCAGATAAGCTTTTACCAGAAGATCGTCAATAAGTTGCAGGAGGCGCTCAGTTCTTTTGACGCTTGATGCGCCGTTATTTGTTTTTTTTTTTTTTTCTTTTCTTTTCTTTTCTTTATAAATTACCCGCCGAGAGCTAATGAAAAAGCGAGCCAATGACCTGAGCTTGTTGTTGCTTGGAATATTAATATTTTTGTACGATGGCCGGGGGGGGGGAGCGGGGAGGGTGGGTTTCCTCTTGTTGTTTATTTAATTCTTAAGGAACTGTATAAGGCGGGCTCTCGAAAATAGGTGCCTTGCTTGATAACCCCCCCCCCCCGAGCCTTTGACGCCGAGCGCTATTTTATGTTAATCACGTACTGCTTGCCCCTCTTAATTTTACCACATTGACAGGCTCACGTATCTATGCGTTTGATCATTTCGTTGTGGAATTTTTATTTTTTATCCGATCGCACGATTGCTAACGTTAAGGAGTCATTTTTAGGCAGTTTCGCTAGCCGACTTCGTTGAGGAAAGTCGTTGAAATTGTTAATCATGTGTAACTATGGATGAACTTTATTATTGCAACGGTGAAACGATCCCTCTGATATTGGATCCTATTTTTTTTTTTTTATGAGAAAATAGTATAAGAATAAAATTAAATGTTGTTATAACTAAGAAAAATATTTTGTCGTGATAAAACTTTGATTAACTACTCGATTGCTTGCTTACACGATCGACACGCATTATTATACGAAATCATCAAGATACTTATATTTATTCAAAATCATATAAAAATCATACTTTGTGGCTCGAATGACGATTAAAATCAGTAGTATTGGGTTTTCGGGGTTTCAATATGTATTATATTTCACTTCAAAACACACAAAAAATCACGTTCATTTGAAGGGGATGTGCAATATCGCTATAACTACGCAATCGCTTTATTAAAAATTAGGATCATAGTGAATTAATACATCACGCTAAACATTTTTTTTTGCTTCCTACACAAGGTAGTAAAGACAATTGTTTGTTCTTAATGCCTAAGCGTGACCGTTTTTTTCATTGTGATTAATTAAAATTGCGTTATATAGATCGGTATTCCACATCTTCCTAAATGAATAATTAATTTACATTATTTTAATAAGCTTTTTTAAATAATTCTTGAATGTATATATGTGTGAGTCACATCATTTAAGATTTGCAAACTATAAATTTATACCTCAATCTTTTATAAAATAGAAATACAAATGATTCGTCAATTATAGCCAGGAAACGTATTCAGAATGATTCATTTATTTCAAATCGTTATTAAGAGTATTTTTAACGAATGATTTGACAATGTTATTTATTTGTCCTGGTTAAAATTGAAAAGAAATAAAAAGTACGACCTTAAGTATGAAATCAGTCACTGTTATTATATTCTTTTCTATTAATTATACAGATTGTAACATATATGAATAGTGAATATGACAATTATATCAAGATTATGTAAACGAATTGTGAATATTATTTATATTTAAGATAATATTGCTTAGTGGGTGAAATTTCTCTAGAATGAAATCATAAAATCAAATTACAAAGAATCTACTTTTTTAAAAAAAGTTTTTGAAAGTCTTTAACTATAAAATTTATTTTTGTAATATAATCGACTAAAATACTACTTAACAAATTTTACACAAATTTTTATTCTTATAAACTCATTCCTATGGACAAGTTTTTCTACCAGAAGTCAAGCTTTTGAGAGTTTTTAATAATATTAATAATAATAATAACAAATGGTGAAAAACTGTAGAAAATAAAACTTAAATATAATAAATAATTTCATTCTAACTTTTTTAACATGATTACGCTTTTTTGCGAGTTTAAAAGTATCTATAAAGACATCGTATATTTGTATTTGAAAATTTTCTACCTATTTTATTGGTGACCAAAGGACATACTTTTGTTTTTATTCTTAGAAGACAAGAAATATGTGATCATAATAACTGGGAAAATTGTTCATTTATAAATATTACTCTTGTCATAATCAATGTCATGTTTATTTAAATAAACGTTTTTTCGATCAAGGCAGGTTTGTAGACAAATAACATTATATTTTTTATATATATATATATTTGCCCAATATTTAGATAAGTTAAAAATTGACAAGACGTTACGTATTTATTTTGTGCTTAAAATTTTGAATGCAGGTTAAATAATTATATGAAAAGTTTAACAATTTAAACGTACAAGGATAATTAGGTTCTTATAGATGATATAAATTATTCGTTTTGTACACACTCACTTTTTGATACTTTGAAATATTTTAGTATATCGTTATATTTTTATAATAATTACAATGCATTTATGATGAAGTAGATTAGAGAAACCAAAGATGGACACATCATATGGTAAATGAAAAATCAATGAAGAATAGCGAGTTGAGTTAGGAGTAATTTATTTTTTAATTAACTAATATCGATAGCTTTATTAAATAAATAAATAAATATGTATTTATGTATACACGTATGCATATGTGTATGTATATATATATATATATGTGTGTGTATGTGTGTATGAAAGAATGCTTTGTTTGGATTTGTGTACAATTTAACCTAAAATTTAAAATTGGAAAGTAATTATTGCGTTTTTCTGTATTAATTACACTTAAAAATGACACATGTATTATAAACTGATAATAATATTAAATAATTGATGCTCACGAGCAAACGAAAATTAAAACCATAAGCTGGGCTTTTTATTAAATAATCCTGGCAATGACCATTTATACACTGTTTGGTGATTCAGACTTTGGATTGCTGATTCACGGTGAATTATAATTGATAAATTATGCTTGAAAATTTACAAAATAATAGTGAAATTAGAAAATAAAATGATTAACGAAGTATGATTCGTCATTCGTATCGAGCTACTTGGTGTAATCGTACTACGCTTTTCCACTCGCTGAAACGGCGCGTGAATCGAGGCTCCAAATATTATTAATTTTCCTCGCCTTTGGCTTAAGCAATGCTTTATTAGCAGTTTAATCGCAGTTGTTTTCACCCTTGGGCGTCGCGCAAAGGGGATGCGGTCCATTTTATCGGCTAAATCATTCGCATTCGCGAAATAGAAAATTCCCACCGCCTCTTTACGACGACGAGGACGACGATGATAACAATGGCAATACTGAATAACAACAATAATCATCATCATAGTAATAATTGTCATTGTGATTATCTGCTCGCGGGCACTTCTAAACTAAAGCGAGTCGGAATCGGGGGGGAGGGGGATCAGCTGTGGCTTCTCGATCTATACAGCGAACGCGTACGCGGCCTTTGGGCGTAACAAGGGCAAACAGGGGCAAATAAGCGTCGCCTCGGAGGCGGGAGCCAGAGAGCCGGTGTCATTCCTCGGCTCGCGTGCTCCGGGCGTCCAGAGTAATCGCAATATTGCGCGGGGGGGGGGGGGGGGTAAAGGAGCCGTCGCCGAGTCCCCCGCGGATCGAGTGGCCTTTTTTTTACTCCTCGGCCGTGGCCGCTCCCAGTGGCAATGGGACCCAGGCCGCTCGGGCCTCTACGGGGAATTACGAGGCCCAAGGGAGTGATGTGCCTCTCGCTCAAGCGGTCCTCGCCTTATTGCGGAGACGAGTGCCGCTATTGGTAAGGAGCGCCGCTGCGCTCGGGAGTCCCGAAATTCAATCCGTGGCCTTATATGGTCGCGTAATTTTCAGGAGCTCCTTCGCCTCGTCGGGGAAGCCTCACCGGTTAGGATGGGCTCGGAGGCTGGAGGCCTAAGGACCCCGAGGACGCGATGTTTACCAGAGCTCTGGGCTCGATCCATTACCAAAGCAGTCGGAAAATCCGAAGAGTATTTTTGGAAACGAGCCTCGAATCCTTTCGTCTTGTTAGGTGTACGAGAGAGCGAATAATCGAGGAGGAACGTGATCGAGAGCGCGATTTCGTATTAATAGGTGACTCGCGATCGAGGAGTAAAGATTATGTCTTATTTTCTATTTGGTATAATTCACATATTGACATTTTGATACGAATGAATCAGAATAATATAATCTGGGTAAGCGTTACAATCGTTTTCGGTTCCTTGATTCTTGCAAAATTATACGTTAATCGTACATTTCGCAATACATTTTGCCTTTTTATAATCACCGTTAATTAGATAAAATCTTGATTTCATGGTCATAAAAAATTTGATGCAGAATAATGCTACCAAGCGATAACTAACCCGTGCGCTCATAGCTTAAGAGATGCTTCTTTTCAATATTAAGAAAAAAAAGCATTATTCGAAAATCAAGCCCTAGTAAAAATATAGCTTAATCTCCATAAAAAAAAAAATTCGATCGATTTTTACTGTACGCGGTATTACAAAGACAAGATACGGGAGCTGATACTACTTTACGAGCTGTTTTTTGTGAAATCCCAGGACATTCTTGGCACTTGTGAATTAATGATTTTCACGTTTTAAAGTAATTCTCGCGGAGTCGGATAGGAAGGAGAATACGGGAATACACGTATTTAAATAAAAAATGTCTTACGCTTTTTTTTTTTTAATTTACGTATGCATTTCTTTTTTTGTTCATCTTTTTTTATTTTCTTATCTTCCTTTACACAGTAATATCAGTCTGAATTTACATACATGTTGGTTCAACGGTTATATATAGCTGTTGCTAGGTAACAAGCCGATATTTAATTTAACATGCTTTTTTGCGATCACATTTACAATATTCTTCGTCAATTTTTAATACAACGTGTTAAGTGCGCGCGCTGAATCATATTCTCGTCTCGTGTTCGTAGTCGGTTGGCAGTTGATCTTTTGGTATGAAACTGCACGATATTTTACATTACTCGAGATTCTTAGACTCAGTTGTATCGATCCTGCCATAAGATGTAGACGTCGGCACGCGACTTTACTTTTATCCTCGATAAAAAAACTTTCCGGCTTCTGTTATCAATTATAATAATTATCTCATTCCAAAATAGCTTGTCCCGCCGAATTTCTATTTATCAACGTTTATTTTATTTTATTTTATTTTTTTTGTTTGTCAAAAAAATCGCAGTCAAGGCAACGCACTGTCACCAAATTAGGGAATAAGTAAAAAAAATGACATCTAACATGCCGATTGTACAGTATCTTTATTTTTTTTTTCTTTTCATTCCGCAACATCGAAATCTAGAAAAATAATATCGCTTATTCGTTGCTCGTTTAGTCTTTCATCGAATATATGCCTATACATACGTACATACATACATACATAAATACATACGTATACACACACATATATATATAATATATATGGATGTATGTATATATGTATAAGCACACATGCACACGTGTTTGTATTTATGCTTTAAAATGTTCTGTTAACAATTGTTTTTTCATTTATCGTTTTGTTGTTAGATTCGCCGTTCTCTTAATTTATAAATAGTGTGAACCATACGCGACATGTATTTTATCCATCTCAATATATATATATATATATTTATTCTTCCATATACAAAGAGTACGATGGGTACAATGAAAGCCCATTAAAATTATTTGTTTATTTGCAAACTTGTTTTAAGTAATCGAATATCTAACATGGGAATTCATAAAAATATAACTATTTGGTCATTCGTTATACGTACAATGGCACATTATGGGATCGGTGAAGGAAAGAAGAGGAGAACTGGTAAGGTTGAAAGCAGCGTAGCATCAGAGCAAGGAAGATAGTGATATGATAAGAAAGAGCATTAATTAATATGGACACAACCCTTCTTTTTATGCTAATAGAAGAGATTATTTACAATAGTTACGGATACGACACTCGCTTTACATTGCACGTGAACAAAAATGGTTCGATTAAAGCTTCCGAATTCGTTACAATATTCTTAAATAACTTTATACAAATTGTATTCAATGAAAACTTATGCAAAAGCGATCGTAGGGAGAGAAAATTTAATTATCGATCCAATGAAATTTTCAACCAGCTGCTTGCGTTTTTGCATAAGTTTTTTGTTTTTACGAACTACCGTTAAACTTTTGCTTAATAAATTATTTTATGCAGTTAATAATTTACACACACATATTAATAATAATAACCGATCATAAGTCTACAACACCCGCCGACGAATCAGTTAATCGGAAAGATTAATTTTTTGCTTGCAGGTTGCTCAGTAACTTTACAGACAATCGCTTCTGACTTACGAATGGGAATGTTAATTCAATAAATGCAGTGACTACGCGTAGTTCACTTTTTTAGCATTTTCCTTTATAGCGTAACGCGCGCGAATGTGCTTAAGTACGGAACAGTAATTTAGCTGTTATTCTAGCTTGTTTCATAATTCTTTAATATTATTATTATTATAACTTCTCAATCTTCGATTTTATCTTCGTCAGCTTTCGATAATGCTAAAACTTATTATCTAAAGCTTTTTTAAAAAAATATATTCTTTTCAACTACAAATATTATATACTTCTATTTAGTATTGTAAATAATCGTGTAATTCAAAATTATTATACATATGTTCCGTAAATGAAATTTTGAAACTTGACAAATAATCCAAGAGCTTTTCATACAAAACAAATACCAATTAGATGCAAAAATAATATTAACTTTTAATTTTTCGTTTATTTGCTATTTATGTAACCTCTTTGAATGAGTTTTTTTTAAGTGAGTATTAGATCCTCAGGAAGCATAACGAAACACGTAATTTTTAACATTTTTTTCTGTATTTATTTTTATAATTTTGTATATTCTAATCATTGTAACAAGCTTACCTCAAATCGCAATTGTAGCATATAGATTGACTTTTACATATATTATATTGAGAGAAGGACAAGTATAGAATTATAAGAGAAGTAAATTAATTAATTGCCAAATGAATGCTTTAAATTATTGACACAACTGGTCCATTCTTTTTCCACCATAGTCGATTAATTATAGATTCATAATTTCTGCTACAGATAATATTAATATATTATTCTAATAACTTTAAGTTTTATAGTAAATATTTATATGTGATCTAAACATTAAGATATAATATATTTGAGCGAAAAACTAAGAAGCTTGATTGATAAAGAATAGTCAGTATGCATATAAAATAGTAATTAAATTTTAATAATTTGAATAGAAGTAGGTACACCGGCCACAGCAATTTCCAGAGTTTTCTTTTTAAATTAGTATATAATGTTTAAAAAATGCATAGTTGAATTGCAAACTAAATGTCTTTGATGGTAATTCCAGTAATTTTTTAAAGCCAATGATAGCAAGTAATAAGAAACTATTTAATCATTTATTCAATTAGCTATTTTAATTTAAACGAAAATAACCTTACATACTATAACATATTTTAGTATTAGTTATTATTTATTATGAAATTTTTAAAGATATTTTTAAAAAATTTCAACAATGCTATTGTACTTTTTATTTTATTCAATTTTTTATCTTTCAATTACGATTAAAAGTTGATATTTCAACTTTAGAAAATATTTTTTAGTTTTGGAACAAAAAAAAAAAAAAATGAACGTTTACCTTCAATTCGAGAAATTATAAACCATTATATTACAAAAGCAAAGCACGTTCTTTTCTATTGTTGTTGTGTATGCGTTCATAAATAAATTTAATTACGTGCTCATTCTTTCATTCGATAACTTCATTGAAACGTGAGGATAAACGAAATTTAAAAAAATAAAATGTATGACTTTTTTTTCAATTCTTTATATATATATATATATATACATATGTGTGTTAGTGTGTGTGTTAAAAAATTAAATTTCAGAATAAAAAAAACATTTAATAAACAAACCAAGATAATATGTTAAGGAAAAAATAAATAACTAAGGTTGTTCAAAAGATGACTTGTATAATTAGGTGGTTTTTACTCATTATTTAATGGGCAATAAAGCTCAATTATATTTTAAAGAATTAAAAAAAAGAAAAAAAGCTTTTTTATTATTTATTAAAAAAAGTGTATATTTGTCCTACACTAATATATACAATTTATACCATAACGTTAATACAAATTGTAGCTTATGCGATTTCAAATAATGCTGATAACTTAATTGTAAATAAGTAAGTAAATATAATGTTGTAATTAGAATACGTATGCTTAGTAATGCATATTTTTAACTTTGCATGTAACTGACAATTAATTGATTGCACGCAATTATCTTTAAGCTGTTTGGTTTTGTGCATACTATGATGTTAATAGTTAATAGTTAATAATGATGGAAAAGTGTTAACATTTAACGAAAAGTAATAAGTCAAAAATGGATAAAAAGGAAACGTGATTTTTTTATTATTTATTTTAGAAAAGTTCATTTAACGAGGTGTTAAAGACCATCAGATTTTCAAATATCACACTTGACATTCTTTATATTACAAGGATAAATTAAATTAAAAATAATTGAAATGTGTAAAGAAACAATTGAGCGTTAAGTTATTACTCTTTGCTTTTTTTAATAATAATAATAATAATTCTGTACATTGTGTGTATTCGAATGTGTAACTCGGTAAATTGCGTGAAATGCATGCAATGACAATCAATGACGGCAAATTAATATGATCTGATTTAAAAAATCGAATCAATGTCTAGGCTCTTAAATTCTCACGTATGTGCAAAGTGCCAAAGTGTTTGTGTGGCAAATATTCTTAAGTGGATATTAAGAATTGTGTCGTTATATTTTGTACGTGTATTACAGATATGATTTTTCATAATCAATAAAGTAAAGTCCATATTCGTGAGATATTTATTAAGTCTGCATCTATTGGATTTTGAAAGTGTTTAAATAATTGACCTTCTTATGACTACATTGAATATAGTTATTCGAGGAATTCAATTTGCTCATTATTTTTCACTGATATTTTATTTTTCCTTGAAAATCCCGGCAAATTAAAATGGCTAAATATTTCCAAATTTTTACAACTTTTTTCGTTTCGAAACGAATAAGAAAATAATTTCAATTAAGTCTCCGTTTGTTATCACTTTTGTTTGTCATTTTCCATTACACAAAAATACACGTGTGAGTAAATAATTTCGCAATACAGCCAGTAATTGTCAAATGTAACTGAAAAAATAAAAAGTTTTTGTATGTTAATTAGTTTTGATATATTTAAAAAAAAAACAATTTTTATCAATTGCTTAGTTATCGTGTCATATTTATATTTATATTATTTGTGTCAAAATTTAATTAACTGAAATTTAAAAATACCATCGTTTTTATAATAAATGATATGTTTTTATCATTCTTCATATTCATAATGAATTTTAATGTTATATTGTCAATAAAAATTGTGAGAATAAGTATTAACGAATAATTATTGTATCAATCCACAATGTACTAAATTTATAATATAATTGTAATAAACTTTAATCTTAACGTGATATGTTAGCATTCCAATCAACAAATTTATATATAAAATGAATTTAATTCATAGCAAATATTAATATTATACGTTAACATAAATGTTAAAACAGAAAGAAAAAAATGTCGTGACAATTTATGTTATAAATTCGCCTTTTGAACAAGCCTCTGCTTCCGCTTTTGCTGTCGGGCGCGTAGACACAAAATGTAGACAGATACGTCCAAAGTAGTACATTTAATTCAATTCAGAATATGTAAAAAACTCGGGGGCTCGTGCGGAATGCTCGGGCTGTTTGAAGGGCGGATATTGTATATTGAAGGAAAATCATTTGATGTACTCTGCCCTGCTTCTTAAGGAAGGCCTACTACCAAAGGTGGCTTCCACATCATCGTGCACCTACCGAGCACCGAACGGATCTGCAAAGTAGCGGAGCAGCTTATCGAGAGGGAGGAGTTCTACTCGGCAATCAGGATTTTGGGGGACGCGTCGGGCGCGGAGGCCCTGTACCTAAAGGGCGAGTCCTTATTCAATACCTCGAGACGCGTTCGCCGAACCGAGGTCAACAGAACATTGGAGGAAGCTCGCAGCAACATCTACACGGTGATATCACTACTAGCCGAGCAATCCGAACAATTAAAGGAAAAATTAAATCCATCGATTTGGAATAGCTTTGCCTCCGTAGATAATGAAATTAAACGCAGAAGGTTGCGATTGATCCCCGTTGAATCGGATGACGAAGGCGAAGAAGTTGAAGAATTCGACCTTGATAATTAAAAGAGAAAAGCAAAGGAAAAAATGACATACGACTAGCTTGTGCCATGGTATGCGAGACGTTGAATAAAACATGAATTAAAACCTATTTATGCTATTCTATCATTGTTCCGTTAATTAGAAATATATGTTTAAATATTCTTATTGTATATTAGACAATCGCAAAAGGTTCTGAGCTGACACGAACTAGTGTGGCACGGCGAATCGGTGTCGTATCGCGGAGGATGGATTTACGAGAACGGGTGATTAAACTTGAAAAGCAACTGTTACAAGAATCAAGCAATGTATCGATTAAGAACGTAATAAATTAAATTTGGAGTGGAATTTTTCGATTGGAGGAAGCTTTGATAGAGGATTGAATACAAGTGAACGATGATAAATCATTTTGTACCGAAAAGAAAAGGGATTTGTTAATAAAAGTAAGACTTGTTAATAGAAAACTAGTAGTGCATAAAATAAAGATTTGGCTAACGTAAAATTTGTTTAATAACAAATAGGTAGTTGAAAAAAAAAATTTCCCACCTTATGACTTGGTATTAGAATGAAAGCAGTACAGGAAGCGAACGTATTTATAAATACGAAGAAGAAGTTAATAAAAGTCGCTGAAAGAAATGTATGTGCAAGCGTCGAAGCTTCCCACCGCAAGGTCAATAATGCAAGCCTGTGACGGAACTATTGCATATATCCATTCGCACCAGCAAAAAAATTGACAAAAGAAGCTCGACGAGAAGGGAAATACCCTTATTGATACGGAAAATATTAAAGCCTCCACTTTAGGAATACAAATTTTTAAGCGCTATTTGCCCACGTTAAAGGGAAAGTGATACTCTTTTGTCCCAGGTTAACGCAAGCATGGGCTTCGATATTAATCAGACAGTATTATTAAAAGATGCCGCGCGGTTCGAGCCATGCTTGATCTACACAGCGTGCATCCATAGCTGATTTTTTAGAAGATTGGGACGATGGAAAAAGTACGATTGATGCTGCGGCTGAAGAAAATCTCGTTGAATTATTAAGGGCTAAATTTAAAGAAGAAGCTCTCGGAGCTCTAGCTGGAGAAAATATTAACACCCTGGGAGAGCAGAGGAGTGATCCTTAAAAAGCATTTCAACTTTCCGAAAAATCACACAATGATTAGGGTAGGTCCGAAGTGAATACCAGAGACGAAATAATAACGCCGTCGAATTCTTTGATAGAATACGCGAGCTAGGAGGAAAAATCACGGAAGTCAAAGCAGCTGCTGACGGGAGCAGGAGCAAAGCTATTGGGCATTAAGTTGCGTGACACTGGTTTACAATTTCAAAAGCGGTTTAGAGTCCGAAATAGAAAGCAATATGCGAAAATCGTACAAAGTTAGCCATACGGTTTGAGACACGATACTCATTGAATAATGTCTAGTTGTCCAACAAACGGATTTATGACGCGTCAAAACGCGAGCCTAAAGTTCACACCAAAGTATGTTAATGCAGTAATTCGATATAATTCATCTGGGTAATAATTGTTTGAAATAGAAAACTTCTATCCTGTCGGGTTTGTAGCGGAACCGAGCATCGAGCTAAAGATTATAGGAAAACAACGACGCGTCGGCTTTGCGACCCAAAGTAACGCACCACCCCGCAATGTAAACAAGGGCTACCGGTAAATGTCAATTATGCAACGCAAAAGGACACTCGCGGACAGCTGCTACAAAATTGAGAGGCAAAGCTTTTTAATCGACTTGCAGTTGAAATATCTTAAAGAAACTGCAATTCAAACGAGCACTGAGCTGCGATCCGCTGGATAAGACCGGAGAAAATTCGCGGCTTTCGCTAAAGCAAAGGCCACGTTGAAGTCGAACGTCTCGTGAATTCACAAAGACAAGGGCATTTAGAAAAAAATGTTCCTTATTTTGCCGGGACTTACGCAATACTCAAGGGAACTTATTTCGTACCAGGATACCATTACGTAAAGTCGACGAGTCTGATATTTGAATCGATCGAACAAACGTGTCCTTACAATATGCATAATTACTACAAATTGATGTATATTGGAAATTTGCGATTAAGGGATGAACAATTAAAATTAATCATCTTTTCGTCATTGTGGTAGGCTTTCACATACTTTGGCAATTGAACAATCCGAGGCAGAATATTTGTATAGAATTTTAAAGGAAGATTTGGAGGTACACTTAAAATTTACCAGTGCTTCAATGACATGCGCTGGGAAGAACCGCGACACCGATCAAGTTACACAATGTCAAGCGATAAGGGGCTCCTCAAAGTATTTAAAAAACCTATAATTATTATTTGCGCAAACACTTCTTTTGGGTCAATAATTAAAAAATTTACTTTTTTATACCAATCGATCTATATGTAATAAAAATTTGTTCGTATTTCTAACTCGAATCTTTTCCAATAAATAAATAATCGACATCGTTACAATGACAAGTTCGATTTTGTCATCCTCTTTTTGTTAGAAAATTTTGAAACGACACCACGTTAAATTTTGTACGCAGGCTTGCCGCCAAAGCTAAGAATTTATAATTCTCTGATGTTTGGTCTCTCTGATTTATAACTCTGATGGAACACAAATTTACAAATTTTGATACCAATTCATGAGAAACTGACGACTTAGATCACCTCCCGAATTTCTGTTTCGCTAAACAATACATCATGACCTTGAGTGACGATATTTTTCAATTTAAAAAAGCAAAAAGATAATAGGAAGGGATAGAATATTTTTACTATTTAAGCAGATGATTGTACCGTAAAATATTAATATTACTGAACTCGTGCCAGTGCGTTCAAACTGAAAATGGTCTTATTATCAGCCTACAGTCAGGTAGTTTATTTATTTTTTTATATCGAAATTCTCATTCGTAAACTACTCTAACCATTGAATTCAATTAACAAATTTCGCTTTATAATTTTTCATTAATTGATAAAAATGTAATTGGAAATGATTAAAAAACTTTTTTTGGTAACTTTGATTAATTCTGATAATAATCTTAATAGATTATTAATAGATAATGCGTGAGCATAAAAGGGTAATTGAAACGTTTAAAAGCAATACATTTAAATTCAATCGGATAAAACATAATTAAATAAATATAATGTTGTAATTAGAATATGTATGCTTAGTAATGCATATTTTTAACTTTGCATATAACTGACAATTAATCAATTGCACGCAATTATCTTTAAACTGTTTGGTTTTGTGCATACTATGATGTTAATAGTAAATGGAAAAGTGTTAACATTTAACGAAAAGTAATAAGTCAAAAATGGATAAAAAGGAAACGTGATTTTTTTATTATTTATTTTAGAAAAGTTCATTTAACGAGGTGTTAAATACCATCAGATTTTAAAATATCACACTTGACATTCTATATATTACAAGGATAAATTAAATTAAAAATAATTGAAATGTGTAAAGAAACAATTGAGCGTTAAGTTATTACTCTTTGCTTTTTTTAATAATAATAATAATAATTCTGTACAGTGTGTGTATTCGAATGTGTAACTCGGTAAATTGCGTGAAATGCATGCAATGACAATCAATGACGGCAAATTAATATGATCTGATTTAAAAAATCGAATCAATGTCTAGGCTCTTAAATTCTCACGTATGTGCAAAGTGCCAAAGTGTTTGTGTGGCAAATATTCTTAAGTGGATATTAAGAATTGTGTCGTTATATTTTGTACGTGTATTACAGATATGATTTTTCATAATCAATAAAGTAAAGTCCATATTCGTGAGATATTTATTAAGTCTGCATCTATTGGATTTTGAAAGTGTTTAAATAATTGACCTTCTTATGACTACATTGAATATAGTTATTCGAGGAATTAAATTTGCTCATTATTTTTCACTGATATTTTATTTTTCCTTGAAAATCCCGGCAAATTAAAATGGCTAAATATTTCCAAATTTTTACAACTTTTTTCGTTTCGAAACGAATAAGAAAATAATTTCAATTAAGTCTCCGTTTGTTATCACTTTTGTTTGTCATTTTCCATTACACAAAAATACACGTGTGAGTAAATAATTTCGCAATACAGCCAGTAATTGTCAAATCTAAGTATTTTGTGGTAACAATGTATGAAGGCTTGTAATAAATATGCAAACCTTTATTTCATTATCTTTGATGAAGATTTTGCCAATAATAGGTTGAAATTTGAATTAACAATAGTAACGGTTACCTCTTGTTAATCTCAATTATTCTACACTTCTCAATTAGTAAGTTAAAAATCTTATGAAAATATATGATCATTCTCTATATGATTCTTCCAATCAAATTGAATACATTTGTATAATAATCTGTAGTCATAAACCTTAATTATATATTGTATAAATTAATTTGCTCCTTATTATTGATTTCATATTTTGGCTTAACTCAAATAAATCCTATTGTTTTAAGCAACAATTTTCCTCTTTCAATTTCGATCCTTCGATAATTCCCACTTGTTTCCTATGTTCATTATTTAAATACTTGTGCAATTAAAAGCATTGGTAAAACATCCAAGATGGATCTTTGTTATTACCATGGAAACCTGTAATTACTATTTCAAGAGCTAAGATTTTGAAGGAAGAGGGCACGATATACAATGTAAAAGATCGCGATAGAGTGACTATATAAAGGCAAATTAAACGTTTAATCTAGGTCATTAAATAATTCATGAAAGCCATCGCTTAAGGAAAATACAAGAATATAATAATCCTATCGGAATGACAAACAAAAGTATTTCTTAATACATATCTCTTATTCGTATACTCTCTTATATTCTGTATATTCATATAACAGTTTATTAACACATATATTTATCAATTGTTTTCCTTATACTGATTATCACGTTGATGTTCTCTACCATTACAGTGAAGATAAAGAGCGAGAGAAATTCCTGGAGCAAATATTTCCTCTCTTTTATTATTTTACAGAAAAATGCTTAGGACAGTACTGCGTATTTTTTTCCTAGCTGCGACGCTTGAACAGGAGGGAACGCATCATTTTTCCGTTCAAGAATCGTAGCCTGTATTATTTTGTTTCTTATTTTTAAATTAAGCGGATTAATGAATTTCTCCTTAGTCATGGTAAATTTTGTAACTCGGCAACATAGTTTATAATGCTGCTTACGCGTGCAATTTCTTTTCTTCTTTTTTTTTCTATACTTGCTCTTTAAATTATGTTACATCTGTTTTTTTTTTGTTTTTTTTTTTTTTTTTATATTTTTTGCATTTTTAAGATATTCTGCATAATGCAAATCATTCGAGATTCGTAACGCTTGAGAAAGGATTTGTGGTAGTCTCTTGTTTTTTGCAGATGTTTGAAAATATTTACTTATGAATTTGTTTAGGTAAATTACCATCTGATTGATTAGACACAAAACATTTTTTTTGTTTAAGCTAATTAGTTAACAGCCGTTCGAATAGTAATAATTATCCTTACTAAAGTCAGTGGAGTGAGTGCGTTTATGAGGAACGAAATATCAAACTTTGGAATATCAAAGGTGTAAATGTATTCCTCGTACTGCAATAATAATCATGGCCAAATTCAATTGCAAAATTGAACAATATGTGCTATTTTAATATTAATTCGATTTACATCCACACATACTTAATCAGTTAAAACCGATTGGATACTCTATTGTGTCGTTATGCTTTGCTTACGTTGTTATCACAGTAGTGGCGGCTATTACGCAAACATCCATTTATCGGAAAAATGAGACGACTATCATGAAACGGCAGTCGACTCGAAATCGCATTTTTCAAATTATGCTGATTTATGCACGCGCGCGTGTGTATTTCGTAAATATACTGGCTCGTCTTGTTCAAGCATTTCAATATGACGTATTGGTTGCAAGAATACAAAAAAGCGACTACTATCTTATACGGATGCGAGGTTTTTTTTCAATAAATACTCGGAGATTACTTTTTGACTTTTTTACAAGTAACTTATAACATTCTCAAATCCCCTGCATTTGTAAAAATTAAGGATGTTTCCTTTGTACTTGTGAAAATTGTCCTTTGAAAAATATTTTTTTAAATTAATATAAAAATTTCAACAGGTGGAATTCGTTTGAAATATGAAAACAAAGGTTTTAAAAGTAAGTTCAACTGTGTAGTCGGAATAAAACAAAATTTATATTTGTATTTTTTCGGTACGCGAGGTATTTCAAAAGTAGATATTCGCAAATATCAGTATTATCTTCTATTACAGTTATAAAATGCGATTGCTATTTTAAAAAGTTTGCGAAATATCCATATTTTATCAAAAAGGAATGTATTCGGTAGGTATTTTAGAAAATTGTTAATATTCTTACTCGTCGTAATAAAACGAATAAGAAAGTCGATTTATTTTTCATAATTCAAACAAAAAATAAACACAATGAAATTAATTATTTTGTTGACTTAGCAAGAAACTAAATTACTTTAGGAATTTGATTTTTATTAAATCTCTAGATTTATTTATAATTATTTGTCCGTATGTACACTAAAAAATTCCTAGCCAATGGACGAAATTGTAATTCGGATATAAGTAATCTGTAAGCCATATGATCGATCATTTAAGGTATCGATTGATTTATTATTCGTATTAATAAGGTTGCCCAGAGAATAACAATAAAAACTCATCTATCGATCTATGCGAAAGAGATGGGAAATTAATTTTTTTTAAATGAAAGCTTTCCAAGGTATTCTATTTCAAGCAAAATGGTTTTATGTGTAGAATTAAAAAAAAAAAGACTCGTCCTTCGATAAGTATTGTACGAGCAAGTCTCCTGAGTACGGGATATTAATCTGGTTATTCAAAGAAGCGTTACTCTAATTTTTGTACGTAGCGCGATTAGAAAATTAAAAACTCCGATACAAATTTTTCCTTACTAAAGCTGTGCATCTAACCGCCAATCCGACACAATCCTCTTATGTTAAGAATCGACTTTTGATAAAGCACATCCTAGAGCAGATGCAGATGCAGGGATCGGCACCGCAGAATTTATTCTTATTTTTCCTTGCATGCTTTGAAGAAAAAAAAAATAAAAAATTAAGATATGCAGAAGAAAGCCGTTCTAGGGTAATAACTTAGGCAACAACGTCAGGTTTTAAAAACAGTTCTCACGTCCTCTTAAATAAATCGTGTAAGAATATGGAATGTGACTTACTTACCAACCGACGAGCCATACAAAGTATCTAATTTTAAGTGCAAAAACGCACACTTTCTCACTTTTTTTCTATTATTCCTTATACCTGCATTGTTTAACTATCGGGACTGTTGGTTTGTCAAGAGTGTGTAAGTTGGAAGTCCCGAAGTTGTGCGAGACCAGTAAATTTTGTTCGATTGGCATCGGTTGTTTTTCTCGTTCGTAATTTATAACCAAACGAAGGAAGGGAGAACAAGAAAAGGAAAAAAAGCAAAAAAATATGCAAACTGAATCCTGATCGTAGCTTTAGGTTGACTGATGGGATGGGATGGTATGGGATGGGGGGGGGGCGTGTGCGAGGAAGCGCGAAAAGTCGTGTCGAATAATGCGTAATCGATGCTCGAGGAGGGCCGAGACTCGTGCGAGCCGTCAAAGAGGCTCGAGTCGCCAATGATCATTGGTTGCGAAGGATGCTGGAAGAATGCGAATGGCAAGCGTGTCGGGCCCCTGTTCCGATAGGCGAGAATAGTCGTGGCGTTCGTAGCAGTGCGCCGGCAAAAAAAAAAAAAAAACAAAATGAAAAACGAGCATTTGGAAGCGACGCGTCGGCTCGCGTCATCGGCCATATATAAGCGAAATCATCCAAGAGCCGAGAGAATCAATCGTCGTTGCATCTTACGCATCGGGTAGGGAAGTTATCGAAACCTCGGCTCGGCCCTCGAATGACTATCCCGACTCGTTGGAGTGCAGCGCGAGTCCAGCCGCCGATGGGCCCTTGGCATCCTCAGGGGCCGCTCCTTAAGCGCGAAAGCGAGGGGCCGTCCACCGGAAGCAGCCAGAGTCCAGCTCCGCAGGGGCATCGCCACGATACATGTATGTTAAAAGGGGGCTTCTCGCTCCTCGGGTAGCCCCGGCTTCCTCGGTTCGAGCTCCGGCTGCCGGGCAAATTCGGCAGCTGGTGCAAGGGTTCGGGGGCCAAGCAATGGGCTCTTGGGTAGGCGAGGTAACGGAGTGCGCAGAGCAATTAATTGAAATTATAAGAGAGAGAGAGAGAGAGAGAGAGAGATAAGTCAGCATGTTGGTGTCAAAGGTGTAGTAATTATTTATGTACATGTTTATGTCTAAAAATCCATTGCGCTCGGGCTGGCTCCGACTCTCAGGGGCGGCACCTCGGGGGCGCGAGGTTCAGCCTGAGCAGAGCCAGGAGACTCGCCCAGAGCTTCTGGCCCCTGATCCCGGCGAGGGGCGCCGTCTTCTTCACTCTGGGCCGCTGCCGCTGTGGCCGCTGCTGCTGCTGCTGCTGTTGCTGCTGCTGCTGCTGGGTGGAGGTGGAGGCAGCCGAGGTGGACGGAACGCGGCGATGCCGGGGGCTGCTCCGGATCCGGACGGACTCGGTTCTCGGACTGGTCGGCTCGCGGAAGAGCTTCAGAAGCTCTGGTGGTTCGGGCTCGCTTCGCCTGAGGGGCCGGTCGCACCTTGTCCCTGCTGCTGCTGCTGCTGCTGCTGAACTTGAAGATTGCTGGCGCTGCTGCTGTTCAGCGCGAGCCTCTGCATCTGGCGTATGACGCTCGTCGCGTGGTAGGCTTGCTGCAACCATGAGACAACAGGGAGACATTCCTTGGGCTGATCCTGTACCCCGGCCGATTTCCGAGGGCATAACATACGCACACAAGCAGACACGAGACCCGATCAGAAGGGCTGCGCTATTAAGCAATCTTACTAACCTTCCACCTCGACTTGGCAAAGTTCTTTTTAAGTTGTTCCGATACCGTACCGTGGATGTTCTTGCTGCTCGCCGCGTTGCCGGATATCCTACGGCACACAGACACAACTTTATTTATTTCGGGCCCCAGGGCTGATTGTCATCGCGCTCTTTGCCGGGGTACTTCGCCCCTGTATTCCAACCTCGATTGCACGAGAAAGCCGAGTCTCGGTCTAAGCGGATTTTCAACTTTTTTTTATTTCAAATTACTTCCCCCTACCCCCTACCCCCCAAGCGCGTTAGTCCCGCTTGGGGGAGGGGGGGGCGAGGGAGGGGAATTCACGCGAACTGCAATCATTGGCGACACTAAATAAGTTGTAAAATGATGTGCTTGGACGCGGTAACCAGAGTAGCTTTTCACCTTTGTGCGGCTTCCGTACAATTTACAAGCCTTGTACCGATAATTCGTTTATGAGGATTAAGTGCCATGTTCCCTCGCTAAATCCAAATATACTTATTACCTGTACCAAGCAGCACCTGCTATTTTTCCCCCTTCATTAATACATAAGTATGCCCGATGATCCATAAGCGCACAAGCATGCGGCATACAAGTATCTTTAATTTGTAAATCACCGTAAGTCTCGTATTGGTTAGCGTATACCCGCCGTCGCGGGGAATAAAACTTAGGCAAATGTCTTTACACGACTATCGCTCGACTATTGCTCGATTAAAGAATGGCTTCTCGTGCAATTAAAGTTGAAAATTCTTATTCGGCCCTGGTGCGAGCGAGGCACGAATAAGGCTCACCCCTTTTTTCACATGTCTAAACAATAGAAGCTTAAAACGAAAAATTTAATCTACATGCACATACAGAAAGCTATAAATGACAAAAAAGAAAGCTTTATGATATGCGTTTTTTCTTCTTCTTTTTTTTTCTTTTTTTCTTCGAAATAACATTGCCTTAAAAAAAAAAAAAATTGTTAAGCCATAAAAAACAATATAATTTTGTAAATGAAATTTTATTAGTAGATCGACAACCACACAATATGTATGTACAAAAACATAATAGCATGACACGTATGGCTTGTATAATGTTTTAGCGAATGCGTGTTCTTAAATGTAATAAGATCGCCGGTTCTTGTGCGACGTTACTTACTCCACGATTTTGTTATTTGTTGCTATCTGGATCTACTTTTTCGTGCTGTCATTCGTCTTTTGTTCTCTTTATTGTCTTTCAAAAATACATTTTTAAATTTGCTCCTTGATATAAGCTTTACGTAATAATTACGACCACATATGAATTAGTCATAAGAATTTTATACAATTCTCTGCGTTACATAATGGTCTGGCATTTCCGTTTAAAGTACGCTCGAAGTCTCTTTATAGATATCAGTTTAAAAAACAAATACAAAACCTCTTCAATTTTCTATTCGAGCAAAATCGATGCACTTTTTATGTCCTTAATGTAAAATCAAGGTACGTGGCGCAGTTACATAAATTCATCCTGCATACCATTGTATTAGCAGTATTTTATAATTTTAATAATTATTGGATAAAGCTTTTGGAGTGATTTATCTGCCAACGCAATGAGTAGCCGTGGATTAGGTTAAAAAAAAATCCTTGCCTATAGTTCGTTAAGATTTATCAAAGAAATATACGACGATTTTCCAAATTAAAAAAATGCAAATGTCTTTCCAAAGCCATTTCCGGAAATATTTTAATTCAATGGCCTTCTATACGGTTTTTGTGAAATTTATCGCAACACAAGCAGACGACCGCAATGTAGACTTTTAAAAAGCGTTTTAAAACCTCATTATCCCGATTTTTGATGTGAATTTCGAATAAACGTCGTTCAAACGTTACAATAATAGTGGAGTAAGAGTCTTGGCTTTAATAACTGGTGCAATAAGTGCCGTTAAAAATATAAATAGCTGAATAAATTTTTTAGCGCGAGATTCAGTCTCGCGAATGCCAGACCCGGGGATTCTAAAATCTGCGTGGAGAAAAGAAACTTGACGATTACATAATTACCAGGGCGATGGGGGGGTGGTGGTGGTTGGTTGGTTGGGGGGTGGGCTCGAGCTTTCGAGAGTCGAACTTACCAGGGGTGTGCGAGGGCCTGCTTGCAAGTGTAGCGCTTCTCAACATCGAAGCACATGAGCTTGCCGATGAAGTCCTTGGCCGAGTCGCTGATGTCGTCCCAGTAGGGCGAGTCGAACTCGAATTCACCTAAAACAATTTGAATTAGCCGTTTGCCTGGGCATCGAGCGGATTCCATTGTCCAGCTCGAGAATCGTCATTTTGGAGGTAAATCGATTCTCGCGCGGTGTCTCGTGCCCATCTCATTCGTATCTTTCCAACGAAGCCGGGGCCCCAAACATTATAATCTAGGGTGAAGATTTTGCCGAGCTTTTGCAACTTATTTTACAAGCAGTGCTTAAAAGCTTACTCGTGGCAATGCTGTACCGACTTCTCGGGCCAGGCTAATTCTAAGAATTTCTAGGAGCTGATTTCGGAGAAGGCAATTATTGGATCGCGGCTTGCTTATTGTCAAGTGAAGCTCGCCCCCCCCCCTCGAGCGATAAGAGTTTAGAAATACGTGCAATGGACTGCCACGTGAGCGCCAGCGCAGGGGAGATACGCAAGAAGGAGTAGGAAATTACGCGCTCGTTCGCTCTCTTAATCCAGGTATTAAGAATTATTGTTAGATCTCTGGGGAGGCTTAACGAGGGCCGAGGGCTCACCAGGTGAGGACTGAGCGCGAGAACGCGGGGAGCAATTTTTAATTCGAATTTCAAAGTAGAACTTTTTCCGGCCCTTCGCTTAATTGGCTGCTCCTCCCGTCTATGCGATAGGATAGTCGAGTAAGAAGGCGGGATAAACGAATGAAAGATCGATGGTCGTAGGGGATGGGCAGAGTCAACAACAGTGGCTCGAGTCGTTTAAATACCTTTGAGTATCTGGGCGAAGAGATTGGCGTCGTTCTCGTCGTAGAAGGGAGGATAACCGCACAATAAAATGTAGGATATCACTCCTATGCTCCAGACGTCGACAGCCTTGCCGTAGGGCTTCTGGGCCAGGACCTCGGGAGCTGCCAATGAAACATCGTTGTCGCGTTTAGCGTTACGCCGAGTTATCAAAGGCCGCCGGCCGACTTTCGTTATCTCTGCTTCGGACGGGCGAGCGGGTGATTAGCGATGCTAATGGGAAATTGATTGTCGCCCGGCAGAATTTAACGACGGAGGTCGGGGCTCGCGGACGCGCGGCGAATTCGCGCTTCTTGTTTTCTTTTTTTTTTTTTTTCCCTGCACCTTAGAACCGAACAAAATAACGAATCGAACGAACTGCCGCTGGGCCGGGATAATTAGGCGGAGCCTATAAAAGCTTCGATCCAACTAATGACCCGCTGATGCTTTTCCATGCCCGGATTAACTTTCTTGCGATTCGCGCGACTCCAAATTTGTCGGGCACAATTTTATAGCTGCTGATTCGATCCGATAGATTTTATTGAATTATATTGCCATCGTCGCTCGTTTCCGACGATTCATTGTTAGCCTGGCTCAGGATATCGAATGTGATTCTTGATTTGGAAATAAGTCAAAGTCAGTCACGCGAGGGCATCAATTATAGTCGGTGCTTTTATAGTGAATTAGTCCTGATGAATTTTCTCGCTCTCTTGAGCAGATTTGGAAGTAAATTTTGTAAGCGTTAGATAGTTGCAACTGTAAGTGAAGATTAACGTTCGTGCATTAAAACGGAAATTTTCCAATCGTCGATTCATTAGAAAACTACATTTGCTTTGTATCATTATTTAGAGTTGAGGATCGCATTATTATGAAAGTTCATGGCTACTTGTCCCACTTGGATTTAAGGGAAAAACTTTGTTTAATTAATTTTATACATTTAAAATTTTTGCAATTTTGGTCTACGTCGCTACGGTGTTGTATTTAATTTTCATTTAAACGACTGCTCTCTACAATATACGCGTACCGTACATTTTAATACTATTTTTTCTTCTTCTTACTCATGCACAGTTAATGAAAAGACGACACGGATCTCAATTTGGCTAAAAAAAAATTCAGGATTATCCTTTTAATTATGTGCCCTCGGTAAAAAACAATTAAAGTTTGCGCGAGGGCCGAGAGTGCCGATGCCTCGATTATCTCGAGTGTGCGTCTCGAAGGGGAAAATTAAGGAACGGCAAGGGAGTACGCTAGAGTGTAAGCCTCTGGAGTCGTGAATCGAGCATCGGCAAATGAAAAAGTGCCGATCGGAGAATTACTCACAAGCGTAATATCGTTCAAGGAATTAAGCTTCGTTAGAATTGCATTTGACACCGGGCACATTCGCGTAACGTATTTTTAGCCAAGTGCAGCAGTGCGTGTTTGTTACGCCTGGATAAGATCAGCATTCTAAATATATATATATATATATATATATATACACTGGGAAAAAAGGCGTCGCTCCGGAATCTATGAGCGAGGCATTAAATATCCAGGAATAAAAATTTCCCGGCTATCAATCGACGAGGCATCGTTGGTCGCGGAGCCTTGGAAGCACTCGATCCCGGAGTCCCGGTGGTGCACGGCGTCGCCCGCTCGAGGATCCACCTGGGGCCCAGGCCTCGGCTGCTCCTAATCCCTGGGCTTCGGTTCGGCGTCGCTAAAGGACGGGCGCGCCCGGGGCAGGCAGACCGAGGCCTGTCGGAGCCGGCCAGCGGAGGCTAAGGGCAGGAGGAGGAGGAGGAGGCCGCGCGACCAAGAACTCGGCCGACTCTCACCGACGTATCCAGGAGTGCCGCAGGCTGTGGCCATGATGCCGGAGTCCTCCATCTTCGAGAGGCCGAAGTCGCTTATCATGATCTTGCTGTCCTCGTCCGGGCTGTAGTAGAGCAGGTTCTCCGGCTTCAGGTCCCTGTGGACGACGCCCTGCTCGTGCATGTAGTCCACTGCGTCAAGGACCTGCCGGATCAGGTCGGCCGCGTCCTTCTCCGTGTACGAGCCCTTCTCGACGATGCGGTCGAAGAGCTCGCCCCCCGTAACCCTGTGCATTATCGTACGAGGATTAAGGCCGGCAGTGGACATTGGAGGCGCTATTCGGATTCCCTATCGGGTGGGCTACCGGACACTTCAACGGGATTTCCCAACTGCTGATAATGAGCCGCCTCCTGAAGCCTCGTCGTGCCTTTCCGTTATCGGACAAAGCTGCGAGTGCTCCAGCTTAGCCAGACTTTATAAGTAAATTTGCACAATGCCATCGTTAAAACTTAACGTCCTGTCTGTTTACTCATTTTTTTTACTTTTTTTTTATTTACTCGTTGATTTTAATACAGCCGCTTTGTTTTTTATCGCGTACACTTTGGTAAAACAAGGGAAGCCCCTCGGCTTCGTGTGAATATCTTATCTCCAATGGAGGTAACCTCGATAACTTCTACCCTCGCCGAATTTGCCTACTCGAATTGCTGCCAATTCGAGTAACATTTGTGATCGTTCTAGTAAACCAATGCGCTTGTGATTTAGCGCACAACAAATCTTAACTCGCTGTACAATTATTATTTGTGTAATACTGTTTTTTTTTGTCTGTTTTTATTATACCATTCATCGAACATTGTTGCAGATTCTTTTACAATTAACTTTACCTTTATAAATTTACTTTTTTATTAAAAATCTCTTTTCTTATAAATTTCTGCAATTTAATTTAAATTAAAACAATTAGCAGCATCGGCATGAGTTAAAGAACACTCAAACAGTCAAATGTAACAATATTAGAAACATATTGAATTTCTCTGATCAATCAGTTGAATTTTATAAAAACGTTTGTGCAATACTTGTGTACTCTTTATGTTTCAGAAATAAAATTATACACGTCAACTGTATTATTGGTTGAAATTCGTACATTTGAAACGAAACTCTACATGTAATGCAGTTATGAATCAATATAAATTACATAAGAATATATTACATAGGTTAAGTAAATTTATGAAAGTTATTGTATAATTTTCAAAGAAAATAATTTTTTAATTAAGCAGATAGAATTAGAATTAGAAATGAAGCTCTGTCGTAAAATTGCTGAATATCTGCTTGAGTGTTCCCATGATAACAATGATATTTCAGTAAAGTATAAACAACGTAAAGACAAAAAATTCACATGCTATTAAATAAGTTATTTACAAACGAAAAATGGCCATTGGCTCGTGCTGAATTAATATCGGTGTTGGGCAGAGCTTTGAATTTCAAGTGTTGAATTATTGATGTGTTAAACGAAGACTGATTGAAATCTAAGTGCTTTGAGTCGTCATAAAATATTTAATACGGTTGCAATTTTAATTTTAAAAATACCAATGTATCGCAAGATACCGTAAAAAATCAACAGCATCGTTATTGTGATTAAATTTGGCTAATTAATTTTGTACACTATCGATTGCCGGCAATCAAATGACTTGTCAAATCGGTCTATACCAATATTGAAACACTAATTACTTTTAGTTATAATTAGTTACTTGGAGCTAAATCGGAAAATGGTATCCATTATTAGATATTCTCTTTGCAATATGACTGATACGATAATTCTTAAATGGATGCAAGAGTACTTCGCCACATGTGCATAACAAATGTAACGCAAGTATCGAGTCAAATAAGAATCTATATTAAAAATTAATGCAAAATAAGTTTAAATAAAATGCCAAAAAAAAGCCTTTTTTCTTTAAAATGTGGCAATGGAATTGCAAATTGATTTTGATGTTTTTTATCTGAATATTTTTAATTCTTTAATTATCATAATCGACATTTTGGATTAAAAGAAAATTTTTCAATAATGTAAATTTAATATCAATTCTACGAATTTTCTCATTGATTCTAGTTACTTATGATTTATAGATGTTTTTGTGCATTAGAAATTTTAATGTATTAAAATAATAAAAATTTAACTTTTCTGACGTACCAAAATAATCATAACAATTTCTATTTTTACAAATTTATTATTAAAACTTACAAAGACGTTGTCTTTTTAAACTTTTTTAACCGCCATATAATTAACTCTTCTAGGAATTACAGTTTATTAAATAATATCGATAATTTTACTTGACATTGACTTTTGAAATGCCAAAATTGATTTCGTACAGTATCTAATGCAAAGTAGAATGTTAATGCGATTTTTAAAATACGTTTGTATTGGAATATATAACTTTATTTTTTTTCTAACATAGCAATTATTATTATCCTTGATATATTAAAATAATTTTATTTTTAACCAATTAAATGTAAAAAACTTCTAAATAACCTACGTAATTGTTATTTTCATATAGCTACGAATAGTTTAAGACCTTGATAATATCTATCTCGTTACTTTTTATTTTGTACATGTACTTCTTATGATATATTTTAATGATACATTTTAGAGTTAATTTATGGCGTAAAATTGTGAAATATATTCTAACGCTTTTATAAATATAACTTTTTGCAATTAAAGATAAATATAAACATCGAATTCATTGAAATTGAGTTTAATTATTTTTAATAAATATTATTATTAATTAAATACAAAATTCCTTACAAGATGAGGGTATTTAAAAAAAATTTTTGTTTAAATCTATTTCAAAAAAAAAAATATTCATAAAAAATGTTGAAATAACATAATCGTTAAACAATTTCATTTACAATAATTCCGTAAAATTACATTGTATATGTATTTGGTAATATTTATTATTTTATCTCATTAACAATTTGAGTAGATCGTAAATTTTAGTTTCTTTATTAATATCTATAAATAAAATTATTGAAAAAAATAAAAAAAAATACCCATGAATATCAAGACCTTTGTACCTAGTTTACTAGATGCTTGAACATCATTCGTTACTTACTTTTTTGTATTGGAAATGTTCGAAAAGCGCTTCGCGAAAATTCTATCAAACAATTCGAGAGACAATATACTCACAATTCCATAACGAGGTAGACTTTATGTTTATCCTCAAAAGTTTCTAGTAGCTGTACAATATTTGGATGCGTTAACCTGAAAAAAAAAAATTATTTTAAAGGATCAGATTTTCTTGAAATTCGTATTCATAGCGAAATCTGTAAATATTTTTCATATTTTTGATTATCTTTGCGTATGTGTTAGTGTAAATAACGTGATTAATTTCAAGCTGATTTTTTTTTACAATTACAGTTATAGTGAGAAAAATTAGATTGACAGATGATGAAATTTTACAAGAAGAAATGTTACATTGCTGTAAGAGTGTCTTGTACGAATTGTCATTATTTGTAATAATTAAGAGAAATGAGTTTGAGGTTGGTGCAAATACCATAAAAAGAGCTGCAGGATAAGCTTACAAATTGAAAATTATAACCTATAGTCAAATGGCTCGAGCCTTTGGAGGAAGACAAAAATCTTTATATTTTTTATTAGATTTTATTTCACGGCTATTTCAATGATTCAAAGCGTAATTGTCTTAACACGCTCTACATTTTCTTACGGCCGTATTCATTACATTTTGCTATCCCTCCTTGATTCCGATACTTAAGGGAATAATTGCTACGATTCTATTTCGCAGTAAATCCAGAACTCATTTCCATCGGCAATTATGCCCATATTAATATTTAATGCAGGTTAATATTTTGTCTGGGGACGACTCGTGCTCAATCACTTTTGTCCCAATTTCACGATCCGCTGGGTTCGAGTGTCTCAGACGAAGCGCGCAGGCATAAAAAAGGCCTCGACCAATTTCATTTTTACGTCCGTTCGCTTTATTGTCATTTTATTGGCGCCCAAGACAATTGACTTTCGAGTAATTTTAGCTGCTTATAATGCGCGTTGGCTATGCATTAAAAGGTAGGCAGGGCAGAGGGAGGGTAAGCAAGTACGCATTGCAGAAGCTGGAGATCGATTGGTAGCCTTGAGGCATTAGCTATTAAGATTTGTGTTGAGAGAAGTTGTAAAATCAGTCCGTAGATCTTGGTTTCGTTGGGTGGAGAGAGAGGAGGGGGGGGGGAGAATTCGCCCTTCGTTGCTATTTTTGTAGGTATGTCATATTATTATCCTGTAAACTAATATTAAATTATGAGGTATAATATAAAGTACGTAGTCGTATCAAATATCAATGAAATGCTTAAGTGCATGAAAAATATTTTCTATGATTTTTTTTTTCTTTTTTTTCAATACAAGCAATTAAATTATTTTGAATGCGAGTTTTTCCTCAACTCTACAAAAAAAAAAAGTTATCCAACTATATTTACCGAAGTACTAGAAGTAGGATTGGTTTGAAAACTATTATGAAAGAACTTCCACCAGACGTATAATAAATAATATAAGTATTTACTTTTTATTAATAGAAATAAACCAAAAAATTAGCTATAGCATGGAATAATACACCGACGAAGAACTGAAGAAAGAAACAAAGTTTTAATGATAAGGCAATAAAAAACTTTCGATGTACAAGCTCAAATTAATAATAATCGTGTTTTTATTTTTACATCATATTTATCATGCCACGATGAAAAATTTCTTTTACTTATTGCTAAATTAAAATCCAACTCTTGATCATTATAAGTACCAAAAATTTGTATAAAATAACTTTAATTGCAATATGAGAAATGCGAAGTACGTGACTTATATTGTAATAAGAACTCGAAGAGACAACATTTATAATTATTTTTTAAGAAAAGTTCGAAACCTTTGGTGAAATACCAATTTTAGAAAGCAATTGAAAGCATAAAAATTCCGATTACTTTTTTTTTTTCATATTAATTAAACTTACACTAGTTGAGCTTTCTTTATGAATAAATGCCAAAATTCAGGGATGGCTTATTTATTATGAAATTAATTTATCGCTCGTATAATCCAATAAGTATAATGTAGCAGCGATTGAAAAATCTGTTTTTGTACGATATACACGGATCGTATTTAAGCGGACATATGGACTCTAGTGTAAATTGATTTATTCGCGTTCGGCATCAAGACCAGGATTAATCTGCAATCCGAAAGACGGGCGTAATTTTACTTGTCCTCGGAGGAAAACGGGAGATAAAGGATAATTCAGTGGCCAGCCGAGAGCCTTTATTTATATATTTATTGCACAAGCATCGGGTGCAACGGGCAAAGAAATTGCTTTCAGGCCGCATCAGTATCAAGCTCGATAAAGTACGTCGGAGCAATGAGAAATGCGCTCTCGCAAGTCGAATTCGAAGCACACGGGAAGTGGACGTAGGCAGCCGCGCGTCGAGGGTGGGGCGAGCATATAAGGCCGCGGGGGGGTGCAGGGTGGTGCAGGGCGGTGCAGGCTCGGGTAGGGAAGAGAGGATGAATGGAGGAGGGTGTCGGGGCGGGGGCTTGTAAACATAAGCCAGGCCTCGCCGAGGTTAGCCTCGAGGTCGCGGGGCACTTCATTGCCTAGGATATCGCGGAGCGGCGGCTTCGAGTCGGCACGAGATTCGGTAGCTCGCAGTCCACACCTCAGCCCCGTCGAATGCCGCAGGTCGATCCTCGCAGGTAGACGAGCCCTGAACTTGAAAGGCACCACTCGGCCCGAGGATGTGCACGCGATACCGGGGCGCCCCCCGCTGCTGCTGCTCCCCGCTCCTTAATCCGATGGACGATCGGCTCGACGAGCACGTGGGGGGGGGGGATAATACAAAGCCCGACTCCCGCCCGCACCCACGAGCCCTCGACGAGCCTCTTCGTCGCTTATCATCGCCAAGGATCGGAAATTACTTGATTTTAATATACGCGTGCCCTGCCTAAAAATTAGACTCCTCGCGCTCGCTCTCTAGAGTCCTGTAATTGAATTCGGAAAAATTCTTTAGAAGGCCGTCAGATTTCTAAGTGATCTCGATATCGTCGTTGTTCCCCTGGTATCGATTGCTATAAAATCTTTTAGGGCTCATCGGTAAAGCTCGAGGCGAAAGACATTCGTCGAGCATTGGTATAATCGATACCCCCTGCTCTGCTCTGCTCTGCTCTCTCTCTCTCTCTCTCTCTAGCTCTCTCACGGCCAACTCCTTCTCCAATAAGGAGGATATTACAGACTGTACGCGGTGACGTATGCGCTTGGACAGTTAGCCGTGGATTTCTAGGAAGGTGGTAGTGATATGGAAGCGGCGAATGAATAAGTTACGAGTGTGCACAACATTAGGCCTTTAGCTTCTCTCGCGCTATCCGTTTTCTAGCTGAAAAAATTTCCAAGTTATTATTTCATATGCGTTAAAATCAATTTACTTTACACTCCGCTCTAAGCTTCGCTTTGAAACTAAGCAGTTAAAATCCTACTGCGTAATTTAAAAATAGCCTCGAGTACGACCATATTACGCGGCTGAATTCACGTGTATTTGATTTCTTTTTTTCACCTTACATTTCCATTCTACTGCTCTCGAAGCATTAAGTATTGTCTCCTGGTACTTTTATCAATATTTGTCGCGCGGTCTTAGTTTCTTAATTTTAATCCAAAAATTAATCCAGGTAATTCGTCCTATCTATATAGTATTCAACAAAAAAAAACCTCATTTTTGAAAATATTTATTACGAAACCTCGCTAAAAGGCTAATAATGATTTTAGGATTAGTACGTATAGTAATGCTTCTATATTTCTCAGCACAATTTTTTTCCATATTCACATTTTTTGTCCAATAAGCATTTTTTTACCACTCTATCATTAACACCATCTATTTAATTTATTTGATTGAATATATTAGCTACAATGGTTTAATAGAGTGTCCTTAATCACGACGCGAATACAAGAATAAACTGCGTATTATACATGCTTTTTTTATTTCTTATAAGGTGAGATACAAACTTACTCTCCAATTTTATTTCTAATATTATGTAATACACTTATTCTGGCGAATAAAATATTTATTGGAAATAACTGGAAAATCAGCTTTTTCCGTAATTGAATTTCTTTTAGTTTATGAGATTTCATAAAATTTTACAAAATGATGAAAAGCAGAATCATAATCCGCGATCAATATTGAATAAATAATCCTTCGTTTCATAAAATATATCGTTATAAAGCTTTTTTAATAGTTATATGTTTGCAAATTCTTTTATTGTAACGTGAAAATGAAGTAATACTTATTAGTTTTAGCGAGACAATTTTTAATTAGCGACCACTTTGGAATGTGCCTCACCGCAGCTGCTCATAAATCGAAGCGTCATATTATTATCACACATAGATTGGATATTATTCTGAACTTTAAAATAACTACAATGAAGAGAGAAAGAATCGAGAAAATTATTGTCCAATGTTTTAAAATAGATTAAACGCCCATTTGTAATTCAGCGTATTCGCATCTGCATTACATGGCGTTCTTGTACAGGCGAGCGTAAAATTTTTATTTTCGTGAGATTTCTACATATCGCTTAACAATTTCTTAATCTCCGGGTCGGCTTTACGAAATCATTGTGAAAATGAAATGACATAACGTAATTGTGGAAGGAGGAGAGCGGAATTTAATCTCAAACCGATGAGGGTGCCGACGGCATATTATTTTATTTATTTTTTTTTTTTTTTCACGATCCGTAGTGGATTCACAATCGTTAATTCGCATTAGCACGAGGATTTATCGAGGGCAATGCCAAAAGATTTGATATTCCACAACGATAGTCGAGATGCGTTGCAAATTTCTTTGCAATTTGCCCGTCTTTCTAAAAGCGATTATGAATTACGCAAAATCACAGCGGCCGTAACTAAGAGCGATGACAAATAATGAGAATGGATTGGTATACGGCTGTGCTCGTGCTCTTGCCTGGGCCACGAAAAGCAGCGGCTCACTTACGTTAAGGATTATAGAACTCGCACTATCGGGGATATTTTTAAAGCCTAGAGCGCTGTTTTTTCAAGCTTAGCATCTTGCTAACCAAAGTCAAAGGAAACATACCCGCCCACTCTGTTTGTTGGCTTTCTAGACAGTCTGGTAGTCGGTTGGTAACATTTTCTACGAATGCTGACCTCAAAGACTGCAGTAAGGTTGTTTGATCAACGTTGCTTATTGAGGCGACCGAATGTATTTTACCCCGGCTTCAGTCTATTACAATTACTTAATGCGCGCAACATCGGCTCGTACTTATGCCTGCTTATAAACGAATAATACTCCGTGCACCTGCTATTATTGTGCGCGATCTTTCACGCGGCTTCAAAATAACAAAGCCCCTGAGTAATTTGGAGGCTTAAGTTCGAAATCGACGCACTTGCACGCTTAAATGCCAATTACCATGGATTTACGTTCGCGTTCTTCGCTAAATTGGCGCTTGGAGGCTCGTCTCCCAGCTACATTATTATAACAGGTGCAAATAATCTCGATTATTGCTCTCGAAATTCTTGGCAGGTCCGTGCACTCGTGGGCCGTCAATTAAGAACTGCCAGTTTCGTATATTGATTAATAAATTTTCTACCACTTTTCATCCGTTTCTGATATGCTCATTTAACGATGCTGCACATAATGGAGGTAGACATTTTTAATTTTTCCCGTACGCTCGAGCGAATCGTGATTCATTTCTACAGTTAGCGCATTTAGATATCTGAAATAAAGCTTTTTTTCTTCTTTTTTTTTTGCTTCAATTATGCGCGTTGACATTGTATTCTCTACTACAATGTTAGGTATTTAAAAAAAAAAATTTTTTTTAATTTATTTTCAAACTCTTTAAAGAAAAGCTTCATTTTAAAAAAAGGGTCTATACAATTTAATAATTAAATTCACGGTGCTTCTACATTATTGCGAATTCAACTTATTCGTTAACCCATAAGTACTTTATAAATATTACTGTATTACTTTTATCGTTAGCTCTTACTAATAATCTATTAAGTAGTACTCCAATGTAAAAACTACAATGCATTCTACTCTAAAAAAAAAAAAAAAAAAATGTTTCAAAATTGATAAGTCCTATTCGTTGCTAATGGTAAGCAGTTTTAATTGAATTTAATGTCTTTTTCTTAATATTAATCATACATGTTAATTTATTAAAACGCCAACGATTAATTTTTACAAAGCATTTTAAAGAAGGTACTTAAGTACCCGATTGAAGTAATAACTATACATTTTAAAATTGAATGTCAAGGCATTTTAAATATTAATGAATCGATTTAAAAATACATTAACTCCTAATCATCATAATTTACATTGCATGATAGTTTAATAGATTTCATAATTGCAATTAATTGGCAGTAAGAGTTACTTTACATTAAAGCAAAAACATTCCAATAAATCGATTTAACCAATGTGACTGACTTTTTTTTATTTATTCAAATTAATGTATTATTTGTGATAATATTTACGCGATCATTTTAATCGTAACTTTTTATTGAAACGAAGCATGAAAAGACACGCCATTAAAATAATTTTAGATCTCATTCAATCGATTGTTACACGTGCAATTATAAAAAAATTCCATGTTTCGGTTATGGCGATTGCGACATCGTTATTCATTCATGTCTATTTGGTCAGGCTCCACTATTTTAATTCTCAACAAATGGGTAAACCCATTTATCAAGTTTTCTAAACTTCAATGTCGCGATAACCATCCACTGATTTTAGAATTAATTTTCTTTTTGCAGTAAATTAAAACATAAATAACGAATCGTGCCTATGGCGGTGAATTTACAAATATAATTATACAAATGAATTTCTAAATGTAATTTTTAGTCTTTACGACTCGATTATGTGGGAAACCATCGAGTACGAGAACAGGCATATGAATAAAGAACGAAAACATATTGCAATAAAAGGAAACCTAATACGTCCACGTATGTGCAGCTTTTACTTAGTGGTTCATCAACCGAGTATTTGCATATTTATCGTTGCGTACTTAGTCGAAGGAAATTTAGCTGTTTTTTAAACGGGAATAATTAGCTACATTCGACATAATAGCGTAAATAACATTATTCGTTAACATGGGGAAGCAAAGTTATTATTTACCTAATAAACATCTGATAAATTTTATTTGAAATTTTATAGATTCACGGTATACTTAGTTCTTCTTTAAGGTTATTCTGAACATGATTTTCACTCAATTTCCCATTAAAAGTAAATGATAGCTTCATCATGTAAGAATTTAAGATGACTTTAAATTATCGATTTCATTATAAATAAGATATTTCAAATAACCTGTAATTCCTCGCATACTATAAACTATCTCGATTTGCAAAACTACGGCAAATTCGAATGCTTATGGGGTATAAGCGAATGTCTAAGAAATTATTAAAAGAGCTTATTTTCGAGTAATTTTTATAATAAAAATTATTTTTTTTTTTGACTATATGAATTTCTAAACACGCTTACATCTTATTAATTTTCAAACAAGAATTATAAAAGAAGCATTTTTTTTACCAATATCCAATTGTCTAGAATTATACAAGGTTTATATTTGTAAATAAGTAATAGATTTATTCAAAAAATGTAGGTTATAAAATGCTGAAAAGTTTAAATTACGTTCTAATTATGTTATACTGATTCCAATTTCTTCATTGTAAATTGTCTAGTACCTATCAATAGCTTAATTAACATGTAGCAGACTAGACTACGATCTCATTGAATACGAAAGAAATTTTATTTTTTTAATTTAAATTTTAAATGTAGTCTTTAATATATCTCCTCTCTCTCTCTCTCTTTCTCTCGCACTAAATATATATATATATATATATGGGAAGAGAAGCGCATTACAATGAATAAAAATTACCTACGCTTGGAAACTTGTATGCGCTTAGAATTACAATTAATTTATTATTATTATTATAATTTTATTAATGCAAATATAAATTATTATGAATATGAAATATTTGTATGATTTGAAGTATTTGTTATCGTGCAACACTCCATAATTTGACAGTGTATCTCTAACAATTGTGTTTCCAATTCAGAATACATCTTGTTGCATCAATGATTTAATTATTGTATCAGCTATTCAAAGCATGATTCTGCATAGTGTAATGTCTATAGCATAATTTGATTAATTTAAAACCATTAAATTTGCCCGAATGAAAAAAGCTTTCTACATTAAAATTAATGACTTTCACAGTGTTAATAATATATGTTTTACCTTTTAATCTACATACAAATCTATAATTATATGCATTTTATTACGGAATTAAATCATTGTTTCAATTTACTCATTCATATACAGTCATAGTTAGAATTCTTTTACTGATGGAGCTAATTGATATTATTCCAACGGAATTTGTGTTTTTTAATAATTCATATATCTATTATTATTTTTTTTTTAATTTCTTTACGAATGTGCATGCGTGAGTACGAAGTTATTTATTTAGCTTTGAAAATGTGTAAAATAAATACGGCAGTTCATAATGTATAGTAATGATGATCGACTTCTTTTATAATACTAAATGTGTACAATTTATGTACGAAAATTATTTTTCTACGTAAATCAATTTATAGCATTTGATAGCAAAGATTACCTTTAATCTGTCTTCTTAAGCTTCTTCATCATACATCTAATGTTGCTCAATATAAATATATTATGAAACTATGTTACTGCGTATGTGTTATTTTGAAGTGTTTTGAATTAAAGAAAAACTTAAATGGAAAAAATCCTTTTTTAAATTTTAATCGATTTTAACGGTAATTATGTAGTAACATTGCAAGTAATTTTTTTGGCGACCTTTTTAAAAGTTTTCATGTTGCACAAATCATAAAACAATGGCCATCGTAATTTATTTACTTAAATATGAATAACAATGAAAAGTATTCGTGATATTTCAGAGAATATATAAAGAAATGCCATTTGATAATTACTTTAAATTTTAGTACGTAAAATGAAAAAAAAAAAAATCAGAAATTTATTAAACCTTATTTTCCGCTAGAACAATAAAATCATTCAACAACATAATAATGCTTATATGGCAATATATGAAAAATAAGCTTACAGTGTGATCGTTAAAAATGTTACGAGAAATTGAGAAGATTTTTTACTTTTGGAGATGCAATTAAAGATACACAAACATTTTATGTTGGAAGTATTGCAAGTATTACGTTTATCCTATCCTAATAACGTAGATCGATCGTGATGCTAATGTATTCTGGTGGCTTTAAGAGATCACCGAGATTACAAGTATAAATCTCCTCTTCTAGAAGAGAATGATTTTCCTCAAGCGTGCTTTGGTTTGCATTTGAACTGTGTATTTTTAGCGAGAAAGAGTTTGGTGTGCAATTACTTAAAGAGATAAAGCAATGTTTGTAATGTTACTTAATTAATTAAGGATTCAAACAGCATTTGAATAATTTGTACGAAAAAAAAATCTATGTAAACAATCAAACAAATGAAACACCTTACTTGACTGAATATGGATTCTTGACTGCTGAAAATTGTTTAGCTATTCTTTATTTGAATACTCCAATTAATTATAAAGGTGACTTTTTAATATCATATTTATTATTGAAAACCCGGAGGATATAGTTCGGCTAAATCGCTTTTTCTTTAATTGTATTATTTTTCCACAAATAACTGCCATTATCCGTTAAAAGAAAATCTCATATTTCATGTATTAAAATATTAGATTCTAGAGAATATCTTGAGATGTCGATCAGACCAAATATAATTCTAACGGTACCTGCAAAATTGATGTAGGACTATTAAGTTTATAATCTATATTTGCATTATAATAGCTATAAGCGCATATGCGTTTCAGAATAATTAATTGTCTCTTGAGAAAATAAATCCTACAAATATTTTCTTTAGAATGGTCTGTTCTTTTTCAACTCTGCGACTTGTGGTTTATTAATTTACAAATAAAAAGTTCCTACCCATAAAACTTCTAAGCTTACTCTTGTACACGTGGTTCAGTTATATTTAAATGCAATATTTAGCGGAAGTTATTGCAAAGTTATTGTTTTTCTGTAAAAAGTACGACAATAAGTAGCAAATAATAAAAAACGAATATATATGTATATATGATAATTATCAAAGAAACGTTTATGCATAGTTAATGTTCAATATTTTAAACACATAAAATGTCTAATATATGCAAAAGCAGTTTTCAAGTAATTAAAAATTTATAACTAATTCTTTATAAAACAATATTAATTAATTATATTTTAGACGAACTACTTCGAATTTAATTTTAATTCTACATATACCATTAATAAGTTATTCACCTCCTTTGATAAAGACGCAATGTAAAATTATAATAAATTTTAAATTTAGAGTGCCTTTATGCATATTTTCTCGATTCAAAGTTCTCTTGATTTAAAATAAAATTTCAATTAAGATGCCAATTAAAATTGGCAATTAATTATTTATTCTTAAAAAATTTAAATTCTGAAATTTGAATAACTTGCATAAGAACAATATTCTATTCGAAAAATTTTAAATTAATGTGCTTGTAGTAATGTAAATATTAATATTTTCAAGACATAGTACTAGAAGTTAACATCTTACATTAATTTATTTAACAACTAATTGTGTATAACTAGTTAATAAATTATGCGAATAAGTTAATTTATTTAATCGCGTGAACTTTTAAGACATCTTTTAATTGCAAAATTAAATAACGGTATGAATTAAAAATATTTTCCACATGATTCGTCTTAATAAAGTTTTAAAAAACGAAGTTCATTAATCTATCAGTTAAGTAAATTACATTTTTCGCTTTACCTACAGAATCTTAGTAATTGCATCAGATAATTATTCATTATTTTTAAAGAATATGATAAATTTGTAGACCTTAATTATTTTTGTTAGAATGAAATTAATTTTAAGCTTTGGCTGCGAATTAAAAGTTATTGTTAAAAATTTGATACAAAGTAATTAGAATGATAAGATTTTTTGTTTTTTTTTAAAAAAAATACAATTTAAGGTATGTAATAGCTCCGAAAAATGGTTGAAAAACGGGCGGATTCGGTGGCGCCTCACTCTCAACGACATTTTGCTCGTCTATTTTCAGTAGGATGAATAAAAATTATTAGTAGCAACTCTTTTGCGACATCGGTAAGCTGGCATATTATTTGTTTACAAGTTATCGAATACTCGTTATTTAGTAAGCTTAGCCATGAATACCCGGTTCCAAGATCGCTGATGCTTCTAAAGTACTGATTTACAGTATTCTATTGCAATGAGAGCCTACAGAGGGCAGAACTACGCGTAAGAATTTGTGTTTCGCGAAAGTAATCCATTTATCCGTCATCGATAAAAAAAATATTGTAGGCGTAACTAGATAATCCAATTGTTTGCAATTGCTTTATTAAAGGACAGTAAATGGAATTAAAACCGTCACTGTACAGAATCAAAAGTTATAAAATTATGTCTGACGTTGCCGCGCATGAACTTAGCCGCTGGAAATTTATTCGTCTCAGCCCAGTAATTTTACGATTCGTAACGTATTCCTCGTGAACTTAAAAAAACTGGGTCTTTCACAAAACACGTAAAGTCCCGGCACTAAATATTCAGTTTACCTTCGTAATAAAATTCATTCCGCTGAATTTCATAATATACATAGTGAATGCTTGTCTCTTCGTATCGCTTTTTATGTAATTCTTATTAAACGAAAATTTAATTTCTATGTAAATGCCTATTGCGACACAAAACGGCTTGAAAAATTTGATATTAATAAATCTGCATTTACATGGACACTATTAGCATTGGATGTTCAACAATTTAAACGGGCACTTCGGGCTTAATGCCATAAAGATGACGGCGAAGGATGATGAATAGGTCTTTAATTGAATTGAAAGTTTTATTCGAACTATTATTTTCGCATTGTGTACAATTAAAATGAAATGATTTGAGCATGACTTTAAATGGCGGTATGTGCAGACTTGTTTAATAGTGAATCGAACTTTTTTTTACGGCCATTCTTCATGCAAAATTCACTCGTTTTTTTTTTCTTTTACATAACGTCTTATCGTCTCTTGTTACCTATGAAATATTTTACCTATGGTATTATTGCAATTAAATTTTATATTCATGTTTAACACGGAAGTTTAGTTTTGGGCCAAGAATTTAGTAATTGTAGCATCCCTAAAATTTATCTCTTTCGTAAAATGTTGGCAAATAGTTTCCGTAGACCTTTCAAAAATGTCGATTGAATTTATATTTCTTTTTTAGCCAAAAGAAAATCAACAGCTTCGAATTTTAAAATATTTTATTGCAATTTATATGCAAATGTACGATTAATGTATTGTGCAATTTTTCAGATACACAGTATCCGCTTGTGAGTCTCGTTATTATAATTCTTACAAATGGCTCACGCGGATTGCATTATTAACATAATGCATTCGAGACACATCGGATCTTCTACGAAAATGAATAAGATTGCGCAGAGGAGAATTAAACCCGAACCTTCCGCTTTCGCAATGTTTTCCTTATCAATCAAGCTATCAATATCTAACTGATCTAATCGTTCTCGTGTTATAGTCATAACACGAAATTGATCGCAGGGAAAAAATCAATTCCATTTATTATAAAATTTCGATGCATATTGTTATAACGTTTTTTCGTTTAAAATAAAGCTTCCGATTGCGTATGCAAATTAATGATATAAGTTTAAATAAGAAATTTGACTAAAAAAACGAATGGATAATTTTTTTGCGATACGATACTCGTTTTCGAACGGTTTCATTTCATATATTCACAATAAATTCAACTCATAAATAAATGCCTATTGCTCAGTGTTTATGTCACGGTATTATAATATAATATATAAAATAAGATATCCATTAAAAACTTATATTTCGTTGATGAAATTATAATTGAATAAAAGTAAATATTACCCAGATATTTATACATTTATATAATTAACCATATTGAAGAGTTTTATTGAGGAAACGATGTAAATAAATTTTAGAATGCTTTACGATTTACAAAAAAAAAAGTTTTATTATTTTCAGAACTCGATTGCATCTTTTCAATACAATGTTGCACTCAAGTTTTCATAAAAAACTATAAATTCTTTATATGACCTTGTTTTGAACATTGCACAAAAGTTACGTAAAATCCAGTGGAAACCGTATATAGAAGGAAAAAAATATTTTTAATTCCATTAAAATGATTTAAAACCAAATACGATTTTTCCACTCATGAAATGTAAGAGTGCATTTAGTTTCATTTTTGAATATATTATAACATTAAAAGCAACGGATCACGCAAGTCTCGAACTATCTTTAGCTTGTGTTACACATCTGTCTTCGATAATGTTGGTATATATCAATAAGCACCAGTGCGCACGTTTTAGGTATCCTATTATTTCGATCTTATCGATGCTTTAATTGCGCCATTTTGAGGAATTTTAGAATTTTTAGAAAAATTTGTACCCGACCTAATAAAATTAATGATAAGGAATGTAGTATTGAGTCGCTAAATTGAAAATATAAAATATGAAAAATAGCCAAGCGATGAATTAAATTTGTATCTTTAACCTTACTTCGAAATCAATATTGCTAATAAACAGGCTAATAATCTTGGGAAACATCCTATTACATCGACTTTTCTTCGAGTTTGCTACTGATTCTTTAGATTTTCCTCGATAAGATAATATTAATAATAAATTTTCCAACAGCATTGCCAAACAGATGATACTATTTGAGCTGCAACTTTACTGGAATAAAAAAGAAAAAAAAAAAAATTGCCGTCCATTGTATTTTATAATCAATAATTTTCAAGGTCGAAGTCTAGCTTACAACAATTACAACAAGTGCAAATCGATATTTTTCCTTCAGATTTATCTATGCATACGTGATTAGGGAAAAGTCGTGTGCAATATTTATCATAAGAGTCGTGCACGGAGAGAACATTTACAGAGCTACCAACAATAATTATAGCCCCTGGTCGGTGGCAGAATTTCTCCGGCGTAGATTTTTCGAAATCGGACCCAAATTCTTTTTTCGCTTATTTCAAAAAGCCAGTGGTTGAATTCTTTAGCCGCATGTCGTTCCGAGCCGCGTTTCAGGGCCATGAAAGCGAGCAAGAAATTAGAGATCCCATTGCTGCGAAGAGTTAAAATGACAAAGGCTCCCGGTGTCGGCTGCCATTTAATTTCGTCAGCTAATATCTCGTGCCAATGGTTGTCGCACCCGGTGCTGGCCCGGAAGGCCGGCGCGGGGCGGTCGGGTTGGGGGTGCCGTTGCTGCGCCTTTAGCGTCCAGGGTATTAAAGCGACGGCATCGCGAAATCGCCCGCGTAACGAGTCTTCGGGGGTTTGGCAGGAGGCTCCGCGACCCTCGGAGACTCGCGGCCAAAGCGCCAGACGCCTCGCATGGGGTATATTCCTTTGGGTGGGTGGCGGCGGTGGCGGCGGCGGCGGTGCTCGTGGGTGTCCGATGAAATGCGGCGACCGGCTCCTGTGTAAGGTATCGATTTTATTCTGGCCGGCTCTCAATGCTCCGCGATTCTCGATTCGATTGAAACGATCGCGAGGCTGATGCTCGCCGTTCTCAGGTCGTCGCTCATTCCTCGAGTGGCCTGCGACTCCTCGGCTGCAGTTTGCCTTGTCTTGCCTACGAGAAATCGCTGGTCCACATACGGGATAGCCGGTGTTCTTTCAATTCCACGCCGCCACGTTAACCCATTCGATAGGGCCGTCCTTGAGTTAATGCTTGAGTCCTCTATTATTTTGCCTTCCTTTTTTTTTTTTACATCGGCCCGATTTATCGGCTACCGGTAGCTCGGCATTACGAGGTATTTCCAATTATTTGAAATTGAGAACAATTTTTCGCGTCTTTGATTTTATTCTTCTAAGCCCGAAAAATTCATTACCTGTAAACTATTGTATTGATTGTAAAGTAAATAATGGCATGCATTTCTAATAATTGCACTCGAAATTTTCATACTCAATTGTGGCCACTTAATGATACAGTGAATAGTTTTTAATTTATGATTTTAAAATAAAGTTATCATCTATAATTACGTATTAGCAATTGAAATTTATGTAACTGTTTGTTAAAAGGTGAGGAAATATACAAGTGGTCTCGACTAAAATTACCGACCGCATATTTTCCAAAGCCACAGAAAAGACCCTGACAGGTAAAAATTGTGCTTACTTTCAATGTGTTATTGTGCACTCAATTGGAAGATTAAGGTATTTCTTATATTATTTTATTATAGCTACCCAATGACTTAATCCGCAGTGCAAAGTATTTTTTTGTTATTCATAAAAGCTTTTAAATGCAATACAATAACAATTCATTCGATACTACTACGACTTTCATGGTAACGTAAAAAACCCCTGGTATTTATTATTACTATACGGTCTTACAATTTTTTTAATTGATGAACCTTTATATTTTTTTACTCATAAGCAAAGATCACATTAATAAGTAAGCGATAAAATTTATATTCTTTACAAGGTCGGACTTTATCTCAAACGGAAGTGATGAAATGATTCATTAGCGCAAAAACGAAAGGGAAAAATGGTCTGCGTCAACCTTCGGCTGTTTTCACGATTGATCTTGAATAAAATAATTTAACGATTGTGGAGATTAAGCTTAATTTATAAAACACGATTCACGTAAAAGGTACAAAAAAAACGTAATATATATATACGTAAGAAATGCATAATTCGCAATGTTGTAAAAATCTTATTTAGGGATGGCAGTCAATCGTTATATTGGCAATTGACTAATGAATCATAAAATAAATAAAATTGGCCGTATTTTCCAAGACTTGAAAATGTTTTATTTACACGAAGTACACTACACCTATCAGAGGCACTAAGAACGAGAAATAATTCAATCGCGGTGCTGAAATCCTCTACACTGAATCGATGAATGTTTAAAATACAAGCCTATTGAATAATATAAGTGATGCAAGACTCCCGTATAACGAGTCACCAATGGTGATGCATTCATAAGTAATGGACAAAATAAAAGTCCTTGCAAAAAAAAGCAACAACAACAACAACAACAACAACAATATAAGCCGCTAAAAACTCAAATTAATTTCCTTATAAGGAAAATTGCTGCATTTAAGATAATTGGAAAAGCCAGTCCGAGCCTCCGACCTCGAGGCAAAAGGCGACACCCCCCGCCCCCCGCCGCGCCCGCATGCCCGCATGCCCGCGGCCAATCGAAATGCACGCAAGACGCCAATTATTGGCCACTCGAACCAGTTTTGCGCTTTCCTTCCTACCAGAAGTCTCCCTCTCCCTTTTTCGATCGGAAAGACATACGCGCAGTTAGCGCGACGGCAAGAAGAAAGCATTAAGTGAAAGTCGCGTGTCGACGGCAGCGTCGCGCGATGTCGGTGAAAGGAAGGGCCTTCGCGACCCGGGAACAAAGCCGCATGAGAAGCATTAAAGCCAAGAGTCCACCCGAGGACTCCGTGTTTGCGGATCCTTTTGTTTCCTCCAGCGGTGGCGATGGCGGCGGCGGAGGGGGGGGGCACGCGTTAAAATCGACAATGCCATTGCCGACGACGCGGAGGACCTCCCACTCGAGGGTACCATTACCGGGAGCTCCTCGGAGCTTAGCTAATAAAGACTCGAGCCCATTGAGGCCCATTGAGCTTCGGCGAGTTCTAATCCCGAGCAGTCGGAACTGAGACAACGGCGTTCCCGAGCTCCGATCCGAATAAATTAAGTAGCGGCTATTGTTGAAAAATTGGCTCCGTTCTCTGACCAGAGGCTTCGGCGGGCTCCTGTCCGCGCAACTTTATTAAGCTTTTAGTTTTCAAATGGCTTTTGCGCCCCTTAAGCCTAACACGCGTCGCTCGAAGTACGATTCGTTGTACTTTCGTATCGTCGTTCGGTTTAGCGACAAATCAAGATTTTGTAGAGCTTCCGGGCATAAGGAAACTTATTTTTGAATTATACCGAAGCTTACGTTGCTCTTATGCTTTCGAACCGTCGCTAGTAAGGTCGCGAAAAACAGATTATATCTACTCGGTTTATTATTAGATATGATTTCTATGCTTTGAATAATAAATTCATTAAATAGATGTTATCTAACTATGCATTATGATAACTATCCTTTTACGTTAAATATTAAATGCTTTTTAAGGATAAGCTTTATCCTTAAACCTTAGGCAATAATGCACTTGAAAATTTCATAACGAAATTTCCTAATTTCTACAACTTTACTTCGTTTTTTGTAAGTATATGGACATAATACGGTAAATCACTCTCTTATTTTCTCTTCCTTCTCTCAATCCTTCTTCCTCTGTACCTTCTTCAACAGCTACTAAATAATACATTAACAGTAATATAGGTCAATATCTACATAGTCGTTAAACAATATATACACAAACGATGTTAAAAATAAAACTGCGTTGAAAAAACTTGTTTATTTTCATCATTACATGTAGAAAAAAAAATGAATAATGCCAATAAAACATCATTTATTTTATTGTAAATCCGATCTTAAGTAACAATTTTTTACGAATTTCAAATAAAATAAAATTTAATGTTATAGTATCCTCGTAGAGATAAAAATAGATTAAAAACTACGTAATACAATTGGATAAATATATAAATAAAATATCGTCATGATCAAATTCAACATTTGCAATCGATTTGAAAATTATTATTAAAATTTTTTCCCTCGCTTACTTTTAATAATTCTGTACCACTAAGGAACGAGTAAATAAGAATTTTAATGTTACGCTATTCTGTATAATTGCCTCTATATAATTTATGATTTGTATAAATTATATTAGAATCAAATCGTCTTTTGATTTTTCATATTTTTCATATTTTTTTTGTTCACATTTAAAGTTAAGATACTATATTAATATGATGCACGAGATGATTTTGTTGTAATTTAGATTGGTTTGTGTATTGACCGTTAATGTGCATCGATTGTGCAATGATCACTTTGAAACATTTTTTAATTTAATGTTTTTATAACTCTATCTATTTTAAGACCATGTAAAACAGGTTCACGATATCGAGGTATTGACTAAATTTGAATTAGTATTGGAAGCGAGTTTAAGGAATTTTTTTGCTATCAATTTCAAACGATAACAATGGATTAAATTGCAACCGTCAATTCTCAATTTAACAGTATTACATTATTAAAGATATGTGTGATTTTGTATTTTGGTATTTTAATTTAATAAAATTGTACTTTCAAATACAATTTTCATAAGTAGAAATCGAATATAATTATTTTTGGTTGTAAAAATAAAACATTTAGCATTTAGAATTAGTAAAATTCGTGTAATTACATAAAACTGTAATAATGAATAAAAAATTCAAAGCAAAAGTATTAAAATTTTGTATAAATTAAAAATCACGTATGAGTTTTGTTTTAAATTAAAATGTCTAAAATGATTTAAAAAAGAAAACTGTCGATAAAAGCTGTTATATAAAAACAAACTTTTACAACATATCGCATTCTTTTTCAGTTATAGTAAAGTAATTATAAATTGATATATATTTATTATTAGTAATTTTCATTTTCAAGACATTTTTTCAAGTTTATCACATTGCGCATAATTTAAATAATTAATTAAGAATTGTAAATATGAACCAAATAAAAACATTTTGTCGTCCTTTTACAAGCATAATTATGATTTACATTTTAGTTTGAATATTCGCTTCTTTTTAATGCGATTGTGAACATTTTTTTTAATAGATACTGACTCAACAAATTCTTTTTCTCCTAAAGTTGATTCATAAGCTCATAAAGTATACGATCTATATTAATAAACACATAAAACATTTACATTATAGATAAGTGTTCCCCTTTGTACTTTCAACTAATATAGGCATTAAATACATTTTCTCACCTCACTGATATGATCCATCCATCAAACGCTTCATAAAGTTATTTTCATCTCGAAATTTTACTTTGTCTAAGGCGTATCTTTTTTTTCTATTTGAAATATATATATATATATAGAAAATTATCATATATAAACTGCTATTTGTACTACATGCATTTGTAATTACAATTTATACATGACTCTAGAGCAACGCATACCCAAATATATCGTGAAATTTCAAGTGCACTCGACAAAACTTTACTAATCCCCATAGAATGTACAGCTGGCGTTTGAGTAAAATTTCAAATAATTCAAATCGAGCATCTATGAGAATTTAGGGAAAAAATGAGTAAATTTAGATTAGTAAAATCTTTTAATTTTCTATTTATAGAAAAACATTTAAAGAATTTTATCTGAGGTTAATTAAATTAAACGTTGACATGTGTTAATTTAATGACATTTTATCCTTTTTAAAATTTTAATTGTAAATCATGCAACGAGAATGCCATTTTATTACATTTTTATAATCTAAAAGTTTATAAAGCTGCTTATTATGGCAAGAAAATTTAATAATGAAAAATTAAAAGTTTTGAAATTAAATGTAATATTCGTTAATGATATAATAAAATTTGTGTCATAATAAGTTATGAACAGAATTATTTCCTGATAAACATTTTTATTAAGCATACTAATATTATAATTATTTTTTTGGTATTGATAGTTCATTACCTCTTAGGCATTAAGAAAAGAAAAATCCACAATTCCATTATGTAATGTTAATAATTATTCATGGACAGTGTACATTATAAAATACATCAACAAAAACAATCTCCTTAATTAATTATTATACTAGACTAATCAATCATTTCTCATGAATAAAAATATTCAATGAATTTTAATGTACCGTTTGTTTGCAATCATGATTTACGTTAGATGTAAACATTGCTGAAAAAGTGACGCCGTATAAAATACAAAAACTTCAATCCTGTAATCCATGGCCGTGGTTTCGTTATGTGCTCAATTGAAATAAATTCATATTCCAATTTTGGGATGATCTTTTTTCTATCAGAATAATCGGCAAAAAAATGTTAAGAAACGTCACAAGGAAATTACTCGCAAGAATGTATTGAGACAGTATTCGACAATAATTTAAAAAAAAAAAAAAAAAAAAAAAAAAAACAAACAGAAAAACACTTGCGCCTTTAGAAAAGGAAGCACATGGCTTGTGCCATTTTCACGATTAATGAGAAGAAATAGATGAAAATGAATTGTCGTAGAAGATTGTGATTTTTTTCCCTCGTGATATTAATTAGTTTGTAATTACGTGCAGCTCCATCACAAAGGCATACCGATGAAATTTCAAAAAAAAATCGTAGAATCATGGTATAAAATCCATCTGTCATGTTTAATAAATTCTTTGACAATCTAGTTAATCAATCGTTTAATCGAATGATATACTCAATTAACCATCGCTGATTAAAATCGGAATCATAATTCTTTGCGGAGTGATGCGCGATGTCAACTGATCTGTTGTCGTTGCATTTCACATTGAACGAAAAATCACTTTGACTATCAATGGTATTAAGGTAGTGATCGGATATGCGAGATCTCATATATGGTAAAAATTGTTTCTAATTATTTCTTTGTAATTATAAATCGTAATTTAATATTTATAATCACAGTAGAGGATTTGTACTTCTAATGGACGATTTCCAGTATTATTTTGTTATCGCTGCTTAGACAAATGAATAATATACTCGTTGTAAGGAGTACAAAACAAAAATGACAGACTTTTATTATTCCGATCGAATCTTACAACTAGTAAAGTTAAACAACATTTTTTAACGGTTATTATTAAGTTAACTTTCACCCGAAATTCCATAAGTTATTATGTATTAAAGTAATGTCTTATGGAATAATATAATAATATGAATTTCTGTTGGTAATCCCACTGAAAAACTTCTTCGCGCATACGTGATTCGTAACTTTCACCTCTTTTGTAACTCACGGTATACCAAATAGTACAATTTTAATCATTATGATTTTTCAAGATCTTAAGAACACACACGAGCAACATAGTTATCAGTCAAGCTTTTTAATTACTTGAGAAATCATTAGTTATTTCAGAAAGAAAATTAAAAATTCATACTTATTCATAATATTATCACCTTTTTAATTTGAACTGTTTATAAAGTACTTGCTAGGTGAAAATTTTGTAAAATATTTCGAGGTTCGGTTTTTTCAGGTTACCCCTACTTTAATGTATTACATAAACAGTTACCATAAAATATATCATGTTAGTCAACTATTAAGTATAAATCGAAAGTCTATTAAATTACAGTTAAAAATTTAATCAAACTATAATTTATACTTTCCATGATTTATAGTTATTTAATATAATTAGAAGATCATAAAATCGTCAGCATACGTAACTTTTGACAATTGAAAACTGATGGTGCAAATCTAATATGAACGTTTAACATTCTTACAATCACATACTACTATTATAAATTGCAGTATTTAATTTACATTTGCACGAAGACAGTTAACTTTTGTTTTATGCGTTTATTTTAACCTCCTTGTCATCGATAAATCATATATTTTATGAAAAATATATACAAGCTTTAAGATATATATATATATATACATATATTATTAGCTTTAAGCTACGTTTAATTTTAATCTGAAAATTCCATGGCAGGCGGCGGAAAATCATTTTTCAATGGAATTTCAGGTGTAGCCTAAGAGCCCGTATTGTCGTGTTAAGAATTATTAAACGTGTCCTTTATCATGCCGCTCTCGTATATGTTAAAAAAAACCCGTTATATGCAATAAAATTATGTTTTCGCCGATGACAAAAATAGATGTTTCGTGTAAATGGATACGGAACCTTGGCATATAACGACCCCTTTGGAGAAACTTATGGAATCCATATCTGCTTGGCGCAGGAGACTTCGCATAAAAAAAGGAAAATGCCCGCCAACAGAATACATAAATACGAGTCGATATTTCTTAAATTGGTTTGCTCAATTATTGGCTTCAACTTTAAAGCTGTTCAAGTATAAGCGACGTTGAGAAAAGGTTGAATGCCAACGTCTGGGACGTTACTTTAACATAATGATTTATTTGTCTGCATGTGCATAACACAATTATAACAACAAAGTAATTAATGACATTGATGTGATTTTTAATTAGTCGATCTATTACTTTATGCACAAGCACAATTGTTTCTTTAAGTTAATGCCCGTTGTCGAACAATTTCACGAACAACGTGAAAGTATAATCAAATTTTTAGTAAGTAGAAGGCGGGTTTTATTTTTTTTTTTTTAGAAGCCAAGAATCGTGACGAGATTAAAATTCGACCCGATTTATTTATCAATGCGAAAAATTCCCTTTTTTCCTAATTTTTATACAAGCACTAATAAAAATCTATTTTAGGGTATTCGCGTAGGGCGAAATTTAATCAAGAAGTGCTTCCTAGTAGACGCGACTCACAAATACATATACATATATATATATGTATATATATATATGTATTATGTATTACATGCACATATTATGTAACGGCGCTTTAATTTTTCAAAAAAGTTGTGTACGGCGGGACATTATTTAATCGCAGGCTAAGAACACAGGCTAAACAATATAATTTGAATTCAGATGATTAAAAGCTGTACGTCGATATCAATGTAAAAATTCAATTACATAAATAATCGCCTTCTATGGCTCAACTGGCCTATGTTGATAATTTGACTATAAACAAAAAACTAAACTTGAGTTAACTTTTATCTATCATTACATTTACTACATATGAAAAGTGAAAAGTTAGCCATTAAGATATATATATATTTGCATAAATTGAACGTACTCTATTACGTGCAGTAGGAAAGATCATAAATTACTAACTAACGAATGTAGAGTTCGGTGAAAAGGCGTAATGATATAAAATATATTTGTAAATAATTTGAAGATTAAACTACGACTATCTGTTTATTCCGACTATTTTCTGGTTCAAAAAAGAAAAAAAAATAATAAATAAATAAATGGACTTGTAAGCCATTGAAAGTTTCTGCACATTGTAAATTAGAAAAATTGACTTATCGAGCAAGCCTTAGGAATGGCAAATGTTAAAATTTTGTTGAAAAAACGACTCGGTGGCTTGGGAAATGCATATTAAATTGTATTATGCTTGTAAACTTCATAAGTATCAAGGCCCCATTGAGCGTAATAAATAGTGGTTAGTATCTTACGCAGAAGTATGATGAAAAAAGTACATGGAATATATAAATATATGAATAAGAAAATCAGTGAATAAGCCGCATAGTTATGCATTACACGGTGGCAGGCATTAAGAATAAAGACAACTTTATAGCGCTAAATCGAGGGGAGCTGGGGACCATTAGAAACAAAAATGAAAAAGAAATAAAGAGCCAACGAAACAAAGCGTGCAAGAGTAATTTGAGATGTGTACAGGCTCCTAGAGGCCCACTTGAATAAAACGCCTCGTTGACAAGAAGCGGGTGTGAAGATGAGAAAAAGGGTGAGTCACAAGAGAAGGCCATAATGTATGTGCACATAATACTCACGCACGCACACGCACACACACACATATATATATATGGACATATGTGCTTATGTGTAGAAATGACGTTTGTGATCTAGTAGTTGGTGATAGCGATGTTACATATGCTTGAAAGAGACGAGCGTTAAGATGGAGAGAAAGAGAGAGAGAGAGAGAGAGAGAGAGAGAATTGAAGGGACGCGCGCGCGCTCGTGCGAATAAGAGAGATGTAGAATGATAGAAGATCAGATAGAGAGATTGGCATATAGACGATTAGTGCCCGAGGAAGGGCCCACTTACCATTCCTTTTCCTCATTATTATCATCGGACTTGAGCGAGCCGTCGCCACTGTACGACGTCACACATCGACTGAACCTACGGATTAACAGATAACGCCGATATACACAATCGCAAGCCACATGCAGACCATCAAAGGATCCCGGCTTTTCGGTAAAAAAGCGGAAACTCGCCTATTTACTCTTCGAACCCTTTCGTTCCAACTTCTTCCGCCTTCCGTTCATTGATATTCTCTCCTTTTATTAACCTTTTTCTTCGGCGAGCCAATGTTGACAATAAAATGTGTGTCGCGCAATTTCAATAACCGAGACGAATTGTTTATCTTTTGTTGTGCTTCTTATTTTTCTTATTCTTCTTTCTTTCTTTTTTCTTTTCTTTTTTTTTTTTTTTTTTTGTCCATCGCAATTACTTGAGTTTTGCGTCGTCGGGCAAATTAACGGAGTAAACACGATATTCGGACTAATAGGCAAACTCGAGCATCGTTGAAGCGGCCGTTGTGAAAAGGACGTCGGGGAACGTGTAAATTTCCTTCGATATTCGAAGATAATACAAATTTATGCTGTGGCATTATCTTTAATACGTTTCCAATGTAAATGTAAAATTTCATGTAAAATTCGAAAATAACACACGCTCAAATGATGCACGACACTTTGAATATTAAGATAAGAAAGCAGAGTCGTTCTCGCATGACAATCAATCGCCATTACAGGCGTTGATTATTAATTGTTCGCTTCGATCTTATTGGAATCAAGGGATGTCGAGAAAGCATCGCGACCTGGTCTCCTCACGACACGGGGCGCACTGTGATTTTATTATCAACATGAGCTCGTCCTTTTTCCTATTTCTGTTCAGTGTGGTCAATGCTTTTCTAAGGTTTCCTTATCTTTGCGCGTTTATTTGATGATAATTTTAATTGCATCGTTGTTTAAAGACGATATTATTTAATGGCACCGACACTTGGGGGGCGTGTGCGTGTTAGTGTGTGTGTGTACTGGAATAAGGTGACTTTATTCAGGATCCTTATCCATAATTGAATCAAGAAACGTATTTTGTTCCGAGTCTTTGCTCTTTCCCAATTTTCACTTCTTTCACATTTTTACTGTTTCATTATTAACACCGTCTTTTTTATAACAGTATTTTTAAATAAATAGCATATTTACTTCTTCGAACCGATTGGAATTCGAATCGCACGATCGATAAAATTATTTGCAGTAGCGTTGATCCATGAAGACACGGTCTAGTAAAAATAATAAGATACATGGTTTGCATTGTTGTATTTAAAAATAGATAAAATACCGAGGGGCGATGAAAATTATAAAGCTCGCATTTCTTGTATTATCAAGAAACTGATCGTTCATAATTAAACTCTGTGTAAAATACATATGTATATGTATATATGTATATAAGTATGAAATTACAAGAGTAATATTAATATTTGCATTAATTGTATTAAAAATGCCTCGTTTCAATATTAAGAAATAAGCAAATGTATTAATAAAGTAACAAATGCCAAAAGTAAATGATAAATTAGGACTAACAATGTAGCTCTGAATAAATTATGTAGCCGTCGTGCATGGCACAAATATAAACACAAAAGTAAACACTGTTCATAAGTCTTATTAAAGTAAAATAATATACACAATTCTATACGTGTGTATTTGTGAGCGTGTTGGTGTGTTGTCGTGTGCTGCGCGCGCGTGAAATGTATAAACATACAAGATGGGCGCTGTTCTTTCAGGAACTGCATCTTTTATCACTGGATTATTATTTGCGAGAAGCGAATTCGTATAAAAACGTTAGAAAAAATATGCACACACATTAACAGAATTAACAGGATGCGTATAAGAAATGAAACCTGGAAATGAATCATTAAAAGGCATTTCAAGCTATTGCCCCAAAAATGGAGATTGATCAAAGATTTGGACGAACGATTGATTTCCAGATCATTGTATTGATTCGGGTTCGAAAAATAACAAACTTAAGTGAAACGCAAATTTCAAATAATCTCTCCATGACGATCGCGACGCATTGGAGTTGACCGATAAGTAGATAAGCGATTGCAAAGAAAAAGTACCGTAAGTTTGAGTGCTCTAAGAGCTTTGGCTCTTATACTGGAGTAACGTAAGCACGCGTTCCGAGTTAAGCCATATCGTAAGTAAGGACGTAAAAGTTGCTTATGCAACATTTAAAGTGTCTCAATTAAAGCCGAACGAATAAACTTTGTCGGCACAAAGGCGCGCTTATTGACAAAAAAAAAAAAAAAAAAAAAATTGGCAAAAGTAATAAATGACATCTGGGTTAATAATTAATTTAATATTACGATCCAGTCGCGCTCGCAGCCTGGTCATAGAGAGATGAGATGTAGAAAACACAAGAAGGAGGGAAGAAAAAAGAAAAAAAAAATTGGCGGCGGACACGAGAAAATAAAGATAAGAAAGCATATCCACCGCAGCCGAAGGGCAATAATCGCGCTTTAAAAAAGGTAAAAAGGCCGTAAAGGGCCGACCAACTCACCGTCTGAGGACTTTGATTTCGTTCTCCAAGGAGTCCTCCTTGTCCTTAATAGCCTTCTTGTCGATGATCTTCACGGCGTACATCATTCCTGGCTGGGTCCTGCTCTCGGCGAGCCGCACTTCCGAGAAGGCCCCACTGAAAGCAAAGTCACAGAGACTCGGGTCAATGGCTCGCGGACGCCTCTTCGGTCTTACTCAAGCTATTATTGCGACACGGTCGGTCCCTGTATCTTTCGATCGGCTCTTTTTTAACCGGGCTCCGACTTTTGCCACGGGCGGGGGGCCATTTTTGATCCCCGAGAGGGGTCAAATTTGCGAGTGAGCCACCGTTCCCTCGATGGCTCCACCAATGCTCCAGCTCTAAAGCGGCGCATCTGTTTATCCCCTGCGCGAGAGGCTAATAATGGAAGCCGACCCGATTGGGCTTATCTTCTCCGCTGTGTCCTGGCCGTGCCTTAGAGGAAGGATTTTGATTGCTCTTAGCGGACGCGACTCCGGTAAAAGGCATGTGGTGAAATTCGTCATCGACTCGCTTACTAAGTTTCGTCGATATTAAAAGCCCAAGTGCGTGAATTTTCAACTGTATCTCAAAATTTTAACTATTTTCTACGTTCATTTCTTGAAGTAGTTAATGTGCATTTTGCATTGTGTTATACATTTAACCGGCGTGTTATTAAAGCGCACGGATGACCAACTGTATTAGCTATAAACAAATGATATTAAAATTTACGATAATCGATGTAATATTGTCGCTATTAATTTTATCGATGAGAAAGCCATGAGAAATATTCTTTATGAATTCTTTACTTTTAATTACTGTTCATGATTTAACATATATCATTAAGTAGAACACGAGGTAAATTAGTTTAATTAGATCAAGAGGAAAACATTATTTTATTAAACATTCGAATGCATAAAATTAGCGAATTGTAGTTTTAATTTAACTGATAAATTAAAAATTTCATTAACCCAGAATGCTTAATGAAGAGAGAGAGAGAGAGAGAGAGAGAGAGATAGAAAAAATAATGCGGGTGAAAAAAAAATCATCGAGAACGTGACGGCTTCTTTTTTTTTAATTTTTAAGCTAATAATTAATTGCATAGAAAATCAATTTATAAAGCTGAGCGATAATAACGACTAATTTCGAAGCCAATTAATTCGGTTTATAAAATTTCCATTTTCCAAAATAATTTTAATAGGTTTGTAATTAAATACAAATCACATTGAAATTAAACAAGGATTTTAAAAGAAACTAGGAAAGCGGAAAATTTTGTATGTTTTAAATTATGTATTTTTTATTTGTAATTTATAAAGCTATTTGAATACTCGAATATACAAATGAAATGCTTTACACATTTACTAAGAATATTCAATACAGTATATTAATCCTGCGAAGAAATGAAATGTCGATTTGTTTTCACATTTTAGTATTTTATTTGAAGACGAATTACGAGGAAATGAATTACCTTAAACATTACTGAATATGAAAGTAAATTTTACATTTTAATGGTATTAACTTAAATTGAAAAATTAATTTAAATACCGTGTCTCATCTAACCTTTTAAATTAACACCTTACATTATTTATAAAATATAATGAATTTATCGATGAAAAAAATGACAATTTAAAACGATAGAGTGTATCCATGCGCTTAAATTTTACCATGGAATACATTATTATATCAAATTTTAAAGCAGCTCTTATACGTAAGAATAAATTAAGTAATACGGACAATTTACGAAAATGACGATGTCTACTGCCCACGTGTACACGCACGCGCACACGCGCACACACACGCACACACACATATATATATATATATATGTATGGGTATATCCGCCTCTATCTCTCTTTCTATTTTAGTATTGCTCTTATTTTCGAAGGGATTCAAATCCAAAGCAAGGAAGGCCAGTGCGGGCCATTCCATTAACAAATGATAAGAATGACAGACCACGTCAAGGCCGAAAAATTCTTCTCATGCAAATGCCGCACTATTAGGGAAAGGGACTTGCGTCATCTTGCCATGGACCAACACGTTAACAATTGTTCCTCTTTCTTTAAGCGAGGCACGTAATAACAGAATAGGAAGCTTCGGCGCTCAATATAAGACGCGTAGAATTTTCCCAATGCTTGAAATTGAAGCCGAACCGGGGGATTACGCAGTAATTCAGGAATTTGAAAGGATTTTTCGTAATTGTGTCACTTAAGTGACGAAAAGTAAACAGAGGCTGCGTGTAAGCTTATTTTTGAGCGTCGAGGTTAAAGCAAAGCCAAAAAAAAAAAAAAAAAAAAAAAAAAAGGAAGAAATCTACGTAAAGGTGATCGCCAGGTGAATCCGGTAGCTCGGTCGAGTTTACCCATTAGCATGTAAATTGAAAAGTTCTAAATCTTTTTCGAACTCTTTGCGTACTCTTTGGGCATCGGTAGGCAAATGCATCGATCGGAGCACTCTCGCTCGGGATGGGAGATTTCCCGATAATTCGGGAAGTAGCTCGTAACGAGGAGGCGAAAATGACTCGCGAGTTCGGAGTCCTTGCCCCGATTGCCGAGCGAGGAGAGGAGGCAAATAAGACGCAAAGGCGGAAAGCCATCGCCGCCTCTCGGGCTATTGAGGATGTTACGGGACTCGAGCAGGAAGGGGCTCGATTGGAGAGAAGCTCGGAGCTCCCCCCCGCGGCCCTTGGTAATTGAAAATTAATCACCCCCGTGCTCCCACGGGGAGGAATACTCCCGACAGGAGCTTCGTCGCGTAAACGCTGCCCATCCACGCGAGCTCGAGAACAATGTCCCATCTGGAGCCGGCCACTTAGGCCGAGGCGCGCGGGTAATTGATAGCGAGAAAAGCGCGAGAGTGCCGGAGGAAAAGCCGAGGCGCCGTAACAAGATTAGAGCCCGGCCAATGGTCCCGGCCCGGGACAATATTCGAGCCGCCGCCGCATAGGACGCGAGCCGAGATCAGGGGCTCAGCTTAATTGTACTCGAGGATTGATTCGCACCTCGGCGACGTAATCGCCGTCCACATTGAAATTCCCGGCGCGCGTTTTCTCCTCGGCGTATAGCCGCCGGCATTCGGCGGGCGATTTTCCGGGGGGGCAGTCCCGAAAACACGGCCTGTCGACCGAGACGAGGCACTGCCTCGTAACCGTGCCAACGAGCCCGGCTATTAGTCGAAAAACTTGTGCACGGATTTTCGGCAGCGGCTCGGCCGAATCCTCCGGTCGACGGAACCAAAGGCGCGATTGTTATATCACAGCGACTCTGGCCGGCTTGGCTAAAAGCTAACGGGAGCCGAATGTACTCGAGAAGGAAGCACCGCTCCAGCTTTTCTCGACGTGGTCTGATAAGCCAAAAACTCCAGGGCTTCTCCTTACGGCGGACTATTGTATTTCTTCGGGTATTCTATTATTGTCCCTGCGCGCCGGTGAACTCGTTTCGTGGCGTTAAGGCACGGCCAAGGAAATATAAGGACGCGATGGAAGTATTTTAACGTCTTGTTATTCTCCAACGCTTCTCGAACCTTGTGCCAAGCCGTTAGAGGAGAGGCTTTGATGATTGCGTACGAAAATGAACTGTTCCCGACAATTTAAATATTGGGGGTTTTTTTTTCTTCTTTCGTTTGCTCGAGTCCTTCGCCCATCACAAACAGTTCCTGTCTTAATTGCAAGCCATGCTTGTAATTTTAGCCTACGTCGACGCGTGCGCGCGTCTGCTTATATAAGTATACAATGATAATTAACTATTGGCGTTTAACTTTGAATTATTGCATTACTTTGATACAAAATTTAACTCTAAGTTGGGGGGAAAAAATTCATTTTTATAGCTAAGTACTTGTGAGGCCAAAAATAACTTCAACGTATATAATTTTTCATTAATAAGATACAAAGATTTAAAATGCATTTTAAAAAAATGGGTAATTAATCCTAGCTCCGAACACGATTCAAAATTTTAATTCAGAATTTGTAATGACGGCCTACATATTTTCATTTGCTAATGACAATTTTTATTAATTCGTCTGCGGAAGTGTATCTTCCAAAATGTTAAACCATTTACAACTTCGTTGTGTTTATTTTTAATAATTTTTTTTTATATGCTAAATAAACAAGGTAGCAAATATTTGAAAATTATTCGTCGGATCGCATTTTATTAATAAATTCAAAAAACAGTCAGCGTGATAAAAAAAATTAATATCAATTTATAATCTAAATCGCAAAATGTATAAATGCTTGAAAAGTATTCGGCAAAAGTCGCGTTCGAATTACCTTTGCGTTGTTTCAATTTTTGTAAATATTTATCTATTTTGTTTTGTCGCTTATTTATAAAACAGATATGCATCGTGAAGAAAATTGATTATTTTGAAAAAATTACATTTTCTTTTTCCTTAGATTTGTGCATGCTTACGTTTAACTAATAAAATGAAACGCGAGAGAGTCTTATATCGTTAGCAACTATAATTCCATAACTAAATTCTTATTCAGCGAAAGCAATTTTTAACGAATTTATACTAAGTCGATGAAAAGGTAGATGAAAATATTGCGCAGTTCGCTGGCAAACTTAAGTTATTTTTATAACGCATTGAAATGGCTTGTGCCAAAAAAAAAAAAAATAAAGTAAGTACCCCGCTACGCAATTAACCCTTTGTGGCTGCAATTTTTTTCACCCCGTAATCGAGTCGCTCAAAACTTTCTATCCCTCGCGAGCATTATTTTGACCCGAGCCAGTTCTATGTACATTGAAATTGGGATCCGTTGCCTCGGTCGGTCAACGAAAAGCACGAAAATCCTTGGGGAAACTAAGCGAAAGCGCGGACTCTGCCCTTCGTATTCGTAAATCCCTCCGGCCGACCCCCGCCGGACCCTTCGTATGCACTCGATGGTCGACTCGTGAGGGAAGCTCGTCATCGGATTCGCGTCAACTGCGACCCCACGTCCCCCGATCCCGGTGACCGCACTTCATCCTTCACGAGAGATTAGGGCGGAGGAGGTATCGATCGCCTCCGCGCCCGCGAATCCCGGAGCTTCGGGAGAAGCTTTTTGGCAGGAGGGCCGGGGGAGGAGTTGCCACCTCCTGAAATGTGCAGGGCGTCGCGCGTCGTAAATCTTGCAAGTAGGAGCCGAGTCGGAGGCTTGTAATGTCGCCCGGCATCACCGGCGATGCTTCATTTTCTTCCTCCTCCTCCTCCTCCTCCCCACCGTCGGAGCAGACCAAGAAGGAGGAATACCCCCTGATCGAAAAAGCGAGGCTGTACTTCTGCGCTCTCGATTGGCCCGCGAGGAGCTTCGCAGCCTCCCGCGGCCCGGGGGAACTTCAAATGCTCATCAAATGTCTCGATCAATTGTCATTTTGCACTGCAAACTTTTCTCAATGCTGGGAGTTAAAATTTGCCATTCGACGCAAGTACCCCAGTACTTCTCTGCTTGCACACGTCGATTATCCAATGCACAACTGGACGATGTAATTTATTCGAAGTCGATGCAGAAATATTAAATAATTTATTCGCTTGTTAATTTATTTCCGGACGTACTAGACCGATAAGGATTAAGGAATTTATTAGAATGATGCTCGTGCATGGCAAACTGTATCGATTCCTTGGCTCGATAATCGATCCTACGCTTTCGTAAAGCTCAATTACATTGTCGCCCGGCAAATATTGGTTCCTTTTAATTTCTTTTCAAATCATAATATGCAAAATAGTTTTTATGGTTTTGCTCTATAATCGAAGACACAGAAGCCAGAGAGCAGCTCCCTTCAGTCTAAGGATATTTCATCTAGTGCAACTCGCTTTGAGCTCTGCGCGGCCCTTTTGAATCGTTACTCGGATTAATCCTCGATTTCGACGTACTTGCATTTTCAATCAGTTATCCATTTCGCTTCGTATTCGCGAGGCACTTTCGATCTGTGGCTACGAATATTACGATTGAAGATGAAAAAAAAATACGCACGCGTATTCGCTCGCTATACGTGAATAGCAGCAGCGGTAAAGTTCAATGCACGCAGTAGGGCTTTGATACAGTTTGCAATTTCACTACAGTGCACGGATGACTTGTGATGAACGAGATGCTTTTCGGAGTCCGCGGAAAGCATTTTCAGAAAGGCTAAAGGAACCCCCTACAGAGATCGATTCTTTCCGATGATAAAGCTTTTTATAACGTGCGAATGAACGAGGTAGGAGGAGGAGGAGGGTGGCAATGAAACTATCTACAATTTGAAGCAACAAGGCAACGAATGTGAATTTTCAAAACACGTGACGCTTTAGTGCATCCGTAAGGCTTATCGAAGATTAGCGATCGAAGAGTTCCGAAGATCTCCCCCCAACGGCCGGGGTTAGGGCTTTTCAAATCTTCGATAAAGTGAAACTCGAGCTCCGTGGAGGGGCCAAACGGCCCCAAGCCAATCCAAGAATAACGGCATGTTAATCAAGGCAACGCGATAAAAACTGATGTTAGATCTTATCGAAATTGGCCAAATTAACGAAGACCAGTGTACAAAGGTTTGCGGCATCAACGAACAAATTGAATTTAAGGTAATGGAGTGCCCTTAATGCTCTTGCGAGGCTATTCTTGAAGAAGGGCCGTTCGCAGCGAGGGTCCGGGAAAGAAACAAACTGCCTAGGCGATGAGTCGAATATGAAATTTAATTAGCCCCAAATAAGATTGGTGTAGGTGGAGGCGTAAAGATCTTCGGCGATAAAGCTCCGTTTTACCGATGCTACCTTAGGAAGGTAGAGCTAGTGTCGGGGCTAAAGACCAAACGCCAAGGTAGATAAAGTAACGGAAAATTTGATAATCTACAGGACCGAGAGAGACTTCGTCGGCCTCCTCCCTCGGCCTTTATCCCTCCTTGTCGGCTGTTATCGCGCGATCAGCTGCTTAATAGCGTTTGCGCTTCTGAGCCTAGCTCCAAAGCCGCTGTACTCTTGATTCCCCGCAGAATTATCACAACTACCGTCGTTGGCACTCGACTCGGACTGGTACCTCCGGCGAATCCAGCGGAGCCATTCCTAACGGCTATCGAGACCAGAGGCTCTAATTGCAGGCACATCCGGCGCTACTCCCCGTTGCTCTATTTGCCTCCGATCGATTGCACTCGCAGTTGGTACCTCCAGCCGCGTACTGCGCTAATTATCCGCGGGCGCTCCGGCAGGTAATAGCCCGGGATCCATTGGCCACCACTCGGACGTTTATTATTTCGAGTCCGCCAGGTGAAGGGCCAACTTTCCCGTCCACCCGGTCCACCGAATATCACCTTGGCGCAGTTCGAGGGCTCGCCCAATAGCTCGAGCCCTTCGATCCAAGGGACTGAAGGCACGCGCGATTTAGCCCCATCCGGCATTATTCCGAGATTTGTCTTGACCAGTCGGCGACTGGCACTCGCCTCGTTTGCATTTCGCGTACAAGGGCGTGCGCAGACCAACAGCGACACGCTTAGACCGATCATCGGGATAAGAGCCCCCGGACTCGGGGCCGTTGCTCAGCGAGCTGGGCCCAAATTTCCCACCCCGAGTCTGGCTCCGCGGAGCCTAAGGGGGCCGCTGCGACTCCCGCGGCTTCTCTCCTCCCAGACTGACCCCAGTCCGACGTCCCGCCGAGGGCATTCAGGAGAGTCTTGCCTAGTCTTGTGGACAAATTTTTTTTCATCGTTTTTCCTCTCGCAGGGCTCACTCGCAGGGCTTCTCCGGCGAGACCCGAGCCACCCTTCGGGGAAGGGCCTAGTGCCGATAGGGAGCTCCCGTCGATGGCTTAGGGCCAAAATCCTCAAGGGTGGATAGAGGGGAGCTCGAGCCGGCGCTGCTCCAAGGCCTCGGCGAGTCACGATGATTTGGCGCAACGCGTGCTCGGGTATGCGAGACGCCAAGTCCAGGACTTTGGGCGCGGAGGGAACGAGACCGTGTTAGAAGTGAAGGGCCGAGGAGGGGAATTCTCGCTCGGGCGGTGATAATCGAATGACCGATCGATATTGAGCGGGGATAAGGATCCTCGGGTGGGAATTACGGGCGAGATTTTGTATCGAGGCACTGGGTCACGAGTGACGGAGGAATGAGCGCCGAGGGGGTGGCGGGCAGGCCAGACCAGTAGCTCGTATTTTAGCGTTCGGACATTCTTTTAGGGCGAGCGATGATGAATGAAATCCGAGAGGGCGGAAGATGGCGTGCGATATTTTTTTTTTTTTTTTTTTTAATTGGAAAAAAAAGGTGCGTTTTTTCGAATGCCGTTTCATTATGGACCCTTTATTCAACGATCGATCGGCACGAATAAATTAAGGCCTAAAATCGTGTGCGATCTTAACAATTGTTGTTATAAGAATGGGAGGTAAAACACGATTGAATGCATATTTAGAAATCAAAAAAAAAGAAAAGAAAAGGCTTTTTTAAAACTTTTTTTTTTTTTTAACGCATTGAAACTTAATTTTGTTTTTATCTGCTTCTGTATGGCATTTGTTTTTCCATAACATACATTTATGTGTTTTACCAAGGTTTAAACGAATTATTTTGTGTCGTGTATTGAAGCTTAGCATTTTTAATAGGTATGTAAAACGCGATATAATCCATGCTTTGGTATTAGGAGTTGTAAAATTTTGAATACGACTCTTTTTTTTCATGAAAAAAATTATAAATAGAATTATAAAATATTAGGATTAATATTTTTTCCATACAGAGCTTATTTAGTCTTATTTACCGCATTGAAATTTTGAAAAATTAAAATGTCTCTTTAGTTTGATACAGTATACCAATACAATGCAACAATATATATGTTTTAAATGTATTAATTTCAATCAAAATTCAATGTAGAGCATCTTCTTAAATTAAAAAAACTATTTAAAAAAAAGATTATTCATACCTAATGTAAGAGGTTATTAATAAAGATATGAAGGTAATAAAATTGTATTATGAAAGACTTGATTTGTATTAAATTTGACATTAAACTCAAACGCCATGAAGAATCACTAGACGATAAGGTCTATTTTAAAAATCTCTATCGTAGCTGTTCTTTCATCGATAATGTTATTTTTCAAATATTTATTTTATATTAAAAATGAGGTAATGTAAGTTTATACATGTAACTGCAACTTTAGCAGAATAAAAATAATCTTGCGAATGAATATAGGAAGTAAATTCGAAATTGCTGTCGTAATTTTAAGTATTTAAGTTTCATAACTTTTAAAAAATATTACTAGATTATTAAAGAATAATTAATATATATATATATATATATAAATTGCTTTTACCGAATGATTTTGTTTCAATGCAGATAAGGGCGCACCTACGTAAAATAGGCCACATGTAAATTCATCATCTTGAATTGGGGAGTGACATATTTTAAACATGTACAAAACGTACAAGATTTATCTGCATTATATCGATTGTTACAGACCTTGCATTGACCGGCTAATGCAGCTGCACTTGATATCAAGTTAAAACTACTTTTGAAGCTTACGTACGCTAATACTTTACATACAGTAATACTTTGGTGGAAATCTAATAAACCCTAATATTTGTTAAACTACACTCTGCCGTATGAGAAAGAATAAAAACCGCGAAAAAAACAAAGATCTTTACCTCCTCCAATTGCCGACATTTTATCCTGCACAGCATTGACCATAAGCTCAACATCTTTCTGTTCTGAAATTCTGAAATAATTTACTTCCTCTCTCTCTCAGTTTTCACACTCTATTAACGCTCGCTCCTGGGCACATATACGCCCATCCGCATGAGAATGGCATTACCGAGGCCTATTAAAAAGATGAAGGGTAAGCGTGAGGCAAGAGGATTATAAAAAGGGAACACTGATGTGAGTTTCGGGATATCATATAACATTCGTAAAATCCATTGCGACGCTAAGGAAAATGTCTATTCTCTGGATACGCGTGAAATGTTTTTCAACGATTTTCTTTTCTCCATAATGTTTTATTCAAGTCTATTATTGAGTGTTACACGTTATTTACATAATACAAAATGTATCATCACGAATGATATTACCAATATTAATTTGTTAGCTGTAATTATGAAACGAAACTTTGATCGTGTAGAACTTTTTTACTGCAAATTTATTTTTTAATATTTATATTAATTAAAAAAAGGCTTGTTCTATTTTCTGATACTTTCGAATGATTTGCAATTATGTATATTTTTTTCAATGCAAAAAATGTTTAAAACAAGTGTAGCGGATGTTTTCAAAGAATATATATATAATAATTTCTTATATTTATATGCTTTCAACATATTTCATTCATAAATAACATATGTTTTAAATTCAATTTCTAATCATAGCGTCATTTCTCTATATTTATTATTACTGAATATAACATAATTTACAGTTTTCGACCGGTTTGTCTTTTAAACGTTGATTTTTTATCAGTTCTTAATAACGAAATGTGTAATATTATATCAAGTTTTTCACAAAATAGTGCAAAATCTTATTGTAAATTGCAAAATTTACAATTTTTTTTTCCTCTCAAGGAGAATATTTGCATATATTTATCGAAGGAGAAAAAAAAGATTGACATTAGAAATGTTTGTAAAAATCAATGCAGTATTAATAATGTTATTTTACGTGTATAGAGCTATTCTACCTTGATAACAAGATATTAGCGCAAGGATATGCTGGACACGTTTTTGGTTTCAAAGCGAAAAGATAGTTAAGTTAGTGAAAGAGGAGGTCTTGATAATACGGATAAGCTTTAAAATACCGCGTAGTTTTATTGTATTTACTTGAATATATAAATAAATAATAAAACAATATAGAGTTGCGCGCGCTTCGCATATGAAACCATTCAAAAGCATATCATTGTGTATGGCTTATCATTAGATCCTAATTTGTGGCCTAACAGAGGTTCTATATGGAAATTCAATTTTTATATTTGCTTTTTATTGTTTTATGATTTTTTTTAAAAATATTTAAGCTTAATCTCATTCGGGTAAATTGTTAAAAATGAAATGAAATTTTTTAAATATTATTTTCTTGAAAGGAAAACAAACGAAACATCATTCGTGTTTTGAAATTATCTTTTAAAACCACCGTATATTTAAATTATTACCACTATTTTACAATAAACACGCACACACGCGCGCGCGCACACACACATACACACACACACATATATATATATGTGTGTGTGTGTGTATGTGTTTGTGTCAAGAATTATTCAGTTTCACGTTTATATCACCTCATGAGTGAATTACTCATATACTAGATGAGATCATGCAAATCGTCGTTCAATAACACATTATGAAATTAAAACATAAATCCTTCATGCCCTGCAAATGTGAGAAATAAATTCGAATGAAAGGACGGCAAAGAAATTGATGAAAAACGAAAAAATAAAAAAAAACTCCGTCTTTTAAATTCTTATTGTCATAGCTTTCAAAAATAATAAAATAAATCATAACGGTTCACACGAATAAAGTTCTTAGACATATTTCCATAATCTTAAAAGAGATAACAAAGTTTTATTTGAAAAGGGATGAAAGTGCGCGATAATTTTCAAAGATTTTAATTTAAAATTAATATTCTAATTCCCAGTGGTAAAGTTTTATACAATGTTTGCGATATATACAATATTCTACCAAAAGTTCTAACTTTTATATTAATTAAATAGTGAAATAATACGGAAATGATGCGGAATTTTCAAAAGGTAAGAATCCGATCGTAGCTTAATATAGTATTATTAATGATTACTAAAAACAAGAAGTAAATACATTGATTAAAACATTCATATTTTTATGCGTTTAATTATTTTCTTTAAAACGAAAATTCCTTGCTTTGGAAAATATACATTGTGGTAAATGTATATGCTTCAATGACAATGAATTATAACTCTTTATATTACATTTTCTCTATTTGTATTTTATATTTCAATAAGCCATCTAATGTTAATGGCTTAAATGTGTAAATAACTTTGAAGGCAAAGGAAAATAGCAATTCTAAATGAAATATTACGAAAGATAAAATGAATGTTCGTAAGTTTTTATTTTAGAAAAATATTAGTTTTTACATAGTCTAGTAAATACGTGAACATCGATAAATTTTGTTGCATACGCAGCACTTCTCGCATTTCCAAATATCTCTAAAGTACTTATTTCTCTCTTTTTCGAATAATGAAAGAATTGTCTCAGCTTAACGTACTGCATGCAGTATATAAAATGGAATACACTTAAGTGCCGTTTACTTTACTCTTGTAATAATTTTTGTCAAGGTCTGTATTTTTACAAGCTACATTATCGTATCAAATCTCATCTTTAGTTAGTATTTCATATTATATATAAGCCTCCACTAGGCGAACAAATTTATATTATAAAGACTTTATGTGAAATCAATGATTTCAATTTTTACTCTGTATAACGTCAATCATAAATTTGATAAAACTTGATAACTGTGAAAAATGAAATTTAAATTAGATTAAATGAAATTTTGATTTATTTTACGTGCTATGTAAATTTTTCTCAACAAATTTTTAGAACTACTATTAGTATATTAAAAAAATTGGCCCCCTTTATTTTAACCCGAAGATACAATTTCTATTTATGGCTTATCTTTAATTGTTATTTAAATCTTATTATTGTTCGATTACGTGACTCAATTGTAAGTTTTTTATTTCATTTTATTTCCGAATTACAGAATCATATTTGATGCCTTAAGGTATTTGAAAAAATACAAAAGAATCATACGTCTTATTTAAATTGCTTGTACATTTGCGTAGAATAATGAATAAATACAATTAATGAGATACATTTAAAAAACATAAGCTTTTATACATTACGATATAAGTAGCTAAGGCAAAGGGGAATTTTCACTTAAGATTATTTTGCTCGATAAAAAAGGCAAAATGTAATGTTTATTTAAATTTTAAAAAGCATTTAAATATATTGACATTATATTAATTTTTGGCGATCTAAGTGAAACAAACTACTTTCAAAAGTACTCCCCCAAAAGTTCAAACGAAAAATCCAGTTTTTCCAAAGGGCACTAGATAATGTTCTAACCCTCGGATTCTTTATTGTTTAGATCTTAACGATATTGTCAGAGGGTAACATCATTTTTTAATTAAAGCGCGGATTTAGGTCACAGAAGGTGACTAAAGAGATTAGCTGCCCTTACGCAGCATTATAGAAATCATTTTTTTCAATTAGTTAATTTACTATTTTCTCGAACGTACGCTTTTTTCTTCGATTAATCGCGAATAATTTTGAAAGGAATTATATGTGTAATTTAATTTTCAGGAAACGTTTTTCAGGAACTATTTTACTTCGCTGTACCTCTTACGAGCGTCAATTGGAGGCTGTAATTTCAGAAATTAACTCGGCAAAATTTCGATTCAAGACCGCTATCTCTAACGAGTATTAATTTGAACCTTAGCCGATTGAACTCCTTGTCAGCATATCGTTCATAGAACACTTTGTCGCATCGAGTAAGCAAACCTTACGAAAGCGCAAAGGAATTTAACGTTATGCATTTTTGGCATTAAGAAAATAAAAAGCGTAATACTTTGGGGATCGCTTAATTGAAATTTATGGCTTCCGTCATCTTCAGTGCCTCGGGCGCAATATTGATTGCCCAATAATTCGCGTAGCGCTGGCTCTTAAGGGCAGATCTATAAATGAAGGGTCCGCATCGGGTCGTCATTTTAAGCGGTGGACTGTCTGCATTATAATTTGCCAGCAGATTCAATTGCAAACAATTCTTGTCAATTGCAAGCCGCAAGAACAAAATCACAGATGCGGTTGTCATTGTGCGCGCATTATCACTTTTACTCAATACCGGGCGTACGAGCGAGTTTATCTTCGAATTTTGAACAATCGTACTTTAATCAGGCTGATTGTATCGAAAAAATATTCCCTCCCGTTTAATACTCGGTCGAGCGCCGAGCTCTCGAGCAATTCGCTTCTTCCTTACGCCTTCTATGTATTACTCAAAGAACAATAACTCCTCAATGGCACATCTTTATCTTGGCGTTACAAGAGTTCGTTGTTTTATATTATTGATTCGATACAATTAAAATACTAGTGCTGGCTTAAGCACCGTATCCAAAGTGGTGCTTTTCTCCATCGGCTTCAAGAAAGTCCTAAAAGTTTTTTTCTTCTTTCCTCTTCTTCTGACCTACTTGTATTACAAAAGTCGAATTAATTATATAAGAGACTAAATTTGCTTGTGCAATCCCAATGTTTGTAAAAAGCGTTTCTTTAAATAGATTGCTTTTGTCTGTAAACCAAAGCTGCTTTGTGAACTAAAGATTCGATGACTGACTGTTTTTGTACTGAATGATCTAATGAAGTATGTGGCTGTGCACCCACACACACACACACACACACACACGTATCCGCACTGCTGGGTTTTCTATACCTTTCGTACACGTTTGATTGGGCAATCAATATCACATGTAGAGATGATGAGGTCTAAAAACATGCCATGAGTATCTCTACGTGAATCTGTTCATCATTTTCGATGATTAGAATAATTTCACACGGTGTTTGCGTAAACGGAACAAAAATTTTCTCTGGATCTTGTGTTTTATGGATCTCGTTAAATAAACTCTTACATCTCGTGGAAAGTCCATGTATTTTTAGCATGAAATGGATTTTCTAATGGCGCTAAAATACTTATTATGTCAATATTAATATTATTTCAATCTTAACAGAAGTATTATCAATATAAACTTACAAGTAAAAGCAAGTTAGAGCAAACTAAGGGCAAATTTATTATAATTTACAGCGAAAGATGAAACAATCATATTTGATCTAGAATTAATTTTCCCGACGAATCTATTGGCCAAGACCGTTTGTCGATTGTTTTATTTCTGACTTTGTTGAGAGCTTCTATTTTCTAGATATCGTTGAGTTAGATTCGTATATATGTGTATATATATATATATATATATGTATATATGTATACACGTGTAAGAAATACCAAAAAAATCATTCATAATGAAGAAATAAATAAGCTACATAGTTTCAATAAGGTGAGGATAGCCCGAGCTTCCTAGTTTTCATCGGAGTGTTGGAAAATGAAAATTCCAATGAGCGTAGCTTGGACAGAAAAAAATTAAGCACCGTATCGATTTTTCGAAAAATGCAATCGTCGTAAATAATATTATTAATATAAAATACGTCAGCCTTACGGGCTTATGCGAGTTCAATCGCTATTGTGGTATTGTATTTAACAATTTTTTAGCTTGCGCTTCTATTATGCGACGCGACAAGACATGGCTTTATCGTTCGACAAATCGACCTCACACTTTCTTCCTATCCGTCTCGTTCTCGATTTCTCTCCTCGAGTTATTTCTATATATTCCAAAAGCATTACGGAACACGCGTATTATGTAGTCGATAATCTCATATTTGCCTCAAATTGACCAAAATTATTATTGGTTATCTAATTTTTCCGAGAACAGGAGTGCGTTAAAAAGAGGCGATAGAAATCCAAAGTAATTATCTATAATACATAACTATGCATAACAGGTTATTCTGATATTGTGTAATACAGGTACTTGGCTATAATGGTATCTAATATTATTATTCGTACGTAATACGGACGTAAGCTGGGGCCTACTTATGCGTAACATTACCAAACGTTCGAGTGTTTCTACTTTTGACATTGTTTTATAGAGAAAAGTGCTCGAGCCTCGGCTAATATCTTGGTTGATATTGATCCGCCCAATATACATCAATTAAGCATATCTGACTACTTGTGAAATATTTATCACCAAAATATGAACCAAGTTCGTGTATTTTTTTCTGATAGCTATTCTTGGGCTCTCTCTCTCTCTCTCTCTCTCTCTCTCTCTCTCTCTCTCTGTTATTATATTTCTCATCGAGGCACGAATTAACAGGCTGTCCTATTTTAAGAAGAGGAAAACAAAAAACGCCTAACGGTTTCTTGCATTGGCACATTTTATTTGCATCTATGATCTAAACGAGCGAGTGGAAGCGTCGCGCCCGCACGATAATCACCAAATGCAACAATTTTGATCGTTCTATTTTTGGCTTATCTTTTGACTTCGAGGAGCGTCGTAGGAGTGGTGGCAAGTGCAATTAAATTGTCGGTTTTTGCGGTGATTACACACCAGCTTATCGCGCGATGCGCATATCTAAGCGTCATCTTGGCTTACGATCGGACTCCTCGTTAAAAGTGAGATTCGTTCGCGGAGCTCTCGAGATTGGATATTGTCTCGGTGGTACTCCGTAGCTGCGCGAGGTCGGGAAAGTGTACTGCAGGGGGATCGCGCCGAACACCCCGAGCGCTTAGCACCAACCGGGCCGCATATTCCCGTGGGGTTCGAATGATCCTTCGAGCGTGCGTCAAGGTTTGCAAGAAAAAAGGTTCGAATAACCCTCGAATTGGGGCGGGGGGCGGGGGACACGCAGCCGCGGCCGGAGCATTGGAGGGGCCTCGGCGCTGATGCGGCGGTGCGCCTCCGTCAGACGTCGGGACAACTACCGACTGGTGGGTAATATCGCGCGTCTTCCAGCCGAGGGGGAAAATTGGCTCTAGGCTGGAAAGGAGAATCGGCGCGTGGATGAGCTCGGGCCGGCCCGAGGAATCGACAATTCCGAGGCGCTCGCACGGCGATCCCCGGAAAATTGCCGGGGGATTAGAGGAGATTAGACGGAGCTCCGAGTCCGGGGGGAGCTCCGGCATCCCGGTCACGATCTCGCTCTCGTGCAGGCAACCGCGCTTCGGAATGTGCGCGCGGGCGGCCTCGGGGTGCGGGGCGGAGCGAAGGAATGGGGGAGGGAGGGCGGCGGGCGAGCCGCGGGGGGCCTCCGACGGTTACGCAAGGGGGAGCGGCGGCATCGGTCGGGCGGGGAGGAGGCGGAGGAGGTCTTAGCGGCGCGGCCACCCCCTCCGCCACCCCCCGGCCGGCACAATCGTACTCACGTGCCGAGCTGCTCCTTGAGAATGTACTTGTCCTCGATGGTCGCGGTGCGCTCATCCCTGGGGTCCTTCTTGGGCTTCTTGGTCGGGTTGCGCCTACCGAAGAGTGGCATCCTCGCGGCGATCCGCTGGCGCAGGCCCTCGATAAGCTCGCCCCCGACCCCCCGCAGTCCCTCGAACGTCGTCACGGATGCTGCCGCGGCCCAGAGGAGGCTCCTCCTCCCTCGTCCTTGGCGGCGGGGGCCGACTGGCTTGCCGGGAGTCGCGGGGGGGGCGCGCGCGCGCCGGGGCTGGGGCCCGACCGGGGCCCTCGACCGCGCTCCGGTGGGATCAGGATTGCCGAGAGGCGGCGGACGCGGGCCTGGCCTCGGGGAGCCGGGACGGAGGGCGGGGGCGGCTACACACGGCTGTCGCGAATTTACGCCCCTGTCGCTCCTTGACTTCGGCACACGCGCTTATCTCTCTCTCTCTCTCTCTATATATATATATATATCTCTCTCTCTCTCTATATATCTCGCGGCTATCTTACTGCTCTCGTATTGTCACGGTGCGCTCATACGGAGGGCGCACGCCAACACCAAAGTCTCTGCTCCTCGGCCTCTCTCCCCTACTCTCTCTCTCTCTCTCTCTCTCTCCTAGCCAATCTCCGTCGGTGTGCGACCTCGGGGCGCACTTCGAACCTCGCTCGAGACTGACGGCTACGACTGACGGCGCGCTCCTCCGCTCTGGAGTCGTCCGTCCGACCTGTCCGACGCCAGCGTCGCGGCGGCGGCGAGAACAGAGTGGGAGAGGTCAGCAAGTGTGCGCCCGACGTTGGCGCGATCTCACGGGGAACGCCGAAAGCTGGCCGAGCGGCATCAGCCCCTCGCGAATCATCCCCTAGCCCGACCCTCCGCCCGACCCCGCGCGGCCTCCGCCCTAAGCTTAAGGGGTAGGAGCCTCGAGTCGATGCCGGTCCCGTCCGCCTCCTCGGTCCCGGGCTCCCCGCTCCCCGGGGAGGAGGGCCAAGACTTTGCGCGACCGCGAGCTCTTGCTTGGGCCGCTACTGATCGGCCGCCCTTGATAACAATCGAACACGGCTTCTGTCTGTCTGTCTGTCTGTCTGCCACTCCGACCAACGGATTTGTGCAGAAAGTTTTGCAATTGGATGGTTAGAATGAGCTCCTCTGCCTCCTAATAGAGAGAGAGACGATGAGCAATTTACGAATGAGGGAACGAGCCGCGACCGAAGCCTTCTTCCCGCTTTCCTCGAATGTTTTGCAAATTGATAAGGCATTCCTGCCAAACTGCTACAATGCAACGCGTCAAATTGCATTACGTGTCGTTGCACTTCGGGCACTTTTTATTTTTGAATAATCGTGTTACAATCGGTCGGTAAAGCAGAACGACGTTAAATTTATATTAAATCTTAGCGGCTACACAATTATCTTGAAAAACGCCTTCGGCTCGTTTTAGGGCGGGGGAACAAAGCAGGAGGGAGACAAAAAAGAGGAAGAAAAATTATATATAAAATAAAAGAAAAGAGGCACGGACTTGTTTACCAAAGACTTATCGTACTAAATTAATTCGAGATACTTATTAATACCTAATTAAAGTGTATGTATGTGCTCGCTTAAAATAAAAGATAATGCTTCAAAGAATGTTCCAGTATTGAAATAAATTTTTTGTACGGCACAATTTGTCACAACCCATTTATTCATACGGTGCATGCATTAATACATGCTCTATTAATTTCTCGCTGTTCTTCATTATTTTTTTTTTTTTTTTTTTTTTTTTTTTATATCGAATCATTATCAATTAACTTTTTGTACGAAAAGAGAAAAATCAATAGCCACGCGTCGGGACCCAATAAACAGCAATTATTGCGACATTTATAATTGATAAGATTTTCGGTCTTTAAAACATTTGCTTGGTCAATATATTAAAGTTAATGACCACTCCGTGAATGTATGGACAGCGTCTTCGACTAATGAAAATCTATAATCCTAAAATAAACATCGGCTCTAAAAGTCGGGTAAAAAAGCTCATGGTAATGCTTTTGAGAATCGAGAGAATAACTTGTAACAGAATATCGAGACGACGGGCTGAAAAGCTTCGGTGTATGAAATTAGAGCCAATTAATTGAAATTTCGGTCGATTTGATGAAACGTTTGAGCTTAGCCAAAGCACTGATCAAAAATTTCGGCTCTACTTCATATTCCAATGCACTTCGATACATTATACTTCGATACCTCAGTACATCTTTGTTCAGGTTTTTCGATTCTTCCGTTTCTTCGCCAAGTATTCATCTTATTAAATTATAAATCGCATTTATTACTCTTTATTGATCTGAGCTTACTTCATTCGATTATGGTAAGAGTATCTCCCACCCCCCGTTCTTGACACTATCTTCTTTCTCCCCGACTTATCTATTCTTTCCATTTATCTGTCATTTTTTCTCTCTCTCTCTCCGCGCTAATCTACTCGCATTACTTGTGCTACCTAAGCTCTGCGCGCCAGACCGAATTCGATAGTTAAAAAAGTATTCCACGAAGCAGGGATATCAAATCGACAATTCCGTAAGGAGCGATATTTCTTTTTTGTCCCAACGATTATACGTATAGTGCTCATCTATTTCGATCTATTTTCATCTGACTGTCAATGCTGGCTTCGGTTCTTCATTGGAATGCTCCTCCTTTATTTAGACCCATATCTTGAAAGTAGAAATTGTACACATGAGAGGAGAAGCTACAACGCGCGGCAAGTCGACGCAGATCTTCCTTATGTTGGGAAGCTCCTCCACAGCCCATTATTCAGTCGAGCACCAATGACATTGACCCTCCGACTGACGAGAGATAAAGCAAAAACTTCAAGATCGCCGATCGATCGAGTGGGGGTTTGGGGGTTGGGGGCGGTTGCAGGAGAGAAGAGGAAACACACGCGCCGGAAGGGTGACGATAAGGGAGAGATCGATGACTCGGGACAGGGTTGCGAATTCCGATCGGACTCGGAATCCCGGACGACTGAGCCAATCCCCTGGGAGTCGAGGAGACTACTTTGGCAAGCCTCGGCTGTTAGCCGTGGCCCCGCGACCTTCCGGCAGGTTGACTCTCCTTCGATAATTGGTCCGGAGGCATCGGGCGAGAGGCGCAAATTGTTGTGTGCTTATGCAAAGTAGGGCTGGGAATAAATACCGGAGAGCTCTGGCCTCTATACGAGTCGGGCCGTGTTTTCCGAGAGTGCACGAGTACGGTCAGGTACTGCGAAGGAGAAGATTATGCAGGTACCCTTGATTTCCATCCCACCCCGAAAATCACGTACTCTCCAAATGATTTTATCGAAATCCGAGAGATTATTATTGCCAAAGCCCCAATGCGTTTGTTTGACGAGCGCGTAATATTTATTCCTTGGCATACGACTGTTCTAAAATTATAATACAATATATTACAAAAGGAGCTCGAGCCCTGGATGAATTTTTCAAGGCAGAAAGGTCTGAAAATAACCGTTATCCAGATATAGCAGATCAAAGATTTTCGTATTGATATTAGGGGCCAAAGTGCGACGTAACCTTTCCGCTTACACACTCAATTTTTGTTCTTTTAATAGAACCTTTCATTGTAACGGACATGTGACAAATTTGTAAGGAGATATTTTATAAGCTCTTTAAAGGCTCTTTACACAATATTCTAAAATTTATGATAAGCCTTTTACAACTCGATAGAAAGTTTGAGAGCTCATCGAGAGCCTTAGCTTGAATTTTTAATAAGTCCTTTAATAAAATTTCTTTGAAATCCATTGCTTCGCGGCCTGTGAGATATTACGAGATATTATTTTTCTGAAACCTCTAAAACTGCAAATTACTAGGCTAAAATAAATTTAGTCCAATGAACCTTTTATCTTAAGCATTTATTATTCTGCAATTAGTTTCGCATTAAGAGTTTTTATTAACGGGTCCGAGTCTTAAATATGACGTATTTTTAAATTTTACAAAGTAGAAAATATTTCTATGATAAATCAAAAAAAAAAAAAAAAATAAATAAATAAATAAAAATTATATATCAACTGAAAACGTTGTTTATAAAATAACAAGACAATTAATATTGTAACCATTATTGTTATAAGCGGATATTCGAATGCAGTTAATTATAAAACAGTGCACAAAATACGTATTATAAAAATTATTTAATTTAATCTTTTTTACACAGCACTGATGAGATCCTCCGTATTTTCATGTACTTCAAAATTATTCTAAACTGATGCTTTTATCTGCCAATTGTCGCGATAGATATTGCATAAAGAGTGATAAAAATTTTTATATTCTTTTTTTCTTAAGCTTAATATTTTAATTTGATAACAAGACTCAATTATGTGTGCATGGGTGAAAACTCGACTGAGGGAATTCTTTCTGATTTTATATACATCGTTTGACGAATGTAATTTACACTTTATCGAGAATAAAGTCGATCGTTTATGCAACAACAATTATAAATTTAATCATTTTTTAATATTTATACTTATCGAGTGGTATTATCCGATGGCAAATAAATTTACGGCCTTTTTGAAACTTCCTCGTAACTCGAGCGGAAGGTCCCACCAAATGAAATTACAGGAAATAGATATTATCTCTCGTTGCCTTATTCTAATATGCGATTAAAGAAGAATTAAAAAATAAAAATAACAACAAAAAAAACATTGTTTATACTATCAATTTTTTACCGTTATAAATATTAATGCCATTTTATTTTATAATAGCAATATCGATTGTAGCATTAAACGATAGAATCAACAGTTTTCAAAAGTATTATCAATGTACATATGAATCGTATTGATTTTTAATAGGAGCACAAAATAATGCAATAATAATATAAATGAAAAATAATGCTTATATTAAATGTGTTAATTGTCACAATTGAATTCTGATATTCGTAATTCGTATTAATGTAATCAATATTTCTGACCTTATTAAAGTAAAAAAAATATTTTTGCTATATTTATGATTTTTGTCGCATAAATAAGAGCATTAATTTATCAGTATCTTTTTTGATCGCATTAATCAGATTATGCTATTCTGTTTCTGGTCAACTTGTGCAGCCAGTGATCTTATTCTACATTAAATTTGCGTAGTTTTCGGCTGATGTAGATTGAAAGTTATGATAATAGACCGTATTTATATCGTAGACCCGATAACCTCTGCGATACGAATGAAAATGCAAGCGTATCGATGCAAATGTTAAGTGAAATTTCACTCTTTATTAAGACGCAAGCTGGATTACTCAATCCGACGCGATTAATCATCCTCTGGGTATACGCAAAGCCAATCGATAATAGTTTAACAAATGATAATTCACTCCAAGCTCTCGCGAAGTGACTTGCACTTTGAAATGATTTTAAGCATAAGCAATGGCTAGTTTTGATATTTGCGTAGGCCGGAGCTCTCCAGTGCCACGTTGGTATTATTTTTTGCTCATCGCAGAGTAAAAACGAATTGCCAATAAATATGTTGGCTTGCCTAGCTTTCATCCGTAAGCGTTTTCTACGTATGATCGAGCTCTCCCTTTCGCTAAATAGTACGAGCCGGTGCTTAAATAAGTAATCTTGAACGCTTGGAAGATTCTTTATTCTTAAGCAGACGTCAGAGTTCTCCATCGGTGACTATAATGTGTAAATTTTCCTTAAATTATGCGTAATATACGCACACTCGTATAAATGTAAATGGTTAGGGGGGGGGGGAGAGAGAGAAGGGAAAAAATTCCCTAGGAAACACTTGACGGGACGCTGGTTTTGGACGGTCTCGATGATGAAAAGCCTCGGGGTGAAAAGTTCGAGAAGAGAGCTCGACGAATATTTTGCCACTCCCGTAGTATCCGTTAACGGAGTAATATATTTTCTGATCCGTTAGTAAAGCACTGCAGCCTGATAAATCGAGGCTCTCTTTAGCGAGTTTTATGATAAACGCAGCTCGGGTCACGGCGATATATCGCTCGCTCGTCTCTCGCGCAAACAGGCTCGCTCTCCTTCTTTCTCCCCCGATTATCTTCTCTCGTGCATCGAGTACCCGGAGCCCATTGTGCGATTGATAATTACAACGAGCGGGGATTCTTAATCGGGGCCAGGCCCGCGGTCGAGGGCTGCGCCGAAGCCTCGGCTAATTGTTCCGAGTGCGCAAAGGCCAGAGGAGATAAGCGCATGTGCTGCTGCCTTGGTCCCGGAAATACCCAGATAAGGATAAGAATTTTCCCCGGGCCCGGATCGCGAGGCGTATCCGCCAAGCGATGGCATCGATCGCCCTCTAAGGGGGATCGCGGGCCGGGGGAAGGTCTCGATCGGCGCGCCCCATTCAACTATGGAGATGTATCCGAGAAATCTCATGCGTTGATACAACTTTGTCGGCCGGCCTACGAGACGCCAATATTACAGAGGTGTTGCGCATGCGGACCTCGGGAAGCCTGCCTCTAATAGGACGCGGCACGCAACTGAGTTTGCATCCCTTCACGCATCATTGATTCGCGTTGGTTTCGTCACGTTGGGCCTGGCCCAGCCGAGGCATTTTTAATCCTCCGACGCGACTCTTGCAAAACACGGCCCACAGCCACCGACGGGGTGTTTTAAGCGAGCGATCGCTTTTCGCTCGTCCGAGCTTTGAGAGCTTTTCTGGAGCTTTTCTCTCTCTCTCTCTCTCTCTCTCTCTCTCCCAGGCCAAGGAGGTCCTGGTCCCCCTTAGTCTGTCCTGCAGCGGAAGAAAATATTATAATTTAATATTCTTTCTATCTATCCGTCTTATCGGGCATTCGATTCCCATTCGATCCGACACACCTGTATTAATATAAATGAAAAGGACAAATATGAGGATACCGAGCTCGTGCGATATAATAAATGCAGTACGCGCCTTACAATATTTGGCAATGGGATTACAGGTGCTCGTTCACACACTGACAGTAATTGATTTTCTTACGCAGATTATTGCTGAATAAGGCTAAATTAATCTATCGCTTCCCTGTGCATTGGTCGACTACATTGAATTTTTCCTGGCATACGCTTGACGTACTTCTTTTTGAAACTTGTAAACAAAAAAAAAATCACAAAGATCTGAATTTTTCAATTCGACATTCCTCACGCGCTCTATTATTACTCAAAGTCGTATCTACATACATTTATATATTAAATAAACAATCATCATGGAAATGCGTAGACGCGTAATGCATCGTACGGATTCGCAAACAAATAGATTAATAATTTATATTAATGTAAATTCAATTGCTGCAAATTAGTTGCGTGCTATTCATTTTTAAATTAAAAACATGTCAAAACATTTCAAAACACTAAAAACAATGTATTTACGCAAAAAAAAGAATCAATAATTTTTAACTGCGAATAAAATGTAAAAAAAAAAAAATAAATAAATAAATAAAAAAAAATGCATCTCGACGTGTTCTATAATTTTAAATGAGTAATATTTAATATGTAAATAGTTTAATAAGACTTGGATTGAATAATACATCGGAAAAAACGATTTCATTGAATTTAATAAATTTCAATTCATCTTAATCATTCAAACCTTTCAATTCATAAAAAAAACATGAATATTTAACGAAATATAATTTTTTCCCACACGTCAATATAATAACTGATTATTGAATATTATAAGCGTGTACATTTTGTTTACTTTTGTTGGAAAAATGTCCAATTACAAATTAGCCTCCTGTTTGTTAAACAAATTTTATTATTTCAGTATGGTATATAATTTTCTTTACAAATTATATACAATTTTATTCCGTTTCAAGCTTGCTTTATTAAATGTCATCAATTTTAAGTACCAAAATTATAACCATACGAATTATGTAATTATTTGAAATAATAATACTTTGCGCCCAAAGCATACGTTTTGTCGTAATGGTGCGATATGCACTATACTGATTCGTGATTTTTTTTTTAAATTTTGGATTCATAATGCAACAACTTGTTTCTTATTAAAAAAAAGTGTTTATGCTAAAAATAATGATTTTCAACAAGAGACAGCGATACAAAATCAAGCGCTCGAATCAGATGTCATAAGTCATTTATATTTCAAATGAGATAAGGTCAATAAATTTGCAATTTATAAATCGAGCCGTCACAAATGCTTAAAACGTAAGTAATACTTTTATTTAAGGCTTATTCTAACTCTACCTCATAAATCTTAAAGTAAATGTTGCAAAAGTATTGCAAATATAGGTAAATGTTCAGGAGTATTGAAAATGACGCAAGTGATAGTTGGTAATTTTGGACGCTCAATTGTAAGCACTCGATACATGCGTTCGCATCAATCGATCCCAGAAAAGTGTTTGGATTGTGTAACTTAATTTTTATGCGCCCAATCGCGTCATTAGTACCCTTCTGTAAATTTTTACCAAATTTGCTTTTACACGCACCTCGTGCGGCAAAAAGTTAAGCATAAAGCATCGTAATCAGAAGAGTGCGAAAGGGGCAAAAGCCAATTAATATCAGAGCTCAATTAGATCCGAGAGCATATAGTATATAAGTTTTATACGCACATACATACAATATATATATGTATGTATGTATGCATGTATGTACGATTACATGCGCGGTTTAGATAAGAGACTTGTAGAAAATTTGCAAAAAAGCAAAAAACAAATCCCTTAATTTTTTTATCCAATTTTTGTCAACATAACTGTTGAATGTTAAAATTACCTTTTTGATTGCACGAATCGAAAAAAAACATTTTATTTTGTAAGCAGTATCGAAGTAAAATTATAGAGAATACTTGCAATTACTCTGGAATCAAAATTAATCCTAACAGCGTCGTGTAGAGATTCAATAGTTCAAGCACGACTTAATTAACCAAGGTGTCGAATGCACGTATCGAAAGCCGCATCGAGAGATATAATTAATTTTTATATAATAGATATTTGTCGTTTAATTTTGCTCAAAGAAGTAGAACATATTGTTGCGAAAGTTCCTCGAAATTGTCCAGGGATGCAGCCGATCGGTAACTGATTAATTTATTTCAAATTAATACTTCATTGTGCCCTCGAGGATTAAAAATGAAAGCGCCCGTCGAATCAATAAAGCACTGGAGGTGGTATTATTTACAAGTAGTCTCCTGGTGCAGGCTGATTTTTCATTACACGAAGATACAAAATCAACGGCGCAGTCCTTATTTCGAGTCGCGCTCTACAGATGACAGCAGCGACGCAATGGGCATAAATAAAAGCATCGTTTCTCGTCTCACCGGTCGGATGGATGAAAATTGCAGCTTAGCCATAAAGCGAAGAGCAATTAGAGGAGCTCTCGAAACCTAAAGCAGGACGCTTGGACATACATTTATTACGAATCGAGTGTGCTCTTTTCACTCGACGATGCATTTGTATAATTACGCACCTCGATGCTTCCACTACTGGGCAATCATTATTGAAGTGGCTTGCGCGTAAGGATGCCTACCTATGGCAATTATGAAAATTACGCAGTTGTGCGGATGCTCATCGTATTTACACGCCGATCTTGAAACGTCAAAAGGTTATAACAGCTAGCCGAGAATCCGTGTCATTGCCAATAGCAATCGTAGCCTGGATCTTGGGTGTTGAATTTTAGGCGCGAGGCGAGTGGCTCCGTTGGCTCGAAAGCGAGGCAGAGCCTCTCGCGCGTTTCCCTATTTTCCAAATTTGGTCAAGTCCCACGCTCGCGGGGGAAACTGCCGCTCTGAGCTATTAATTACGATTGATCGATCCTCGGCCGATCCGCAGTCGGCGGTCTTTGATGAATTGAGAACCGATTAAGAGCGATTAGGATCGAAGCCGGGTGGTGGCCTTTTAAGGGGGTCGGGGGTGAGGCCTTTAAGGCCAGGACTATCGGGAAGAGCCTCGAGGCGTCGGAGCGAGTCTCAAAGGGCAAGAGGGCAGCCGCGACAGCGCCGGTCCACGATCTTCAATGCCTAGCGCTCGGCCGACTAAGAGGCGCCCCCCGCCCGCCCGCCTATGGTTGCGCAACGATCGGCAGCCTCCATGGGAAGGGTTGCAATTACGGAGGCACGCGCGCGCCTAGGCACGAACGCTTGGCTCGGGTTGCACGCGGACCAGCAACGCTGGTGAAAGTGCGCCGCCGGTTCGAACCGGCGCTAACCGGTTGGAGGTACGTGCTTAATGCGCACCGACCAGCATCTCCCTCTAACTCACTCCATCCGTCTCTCAATTACATTTTCAAATGGAGACATTCTAAATGAGCTCGAAGCGCAACGCACTGCCCGTTTTACTTTTTCTTCCTGTCTGCCCTCCCTCTAAAGGATCGTTCAATTCCTAGCCGCTGCGAGCTTTAAAGAAGACATTCGTCTGAACATATATGTAACACATGTACTGGTATATAAATATGTGTGTGTGTGCGTGTCAGTGCACGCGGGAGTGCATTTATTTGAGACTCATTTTCTAAGCAGCTTTCAATGTCTGTTAATAAAATCGGGCAATTTTATGGCCCGCCATTTCGCAATATTTAATTTATTTATTTCTTTGTTTGTTTTTCATCTTATTACTCGTGCTTTTTAAATATGTGTATATATATATACACAAAACTGATTTTAATTTTTAACAAAAATACCTACAAGTTACATACTTTCGATCCCTTTTTTCTATTAACTTAACATCAATTGCCCATCCATGTTGATTAGACATAAGCTAAGAAAAGCCATTTTTTCACTCTATAAAATGTCATTTGATCCGCTTTTAATTAATACTGTAGTATTTATGTATGTTTTTATATATTTTTCATACGGATATACTTAACTTTTTTCTGCCATAAATACTATAGATTCATATTCAATCCCAAATGATGTTTACTATGATCAATTCAAATTTATTCTTTATTGATGCGAACGCATTATCCAATTATTCAACAATGTAATGAAAATAATCCCTTTGTTTAATCAAAATCTTATCCTATTAATTATGCATGATTCTTTTGAAACAAAAAGTTTACAACTGAGAATTAATGTTGTATAAAAGTAAAAGCATTTTTTGTTTATTTTATAAGTACTTTAAAAATCTAAGACAATTAGTTTGTATCAAATCTAACGGAAATATTATTTATAAAATATGCGCATGCACTACTCATCGATAACTTTTATCAATACACACGTGACATGAAGTAAAAAATTGCGCTGTTTTATCGGTGTAGGCTGGACAAAAGTAAGACAAAAGTATGACAAAAGTTTTTGCATCAAAAGTAGTTTCATCTTATTTGTCATTGTAATCAAAATTCTTCAAAACTACTTCATACGCGGTTAAATTTTTTATTGGATTCGGTTGAAATAAAAAATATTCAGTAAAGTTTGATAAAATTCATTATCACGTTCACATACGGATCAGTTACAAAATTTATTAACAGTTCTAGTAATTTTATAATTTTAACACGCGTATTGTGCAAATTTCGCTTGTTTTGACGATCCAAAGGTATAATTTAAAAGTAAATTAATAGGCAATGGTTTTTCAGTCGTGATGGATGAGAAAATTTCATTGCGGAGTTCTTGGTACGGGACGGATGATCTGTCGAGTGACTCTGATATTAAAAGTAATAATTTCAATGGTCGTTATGGCTTTTTTTATGATTCCGAAGACAGTGCGAGTAGAGATTATTGCAATATTATCAATAACTAATCTACCTTGTACCAGATGGATTTTCATTACAGTGTCGAAAACTGGATAAATTTTGTACACGCATAAGTTTGCGCATTTGTCCGTGGCCTGTAGCGTAAGATCTATTTGAATAATTTTTATGCAAATATTAACGAATGAAAAACAAACTTTTTAATTTAAATTTTAACAAAATATAAATAATAATCGCCCATGGTGTATTATAAACGAATATAGAAGTTTGAAAATGACGCGATCGATATTTTAATTAATTTATATTACAATGTTTTTAATAAAAGAAAGGTCAAAGTAAAAAATTACTAAATTTAATTTATATTTTCAAAATAATTATAAAAAAATGCACAAATAAAGTAATGTGAAAAGTCAGATGATGTACACAGAATTTTATGAATAAGCAAGAATTTTTTAAGCACATCTTTCATCAATAAAATTTGGTTTATAAAGTTCAGTATTTTTTTACACAAACATAATATTTGCAGTATTGTAAAAATTAATTAGAGGATTATACGATAAAAAAATTCGTCGTTTAATGTAAAACGGAAATTTCATAAAACTGTGCTTTTAAGTAATTCAAGATTGTTAAATATTTCTGGAAGGCATTACTATATTATTATTTTTAATCCAATAACATAAGAGTATTGTTGGTCTAAAATAAAAAAAATCCATCTCGTATTCATGTATTTGATATTTTTAAAATTAGCAAGCAATATTTTCAACCTGCATAAAGATAGCATTATATCAAAAGGAATATATTTGTAATGATTTTATCATTGCTTATCGAAGGTCAAGTATCCGAATGTCCTTAAATTGCATTAGGAATGTTTGTCATGAGCCGTGGCTCGTATCGTAGACGTGCAAATAAAGGATGTAATAAAAATATTAGCCCAATGGAAGCAGTGCCCGGGTCTAGGCAGAACCATAACGTCGCTAAATGAAACGAAGGATTCCGATGAATGGGCATCGCTGCAAACGCGTCCGCAGTCCACTGGTAGGTAATTGCAAAAGAGAAGCACTCGGAGTTAAGCGAAAGTCAAAGTGCCAGTGCTCGGCCAAGTCATTGGATTCGCATTGGAGTTGGATAGGAGGAGATAAAAATCGGGCTTCCGAAGCTTAACCAAAGTGGGAGAAGCGGGAGTCGATGGGATGGAAAGGGGCAAAGCCCGCTTTGGCCGAGCCCAGCGAATGATCGGGCGGAGGAAGCGCGCTTTTCTCGAATAGCGGGACACTGGCTTTCTCCTTTATTAGAGAGCGAGGACTGGCCGCCGATTTTCCCACCGGGGCCACCTGCCAAAGCCCTCGACGGGGCCACTAAATTGGCTAATCGCCCGGGCGTTGCGCAATTCCCGAGCACGAGGACGAGCCGATCAAAAACCGCTGGCGAGCGTGAGAACGCGCGAGGGGAGAAAGCCAGGCTTTCCTCGCTTTTCACCTCGCTCCTACTCGTCGCGCGGAAGAGCCTGCCGCAGCGCCGCCAAGTATCGGCCCAACTCCGCGAGAGACCCCTACCCGCGAGGCCCATTATCGAAAGGAGAGCGGCTTCGTTACGCAAGGCCCTCGCGACTCCTCGCTCCTAGGCTGCGATTCCTTCGTTATAATCGGAGCTGCGAAGGACAAGACTCTTGCCGCCGGCCGCGGTTCGCCTACGCTCCTTCAAACTGACCTTTCCCGATTTTTTTTCCCACTCCAGTCGTCACTCCAGCCACGGCTGCCCGGTAATTTCTACCCGAAGCTTTCCCAACGCTCGCTAAGACCTCCGTCGAAAAGTGTGCCCATCGCTCCTTTCCATCGGGCGTCTAGCGGCCCTTTCCCCGATTTTACATATTCGCTAACGACGCTAAGGCTTCTGCCCTCTGATGCAGGCTTGATTTCTCACTCGTGCCGAGTCCATCCGTAGAAATTGTATCCCTGGTAATTATACTACTCGCCTACGCTTTGAAAACAATATATTCGCGCTACACGATGCTCGCGCTTAAAGTGTATCTGCTATAGAGAAGTTACTCCTTTGCGACATTCTGCATTTAAAGGAAAAGCAATTTGAATAATGTATGCACGGGTTAGAATGATTGTGTCGGCGGTAATATAATATGTAATAAGTATGTTTTAAAAAAATGCACGCAAATAAATATGACGACAGTGGGAATACTTAAAAATTTTACTTAAAAATGCCTGCGGATGTTTTAATGAATTAATAAGCCCTCAAAATTAACCAATTCAATATTTAATACCTGTCTCCTTTTCCGCAAGGGACTAGTTTAAAGCGAGCCAATGTATTAAGCAGGAAGTTCTTTTTGCATAGCTCAATAAAATGCCGAGGCAGTGCTCGGTTAAACAAAACAAAACAAAAAAAAAAAAAGAGGATAAAAAAGAAAAATCGTAAAATAGTAATTTCGACCTGGGCCGTAAAATAAATTGAATAAATAAGCTCGATAATTTTTTTTTTCCAAGGAGCGCAAACAAAATTTATCGGCAATAATAAGCTTCCACGTTGACATTTCAGTATTTTTGAGGCGTAAACGCCTATTTTATGATTTATACTCAAAGTACAAAGCTTATGCTAATATTGTGCATAAAGCGCTCGGAACGCAACAGAGAAGTTCTTCGATACCGATCGAACCGTCGATTAGTGCCGGTTGATGTGGAGAAAAAAAAACACACACACACGCGCGCGCGCACAAGCGAGACCAACACAGGCTGTAAATAAAGAAATAAATGTTGGCAGCTGCGGGTCGGATCGGAAGGTAAAAAAAGCGCCGGGCTCCGCGTATCCTTATAGATCAAATAGCATTTGTATTCATTAAAATGAGAAAGTAGGAGTTGATTTAGTGGAATAGCTCGGTTTTCTTCGGTCCCCGTTTTCGCCTCCGTTCTAAATTTCCGAGGACTTTTCAAAGTCTCGAGCTCTCGCTTAGAAGTCAAAGCCAAGAGACAAGGCTCGAGGAGCGCCGAAAGGAGCTATTCTAAGAGCTTTTTTTCTTTTTTTTTTTTATAAGCGGAGCGATCAACCACGAGGCCCAAAGCGAGCGCTAACGAGCGGCTACGAAGGTTCGTCGAACTTGTGGAAAAGCGAAGCCCGGCTAAAAGCGAGCCAGCCACTGGATTTGCGCACCTGGACTGTTATCCTTGGCGCCTCTCTCGGTGCTGGTCTCCCTTTCTACGGCTAAACTTTTTAGGAGGCTACACAGTAAGGCTCGTTACAACTAAACCGAGCGGCTCTAGAATAAGAATATCTCAAAGAGTGGCCCTCCTCTTCGACAACAATCGCGACCGATCCTCGTGTGGCAACCTTTTTACTCCCACCTCCTGCCTCCTAACCCCCCCCCCCCTTTCCATGCTCGGGCAACCTCCGGCCGTCCAAACGAACCTCCAGTTGACCCAGTTGCGAGAGCACCAAGGGAAAATCCATCGAGTCCGATTAGATGGAAATGGCGTGTCAAGAGACAAGAGCGGTCGGTAAGATCTGCGGCGAGCGATTTTTCAAATTCGCAGCGAGGAATGCGTTGACAATGACACGATTGTGCACCGGAGTGTGATATTTTTCAGGGGATCGTTAGCTGCTGTTGCGCATTGCTTTTCTCTTCTTCTTCTTCTTCTTCTTTGCCAAGCACGCGCAGCCCGAGAAAACGACTGGTAGGAATTCATTGCGCAGTCATTCATTGCTTTTATTGCAATTGCAAAATTATGGCGCGCTTATGCCAGAGAGCACGTGTCCGCATTGGCGACGAATGATATCTATCGCATCTGAGGTACGTAATTCATTGGTTCGAATGTTTGCTCGGCGTTGGCGTCATTCCCTCGCTGTGGAAACTACCGACTCTGGAATGGCATTCACCGCGATAAATCCACGGAGCCAGTGCTTGGATACACCGACTTACCTGGCACCATTGTTTTTAATCAAAAAAAAAAAAAAAAAAAAAAAACAATTTTTGCCAACCTCCTGACTTTGGTGCTGATGCAAGACTCTTCCCGACACTGGTCGAGTGCTCGTAGCCAAGTGACGTTTTGCCTCCCTTCGATCGCGCAATCCAATAATCAAGCGCTTCTAATATTATCTGACATTATTATTCATTATGTGCTTTAAATATTAGAAAGTCGAGTATTGACAAGGTCGCCTCTGTAGTAACCGAGCCTTTCAATAATCCTTTAAATTTATCAACTATAACGCATTAATTTGAGCTCTGCATTGAAAACGTTGATTAGCTCGTTATTCAAACATAAATTTAACGATTTTTTAAATACTTTTTTTCAATCGCCCCAATAGAATGCAAACTCTTTTATATTAATTTGCTTTTCATACAGTCCTAATCGTGTTCCCAATCGGTACGCTAAGTCCTTTATCGACAAGTGCAAATTCAACACATTGAGACACAACCTGCCTTATATTACATATGTATATTTATAAGAAATGATAGAATGTCATTAGATTATTTTGTACAATCTTGATTCGTTCATAGAAAATTAATAAGTACGAATGAAAATAATAACTTCAATGCATTGTTTTTATTGATTATTGATTTAAGATTGTATTCTTGACAAAAAAAAACTTGCCTTTAATTTTTGAAATATTTTTATCTTCTTTACTTAAAATTGCCAAGTCATTTGTTATAAATAATTTTAATATAAATTAGTAAGGCAATTTAAATTAATCGAACTTCGATGTATTCGATTCAATTCAATTTAACAAGTCCGCCATTAGGTATACTTATTATTTTTTTTAATAATTAGTAAAACTTCTAATCACTTTAAATTGTTTTATAATACACAAGAATTATTTTTACGCCGTTCCTTAATGTTGGATATTCTTTAATTCCGGCACCCGAGCTCTCTATAAAAAATTGTTGTGCTTCGAGTTTACTTAAAATTTTTCTAAACTTACAATGCAATGAAGTTTTTATAACTAATGTGTACCCTGTAACAATATCGATAGTGCAGTATTATCGCAAAGTGCATTATATTTTTACGAAGATTCATAGATCCACACGCGTTTTTAAATCATTATGTAGGTAGAGTTTCTATGGCTCACGACGATATAATAGAAACATATCCGATACACAAGTATTAGCTTCAAAATAACAATTTTTTATATTTTTATTTTCGAGCTTCGTATTTGTATTTTCAATGATTTAGTATTATCTAAAATTAAAAAAGTTTCCTAAAAATTTTCATCATTTTTTTCATATTTCATTTATTACTTTCAGTAATCACTCGAGCGTAAATTTTGATCTTTTTTTATACAAAGTCAGATAATTGACGTGTATCTTATATGTTAAAAACAGAATATTTGTTTATCATTCTGTTAATAATAAAAGTAAATTGTTATTTAATACGTCATTTTATTCGTGTTTAGAATAATATTTATTTAAAAAATTCGTGGCTAGCAATCGAAAGAAAACAAGGTTTTTTTTAGAAATTATTATATATAACTAGTCATTTTATAAATTCAACAGTTAGCATCAATTATGTAAAATAGTAATTATCTAAAGTTATATTATTTCTTCTTACGTCAACTGAATTCATAGGTATGGCATATGAATTGTACAAATTTTTTACGAGCAACCATAAATTCCAAATAAATATTAAGTATTTATGAAATAATTTGGAACACCTCTAACCGTGTAATTTATCATGTCTAGTTCTATAATTTTTAAGAATTCATACATTATTTAAGTTAAAAATTAAGCTTTAAATATTTACAATATAGTACGTCGGTGAAAAATGGACAAATGAATAATTCATTCCGATGACACAATAAAAATACGATATTCAGTTTTGTATTTTAAGATCTATTTAATAGTTTTATTTTATTGGAAAATTAACAACAACCAAATGATCAAAAAATAAAGTAAATTTTTTTGATTAAAAACAAGAAAGTACAAGCAACTATGATATTAGAATGGAAATTATATATAAACGATAAGGCTATCGGTAAATTTGCCACGCTACTTTAATGATATTCCGATAGAATATTATATTGGAAATTCTATTTGAAAGATATAAGTAGAGGTAAATTTGGATTTTATTAAAATGATATATCAAATTAATTCACGAATCGTTGTGTCACATTATATCGTAGCGTAAGCTACAATTAAACCGTTTAAAACGGTGTAAGGACGAGGGCTGGAATTTTCCCCAGTTAAACGTTTCTTTGTATCAAGAAACAAGGGACAAAGGTTTAATTATCATCTGCCGAAGAGTCTGCCGAGGCTGAGGAGGTGAGCTCGGGCCAATCTTAAAAGCAACTCGATCGACGAGCCTCGGCTTGAGCGAGTGCTTAACGGGGCCATTGATTCGCCAAGAGCGTCCGGACAATGAAGAAAGAGGCCGAAATCGACGGCAGTGGGCTATTGGGGGACCCGCGCCCGAGGATGGCACTCCTGACTCGAGGTATAATCCGGTCCGTCCGTGGCTGGAGGAGGCGACCTCGAGCCCGTGGCCGGGGAGCGGACGTCCGCTCCTTTCGCGTCCTGAGCGCCAAGAAGGATGAGCTGCTCGCCGATCTCACGTTCCCTTTTGCCGGAGCGCGAGACGCCGATCGGCGCACAGTCGGCCGTCGTGCCCCGAGCCGATCGGTCGTCGCGACGCCGCGCTTATCATCGCGAGGGTCACCTGCCGCCGATAGATGGGAGCCATGGAGGTTTGTCACGAGGATCCCCGCCGATCATACCTAGATAATCCTCTAGCCGAGAAAGCTCTCCTTCGCCTCGTTCGAGTAGGCCGGCTCGGCGAGGTCGACGCCCGCCGGGGACGCGACGTTTTTTTCGAGTAAAGCCGCTCGGAGGGCTCTCCTCCCTTCCCGCGCCAGTGAAGAAGCACCGCGAGGCTGCGGGAGCTCTTCCCGGTTTGTCGCGATGCCTTTATCGATCGGTCGCTGCTCGATATTTACCTCTAACAAATTTATTTAACCGAGTCCTTGGTGACACGCCAGGCCAGCCAAATTATCCCACCCTAACAATCGACGCCCAGAGATGTAGCATAGCATGCTGAGATGCGGTCTTTGTCGTTTATTCACCTGGCTCATTATTCGTTCGTCGCAGTAATTAGCGAAACTCACTATCATTGAACTACGTTCGTTCGATCGATCGACAGCGGGTTAAAGTACCGATTGTAAACATTCTTAGATATCTAATGCTAAGGTGCAATGAAGTTTCATTATTAATTTAAAGTCGTTATCCGCGATAGGGATCCGTTGTCGAGCGATTTTTTTAAATTGATCAAAAAAACCTTGGGACGCCGTGGCGAGGGCAAGTAGTGTAAGTGCAGCTTAGGTAGGACGCGACGACCAAAGTCTTGTACGACACAACGGCAAAAATGCATTATTGATAAAAGTGACGCTTATGAGTACAAAGATACTTCGAGATTAACCTACCGATTGTCGAAAGAAAGGCTCGCCCCTTTTATTTATTTTACCATCAAAAAGAAATTATAAAGAATAACGCATTGAGTACTAAGCAATTGACTTATCTTCGTATCGTGTTTTAATTCACAGACGTTCTATAAATAATAGTATCTAAAGCCAATGAAGCATTCGCAAATAATATAAATTCCCTAAAGTTTTAAACAAAAGTTTTCAACGCCCTTCTAGATTTGCAACGCTTACCAATAATAATGAACTTTCGCTTTACAAACAGGTTTTTTTTCTCCAAAGGTTCACTTTTATTGTAAGATCAGCTTATTGCAACATCGGATAAGATTGTAAAATTTAAAAATCAAGAGATATACAAGAGTAATTTGCTCTCCGTTGTGCGGACGCGTGCTTACATTCGTCAGAAAAATTTGTTTACAAGAAGGTCAAAGCTGTCAATAGATAACATACGCGAATCCGTCGAAGGATGTTCAAAAAGGAGGGCTTGAAGATCAATCATCGTAATATCTTTCGTTCGCTAATTATGCCTACGGATACGTTCAAAAGGGCGTATTGCATATTTTGACGCTTGTCGTTAATACCCCGGCAAAATAAGGAGCAGCTTAAGATACAACGAAGAGACCAGTCGCTCTTATTCGTAAGCGCAAAAAATCAATCCGACCGAGGAGAAAAATTCCAGTTATTTCCTTGGCGAGCGTTTCTATGGAGGAGTGACCCTGACCTCGGACCTCGTCGGGAACTAAGTCGTAGGCACCCGATCCCTCGTGGAAGCGAGTCGGCCGCCTTCCCTTACGAGAAACAGAGATTTGGCTTCCGTGCGAGTTACCGAGGCGTGGAAGTGTTCATCGGATTGTTTCGGGGCACTCGCTAATTAACGGCATCGGTCACTAGGGCTGGACTTTCATCCGAAACGGAGAGTCCGGCTGGCCTTGCCTTGGACAATACCATCGCAAGAGTTCTTTAAGTTATTTGACGATCTCAGGATGAAGCGATACCGATACGGGAGGTGGGCTATAAGAGACCAACGAATCCTTTGCTTACTCTCGGCAAAGCCCGTTGGATGTGATTAGTAGTAAAATAGTGACGATGATTAATTTTGCTCCTCGGGGACTTTATCTGGCTTCGGTTGATAATTTATCAATGCTTTTGAAGTACGTGAGCTCTTATTATACAAACATTGTAATTTATTTTCAACCAAAGGGTAACATTCATTATAATTTAATAATTCCCTTTATAAAAAGTTGACGAGGAAAAAAGAAGTTTACCCTTAAAATATCGAATTTTAAATAAAATTAAGTAAGTAGAAAAAAACCAACTTTCATAAGTTTCATAATAACTATACGATCGAGATTTTAATTAACAAAGTACTTTAACAAATATTGACATTTTCTCGAAATATATCATAATTATCGTTCATTATTCGAATGAGAGTCAATTGAAAGAGATCTAATAAGTATTAAAAGGAGTTTCAAATATTGATAATTAATGATTGCTAATGATTAACTTTATGTATCTGAATAATTGTATTAGTAATGCACTGAATTATTTTATTTTCAAAAAGCTTTTTCCACAAGGTGAAATTCATCTATAATATACCATTGCCAATTGCTATTCGTAATTCTGAAAAACAATTATTATCCACTTTCATCATAAATAATTATTCAATATTACCAGTTTTTTTTGTCAATAAAAAAAAATCATTAAATTAATTACAATACCTCTTCTTTTTTTTTTGGCGTGAAAGCAATATTTTTAATTACGTAAAGTATATTCATAAAATAATTCGATGAAGTATTTTGCTTCAAGGTATAATAATTTTATGTTTGCTTTTGTAAAGGTACGTTGGAATGTGCTTTAATATAAAAAGAATTAATTAATATATTTTTTAACTTTTTATCAACTATGTAATTCACTGGATATATGTTTTATAATGATTTTAATTAATAATTACGTAATACAATACCCGCGTATAAATATATACCTACCTCTAATCAAAATTCAACTCACAGTGAATTATAATAATACATTAAACTAGATTATCTTACAAGGTCTGAATTTGTTGAGTCGACCTGATAATAATAAAATTATAATTTTACGGTATTGTAAAACCTTAATTTTTGGATAAATTTATTTGAATGCTGCGATTCGTTATTGACTGTTCTACAATGTGTAATGAATAGATATTAATAAATTAACGTTCGGCTTGAATAAAAAAAACTAGTTTGAAGAATTGCTTCTAGCGCAAAAAATGAAATCTAACAATTACAAATGCTTGTCTAAGTATAATATTTTACAAACTATTTATTCTAAAAAAAAAACTGCAAATTTAAACTTTTTTATTGTATGTCAAGCACTATTATTGATTACAAAATAAACATTCTATTGCATAATTTTCTTAATAGCAGTATTTTACTCAAAATCACTTCGTGCTTTGAAAACGAAAAAAACTTTGGTATTTTTCTAGAATAAATTAAATTTTTCTACATATATAAATGTATTTATTAAATAATTTTTTATTCAATTCAAATTATAAATATTTAATGTGAAATAGTTTAAAAAAAAAATTAAAATATCTTATAAAAGTTTTATTATCATTATCATTGAAAACCTTTACTTCGAGTCGTTTTATTTAAATTACGTATTAATTTTAATATTTATTACATATAAGTGCAAATTTATGAAGTTCAAATATTAAAATTAAATTTTATTTATTAAAAAAATTTCCACTAAGGATCACCCCTTGTAGTGATCTTATTAGCGTTAATAAGGCCACTAAATACTTGTCCATGAAAAAAGTATTTCAATTTTTCAAAGTTTGCTTTTACAACTGAAATTAGTTTCGATAATAAATCGATTAATGTGAGAGGATTGCATTTTGATCTACGTAACTTGAATGCTAAGCTAAAATTAACTTAATTGTCATCCTATTACCAAAGTCTACTTTAAAATGAAAATTATTACGCATTGTGGGTAACTTGATTCTAATTCTTCTCAAAGTGAAATTTTAATCCAATCAGCGGTAAATTCGTCCTTTTGTTAAGTATGCGAACGCAGTTAGTAACCGCGAGCGTAAAAATATTATTAATTCATTCTCCAATTACATACTTAAAAATGGGCGAGCGCTTTCACGCCACGAACGGAATCCTTCTCAACCAGAAGAGAATGAAAAATACAATCTATCGTCGAGCCAATCGATATATATATATATATATATATGTATAAATTCACTCGGGCTCTGCATTAGAAAATTCGTTGCGATAATGGGCATGAAGGGAAGGGGAGGCAGCCGCCGAGTCGATCTGCGCAAATATTTAATCTATCGGATTTCGAGGGCGAAATCAATCGAGAAGCATCGGTGCCTTGCTTTAGAGAGAAGTGGAAAGAAAGCATCAAGATGAGACGCGTGTAACTTTATAGTACGGCTCTCTTCTCATTAGAGAACCCAGAGCGCGTCCTTGCGATATCGTGTGTCGATTACAGTTGCATCTACCGTTCCCGGTATTCGCTCTGGCCTCTCTCTACCTCTCGCTATTTCATCTGCCCCATCCCTTGCGGATACCACCTTGTTCGTGTTTGTACATGCTCAAGAGACCGAATTATGCAAAGCCTCTTTGATCGTGAGGCGTTTTTATAACAAAAGAGAGAATCGCGGGCATTACGGTCTAATGCCATTCGTCTATTGATCCTTGATAATTAAAACATTTGTATTATTTCTTCCGTACTTTTGTGTCGTCATTTTTCATCCGGGCTCTTCCTCTTTCTGGCTCATCTCGAGACGAGCTTATCAACTAATAGCCAACGCAGCATTGACATTTATAACTCCTTTGTCGTGCCATTGAAAGAAAAATGCCTTGATGCATTCAGTATACAATGTGTGTGATATTCGTACCGAGGGATCATATTTTTTTAAAAGTGACAATTATGGATGAATATTGAAATTTTCAGGATAAATCAAATATAATTTTGACGTCCGATAATACAAATTTTCAAAACGTAAATAATCCAGGAAACCGTCAATTATCTATGCTTGAAACGTGAAATGAATTTGTCAGTTATTATTTCTCATTTAAAATGAATTTGAATATTGCCTTATTTGTAATTTTGTAGTCGCATTTACGATTAAAAAATTACGTTATGCTCTATTCGCAGCGAGAGCTTATAATTTAGTAATGACTGCTAGACCAATTATTTGTCAGTGCATAAGCAGAAATCGCTTTCGAACTGTAATATTGAGGATATAAGGAGTAGCGGGGAAATTATCGATGGATAAACGGCAAATTATAGCTCATCTTATAGACATTTGCTTATAATCCTACAATATGATATAATTATGATGTCTGTACATTATGAAATCACCCTGAATTGATAGTTTTTTTTTTCATTTATTATTTGTTGTAATATTGAAGCGCAAATATATTTGAATTCAAATGAATTTTGAAAATATCTGCGGCGCATTTGTTGAAAAAATTACGAACGCAATTTAAGGGTATGAAATTCTGATGAAAATTACGTAATATGATTAATTTTAAAACGGTTCTATAATCGATTGGGATTTATTCCTCTATTTGAACAAAAATTTTTTGAATATCAAATGCCCATTTTTTTTAAATTAATTTCCTTTATGCAGAACCACTAAAGCTTTATTAGAAATTTTTTACCCCAACTGAAAAAGGTTACCTCTGGATATTCTACTGAATTTTGGATTACGTTCAGAAATAGCACCACTAAATGCATTAAGTAAATTCATTATAGTCATCCATGCAACGGATATGTTGATAATGTTTTATAAAGCAAGCCTTCGATTGATAATTACAAATAATAATAATTATAGCATAGCATACAATAATCTTAAAACGTGTAGTAGAAGCATTGAATAAAATAAATGATAATTCGAATTGTTCGAATTAGGCCAATATTCTAGGCGAGTGAATTATTATACTCTTAGATCCATGCCCTTAATACGTATAAAATATGCTAGATATCTATTACACTAGAAATTGAAACTGCACTTGATTATTTAAGAAAAAAAAGCATTTTTAATATAGAATAATAAGTGGACATTAATACGTAACGCGATAAGTATTGTCATCGCGCTAATTTTCTAAACATGCTGATCTTCGAATTTTCGTTTAAAATTTAATTTATTAAAAAAGCTACAATTTTTTTTTATATCGTTTGAAAGAAGAAATCGAGAGAGAGAGAGGAGAGGGAGAGGGAGAGGAAGAGAGAAATAGAGAGCGTAAGAGAGAAAGGCAGTTGTCTGTTTTTCTACTAGTACTATCGAAAGATAGGATATCTTATTAATGCCTAAGCAAAGGCCATTATGTGTCCTAATAGAAAAACACATTTCAATAAATTTCAATAATTAATTCCTTTCTTACACCATATTATTAAAAAAAGTTTGACAGGCTTTTTAAATTACGGTAGATAATAATTTTTATTATTCAAGTCATGAAAATTAAATCCCCATAATATCTAATGCACCTTTTTGATTATTAAGTCTAGTCTAATATTAAAGTAAAAGCACTAAAACATAATTTTATTTACAAGACTAAATAGTACACAATGAACGTTTGGGTTTCTCAATAAGTAATAACATTATCTCGAATAAATGTACTTTTAACGAATTTTCTCACAAGTAATACAAAACCCGATGACGAGGGAACCTTATTTGTGTTTTTGTACAAAAGTTAAAACTAAAAGCTACAAATACATTCGAATAACTTTTAATTCTGCTTTTTACAGGAAGGAAAGCCCAATCCTGGCTTTGTCGGCGACGATGGCGTCGAGCTGCACATTATGGAAAATGGACACTATTTTGGAAAGGTAACGAATTGACTCAGTGCCGTACTCAAATACTCCCCACACCGAATCGTTATTTTAAATCTAAAGGGAGCTTATTTTTCTTTCTTTGTTAAGAAAAACGGAACTGGCGAGCCTCAATACAAAGTACACGATGATCGTAGGCTGCCACTTGCATTATCATCGACTGCTGAAACGGTGAGCTAACTTTACCCTTATTTACCGAGTGGTGGGCACCTTCTGTTTACGAGGAAAGCCTTAGAATTCCGGCTGATTTATTAACCTTTTTTTCATGCCGACACATCGAATGCGTTATCGAGCACAATTTGTAAATTCAAATGTCAAATCAGCGCCGAAACAATTATGAATATATATATATAAATTTTACGCATTAGCAGCGCTAAAATTGAACGTGACGCCTTAACATTTGTACGGACATTATAACATCTGGCATCATTAGAATATCGATAAATCTCTTTTGAAAGCATCCGTCAGTGTCGCATACTTCGCGATTGTAACCAATAGAAAAGTCACATGGCGATAATTATTTTTCATAATAAATTTAAATAATTGTTTTCATCTATAATTCATTTTAAGAATATTATAATGCCTGTTAGCTTTACACCGACAATTCTTAAACGTTGAATGAAATATCCATCGAGATGTAGCAGCTTTCGGATTTTTTCGAAAAATTATTTATTTCGAAAAACTGGATAATATTTTAAACCTATTAAAATGGATTTAATTTCCAATAATGAATAAAAAACATCCTGAACTTTTTAAAGGGAATTTTAATGCAAGTTATTTGAATAATTATTTATTTACTTAATTAATTACATTCAAATATTCATTGCATGTATTTTTAATGTAATTTAAATAAAACGAACGCCCAACAAAGTTAAAAATAATTGCTCGAACATTTTGTTCGTTGCAATTTATAATAAAGTATCGTTTGAAATTTAAATATTATTAATTTGGTTTTATGTAGCGAAATTAATATTTTACATCTATATCGTTAATAAATCAAAACTGTACAAAACATGAAAAATTGCATTTAAATTCTTAACTGTTAAAATATAAGGGAAAAAATAACTTTATTTTATAAAAATATTCAAAAATAGCCCTGACTTTAAGCCACCGACATTTCATTTGCTTTAAAAAAGTAAACTAATGGTCCATAAAGCTGCAACTTTGTTAGATTTAACGAAGTAACAACGAGATTGATGAAAAGATAGAACAAGCATATAAGTTTGGAGAAAATCTTTGTAAGCTCAACGACCTCTTTGCGGAATCTTTTTTATTAAATTTGTACTTCGTCTCTCGTCTTTCGTAAGATGCAGTTCCAGTAACACTTTAATATCTAATGAAAGTCCTTGCGAAGTTTTTTGGCTACGGCTTGAAATTCAACCTAGGACTACTTTGTGCAAGATTAAGATACAAGGAATGGAAATTGTGGGTTTTTTTTTGTTTTAGAAATTTTTTCGTGAAATAATCTAAAACTCTTTGCACCTCTCCGACTGTTTTTACTCGGTGTCATAGCGTCAAATTCAGCATATCGCTAATTAATGTCCTTTGGTAATCACCAATTGACCAATCTATAAGACGGTTAAACGAAGCGTCTATTGTATAAGAATCGAGCAGCTCGGTTGAGCCAAATGTCAAGGGGACATCCGTGCGAAAGTTTTGCACGGTAAAGAGTGCGGGATTAGTCGAGGGTAGGGACACTTTAGCGGCAGGGCGCGTCCCCCAGGGGTCTGTACTGGTAAAGGAGGGTGAGGATTTGCCGCAGCAGGAGCAAGAGGGAAGGAGGCCCGATCGGCAAACCTGGGGCAACAGCATGGAGTTCCTAATGTCCTGCATCGCCATGTCAGTGGGCCTCGGCAACGTCTGGCGCTTCCCCTTCACGGCCTACGAGAACGGGGGCGGGGCCTTCCTCGTGCCCTACATAATCGTCCTCTTCCTGGTGGGCAAGCCCTGCTACTACCTCGAGATGATCGTCGGCCAATTCACGAGCCGCTCCTCGGTGAAGATGTGGGCGGTGGTGCCGGCCCTGAGAGGCGTCGGCTGGGCCCAGATGTTCTCCATGGTCGCGGTCGGGACCTACTACTGCTCCCTAATGTCCATCACCCTCTACTACCTCCTGGGGAGCTTCCAAGCCCGGCTGCCCTGGGCCGGCTGCCTCGAGGAGTGGGGCCGGCTCTGCATTGATTCCGGGAGTCCGGGCAACGGGAGCCCGACCATCCAGGACCGCTCCAACCTCACGGAGCTCCGCAGCTCGGCCGAGCTCTACTTCCTGTAAGTCCTCTGCCGGTTATTCGGGACATTTTAGACCGCCCCACCGCCCCCTCGGCCCATGGATCCGGGCTCCTCCGAGTCTTGGCTTGGCTCCCTCGATGCGTCCTTTGGAATGTTTTTGCCCCTGCTCAAAATCAATGCGAAAATCCAATCTCCTTCGGATGGTTTCAGTTCCCGTTACTTACGCTATTCGGCACTTGACACTCCTTGGAGCCCGAATCGTGAAGATAAAAATCTTAAAGGCGCGAATCAAGTAAGAGCTCGCGATTCGCGAAGATAAATCGGCTGCTTTTCGATGCAGCTTCGTACCCGGGTTCCTTGATTTTCTCACGCGACGACCGGAAGCGTCACGGGAGCTTAGGACCAACGACAAGGAGGGGTAAACTGGTTTGGCTTCATCCAGTCGAAGTCCGAAGGGGGTAGAGGGGTTTCTTTTGGGGTTTAGAGCAGGGGGCAAAGCCTAGCCGGGCGTTAACCGATGGCCATGGGTTATTGTCAGGAAAACGGTCCTCAAGGAAAAGCCGAGCATCGAGGACGGCCTCGGATATCCCGACTGGCGCCTGACCCTCTGCCTACTCTTCGCCTGGCTGTGCATCTTCGGGGTCCTGGCCCGCGGCATCCAGAGCTCCGGCAAGGCGGCCTACTTCCTCGCCCTCTTCCCCTACGTCGTCATGATAGCCTTGCTGATAAGGGCGGTGACGCTCGAGGGCGCCTCCACGGGCATCCTCTTCTTCATCAGGCCCAACTGGTCCAAGCTCTTCCAGGCCGAGGTTTGGTACGCCGCCGTTACCCAATGCTTCTTCTCGCTTTCGGTCTGCTTCGGCGGCCTCATCACCTACTCCTCCTACAACGAGTTCAAGCACAATATCTACAGGTTCGTTCGGCCCTCTTTGTTATCCCCGCTACGACCGGGGCGCTCCCTTCCATACCCGTCGCCCACCCCTCCGCAACCCCGCCGGCCCCGGCCAATCGTGCTCGGCCCTTAGATTAGTCCGTCCTCGTCGGCCCGAGCGATTTTTCAATTTCATTCTCGAGCGATCCTTGCTACTCTTCTTCCCAATAAGGAATGTGCCCTTTCCGACGTTGGCAGATCAAAGCGGCCTCTCCTTAACGGCAAAAGCCAACTTTTGTTACTATGATTATACATTATTCTAACTAGTTTACGATTACGCGCTTATCGTTACAACTATCGATGATAATATTTCGTTGCAAGTAAATTAATATTATCCCCTTGTTTACACTAGTTGTATTTAGATTTTTAGTGGCAGAATTTTACCCCTGCAGCTTGTTTTTGATCCGTAAATGAAACAATATCCGACTACTTCTGATCGTGCTAATATATCACAAGGCAGGATTTCCATTTATTTGGAAACCTGATCGAAGAAATATCCAATATCTGTGAGGAATGCGTCAGTAACGTAAGAATAGTTGAAAATTGGTGCACAGGATAGGTGGTGTCGGAAAATTTTAATTGCAAAAAAAACTTCACCGAGGTTTCTAAATTTTCTTCTGCCTAACTGCTTCAGTTACAATTTTCGCTAAAATCAAGTAAAAACGATACGCGATAACAATCAAACGTACAGCAGAAGAACACAGGATCCTTTTTTCATTAAACATTAACCATTTTGTGTGAATTTGTTTTTCGCTCAATAATGTTTAATAAGCTATGATTCATATAATAAATTATCAATATCAAAACATCCAGTAAATTATGAGATACATATATATTTCAATATAATTTAATACGATTTTCTGGCACTATTGACTACGCGTATACATTTTTTCATAATTTCCAGGATTTCCATTTCGAGCCTTGACTACAGCTTATTATTAGATTTAAGTATTATCTTGCAATTAATTGTTACGAAATATCAACAACAAAAAAAATCAATTAAATCTTAATACAGCTTTTAATTTCAAATTAATTTTAATTTTATGCTCAGAGCAAGAAATCAAAGAACAGTAAATATAATTGCTGAACGAAGCACAACACTTATGTTTATGTTTCTACATACTTAACGTGAAGTTTTACTTAGATCTGAGAAAGAATCTTAGAAATAAGTAAAGAGCTAATGCTTATGCATTTTTTGTCGGCCAATAAAGTCGAATAATGTATATTTAATGCTTCAACTCAGATAATTAAGAATATGGAAATACTCTAAGATGCTTTTGTAGTACAATGTTATCATAATGTTTCCTTTGAATCCGAAAAATTGATTTTCCTCGAGAGACGTTCGCACCAGCGACAAGAACTGAATTGAGGAAGAAAAAAAAACTGAATTTACAGAGACGTTATGGTCGTAACGAGCCTGGACACGGTGACGAGTCTCATGGCCGGCTTCACGATATTCGGGATCCTGGGCAACCTCGCCCACGAGCTCGGCACCGAGGACATCGGCAAAGTAGTCCGCGGGGGCTCGGGACTGGCCTTCATCTCCTACCCGGACGCCATAGCCAAGTTCACCCTCTTCCCGCAGGTATTAAAAGGCTCATTTTAATAACGAAGCGGCGTTTAAGGGGGCCCCGATAGACACGTGGCACCTTTTTGATTTAGCGAAGTTTATTTTTAAGCACGGACGACATCAGTATTTATGATAAATGAGTCTTGCCCACTTTTCATAAGCTTAACAATTGTTTGTATGATTTTGGTTTCTATTAGTCAAAAAACTTAACTAGTGCGGAGGAAACTGTATGGGAATTCGCTTCGCAAAGAAAACATGAATCTAATTAGATCTTCTATGCGATAAAATATCAGGGGCATTAATTCTGTCCCGGTACTGCGTTAATTTTACCAGTATTTTCAATTTCAATTATTGTGACATTTTTTAACCCCTAATTGCTTCTTCCTCTTTTTCATACTTTTTTTATTAACGTCCCTTTTTTAAATTCAACACTGCAAATTAATTTTAACGAGACAATTTTTGCACTTTTGAAATAATACAAGACTATGAATTCTGAAGCAACTCCTAAAACTTTGACTATTTTTTTAAACATATTTTCCCATTTTAATGCCTTATGGCGTTGGATTTTTTTATATATATTTCTTTTGGATTATATTTCCTTTATATTCTATACAACTACAAAAATCGATCAAACGTACTTTTAGAAATTTGGAAAATAAATTGTGTCATTAATTTCATTATAAAATAATTTAAATATATGACTAAAAAAAACATTAATATAAACAAAAGGTTAATTATTGAATTTTTAACAATAATTTAACAATTCAATCTATTGTCAATTAGTATAATTATTCATATCATAATATTAATGCAATTTACATTATTTCGCATCTGACATTTCGTAAATGTTAATTAAATACATAACATGTTTTTAATAGTAGTACTGCGCCCCTTTTTATGAAACTTTTATTTTTAAACTGGGAATAACGAGATTTTTCATAAATTATAATCTAGTAGAAATTATCATTTAAATATATATAATTACAGTTAGAAATTTTTTTTTCGCATTTTATCACGTTATAAAATAAACATTTTTAATAAAAGTATATCTTCAACTAAAATTTGTTACTAAAAGAGTGAAGTCGAGTCGAAGTATAAGTTAAACATTTTTAATTATAAACTGTTGGTATAAAAAATATTCGTAAAAAGTTTTCCTCTAATCAAAAATTTTAAATAAATTTTAGAAGATTTTCGTTAAGTATTAAACTGCAGTAGAGTAAACATTTCAAGTAACTTTTTTTCCATGTAATTTAATATAATTGATAATAAGGTTTCCTTAGGAACAAACACAAGTTATTTAAAAAATTTTATGTAAAAAACTATAAAAGTATATTTAATTTAGCTTAGAATAAACCACCAGTATTAGCTATTGCGACAATGTTAAATTTAAGCAAAGCAAAATAAAAGTAAACATCTTTACGTCTCTCAGCTGTTTTCAGTGCTATTCTTTCTTATGCTCTACGTTCTCGGAATTGGAAGCGGAATCGCGTTAGCCGGAGGAATCATAAGCATAATCAGCGATCAATTTCCGAATTGGAAGCACTGGCATATTGTCCTTGTCACTTCGCTCATTGGCTTTGGCGTAGGCACAGTTTATTGCACCCCGGTAAGATTTTTTACAAGTTTGTCCATTGCTCTTGACATTTTTTTGCATTGTGCGCTTGATCTTCGTCGCCCTGAATTAAAAAAAAAAACGTTGGTTCGCTCCTTTCAGCATTAGGCCTTTCTATTATTACTTCGAGCTCGATTTAATTAGGGTACGCAGTATACGTAATAATGCCAAAACAACGCGAGTGAACTTTTAACTTTATCGTTATCATTCGCGTGTTTGTTTTATTGCTTCGGCTATTTTATTATTAATAATATTATTATTATTATTATTAACAATAACATTATTTCAATATGTAGCATTGTGCATTTTGCGATGAAAGTGTAATGAGAAGTTCGTTTAATAAACATATAATTGAAATTGGTACCGACGTACGGCGGCGATAGCGTTCAATGTACATCAATCTAGTTCAGAATGTATTGTTTGCCGCTGGATAATAATAGACAATATATATATATATATATATATTATAAGCAACATTAACCCACGAGCTCTATAATTGAATGTAGCTTAAAATTGTGAAACTAATCTCAAACTTTAATGAAACCTATAATAGCTGCTTAATTTATACGTAGTGGGGATAAAAGTGAGGAAAAAAAAATTATGCGTTATTAGGTACACACGAAGCGTTACGTAAAAACAATTAATGCGACTATCTCGGGGTAAAATTAAATAAATTAAGAATTTCCAATCTTGGCTAGATATTTGTATCATCAAATTGATATAATCGTGTATTCAAGGGATAGGCTGTTACTTTCAAGTCCTCATAGTTCCTCATAGTTTTTTAAACACAAGTAACCAATTATCGAGCATAGATATGACTGATGGTAAAAAATTATTAAGAATAAGCAGATTCCTATTATATTATATTGCATATATTTGTCATATTTAGTTTTTTTTTATACGCCCGCTAATAGCAGAAAAGTTCACATACGACAGTTAATGACGTTTTCATCTTATTTCTTCATTGGATCGATCTTTTTTATTAAGTTATTACCGATGATAATGAAATTACTTGAAATACATATACATTTAAAGGATCAAACTGATGATTTAAGGAGAAGAGGTCGATCGTACATGATTTTTCTTTATTAAAATAATATTTATCAACGGTTTTTCGTAATTCTAATATTTTACTGATGTCTTTGGTTAAAATAAATTTCTAATTATTAGTTTTATCATTAGTTATTATAAGTTATAAATTAAAAGGGCTACTTATATTTGTTTTTAATTCATGAACCTAACTCATCATTAATAATCAAATGGAAAAAATATTCTTTACAAAGCATAAGTTTGTTTTTATTTTTTACATAAAAACTTGATTAATAACGACTGCACCGGACATTTTTGATTTATCTATACTATCGTTTATTTGATTGAATAAAGGGTATTAATAATTAATTGAATGTCAGTTCAAAAAGTTCTTAAAAACAAAAGTTCAATTATAAGCGTAGAATAATTTCCGGAAGTATTTGTACGGTGTCGTGAATTATTTTAAAAAGGGGAATAAATTATTTCGAATCTTCGGTTGGAAGCTGGGCATTATTTGTTTTCAACGTATATTGGGTAGGAGAGAAGCTGGCTATTAGCTAATGAAAAAATTAATTGCAATGGCGAAATAATAATGTCTAAATGAAAAAAAAAAATTGAATGCAACAGTCGAGAGGCTTGAAATAAAACAGCTTTCGACGGTGTGCTCGAAAATTGAGAGGCAAGCCTCGAAGGGCTCGTTGAAGGCCTCGCTGTCGCAGCTCGGAGTGCTCGGAAGGGATTATAATCCGAGCAGGAGTGGCTTAAAATAAGGCCGGCCAAAGCTGACCCCGTAAGCGCGTCTAATGCTTTCGCCTGACCCTAAGGGCGGCCAATTCGTCCTGGGCCTGGTCGACTACTACGCGGCCTCCTTCGTCGTCTTCGTCCTCGCGAGCATGGAGGTCACCGGGGTCTTCTGGCTCTACGGGCTCGAGAACTTCCTGGACGACGTCGAGTTCATGCTGAACAAGCGGCCCTCGGTCTACTGGCGCCTGTGCTGGACCCTCGTCACGCCGCTTCTGCTCATCGCCATCTTCGTCTACACGGTGGTCAACCTGACGCCGCTCACCTACGGGGGCGTAGCCTACCCGGACAGCGCCTATGGTGACTTTAATTCGCTTCTTTTTTTCTTAATTTCATTCTTATACATTCGGTGAATTTCATCGGTGAATTTAGGCTGGGGGTCCAAGCTTCGATCGTACATTCAATCGTAAGCATTGGCTAGTTTAAGTGAGTCCTTAAGCTCAATTAAGAGGTGTAACATACGGCACTTGGTGCTATTAAGGAAACCATATTTTTTTATCTAACGAATTTAACGTAGCTTTAGTAAAACACAATTTCATCCCAATGTAATTTTACATCGATCGATTTAATTTTTGTGTTATAAAATGCACTTTTCTTTAATTCTTGATTCTTTAACTGCTTATTGCATTATGCTAAAGAATCCTAACTATGAAGTCAATATATTTAAGGCTCTTGGGTTTTTAAAATTACTGTCTTTTGCACCGCCATTAAGATGAAGTGGTCAATTTATTAATTCCGAGGCTCCCATTAGCTGTCAATGGAATTATTCAAATGGTGCATTATACGTTGCGTGTAATTTTTGCAAATTTTTCAATTGCAATTTTCAAATATTCAGAATTCGAATCTACGCGATATTTTTCATGCGAGAAGTAAGTAATAGCTTCGTATTTTATATTCGCTCAACCTAACTTATTGAAATACAAGAATATTGTTATTTTAAAAACTGTCAATTATCATTCAAATTATGTTAATGTGCAAGCAAAGTAATAATTACCTTTGATTTATTAACTTAATTTTTATTTTATTAGCTCGCGTTTTCCATCGGACAACTTGTTTTAACACAAGTAAGCCCATGTTCTCAATATAACGTCATATGGCAAACAAATTTATTGTAATTTTGTTTTGATGAGTTTCATTTATAAATATAGCGCCATATGTAATAAATACAACTGTTAAATATTCTATTACCCTTGTGGCTATTATTCGTAATGATCTCGCACCAATCGATAACATTTAACTTTATTTATTACAACATTTCAATGTACAAATATATATGACAACTTTGCATGAATTATTTATTTTATCTTTGTTTTTTGAGCCTTATAATAGTAATTATATATATATATATGTTTATAATTTATTTTATCTAGTCCAAATAAAAATATTATAAAAATGCTTCAGTTAAAATAAGTTATTAAAAACCGAACACCGATAAAGAGACGGATTAAGTTGAAACTTAAGCACAAGTTATTCATAATGAATGGTTCGATTATCGAACAAAGTTCGAAGCTTGCAGTTAGTTATAACTTTTAAAAGTTTAAAGGGAAAATTTGTAAAATAAATCTCAGCTCATTCAAATTTGCGTTGGGGACGAGATGTTTTGCATCAATTATTTATCTCATTAAAGTTTGTTCTTCGTTTTTAAAATTAAAAAACCAAAGCCATTCAAATGAAACATGAATTCAACGCAAGAAGAATAGCGCTAAAGTCGCAATAGTATTAATTAAGCAACAGTCGTACTTGAGACTTAAATAATTTGGGATCGTCCGATGAGATCTAAGAGCCATAGGGTCGAGGTTCGGGCGATGTATAATTTTCCTAAAAGGAAAGGAAGAATCGCGGTTTCTAGTTTACCAAAAACGAATCCTTATAACAATGAGAGAGCAGTTGTTAACGGTTGAGTAATTTCAGTCGCAGGATGGACACTTTTCGCCATCGGACTCGTTCAAGTTCCCTTCTGGTACATCTACACGATCTTCAAGAAGAGGGATCTCGGAGTTCCCCAGGTAAGCCAACGCTAGAGCGCCGCAGAAATTAGAAGAGAGAGAGAGGGAGGGAGAGGGAGAGAGAGAGAGAAGCGAACGACACACGTAGTCGATACCGCGCACAGTCGGGCGAGCAAACTAAAACGATGGCTTTTTGCTCGACAGATGTTCCTGACAGCGCTGAAGCCGAGCAAGGAGTGGGGCCCGCTCCAGGAGAGGAACCACTTGGCTTGGCGCCGCTTCAAAGACACCCGACGGCTGCAGCGCGAGAAGCGCAGCTCCTCGAGCTTCAGGCAGTTGGCCTACGTCCTCGTCGGTTGCGAGTCCAGGCTAGAGTGAAGACCCCCTAGTTATCGTCTAGCTCGGAGATCGGGACTCACCCAAGGATCGGGCCGGGCTGCTTTGGCCTTTATTGGGCTTTTTGGGGCACGTTGCGGCTGCTCGACACTCGATTGTCAATATCGGCAAGGAAGAGCGAAGGCGGCTCCCAAGGCTGCAGCCGCAATTTATTGCACCAACTCCTTCGAAGAATAGACCGACAATGAGCAGCTGGTGCGATAAGATTATTAATCCCTGAGAGTTATTCAGTGTTTTCGCTTCGTATCGTTGTTGCTTATTATATAAGATTTGCTGAACTAATATTATGAGATCGACAAAAGCGATAGGCACAAAAATTTCAATTCGAAATAAAATTCTTACGCTTCTCGGCAAGCTTTTCTAATATTCCGCTTTTCGAGGCGGACGCTCGAAATGAATTTGCCTTCGTTCTATGCTGTTAATTGGCGATTTTAAACTAAGACTCGCGAACTTCAATGTGATAATTAATTAATTCTATTCGTGCAATATATTTATTATTTTAATATTCTTAATGTAGATTTTTTAAATAAAGTTAAATAATTATCTATATGAAATTTATCTAATATGCCGCAAAGCAATATTAATAGTTGCATTATCTCTAAATTGAGATTTCATAGGAATAGATGAATTTTGTATTATAATTCATTGTAAAATAAATCTAAAAAACAACGCACCTTCGTTTATACAATTTTTGTAGTATTCTATGGACAAATTATTTATAATATCGTAACAAGCATTCATAAATAATTAAATGAAGCGTGCAATAATAATTCTCACATAAATCGAAGCATTGAAAACAGTATATGAAGTATAAAATAAAAGTACAAACAATAGAAAACGCTTATTATAATTTATTGAAAAATCCTTTTTTTAATTGAATTTTATATCTATGTTCAAATGAAAATATAAGTTAAAAATGTGAATAAAAATTGATCGATATTAAGGTTTTACAAAAGTAATATATATAATTATATAAAGTAATAAGAATTAATAATTTGTTTTAACAAAATTCCTTTTTTTAATTAAATGCCTCATCAAAACTGTTATAAAAACGTACGTATGATATTTATAAAACACTTAAAAATAAAATTATTAAAACGATCGTACTAAGTTTTTCAATTACCTAAATTTAAATTTCAATTAATTTTTCATCATATTCTATTAATACATTGGTAATGCAAAAGTAAAATATTCCCTCACTGGATAAGAATCAAAATTTATCTCACTAGTAGTAGTATTATTATATCTTTTTTTTAATAATATTTTCAATCTTCTTTACAAAATGTTAAAGAATCTTACGTAAAAGTATATAAAACTGTATTATATGTAATTTGTTTTAAGAATGAAAATATAAAAATAATGATGTTCAAATAAGGAAAATATACATATAAATATTGGACTATTTTTTTAATTATAATTTTAATCATAGTATCAATGATCCTTCTTTGTTATGGATATATTAATTAAGAAAAAAAATTATTGTATAAAGTTTTACTGCTTAATTTATATTAAAACTATTTTTTAAAAGGAAATTATCTTTCCATATATAAATTTATTTGTACATTTTGAAGAAACCGTTCATTTTTTATTTTTTTATACAAAATATCATTTTTATATGAATTTTATATAAATTAGAATCATCTGTAGTCGCAAATCATAACTTTATAATTAAAATTAATATTACTCATTTTAAAAAATGTAGAAAAGTTTTTAAATTAGTATAAATAAATGCTTCAAAATAACAGTATAATTTAAAAAACTCCAAGAAATATATTAAAAAATTTACACAGTTTTCCTTATTTTATACATAAAAGTTTGAAGACAAATAATTTTTGCTAAATATTACATAAGTATGTTTAGTATAAACTCTGTTTAGATTCCAATTAAGACTCCATAGTGATAAACGATTTCAATTCTAATAAATTATTATAACTATTATTAGTTTAATAATGGTACAAAAAACTATATTTCCATGTGCATAAGATAATAATCATAGCGAATTTTAATTTAATCATTAACGTTTTGAATTCCTTGGCTTTACAGAACAGAAAAATGTATTTCGTATCTTTCTTTTGAGCTCTTAAGCAATGTTTCGTAAAATTCTTGTAATTTATAAAAATCATCATCCCTCTTCCTCTCCTTCCTCCTCGCCATCGTAATATTTAGCATCTGGAGGTATATGTCTTTCCTAAAACGATTGAATTTAATGTTTGCCTTAGTATTAAAATTATTTGTATCCATACATTGAAATACATACAAGAAACATGAGGCAAGGATTTTTATGAGTTTCTTGCCACTTCAATCGTTCTTCCAATAATTCTGCCTCGAACTCCTTTCTTGCTTTTTCTCGTTCTTCGCAGTTCTGGAAACAAAATTATGCATCG